>OX335686.1:0-1489316 GCA_946894065.1 Acleris literana
CCTAACCTAACCTAACCTAACCTAACCTAACCTAACCTTTTTTTTTTTTTTTTTTTTTTTTTTTTTTTGACAGGGTGGAAAATGCTTTATGCATTCCCCTCACCATGGGAGTGGCGAGGGGATATGTGGGACTCACCCCGTCACCCCCCCTCCGAATGAGAGGGGGCATCGGAGCGCAACCCACTAAAAACCACCCTGGCGTACCCCCCTGCCGGATTGGCAAGACGCCGTGGAACCCGCCAAAGCTTTCTCCACGACGTCTACCGGCCGCCCCAGCCATTTGCCGGGGCTTCCCGCGTCGAGGGAGAGAGAGGCCGAGTACGCGTGGCCCCTCTCCCAGACCGCCCAGTGGCTAGCCTACGGCGGGCGAGGGACTCCCATCCCCCACCCGCAGCCACTAAGGGTTGAGGCGAGCGGCAAAACGCCGCCGCCTCACCCCCCGCCGTCTACGCCGGAGCGGATGCGCGTGAGGAGACTCCTCGCGCTCACGCTCCGAGGCCTCCTTCTGCGAGATGACACACTCGCAGAAGGAGGCCACAGCCCTCCAGGACCCGTCGCTGCACAGCATTGCAGACACAACGCTGTGCAGGGAGAGGTCCTGTCGCCCTATGGCCAGTGCCATAGTGCGGCGCTCCGCACTCCACCGGCTGCACACCTCGAGGGTGTGCTGAGCCGTGTCGTCCGGATCGCCGCACTCATGGCACTGCGGACCGGGCTCCCTCCCAATGTTGTGCAGGTAATGACCGAAGCATCCGTGTCCGGTCAATACCTGCACAAGCCGGTATGATGTAGCACCGACTGCCCTCCCCAACCAGGTGTCAAGCGACGGGAGGATCGCCCCTATGGTCCGGGTTCCATAGGGGGCGTCCTCCAGGTTGACTTTCCACCTGTCCCGCAGTCGGCGCTCCATCATCCGGCGCGTCTCCTCAACCTCCTCAGGGTCCGGGCGTTCTCCCCTCGCCCGGGCCCTGGACCTAACTGCATAGGTCTCTGCCTGCACCTCTGCGTCCAACTCCCAGGGCGGGGTGCAGGCGAGGAGGCAGGCCGCGGCGTGGGCCACCGTCATATAGGCCCTCACAATTCGGAGGGCCACCACCCGCTGTGGCCTCTGTAGCAGGGCCCTGTTCCGGGCGGACAGCTTGTCCGCCCAGATGGGGGCCCCGTACAGAGCCATGCTCCTTGTAACGCCGGCATATAGCCGGCGGCACAAGGAGCCCGGCCCACCCACGTTCGGCAGAAGCCGACCCAGCGCCGACGCGGCGCCCACAATTCGGGGAGCTAACTGTGAAAAGTGCTCCCCGAAATTCCAGCGTCGGTCCAGGACAAGCCCCAGATATTTTATATGGGGCTTGATCGGGACCGACTCCCCCCCCAAGGTGAGCGCCGCGCCCGCTGGCAGCCTCCACCCCCGCCCCCCGAAGACTATCGCCTCAGTCTTCGGGAGGGCCACCCTCAGGCCGAGCCGACCAATCCGGTAAATGGTCAGCTCGGCCGCCGCTTCCGCCCGGCACAGCGCCTCCCTCATGTCGGTCCCACGCACGGCCACCATGGTGTCATCTGCATAGCAGATGGTGGCCGTCCGTGGGAGCAACTCCCCTCTGATGGCCCAATCGTACCCCAGGTTCCATAAAAGCGGACCGAGCACGGAACCTTGGGGTACGCCACAGGCCATCTCCGTCGACCCCCGTCGACCGTCCCTCTGCTCATAGAGCACTACCCGCTCGGTGAGGTAGTGCTCTATGATCCGCCGCAGGTAGGGAGGCACTTGATGGTAAGTTAGTGCCTCCCTTATCACCCCATAGGGGAGGGTGCCAAACGCGTTGGCGATGTCCAACGACACCGCCACCACACCCTCCCCTCTGCTCGACGCGTACTCACAGAAGTCCCTAAGGGACTTCAGCGCGTCGAGCGTAGACCGCCCTTCCCTAAACCCGAACTGTCTGTCGGAGACGTTCGGGCCGGCGGTCTCCAAATGCTGCTGGATCCTGTAGGCCAGGATCCTCTCCATCATCTTCCCGGCCTCATCCAGCAGCACTATGGGGCGATAGGCAGAAGGACTGTCGGGGGGTCGACCCTCTTTTCGGAGGAGGCAGAGCCTCCCCTCCTTCCACACCCTCGGGAACCGTCCCTCCCTCAGGCAGTCGTCCATCAACTGCCTGAGTCGGTCCCCGAGGTGTTTAAGGGCGATGGGGAGCACCTTACCCGGTACTCCGTCGGGCCCCGGGGCTTTCTTGCAGCCCCGGAGCCGGTCCACCGCCCTGTCGAACTCGTCATCGCTTACCGGCGCGATGGCGAGTTCGAGTGGGTCCTCCAAGTCCCCCGGTGGCTCGGTCATCACCGGGGGAGTTATCGAGGGAGCTGCCGGAAACAGTCCCTCGATGACCCTCCTCAGGAGGGGGGGCTCCAAGGAGTCCATGGGGGGGGCGGTGCGCATTTTGTTGCGCACCACCCTGTACGGCCTCCCCCACGGATCCCCGTCCAGCGTGGCCAAGAATGACTCGTGTGCGTCATCCTTGGCCTTCGCTATGGACAGGACGAGGGCCCCCTTGGCTTCTTTGAGGGCCTCGTAGAGCCCCTCCTCCTCGGTGGTGTGCCGCCTGCGCCTACAGTGTTGGTAGGCGCGGCGGGCACTGTTACTGGTGGTCCGCAGGGCCGCAATATCTGCGGACCACCAGTATACCTTCCTCCGGGCAAAGAGGCGCCTCGCCCGGGGCATGGCGGCTCCGCAGACGGCCTGTAACGCCGAGCGGAACCGGCTGGCCCTCTCCTCCACACCCAAGGCGGCGGGTGGGGCAGCACACCATGCCTCCACCATCGCCGCCTCGTCCGCCTTGGCCCTGTCCAGAAGGGACAGGGACCACTTGGGGAACTCCTCCGCCCCCCCTCTACGCCCCCCCCCTGGGATGGGTGGCGGCTGGCCCCCTCTGGAGACCCTCAATCTGATGTACAAATGATCAGAGAGGGTCTCCACGTCCTCCAGGACACGCCAATCTGTTAGGCGTGCGGCAATGGCAGGGGTCGCGAACGTTACGTCCACGATGGACCCCCCCTGCCGCCGCACGCAAGTGTTGGCGGTGCCCTGGTTCATGACCACCAGGCCCGTTGCCGCCACCCAATCCCTCAGCACGCCCCCGCGCGCGTCCGTTATTGGGGAACCCCACGCCGCGCTTTTGGCGTTAAGGTCCCCCAGGACCATTACTTGGCGCGGGGCCGCCCTCCGCACGACCCCCCCCAGGACCCCCAGGAAGACTTCGAAGGCGGCCAGCGGCCTATTGGGGGAGAAGTACACCGCAACCAGTACGGTGTCGCTCCCCCACTTGGCCGCCACAAAACCTGGGCCGCCCTCGATCCTCACCAGGGGGGGACCGTTGCCGACCGCCGGCACCACCACGGCAACCCACTCGTCCGTCGACCCTACCCAATTGGGTAGGGGAGGGACGAAGTAGGGCTCCGCCACCACCGCAACGTCAATCGACCACTCCGCCATAGCTTGCATGAGCAAGTCTTGTGCTCTGGCGGAGTGATTGACGTTGACCTGCAGGAGCTCTAAATGGTGTGCTGGCATTTAGAGCTCCATGCGGGTCACTTCGATGGCCCGGCCGGCGGCTGCTTCCGCGGGGGCGTCTGTACTCGGAACGGGGGGGCGGGGCCGCTGCGGTCTCGTCTCCCTTCCCTTCGTTACTGGGGGGAAACAGTTCTTTCCCCCCAGCATGTGCTTGGCCGGGAGTTTGGCCTGGTGGCACACGGCACACCACGCCTTCTCCCAGCACTCCCCCATTTTGTGCCCCTCCTTGCTGCACCGGAAGCAGTAATTGCTCCGGTCTATTTTGGAGGGGCACAGCTCCCTTGAGTGGCCGACACCGTAGCACCTGAAACACCTCATCGGTGTCGGCCCCACTGTCGTGACCCTGGCGGAGGCCCAGCCCACCAGGATCCTGCCAGCCTTTTGAAGGGCCACCGCAGCCAGCACTGGGCACTGGACCAAAACTGACCCAGTGCCATCGTAAAGGGCGCGGACGGCCCCCACCTTCACCTGCGCCGGCAGGCACGCTCCCGCCGCGGCGACGGCCTGGGCCACCGACTCCTTCGTGGCCGACTCGTCCAGGCCGGCGATTTGGATGCCGGCCATTTTGACGGGGCGGCTCACGTCGGCGTCATCGCCGACTATCCCCTGCAGCTTGGCTGCCAGGGTGTCGGCGATTTCGTGGCCCTTCTCCCCTGGGACCTCGATGACTCGGGACCCCGTCATCGAGGTCCTGACCCTCACGCTCTGCAGGCCTACCTCCATGAGGCTAAGGCCGTTGATGGCCTTAGCCATGGTGGCCTGCAGAGTGGTGGTGGCCCCCGGCTTGAGGGAGACCACCACTGCCGCCGTCTTGGGGACGGACAGCTTCACGGGTCTGGGCCCGGTCGCCGCCTTCCCGGCCTTCTTGCTAGGGGGAGGGGGGGGGGCCTTGGCTTTCCCCTTCCCCTTCTTCTTCACCACCTGCGACCACGACATCTGCGTGGGCGGAGGTGGCGTTTGGCCCGAAGGGCCGGGTCCTCCCTCCGAGGGCCGAACGGCTCTCGGGGCCGGGGCAGCCTTGGCGGCCTTGGCGGACTTCGTAGCGACCTGAACAGGGGCAGGGGATGGAGCCGCCGCTTTCTTGGCCGTCTTGGCCTTCGGCTGCCCATCGCCTATTCGGGCCCTGGGTCTCGGCTCGAGAGCTTCAACCGGGGCCGGAGGCGGCGGGGCAGGCCCTGCGACCTTCCGCGGGGGGGGGGCTGACACGGCAGGCTTAACAGCCCGCCTGTCATGCGCCAACGGAGGGCGGAGGATTGGCTCCGGCGGGAGGCGCCTGTTCACCTCCTCCACCCTATCGTTAATCATCCTCCCGAGGCTGAGGAATAAGTCCCGCTTCATAGTTTCAATTGCCTCGGTCAGTTCGGCCGTGCCGAACTGTAGGGCAGCAGAAACGGGAGCCGGAGCAGCCGGGATCTCCCGCTCACTGAAGGCGGTGCGGAGCGCCTTCAGTTCCGCCGAGTTTAGAGCGAGTTGCTCCCGCATCCTCTTGTTGTCCGCTTTCAGGATGCGGATCTCCTCGCTCTCGGACCTGGTCAGCTCGACCTCATCCATCATACCTAGTATGGTGCGGCAGGCCCGGTTCATCCGCCCCCACACCTCCCCCTTAAGGTTTCCCGATAACCTGGCCGCCTCTAGTATGTCCCGCGCCGCCATACGAGTAGCGTCTATCGGGTCAGCCTCCCGCTGACCCTCTAGGCCATCCATAGGCTCGGGGGAGCGCGAAGCCGACCTAGAGCGCGACACTGAGCGGGAACACGAACCCGAGCGAGAACGCTGGAGACCCTCGGCCTCAGTGGCTTTCCCCTTTTTCGCCCCCCCCTTGCCCCCTCTGGGGCGAAGTTCGGGGAAATCCCTCCGATATTTGGCCGCCGGATCAGAGTCCACGACAGCCTCCTCCTCAAAGTGAGGCTCCAGCTGGTACAGCTTGGCCCTCAACCTGGCCGCCGCTAAACCAGCGTACGCCCCCTTGGGCTTCCCCCTGATGGCCGTATTGACCTTCGGTCCCTGAGGGGGCGTGGGGTCATCCTCCCGGTCCTCGTGAGCCCTCTTGGATGACTGAGGCACGAAATCATCCATTTCGATCCACCTCAGATCATCGACCTCCGAATCGGAGTTGGGATCAGCGATAATCCCCCCCCCCTTCGGTGGAACCCTCCGTTTATCTGTAGGCGAGGCCATGCTGGCCCCCCCTACCTAGCCACAAAATTTGGCCTAAATCCGACCACTAAGACCGGAGTTAGGACCAAACCTATCTAAAAATGGTCAAGTGCGAGTCGGTTTGCTATTTTCCCATACAAACTTGGGTTGAGCGCCTGAAATAGAAAAAATAGCAAAGTGAGGAAAAGTTTGTCCCCACTTTTGACCCACTTGCCGACGTCGCAGGAGGTTGGTTTAAAAACCAAAAGGTAGTGCAGGCTTGCGCCTCGCTACGTAAAACCTAAAAACCGATTAAAGGTAAAAAGGTAAAAAGATATCGACTTTACAAACTCAACCGAATTTGATAAGTTTGTAAAGTGAAAATCCCCACACGCCTTACCGTACAGAACGGTAAATAACTTTTGACCTGTAGGTCAAAAAGTTAAAAAGTCTGTACACAAAATTTAAAAAGATAGATTTCCTACCCGGAACTTGTTGTTTTAAATTTTTACAATGAGCGTAAACAATTTAAAACAACCACCAAACCCAAAAAAGTAAGAAGTTATTTTTCAAAACTTTGAGTGAAAACTCGAAGTTTTGAAAAATTGAAATTTCAATACAAAGATATGAAAAAATTAACAAACACAACGCTATAATTAGCGGAACCGGTGCCGGTACTCCCGCCCAAAAATTGGGCAAGGTGGAACAACGGCAACCCCGACAAAATTATAGCGAAAAAATGTAAACAAACCCTAAAACTAAAGAAAAATTAAAGTTAATATTTACAAATTGGTAAGGCCAATAATTCCGAAACTTTCGTTCCGAAAATTACCGAACCTATACCGACAACACAAACAAAGTCTCTGCTTTCTCCTAGTCCTAAAAAGGGCTCGGAAAATAGAGAAATGAACAAACCACAGAATATACAAAAACGGACAAAATCCAACAAAAAATTACCAACCGCAAAACGAAAAGTCAAGAAAACAAAGCCAAGTCAAGTGTAAGAGGAGAATCGAAGTCAGTTATGGATAGCCAAAAAAATGTAATATTGAGATACCGAAAACCACACGAAACCACTCACAGACACCTGAGAAACAACCTCAACCTAACCTAACCTAACCTAACCTAACCTAACCTAACCTAACCTAACCTAACCTAACCTAACCTAACCTAACCTAACCTAACCTAACCTAACCTAACCTAACCTAACCTAACCTAACCTAACCTAACCTAACCTAACCTAACCTAACCTTTTTTTTTTTTTTTTTTTTTTTTTTTAAGAGGGGAAATGCTTTCCGCATACCACCGCGCTTGGGCGAACGCGGTGGTTATGTGGGACTCTCCCCCCGCCCCTCCCCCCTAATGGGAAAAGGGCAGGAAGCCTACCCACTAAAACCCCTCTGCTGGTCCTCAACCGCTTTAAGTGTTGGCCGCCGTGGGAGTCAAAGTGAATTCTTCCAAGACGACGGCCAAAGCTGCCCTGGTCATAGAGACCGGGACTCGTCTCGCCAGAGGCTGGGGGTGTCAAGCTCGAATGACATCCCCGACGGCACGTGAGATCGTGCAATGCGGGCTAAAGACGCCCATCTCTGCCCGCGTCTCACATTGAGTATAGGCTCTACTCCTTTCCACTCGTTTTACACGGGGGAGACGTTATGACTCCATCTCCTTTGGAGAACTTCTGCAGGTCTCCTGTGGTGCAGCCCCTTGTGGGGGCACCGACTTGTTCCTCTTTCGAGGAGGCCTGCAGCGTTTTCCGCCCATGATGTGTCCTGCCCACCTTTTTGCTTGAGCGCAAGCCACGCAGTGCGGTTTGGCCTTGCAGCCGGCAGACATGTGTCCCTCTTCGCCACATCGGTAGCAAATCGTACCACGGTCGACTTGGGATGGGCATGTAGCTCTTACGTGGCCTAGGCCCATGCACTTAAAACAGCGCATGGGTAAGGGATCAAGTAGTTTGATCCGAGCTGATGACCAGCCCACCAAGAGTCTTGCTGCCGCAGCCAGAACCTTTGCAGGTTCCGGCGGGCATTTAATCACTGCGGTGCCAGCACCAAATGGCCCCGCGCGGATGATGCCTACCTTTACGTGTTCAGGCTGGCACCCAGTCGTCTTTGAGACTGCAGCGGCTATGTCATCAGGCCCGACGGATTCGTCCAAGCCAGACGCGCGCAGAGCAACAATCTTCAGTGGTCGGGCTACCTCCGCCATATCACTGAGGACACTGCGTAATTTAGCCGCCAACTTATCCGCTTTCGAGCCACTGTCAGCACCCGACACCTCTATCAATCGGGCTCCGCTAACAGTGTTACGAGCCTTGATGTGTTCTAAGCCTACCTCACTTAGTTTGAATGACTTTATTGCCTTCACCATTACGTCTCTATAGGTCAACCCTTTCTGTGACGCCTCCGGCTTAAGGGTAATTACCACCGCTGTTGTTTGAGGAGTGACTATACGCGGTTTACGCTTCCTCTTCCTCTTCTTTTTCTTGCCCTTCTGCTTCTTTTGGGCTGGAGGCGCAGCCTTCGGAGCTGGGGCGGAGGAAGTAGACGGGCCCTGGCCATCCTTCTTTCCTTTACTCTTTTTCCTCTTAGAGCCTTCCTTGACAACAGTCGAATAGGCTTGGTGCAATGCCTTGGGTGATGACTGTGTGGGCGTGCTCCGTATCGTCTTCGCGTTTTTCGCCTTAGGGTGCATGGGAGGTATAGAGTTCTCACCAGTGCAAGGCTCTGGATGGTACGACGTGTCGGCAGCAGAGAAATCGTCCACGCATCCCGATAACCTTCTATCTGCCGTCAGCAAGGGTCGCAAGCGCACCTCCGGGAGCAGTCTGGCCTCTATACCGTCGAACCGGGCGCTGATCATGGTACCCACATGACACATGATGGTGCGCACCAGTTCTTCGGTTTCAATCCTAGGCGGAGAGGCGGCTCGAGGTGGCGGATCTACCACCAACTTTTGCCTTCTCCTATCTTCCTCCACTTGTGTTCGGAGGTCTGCCAGCTCCTTGCGTAGCCCCTCCATCTCCTCCCGCAGCCTTTTATTTTCAGCGTTCATTCGCACCGTCTCGTCTGAGACGCAGCGGACCATCAGGACCTCACACGCGTCCTTAATATTGTCCGCTGCGTCTTTGAGGACACGTACGTATGTCCCTTTCAAGTTTTTCGAGGAAGTTGCCACCTTATGGATGGCGACCACACTCTCCTGTACCAACTTAATCAACGAGTTGGCGCTATCAGCATCGACGCTCGTCTCAGGAAGCTGAGACGAGGGAGCAGATTTGTTCCTCAATTGGCGGGTTGAGGCAATGAGCTCCGACTCTGCTTCGAGCATCATTCTTTCTCGTTCGGCCTCTACCAACGCCATCTTCGCTTTCGCTAAGCCAACATACTCCCCAGTTGTGGGGGGGCGGCCTCGCCCTCTTTTTAAAAGCGGCTTATTTGGCCCAGCGCCAGCACGCGTTTCCTCCTCACCGTCTCCGGTATCCACAATTCGACGTTTTCGCCGTTGTTCTGAACGTCCTTCGAAATTTCGGACACTCGTTTCCGAGTTCCCCTCCTCTTCACTAGTACTGTACGTACTGTCGTCTACCTCTTCATCTGTGTATGTAAAGTTTTTGTTTTTATATTTATCCATTTTAGTCCCACGAGTCGGGTCGTTACTAGTCCACTCCCGGGTGACGCCCATCCCAGGAGTAAGGCTATATACTAGCAGAGGTCGCCTGGTGTCTGCAGGTTTTTACGACTTTGCTGTCGGGTTTTATAGAGTTTTCCATCTCGCGGGCCGGCCAATGAAGGCAAGCCCTCCGTTCTAGCAACTTGCAACTACCCCATTACGTCGCTGGATGGGGTTGTTGAAGCAAGACGCCAGAGTACGGGTACTAGAGGAGTCGACGTCCTCCTCTAGTTTTGGACGGTAAGTGCTCGACGGCAGTGTAAGTGCACGCCGAGCCCGCCCCCTAACCTACCCCCCCCCTGCCGGATATTAGCCATGGGCTGAAAGAATCCCCCATAAGGAGATAGTTTCAACCAATGCCCAGGGTGCACCAGCCCAGGTGCTGCGTTCTCTCCGGATCGAGATCAAGAGAGACTGCAACACCCAGGCCAACGTGGAGGAATCCGGCCCGCACCCCAACCTAACCTTTTTTTTTTTTTTTTTTTTTTTACATGGGGAATGCATTTACGCATACCGCCGGGTCGGGGATGAGCCCGGACGGTTATGTGGGACTCGAGGCTAAAACGCAGCCCCACTACCCACTAAACCCCATGGTGTCCACTCGCCGCTAATTTGCTGCGGAGTTACGGGCAACATACGTCCGCGACTCAGCAAGCCGGCTATCCTGACTAGGATACTTCCTCTGTGGAAGCGCTTCCGGGACACGAGGTCGCGCTTCCATACGTCTCAGGGAGCCAACAAGCATGGGCGGGAACGTCCCCGTGTTCACCGCCCGCTGGCTCCTGTTATGGTGGCAGGTTCCGCTCATGGGCGGCACGCCTGCGACCTGTTCGGCGGCGGCGCATGGGATCAGCCTCGGCCCATGCTTCCCGCTCGCGCTCTGCCGCCTCTTTGTCCGCCATAACATGCTCACAAAATGTGAGAACCGTCTCCCAGGCTGTTTCCGAACCCAGCATTGCCTGTACCACGGCCGGCAGCGACAGGTCTTGCCCTAATTCGGCAACCATATCTTGCCGCTCCACGCCCCAGGCCGGGCACTCAGCCAGAGTGTGCTGGGCCGAGTCCACGCTAGCTCCGCACTCGTGGCACTCCGGTGTCGGCTCCCGTTGCGCAACTTTGTGTAGGTAACTGCCGAAACAACCGTGCCCCGACAGCACTTGCGTCAACCGAAAGGTCAGTACTCCGAAGCGCCTTTCCATCCAGTCACGGAGGACCGGGCGAACAGCCTCTATTAACCCCAACCTAACCTAACCTAACCTAACCTAACCTAACCTAACCTAACCTAACCTAACCTAACCTAACCTAACCTAACCTAACCTAACCTAACCTAACCTTTTTTTTTTTTTTTTTTTTTTTTTTTTTTTTTTTTTTTTTTTTTTTTTTTTTTGCAAGGTGAAAAATGCTTTACGCATATCCCCCGCCATGGGAGTGACGGGGGGGTATGTGGGACTCACATCCCCTCCCCTTCTCCGAGCGAGAAGGAGTAGGGGAGTGTTACCCACTAAAAAACACCTTGGCGTACCCTCAAACCGGTTTCGTTGGACGCCGTGGAACCCGCGATTGGCATTCCCCACGACGTCCTCCGGCTGCCCCAGCCATTGCCGGGGCTCCCCGCGCCAAAGGGGAGAAGAGCCGAGCACGCGTGGCCCCCCTCCCAGACCGCTGAGTGACTTGCCTACAGCAGGCAGGGGACTCCCATCCCCCACCTGCAGCCACTAAGGGTTAAGGCGCGCGGCAAAACGCCGCCGCCTCAACCCCTGCCGTCTGCGCCGGAGCGGATGCGCGAGAGGAGACTCCTCGCGCTCCCGCTCCGCGGCCTCCTTCTGCGAGATAACCGTCTCGCAAAAAGAGGCCACAGCCTCCCAAGACCTCTCGCTGCAGAGCATTGCCGAGACAATGCTGTAGAGCGAGAGGTCCTCCCGCTGTATAGCGAGTGCCATGGCGCCGCGCTCCGAACTCCAACGGCTGCACACCTCAAAGGTGTGCCGAGCCGTGTCGTCCGGATCGCCGCACTCATGGCACTGCGGGGTAGGCTCCCTCCCAATTTTGTGCAGGTAATGACCGAAACACCCATGTCCGGTCATTACCTGCACAAGCCGGAACGACGTAGCGCCGACTGCCCTCTCTAACCACAGGTCAACCGACGGGAGGATCGCCCCTATAGTACGGGTACCATAGGGGGAGTCCTCCAGGTCGGCCTTCCATCGTTCCCGCAGTCGACGCTCCGTCATTCGGCGCGTCTCCTCTACCTCCTCAGGGTCCGGGCGTTCACCCCTCGCCCGGGCCCTAGACCTAACCCTATAGGTCTCCGCCCGCACCTCTGCATCCAATTCCCAGGGCGGGGTGCAGGCGAGGAGGCAGGCCGCTGCGTGGGCCACGGTTACGTAGGCCCTCACCATCCGGAGGGCCACAACCCTCTGGGGCCTCCGCAGCAGGGCCCTGTTCCGGGCGGACAGCTTGTCCGCCCAGATTGGGGCCCCGTAGAGGGCCATGCTCCTTGTCACGCCGGCGTATAAACGCCGGCATAAGGAGCCTGGCCCACCCACATTGGGCAATAGCCGCCCCAGTGCCGAGGCGGCACCCACTATTCGGGGAGCAAGTTTGGAGAAATGCTCCCCGAAATCCCATTTGCGGTCCAATATTAGCCCCAGATATTTTATATGGGGCTTAATTATGACCGCCTCCCCCCCCAGGGTGAGCGCCGCGCCCGCCGGCAGCCTCCACCCTCGCCCCCCGAAGACTATGCCCTCAGTCTTCGGGAGGGCCACCTTTAATCCGAGCCGCTCAATGCGATGAATCGCCAGCTCGGCCGCCACCTCCGCCCTCCTTGAGGTCTCCCTCAGGTTGCTTCCGCGCGCAGCCACCATCGTGTCGTCCGCATAACAGATTGTGACTGTGCGCGGAAGCAATTCCCCCCTGATGGCCCAGTCGTACCCCAGGTTCCAAAGAAGTGGACCGAGAACGGAACCCTGGGGCACGCCACAGGCCATCCTCCTTTCCCCCCGTCGACCCTCCTTGCCCTCATAGAGCACTACCCTCTCGGTAAGGTAGTGCTCTATGACCCGCCGCAGGTAGTGAGGCACTTCGTGATACCGAAGTGCCTCACTTATCACCTCATAGGGGAGGGTGCCGAAGGCATTGGCGATGTCTAAAGACACCGCCACGACACCCTCTCCCCTGCCCGACGCGTCTTCACAGAAGTCCCTTAAGGACTTCAGCGCGTCGAGCGTAGACCGCCCCTCCCGGAACCCGAACTGTCTCTCCGAGACGTTCGGGCCGGCGGTCTCCAGGTGCTGCAGGATCCGGGAGGCCAGGATACGTTCGAACATTTTCCCGGCCTCATCCAGCAGCACGATGGGGCGGTAGGCGGACGGGCAGTCGGGGGGTCGACCCTCTTTACGGAGGAGGCATACCCTCCCCTCCTTCCATATCCTCGGGAACCTTCCCTCCCTCAGGCAGTCATCCATGATCTGCCTGAGGCGGTTCCCGAGATGTTTCAGACTGATGAAGAGGACGCGACCGGGGACTCCATCGGGGCCCGGGGCTTTTTTACAGCCCCGGAGTCGGTCCTCTACCCTCTCGAACTCGTCATCGCTAATTGGCGCAATGACGAGTTCGGTATCCGGCTCCTCCACGGGCTCAGCCATCGATGGAGGGGTTATCGCAGGGGCTGGAGGGAACAGCCCCTCGATGACCCTCTGCAGTAAGGCGGGTTCAAGGGAGTCCATGGGGGGGGCAGTGCGCATCTTGTTGCGCACTACCCTGTAGGGCCGCCCCCATGGGTCCTTATCCAGGGTGGCCAAGAACGAGGCTTGTCCCTCATCCTTGGCCTTGGCGATCGCCACCTGGAGGGCCTTCTTTGCCACCTTGAGGGCCTGGTGGAGACCCTCTTCCTCTTGGGGGGTGTGCCGCCTACGCCTACAGTGCTGGTAGGCGTGGCGGGCACTATTGCTGGTGATCCGCAGGGCCGCAATCTCTGCGGACCACCAGTACACCCTCTTCCGAGAAGTCAGGCGTTTCGCCCGGGGCATAGCCGCATCGCACACCGCCTGCAGTGCGATGCGGAACCGGACGGCCCTTTCCTCGACTCCGAGGGCGGCGGGTGGGGCAGCACACCAAGCCTCCACCATCGCCGCCTCGTCCGCCTTGGCCCTGTCCAAAAGGGACAGGGACCATTTTGGGAACCCTCCTCCCCTGCTCCCGTTTGCCCTCCCCCCGGGGATGGGCAGTGACTGCACCCCTCCTGTGGAGACCCTCATCCTAATATATAGGTGATCGGAGAGGGTCTCCACGTCCTCCAGGACGCGCCAGTCTTCCACGCGCGCGGCAATGGCAGTGGTCGCGAACGTCACGTCCACGACCGAACCCCCCTGCCGCCGCACGCATGTATTTGCGCCGCCCTGATTCAGAACCTCGAGTCCTGTTGCCACCACCCAATCCCTGAGGACCGCCCCTCGCGGGTCCGTGATGGGGGAACCCCATGCCGAGCTCTTGGCATTGAGGTCCCCCAGGACCATCACTTGTCTCGGAGCAGCCCTCCTGACCACCCCCCCCAGGACTCCCAGGAATTGTTCAAAAGCACGTAGCGGCCTATTGGGGGAGAAGTACACCGCCAATAGTACGGTGTCACTCCCCCACTTGGCCGCCACAAATCCCGGGCCACCCTCAATCTTCGACAAGGCGGGGAAGTCCCCAACCACCGGCACTACGATAGCCACCATTTCATCCGACGCCCCTACCCAATTAGGTAGAGGGGGGACGAAATAGGGCTCCGCAACAACCGCCACGCCAATCGCCCACTCCGCCATAGTCTGCATGAGCAGATCTTGAGCTCTGGCGGAGTGGTTGGCGTTTATCTGCAGGACCTCTAAATGCCGGTGTGCTGGCATTTAGTGGTCCATGCGGTTGTCCTCTGCTAGCCGGCCGGCGGCTACCTCTGTGTGGGAAGGGGGAGGCTGAGGACGACGGGGGGGTCGCGTCCTCAGGTCCCTACCTCTAGTTTCCGGGGGGAAACAACTATCTCCCCCCATAGAGTGGTCAGCTGGAAGTTTTGCATGGGCGCACACCACGCACCATGCCTTTTCTTCCCAGCACTCTCTTGCTATGTGCCCCTCCCTGCTGCACCGGTAGCAGGATTTTGACCGGTCAACGCTGGAGGGGCATGTCTCTCGTGTGTGACCAACACCCATGCATCTGTAGCACCGCATAGGTGCTGGTCCGATCCTATTGATCTTGGTGGACGCCCAACCCACCTTGATCCGCCCTATCGCCAGGAGGGCTTTGGCCACCCGCACTGGGCACTGGATCAGAACAGATCCAGTTCCGTCGTACAGGGGGCGAATGCCCCCTACCTTTATTTGGGCCTGGTCACAGGCTCCCGCATTGGCAACGGCCAGCGCCACGGACTCCTTTGTCGCCGACTCATCTAGGCCGGTGATTTGGAGTCCGGTCTTTTTTGTAACGCGGCTCACGTCGGCCACGTCACCTACAATCTGCTGCAGTTTAGCAGCAAGATTATCAGCCGCATTTTCCTGGTCCTCTCCGGGGACTTCGATTACACGGGCCCCCGTCATAGAGGACCTGACCTTTACATGCTGCAGGCCCACTTCCTCCAAGCTCAAGGCGTTGATCGCCCTGGCCATAGTGGCCTGTAGCGTGGTGGTGTTGGTGGCATCCTTTTTTAATGACACCACCACCGCCGCCGTCCTTGGAACGGCCAGCGCCCTCACCTTAGGCGCTGCCGTCTTTTTCTTGGGTGGCGCTTTGGGCGCTCTTGTCGAGGGGGCAGGCTTGGCCTTCGCCATGCCCTTCCCCTTCCCTTTCCCCTTCTTTACCACATCCACCCAGGATTCCTTAGGTGGACGTGGCGTTTGGGTCGAGGGGCATGATCCTCCTTCCGACGACCGAGCAACTCTCGGGGCGGCTCGCGGGGCCGGGACTGGAGCTTGGCGGGCGGGGGCAACTGCCTTTTTGGCAGTCTTGGCCTTTTGCGGCCTCCCGTCCCCCAGTCTAGCTACTGCCTCAGGCTGAGTAGTCCTCACCTTAGGTGGGGCAGGCGAAGCAGTCCTCATCCTAGGTGGGGCAGGTGAGACCGTCCTCACTTTGGGAAGGGCTGGCACAGCCGGTCCCACCACCCTCCTATCAGCCGCCAACGGGGGGCGCAAAATCGGCTCAGGTGGCAGGCGCCTGTTCACCTCCTCAAGGCGGGCATTGATCATGCTCCCCAAGGAGACGAACAGTTCCTTCTTTAGCTCTCCGATCGCCTCCGCCAGGTCCGCAGCAGAAAACTGCAAGGACGGTTTGGGTGGCGGGGCCGGAGACGCCGGAATCTCCCGCTCCGAGAACGCAGTCCGGAGCGCCTTCAATTCCGCCAAGCAGTGAGTGAGTTGCTCCCGCATCCTCTTATTGTCCGCTTTAAGGATGCGGATCTCCTCACTCTCCGACTTGGCGGCCTCGACGTCGTCCATCGAGTCTAAAATCGTGTGGCAGGCACGATTCATCGCGCCCCACACGTCTCCCTTCAAATTCCCGGATCTTCGGGCCCCCTCTAAAATCTCCCTCGCTGCCTGTCGGGTTGCCTCGATTGGATCCGAAAACCGCAGAAATTCTGTCGGGCTTTCCCGGCGCGAGGGGGAGGTTGGTGATCGCGAACGCGATCGCACCTTTCCTCCCTTTTTCCCTCCATTCGTTCCCTTAACCTCCTTCCCCCCCCTGGGGCGGAGCTCAGGAAAGTCCTTTCGGTATGCGGCGGCAGCGTCCGCTTCTTCCTCGAACTGGTAAATGTCCGACTCTTGTAGCTTGGCCCTTGCTGCAGCCAACCCCGCATATGCCCCCTTGGGCTTTCCTCTACGGGCGGAGTTGATCTTTGGCCCGTACACGTGCCTTAGATCACCCTCCTCATCGTCCTCATGACCCCTCTTAGAGGCATGAGGGACCCTCTCATAAACATCTAACGAGTCCTCCGACTCACACCCAGAGGTGAGGATTTCTCCCCCTTCCTCCAGTGGATCCCCCCCTTTCTCAGTGTCAGAAGCCATACTGACCCCTTCCACCTAATTCCCAAATTTGGTCTAAATCCGACTACTACGATCAAAACTAAGACCTAACCTAACCTTGAAATGGTCAAGTGCGAGTCGGATTTAGACTTTCCCATATAAAACCCGATTTAGCGCCTGAAATTTTCCTCTGAGCAATCAGAGAAAAAGTTTGCCGCTTTTTTCGGGCCACTTCCCGAGGTCGTAGCGACCTAGAAAAATGACCAAAAAATAGAAGATTTTTTGGTCTATTTTCTAATACGTCTAGTATTCACCAAAGATGAATAGGTTAAAAGAAATTAACAAAAAACTAAAAAGGTAAAATTTTGAAAAAAGTGAAGTCCAAGAAATTGATCCCTCTCCTCACTAGTAGGTCAATAACTCTTGACTCAAAAATCACAGAGTCTTGGATCTTTCACGAAGATTTAAAAAACAAAATTTACTACACCTACAAAAAGTTTCAAAAAGATACGAGAAGCGCAACTTTTTTAAAACTACCCCCAAACTGAAGGGACTAGAAAAATCCTTCCGAAAATTTTGAGCAAAAACTCACAATTTCCGAAATTTTATAATTCTAGTCTCCTTAAACCGAAATAAACGGGACCGACTCTATAGTTTGCGGAACCGTTGCCGCTATACCCGCCCAAAAAATGGGCAATTAAGGATGTTGGCAACCCCGACAAAACTATTTTTGAAAAATGTAAACAAACCCAAAATTTATAAAAAATTAAGGGCAAAAATTTACAATTTTCAAAAACCAAAAAAACCAAAACAAAAAATTCGACAATCTTGCCACCCTTTCCACGCGAAAGTCGACTATTGCCGCTACCTCCCAGCCCTAAAAAGGGCTCGGTACGACAACGGCAACAATTTTATTTCTGCGTTAGAAAAAGGTAAACAAACCGACGAAAACCAACCAAGTGCAAAAACCAAAAAACCGAATAACAAAGCCAAATCAACGTGTAATGCAGGATCAAAAACCGAAAACGAATGCCAAAAAAATGTAGTATTATGGTTCCGAAAATCGCAATAATCCGTGCAAGCACCTCCAAAATAGACCTCAACCTAACCTAACCTAACCTAACCTAACCTAACCTAACCTAACCTAACCTAACCTAACCTAACCTAACCTAACCTAACCTAACCTAACCTAACCTAACCTAACCTAACCTAACCTAACCTAACCTAACCTAACCTAACCTAACCTAACCTAACCTAACCTAACCTAACCTAACCTAACCTAACCTAACCTAACCTAACCTAACCTAACCTAACCTAACCTAACCTAACCTAACCTAACCTAACCTAACCTAACCTAACCTAACCTAACCTAACCTAACCTAACCTAACCTAACCTAACCTAACCTAACCTAACCTAACCTAACCTAACCTAACCTAACCTAACCTAACCTAACCTAACCTAACCTAACCTAACCTAACCTAACCTAACCTAACCTAACCTAACCTAACCTAACCTAACCTAACCTAACCTAACCTAACCTAACCTAACCTAACCTAACCTAACCTAACCTAACCTAACCTAACCTAACCTAACCTAACCTAACCTAACCTAACCTAACCTAACCTAACCTAACCTAACCTAACCTAACCTAACCTAACCTAACCTAACCTAACCTAACCTAACCTAACCTAACCTAACCTAACCTAACCTAACCTAACCTAACCTAACCTAACCTAACCTAACCCAGTAGCGCCCCAGCCTCCGCCGCGAACGCCACGAAAATAAGCCGCTCCGCGCTTAAAAAATCCGGAAAAATAGTAAACTTGCTCCGATTTTCATGAAATTAGTGCCAAAAGACGCGGGCTTACGCAGCGCATCTAAAGAGGTATCGTTCAACACCCAATGATGTTTGAGTGAAGCGTGAAGTGGAAAAAAGTGGTTTTTCAAAGTTAAAAGTGAAACGCTAGGAGTTTAAGATCTGTGACCCCTAGTGTGCGACACACTGCCGTGAGCGCTTTCACAGGCCTCACAATCTTGGCTTGGTTGCGGATTTTTCCGCCCAGGCGTTTGGACGCAATCGTCAAAAAAACAAGTCCCGGATGTGACTTGAGCTTCGGATCCGGACGTCGCAGGCTGCTTCTGGTGACGGCAAACGAAGGGGGCCACCGAGTGCAGCTCAGCGAGCTATCCAGCTGGATTTTACGTTAAGTGGATCAGTAGCTACAGCAATTTGAAAATTTTGTGAAACTTTGACACGTGATAGCTGCCAAACAAGATCTTTGACCCTACTTTTTTGAGTTATCGGAGGAAGGAGACTGGTGCTTCAAAGCTATATACCAAATCTTAGCTTCGCAACTCAAGCAACTTCGGAGTTATGAAATTTTGAATTTTTTATGTCGACATGTCCTACTTGAAATAGACTGATTTTATAAAAGCTTATTTTAGATTTTAAGAGTATTTGTTTTGTGTAGTGAATTCATGTTTTTCCCGTGTTCGTAGGTCCAAAATTGTACTTTTGGTGCTACTTTCTTTGTTTTTTGTTTTTTATTCCCTAACGCGCGGTGGGAAAATTCCCGGGACACTGGCCCCATAAGCTCCCTTAAGTGTGTTATCTCTGGAAGTTTCTCCCGACGCTCTAGAGCAAATAGCGGCCGAGATCCCTCGATCTTGGTCGCTTCGGAGACCAGAACAGCTCCTGGGCGTTGTTTTTGCCGCCGGATCTCGACTTTGGGGGGTCGTACGGACCTGGGGTTTTCAGCTTGGGTGTGGGTGGGACTTGCCCTTGGTACTCCTGGGTGTTTTGGCCCTGTGATTTTTGCTGCCCTGGAAGGCCTGGAAACGGCTACCTTGGACCTCCTTTCCTACCCTTAGAAGTTGTCCGAGTCCTGTGGGACCAGTGGTTCGGCGTTGATTGCAGTTCAAAGTTTGGCGCGGACGCCATCTTGGATTTTTCACCCTTCCGTATCTCGGCGCCTGTAGGGCCTATCCAGGCCGACTTTGGGCTCATTTGTGAGGAGCCGGGGGTGCTCCACAGGTTGGTAACCGGAAACCGGGTAAAATCGGATTTTTTTCCGGAAAATTCCGGAGTCCGGGAATTTTGGGGGAAACTGTCAGAGGTGATTCTGGAGCTTACGCAATTCACCTCAGAAAAAATCCGAGCTCTCTGGGTTACCTGGTTCGAAGGCTATCGGCCTCTGAAGTTCGACACTGACAGCTGTCAACTGTCAGAGTCAAGTTTTGGAAGGTCGTGGCAGGGGCGCTGTTTGTCGTAGGGGGGAGTGCGACACGTCCTTGAGCTCGGCGTGACTACCGCTACAAGATAGGCGTGTCGGTGGCGCCCTCTTGCGGGCAAATTTTCGAGTGTCATATTTCGCTGTTTTGGGTAGAGGGGGGTGTGCCGACGTTGTTTCCGTTTCTCCCGTTTTTCGGAGACGCCGGGGGCCGGAGTTACAGCGGAATTGGTCTGAGTGTCGGCCATCTTGGACCTCTGACAGCTGTCAGTGGTCTCCTTTGAATCGGATTACCTCCGGAACGGGGAGTCCTACAGAGGCGTGAGACACATCCTTGAGTTCGGCTCGGCCAGGACTACACTCTGGTCATGTCATCTTCCTCATCTCTTCCAAAAGGGGAGCGTGAGGGGGGGGGCGGGAGGGAGAAGCCAAAACCGAGCGACAGGCCGTTGGCGAAGCCAAAGCCCACTGTAAAGCTCCCAAAGACGGGCCAATCCCAGAGAGCTACGACAGGCGGTGGACCTGTACCGCGCCCCGTAAGCGCGAGAGCCCAATCGAGAAGTGGGGATAGAGGGCGCGCGATGGGATGTAAAGACGCTGTCGCATTGTGCGGGGTCACTCCAAACCTGCAGGAGCCTGCTGACCGGGAGGATGTCGGGCCGGAGGTGGAATCCCCTCCCATCTTGGAGGACGTCACTTGGACCGATTTGGCCCCTTCGAGTGATGATGCTACGGAACCAGTTCCGCCCGGGGACGTGGTGGTCGCTGACGATTCGTTCGGGATCAGGAGCGAATTAAGGTCGCCGTCGGCTGCCTCAACGCCGGCCGTGACTGGATTCTGTCGACCAAGATCTGGCTCTAGATCGGAGTCGGCGCTTCTCCGAATTCGGACGCAGATTCGCGAGGCAAAGGCTGTGGACCTGGCTGAGAGGGCTCAGATTGTAGGCGAGCCCACAGACCCAGAGGATGCAGCGGAGTCCTCTTTTTATAACGACGACCGCTCAATCTGCTCGTCGGGAGCAGGTATAGCCGGAGGAGGGCTCATCAGCGAGCTCCCCCAGAAGGCAAACAAGATCCTGCAGGCGGCAAAAGTAGCGGTGGAGTCGTCTGGGAATTTAAAGAGGACGGTGAGGGACACAGTGATCGAGTCGCTGCACGCGCTCTATGAGATCGTCCTGAGGCTTGCGGATTCGAGGACGCGCCATGTCATGGAGCATCAGAAGGAGAAGATATCCCAGGGGGGAAGAATATTAGGCCTAGAGAGAGCCCATGCGAGGGCCCTAGTCGCGGTTATTGAGTCGGCGAAGGTGGAGTCCGCCCGAAACCGGGAGACCCTGGAGGCCATCCAGAAGGAACTTTCGGCCCAGAGAACCATAATGGTCTCGGATATTGGCAACCCCTTGGAGAGGATGAACGCGACACTGAGCGCCGGTGACAGATCCCGATCCACGACCGGAAAGGGAAGCGAGGACCACATCCAGGCGACCCTGAGATCGCTTCAAACCGGGCTCATGGACATACGCGACAGGATCCGGGGTTCGGCTGGGCAGAGCTCGCAGGTCGCCAGTAACGAGATCATCGTGGAGGTCAGGAAACTAGGCGAAAGGATCAAGGAAGTGACATGTGCAACGACCGCCCTGCGAGAAGAGGTTCAAAAGGCGGTTGCCTCTAGCGACCAGGCTGTCGGCAGCGGTGGCAAGACCGAAGAGAGGCTCATGGGCCTACAGGATGCGATCCAGGGGCTTGTGAGTGGCGTCCGGGATGTGGCAAGGGAGGGGCAAGTCGCCCAGATTGTGCACGATCTGGAGGGGGTGCAGGCGACCCTAAAGGCCGATAAAGAGAAGCTCCTCTCCACTATGACCACGGGATTCGGGACGGTCAGTGACGACATCCAGGCCGCGGTTGCGATGCAGCCAACCGGGGTGAGCCTCATGGAGGAGTTGGGGGCAGTCACGGGGGAGGGAGCGGTCTGTGGGGAAACCGATGGGCTTAACTGGAAGACGGTCAGCTACAAGAGAAGGGCTCGTGACGCAGCTGCGAGGAGAGACTCTCTGATGATTAGCCAGACGGTTCAACGGACAGAGTTGCCCCGCGCACCTCACTATCCCGTCCGGATTGAGTCGGTGGATCCCCGCCACACTAGTGCAGCATTAATAAATACAGTCAAGGGTAAAGTAGATGTCACTGAGCTGGGTATAGGTGTCACATACGTGCGAGGCCTCAAAAATCAAAAGGCTGCCTTCGGCCTGGCCTCCGAGGCGGACAGGGACGTCCTCATTGCGGCTATCAGGAAGGAGTGTCCGCAGCTTTCGGTCACGGCCCCCAAGATGAGGAGACCGCTGGTTCGCATCTCAGGCGTCTCGGGAGACCTCAGCAACGACCAGATCCCTGCTGCCATCGGGCGCCAGAATAAGGCGCTCCTATCGGAGGTCTCGGAGGCGGATGGCCAGATCAGGGTTCTGAGGCGTACAAGGGGGAGAACCGCGGAAACCACCAACGTCATTCTGGAGGTTGGGCCGATTGCTTGGAAGCAGATGTGCGGCCAGCGGATCCGTCTGGGCTACCAGGTCCTCCAGGCGGCTGACCAGACACCTATAGTACAGTGCTATAAGTGCATGGGTTACGGACATTTTGCCCGGGAGTGCCAGAATAGGAAAACCTGCGGGCGCTGCGCCGAGGAGCACGACACGAGGGAGTGCCGGGTTTGCGACGAAGCACTCAAGTGTGCAAATTGTGAGAGGGCGAAGATTGGACCGGAAGCAACTGCCCACCCCGCCTACAGCAGCGCATGCCCAGAGTGGCAGAAGTGGGACCGGATAGCGCGGTCGCAGGTGCGATACTGCTGAGGGCACCCCTGTGGCACTTTCAACGGCTGGAGCCACGCCTGGCAGCGCCCTGTGCGTTTCTTTTGGGCAGGCAAATTTGGGCAGAGGTTACGCCGCAACAAAGGAGTTTCTTCGGTCAGCGGAGCGGCGAGGAGTTCAGGTCCTGTTTCTTCAGGAGCCCTACATCGGCTCTTCTGGGAAGCTAACCTGTCAGCATAGAGTGGTCCAGTTGACTCGGGGGGAGGACCCTGTGAAGTCGGCGGTGGTCATTCTCGACCCTAACCTCGTCGTTACGGTGAATCCGGACCTGGTCACGAAAAATATTGCCACTGCTTGCCTGGCAATAGGAACGCGGAGGCTTGGGTTGATCGGGCTTTATTTTGAGGGCACCGTTGGCGTCGGTGATCAGCTGGCTGCGCTGCGTAGCGTTGTTGAGGGGCTGGACACTGGGGACCTCATTATGGCCGGGGACGTGAACGCTGCCAGTCACTGGTGGGGATGTGAGGTTGAGGACCGAAGGGGCGCGGAGATAGCAGAGTTTATGGCGCAGTACGACCTCAACGTCCTGAACCAGGGGTGCACACCCACCTTCCACACATACAGGGGGGAGAAGCTATACGCCAGCATAGTTGACGTTACAGCATGCTCAGACTCCCTGCTCAGCGGGATTCAGGGGTGGAGGGTGGACGAAGACTCCTCGGGATTGTCCGACCACAGGGCGATTTATTTCAACTACACGCACGGTATACACGGCTCTGGAGCCAGAGGTAGCACCAGAAGATTTGTACCGGACAAAGCCGATTGGGGCAAGTTTGATGAGTCGCTCCGGTCAGAGTTCCGGAGCAGGGGCCTCACCACTGATGCCATACGGGGAGCAGTTTCCTGGGACGCCCTGGAGGACCAGGCTGTGCAGCTCACGGAGTCGCTTGTGGCGGCGAGCTTGTCAGCGATGCCGGAGCTCCCCCTTAGAGCCTCTCCTAGAATGAGCACCTGGTGGACCCACGAGCTGGAGGAGCAGAAAAAGAGAGTGAGGACTCTAAGGCGACGGATAGGGGGTGCCAACCGCCTTCGCAGACCATTTACCATCTTGGAGTACTGCGAGGCGCGCGAAGAGTTCAAGAAAGCTATAGAAGCCACTCTTACCTCCAGCTGGAGGGAGTTTTGTTCCACGCAGGATAGAGAGAACTTGTGGAAGCGCACCTATCGGGTCATACGGAGGTGCGGTGCTGTGGCAGCTGGCGAGGAGAAACTCCTCAGATCGCCCGCATCGGGAGGGGTCCTCAGCGCCAGAGAGTCGGCTGAGCTGCTTGCGAGCACTTTTTACCCCGATGATGACCCGGAGGAGGACACACCGGATCACGAAGACGCAAGGGCAGCAGTGCAGGCACTTAGGAGCCGGATGTGCGAAGAGACTGTGCACTCTATTACGCCCTTCACTCCACAGGAGATTGAGGCGGTCTTCAGGAGTATGAACCCTAAGAAGGCCCCAGGCGAGGATGGTCTGACTTCTGACATCTGTCACAGGGCGCACAACACGGGCCCAGTTCTTGGGGTCTTTTTCGGTGGATGCATGAGGGCGGGGTATTTCCCGAGAATCTGGAAGAGGGCGATCGTTAAGGTGATTCCCAAGCCCGGGAGGTCGGACTACGCTGTCCCGAAGGCATACCGCCCCATTGGACTGCTCCCTGTCCTGGGAAAAGTGTTGGAGAAACTCATCTTTAACAGGCTGGGCTGGCAATTGGGTAACCAAAACCAGCTGAGCCAGAAGCAGTATGGTTTTCTCCCGCAAATAAGTACGGAGGACGCCCTCTACGACACGATCACCCTGGTTCAGCAGGGTCTGTCGAGGAGAAAGCTTGTGGCGCTCGTCTCTTTGGACATTGAGGGGGCCTTTGATAACGCCTGGTGGCCTGCTATCATAAGGGAAACCCAGAAACGCAACCCCGAGCCACAGGTGTTAAAGGTCCTCCTCAGCTACCTGCACGACAGAAGCGTAGTGCTGAGATACCAGGGTGAGACTGTCACCCGGGCTACGAGCAGGGGGTGCATCCAGGGATCCATAGGGGGCCCCTTGTTGTGGAACGTCCAGCTGGACCCGTTGCTGAAAGAGGCTGAGGATCTGTCTGCGCACGTGCAAGCATTCGCGGACGACATTCTCATTCTGGCCGAGGCGGACACTACGGAGACTCTCAACGCCAGGGTGAATGAGGCGCTTGAGACAGTAACGAAGTGGGGCGCTAGGCATAAGATGCGTTTTGCGGCGCACAAAACCCAGGCAGTGCTAATCACCAGGAAGCTAAAATACGACCCTCCTGAGTTCGTCCTGGATGGCACAGCAGTGGTCCTCTCAGACTCCATCAAGATCCTTGGCCTCACCATCGATAAAACCCTTAACTTCGTGCCGCACCTGAATGAGTTGTCCCTAAAGACAGCTGGGCTGTTCAGGATGGTTGCCAGAGCGGCAAGAGCCAACTGGGGGCTCAACTCGGAAATTTTGAGGACAATTTACGAGACGGTTGTGGAGCCCACTGTCCTCTACGCGGCGGGAGCTTGGGCGCAGGTGGCAGACCGAACTTATGCCAGAAAGCGACTGGACAGGATCACCAGGATCTTCGCCATCAAGATCGCCAAGACGCACTCCACGGTTTCAACAACGGCTAGCGTACTGTTGGCCGGAATTCTCCCCCTCGACCTCCGACTCCGAGAGCAACTGGACCTCTATGAGGTAAAACGGGGAAGAGTGCTGCCGGAACTCCCGGGCCGAATTTTGCAGCGCCGAGTCCACCCTTCCACTCTGCCGCACCCGGCAAAAAGGGGGCAGATCTCTTTTGGAACGGCACAATCGCAGGAGGAGGCGGACCTAATCCATGGGACTTCCGTGGCCATCTACACCGACGGAAGCAAGATAGAGGGCAAAGTTGGAGCTGCCGTATCCTGCTGGGAGGGAGGCAAGGAGACCAGGTCCGCTAGTTTTAGACTGGAGGCCTTTTGTTCGGTGTACCAGGCGGAAATGGTGGCCCTCTTGAGAGCCACTACCATGGCACTAACAATAGGGAAGGAGGTCAGCATTTTGAGTGACTCTCGCTCGGCCCTGGAGGCGGTCTCTGACCAGTGTGGCCTTAACCCCATCGCAGCCGAGGTTCGAAGGAACGTGAGGAGTGCAACCGACCAGGGAACGCCCATCAACCTTTACTGGGTTAAGGCACACATCGGAGTAACCGGAAACGAGAGAGCGGATGAGCTCGCCAAGAACGCCGCCCTCAAAAACAAACGAGCCCCAGCGTACGACAAGTTTCCGCTGTCTTTTGCGAAGCGCTCAATTCGCCAGACCACACTTGACAAATGGCAAGAGCGCTACTCAAATTCTGAGACGGGGGCCATAACAAGACTCTTCTTCGGGAACGTCAGGAGGGCGCACAAGGTCCTGTTTTCATTAAGGCCAACCTACAATATCCTGGCGCAGCTGCTCACGGGACATGGGGGTTTCAGGGAGTACCTGCATAGGTTCAAATTGACTGATACCCCATTCTGTGCTTGCGACGGGGAGTCGAAGGAGACAGTGCCTCACATTTTGATCCACTGTCCCAGGTACGCGGTCGACCGTTTCGATTGCGAGCACAGAATGGGAGTGGCTCTCACGGAGGAAAACCTCCAATTAATAATGGATGGCGATTTGAGCCGGTCACAGTTCTTGACCTTCGCTACCGGGGTGGTCCGCAGGGCTGCAAGGGCAAATGGGGCCAGATTTTGTTAATTTTGTCAATTACAATTCAATTGAACCATTTTGTTAATTGCTCATTTTAAATTGATTATTGATTCTTATTTATTTGTGAATTCTAATTTTATATACTCCTGACTTTTCTTTTTTCTAAATTATTTTATTATTATTTTGTATCAGATCTTTATCTTATTTAATTAAATTATTTGTCGAAAATGAATTCTATTTTTATAAACATTATTGAATTATTGAATTATTGCATTGTATCAGTTTTTACGTTATGAATTATTTGAAGTATTTGTCTTAATCGTAGTTTTGTGTATAAGGGGCGCTACTGCCATAGGTTTTAATTTAATTCTTAGGTTATATATGTTTTTCAGGTGTCAAACCTTAGCATGCAGGTATTTTATCAAATGTTGTAAATATGCATGTTAGTTAAGGAAAAATTGTTAAAAGATTAAAAATAAAAGAATAAAAGAAAAGAATTAAAGTCCGAAAAGAATATCGGACATATTGAAATGTGGTGCACGGGGGTTTTAGGCGGTGCAAGCCCGCCACTGTCTGGGTCCTCCATTCCCAGTCGTGCGGAAGGCATTTCCCCCGTGTAACCTAAATTAAAAAAAAAAAAAAAAAAAAAAAAAAAAAAAAAAAAAAAAAAAAAAAAAAAAAAAACCTAACCTAACCTAACCTAACCTAACCTAACCTAACCTAACCTAACCTAACCTAACCTAACCTAACCTAACCTAACCTAACCTAACCTAACCTAACCTAACCTAACCTAACCTAACCTAACCTAACCTAACCTAACCTAACCTAACCTAACCTAACCTAACCTAACCTAACCTAACCTAACCTAACCTAACCTAACCTAACCTAACCTAACCTAACCTAACCTAACCTAACCTTTTTTTTTTTTTTTTTTTTTTTTTTTTTTTTGTTGACGGAGTGGAAATGCATTTACGCATCCTCCCAGCCTGGGGACGGCTGTGCAATGGGAGGTATGACGGACTCTCAAAAGAACTACCGTCTAAAACCACTCCGGCGTTTAACTCCCTTGCCGGTTGTGAGGCGCCGCGGTACCTGCCTAAGCATACGCCACTGACACGCCTCCCGGCCTGCTCCGAAGAGCCCCCCCTTCTCTCCGCCTAAGGAGGAGACGACTGTGAACAGCCCGCGACCGTCTCCCCAGACCGGTAAAGCCGTGCAAGGTGGGCCCCCAACCCACTGGCTCTACAAGAAGTTCGGGCGAGCAGCGAACCGAAGTCCACTGAGTTCGCCTTCCCTTCAACGGTCTGCCTGTGGTGGATGGTGCTTTCCGGATACCCAACCCCAATGGGTTGGTCCCATACCCTTCAAACACGCCCCACCACAGCTGTCCCCTCAATAACTACAGTGCCCCCCGGGATTCCAAGAGACACGTAGAAGGACCCTCGGGTGACATGGGAGTACTTTCAGGGCGAAGAGTCACGCCCCCCTGGCGCGCCGTCCCTTCCAGTAAACCCAGTCACCAACCGCAAAAGTGACAGAAAGAAGCTGTCCAGGGCAGAAACGGCCTCGAAGGCACACGCAACCGCCCCTTTCAACAACCTCTGTCACTGCCCCCTCCAGGTGGCTGGTTAAGCTTTCCGGGAACAGAAACGGCCTCGAAGGCACACGCAACTGACCCTTCAAACTACCCCAGTCACCAATCCTCAATAGGCAACAGAAGGAAGCTGTCTAGGGCAACCGCCCCTTCCAACGACCTCTGTCGCCGCCCTCAACTGGTGACGAAGCAGCTTTTCCGAAGAAAAGCAGCTCGTCACCATCCCTCCCCAGGTGACAGAAGGAAACTTTCCGGGGCAGAAGCGGCCTCAGGGCACACGCAACCGCAACCCATCAAGAAACCCCTGTCACCTCCCCAGTGCCGCTCTTAGTCTGGTCCCTCACCCCGAGCCTTTCCGGTATGGGTAGCCCTGTCCGGTATAGCCTCGGGGATCATTGAGACACGCAAGCCCCCCCACCACAGCAAGGTGGCAGCACAGTCGGGGGGGAACCTAACCTAACCTAACCTAACCTAACCTAACCTAACCTAACCTAACCTAACCTAACCTAACCTAACCTAACCTAACCTAACCTAACCTAACCTAACCTAACCTAACCTAACCTAACCTAACCTAACCTAACCTAACCTAACCTAACCTAACCTAACCTAACCTAACCTAACCTAACCTAACCTAACCTAACCTAACCTAACCTAACCTAACCTAACCTAACCTAACCTAACCTAACCTAACCTAACCTAACCTAACCTAACCTAACCTAACCTAACCTAACCTAACCTAACCTAACCTAACCTAACCTAACCTAACCTAACCTAACCTAACCTAACCTAACCTAACCTAACCTAACCTAACCTAACCTAACCTAACCTAACCTAACCTAACCTAACCTAACCTAACCTAACCTAACCTAACCTAACCTAACCTTTTTTTTTTTTTTTTTTTTTTTTGTTACACTGGGGAAATGCATTTACGCATACCATCCAGGGGGGGATGGTTATGTGGGACTCACCAACCAGAGTGGCCGGAATACCCACTAAAACCCCAGCGGCCTTTGCACTTCACGGGCTGTTGATGATGGGGGCGCCATGGGCTGCTAATGATGCTACCATTGGGCGCCCCCCAGCCGTCCCAGAATCATCTGGGACACCTGCGTCATAGCGGGACTGTATGTGGTGGGCCCCCTAACCCACAAGTCCTACTAAGGGTCTAGGCTTGCAACAAACTGCCGTCGCCTTTGCCCCCTTCGCCTGCGCCGGAGCGGGTGTGCGTCGACATTGTCTTCGCGTTCCCGCTCCGCCGCCTCCTTCTGTGAGATGACGCTCTCACAGAAGGAGGATACCGCCCTCCACGATTTGTCACTGCGCAGCATGGCCGAGACCACGCTGTGCAGCGAGAGATCGGAGATTCCAATTTCCGCGGCCATAGTGCGGCGCTCCGGATCCCACCGAGTGCACACCGCGAAGGTGTGCTGGGCCGTGTCATCCGAATCGCCACACTCGTGGCAGATCGGACTCGGCTCTCTCTTTATCTTGTGCAGGTAATGACCGAAACACCCATGTCCAGTCATTACCTGCACAAGCCGGTACGTCAGCGTACCGTGCGCCCTCTCGACCCAGTGGTCAAGCGACGGGAGGAGTGCCCCTATAGTGTAGGTCCCATAGGGGGAGTCCTCCAGGTCACTTTTCCACCGGTCTCTCATTCGTTTCTCGGCCATCCGCCGAGTCCTCTCTACCACTTCCGAGTCCGAGCGCCATCCTATGGCTCTGGACTCTACTCTCGCCTGGTATGTCTCGGCCTGCACCCGAGCATCTAGCTCCCACGGCGGGGTACAGGCCAAGATACACGCCGCCGCATGCGCTACGGTCATGTAGGCCCTCACCATGCGGAGGGCCATGACTCTCTGGGGCCTACGTAGCAAAGCTACATTCCTAGCCGACAGTTTGTTGGCCCAGATTGGCGCCCCATACAGCGCCATGCTGCGCACAACGCCTGCGAAGAGGCGTCGGCATGGCGCTTTTGGTCCCCCCACGTTGGGCAGCAATCGGCTGAGGGCCGATGCGGCACCCACCACCCGGGGAGCAAGCTGCCGGAAGTGCTCCCCAAAGTTCCACCTGCGGTCCAGGACTAGGCCAAGGTATTTTATGTTGGCCTTAATCTGGACCGCTTCTCCCGCAATCGGCACGGTTGCGCCTCTGTGCGGGCGCCATCCCCGCCCCCCGAAGACAATTGCGTCTGTCTTCGGGAGGGCCACCTGCAAGCCAAGCCGCCTTATGCGGCTGACGATAAGGTCAGCCGCTACCGACGCACTCCGGAGCGTCTCGTTCAGCTCCTTACCCCGCACTGCCACCATTGTATCGTCAGCATAACAAATGGTGGCCATGCGGGGAAGCTGCTCTCCTCGGATCACCCAGTCGAATCCGATGTTCCACAACAGGGGTCCAAGCACGGACCCCTGTGGAACACCGCATGACATTTCACGTGCAACTCGCCTACCCCCGCAGTTGTAGAGCACTACCCTGTCGGTAAGGTAGTGCTCTACGATCCTCCGCAGGTACACTGGTACCCTATGATACCGGAGGGCCGCCCTTATGACTGAGAAGGGGAGGGAACCGAATGCGTTGGCGATGTCAAGCGACACCGCCACCACCCCCTCTCCCTTTTCCTCCGCGTACTCACAAAAGTTCCGTAGGGACCACAGGGCGTCAATTGTGCACCGTCCCTCCCGGAACCCAAACTGCCGGTCGCTAATATTTGGCCCTTTAATCTCCAAGTGCTTGACGATGCGACGGGACAAAACGCGCTCCAGCATTTTACCCGTCTCGTCAAGCAGGACGATAGGGCGATGACCAGCAGGAGAGTCGTGTGGCCGTCCCTCTTTGCGCAACAACACTAGGCGCCCCTCCTTCCAGCATCTTGGAAACCGCCCCTCTCTGAGGCAGTCATCAAAGAGGGCCCTTAGGCGATCTCCAAGGTGCTTCATTACTAACGGAAGGACCCTCCCCGGGACTCCGTCCGGCCCTGGAGCCTTCTTGCAGGACCGGAGGCGGTCGACGACCCACTCCATCTCGTCGTCCGTGACCAGGGGAACACCAGCTGGATCCTCGACCTCCCGCAAGGGGCCCCCCATGCACGGCGGAAGGAAATTCGGGGCTGCTGGGAAGAGGCCCTCAACTATCCTTGTGAGGAGTTCCGGCTCTAGGGAGTCCATAGGGGGGGCGCACCTGAGTTTGTTCCGTACCAAGCGGTACGGTCGCCCCCACGGATCCCTGTCGAGCGCAGCCAGGAACTCCTCCCGTGCCTCGTCTTTCCCCCTTGCGATGGCGACCCCTAAAGCCACCTTTGCCTCCTTGAGCTCACCGTAGAGGAGCTCCTCTTCCTCGGGCAGGTGACGCCTTCTCCTACAGTGGGTGTAAGCTCGTCGGGCGGCGTTACTGGCGGTTCGAAGGGCCGCTATCTCCTCCGACCACCAGTATACCTGCTTCTTGGCAGGCAGCCCTCGCACACGGGGCATGGCCGCGTCGCATACCGACGTTAAGGTAACTCGAAATTGAGCTGCCCGCTCTTCCACTCCCAAGGTGGGGGTTGGGGGGGCACACCACGCCTCCACCATGGCAGCCTCGTCCGCCATCTCCCGGTCGAGACGGGACACTGCCCACCTTGGGAACTTTCCTCCTCCGGCGCCAGCCCGTCTTCTCGGGCCGGGTGGTAAGGCCCCCAGCGAAGTGGTGACCCTCATCTGGATATAGCGATGGTCAGAGAGGGTCTCTACTTCCTCCAGGACGCGCCAATTGTCAATGCGCGCGGCGATGGCAGGGGTCGCGAACGAGACGTCCACGATGGACCCCCCCTGCCGCCGCACACAAGTATTGGCGTCGCCCCGGTTCAGCACTTCAAGCCCCATAGCCGCTACCCAGTCTTCCAGGGCTGCTCCTCTTGGGTCCGTGATGGGGGAACCCCAAGCCGCACTCTTTGCATTAAAATCCCCCATCACCAACATATGCGCTGATGTAACCCTCCCGACGACTCCACCTAGGCCCGCCAGGAACTGCTCGAATGCGGACAGCGGTTTATTAGGGGAGAAGTACACTGCCACCAGGACAGTGTCTCCCCATTTGACCGCTGCAAAGCCCTGTCCACGTTCAATCCCTATTAGGGGAGGGAAGTCGCCCGTTGTCGGCACCACCAGCGCCACCCCTTCATCTGCGGCCCCGAACCAATTTGGCTGTGCAGGGACGAGGTAGGGCTCGGCCACCACCACTATCCCAATACCCCACTCCGCCATGACCTGCATAAGCAGATCTTGTGCGCGGGCGGAGTGGTTGGTATTTACTTGCAGGATCTCCAAATGTCGGTGTGCTGGCATCTAGAGATCCATACGAGCTTCCCCTTGGGCCGATTGCTCGGCACTGCTTTCCCTTAGGGCAGTCCTTACCGGAGTTCTGGCGGCAACTGCCTTACCTCTTGTTGGCGGCGGGTTGCAATGCTCACCCCCCATATTGTGGTCAGCCCGGCGTTTGGCCAGGTGGCACACTGCGCAGAAAGGCGCAGCCCTGCAGTCCACCTTTTTATGGTCCGGTCTGCTGCACCGGTAGCAGAGCTGCGATCTGTCCACTGGTGATGAACACAGAGCCTTACTGTGCCCAATTCCATAACAGCGGTAGCACCGCATGGGGCCCCGGTCCAATACCCTAACCTGGGCGGACGACCACCCAACCAGTAGTCGTCCAGCCGCAACAACTATCTTCGCCGCCGTTACCGGGCAATGCACCAGCGTTGCCCCAGATCCATCGCGGCGCACTCTAATAGTGCCGACCTTAACTTCAGTGGTAAGGCACCCAGTTTTGGTCACAATGGCAGCTCCTACGTCCTCCGGAGTCACCGACTCGTCGAGCCCCGTGATTTGGAGGTCAGCCATTTTGACAGGCCGGTATACCCAGGCCACGTCGCCAACCAGCCCATCAATCCGCTTGCAGAGGGCATCCGCATTTTGAGCATTGTCAGCCCCAGGTATCTCAATAATGCGGGCCCCCGTCTGTGTCCTACGCACCTTGACATGGTCAAGGCCCAGTTCAGCCAGTTTGACCGATTTTATAGCCTTGGTCATAACAGAGGCGTAGGACGCCTCAGTGCCGTCTTTTAGTGCCACCACTACGGCAGCAGTGGCAGGAGTGGTCAATTTCTGACGCCTCCGCTTGCGTCTGGCAGGTTTTGCCACCGGGGGTGGGGCAGACTTCTTCCGCTTACCCTTCCTCCTAACCACGGTAAAGCCGTCGTCGTCTTTTGGAAGTGGAGCCGACTGGGAAGCTTGGGACGATTTAGGCATCACCGGTTTAGCCGCACCCACCGGGTGAGGCCCCACAGTAAGCTGCTGCGCGATGGGGGGGGCATGGTTGGACTGCCTCCCATTGGGAACGCGGGTGGGCTTCTTCGGAGGCTTCACCTTCTTTGCAGCGGGGGCCGGTTTGTCCCCAGAAGGTTTAGCCGCAGGCTTCGGTTGCGCCGGGGCAACAGGCAAGTGCTGCAGAACCGTTTGCTCAGCAGCTGCAGCTCTCCTACGGTCTGCCGCAAGCGTTGGGCGAACCACCGGTTCAGGAGGCAACTGTCGCCGCAGCTCCTCCAACCGCACGTTAACCATGTCCCCGATCGAAATAAAGAGGTCTCTCTTGAGATCCTCTCGTAGCTCGATCAGGGCATCGGCCAAACCCACCGAAATTTCTGCCGTCGAGGGTTGAGCGGTATCCCTTTTTCGCTCAGAAAAGGCAGTCCTGAGCGCCTTCAACTCTCCCTGGGTGTGCGCCAGCTGTTCTTTCATGCGCCTGTTGTCTGCTTTAAGGGCACGCAGCTCGTCATTCTCCCCCCAGCCCTGAAGACAGTCCGCGGCCGACAGGATGTCCCGGCATGCTAAATTCATCCTGCTCCAGATTGTCCCCTTGAGGTTTCCGCACTTTTTCGCCTCTTCCATGACAACATAGGCAGAGTTGCGAACAATGTCAATGTAGTTCCCCCCGGTGGGTTCGATGGGGCTCCGATCCCGTGAGACTGGAAGGCTCCGAGTACAAGGTGGGGCAAACCCATCCACCTCATGGTTTTCACGTCCGAGTGACTTTGGTGCCGCCTTTGCGGCACCAAAGCCAGTATAGCGCCCTTTTGCGCACGGGGTTTTGCCCCGTCGTGCAGTGCTCAGTTTTGGCTTAACTTCCGGCCCAGATATTACTTCGTCATTGGAGTGTGGTCTTTTGGTGCGTTTTAGGGCATCGATCTCCATCCCCACAACCTCCAATCCAACAACTTCGACCTCCTCCGACAGTTGAACTAATGGAAGGGACGAGCTGGAGGCAACACCCGCCTCCAGGATCATCTCCTCCATCAGCTCTGCGTCCTTTAGTCTCGCCGTTTCCTGCATCTTTTTACTCTCTGCTTCAATTTCAGTGTCCAATAAACGTTTGCTGTGTTCGTGTTCACGGAGGCCAGCATTGCGCTGACCTACGACATGGCCTTTGCCCCCCCCAGAATACGAGGGGCAGCCCGTGTCCTCAGACACGGGGAGGGATTCTCCCGTTAGGGTACCCTCCTGGGGTAGTTTCTGATTTAGACCATCCATCATCTTCCTTGCGTGCGTTTAAGGCCCCTGCACCATTGGCCATGTGTGGATTTTTAAAGAGGTTGTCTCCTCGCGGCCCCACGCAGCGGCCATCGCCCCGGACGCCTACGGGTCCGGATTGCGATTTGACCGACGGACGCCGAAGCAATCCGCCGCTCAACGACCTCCAAGGTCCACCCTTATCCTATGCGCCCTCTGAAAAGCAGGAGACGCAGTAGCATCCTCCAACTGCTCTCCGAGGAGAGTAGCTGGGAGCAACTTCACCACAAGTGTGCTCTTTTGGGGAGTATTTAGTTCCCGGGGCTTGCACTGGCCCATGAAAGTGGATATACCGCCACTGGTTCGGTGACCCCCCCCCCCCCCCTTTATGCCGGATATTAGCCATGGGCTGAAAGATTCTCCCATAAGGGGAAAGTCTCAGCCAATGCCCAGGGTGCACCAGCCCAGATGCTGCGTTCTCTCCGGATCGAGATCAAGAGAGACTGCAACACCCAGGCCAACGTGGAGGAATCCGGCCCGCACCCCAACCTAACCTAACCTAACCTAACCTAACCTAACCTAACCTAACCTAACCTAACCTAACCTAACCTAACCTTTTTTTTTTTTTTTTTTTTTTTTTTTTTTTTTTTTTTTTTTTTTTTTGTCCGGGGGAAAATCCTCATGGATACCACCACGTCACGGGGGGGCGTGGTAGTTATGTGAGACTCCTACTCACTAAAAACCCCCGGGTGTTCCTCTCTCCGCCATGTGGCAGGGTACGAGTAGCGCTTTCGCCTGCTTTCGATTCCCTGCCAGGCGGTTGCCTGCACTGCAGACCCTGCAGCTTTTCCCGTTAGTCCCTTCCACCGTTAGTAGCGTGCCGGGAACACTTGGCACGCCACCCACCATCGAGGACCCTAGTCCGGACGACGATAGAACGTCCCCGTTTCTACCGTCCGGAAGTCCTCTCTATGGCGGCAGGCGACGGTCGTGAGCCAGTCGCCTGCGGCCCACTCTCTTGCGCCGTTGTTGGGACGCTCCCTCAGCGTCCTCTCTCGCACGCTCTGCGCACTCCTTCTGCGTCATTACGTCCTCGCAGAAAGAGCACGCTGCCCGCCACGCATCATCACTCCTGACCATGGCCCTTACCACCGTCGGCAACGTCAAGTCGTCACCGACAACCGCGACCAGGTCTGCGCGCGGTTCTCCCCAAGCTGGACACTGCTCTAAGGTGTGCTGAGCAGTGTCTTCGGTTTCGCCACAGTCATGGCACTCCGCCGTCGGCTCTCTTCCGGCTATGCGGCAAAGGTACTTTCCGAAGCACCCGTGCCCGGAAAGCACCTGTGTCAGCCGGAAGGTCAGCTGCCCGTGATCGCGGTCGAGCCATTCTGATAGGATCGGTCGTATGGCGGCCACCGTAAGGAGGCCCGCAGTTGGAGCCTGCAACCTCATTCCCCAATCCGCAACTGCCTCAAGGCGCAGTTCGTCGCGTCGCGCCTGGATCTCACGTGGTGCTGGCCAATGACCACGGTCTCTTGCATCCTCCTGCCAGGCATGCACTTCGGCAAGGGTTTTTGCCTCCAAGTCCCAGGGCATTGAGCCAGCCAGCACACAGGCCGCCTCTGTAGATATTGTACGATAGCCTCGTATGGCCCTGATAGCCATTGCCCGCTGCGGTTTAAGCAGCAAGGCAGAGATCCGGCTATTCAAGGCATCCACCCACACTGGTGCTCCATACAAGGCCATCGATCGAACCACGCCCATGTACAGCCGCCTGCACGAAGTCTTAGGCCCCCCCAGGTTTGGGAGTATACGCCCAAGAGCAGCAGCTGCACCTAACAACTTCGGCATTAGACGCTGGAAGTGTGGCAGGAAGCTCCACCGGCTGTCAAGGACAATGCCTAGGTACCGCATCGTCGACTCGACTTCGATGGTGACTCCTCCCACCACAATGTGCGCACCCGCCGGAGGTGCTCTTCGAGGGCCATGGAAGCAGATGGCCTCAGACTTGCTTAATGCCACCTCCAGCCCCAGCCGCCTGATCCTGTCAACCACCTGTGCTACACCCGCCGTCGCTAGTATGGCCGCCTCCCTGAAGGTGGCCCCCTGAGCGGTCACCAACGTGTCATCAGCGTAACAGGTTACGCTCACTCCACGCAGGCGAGCGCCCCGGAGTACCCAATCGTATCCGATGTTCCACAGGAGCGGCCCAAGAACTGACCCCTGTGGAACGCCGCACACCATCTCTTTCTGACACCACTCCCGTGGTCCAGGGTAGGTTACAAACCTTTCTGACAGGTAAGAGCCAATAACTCGGCTCAGATACCGCGGGACCCGGTGGTACCGTAACGCCTCCTGTATGCACTCCCAGGGGATGGAGTTAAAAGCGTTGGCGATGTCTAAGGACACCGCCAAAACAACATCACCCCGGGAGACAGCATTTTGCGCCAGGCTCTTTACTGCCAGGATCGCACTCACCGTTGATCTGCCGGTGCGGAAGCCATACTGGCAGTCTGCCAAGTCTGGTCCATCGTTGGTGAGGTGCTTGACGAGACGAGCCGCTACCACGCGTTCGAAGAGCTTGCTCACCTCGTCAAGCAGAACGATCGGCCTGTAGGCTGATGGGGAGTCCGCTGGACGACCTTCCTTCTTCAGGAGCACCAGCCGACCCGTTTTCCACTGTTTGGGAAAACGGGCCTGCTCCATGCATGCGCTAAACATGCGCCGGAGTCTGGGCTCGATTTCTCCCATCGCTAGGACCCACGCTCGACCCGGAATGCCGTCTGGTCCAGGAGCCGTGTTTTTCGCCCGTAGGCGCAGGACGGCTGCTCCCAGCTCCCCTTCCGAGACGGCTGGCACATCCTCATCCTCATCTCGAGTCTCCACTGTCATAGACGCCATAGTTGGCGATTGGAATTCCGCTCTGTGAGGGAACAGGGTTGCTACCACTTGGTTGACGAAATCCGGCTGCAGGCTCTCAGTGAGCGGAGGGGCCCAAGGCCGGAGTTTGTTTCTTACCATCTTGTATGGCCTCCCCCAAGGGTCACTGTTTAGGGTCTCCAACAGCTGTTCCCTCGACAACTCGATGGCTTGGCGAATGACCGCCTTGAGTTCCTTTTTAGCCTCCTTATACACTCCATAAAGAGCAGTTTCCACCAACTCGTCGCGGATTCGCCTTCGCCTCTGTGCCTGGTACCGGCGCCTTGCCGCTACGCATTGCTCGCGTAGTTGCGTTAGCTCCGCAGTCCACCAGTACAAGCGACGCCGTGGAGGTTGGCGCCTGGTCCGGGGCATCGCTGCGTCGCATATTTGCGTCATCGCGTTTCGGAACCATTCCGCCTCATCCTCGACCTCCACAGTGCCCTCAGGCACGGGTAGCCATGATTGTACGATGGCGGCCTCTTTGAGGAGCTCTCTATCCATCCTTGTCAGCGCCCAGCGAGGGCCGTGCAAGGATGGCGCACTCCGGCTTGGGCTGTTTGGGGTCATTGAAGGAGCGGAGACCTCAAATCGGATATAGCGGTGGTCCGATAATGTCTCCACGCTCTCCACAACTTCCCACCCGCAGACTCGGCGCGCTACCGTAGGGCTGGCAAACGATAGATCGACAATCGAACTGCCCTGTGACCGAACACAGGTCGGTTGCGAGCCCCGGTTTAAGAGACAGAGTCCCGACGTCAGCGCCCACTCCTCTAATACTGCCCCTCGTGCGTCAGTGACTGGGCAACCCCAGGCTGAGCTTTTGGCATTGAAATCACCCACTACCATTACAGGATGTGGGTGATTTCTGCCGATGAGGGTCTCGACCTGGCTAAGGAGACCCTCAAACTCTGCAAGGCTTCTGCTAGGGGGGCAGTATATGCCAACCGTAAAAATCCCTCCAATAGTTGCCGCAACGCAACCACGACCCTTTTGCACATTTTCGAGTGTTGAGGACCTCGACACGACTAAGGCAACAAGGTCGTCCGCATCACCCGCCCAATCATCCCTGTCGGGGATAAAATATGGTTCCGCTACCACAGCCACTTGCGTCATCCACTCAGCCATGCTCTGAAGGAGCAAGTCTTGAGCTCGCGCGCAGTGGTTAATGTTGGCTTGAAGGACTTTAAGGGCCATTATCGTTTAGTGTTTGTGATTCCGTCTCCATAGCCACCTCGACTGATAGCTGGCGTGTCGGTTGTGACTGCAGAGCAGTCTTCCGTCGTGAAATTTTGGGGGCTGGTGCTGAGCAAGCTCTGCCCCCGAGTTGGTGGTCTGCCGGTTTTTTGGCTGCAGCACAAATAGAGCAGTGCGGTTTGGCCGAGCACTCCCTGGATTTATGGCCAACTACTCCACAGCGAAAGCACTCTTGGCTTCTATCGACCTCCGCACCGCATTGTGCTCTGATGTGCCCCTTCTGCAGACATCTGAAACAGCGTCGAGACCTAGGCTCGAGAAGTTTCACGGAGGCTGACACCCAAGACAATGTAAGACGACCTGCTGCAGCAATGCGTTTTGCAGTTGCCACCGGGCATTCGACCCAAATGTGTCCCACGCCAAATGGATCCTTTACGACCCCGCCGCTTTTGAGGCTATCTTTGGGACAGCTCCCGGCCTCAGCAACCGCATTTAATACCTCATCAGCAGAAGTGGAGTCATCCAGGCCAGAGATTTTGATTTCCGTCGTCTTGACCGGCCTAGAGACACGGACTATATCCTGGCTAAGGACTTGTCTCAACTTTTCGGCCAGCGCGTCTGCTTGTGGGCCGTTGTCTGTGCCAATTACCTCAAACATCCGCGCTCCTGTGGCACACACGCGGAAACGAACCCCAGTAGTGATACCCAGATCCGTCAGCTTAATTTTGGCCTTAGCCTCCGCGATTACTGTGTCGTAAGTTAAGCCTTTTTCGATGGCCTCCGGTGTAAGAGTAACAACTACCGCAGCTGATTTTGGAGGCCTGAGTCGCGCCAGTCCCGTGGCAGTGGCAGTGGCAGCTCCTCGCGGTCCCCGCTTTGCCTGCCCTTTTCCCTCCCTCTTCTTGAGCCCCTTCTTGAGCACCTCGGTCCAGGGCAACTCCTCTGGCTGGGCGGGGCTTGGATCCGACGCTGATGGTAAGGGTTGGGGCTCGGAGCGCCGCCCCTTCCTTTCCGCCTTCCTCTTCTTTCGCTTTTTGGCCTTTTGCGGCTTTGGAGCCTCCAGTCCTCCAGAAACAGCTTTTATCGAAGCAGCCGTCGTCTTTTTTACCTTCACTGTAGCCTTAGTTGGGGCATTTGATGGCTCCGGAGAGATCTCGGGGAGATCATTAGCCCGCCTGTCCGCTGCCAACGGAGGGCGGAGTCTCTTCTCGGGCAGTAGCCTATCTTCAAATGCCTCGAACCTGGCATTTACCATCGTGCCCACCTGGCAGAGGATGGTGCGCACCAGGTCTTCAGTATCCGGTGGTTTCTCTACAGGCTGACTAGGCAGAACTACAGCAGCCTGTTGTTGTGGCCGATCAAGGCGCTCGCGCATTTCCGCCACCTCCTTGCGAAGCTGCGTGACCTCCGTTTGCAGGCGGGCGTTGTCAGCCTGCAGCCCTCTCGTCTCTTCTGAGGTGCAGCGGCTCTGTAGGATAAGAGCCACTTTGCCGATCTCGTCCGCTGCATCCTTCAAAGACTTCACGAAGCCTCCTTTTAGATTTTTGGAGGAAGTGGCCACCTTTCTGATAATATTGATATTATCCTCAATCGTACGGCTCAGTGAAGTTGCCGTCTGGAAGTCGTCTCCGTTAGAAGACGACTCCGATAGAGTGAGAGCCCTGGCCCGGGCCCGGGCCTCTCGAGAAGCTGCAGTAATTTCCACCTCTGCCCTCATCTGCTCCTCCTCCCTTTGCGCTTCCACAAGCGCCAACTTCGCCTTGGCCAGACCAACGTAATGACCTGTAGTTGGCGGCCGACCTCGCCTTTTCCTCATTGGGCTCGCAACCCCATCCAGACTTGTTTCCGGGTCCGAGCCTCCATTTTTTCTATACCGCCGTTCTTTAGTCCTAAGACTGGTATCCGGCAGTGACTCAACGCTAAGCATCGAGTCACTATCACCCTCCTCACTGCTGTCCTTCGACTTTTTGGTTTTGTTTTTTGTTGTTTTGTATTCCATTTTGAATCCCACGAGTCGGGTCGTTACTAGTCCACTCCCGGGTGACGCCCATCCCAGGAGTAAGGCTATATACTAGCAGAGGTCGCCTGGTGTCTGCAGGTTTTTACGACTTTGCTGTCGGGTTTTATAGAGTTTTCCATCTCGCGGGCCGGCCAATTAAGGCAAGCCCTCCGTTCTAGCAACTTGCAACTACCCCATTACGTCGCTGGATGGGGTTGTTGAAGCAAGACGCCAGAGTACGGGTACTAGAGGAGTCGACGTCCTCCTCTAGTTTTGGGCGGTAAGTGCTCGACGGCAGTGTAAGTGCACGCCGAGCCCGCCCCCTAACCTACCCCCCCCCCTGCCGGATATTAGCCATGGGCTGAAAGAATCCCCCATAAGGAAATAGTTTCAACCAATGCCCAGGGTGCACCAGCCCAGGTGCTGCGTTCTCTCCGGATCGAGATCAAGAGAGACTGCAACACCCAGGCCAACGTGGAGGAATCCGGCCCGCACCCCAACCTAACCTAACCTAACCTAACCTAACCTAACCTAACCTAACCTAACCTAACCTAACCTAACCTAACCTAACCTAACCTAACCTAACCTAACCTAACCTTTTTTTTTTTTTTTTTTTTTTTTTTTTTTTTTTTTTTTTTTTTTTTTTTTGTTGACGGAGTGGAAATGCATTTACGCATCCTCCCAGCCTGGGGACGGCTGTGCAATGGGAGGTATGACGGACTCTCAAAAGAACTACCGTCTAAAACCACTCCGGCGTTTAACTCCCTTGCCGGTTGTGAGGCGCCGCGGTACCTGCCTAAGCATACGCCACTGACACGCCTCCCGGCCTGCTCCGAAGAGCCCCCCCTTCTCTCCGCCTAAGGAGGAGACGACTGTGAACAGCCCGCGACCGTCTCCCCAGACCGGTAAAGCCGTGCAAGGTGGGCCCCCAACCCACTGGCTCTACAAGAAGTTCGGGCGAGCAGCGAACCAAAGTCCACTGAGTTCGCCTTCCCTTCAACGGTCTGCCTGTGGTGGATGGTGCTTTCCGGATACCCAACCCCAATGGGTTGGTCCCATACCCTTCAAACACGCCCCACCACAGCTGTCCCCTCAATAACTACAGTGCCCCCCGGGATTCCAAAAGACACGTAGAAGGACCCTCGGGTGACATGGGAGTACTTTCAGGGCGAAGAGTCACGCCCCCCTGGCGCGCCGTCCCTTCCAGTAAACCCAGTCACCAACCGCAAAAGTGACAGAAAGAAGCTGTCCAGGGCAGAAACGGCCTCGAAGGCACACGCAACCGCCCCTTTCAACAACCTCTGTCACTGCCCCCTCCAGGTGGCTGGTTAAGCTTTCCGGGAACAGAAACGGCCTCGAAGGCACACGCAACTGACCCTTCAAACTACCCCAGTCACCAATCCTCAATAGGCAACAGAAGGAAGCTGTCTAGGGCAACCGCCCCTTCCAACGACCTCTGTCGCCGCCCTCAACTGGTGACGAAGCAGCTTTTCCGAAGAAAAGCCGCTCGTCACCATCCCTCCCCAGGTGACAGAAGGAAACTTTCCGGGGCAGAAGCGGCCTCAGGGCACACGCAACCGCAACCCATCAAGAAACCCCTGTCACCTCCCCAGTGCCGCTCTTAGTCTGGTCCCTCACCCCGAGCCTTTCCGGTATGGGTAGCCCTGTCCGGTATAGCCTCGGGGATCATTGAGACACGCAAGCCCCCCCACCACAGCAAGGTGGCAGCACAGTCGGGGGGGAACCTAACCTAACCTAACCTAACCTAACCTAACCTAACCTAACCTAACCTAACCTAACCTAACCTTTTTTTTTTTTTGTTACGCTGGGGAAATGCATTTACGCATACCATCCAAGGGGGGATGGTTATGTGGGACTCACCAACCAGAGTGGCCGGAATACCCACTAAAACCCCAGCGGCCTTTGCACTTCACGGGCTGTTGATGATGGGGGCGCCATGGGCTGCTAATGATGCTACCATTGGGCGCCCCCCAAACCTAACCTAACCTAACCTAACCTAACCTAACCTAACCTAACCTAACCTAACCTAACCTAACCTAACCTAACCTAACCTAACCTAACCTAACCTAACCTAACCTAACCTAACCTAACCTAACCTAACCTTTTTTTTTTTTTTTTTTTTTTTTTTTTTTTTTTTTTTTTTTTTTGTTGACGGAGTGGAAATGCATTTACGCATCCTCCCAGCCTGGGGACGGCTGTGCAATGGGAGGTATGACGGACTCTCAAAAGAACTACCGTCTAAAACCACTCCGGCGTTTAACTCCCTTGCCGGTTGTGAGGCGCCGCGGTACCTGCCTAAGCATACGCCACTGACACGCCTCCCGGCCTGCTCCGAAGAGCCCCCCCTTCTCTCCGCCTAAGGAGGAGACGACTGTGAACAGCCCGCGACCGTCTCCCCAGACCGGTAAAGCCGTGCAAGGTGGGCCCCCAACCCACTGGCTCTACAAGAAGTTCGGGCGAGCAGCGAACCAAAGTCCACTGAGTTCGCCTTCCCTTCAACGGTCTGCCTGTGGTGGATGGTGCTTTCCGGATACCCAACCCCAATGGGTTGGTCCCATACCCTTCAAACACGCCCCACCACAGCTGTCCCCTCAATAACTACAGTGCCCCCCGGGATTCCAAGAGACACGTAGAAGGACCCTCGGGTGACATGGGAGTACTTTCAGGGCGAAGAGTCACGCCCCCCTGGCGCGCCGTCCCTTCCAGTAAACCCAGTCACCAACCGCAAAAGTGACAGAAAGAAGCTGTCCAGGGCAGAAACGGCCTCGAAGGCACACGCAACCGCCCCTTTCAACAACCTCTGTCACTGCCCCCTCCAGGTGGCTGGTTAAGCTTTCCGGGAACAGAAACGGCCTCGAAGGCACACGCAACTGACCCTTCAAACTACCCCAGTCACCAATCCTCAATAGGCAACAGAAGGAAGCTGTCTAGGGCAACCGCCCCTTCCAACGACCTCTGTCGCCGCCCTCAACTGGTGACGAAGCAGCTTTTCCGAAGAAAAGCCGCTCGTCACCATCCCTCCCCAGGTGACAGAAGGAAACTTTCCGGGGCAGAAGCGGCCTCAGGGCACACGCAACCGCAACCCATCAAGAAACCCCTGTCACCTCCCCAGTGCCGCTCTTAGTCTGGTCCCTCACCCCGAGCCTTTCCGGTATGGGTAGCCCTGTCCGGTATAGCCTCGGGGATCATTGAGACACGCAAGCCCCCCCACCACAGCAAGGTGGCAGCACAGTCGGGGGGGAACCTAACCTAACCTAACCTAACCTAACCTAACCTAACCTAACCTAACCTAACCTAACCTTTTTTTTTTTTTTTTTTTGTTACGCTGGGGAAATGCATTTACGCATACCATCCAAGGGGGGATGGTTATGTGGGACTCACCAACCAGAGTGGCCGGAATACCCACTAAAACCCCAGCGGCCTTTGCACTTCACGGGCTGTTGATGATGGGGGCGCCATGGGCTGCTAATGATGCTACCATTGGGCGCCCCCCAGCCGTCCCAGTATCATCTGGGACACCTGCGTCATAGTAGGACTGTATGTGGTGGGCCCCCTAACCCACAAGTCCTACTAAGGGTCTAGGCTTGCAACAAACTGCCGTCGCCTTTGCCCCCTTCGCCTGCGCCGGAGCGGGTGTGCGTCGACATTGTCTTCGCGTTCCCGCTCCGCCGCCTCCTTCTGTGAGATGACGCTCTCACAGAAGGAGGATACCGCCCTCCACGATCTGTCGCCGCGCAGCATGGCCGAGACCACGCTGTGCAGCGAGAGATCGGAGATTCCAATTTCCGCGGCCATAGTGCGGCGCTCCGGATCCCACCGAGTGCACACCGCGAAGGTGTGCTGGGCCGTGTCATCCGAATCGCCGCACTCGTGGCAGATCGGACTCGGCTCTCTCTTTATCTTGTGCAGGTAATGACCGAAACACCCATGTCCGGTCATTACCTGCACAAGCCGGTACGTCAGCGTACCGTGCGCCCTCTCGACCCAGTGGTCAAGCGACGGGAGGAGTGCCCCTATAGTGTAGGTCCCATAGGGGGAGTCCTCCAGGTCACTTTTCCACCGGTCTCTCATTCGTTTCTCGGCCATCCGCCGAGTCCTCTCTACCACTTCCGAGTCCGAGCGCCATCCTATGGCTCTGGACTCTACTCTCGCCTGGTATGTCTCGGCCTGCACCCGAGCATCTAGCTCCCACGGCGGGGTACAGGCCAAGATACACGCCGCCGCATGCGCTACGGTCATGTAGGCCCTCACCATGCGGAGGGCCATGACTCTCTGGGGCCTACGTAGCAAAGCTACATTCCTAGCCGACAGTTTGCTGGCCCAGATTGGCGCCCCATACAGCGCCATGCTGCGCACAACGCCTGCGAAGAGGCGTCGGCATGGCGCTTTTGGTCCCCCCACGTTGGGCAGCAATCGGCTGAGGGCCGATGCGGCACCCACCACCCGGGGAGCAAGCTGCCGGAAGTGCTCCCCAAAGTTCCACCTGCGGTCCAGGACTAGGCCAAGGTATTTTATGTTGGCCTTAATCTGGACCGCTTCTCCCGCAATCGGCACGGTTGCGCCTCTGTGCGGGCGCCATCCCCGCCCCCCGAAGACAATTGCGTCTGTCTTCGGGAGGGCCACCTGCAAGCCAAGCCGCCTTATGCGGCTGACGATAAGGTCAGCCGCTACCGACGCACTCCGGAGCGTTTCGTTCAGCTCCTTACCCCGCACTGCCACCATTGTATCGTCAGCATAACAAATGGTGGCCATGCGGGGAAGCTGCTCTCCTCGGATCACCCAGTCGAATCCGATGTTCCACAACAGGGGTCCAAGCACGGACCCCTGTGGAACACCGCATGACATTTCACGTGCAACTCGCCTACCCCCGCAGTCGTAGAGCACTACCCTGTCGGTAAGGTAGTGCTCTACGATCCTCCGCAGGTACACTGGTACCCTATGATACCGGAGGGCCGCCCTTATGACTGAGAAGGGGAGGGAACCGAATGCGTTGGCGATGTCAAGCGACACCGCCACCACCCCCTCTCCCTTTTCCTCCGCGTACTCACAAAAGTTCCGTAGGGACCACAGGGCGTCAATTGTGCACCGTCCCTCCCGGAACCCATACTGCCGGTCGCTAATATTTGGCCCTTTAATCTCCAAGTGCTTGACGATGCGACGGGACAAAACGCGCTCCAGCATTTTACCCGTCTCGTCAAGCAGGACGATAGGGCGATGACCAGCAGGAGAGTCGTGTGGCCGTCCCTCTTTGCGCAACAACACTAGGCGCCCCTCCTTCCAGCATCTTGGAAACCGCCCCTCTCTGAGGCAGTCATCAAAGAGGGCCCTTAGGCGACCTCCAAGGTGCTTCATTACTAACGGAAGGACCCTCCCCGGGACTCCGTCCGGCCCTGGAGCCTTCTTGCAGGACCGGAGGCGGTCGACGACCCACTCCATCTCGTCGTCCGTGACCAGGGGAACACCAGCTGGATCCTCGACCTCCCGCAAGGGGCCCCCCATGCACGGCGGAAGGAAATTCGGGGCTGCTGGGAAGAGGCCCTCAACTATCCTTGTGAGGAGTTCCGGCTCTAGGGAGTCCATAGGGGGGGCGCACCTGAGTTTGTTCCGTACCAAGCGGTACGGTCGCCCCCACGGATCCCTGTCGAGCGCAGCCAGGAACTCCTCCCGTGCCTCGTCTTTCCCCCTTGCGATGGCGACCCCTAAAGCCACCTTTGCCTCCTTGAGCTCACCGTAGAGGAGCTCCTCTTCCTCGGGCAGGTGACGCCTTCTCCTACAATGGGTGTAAGCTCGTCGGGCGGCGTTACTGGCGGTTCGAAGGGCCGCTATCTCCTCCGACCACCAGTATACCTGCTTCTTGGCAGGCAGCCCTCGCACACGGGGCATGGCCGCGTCGCATACCAACGTTAAGGTAACTCGAAATTGAGCTGCCCGCTCTTCCACTCCCAAGGTGGGGGTTGGGGGGGCACACCACGCCTCCACCATGGCAGCCTCGTCCGCCATCTCCCGGTCGAGACGGGATACTGCCCACCTTGGGAACTTTCCTCCTGCGGCGCCAGCCCGCCTTCTCGGGCCGGGTGGTAAGGCCCCCAGCGAAGTGCTGACCCTCATCTGGATATAGCGATGGTCAGAGAGGGTCTCTACTTCCTCCAGGACGCGCCAATTGTCAATGCGCGCGGCGATGGCAGGGGTCGCGAACGAGACGTCCACGATGGACCCCCCCTGCCGCCGCACACAAGTATTGGCGTCGCCCCGGTTCAGCACTTCAAGCCCCATAGCCGCTACCCAGTCTTCCAGGGCTGCTCCTCTTGGGTCCGTGATGGGGGAACCCCAAGCCGCACTCTTTGCATTAAAATCCCCCATCACCAACATATGCGCTGATGTAACCCTCCCGACGACTCCACCTAGGCCCGCCAGGAACTGCTCGAATGCGGACAGCGGTTTATTAGGGGAGAAGTACACTGCCACCAGGACAGTGTCTCCCCATTTGACCGCTGCAAAGCCCTGTCCACGTTCAATCCCTATTAGGGGAGGGAAGTCGCCCGTTGTCGGCACCACCAGCGCCACCCCTTCATCTGCGGCCCCGAACCAATTTGGCTGTGCAGGGACGAGGTAGGGCTCGGCCACCACCACTATCCCAATACCCCACTCCGCCATGACCTGCATAAGCAGATCTTGTGCGCGGGCGGAGTGGTTGGTATTTACTTGCAGGATCTCCAAATGTCGGTGTGCTGGCATTTAGAGATCCATACGAGCTTCCCCTTGGGCCGATTGCTCGGCACTGCTTTCCCTTAGGGCAGTCCTTACCGGAGTTCTGGCGGCAACTGCCTTACCTCTTGTTGGCGGCGGGTTGCAATGCTCACCCCCCATATTGTGGTCAGCCCGGCGTTTGGCCAGGTGGCACACTGCGCAGAAAGGCGCAGCCCTGCAGTCCACCTTTTTATGGTCCGGTCTGCTGCACCGGTAGCAGAGCTGCGATCTGTCAACTGGTGATGAACACAGAGCCTTACTGTGCCCAATTCCATAACAGCGGTAGCACCGCATGGGGCCCCGGTCCAATACCCTAACCTGGGCGGACGACCACCCAACCAGTAGTCGTCCAGCCGCAACAACTATCTTCGCCGCCGTTACCGGGCAATGCACCAGCGTTGCCCCAGATCCATCGCGGCGCACTCTAATAGTGCCGACCTTAACTTCAGTGGTAAGGCACCCAGTTTTGGTCACAATGGCAGCTCCTACGTCCTCCGGAGTCACCGACTCGTCGAGCCCCGTGATTTGGAGGTCAGCCATTTTGACAGGCCGGTATACCCAGGCCACGTCGCCAACCAGCCCATCAATCCGCTTGCAGAGGGCATCCGCATTTTGAGCATTATCAGCCCCAGGTATCTCAATAATGCGGGCCCCCGTCTGTGTCCTACGCACCTTGACATGGTCAAGGCCCAGTTCAGCCAGTTTGACCGATTTTATAGCCTTGGTCATAACAGAGGCGTAGGACGCCTCAGTGCCGTTTTTTTAGTGCCACCACTACGGCAGCAGTGGCAGGAGTAGTCAATTTCTGACGCCTCCGCTTGCGTCTGGCAGGTTTTGCCACCGGGGGTGGGGCAGACTTCTTGCGCTTACCCTTCCTCCTGACCACGGTAAAGCCGTCGTCGTCCTTTGGAGGTGGAGCCGACTGGGAAGCTTGGGACGATTTAGGCGTCACCGGTTTAGCCGCACCCACCGGGTGCTGCGCGATGGGGGGGGCATGGTTGGACTGCCTCCCATTGGGAACGCGGGTGGGCTTCTTCGGAGGCTTCACCTTCTTTGCAGCGGGGGCCGGTTTGTCCCTAGAAGGTTTAGCCGCAGGCTTCGGTTGCGCCGGGGCAACAGGCAAGTGCTGCAGAACAGTTTGCTCAGCAGCTGCAGCTCTCCTACGGTCTGCCGCAAGCGTTGGGCGAACCACCGGTTCAGGAGGCAACTGTCGCCGCAGCTCCTCCAACCGCACGTTAACCATGTCCCCGATCGATATAAAGAGGTCTCTCTTGAGATCCTCTCGCAGCTCGATCAGGGCATCGGCCAAACCCACCGAAATTTCTGCCGTCGAGGGTTGAGCGGTATCCCTTTTTCGCTCAGAAAAGGCAGTCCTGAGCGCCTTCAACTCTCCCTGGGTGTGCGCCAGCTGTTCTTTCATGCGCCTGTTGTCTGCTTTAAGGGCACGCAGCTCGTCATTCTCCCCCCAGCCCTGAAGACAGTCCGCGGCCGACAGGATGTCCCGGCATGCTAGGTTCATCCTGCTCCAGATTGTCCCCTTGAGGTTTCCGCACTTTTTCGCCTCTTCCATGACTACATAGGCAGAGTTTCGAACAATGTCTATATAGTTCCCCCCGGTGGGTTCGATGGGGCTCCGATCCCGTGAGACTGGAAGGCTCCGAGTACAAGGTACCCCATCCACCTCATGGTTTAAACGTCCGAGTGACTTTGGTGCCGCCTTTGCGGCACTAAAGCCAGTATAGCGCCCTTTTGCGCACGGGGTTTTGCCCCGTCGTGCAGTGCTCAGTTTTGGCTTAACTTCCGGCCCAGATATTACTTCGTCATTGGAGTGTGGTCTTTTGGTGCGTTTTAGGGCATCGATCTCCATCCCCACAACCTCCAATCCAACAACTTCGACCTCCTCCGTCAGTTGAACAAATGGAAGGGACGAGCTGGAGGCAACACCCGCCTCCAGGATCATCTCCTCCATCAGCTCTGCGTCCTTGAGTCTCGCCGTTTCCTGCATCTTTTTAGTCTCTGCGTCAATTTCAGTGTCCAATAAACGTTTGCTGTGTTCGTGTTCACGGAGGCCAGCATTGCGCTGACCTACGACATGGCCTTTGCCCCCCCCAGAATACGAGGGGCAGCCCGTGTCCTCAGACACGGGGAGGGATTCTCCCGTTAGGGTACCCTCCTGGGGTAGTTTCTGATTTAGACCATCCATCATCTTCCTTGCGTGCGTTTAAGGCCCCTGCACCATTGGCCATGTGTGGATTTTTAAAGAGGTTGTCTCCTCGCGGCCCCACGCAGCGGCCATCGCCCCGGACGCCTACGGGTCCGGATTGCGATTTGACCGACGGACGCCGAAGCAATCCGCCGCTCAACGACCTCCAAGGTCCACCCTTATCCTATGCGCCCTCTGAAAAACAGGAGACGCAGTTGCATCCTCCAACTGCTCTCCGAGGAGAGTAGCTGGGAGCAACTTCACCACAAGTGTGCACTTTTGGGGAGTATTTAGTTCCCGAGGCCTGCACTGGCCCATGAAAGTGGATATACCGCCACTGGTTCGGTGACCCCCCCCCCCCTTTTTTGCCGGATATTAGCCATGGGCTGAAAGATTCTCCCATAAGGAGAAAGTCTCAGCCAATGCCCAGGGTGCACCAGCCCAGATGCTGCGTTCTCTCCGGATCGAGATCAAGAGAGACTGCAACACCCAGGCCAACGTGGAGGAATCCGGCCCGCACCCCAACCTAACCTAACCTAACCTAACCTAACCTAACCTAACCTAACCTAACCTAACCTAACCTAACCTAACCTAACCTAACCTAACCTAACCTAACCTAACCTAACCTAACCTAACCTAACCTAACCTAACCTAACCTAACCTAACCTAACCTAACCTAACCTAACCTAACCTAACCTAACCTAACCGGGACCTAACTGCAGACCGGGAGGGAATTACAATAAAAATATACTGGATCAAGGCGCATGCCGGTATATCTGGAAACGAACGCGCTGACGAGCTAGCCAAAGCAGCAGCCCTTCGTAACAAAAGAACCCCAGCTTATGACAAGTTCCCTCTGTCCTTCGCAAAGCGCACCATCAGGCAGGCTACAATAGACAAGTGGCAAGAACGGTACACAAGTTCGGAAACCGGGGCAGGAACGAGGATGTTCTTCGAGGATGTCAGACGAGCAAAAAAGACGCTTGAGAAAATGGGCACCAATAACACAACAACTCAAATGTTTACGGGTCACGGGGGTTTTAGACATTACCTATTTAGATTTAAGCTAGCTGACTCCCCGTTTTGTGCTTGCGACGACGAGTCTGAAGAAACGGTAGCGCACATTCTCTCTAAATGCCCAAAGTACGAGTATGACAGACTTACCTGCGAGCACAGGACGGGACTGGCCATCACTGAGGGGAATTTTATAGACTTGGTCGAGGACGACAACGCCCGGACCCATTTCGTTGCTTTTGCGGAGCGAGCCCTACGCAGAGCCGCGAAAGCGAATGGGTCTACTGTAGCCTAAGTTTCCTATTATTAAATTATTAAATTATATTTAAATCGGAATTGGAAGTATACTAATTATAATTAATAATAATTGTACGACTATTGCTTAAATTACCGTCTCATAAACCTATTAAAATTGTATTTACACTGATTTTGTACTATTTATAAATAATTCATTAGCGTGAACAGTGCCACCCAAGCAAACCCAAATTATTTAATTAGAATTTAAAAAGATCATAATTATATTATTATATTGCCTAAATTTGTGTTAGAACTATAATGTAAATGTAGCATGTATTAGATTGTACATAATTTAATGCTAGATAATTAAAAATAAATTAATGTTTAAAATTGTAAAATGCAAATTGTAAATATATATAGATAATAAAATAAAGAATAAAAAAAAAAAAAAGAAAAATGAAAAAAAAAAAAAAAAAGAAATATAAATAAAAGATTAACCACCGAAAAAGAAATATCGGTGAGAACAAAGAGGAAGGAGGTCGGACCAATAAAAAAAAAAAAAAAAAAACCTAACCTAACCTAACCTAACCTAACCTAACCTAACCTAACCTAACCTAACCTAACCTTTTTTTTTTTTTTTTTTTTTTTTTTTTTTTTTTGTTTTTTGACAGGGTGGAAAATGCTTTATGCATTCCCCTCACCATGGGAGTGGCGAGGGGATATGTGGGACTCACCCCGTCACCCCCCCTCCGAATGAGAGGGGGCATCGGAGCGCAACCCACTAAAAACCACCCTGGCGTACCCCCCTGCCGGATTGGCAAGACGCCGTGGAACCCGCCAAAGCTTTCTCCACGACGTCTACCGGCCGCCCCAGCCATTTGCCGGGGCTTCCCGCGTCGAGGGAGAGAGAGGCCGAGTACGCGTGGCCCCTCTCCCAGACCGCCCAGTGGCTAGCCTACGGCGGGCGAGGGACTCCCATCCCCCACCCGCAGCCACTAAGGGTTGAGGCGAGCGGCAAAACGCCGCCGCCTCACCCCCCGCCGTCTACGCCGGAGCGGATGCGCGTGAGGAGACTCCTCGCGCTCACGCTCCGAGGCCTCCTTCTGCGAGATGACACACTCGCAGAAGGAGGCCACAGCCCTCCAGGATCCGTCGCTGCACAGCATTGCAGACACAACGCTGTGCAGGGAGAGGTCCTGTCGCCCTATGGCCAGTGCCATAGTGCGGCGCTCCGCACTCCACCGGCTGCACACCTCGAGGGTGTGCTGAGCCGTGTCGTCCGGATCGCCGCACTCATGGCACTGCGGACCGGGCTCCCTCCCAATGTTGTGCAGGTAATGACCGAAGCATCCGTGTCCGGTCAATACCTGCACAAGCCGGTATGATGTAGCACCGACTGCCCTCCCCAACCAGGTGTCAAGCGACGGGAGGATCGCCCCTATGGTCCGGGTTCCATAGGGGGCGTCCTCCAGGTTCGCCTTCCACCTGTCCCGCAGTCGGCGCTCCATCATCCGGCGCGTCTCCTCAACCTCCTCAGGGTCCGGGCGTTCTCCCCTCGCCCGGGCCCTGGACCTAACTGCATAGGTCTCTGCCTGCACCTCTGCGTCCAACTCCCAGGGCGGGGTGCAGGCGAGGAGGCAGGCCGCGGCGTGGGCCACCGTCATGTAGGCCCTCACAATTCGGAGGGCCACCACCCGCTGTGGCCTCTGTAGCAGGGCCCTGTTCCGGGCGGACAGCTTGTCCGCCCAGATGGGGGCCCCGTACAGAGCCATGCTCCTTGTGACGCCGGCATATAGCCGGCGGCACAAGGAGCCCGGCCCACCCACGTTCGGCAGAAGCCGACCCAGCGCCGACGCGGCGCCCACAATTCGGGGAGCTAACTGTGAAAAGTGCTCCCCGAAATTCCAGCGTCGGTCCAGGACAAGCCCCAGATATTTTATATGGGGCTTGATCGGGACCGACTCCCCCCCCAAGGTGAGCGCCGCGCCCGCTGGCAGCCTCCACCCCCGCCCCCCGAAGACTATCGCCTCAGTCTTCGGGAGGGCCACCCTCAGGCCGAGCCGACCAATCCGGTAAATGGTCAGCTCGGCCGCCGCTTCCGCCCGGCACAGCGCCTCCCTCATGTCGGTCCCACGCACGGCCACCATGGTGTCATCTGCATAGCAGATGGTGGCCGTTCGTGGGAGCAACTCCCCCCTGATGGCCCAATCGTACCCCAGGTTCCATAAAAGCGGACCGAGCACGGAACCTTGGGGTACGCCACAGGCCATCTCCGTCGACCCCCGTCGACCGTCCCTCTGCTCATAGAGCACTACCCGCTCGGTGAGGTAGTGCTCTATGATCCGCCGCAGGCAGGGAGGCACTTGATGGTAAGTTAGTGCCTCCCTTATCACCCCATAGGGGAGGGTGCCAAACGCGTTGGCGATGTCCAACGACACCGCCACCACACCCTCCCCTCTGCTCGACGCGTACTCACAGAAGTCCCTAAGGGACTTCAGCGCGTCGAGCGTAGACCGCCCTTCCCTAAACCCGAACTGTCTGTCGGAGACGTTCGGGCCGGCGGTCTCCAAATGCTGCTGGATCCTGTAGGCCAGGATCCTCTCCATCATCTTCCCGGCCTCATCCAGCAGCACTATGGGGCGATAGGCAGAAGGACTGTCGGGGGGTCGACCCTCTTTTCGGAGGAGGCAGAGCCTCCCCTCCTTCCACACCCTCGGGAACCGTCCCTCCCTCAGGCAGTCGTCCATCAACTGCCTGAGTCGGTCCCCGAGGTGTTTAAGGGCGATGGGGAGCACCTTACCCGGTACTCCGTCGGGCCCCGGGGCTTTCTTGCAGCCCCGGAGCCGGTCCACCGCCCTGTCGAACTCGTCATCGCTTACCGGCGCGATGGCGAGTTCGAGTGGGTCCTCCAAGTCCCCCGGTGGCTCGGTCATCACCGGGGGAGTTATCGAGGGAGCTGCCGGAAACAGTCCCTCGATGACCCTCCTCAGGAGGGGGGGCTCCAAGGAGTCCATGGGGGGGGCGGTGCGCATTTTGTTGCGCACCACCCTGTACGGCCTCCCCCACGGATCCCCGTCCAGCGTGGCCAAGAATGACTCGTGTGCGTCATCCTTGGCCTTCGCTATGGACAGGACGAGGGCCCCCTTGGCTTCTTTGAGGGCCTCGTAGAGCCCCTCCTCCTCCTCGGCGGTGTGCCGCCTGCGCCTACAGTGTTGGTAGGCGCGGCGGGCACTGTTACTGGTGGTCCGCAGGGCCGCAATATCTGCGGACCACCAGTATACCTTCCTCCGGGCAAAAAGGCGCCTCGCCCGGGGCATGGCGGCTCCGCAGACGGCCTGTAACGCCGAGCGGAACCGGCTGGCCCTCTCCTCCAGACCCAAGGCGGCGGGTGGGGCAGCACACCATGCCTCCACCATCGCCGCCTCGTCCGCCTTGGCCCTGTCCAGAAGGGACAGGGACCACTTGGGGAACTCCTCCGCCCCCCCTCTACGCCCCCCCCCTGGGATGGGTGGCGGCTGGCCCCCTCTGGAGACCCTCAATCTGATGTACAAATGATCAGAGAGGGTCTCCACGTCCTCCAGGACACGCCAATCTGTTAGGCGTGCGGCAATGGCAGGGGTCGCGAACGTTACGTCCACGATGGACCCCCCCTGCCGCCGCACGCAAGTGTTGGCGGTGCCCTGGTTCATGACCACCAGGCCCGTTGCCGCCACCCAATCCCTCAGCACGCCCCCGCGCGCGTCCGTTATTGGGGAACCCCACGCCGCGCTTTTGGCGTTAAGGTCCCCCAGGACCATTACTTGGCGCGGGGCCGCCCTCCGCACGACCCCCCCCAGGACCCCCAGGAAGACTTCGAAGGCGGCCAGCGGCCTATTGGGGGAGAAGTACACCGCAACCAGTACGGTGTCGCTCCCCCACTTGGCCGCCACAAAACCTGGGCCGCCCTCGATCCTCACCAGGGGGGGACCATTGCCGACCGCCGGCACCACCACGGCAACCCACTCGTCCGTCGACCCTACCCAATTGGGTAGGGGAGGGACGAAGTAGGGCTCCGCCACCACCGCAACGTCAATCGACCACTCCGCCATAGCTTGCATGAGCAAGTCTTGTGCTCTGGCGGAGTGATTGACGTTGACCTGCAGGAGCTCTAAATGGTGTGCTGGCATTTAGAGCTCCATGCGGGTCACTTCGATGGCCCGGCCGGCGGCTGCTTCCGCGGGGGCGTCTGTACTCGGAACGGGGGGGCGGGGCCGCTGCGGTCTCGTCTCCCTTCCCTTCGTTACTGGGGGGAAACAGTTCTTTCCCCCCAGCATGTGCTTGGCCGGGAGTTTGGCCTGGTGGCACACGGCACACCACGCCTTCTCCCAGCACTCCCCCATTTTGTGCCCCTCCTTGCTGCACCGGAAGCAGTAATTGCTCCGGTCTATTTTGGAGGGGCACAGCTCCCTCGAGTGGCCGACACCGTAGCACCTGAAACACCTCATCGGTGTCGGCCCCACTGTTGTGACCCTGGCGGAGGCCCAGCCCACCAGGATCCTGCCTGCCTTCTGTAGGGCCACCGCAGCCAGCACGGGGCACTGGACCAAGACTGACCCAGTGCCATCGTATAGGGCGCGGACAGCCCCCACCTTCACCTGCGCGGGCAGGCACGCTCCCGCCGCGGCGACGGCCTGCGCCACCGACTCCTTCGTGGCCGACTCGTCCAGGCCGGCGATTTGAATGCCGGCCATTTTGACGGGGCGGCTCACGTCGGCGTCATCGCCGACTATCCCCTGCAGCTTGGCTGCCAGGGTGTCGGCGATTTCGTGGCCCTTCTCCCCTGGGACCTCGATGACTCGGGACCCCGTCATCGAGGTCCTGACCCTCACGCTCTGCAGGCCTACCTCCGTGAGGCTAAGGCCGTTGATGGCCTTAGCCATGGTGGCCTGCAGAGTGGTGGTGGCCCCCGGCTTGAGGGAGATCACCACTGCTGCCGTCTTGGGGACGGACAGCTTCGCGGGTCTGGGCCCGTGCGCCGCCTTCCCGACCTTCTTGCTAGGGGGAGGGGGGGGGGCCTTGGCTTTCCCCTTCCCCTTCTTCTTCACCACCTGCGACCACGACATCTGCGTGGGCGGAGGTGGCATTTGGCCCGAGGGGCCGGGTCCTCCCTCCGAGGGCCGAACGGCTCTCGGGGCCGGGGCAGCCTTGGCGGCCTTAGCGGGCTTCCTGGCTGCCTGAACAGGGGCATTGGGTGGAGCCGCCGCCTTCTTGGCCACCTTTGTCTTTTGCTGCCCATCGCCTATTCGGGCCCTGGGTCTCGGCTCGAGAGCTTCAACGGGGGCCGGAGGCGGCGGGGCAGGCCCTGCGACCTTCCGCGGGGGGGGGGCTGACACGGCAGGCTTAACAGCCCGCCTGTCATGCGCCAACGGAGGGCGGAGGATTGGCTCCGGCGGGAGGCGCCTGTTCACCTCCTCCACCCTATCGTTAATCATCCTCCCGAGGCTGAGGAATAAGTCCCGCTTCATACTTTCAATTGCCTCGGTCAGTTCGGCCGTGCCGAACTGTAGGGCAGCAGAAACGGGAGCCGGAGCAGCCGGGATCTCCCGCTCACTGAAGGCGGTGCGGAGCGCCTTCAGTTCCGCCGAGTTTAGAGCGAGTTGCTCCCGCATCCTCTTGTTGTCCGCTTTCAGGATGCGGATCTCCTCGCTCTCGGACCTGGTCAGCTCGACCTCATCCATCATACCTAGTATGGTGCGGCAGGCCCGGTTCATCCGCCCCCACACCTCCCCCTTAAGGTTTCCCGATAACCTGGCCGCCTCTAGTATGTCCCGCGCCGCCATACGAGTAGCGTCTATCGGGTCAGCCTCCCGCTGACCCTCTAGGCCATCCATAGGCTCGGGGGAGCGCGAAGCCGACCTAGAGCGCGACACTGAGCGGGAACACGAACCCGAGCGAGAACGCTGGAGACCCTCGGCCTCAGTGGCTTTCCCCTTTTTCGCCCCCCCCTTGCCCCCTCTGGGACGAAGTTCGGGGAAATCCCTCCGATATTTGGCCGCCGGATCAGAGTCCACGACAGCCTCCTCCTCAAAGTGAGGCTCCAGCTGGTACAGCTTGGCCCTCAACCTGGCCGCCGCTAAACCAGCGTACGCCCCCTTGGGCTTCCCCCTGATGGCCGTATTGACCTTCGGTCCCTGAGGGGGCCTGGGGTCATCCTCCCGGTCCTCGTGAGCCCTCTTGGATGACTGAGGCACGAAATCATCCATTTCGATCCACCTCAGATCATCGACCTCCGAATCGGAGTTGGGATCAGCGATAATCCCCCCCCCCTTCGGTGGAACCCTCCGTTTATCTGTAGGCGAGGCCATGCTGGCCCCCCCTACCTAGCCACAAAATTTGGCCTAAATCCGACCACTAAGACCGGAGTTAGGACCAAACCTATCTAAAAATGGTCAAGTGCGAGTCGGTTTGCTATTTTCCCATACAAACTTGGGTTGAGCGCCTGAAATAGAAAAAATAGCAAAGTGAGGAAAAGTTTGTCCCCACTTTTGACCCACTTGCCGACGTCGCAGGAGGTTGGTTTAAAAACCAAAAGGTAGTGCAGGCTTGCGCCTCACTACGTAAAACCTAAAAACCGATTAAAGGTAAAAAGGTAAAAAGATATCGACTTTACAAACTCAACCGAATTTGATAAGTTTGTAAAGTGAAAATCCCCACACGCCTTACCGTACAGAACGGTAAATAACTTTTGACCTGTAGGTCAAAAAGTTAAAAAGTCTGTACACAAAATTTAAAAAGATAAATTTCCTACCCGGAACTTGTTGTTTTAAATTTTTACAATGAGCGTAAACAATTTAAAACAACCACCAAACCCAAAAAAGTAAGAAGTTATTTTTCAAAACTTTGAGTGAAAACTCGAAGTTTTGAAAAATTGAAATTTCAATACAAAGATATGAAAAAATTAACAAACACAACGCTATAATTAGCGGAACCGATGCCGGTACTCCCGCCCAAAAATTGGGCAAGGTGGAACAACGGCAACCCCGACAAAATTATAACGAAAAAATGTAAACAAACCCTAAAACTAAAGAAAAATTAAAGTTAATATTTACAAATTGGTAAGGCCAATAATTCCGAAACTTTCGTTCCGAAAATTACCGAACCTATACCGACAACACAAACAAAGTCTCTGCTACCTCCTAGCCCTGAAAAGGGCTCGGAAAATAGAGAAATGAACAAACCACAGAATATACAAAAACGTACAAAATCCAACAAAAAATTACCAACCGCAAAACGAAAAGTCAAGAAAACAAAGCCAAGTCAAGTGTAAGAGGAGAATCGAAGTCAGTTATGGATAGCCAAAAAAATGTAATATTGAGATACCGAAAACCACACGAAACCACTCACAGACACCTGAGAAACAACCTCAACCTAACCTAACCTAACCTAACCTAACCTAACCTAACCTAACCTAACCTAACCTAACCTAACCTAACCTAACCTAACCTAACCTAACCTAACCTAACCTAACCTAACCTAACCTAACCTAACCTAACCTAACCTAACCTAACCTAACCTAACCTTTTTTTTTTTTTTTTTTTTTTTTTTTTAAGAGGGGAAATGCTTTCCGCATACCACCGCGCTTGGGCGAACGCGGTGGTTATGTAGGACTCTCCCCCCGCCCCTCCCCCCTAATGGGAAAAGGGCAGGAAGCCTACCCACTAAAACCCCTCTGCTGGTCCTCAACCGCTTTAAGTGTTGGCCGCCGTGGGAGTCAAAGTGAATTCTTCCAAGACGACGGCCAAAGCTGCCCTGGTCATCCCTGAGACCGGGACTCGTCTCGCCAGAGGCTGGGGGTGTCAAGCTCGAATGACATCCCCGACGGCACGTGAGATCGTGCAATGCGGGCTAAAGACGCCCATCTCTGCCCGCGTCTCACACTGAGTATAGGCTCTACTCCTTTCCACTCGTTTTACACGGGGGAGACGTTATGACTCCATCTCCTGTGGAGAACTTCTGCAGGTCTCCTGTGGTGCAGCCCCTTGTGGGGGCACCGACTTGTTCCTCTTTCGAGGAGGCCTGCAGCGTTTTCCGCCCATGATGTGTCCTGCCCGCCTCTTTGCTTGAGCGCAAGCCACGCAGTGCGGTTTGGCCTTGCAGCCGGCAGACATGTGTCCCTCTTCGCCACATCGGTAGCAAATCGTACCACGGTCGACTTGGGATGGGCATGTAGCTCTTACGTGGCCTAGGCCCATGCACTTAAAACAGCGCATGGGTAAGGGATCAAGTAGTTTGATCCGAGCTGATGACCAGCCCACCAAGAGTCTTGCTGCCGCAGCCAGAACCTTTGCAGGTTCCGGCGGGCATTTAATCACTGCGGTGCCAGCACCAAATGGCCCCGCGCGGATGATGCCTACCTTTACGTGTTCGGGCTGGCACCCAGTCGTCGTTGAGACTGCAGTGGCTATGTCATCAGGCCCGACGGATTCGTCCAAGCCAGACGCGCGCAAAGCAACAGTCTTCAGTGGTCGGGCTACCTCCGCTATATCACTGAGGACACTGCGTAATTTAGCCGCCAACTTATCCGCTTTCGAGCCACTGTCAGCACCCGCCACCTCTATCAATCGGGCTCCGCTAACAGTGTTACGAGCCTTGATGTGTTCTAAGCCTACCTCACTTAGTTCGAATGACTTTATTGCCTTCAACATTACGTCTCTATAGGTCAACCCTTTCTGTGACGCCTCCGGCTTAAGGGTAATTACCACCGCTGTTGTTTGAGGAGTGACTATACGCGGTTTACGCTTCCTCTTCCTCTTCTTTTTCTTGCCCTTCTGCTTCTTTTGGGCTGGAGGCGCAGCCTTCGGAGCTGGGGCGGAGGAAGTAGACGGGCCCTGGCCATCCTTCTTTCCTTTACTCTTTTTCCTCTTAGAGCCTTCCTTGACAACAGTCGAATAGGCCTGGTGCAATGCCTTGGGTGATGACTGTGTGGGCGTGCTCCGTATCGTCTTCACGTTTTTCGCCTTAGGGTGCATGGGAGGTATAGAGTTCTCACCAGTGCAAGGCTCCGGATGGTACGACGTGTCGGCAGCAGAGAAATCGTCCACGCATCCCGATAACCTTCTATCTGCCGCCAGCAAGGGTCGCAAGCGCACCTCCGGGAGCAGTCTGGCCTCTATACCGTCGAACCGGGCGCTGATCATGGTACCCACCTGACACATGATGGTGCGCACCAGTTCTTCGGTTTCAATCCTAGGCGGAGAGGTGGCTCGAGGTGGCGGATCTACCACCACCTTTTGCCTTCTCCTATCTTCCTCCACTTGTGTTCGGAGGTCTGCCAGCTCCTTGTGTAGCCCCTCCATCTCCTCCCGCAGCCTTTTATTTTCAGCGTGCATTTGCACCGTCTCGTCTGAGACGCAGCGGACCATCAGGACCTCACACGCGTCCTTGATATTGTCCGCTGCGTCTTTGAGGACACGTACGTATGTCCCTTTCAAGTTTTTCGAGGAAGTTGCCACCTTATGGATGGCGACCACACTCTCCTGTACCAACTTAATCAACGAGTTGGCACTATCAGCATCGACGCTCGTCTCAGGAAGCTGAGACGAGGGAGCAGATTTGTTCCTCAATTGGCGGGTTGAGGCAATGAGCTCCGACTCTGCTTCGAGCATCATTCTTTCTCGTTCGGCCTCTACCAACGCCATCTTCGCTTTCGCTAAGCCAACATACTCCCCAGTTGTGGGGGGGCGGCCTCGCCCTCTTTTTAAAAGCGGCTTATTTGGCCCAGCGCCAGCACGCCTTTCCTCCTCACCGTCTCCGGTATCCACAATTCGACGTTTTCGCTGTTGTTCTGAACGTCCTTCGAAATTTCGGACACTCGTTTCCGAGTTCCCCTCCTCTTCACTAGTACTGTACGTACTGTCGTCTATCTCTTCATCTGTGTATGTAAAGTTTTTGTTTTTATATTTATCCATTTTAGTCCCACGAGTCGGGTCGTTACTAGTCCACTCCCGGGTGACGCCCATCCCAGGAGTAAGGCTATATACTAGCAGAGGTCGCCTGGTGTCTGCAGGTTTTTACGACTTTGCTGTCGGGTTTTATAGAGTTTTCCATCTCGCGGGCCGGCCAATGAAGGCAAGCCCTCCGTTCTAGCAACTTGCAACTACCCCATTACGTCGCTGGATGGGGTTGTTGAAGCAAGACGCCAGAGTACGGGTACTAGAGGAGTCGACGTCCTCCTCTAGTTTTGGACGGTAAGTGCTCGACGGCAGTGTAAGTGCACGTCGAGCCCGCCCCCTAACCTACCCCCCCCCTGCCGGATATTAGCCATGGGCTGAAAGAATCCCCCATAAGGAGATAGTTTCAACCAATGCCCAGGGTGCACCAGCCCAGGTGCTGCGTTCTCTCCGGATCGAGATCAAGAGAGACTGCAACACCCAGGCCAACGTGGAGGAATCCGGCCCGCACCCCAACCTAACCTAACCTAACCTTTTTTTTTTTTTTTTTTGTTACGCTGGGGAAATGCATTTACGCATACCATCCAGGGGGGATGGTTATGTGGGACTCACCAACCAGAGTGGCCGGAATACCCACTAAAACCCCAGCGGCCTTTGCACTTCACGGGCTGTTGATGATGGGGGCGCCATGGGCTGCTAATGATGCTACCATTGGGCGCCCCCCAGCCGTCCCAGTATCATCTGGGACACCTGCGTCATAGCAGGACTGTATGTGGTGGGCTCCCTAACCCACAAGTCCTACTAAGGGTTGAGGCTTGCAACAAACTGCCGTCGCCTTTGCCCCCTTCGCCTGCTTCGGAGCGGATGTGCGTCGACATTGTCTTCGCGTTCCCGCTCCGCCGCCTCCTTCTGTGAGATGACGCTCTCACAGAAGGAGGATACCGCCCTCCACGATCTGTCACTGCGCAGCATGGCCGAGACCACGCTGTGCAGCGAGAGATCGGAGATACCAATTTCCGCGGCCATAGTGCGGCGCTCCGGATCCCACCGAGTGCACACCGCGAAGGTGTGCTGGGCCGTGTCATCCGGATCGCCGCACTCGTGGCAGATCGGACTCGGCTCTCTCTTTATCTTGTGCAGGTAATGACCGAAACACCCATGTCCGGTCATTACCTGCACAAGCCGGTACGTCAGCGTACCGTGCGCCCTCTCGACCCAGTGGTCAAGCGACGGGAGGAGTGCCCCTATAGTGTAGGTCCCATAGGGGGAGTCCTCCAGGTCACTTTTCCACCGGTCTCTCATTCGTTTCTCGGCCATCCGCCGAGTCCTCTCTACCACTTCCGAGTCCGAGCGCCATCCCATGGCTCTGGATTCTACCCTCGCCTGGTATGTCTCGGCCTGCACCCGAGCATCTAGCTCCCACGGCGGGGTACAGGCCAAGATACACGCCGCCGCATGCGCTACGGTCATGTAGGCCCTCACCATGCGGAGGGCCATGACTCTCTGGGGCCTACGTAGCAAAGCTACATTCCTAGCCGACAGTTTGCTGGCCCAGATTGGCGCCCCATACAGCGCCATGCTGCGCACAACGCCTGCGAAGAGGCGTCGGCATGGCGCTTTTGGTCCCCCCACGTTGGGCAGCAATCGGCTGAGGGCCGATGCGGCACCCACCACCCGGGGAGCAAGCTGCCGGAAGTGCTCCCCAAAGTTCCACCTGCGGTCCAGGACTAGGCCAAGGTATTTTATGTTGGCCTTAATCTGGACCGCTTCTCCCGCAATCGGCACGGTTGCGCCTCTGTGCGGGCGCCATCCCCGCCCCCCGAAGACAATTGCGTCTGTCTTCGGGAGGGCCACCTGCAAGCCAAGCCGCCTAATGCGGCTGACGATAAGGTCAGCCGCTACCGACGCACTCCGGAGCGTCTCGTTCAGCTCCTTACCCCGCACTGCCACCATTGTATCGTCAGCATAACAAATGGTGGCCATGCGGGGAAGCTGCTCTCCTCGGATCACCCAGTCGAATCCGATGTTCCACAACAGGGGTCCAAGCACGGACCCCTGTGGAACACCGCATGACATTTCACGTGCAACTCGCCTACCCCCGCAGTCGTAGAGCACTACCCTGTCGGTAAGGTAGTGCTCTACGATCCTCCGCAGGTACACTGGTACCCTATGATACCGGAGGGCCGCCCTTATGACTGAGAAGGGGAGGGAACCGAATGCGTTGGCGATGTCAAGCGACACCGCCACCACCCCCTCTCCCTTTTCCTCCGCGTACTCACAAAAGTTCCGTAGGGACCACAGGGCGTCAATTGTGCACCGTCCCTCCCGGAACCCAAACTGCCGGTCGCTAATATTTGGCCCTTTAATCTCCAAGTGCTTGACGATGCGACGGGACAAAACGCGCTCCAGCATTTTACCCGTCTCGTCAAGCAGGACGATAGGGCGATGACCAGCAGGAGAGTCGTGTGGCCGTCCCTCTTTGCGCAACAACACTAGGCGCCCCTCCTTCCAGCATCTTGGAAACCGCCCCTCTCTGAGGCAGTCATCAAAGAGGGCCCTTAGGCGACCTCCAAGGTGCTTCATTACTAACGGAAGGACCCTCCCCGGGACTCCGTCCGGCCCTGGCGCCTTCTTGCAGGACCGGAGGCGGTCGACGACCCACTCCATCTCGTCATCCGTGACCAGGGGAACACCAGCCGGGTCCTCGACCTCCCGCAAGGGGCCCCCCATGCACGGCGGAAGGAAATTCGGGGCTGCTGGGAAGAGGCCCTCAACTATCCTTGTGAGGAGTTCCGGCTCTAGGGAGTCCATAGGGGGGGCGCACCTGAGTTTGTTCCGTACCAAGCGGTACGGTCGCCCCCACGGATCCCTATCGAGCGCAGCCAGGAACTCCTCCCGTGCCTCGTCTTTCCCCCTTGCGATGGCGACTCCTAAAGCCACCTTTGCCTCCTTGAGCTCACCGTAGAGGAGCTCCTCTTCCTCGGGCAGGTGACGCCTTCTCCTACAATGGGTGTAAGCTCGTCGGGCGGCGTTACTGGCGGTTCGAAGGGCCGCTATCTCCTCCGACCACCAGTATACCTGCTTCTTGGCAGGCAGCCCTCGCACACGGGGCATGGCCGCGTCGCATACCGACGTTAAGGTAACTCGAAATTGAGCTGCCCGCTCTTCCACTCCCAAGGTGGGGGTTGGGGGGGCACACCACGCCTCCACCATGGCAGCCTCGTCCGCCATCTCCCGGTCGAGACGGGACACTGCCCACCTTGGGAACTTTCCTCCTCCGGCGCCAGCCCGCCTTCTCGGGCCGGGTGGTAAGGCCCCCAGCGAAGTGCTGACCCTCATCTGGATATAGCGATGGTCAGAGAGGGTCTCTACTTCCTCCAGGACGCGCCAATTGTCAATGCGCGCGGCGATGGCAGGGGTCGCGAACGAGACGTCCACGATGGACCCCCCCTGCCGCCGCACACAAGTATTGGCGTCGCCCCGGTTCAGCACTTCGAGCCCCATAGCCGCTACCCAGTCTTCCAGGGCTGCTCCTCTTGGGTCCGTGATGGGGGAACCCCAAGCCGCACTCTTTGCATTAAAATCCCCCATCACCAACATATGCGCTGATGTAACCCTCCCGACGACTCCACCTAGGCCCGCCAGGAACTGCTCGAATGCGGACAGCGGTTTGTTAGGGGAGAAGTACACTGCCACCAGGACAGTGTCTCCCCATTTGACCGCTGCAAAGCCCTGTCCACGTTCAATCCCTATTAGGGGAGGGAAGTCGCCCGTTGTCGGCACCACCAGCGCCACCCCTTCATCTGCGGCCCCGAACCAATTTGGCTGTGCAGGGACGAGGTACGGCTCGGCCACCACCACTATCCCAATACCCCACTCCGCCATGACCTGCATAAGCAGATCTTGTGCACGGGCGGAGTGGTTGGTATTTACTTGCAGGATCTCCAAATGTCGGTGTGCTGGCATTTAGAGATCCATACGAGCTTCCCCTTGGGCCGATTGCTCGGCACTGCTTTCCCTTAGGGCAGTCCTTACCGGAGTTCTGGCGGCAATTGCCTTACCTCTTGTTGGCGGCGGGTTGCAATGCTCACCCCCCATATTGTGGTCAGCCCGGCGTTTGGCCAGGTGGCACACTGCGCAGAAAGGCGCAGCCCTGCAGTCCACCTTTTTATGGTCCGGTCTGCTGCACCGGTAGCAGAGCTGCGATCTGTCCACTGGTGATGAACACAGAGCCTTACTGTGCCCAATTCCATAACAGCGGTAGCACCGCATGGGGCCCCGGTCCAATACCCTAACCTGGGCGGACGACCACCCAACCAGTAGTCGTCCAGCCGCAACAACTATCTTCGCCGCCGTTACCGGGCAATGCACCAGCGTTGCTCCAGATCCATCGCGGCGCACTCTAATAGTGCCGACCTTAACTTCAGTGGTAAGGCACCCAGTTTTGGTCACAATGGCAGCTCCTACGTCCTCCGGAGTCACCGACTCGTCGAGCCCCGTGATTTGGAGGTCAGCCATTTTGACAGGCCGGTATACCCAGGCCACGTCGCCAACCAGCCCATCAATCCGCTTGCAGAGGGCATCCGCATTTTGAGCATTATCAGCCCCAGGTATCTCAATAATGCGAGCCCCCGTCTGTGTCCTACGCACCTTGACATGGTCAAGGCCCAGTTCAGCCAGTTTGACCGATTTTATAGCCTTGGTCATAACAGAGGCGTAGGACGCCTCAGTGCCGTCTTTTAGTGCCACCACTACGGCAGCAGTGGCAGGAGTGGTCAATTTCTGACGCCTCCGCTTGCGTCTGGCAGGTTTTGCCACCGGGGGTGGGGCAGACTTCTTCCGCTTACCCTTCCTCCTAACCACGGTAAAGCCGTCGTCGTCCTTTGGAGGTGGAGCCGACTGGGAAGCTTGGGACGATTTAGGCGTCACCGGTTTAGCCGCACCCACCGGGTGAGGTCCCACAGTAAGCTGCTGCGCGATGGGGGGGGCATGGTTGGACTGCCTCCCATTGGGAACGCGGGTGGGCTTCTTCGGAGGCTTCACCTTCTTTGCAGCGGGGGCCGGTTTGTCCCTAGAAGGTTTAGCCGCAGGCTTCGGTTGCGCCGGGGCAACAGGCAAGTGCTGCAGAACCGTTTGCTCAGCAGCTGCAGCTCTCCTACGGTCTGCCGCAAGCGTTGGGCGAACCACCGGTTCAGGAGGCAACTGTCGCCGCAGCTCCTCCAACCGCACGTTAACCATGTCCCCGATCGATATAAAGAGGTCTCTCTTGAGATCCTCTCGCAGCTCGATCAGGGCATCGGCCAAACCCACCGAAATTTCTGCCGTCGAGGGTTGAGCGGTATCCCTTTTTCGCTCAGAAAAGGCAGTCCTGAGCGCCTTCAACTCTCCCTGGGTGTGCGCCAGCTGTTCTTTCATGCGCCTGTTGTCTGCTTTAAGGGCACGCAGCTCGTCATTCTCCCCCCAGCCCTGAAGACAGTCCGCGGCCGACAGGATGTCCCGGCATGCTAAATTCATCCTGCTCCAGATTGTCCCCTTGAGGTTTCCGCACTTTTTCGCCTCTTCCATGACAACATAGGCAGAGTTGCGAACAATGTCAATGTAGTTCCCCCCGGTGGGTTCGATGGGGCTCCGATCCCGTGAGACTGGAAGGCTCCGAGTACAAGGTGGGGCAACCCCATCCACCTCATGGTTTCCACGTGCGAGTGATTTTGGTGCCGCCTTTGCGGCACCAAAGCCAGTATAGCGCCCTTTTGCGCACGGGGTTTTGCCCCGTCGTGCAGTGCTCAATTTTGGCTTAACTTCCGGCCCAGATATTACTTCGTCATTGGAGTGTGGTCTTTTGGTGCGTTTTAGGGCATCGATCTCCATCCCCACAACCTCCAATCCAACAACTTCGACCTCCTCCGTCAGTTCAACTAATGGAAGGGACGAGCTGGAGGCAACACCCGCCTCCAGGATCATCTCCTCCATCAGCTCTGCGTCCTTTAGTCTCGCCGTTTCCTGCATCTTTTTACTCTCTGCGTCAATTTCAGTGTCCAATAAACGTTTGCTGTGTTCGTGTTCACGGAGGCCAGCATTGCGCTGACCTACGACATGGCCTTTGCCCCCCCCAGAATACGAGGGGCAGCCCGTGTCCTCAGACACGGGGAGGGATTCTCCCGTTAGGGTACCCTCCTGGGGTAGTTTCTGATTTAGACCATCCATCATCTTCCTTGCGTGCGTTTAAGGCCCCTGCACCATTGGCCATGTGTGGATTTTTAAAGAGGTTGTCTCCTCGCGGCCCCACGCAGCGGCCATCGCCCCGGACGCCTACGGGTCCGGATTGCGATTTGACCGACGGACGCCGAAGCAATCCGCCGCTCAACGACCTCCAAGGTCCACCCTTATCCTATGCGCCCTCTGAAAAGCAGGAGACGCAGTTGCATCCTCCAACTGCTCTCCGAGGAGAGTAGCTGGGAGCAACTTCACCACAAGTGTGCTCTTTTGGGGAGTATTTAGTTCCCGGGGCTTGCACTGGCCCATGAAAGTGGATATACCGCCACTGGTTCGGTGACCCCCCCCCCCTTTATGCCGGATATTAGCCATGGGCTGAAAGATTCTCCCATAAGGAGAAAGTCTCAGCCAATGCCCAGGGTGCACCAGCCCAGATGCTGCGTTCTCTCCGGATCGAGATCAAGAGAGACTGCAACACCCAGGCCAACGTGGAGGAATCCGGCCCGCACCCCAACCTAACCTAACCTAACCTAACCTAACCTTTTTTTTTTTTTTTTTTTTTTTTAAAGAGGGGAAATGCTTTCCGCATACCACCGCGCTTGGGTGAACGCGGTGGTTATGTGGGACTCTCCCCCCGCCCCTTCCCTCTAATGGGAAAAGGGCAGGAAGCCTACCCACTAAAACCCCTCTGCTGGTCCTCAACCGCTTTAAGTGTTGGCCGCCGTGGGAGTCAAAGTGAATTCTTCCAAGACGACGGCCAAAGCTGCCCTGGTCATAGAGACCGGGACTCGTCTCGCCAGAGGCTGGGGGTGTCAAGCTCGAATGACATCCCCGACGGCACGTGAGATCGTGCAATGCGGGCTAAAGACGCCCATCTCTGCCCGCGTCTCACACTGAGTATAGGCTCTACTCCTTTCCACTCGTTTTACACGGGGGAGACGTTATGACTCCATCTCCTGTGGAGAACTTCTGCAGGTCTCCTGTGGTGCAGCCCCTTGTGGGGACACCGACTTGTTCCTCTTTCGAGGAGGCCTGCAGCGTTTTCCGCCCATGATGTGTCCTGCCCGCCTCTTTGCTTGAGCGCAAGCCACGCAGTGCGGTTTGGCCTTGCAGCCGGCAGACATGTGTCCCTCTTCGCCACATCGGTAGCAAATCGTACCACGGTCGACTTGGGATGGGCATGTAGCTCTTACGTGGCCTAGGCCCATGCACTTAAAACAGCGCATGGGTAAGGGATCAAGTAGTTTGATCCGAGCTGATGACCAGCCCACCAAGAGTCTTGCTGCCGCAGCCAGAACCTTTGCAGGTTCCGGCGGGCATTTAATCACTGCGGTGCCAGCACCAAATGGCCCCGCGCGGATGATGCCTACCTTTACGTGTTCGGGCTGGCATCCAGTCGTCGTTGAGACTGCAGCGGCTATGTCATCAGGCCCGACGGATTCGTCCAAGCCAGACGCGCGCAGAGCAACAGTCTTCAGTGGTCGGGCTACCTCCGCTATATCACTGAGGACACTGCGTAATTTAGCCGCCAACTTATCCGCTTTCGAGCCACTGTCAGCACCCGACACCTCTATCAATCGGGCTCCGCTAACAGTGTTACGAGCTTTGATGTGTTCTAAGCCTACCTCACTTAGTTTGAATGACTTTATTGCCTTCACCATTACGTCTCTATAGGTCAACCCTTTCTGTGACGCCTCCGGCTTAAGGGTAATTACCACCGCTGTTGTTTGAGGAGTGACTATACGCGGTTTACGCTTCCTCTTCCTCTTCTTTTTCTTGCCCTTCTGCTTCTTTTGGGCTGGAGGCGCAGCCTTCGGAGCTGGGGCGGAGGAAGTAGTCGGGCCCTGGCCATCCTTCTTTCCTTTACTCTTTTTCCTCTTAGAGCCTTCCTTGACAACAGTCGAATAGGCCTGGTGCAATGCCTTGGGTGATGACTGTGTGGGCGTGCTCCGTATCGTCTTCGCGTTTTTCGCCTTAGGGTGCATGGGAGGTATAGAGTTCTCACCAGTGCAAGGCTCCGGATGGTACGACGTGTCGGCAGCAGAGAAATCGTCCACGCATCCCGATAACCTTCTATCTGCCGCCAGCAAGGGTCGCAAGCGCACCTCCGGGAGCAGTCTGGCCTCTATACCGTCGAACCGGGCGCTGATCATGGTACCCACCTGACACATGATGGTGCGCACCAGTTCTTCGGTTTCAATCCTAGGCGGAGAGGCGGCTCGAGGTGGCGGATCTACCACCACCTTTTGCCTTGTCCTATCTTCCTCCACTTGTGTTCGGAGTTCTGCCAGCTCCTTGCGTAGCCCCTCCATCTCCTCCCGCAGCCTTTTATTTTCAGCGTGCATTCGCACCGTCTCGTCTGAGACGCAGCGGACCATCAGGACCTCACACGCGTCCATAATATTGTCCGCTGCGTCTTTGAGGACACGTACGTATGTCCCTTTCAAGTTTTTCGAGGAAGTTGCCACCTTATGGATGGCGACCACACTCTCCTGTACCAACTTAATCAACGAGTTGGCGCTATCAGCATCGACGCTCGTCTCAGGAAGCTGAGACGAGGGAGCAGATTTGTTCCTCAATTGGCGGGTTGAGGCAATGAGCTCCGACTCTGCTTCGAGCATCATTCTTTCTCGTTCGGCCTCTACCAACGCCATCTTCGCTTTCGCTAAGCCAACATACTCCCCAGTTGTGGGGGGGCGGCCTCGCCCTCTTTTTAAAAGCGGCTTATTTGGCCCAGCGCCAGCACGCCTTTCCTCCTCACCGTCTCCGGTATCCACAATTCGACGCTTTCGCCGTTGTTCTGAACGTCCTTCGAAATTTCGGACACTCGTTTCCGAGTTCCCCTCCTCTTCACTAGTACTGTACGTACTGTCGTCTATCTCTTCATCTGTGTATGTAAAGTTTTTGTTTTTATATTTATCCATTTTAGTCCCACGAGTCGGGTCGTTACTAGTCCACTCCCGGGTGACGCCCATCCCAGGAGTAAGGCTATATACTAGCAGAGGTCGCCTGGTGTCTGCAGGTTTTTACGACTTTGCTGTCGGGTTTTATAGAGTTTTCCATCTCGCGGGCCGGCCAATGAAGGCAAGCCCTCCGTTCTAGCAACTTGCAACTACCCCATTACGTCGCTGGATGGGGTTGTTGAAGCAAGACGCCAGAGTACGGGTACTAGAGGAGTCGACGTCCTCCTCTAGTTTTGGGCGGTAAGTGCTCGACGGCAGTGTAAGCGCACGCCGAGCCCGCCCTCTAACCTACCCCCCCCCCTGCCGGATATTAGCCATGGGCTGAAAGAATCCCCCATAAGGAGATAGTTTCAACCAATGCCCAGGGTGCACCAGCCCTGGTGCTGCGTTCTCTCCGGATCGAGATCAAGAGAGACTGCAACACCCAGGCCAACGTGGAGGAATCCGGCCCGCACCCCAACCTAACCTAACCTAACCTAACCTAACCTTTTTTTTTTTTTTTTTTTTTTTTTGTCCGGGGGAAAATCCTCATGGATACCACCACGTCACGGGGGGGCGTGGTGGTTATGTGAGACTCCTACTCACTAAAAACCCCCGGGTGTTCCTCTCTCCACCATGTGGCAGGGTACGAGTAGCGCTTTCGCCTGCTTTCGATTCCCTGCCAGGCGGTTGCCTGCACTGCAGACCCTGCAGCTTTTCCCGTTAGTCCCTCCTTTAGTAGCGTGCCAGGAACACTTGGCACGCCACCCGACTCGAGGACCCTAGTCCGGACGACGATAGAACGTCCCCGTTTCTACCGTCCGGAAGTCCTCTCTATGGCGGCAGGCGACGGTCGTGAGCCAGTCGCCTGCGGCCCACTCTCTTGCGCCGTTGTTGGGACGCTCCCTCAGCGTCCTCTCTCGCACGCTCTGCGCACTCCTTCTGCGTCATTACGTCCTCGCAGAAAGAGCACGCTGCCCGCCACGCATCATCACTCCTGACCATGGCCCTTACCACCGTCGGCAACGTCAAGTCGTCACCGACAACCGCGACCAGGTCTGCGCGCGGTTCTCCCCAAGCTGGACACTGCTCTAAGGTGTGCTGAGCAGTGTCTTCGGTTTCGCCACAGTCATGGCACTCCGCCGTCGGCTCTCTTCCGGCTATACGGCAAAGGTACTTTCCGAAGCACCCGTGCCCGGAAAGCACCTGTGTCAGCCGGAAGGTCAGCTGCCCGTGATCGCGGTCGAGCCATTCTGATAGGATAGGTCGTATGGCGGCCACCGTAAGGAGGCCCGCAGTTGGAGCCTGCAACCTCATTCCCCAATCCGCAACTGCCTCAAGGCGCAGTTCGTCGCGTCGCGCCTGGATCTCACGTGGTGCTGGCCAATGACCACGGTCTCTAGCATCCTCCTGCCAGGCATGCACTTCGGCAAGGGTTTTTGCCTCCAAGTCCCAGGGCATTGAGCCAGCCAGGACACAGGCCGCCTCTGTAGATATTGTACGATAGCCTCGTATGGCCCTGATAGCCATTGCCCGCTGCGGTTTAAGCAGCAAGGCAGAGATCCGGCTATTCAAGGCATCCACCCACACTGGTGCTCCATACAAGGCCATCGATCGAACCACGCCCATGTACAGCCGCCTGCACGAAGTCTTGGGCCCCCCCAGGTTTGGGAGTATACGCCCAAGAGCAGCAGCTGCACCTAACAACTTCGGCATTAGACGCTGGAAGTGTGGCAGGAAGCTCCACCGGCTGTCAAGGACAATGCCTAGGTACCGCATCGTCGACTCGACTTCGATGGTGACTCCTCCCACCACAATGTGCGCACCCGCCGGAGGTGCTCTTCGAGGGCCATGGAAACAGATGGCCTCAGACTTGCTTAATGCCACCTCCAGCCCCAGCCGCCTGATCCTGTCAACCACCTGTGCTACACCCGCCGTCGCTAGTATGGCCGCCTCCCTGAAGGTGGCCCCCTGAGCGGTCACCAACGTGTCATCGGCGTAACAGGTTACGCTCACTCCACGCAGGCGAGCGCCCCGGAGTACCCAATCGTATCCGATGTTCCACAGGAGCGGCCCAAGAACCGACCCCTGTGGAACGCCGCACACCATCTCTTTCTGACACCACTCCCGTGGTCCAGGGTAGGTTACAAACCTTTCTGACAGGTAAGAGCCAATAACTCGGCTCAGATACCGCGGGACCCGGTGGTACCGTAACGCCTCCTGTATGCACTCCCAGGGGATGGAGTTAAAAGCGTTGGCGATGTCTAAGGAGCCACGTCGCCAACCAGCCCATCAATCCGCTTGCAGAGGGCATCCGCATTTTGAGCATTGTCAGCCCCAGGTATCTCAATAATGCGGGCCCCCGTCTGTGTCCTACGCACCTTGACATGGTCAAGGCCCAGTTCAGCCAGTTTGACCGATTTTATAGCCTTGGTCATAACAGAGGCGTAGGACGCCTCAGTGCCGTCTTTTAGTGCCACCACTACGGCAGCAGTGGCAGGAGTGGTCAGTTTCTGACGCCTCCGCTTGCGTCTGGCAGGTTTTGCCACCGGGGGTGGGGCAGACTTCTTCCGCTTACCCTTCCTCCTAACCACGGTAAAGCCGTCGTCGTCTTTTGGAGGTGGAGCCGACTGGGAAGCTTGGGACGATTTAGGCATCACCGGTTTAGCCGCACCCACCGGGTGAGGCCCCACAGTAAGCTGCTGCGCGATGGGGGGGGCATGGTTGGACTGCCTCCCATTGGGAACGCGGGTGGGCTTCTTCGGAGGCTTCACCTTCTTTGCAGCGGGGGCCGGTTTGTCCCCAGAAGGTTTAGCCGCAGGCTTCGGTTGCGCCGGGGCAACAGGCAAGTGCTGCAGAACCGTTTGCTCAGCAGCTGCAGCTCTCCTACGGTCTGCCGCAAGCGTTGGGCGAACCACCGGTTCAGGAGGCAACTGTCGCCGCAGCTCCTCCAACCGCACGTTAACCATGTCCCCGATCGAAATAAAGAGGTCTCTCTTGAGATCCTCTCGTAGCTCGATCAGGGCATCGGCCAAACCCACCGAAATTTCTGCCGTCGAGGGTTGAGCGGTATCCCTTTTTCGCTCAGAAAAGGCAGTCCTGAGCGCCTTCAACTCTCCCTGGGTGTGCGCCAGCTGTTCTTTCATGCGCCTGTTGTCTGCTTTAAGGGCACGCAGCTCGTCATTCTCCCCCCAGCCCTGAAGACAGTCCGCGGCCGACAGGATGTCCCGGCATGCTAAATTCATCCTGCTCCAGATTGTCCCCTTGAGGTTTCCGCACTTTTTCGCCTCTTCCATGACAACATAGGCAGAGTTGCGAACAATGTCAATGTAGTTCCCCCCGGTGGGTTCGATGGGGCTCCGATCCCGTGAGACTGGAAGGCTCCGAGTACAAGGTGGGGCAACCCCATCCACCTCATGGTTTCCGCGTCCGAGTGACTTTGGTGCCGCCTTTGCGGCACCAAAGCCAGTATAGCGCCCTTTTGCGCACGGGGTTTTGCCCCGTCGTGCAGTGCTCAGTTTTGGCTTAACTTCCGGCCCAGATATTACTTCGTCATTGGAGTGTGGTCTTTTGGTGCGTTTTAGGGCATCGATCTCCATCCCCACGACCTCCAATCCAACAACTTCGACGGTATGGGTAGCCCTGTCCGGTATAGCCTCGGGGATCATTGAGACACGCAAGCCCCCCCACCACAGCAAGGTGGCAGCACAGTCGGGGGGGAACCTAACCTAACCTAACCTAACCTAACCTAACCTAACCTAACCTAACCTAACCTAACCTAACCTAACCTAACCTAACCTAACCTAACCTAACCTAACCTTTTTTTTTTTTTTTTTTTTTTTTTTTTTTTTTTTTTTTTTTTTTTTTTTTTTTTTACGTGGGGAAATCCTCATGGATACCCACCGCCTGGGGAGAGCGGTGGGTTATGTCAGACTCTTACTGACTAAAACCCCACGATGTTCCATTCGATTCCGCCATGGGGACGGGGCCATGGTCACGCGAGTTGCGACTCCACAACCCCGTCGGCGGCTGTCCAGCAGGACCTAATTCCAATCGGGACTACTATGTCCCCTGCAACATCAGTGGCGTGCCTGGAACATTTGGCACGCCAACCAGCTTGTGAACCCTTGTCCAGTGGGAGGTGGAAATCCCCATTTCCACCACCCAGGGCTCACGTCTAGGGCGGCAGGTGGCGGTTATAATCCAACCGCCTGCGCCCTAGCCTTTTGCGGCGTATGGGAAGGGAGGAGAGGTCCTCTTCCCGGTCCCTTTCTGCCGCCTCTTTCTGCGACATTACGTCGCCGCAGAAAGAAACTACCGCATCCCATGACCTGTCACTGCCGACCATGGCGTGAACAACGGCTGGCAGGGAGATGTCATGGCCGACCACGTTCGCCAATTGCGCCCGCTCCTGAGCCCAACTCGGGCAAATCTCTAGCGTATGTTGTGCCGTGTCCTCATTGCCATGACAATGATGGCACTGAGGAGTTGGCTCCCTGCCTACCACCTTCCACAGGAACCTACCAAAACAACCATGTCCTGTTAGGATCTGCGCAAGGTGGTAGGATACGCCACCCTTTTGTCTTTCGACCCATTCTTCAAGAACGGGTCGAATCGCCGTGATAGTCCAGTGGCCGGATTTTGGCTCATCTAGCCTGGCTTTCCACTTCCGGAGCACTGCCTGACGGGCAACTGTTCTCCAGCGGGTTAGTAGCTCCGGAACCTAACCTAACCTAACCTAACCTAACCTAACCCTTTTTTTTTTTTTTTTTTTTTTTTTTTTTTTTTTTTTTTTTTTTTTTTTTTTTTTTGACAGGGTGGAAAATGCTTTATGCATTCCCCTCACCATGGGAGTGGCGAGGGGATATGTGGGACTCACCCCGTCACCCCCCCTCCGAATGAGAGGGGGCATCGGAGCGCAACCCACTAAAAACCACCCTGGCGTACCCCCCTGCCGGATTGGCAAGACGCCGTGGAACCCGCCAAAGCTTTCTCCACGACGTCTACCGGCCGCCCCAGCCATTTGCCGGGGCTTCCCGCGTCGAGGGAGAGAGAGGCCGAGTACGCGTGGCCCCTCTCCCAGACCGCCCAGTGGCTAGCCTACGGCGGGCGAGGGACTCCCATCCCCCACCCGCAGCCACTAAGGGTTGAGGCGAGCGGCAAAACGCCGCCGCCTCACCCCCCGCCGTCTACGCCGGAGCGGATGCGCGTGAGGAGACTCCTCGCGCTCACGCTCCGAGGCCTCCTTCTGCGAGATGACACACTCGCAGAAGGAGGCCACAGCCCTCCAGGACCCGTCGCTGCACAGCATTGCAGACACAACGCTGTGCAGGGAGAGGTCCTGTCGCCCTATGGCCAGTGCCATAGTGCGGCGCTCCGCACTCCACCGGCTGCACACCTCGAGGGTGTGCTGAGCCGTGTCGTCCGGATCGCCGCACTCATGGCACTGCGGACCGGGCTCCCTCCCAATGTTGTGCAGGTAATGACCGAAGCATCCGTGTCCGGTCAATACCTGCACAAGCCGGTATGATGTAGCACCGACTGCCCTCCCCAACCAGGTGTCAAGCGACGGGAGGATCGCCCCTATGGTCCGGGTTCCATAGGGGGCGTCCTCCAGGTTCGCCTTCCACCTGTCCCGCAGTCGGCGCTCCATCATCCGGCGCGTCTCCTCAACCTCCTCAGGGTCCGGGCGTTCTCCCCTCGCCCGGGCCCTGGACCTAACTGCATAGGTCTCTGCCTGCACCTCTGCGTCCAACTCCCAGGGCGGGGTGCAGGCGAGGAGGCAGGCCGCGGCGTGGGCCACCGTCATGTAGGCCCTCACAATTCGGAGGGCCACCACCCGCTGTGGCCTCTGTAGCAGGGCCCTGTTCCGGGCGGACAGCTTGTCCGCCCAGATGGGGGCCCCGTACAGAGCCATGCTCCTTGTAACGCCGGCATATAGCCGGCGGCACAAGGAGCCCGGCCCACCCACGTTCGGCAGAAGCCGACCCAGCGCCGACGCGGCGCCCACAATTCGGGGAGCTAACTGCGAAAAGTGCTCCCCGAAATTCCAGCGTCGGTCCAGGACAAGCCCCAGATATTTTATATGGGGCTTGATCGGGACCGACTCCCCCCCCAAGGTGAGCGCCGCGCCCGCTGGCAGCCTCCACCCCCGCCCCCCGAAGACTATCGCCTCAGTCTTCGGGAGGGCCACCCTCAGGCCGAGCCGACCAATCCGGTAAATGGTCAGCTCGGCCGCCGCTTCCGCCCGGCACAGCGCCTCCCTCATGTCGGTCCCACGCACGGCCACCATGGTGTCATCTGCATAGCAGATGGTGGCCGTCCGTGGGAGCAACTCCCCCCTGATGGCCCAATCGTACCCCAGGTTCCATAAAAGCGGACCGAGCACGGAACCTTGGGGTACGCCACAGGCCATCTCCGTCGACCCCCGTCGACCGTCCCTCTGCTCATAGAGCACTACCCGCTCGATGAGGTAGTGCTCTATGATCCGCCGCAGGTAGGGAGGCACTTGATGGTAAGTTAGTGCCTCCCTTATCACCCCATAGGGGAGGGTGCCAAACGCGTTGGCGATGTCCAACGACACCGCCACCACACCCTCCCCTCTGCTCGACGCGTACTCACAGAAGTCCCTAAGGGACTTCAGCGCGTCGAGCGTAGACCGCCCTTCCCTAAACCCGAACTGTCTGTCAGAGACGTTCGGGCCGGCGGTCTCCAAATGCTGCTGGATCCTGTAGGCCAGGATCCTCTCCATCATCTTCCCGGCCTCATCCAGCAGCACTATGGGGCGATAGGCAGAAGGACTGTCGGGGGGTCGACCCTCTTTTCGGAGGAGGCAGAGCCTCCCCTCCTTCCACACCCTCGGGAACCGTCCCTCCCTCAGGCAGTCGTCCATCAACTGCCTGAGTCGGTCCCCGAGGTGTTTAAGGGCGATGGGGAGCACCTTACCCGGTACTCCGTCGGGCCCCGGGGCTTTCTTGCAGCCCCGGAGCCGGTCCACCGCCCTGTCGAACTCGTCATCGCTTACCGGCGCGATGGCGAGTTCGAGTGGGTCCTCCAGGTCCCCCGGTGGCTCGGTCATCACCGGGGGAGTTATCGAGGGAGCTGCCGGAAACAGTCCCTCGATGACCCTCCTCAGGAGGGGGGGCTCCAAGGAGTCCATGGGGGGGGCGGTGCGCATTTTGTTGCGCACCACCCTGTACGGCCTCCCCCACGGATCCCCGTCCAGCGTGGCCAAGAATGACTCGTGTGCGTCATCCTTGGCCTTCGCTATGGACAGGACGAGGGCCCCCTTAGCTTCTTTGAGGGCCTCGTAGAGCCCCTCCTCCTCCTCGGCGGTGTGCCGCCTGCGCCTACAGTGTTGGTAGGCGCGGCGGGCACTGTTACTGGTGGTCCGCAGGGCCGCAATATCTGCGGACCACCAGTATACCTTTCTCCGGGCAAAGAGGCGCCTCGCCCGGGGCATGGCGGCTCCGCAGACGGCCTGTAACGCCGAGCGGAACCGGCTGGCCCTCTCCTCCACACCCAAGGCGGCGGGTGGGGCAGCACACCATGCCTCCACCATCGCCGCCTCGTCCGCCTTGGCCCTGTCCAGAAGGGACAGGGACCACTTGGGGAACTCCTCCGCCCCCCCTCTACGCCCCCCCCCTGGGATGGGTGGCGGCTGGCCCCCTCTTGTGGAGACCCTCAATCTGATGTACAGATGGTCAGAGAGGGTCTCCACGTCCTCCAGGACACGCCAACCCGTTAGGCGTGCGGCAATGGCAGGGGTCGCGAACGTTACGTCCACGATGGACCCCCCCTGCCGCCGCACGCAAGTGTTGGCGCTGCCCTGGTTTAGGACCACTAGGCCCGTTGCCGCCACCCAATCCCTCAGCACACCCCCGCGCGCGTCCGTTATGGGGGAACCCCACGCCGCGCTTTTGGCGTTGAGGTCCCCCAGGACTATTATTTGGCGCGGGGCCGCCCTCCGCACGACCCCCCCCAGGACCCCCAGGAAGACCTCGAAGGCGGCCAGCGGCCTATTGGGGGAGAAGTACACCGCAACAAGTACGGTGTCACTCCCCCATTTGGCCGCCACAAACCCTGGGCCGCCCTCTAACCTGATAAGGGGGGGACCGTTGCCGACCGCCGGCACAACCACGGCAACCCACTCGTCCGTCGACCCTACCCAATTGGGTAGGGGAGGGACGAAGTAGGGCTCCGCCACCACCGCAACGTCAATCGACCACTCCGCCATAGCTTGCATGAGCAAGTCTTGTGCTCTGGCGGAGTGATTGACGTTGGCCTGCAGGAGCTCTAAATGGTGTGCTGGCATTTAGAGCTCCATGCGGGTCACTTCGATGGCCCGGCCGGCGGCTGCTTCCGCGGGGGCGTCTGTACTCGGAACGGGGGGGCGGGGCCGCTGCGGCCTCGTCTCCCTTCCCTTCGTTACTGGGGGGAAACAATTCTTCCCCCCCAGCATGTGCTTGGCCGGGAGTTTGGCCTGGTGGCACACGGCACACCACGCCTTCTCCCAGCACTCCCCCATTTTGTGCCCCTCCTTGCTGCACCGGAAGCAGTAATTGCTCCGGTCTATTTTGGAGGGGCACAGCTCCCTCGAGTGGCCGACACCGTAGCACTTGAAGCACCTCATCGGTGTCGGCCCCACTGTCGTGACCCTGGCGGAGGCCCAGCCCACCAGGATCCTGCCAGCCTTTTGAAGGGCCACCGCAGCCAGCACTGGGCACTGGACCAAAACTGACCCAGTGCCATCGTAAAGGGCGCGGACGGCCCCCACCTTCACCTGCGCCGGCAGGCACGCTCCCGCCGCGGCGACGGCCTGGGCCACCGACTCCTTCGTGGCCGACTCGTCCAGGCCGGCGATTTGGATGCCGGCCATTTTGACGGGGCGGCTCACGTCAGCGTCATCGCCGACTATCCCCTGTAGCTTGGCTGCCAGGGTGTCGGCGATTTCGTGGCCCTTCTCCCCTGGGACCTCGATGACTCGGGACCCCGTCATCGAGGTCCTGACCCTCACGCTCTGTAGGCCTACCTCCATGAGGCTAAGGCCGTTGATGGCCTTAGCCATGGTGGCCTGCAGAGTGGTGGTGGCCCCCGGCTTGAGGGAGACCACCACTGCCGCCGTCTTGGGGACGGACAGCTTCACGGGTCTGGGCCCGGTCGCCGCCTTCCCGGCCTTCTTGCTAGGGGGAGGGGGGGGGGCCTTGGCTTTCCCCTTCCCCTTCTTCTTCACCACCTGCGACCACGACATCTGCGTGGGCGGAGGTGGCGTTTGGCCCGAGGGGCCGGGTCCTCCCTCCGAGGGCCGAACGGCTCTCGGGGCCGGGGGAGCCTTGGCGGCCTTAGCGGGTTTCCTGGGGGCCTGAACAGGGGCAGGGGGTGGAGCCGCCGCCTTCTTGGCCACCTTAATTTTCGGCTGCCCATCGCCTAGTCTGGCCCTGGCTACTGGCTCGAGAGCTTTTACCGGGGCCGGAGGCGGCGGGGCAGGCCCTGCAACCTTCCGCTGGGGGGGGGCGGGGGCCGCCCCAGTGGGCTTTACGGCCCGCTTGTCGTGCGCCAACGGGGGGCGGAGGATGGGCTCCGCCGGGAGGCGCCTGCTCACCTCCTCTATCCTGTCGTTGACCATCCTCCCGAGGCTGAGGAACAGGTCTCGCTTCATCTCCTCGATGGCCTCGGTCAGTTCGGCGGTGCCGAACTGCAGGGCGGCAGCAACGGGCGCCGGAGCAGCCGGGATCTCCCGCTCACTGAAGGCGGTGCGGAGCGCCTTCAGTTCCGCAGAGTTGAGAGCGAGTTGCTCCCGCATCCTCTTGTTATCCGCTTTCAGGATGCGGATCTCCTCGCTCTCGGACCTGGCCGCCTCGACCTCGTCCATCGACCCCAGAATGGTGTGGCAGGCCCGGTTCATCCGCCCCCATACCTCCCCCTTCAGGTTACCAGAAACCCTAGTCGCCTCGAGGATATCTCTCGCCGCCATACGGGTGGCGTCTATTGGGTCAGCCTCCTGCCGACCCTCTAGGCCATCCATGGGCTCGGGGGAACGCGAGGCCGATCGGGAAAGCGACACCGAGCGCGAGCGCGAGACCGAGCGAGAGCGATTGCCACCCTTGGCACCTTCTCCCTTCCTTCCCCCCTTTCCACCCTTGGGGCGGAGTTCGGGAAAGTCCCTCCTGTACTTGGCGGCAGGATCAGGATCAGCTCCCTCCTCGAAATGAGGCTCGAGCTGATAGAGCTTTGCTCTCAACCTGGCCGCCGCCAAGCCCGCGTAAGCCCCCTTGGGCTTCCCCCTCGCCGCCGAGTTGACCTTAGGCCCCTGAGGAGGCTTGGGGTCATCCGACCTATTGGTGTGCGCCCTTTTGCAGGTCGAAGGGATGAGAATCTCTTCGACCTCAATGACGCTGTCATCCCCGGAGTCGGAACCTGAAGTAGTTCCCCCCCCCTCCGGTGGACCCATTCCTTTTTTTGTAGGCGAGGCCATGCCGGCCCCCCCTACCAGAATACCAAATCTGGTCCAAATCCGACCTCTACGATCGGAGTTTAGACGAAACCTAACTTAAAAACGGTCAAGTGCGAGTCTGTTTGCTATTTTCCCATACAAACTTGGGTTGAGCGCCTGAAATGGAAAAAATAGCAATGTGAGGATTTCTTTGTCCCCACTTTTGACCCACTTCCGGAGGTCGTATTTCAACCAAAAAACTACCAAAAGGTAGAGCGCGTTTGCGCCTCTCTTAATAAAACCTAAAAACCTATTAAAGGTTAATAGGTTCAAAGATATTGATTTTACCAACTCAAGTGAAAACCTTAAGTTGGTAAATCAAAAATCTCTGCACACCTTACAAGATAAAAAAATTAATAACCTTTGACCGGGAGGTCAAAAAGGTTAAAACCCACAACAAAAAATTTAAAGAAATAAATTTCCTACCCTCCCCTTAGGTTAAAATATTTTTACAGGGACTACCAACAAGTAAAAATTACACAAAAACACAAAAAAGTCCGAGACTTTCTCCGAAAACTTCGAGCGAAAACTCGAAGTTTTCAAAAATGAAAATCCCGAAACACAGAAATAAAAACAAAACAAACACAACGCAGTAATTAGCGGGACCGTTGCCAGTACCTCCACCCAAAAACTGGGCAAGGTGGGATAAAGGCAACACCGACAAAATTACGACGAAAAAATGTAAACAAAGACTTAATTTAACAAAAAATTAAACCTAATATTTACAATATGGCAAGGCCAATAATTCAGGAACTTTCGTTCCGAAAATTACTGAACCTAAACCGACAAAACAAACAGAATCTCCGCTATCTTCTAGCCCTGAAAAGGGCTCGGAAAGACAACAGGAAGACAAACGACAAAATATACAAAAACGTACAATTCCAAACAAAAAATTACCAACCGCAAATGCAAATCAGTCAAAATTAACGCCAAGTCGTGTGTGAGAGAAGAATCAAAAGCAATAGTCCGTAAGCAAAAAAATGTAGTCTTTGAAAACCGAATATCACATAAATCCTTCCACTAGCACCCGAGATACAACCTCAACCTAACCTAACCTAACCTAACCTAACCTAACCTAACCTAACCTAACCTAACCTAACCTAACCTTTTTTTTTTTTTTTTTTTTTTTTTTAAGAGGGGAAATGCTTTCCGCATACCACTGCGCTTGGGCGAACGCGGTGGTTATGTGGGACTCTCCCCCCGCCCCTTCCCCCTAATGGGAAAAGGGCAGGAAGCCTACCCACTAAAACCCCTCTGCTGGTCCTCAACCGCTTTAAGTGTTGGCCGCCGTGGGAGTCAAAGTGAATTCTTCCAAGACGACGGCCAAAGCTGCCCTGGTCATAGAGACCGGGACTCGTCTCGCCAGAGGCTGGGGGTGTCAAGCTCGAATGACATCCCCGACGGCACGTGAGATCGTGCAATGCGGGCTAAAGACGCCCATCTCTGCCCGCGTCTCACACTGAGTATAAGCTCTACTCCTTTCCACTCGTTTTACACGGGGGAGACGTTATGACTCCATCTCCTGTGGAGAACTTCTGCAGGTCTCCTGTGGTGCAGCCCCTTGTGGGGGCACCGACTTGTTCCTCTTTCGAGGAGGCCTGCAGCGTTTTCCGCCCATGATGTGTCCTGCCCGCCTTTTTGCTTGAGCGCAAGCCACGCAGTGCGGTTTGGCCTTGCAGCCGGCAGACATGTGTCCCTCTTCGCCACATCGGTAGCAAATCGTACCACGGTCGACTTGGGATGGGCATGTAGCTCTTACGTGGCCTAGGCCCATGCACTTAAAACAGCGCATGGGTAAGGGATCAAGTAGTTTGATCCGAGCTGATGACCAGCCCACCAAGAGTCTTGCTGCCGCAGCCAGAACCTTTGCAGGTTCCGGCGGGCATTTAATCACTGCGGTGCCAGCACCAAATGGCCCCGCGCGGATGATGCCTACCTTTACGTGTTCAGGCTGGCACCCAGTCGTCTTTGAGACTGCAGCGGCTATGTCATCAGGCCCGACGGATTCGTCCAAGCCAGACGCGCGCAGAGCAACAGTCTTCAGTGGTCGGGCTACCTCCGCCATATCACTGAGGACACTGCGTAATTTAGCCGCCAACTTATCCGCTTTCGAGCCACTGTCAGCACCCGACACCTCTATCAATCGGGCTCCGCTAACAGTGTTACGAGCCTTGATGTGTTCTAAGCCTACCTCACTTAGTTTGAATGACTTTATTGCCTTCACCATTACGTCTCTATAGGTCAACCCTTTCTGTGACGCCTCCGGCTTAAGGGTAATTACCACCGCTGTTGTTTGAGGAGTGACTATACGCGGTTTACGCTTCCTCTTCCTCTTCTTTTTCTTGCCCTTCTGCTTCTTTTGGGCTGGAGGCGCAGCCTTCGGAGCTGGGGCGGAGGAAGTAGACGGGCCCTGGCCATCCTTCTTTCCTTTACTCTTTTTCCTCTTAGAGCCTTCCTTGACAACAGTCGAATAGGCTTGGTGCAATGCCTTGGGTGATGACTGTGTGGGCGTGCTCCGTATCGTCTTCGCGTTTTTCGCCTTAGGGTGCATGGGAGGTATAGAGTTCTCACCAGTGCAAGGCTCTGGATGGTACGACGTGTCGGCAGCAGAGAAATCGTCCACGCATCCCGATAACCTTCTATCTGCCGCCAGCAAGGGTCGCAAGCGCACCTCCGGGAGCAGTCTGGCCTCTATACCGTCGAACCGGGCGCTGATCATGGTACCCACCTGACACATGATGGTGCGCACCAGTTCTTCGGTTTCAATCCTAGGCGGAGAGGCGGCTCGAGGTGGCGGATCTACCACCAACTTTTGCCTTCTCCTATCTTCCTCCACTTGTGTTCGGAGGTCTGCCAGCTCCTTGCGTAGCCCCTCCATCTCCTCCCGCAGCCTTTTATTTTCAGCTTGCATTCGCACCGTCTCGTCTGAGACGCAGCGGACCATCAGGACCTCACACGCGTCCTTAATATTGTCCGCTGCGTCTTTGAGGACACGTACGTATGTCCCTTTCAAGTTTTTCGAGGAAGTTGCCACCTTATGGATGGCGACCACACTCTCCTGTACCAACTTAATCAACGAGTTGGCGCTATCAGCATCGACGCTCGTCTCAGGAAGCTGAGACGAGGGAGCAGATTTGTTCCTCAATTGGCGGGTTGAGGCAATGAGCTCCGACTCTGCTTCGAGCATCATTCTTTCTCGTTCGGCCTCTACCAGCGCCATCTTCGCTTTCGCTAAGCCAACATACTCCCCAGTTGTGGGGGGGCGGCCTCGCCCTCTTTTTAAAAGCGGCTTATTTGGCCCAGCGCCAGCACGCGTTTCCTCCTCACCGTCTCCGGTATCCCCAATTCGACGTTTTCGCCGTTGTTCTGAACGTCCTTCGAAATTTCGGACACTCGTTTCCGAGTTCCCCTCCTCTTCACTAGTACTGTACGTACTGTCGTCTACCTCTTCATCTGTGTATGTAAAGTTTTTGTTTATATATTTATCCATTTTAGTCCCACGAGTCGGGTCGTTACTAGTCCACTCCCGGGTGACGACCATCCCAGGAGTAAGGCTATATACTAGCAGAGGTCGCCTGGTGTCTGCAGGTTTTTACGACTTTGCTGTCGGGTTTTATAGAGTTTTCCATCTCGCGGGCCGGCCAATGAAGGCAAGCCCTCCGTTCTAGCAACTTGCAACTACCCCATTACGTCGCTGGATGGGGTTGTTGAAGCAAGACGCCAGAGTACGGGTACTAGAGGAGTCGACGTCCTCCTCTAGTTTTGGGCGGTAAGTGCTCGACGGCAGTGTAAGTGCACGCCGAGCCCGCCCCCTAACCTACCCCCCCCCTGCCGGATATTAGCCATGGGCTGAAAGAATCCCCCATAAGGAGATAGTTTCAACCAATGCCCAGGGTGCACCAGCCCAGGTGCTGCGTTCTCTCCGGATCGAGATCAAGAGAGACTGCAACACCCAGGCCAACGTGGAGGAATCCGGCCCGCACCCCAACCTAACCTAACCTAACCTAACCTAACCTAACCTAACCTAACCTAACCTAACCTAACCTAACCTAACCTAACCTAACCTAACCTAACCTAACCTAACCTAACCTTTTTTTTTTTTTTTTTTTTTTGACAGGGTGGAAAATGCTTTATGCATTCCCCTCACCATGGGAGTGGCGAGGGGATATGTGGGACTCACCCCGTCACCCCCCCTCCGAATGAGAGGGGGCATCGGAGCGCAACCCACTAAAAACCACCCTGGCATACCCCCCTGCCGGATTGGCAAGACGCCGTGGAACCCGCCAAAGCTTTCTCCACGACGTCTACCGGCCGCCCCAGCCATTTGCCGGGGCTTCCCGCGTCGAGGGAGAGAGAGGCCGAGTACGCGTGGCCCCTCTCCCAGACCGCCCAGTGGCTAGCCTACGGCGGGCGAGGGACTCCCATCCCCCACCCGCAGCCACTAAGGGTTGAGGCGAGCGGCAAAACGCCGCCGCCTCACCCCCCGCCGTCTACGCCGGAGCGGATGCGCGTGAGGAGACTCCTCGCGCTCACGCTCCGAGGCCTCCTTCTGCGAGATGACACACTCGCAGAAGGAGGCCACAGCCCTCCAGGACCCGTCGCTGCACAGCATTGCAGACACAACGCTGTGCAGGGAGAGGTCCTGTCGCCCTATGGCCAGTGCCATAGTGCGGCGCTCCGCACTCCACCGGCTGCACACCTCGAGGGTGTGCTGAGCCGTGTCGTCCGGATCGCCGCACTCATGGCACTGCGGACCGGGCTCCCTCCCAATGTTGTGCAGGTAATGACCGAAGCATCCGTGTCCGGTCAATACCTGCACAAGCCGGTATGATGTAGCACCGACTGCCCTCCCCAACCAGGTGTCAAGCGACGGGAGGATCGCCCCTATGGTCCGGGTTCCATAGGGGGCGTCCTCCAGGTTCGCCTTCCACCTGTCCCGCAGTCGGCGCTCCATCATCCGGCGCGTCTCCTCAACCTCCTCAGGGTCCGGGCGTTCTCCCCTCGCCCGGGCCCTGGACCTAACTGCATAGGTCTCTGCCTGCACCTCTGCGTCCAACTCCCAGGGCGGGGTGCAGGCGAGGAGGCAGGCCGCGGCGTGGGCCACCGTCATATAGGCCCTCACAATTCGGAGGGCCACCACCCGCTGTGGCCTCTGTAGCAGGGCCCTGTTCCGGGCGGACAGCTTGTCCGCCCAGATGGGGGCCCCGTACAGAGCCATGCTCCTTGTAACGCCGGCATATAGCCGGCGGCACAAGGAGCCCGGCCCACCCACGTTCGGCAGAAGCCGACCCAGCGCCGACGCGGCGCCCACAATTCGGGGAGCTAACTGTGAAAAGTGCTCCCCGAAATTCCAGCGTCGGTCCAGGACAAGCCCCAGATATTTTATATGGGGCTTGATCGGGACCGACTCCCCCCCCAAGGTGAGCGCCGCGCCCGCTGGCAGCCTCCACCCCCGCCCCCCGAAGACTATCGCCTCAGTCTTCGGGAGGGCCACCCTCAGGCCGAGCCGACCAATCCGGTAAATGGTCAGCTCGGCCGCCGCTTCCGCCCGGCACAGCGCCTCCCTCATGTCGGTCCCACGCACGGCCACCATGGTGTCATCTGCATAGCAGATGGTGGCCGTCCGTGGGAGCAACTCCCCCCTGATGGCCCAATCGTACCCCAGGTTCCATAAAAGTGGACCGAGCACGGAACCTTGGGGTACGCCACAGGCCATCTCCGTCGACCCCCGTCGACCGTCCCTCTGCTCATAGAGCACTACCCGCTCGGTGAGGTAGTGCTCTATGATCCGCCGCAGGTAGGGAGGCACTTGATGGTAAATTAGTGCCTCCCTTATCACCCCATAGGGGAGGGTGCCAAACGCGTTGGCGATGTCCAACGACACCGCCACCACACCCTCCCCTCTGCTCGACGCGTACTCACAGAAGTCCCTAAGGGACTTCAGCGCGTCGAGCGTAGACCGCCCTTCCCTGAACCCGAACTGTCTGTCTGAGACGTTCGGGCCGGCGGTCTCCAAGTGCTGCTGGATCCTGTAGGCCAGGATCCTCTCCATCATCTTCCCGGCCTCATCCAGCAGCACTATGGGGCGATAGGCAGAAGGACTGTCGGGGGGTCGACCCTCTTTTCGGAGGAGGCAGAGCCTCCCCTCCTTCCACACCCTCGGGAACCGTCCCTCCCTCAGGCAGTCGTCCATCAACTGCCTGAGTCGGTCCCCGAGGTGTTTAAGGGCGATGGGGAGCACCTTACCCGGTACTCCGTCGGGCCCCGGGGCTTTCTTGCAGCCCCGGAGCCGGTCCACCGCCCTGTCGAACTCGTCATCGCTTACCGGCGCGATGGCGAGTTCGAGTGGGTCCTCCAAGTCCCCCGGTGGCTCGGTCATCACCGGGGGAGTTATCGAGGGAGCTGCCGGAAACAGTCCCTCGATGACCCTCCTCAGGAGGGGGGGCTCCAAGGAGTCCATGGGGGGGGCGGTGCGCATTTTGTTGCGCACCACCCTGTACGGCCTCCCCCATGGATCCCCATCCAGCGTGGCCAAGAATGACTCGTGTGCGTCATCCTTGGCCTTCGCTATGGACAGGACGAGGGCCCCCTTAGCTTCTTTGAGGGCCTCGTAGAGCCCCTCCTCCTCCTCGGCGGTGTGCCGCCTGCGCCTACAGTGTTGGTAGGCGCGGCGGGCACTGTTACTGGTGGTCCGCAGGGCCGCAATATCTGCGGACCACCAGTATACCTTCCTCCGGGCAAAAAGGCGCCTCGCCCGGGGCATGGCGGCTCCGCAGACGGCCTGTAACGCCGAGCGGAACCGGCTGGCCCTCTCCTCCAGACCCAAGGCGGCGGGTGGGGCAGCACACCATGCCTCCACCATCGCCGCCTCGTCCGCCTTGGCCCTGTCCAGAAGGGACAGGGACCACTTGGGGAACTCCTCCGCCCCCCCTCTACGCCCCCCCCCCTGGGATGGGTGGCGGCTGGCCCCCTCTTGTGGAGACCCTCAATCTGATGTACAGATGGTCAGAGAGGGTCTCCACGTCCTCCAGGACACGCCAATCCGTTAGGCGTGCGGCAATGGCAGGGGTCGCGAACGTTACGTCCACGATGGACCCCCCCTGCCGCCGCACGCAAGTGTTGGCGCTGCCCTGGTTTAGGACCACTAGGCCCGTTGCCGCCACCCAATCCCTCAGCACACCCCCGCGCGCGTCCGTTATGGGGGAACCCCACGCCGCGCTTTTGGCGTTGAGGTCCCCCAGGACTATTATTTGGCGCGGGGCCGCCCTCCGCACGACCCCCCCCAGGACCCCCAGGAAGACCTCGAAGGCGGCCAGCGGCCTATTGGGGGAGAAGTACACCGCAACAAGTACGGTGTCACTCCCCCATTTGGCCGCCACAAACCCTGGGCCGCCTTCTAACCTGATAAGGGGGGGACCGTTGCCGACCGCCGGCACAACCACGGCAACCCACTCGTCCGTCGACCCTACCCAATTGGGTAGGGGAGGGACGAAGTAGGGCTCCGCCACCACCGCAACGTCAATCGACCACTCCGCCATAGCTTGCATGAGCAAGTCTTGTGCTCTGGCGGAGTGATTGACGTTGACCTGCAGAAGCTCTAAATGGTGTGCTGGCATTTAGAGCTCCATGCGGGTCACTTCGATGGCCCGGCCGGCGGCTGCTTCCGCGGGGGCGTCTGTACTCGGAACGGGGGGGCGGGGGCGCTGCGGCCTCGTCTCCCTTCCCTTCGTTACTGGGGGGAAACAGTTCTTTCCCCCCAGCATGTGCTTGGCCGGGAGTTTGGCCTGGTGGCACACGGCACACCACGCCTTCTCCCAGCACTCCCCCATTTTGTGCCCCTCCTTGCTGCACCGGAAGCAATAATTGCTCCGGTCTATTTTGGAGGGGCACAGCTCCCTCGAGTGGCCGACACCGTAGCACTTGAAGCACCTCATCGGTGTCGGCCCCACTGTCGTGACCCTGGCGGAGGCCCAGCCCACCAGGATCCTGCCAGCCTTTTGAAGGGCCACCGCAGCCAGCACTGGGCACTGGACCAAAACTGACCCAGTGCCATCGTAAAGGGCGCGGACGGCCCCCACCTTCACCTGCGCCGGCAGGCACGCTCCCGCCGCGGCGACGGCCTGGGCCACCGACTCCTTCGTGGCCGACTCGTCCAGGCCGGCGATTTGGATGCCGGCCATTTTGACGGGGCGGCTCACGTCGGCGTCATCGCCGACTATCCCCTGCAGCTTGGCTGCCAGGGTGTCGGCGATTTCGTGGCCCTTCTCCCCTGGGACCTCGATGACTCGGGACCCCGTCATCGAGGTCCTGACCCTCACGCTCTGCAGGCCTACCTCCATGAGGCTAAGGCCGTTGATGGCCTTAGCCATGGTGGCCTGCAGAGTGGTGGTGGCCCCCGGCTTGAGGGAGACCACCACTGCCGCCGTCTTGGGGACGGACAGCTTCACGGGTCTGGGCCCGGTCGCCGCCTTCCCGGCCTTCTTGCTAGGGGGAGGGGGGGGGGCCTTGGCTTTCCCCTTCCCCTTCTTCTTCACCACCTGCGACCACGACATCTGCGTGGGCGGAGGTGGCGTTTGGCCCGAAGGGCCGGGTCCTCCCTCCGAGGGCCGAACGGCTCTCGGGGCCGGGGCAGCCTTGGCGGCCTTGGCGGACTTCGTAGCGACCTGAACAGGGGCAGGGGCTGGAGCCGCCGCTTTCTTGGCCGTCTTGGCCTTCGGCTGCCCATCGCCTATTCGGGCCCTGGGTCTCGGCTCGAGAGCTTCAACCGGGGCCGGAGGCGGCGGGGCAGGCCCTGCGACCTTCCGCAGGGGGGGGGCTGACACGGCAGGCTTAACAGCCCGCCTGTCATGCGCCAACGGAGGGCGGAGGATTGGCTCCGGCGGGAGGCGCCTGTTCACCTCCTCCACCCTATCGTTAATCATCCTCCCGAGGCTGAGGAATAAGTCCCGCTTCATAGTTTCAATTGCCTCGGTCAGTTCGGCCGTGCCGAACTGTAGGGCAGCAGAAACGGGAGCCGGAGCAGCCGGGATCTCCCGCTCACTGAAGGCGGTGCGGAGCGCCTTCAGTTCCGCCGAGTTTAGAGCGAGTTGCTCCCGCATCCTCTTGTTGTCCGCTTTCAGGATGCGGATCTCCTCGCTCTCGGACCTGGTCAGCTCGACCTCATCCATCATACCTAGTATGGTGCGGCAGGCCCGGTTCATCCGCCCCCACACCTCCCCCTTAAGGTTTCCCGATAACCTGGCCGCCTCTAGTATGTCCCGCGCCGCCATACGAGTAGCGTCTATCGGGTCAGCCTCCCGCTGACCCTCTAGGCCATCCATAGGCTCGGGGGAGCGCGAAGCCGACCTAGAGCGCGACACTGAGCGGGAACACGAACCCGAGCGAGAACGCTGGAGACCCTCGGCCTCAGTGGCTTTCCCCTTTTTCGCCCCCCCCTTGCCCCCTCTGGGGCGAAGTTCGGGGAAATCCCTCCGATATTTGGCCGCCGGATCAGAGTCCACGACAGCCTCCTCCTCAAAGTGAGGCTCCAGCTGGTACAGCTTGGCCCTCAACCTGGCCGCCGCTAAACCAGCGTACGCCCCCTTGGGCTTCCCCCTGATGGCCGTATTGACCTTCGGTCCCTGAGGGGGCCTGGGGTCATCCTCCCGGTCCTCGTGAGCCCTCTTGGATGACTGAGGCACGAAATCATCCATTTCGATCCACCTCAGATCATCGACCTCCGAATCGGAGTTGGGATCAGCGATAATCCCCCCCCCTTCGGTGGAACCCTCCGTTTATCTGTAGGCGAGGCCATGCTGGCCCCCCCTACCTAGCCACAAAATTTGGCCTAAATCCGACCACTAAGACCGGAGTTAGGACCAAACCTATCTAAAAATGGTCAAGTGCGAGTCGGTTTGCTATTTTCCCATACAAACTTGGGTTGAGCGCCTGAAATAGAAAAAATAGCAAAGTGAGGAAAAGTTTGTCCCCACTTTTGACCCACTTGCCGACGTCGCAGGAGGTTGGTTTAAAAACCAAAAGGTAGTGCAGGCTTGCGCCTCGCTACGTAAAACCTAAAAACCGATTAAAGGTAAAAAGGTAAAAAGATATCGACTTTACAAACTCAACCGAATTTGATAAGTTTGTAAAGTGAAAATCCCCACACGCCTTACCGTACAGAACGGTAAATAACTTTTGACCTGTAGGTCAAAAAGTTAAAAAGTCTGTACACAAAATTTAAAAAGATAAATTTCCTACCCGGAACTTGTTGTTTTAAATTTTTACAACGAGCGTAAACAATTTAAAACAACCACCAAACCCAAAAAAGTAAGAAGTTATTTTTCAAAACTTTGAGTGAAAACTCGAAGTTTTGAAAAATTGAAATTTCAATACAAAGATATGAAAAAATTAACAAACACTTCGCTATAATTAGCGGAACCGGTGCCGGTACTCCCGCCCAAAAATTGGGCAAGGTGGAACAACGGCAACCCCGACAAAATTATAACGAAAAAATGGACAGGACGAGGGCCCCCTTAGCTTCTTTGAGGGCCTCGTAGAGCCCCTCCTCCTCCTCGGCGGTGTGCCGCCTGCGCCTACAGTGTTGGTAGGCGCGGCGGGCACTGTTACTGGTGGTCCGCAGGGCCGCAATATCTGCGGACCACCAGTATACCTTCCTCCGGGCAAAAAGGCGCCTCGCCCGGGGCATGGCGGCTCCGCAGACGGCCTGTAACGCCGAGCGGAACCGGCTGGCCCTCTCCTCCAGACCCAAGGCGGCGGGTGGGGCAGCACACCATGCCTCCACCATCGCCGCCTCGTCCGCCTTGGCCCTGTCCAGAAGGGACAGGGACCACTTGGGGAACTCCTCCGCCCCCCCTCTACGCCCCCCCCCTGGGATGGGTGGCGGCTGGCCCCCTCTTGTGGAGACCCTCAATCTGATGTACAGATGGTCAGAGAGGGTCTCCACGTCCTCCAGGACACGCCAATCCGTTAGGCGTGCGGCAATGGCCTTGGTCTTCGGCTGCCCATCGCCTAGTCTGGCCCTGGCTACTGGCTCGAGAGCTTTAACCAGGGCCGGAGGCGGCGGGGCAGGCCCTGCAACCTTCCGCTGGGGGGGGGCGGGGGCCGCCACAGCGGGCTTTACGGCCCGCTTGTCGTGCGCCAACGGGGGGCGGAGGATGGGCTCCGCCGGGAGGCGCCTGCTCACCTCCTCTATCCTTTCATTAACCATCCTCCCGAGGCTGAGGAACAGGTCTCGCTTCATCTCCTCGATGGCCTCGGTCAGTTCGGCGGTGCCGAACTGCAGGGCGGCAGCAACGGGCGCCGGCAAAGGTACTTTCCGAAGCACCCGTGCCCGGAAAGCACCTGTGTCAGCCGGAAGGTCAGCTGCCCGTGATCGCGGTCGAGCCATTCTGATAGGATCGGTCGTATGGCGGCCACCGTAAGGAGGCCCGCAGTTGGAGCCTGCAACCTCATTCCCCAATCCGCAACTGCCTCAAGGCGCAGTTCGTCGCGTCGCGCCTGGATCTCACGTGGTGCTGGCCAATGACCACGGTCTCTAGCATCCTCCTGCCAGGCATGCACTTCGGCAAGGGTTTTTGCCTCCAAGTCCCAGGGCATTGAGCCAGCCAGGACACAGGCCGCCTCTGTAGATATTGTACGATAGCCTCGTATGGCCCTGATAGCCATTGCCCGCTGCGGTTTAAGCAGCAAGGCAGAGATCCGGCTATTCAAGGCATCCACCCACACTGGTGCTCCATACAAGGCCATCGATCGAACCACGCCCATGTACAGCCGCCTGCACGAAGTCTTGGGCCCCCCCAGGTTTGGGAGTATACGCCCAAGAGCAGCAGCTGCACCTAACAACTTCGGCATTAGACGCTGGAAGTGTGGCAGGAAGCTCCACCGGCTGTCAAGGACAATGCCTAGGTACCGCATCGTCGACTCGACTTCGATGGTGACTCCTCCCACCACAATGTGCGCACCCGCCGGAGGTGCTCTTCGAGGGCCATGGAAGCAGATGGCCTCAGACTTGCTTAATGCCACCTCCAGCCCCAGCCGCCTGATCCTGTCAACCATCTGTGCTACACCCGCCGTCGCTAGTATGGCCGCCTCCCTGAAGGTGGCCCCCTGAGCGGTCACCAACGTGTCATCAGCGTAACAGGTTACGCTCACTCCACGCAGGCGAGCGCCCCGGAGTACCCAATCGTATCCGATGTTCCACAGGAGCGGCCCAAGAACTGACCCCTGTGGAACGCCGCACACCATCTCTTTCTGACACCACTCCCGTGGTCCAGGGTAGGTTACAAACCTTTCTGACAGGTAAGAGCCAATAACTCGGCTCAGATACCGCGGGACCCGGTGGTACCGTAACGCCTCCTGTATGCACTCCCAGGGGATGGAGTTAAAAGCGTTGGCGATGTCTAAGGACACCGCCAAAACAACATCACCCCGGGAGACAGCATTTTGCGCCAGGCTCTTTACTGCCAGGATCGCACTCACCGTTGATCTGCCGGTGCGGAAGCCATACTGGCAGTCTGCCAAGTCTGGTCCATCGTTGGTGAGGTGCTTGACGAGACGAGCCGCTACCACGCGTTCGAAGAGCTTGCTCACCTCGTCAAGCAGAACGATCGGCCTGTAGGCTGATGGGGAGTCCGCTGGACGACCTTCCTTCTTCAGGAGCACCAGCCGACCCGTTTTCCACTGTTTGGGAAAACGGGCCTGCTCCATGCATGCGCTGAACATGCGCCGGAGTCTGGGCTCGATTTCTCCCATCGCTAGGACCCACGCTCGACCCGGAATGCCGTCTGGTCCAGGAGCCGTGTTTTTCGCCCGTAGGCGCAGGACGGCTGCTCCCAGCTCCCCTTCCGAGACGGCTGGCACATCCTCATCCTCATCTCGAGTCTCCACTGTCATAGACGCCATAGCTGGCGATTGGAATTCCGCTCTGTGAGGGAACAGGGTTGCTACCACTTGGTTGACGAAATCCGGCTGCAGGCTCTCAGTGAGCGGAGGGGCCCAAGGCCGGAGTTTGTTTCTTACCATCTTGTATGGCCTCCCCCAAGGGTCACTGTTTAGGGTCTCCAACAGCTGTTCCCTCGACAACTCGATGGCTTGGCGAATGACCGCCTTGAGTTCCTTTTTAGCCTCCTTATACACTCCATAAAGAGCAGTTTCCACCAACTCGTCGCGGATTCGCCTTCGCCTCTGTGCCTGGTACCGGCGCCTTGCCGCTACGCATTGCTCGCGTAGTTGCGTTAGCTCCGCAGTCCACCAGTACAAGCGACGCCGTGGAGGTTGGCGCCTGGTCCGGGGCATCGCTGCGTCGCATATTTGCGTCATCGCGTTTCGGAACCATTCCGCCTCATCCTCGACCTCCACAGTGCCCTCAGGCACGGGTAGCCATGATTGCACGATGGCGGCCTCTTTGAGGAGCTCTCTATCCATCCTTGTCGGCGCCCAGCGAGGGCCGTGCAAGGATGGCGCACTCCGGCTTGGGCTGTTTGGGGTCATTGAAGGAGCGGAGACCTCAAATCGGATATAGCGGTGGTCCGATAATGTCTCCACGCTCTCCACAACTTCCCACCCGCAGACTCGGCGCGCTACCGTAGGGCTGGCAAACGATAGATCGACAATCGAACTGCCCTGTGACCGAACACAGGTCGGTTGCGAGCCCCGGTTTATGAGACAGAGTCCCGACGTCAGCGCCCACTCCTCTAATACTGCCCCTCGTGCGTCAGTGACTGGGCAACCCCAGGCTGAGCTTTTGGCATTGAAATCACCCACTACCATTACAGGATGTGGGTGATTTCTGCCGATGAGGGTCTCGACCTGGCTAAGGAGACCCTCAAACTCTGCAAGGCTTCTGCTAGGGGGACAGTATATGCCAACCGTAAAAATCCCTCCAATAGTTGCCGCAACGCAACCACGACCCTTTTGCACATTTTCGAGTGTTGAGGACCTCGACACGACTAGGGCAACAAGGTCGTCCGCATCACCCGCCCAATCATCCCTGTCGGGGATAAAATATGGTTCCGCAACCACAGCCACTTGCGTCATCCACTCAGCCATGCTCTGAAGGAGCAAGTCTTGAGCTCGCGCGCAGTGGTTAATGTTGGCTTGAAGGACTTTAAGGGCCATTATCGTTATCGTTTAGTGTTTGTGATTCCGTCTCCATAGCCACCTCGACTGATAGCTGGCGTGTCGGTTGTGACTGCAGAGCAGTCTTCCGTCGAGAAATTTTGGGGGCTGGTGCTGAGCAAGCTCTGCCCCCGAGTTGGTGGTCTGCCGGTTTTTTGGCTGCAGCACAAATAGAGCAGTGCGGTTTGGCCGAGCACTCCCTGGATTTATGGCCAACTACTCCACAGCGAAAGCACTCTTGGCTTCTATCGACCTCCGCACTGCATTGTGCTCTGATGTGCCCCTTCTGCAGACATCTGAAACAGCGTCGAGACCTAGGCTCGAGAAGTTTCACGGAAGCTGACACCCAAGACAATGTAAGACGACCTGCTGCAGCAATGCGTTTTGCAGTTGCCACCGGGCATTCGACCCAAATGTGTCCCACGCCAAATGGATCCTTTACGACCCCGCCGCTTTTGAGGCTATCTTTGGGACAGCTCCCGGCCTCAGCAACCGCATTTAATACCTCATCAGCAGAAGTGGAGTCATCCAGGCCAGAGATTTTGATTTCCGTCGTCTTGACCGGCCTAGAGACACGGACTATGTCCTGGCTAAGGACTTGTCTCAACTTTTCGGCCAGCGCGTCTGCTTGTGGGCCGTTGTCTGTGCCAATTACCTCAAACATCCGCGCTCCTGTGGCACACACGCGGAAACGAACCCCAGTAGTGATACCCAGATCCATCAGCTTAATTTTGGCCTTAGCCTCCGCGATTACTGTGTCGTAAGTTAAGCCTTTTTCGATGGCCTCTGGTGTAAGAGTAACAACTACCGCAGCTGATTTTGGAGGCCTGAGTCGCGCCAGTCCCGTGGCAGTGGCAGTGGCAGCCCCTCGCGGTCCCCGCTTTGCCTGCCCTTTTCCCTCCCTCTTCTTGAGCCCCTTCTTGAGCACCTCGGTCCAGGGCAACTCCTCTGGCTGGGCGGGGCTTGGATCCGACGCTGATGGTAAGGGTTGGGGCTTGGAGCGCCGCCCCTTCCTTTCCGCCTTCCTCTTCTTTTGCTTTTTGGCCTTTTGCGGCTTTGGAGCCTCCAGTCCTCCAGAAACAGCTTTTATCGAAGCAGCCGTGGTCTTTTTTGCCTTCACTGTAGCCTTGGTTGGGGTATTTGATGGCCCCGGAGAGATCTCGGGGAGATCATTAGCCCGCCTGTCCGCTGCCAACGGAGGGCGGAGTCTCTCCTCGGGCAGTAGCCTATCTTCAAATGCCTCGAACCTGGCATTTACCATCGTGCCCACCTGGCAGAGGATGGTGCGCACCAGGTCTTCAGTATCCGGTGGTTTCTCTACAGGCTGACTAGGCAGAACTACAGCAGCCTGTTGTTGTGGCCGATCAAGGCGCTCGCGCATTTCCGCCACCTCCTTGCGAAGCTGCGCGACCTCCGTTTGCAGGCGGGCGTTGTCAGCCTGCAGCCCTTTCGTCTCTTCTGAGGTGCAGCGGCTCTGTAGGATAAGAGCCACTTTGCCGATCTCGTCCGCCGCATCCTTCAATGACTTCACGAAGCCTCCTTTTAGATTTTTGGAGGAAGTGGCCACCTTTCTGATAATATTGATATTATCCTCAATCGTACGGCTCAGTGAAGTTGCCGTCTGGAAGTCGTCTCCGTTAGAAGACGACTCCGATAGAGTGAGAGCCCTGGCACGGGCCCGGGCCTCTCGAGAAGCTGCAGTAATTTCCACCTCTGCCCTCATCTGCTCCTCCTCCCTTTGCGCTTCCACAAGCGCCAACTTCGCCTTGGCCAGGCCAACATAATGACCTGTAGTTGGCGGCCGACCTCGCCTTTTCCTCATTGGGCTCGCAACCCCATCCAGACTTGTTTCCGGGTCCGAGCCTCCATTGTTTCTATACCGCCGTTCTTTAGTCCTAAGACTGGTATCCGGCAGTGACTCAACGCTAAGCATCGAGTCACTATCACCCTCCTCACTGCTGTCCTTCGACTTATTGGTTTTGGTTTTTGTTTTTTTGTATTCCATTTTGAATCCCACGAGTACGGGTCGATCTAAAAGGTCCACCCCCGGGTGACGCCCATCCCAGGGGTAAGGCTATATACTAACAGATTTCGCCTTGTTTCTGTAGGTTTTTACGACTTGGCTGTCGGGTTTTATAGAGTTTTCCATCTCGCGGGCCGGCCAATTAAGGCAAGCCCTCCGTTCAAGTGTCTTTCGACTACCCCATAACGCCGCTGGATGGGGATTGTTGAGGAGAGACACCTGAGTACGGGGTACTAGAAGAGTCGACGTGCCTCCTCTAGTTTTGGGCGGTAAGTGCTCGACGGCAGTGTAAGTGCACGCCGAGCCCGCCCCCTAACCTACCCCCCCACCCCCTGCCGGATATTAGCCATGGGCTGAAAGAATCCCCCATAAAGGGAAAGTCTCAGCCGATGCCCAGGGTGCACCAGCCCAGATGCTGCGTTCTCTCCCGATCGAGATCAAAAGAGACTGCAACACCCAGGCCAACGTGGAGGAATCCGGCCCGCACCCCAACCTAACCTAACCTAACCTAACCTAACCTAACCTAACCTAACCTAACCTAACCTAACCTAACCTAACCTAACCTAACCTAACCTTTTTTTTTTTTTTTTGACCCAGGAGAAATCCGTTATGGATCTCACCCAGCTCGGGAGAGGCCAGGTGAGTATGTCCGACTCGCACAGACTAAAACTCCTGGGGTGTTCCGCCGCTCGCATGAGGACGGGATTCCGGGAACGTACTTGCTCTCAACCAGTAACCCGTCAGCGCTGCCCGGTTGGGCTCGACTCCAGGGTCGGGGGCACGAATGCCCTGGACCCACTTCGCTGACGGCTCCTCGAACACTTGGAGCCTTCCAGCACAGGACCTCTTAAGGCGGGCGATGAAACTCCCGACCCATCACCCGCAGGTCCTCTTTATGGCGGAAGCATCTGGCCTGCAAAGGCCAAACGCCGCCGGCCCGGCCTCCTGCGACGCAGCGGGAGCGAGTTGACGTCGTCCTCTCGCTCCCGCTCCGCCGCCTCTTTCAGTGACATGACGGTATCACTGAACGCCTGCACCGCCTTCCACGCATCTTCGCTGCTGACCATTTTGGCGACCAGGTTTGGCAGCGAAAGGTCGCCTCCGAGAGCTGTAGACAGTGTGTCACGAGGCTCGGCCCAAGCTGGGCACTCAACGCGCGTGTGCTCGGCCGTGTCTACAGCTCGTCTTCCACAGTGGTGGCACACGCTGGTCGGCTCCCTGCCCACCACCTCACACAGATATCTGCCAAAGCAACCGTGCCCTGTAAGGACCTGCGTGAGGCGAAAAGTGGGTGCGCCGTGCCTGCGGTCGACCCATTCTTTCAGAACGGGCCGAACAGCGGCCACCAGTTCCCGGCTAGCCCCCGGTACTCTGAGTGTCTCCGTCCACTTCACAAAGAGCCTCTCACGGGCCTCTTCCCGCCACTGTCGGACCTCACGTGGGTGGGGCCAGTTTTCCGCCTCTCTTGCTGCCAGCAGCCTCCAGAAAACCTCTGAAAGGAGCTCTGCTTCGAGGTCCCATGGCGGGCTGCCGGCAAGCAGGCACGCACCGGTGTACGACACCGTGCGATACGCCCGAGCCGCTCTGAGCGCCATGGCCCGCTGCGGGCGCCGCAACAGGGCCACATTACGGGCGCTCAGTGCGTCCGCCCATATTGGCGCCCCGTAGAGCGCCATTGAGCGCACTACACCAGTGTACAGGCGTCGGCATGCTCCTCCAGGCCCCCCCACATTTGGCAGGATCCGCCCAAGCGTTCCAGCAGCAGCCACCAACTTAGGAGCCAAGCGCCGGAAGTGCTCTTCGAACCTCCATCTGCCGTCGAGGACGAGTCCCAGGTACTTCATTGTCAACCCGACGGCAATGGAGGTTCCTCCTACCATGATATTTGCGCCTGGCGGCGGCGCGTTCCGGGGCCCATGAAAGACTAGGGCCTCGGATTTGTGGAGGGCCACCTCCAGGCCCAACGCACGGATCTTTTGCACCACGTGTGCCACCCCAGCCGTGGCGAGATAGGCCGCCCCCCGGTGCGTGCTGCCACGGGCCGTCACGAGGGTATCGTCGGCGTAGCAGGTGACGCCGACCCCCTGCAAGGTGGCCCCGCGCAGCACCCAGTCGTACCCGATGTTCCACAGGAGTGGTCCCAAGACCGAACCCTGTGGAACACCGCACGACATCATTCTGCTTCCCCAGCCGTCCTTAGTGGGATAGGCGACCTCTCTCCCCGCGAAATAATCGGCGATGGTTCGCTGCAGGTATTGTGGCACAGCGTGGTACCGCAACGCCGCCTTCACTGTCTGCCAGGGTAGGGTGTTGAATGCGTTGGAGATGTCGAGCGACACTGCCACCACCACCCCACCCTGCGAGATCTCCTCCGCCGCGAGGTCCCTGACTCGGGCAATCGCATCTATTGTTGAGCGCCCGGGGCGGAACCCATACTGCCACTCGCTCAAACCCGGATCCATGCTCCTGACGAGACGCGAAGCGAGCACACGCTCAAAGAGCTTGCTCGTCTCATCGAGGAGCACTATGGGGCGGTATGCTGACGGCTGATCGGGCGGGCGCCCCTCTTTCCGGAGAAGCACGAGTTTGCCCTTTTTCCACCGTTCTGGAAACCGCCCCTGGACCAGGCACGCAGTGAAAAGGTCCCGGACTCGGTCACCCATCTCGCTGAGAGCGATCGCCAAGGCACTCCCCGGTACACCATCCAGCCCTGGGGCTGTCTTCTTCAACCGAAGTTTCAAGACAGCTGCACCGAACTCTGCTTCAGTCACCGGGGGCACCTCCTCCTCGTATTCCTGCGGTCTATTGGCGGACACCATCGCGGGCGGCACAAATTCACCGCGGTCGGGGAAGAGGGTGCCTACCACTCGCTCGAGGACCTCCGGTTGGAGACTGCTAGTCAGCGGGGGAGCCCAGGGTCGGAGCTTTTGCCTCACGACACGATACGGTCTTCCCCACGGGTCTCGATCAAGAGTCCCCAGCCATTCTTCCCAACTCTGGCTGGAAACGGCACCAACGACCCGGTCCAGCAGCTGAGGCTGGAGACTCTGCGTGAGTGGGGGGGCCCAGGGGCGGAGTTTACCCCGTACTGCCTTATACGGCCTTCCCCATGGCTCGCAGTTAAGGGTCTCCAGCATTCCTGCCCTGTCCTGATCCTTGGCCCTGCCTACCGCCGCCCTCAGTACCTTACATGTTTCACTATAGGCTTCATATAGCCGCGAAATCTCCACTTCGTTCCTCACGCGGCGTCTGCGCATCCGCTGGAACTGGTGTCGAGCAGCTTCGCAAGACCTGCGCAGCTGCGTCAGCTCTTCTGACCACCAATTCAGCTTACGCTTAGGAGCATGACGACCGACACGTGGCATGGCAGAATCGCAGATGTTGGTCATCGCCTCCCCCAGCCATTGCACCTCCCGCTCAACCTCGACAGGGCCTTCGGGCGCCGAAACCCACGTCTGGACTAAAGCTGCCTCCTCAAGCAAATCCCGGTCCAGTCGTTTCAATGCCCAACGAGGGCTGTCTGCCCGCGGGGATCGGGTTGGAATTCTTGGGGTATTCGGAGGTGCAGAAATGTCGTAACGGATGTACAGATGGTCCGACAGAGTTTCTACATCCTCTAGCACTTCCCAGCCTTCGATACGGCGTGCAAAGGGGGCGTTCGCGAACGTGACATCCACAATGGACCCACCTTGACGTCGCACGCACGTATTCGCCGATCCCCGGTTGCACACTACTAGGCCGGTCATCGCTACCCACTCCTCTAGCGCCTCACCGCGCGCGTCAGTGGCTGGGGAACCCCACGCACTGGACTTAGCGTTCAAGTCCCCAGCAACAATTACTTGCCGAGGGCGGCTTCTGTCTACTAGAGCGCCGAGCTCGACCAAGAAAAGTTCAAACTCAGCAAGGCTCCGGTTGGGAGAGAAGTATGCCCCGACAATCATCACCCCTCCGACAAATGCGGAGACGTAACCAGAACCCCTCACCACCTTTTCAAGAGGCGGACAGCCACCAGATGTCTGCGCAATAATGGCTACTAGGTCACAATGATCTACCACCCAGTTTTCCCTAGGTGGGACCGAGTAGGGCTCTGCAACTATGGCCAGATGAATTGATCTCTCCGCTAGACTTTGAAACAAAAGATCCTGAGCTCTAGCGGAATGGTTGAGATTTCCCTGGAGGATACGTAAAATTCTAAAGGCCATTTATGTGGTGTTCATATACTCAGCCTCCTCTGCTGCTGGAGCCGAGACAGCGGGTTCATTTATGGCACCCGCCTCTTTCCGCTTCGAGCGTGTCCTCTTGATTATTGGCGGAGAGCATGTTTTGCTACCCACCCTATGGTCCGCAGGTCTGCCAGCCGCGGTGCAGACTGAGCATTTTGGTGAGGCAGAACACGCGGCCACCTTGTGACCAGGTTCGCCGCAGCGGTAGCACTCTTCGCTGCGGTCAGTTTCAGCGGTGCAGTGAACTTTCATGTGTCCAACTTGAAGGCATCTAAAGCACCGCAGCTGCCTTGGTTCCAGTACTTTTACTTGGGCTGACACCCAACCTACGAGCAATCGGCCAGAACTTCTAACTTTTTTGGCAGCTGCAACTGGGCAGCTAAGCCATAGCGACCCAGATCCTCCCGGACCAAAATCTATCTTGCCACATTTTATGTCGGCGGTCGTACAACCACCTTCCCTGGCCAATGCGGCGACTACATCCTCGGGCGTTGCTGAGTCGTCAAGACCTGAAACGCGCACTCCACCGGCTGCACACCTCGAGGGTGTGCTGAGCCGTGTCGTCCGGATCGCCGCACTCATGGCACTGCGGACCGGGCTCCCTCCCAATGTTGTGCAGGTAATGACCGAAGCATCCGTGTCCGGTCAATACCTGCACAAGCCAGTATGATGTAGCACCGACTGCCCTCCCCAACCAGGTGTCAAGCGACGGGAGGATCGCCCCTATGGTCCGGGTTCCATAGGGGGCGTCCTCCAGGTTCGCTTTCCACCTGTCCCGCAGTCGGCGCTCCATCATCCGGCGCGTCTCCTCAACCTCCTCAGGGTCCGGGCGTTCTCCCCTCGCCCGGTCCCTGGACCTAACTGCATAGGTCTTTGCCTGCACCTCTGCGTCCAACTCCCAGGGCGGGGTGCAGGCGAGGAGGCAGGCCGCGGCGTGGGCCACCGTCATGTAGGCCCTCACAATTCGGAGGGCCACCACCCGCTGTGGCATCTGTAGCAGGGCCCTGTTCCGGGCGGACAGCTTATCCGCCCAGATGGGGGCCCCGTACAGAGCCATGCTCCTTGTAACGCCGGCATATAGCCGGCGGCACAAGGAGCCCGGCCCACCCACGTTCGGCAGAAGCCGACCCAGCGCCGACGCGGCGCCCACAATTCGGGGAGCTAACTGTGAGAAGTGCTCCCCGAAATTCCAGCGTCGGTCCAGGACAAGCCCCAGATACTTTATATACCCCCGCCCCCCGAAGACTATCGCCTCAGTCTTCGGGAGGGCCACCCTCAGGCCAAGCCGACCAATCCGGTAAATGGTCAGCTCGGCCGCCGCTTCCGCCCGGCACAGCGACTCCCTCATGTCGGTCCCACGCACGGCCACCATGGTGTCATCTGCATAGCAGATGGTGGCCGTCCGTGGGAGCAACTCCCCCCTGATGGCCCAATCGTAGCCTAGGTTCCATAAAAGCCGACCGAGCACGGAACCTTGGGGTACGCCACAGGCCATCTCCGTCGACCCCCGTCGACCGTCCCTCTGCTCATAGAGCACTACCCGCTCGGTGAGGTAGTGCTCTATGATCCGCCGCAGGTAGGGAGGCACTTGATGGTAAATTAGTGCCTCCCTTATCACCCCATAGGGGAGGGTGCCAAACGCGTTGGCGATGTCCAACGACACCGCCACCACACCCTCCCCTCTGCTCGACGCGTACTCACAGAAGTCCCTAAGGGACTTCAGCGCGTCGAGCGTAGACCGCCCTTCCCTAAACCCGAACTGTCTGTCTGAGACGTTCGGGCCGGCGGTCTCCAAGTGCTGCTGGATCCTGTTGGCCAGGATCCTCTCCATCATCTTCCCGGCCTCATCCAGCAGCACTATGGGGCGATAGGCAGAAGGACTGTCGGGGGGTTGACCCTCTTTTCGGAGGAGGCAGAGCCTCCCCTCCTTCCACAACCTCGCACACCATGCCTCCACCATCGCCGCCTCGTCCGCCTTGGCCCTGTCCAGAAGGGACAGGGACCACTTGGGGAACTCCTCCGCCCCCCCTCTAAGCCCCCCCCTGGGATGGGTGGCGGCTGGCCCCCTCTGGAGACCCTCAATCTGATGTACAAATGATCAGAGAGGGTCTCCACGTCCTCCAGGACACGCCAATCTGTTAGGCGTGCGGCAATGGCAGGGGTCGCGAACGTAACGTCCACGATGGACCCCCCCTGCCGCCGCACGCAAGTGTTGGCGGTGCCCTGGTTCATTACCACCAGGCCCGTTGCCGCCACCCAATCCCTCAGCACACCCCCGCGCGCGTCCTTTATTGGGGAACCCCACGCCGCGCTTTTGGCGTTAAGGTCCCCCAGGACCATTACTTGGCGCGGGGCCGCCCTCCGCACGACCCCCCCCCAGGACCCCCAGAAAGACTTCGAAGGCGGCCAGCGGCCTATTGGGGGAGAAGTACACCGCAACCAGTACGGTGTCGCTCCCCCACTTGGCCGCCACAAAACCTGGGCCGCCCTCGATCCTCACCAGGGGGGGACCGTTGCTGACCGCCGGCACCACCACGGCAACCCACTCGTCCGTCGACCCTACCCAGTTGGGTAGAGAAGGGACGAAGTAGGGTTCCGAGACCACCGCAACGTCAATGGACCACTCCGCATTACTTGCATGAGCAAGTCTTGTGCTCTGGCGGATTGGTTGACGTTGACCTGCAGGAGCTCCAAACGGTGTGCTGGCATTTAGAGCTCCATGCAGGTCACCTCGATGGCCCGGCCGGCGGCGGCTTCCGCGGGGGCGTCAGTACTCGGAACGGGGGGGCGGGGGCGCTGCGGCCTCGTCTCCCTTCCCTTCGTTACTGGGGGGAAACAGTTCTTTCCCCCCAGCATGTGCTTGGCCGGGAGTTTGGCCTGGTGGCACACGGCACACCACGCCTTCTCCCAGCACTCCCCCATTTTGTGCCCCTCCTTGCTGCACCGGAAGCAGTAATTGCTCCGGTCTATTTTAGAGGGCACAGCTCCCTCGAGTGGCCGACACCGTAGCACTTAAAGCACCTCATCGGTGTCGGCCCCACTGTCGTGACCCTGGCGGAGGCCCAGCCCACCAGGATCCTGCCAGCCTTTTGAAGGGCCACCGCAGCCAGCACCGGGCACTGGACCAAAACTGACCCAGTGCCATCGTAAAGGGCGCGGACGGCCCCCACCTTCACCTGCGTCAGCAGGCACGCTCCCGCCGCGGCGACGGCCTGGGCCACCGACTCCTTCGTGGCCGACTCGTCCAGGCCGGCGATTTGGATGCCGGCCATTTTGACGGGGCGGCTCACGTCGGCGTCATCGCCGACTATCCCCTGCAGCTTGGCTGCCAGGGTGTCGGCGATTTCGTGGCCCTTCTCCCCTGGGACCTCGATGACTCGGGACCCCGTCATAGAGGTCCTGACCCTCACGCTCTGCAGGCCTACCTCCGTGAGGCTAAGGCCGTTGATGGCCTTAGCCATGGTGGCCTGCAGAGTGGTGGTGGCTCCCGACTTGAGGGAGATCACCACTGCCGCCGTCTTGGGGACGGACAGCTTCGCGGGTTTGGGCCCGTGCGCCGCCTTCCCGGCCTTCTTGGTAGGGGGAGGGGGGGGGGGGGCTTGGCTTTCCCCTTCCCCTTCTTCTTCACCACCTGCAACCACGACATCTGCGTGGGCGGAGGTGGCATTTGGCCCGAGGGGCCGGGTCCTCCCTCCGAGGGCCGAACGGCTCTCGGGGCCGGGGCAGCCTTGGCAGCCTTAGCGGGCTTCCTGGGGGCCTGAACAGGGGCAGGGGGTGGAGCCGCCGCCTTCTTGGCCACCTTGGTCTTCGGCTGCCCATCGCCTAGTCTGGCCCTGGCTACTGGCTCGAGAGCTTTTACCGGGGCCGGAGGCGGCGGGGCAGGCCCTGCAACCTTCCGCTGGGGGGGGGCGGGGGCCGCCACAGCGGGCTTTACGGCCCGCTTGTCGTGCGCCAACGGGGGGCGGAGGATGGGCTCCGCCGGGAGGCGCCTGCTCACATCCTCTATTCTGTCGTTAACCATCCTCCCGAGGCTGAGGAACAGGTCTCTCTTCATCTCTTCGATGGCCTCGGTCAGTTCGGCGGTGCGGAGCGCCTTCAATTCCGCCGAGTTGAGAGCGAGTTGCTCCCGCATCCTTTTGTTATCCGCTTTCAGGATGCGGATCTCCTCGCTCTCGGACCTGGCCGCCTCGACCTCGTCCATCGACCCCAGAATGGTGTGGCAGGCCCGGTTCATCCGCCCCCATACCTCCCCCTTCAGGTTACCGGATACCCTAGCTGCCTCGAGGATATCCCTCGCCGCCATACGGGTGGCGTCTATTGGGTCAGCCTCCTGCCGACCCTCTAGGCCATCCATGGGCTCGGGGGAACGCGAGGCCGATCGGGAACGCGACACCGAGCGAGAGCGCGAGACCGAGTGAGAGCGATTACCACCCTTGGCTTCGGCACCTTCCCCCTTCCTTCCCCCCTTTCCACCCTTGGGGCGGAGTTCGGGAAAGTCCCTCCTGTACTTGGCGGCAGGATCAGGATCAGCTCCCTCCTCGAAATGAGGCTCGAGCTGATAGAGCTTTGCTCTCAACCTGGCCGCCGCCAAGCCCGCGTAAGCCCCCTTGGGCTTCCCCCTCGCCGCCGAGTTGACCTTAGGCCCCTGAGGAGGCTTGGGGGTCATCCGACCTATTTGTATGCGCCCTTTTGCAGGTCGAAGGGATGATAATCTCTTCGACCTCAATGACGCCGTCATCCCCGGAGTCGGAACCTGAAGTAGTTCCCCCCCCCTCCGGTGGACCCATCCCTTTTTTTGTAGGCGAGGCCATGCCGGCCCCCCCTACCTGAATACCAAATCTGGTCCAAATCCGACCTCTAAGATCGGAGTTTAGACCAAACCTAACTTAAAAACGGTCAAGTGCGAGTCTGTTTACTATTTTCCCATACAAACTTGGGTTGAGCGCCTGAAAAAGAAAAAATAGCAATGTGAGGATATCTTTGTCCCCACTTTTGACCCACTTGCCGACGTCGCAGGAGGTAGTAGGAGGAGAACCAAAAGGTAGTGCCAGCTTGCGCCTCGCTACTTAAAACCTAAAAACCTATAAAAGGTAAAAAGGTAAAAAAATATTGATTTTACAAACTCAACTGAATTTGTTAAGTTTGTAAAATGAAAATCCTCGCACGCCTTACCGTACGGAAAGGTAAATAACTTTTGACCTGTAGGTCAAAAAGTTAAAATTCCTGTACAAAAAATTTAAAAAGATAAATTTCCTACCCGGAACTTGTTGTTTTAAATTTTTACAACGAGCGTAAATAATTTAAAACAACCACCAAACCCAAAAAAGTAAGAAATTATTTTTCAAAACTTTGAGTGAAAACTCGAAGTTTTGAAAAATTGAAATTTCAATACAAAAATAAGAAAAAATAAACAAACACAACGCTATAATTAGCGGAACCGGTGCCGGTACTCCCGCCCAAAAATTGGGCAAGGTGGAATAACGGCAACCCCGACAAAATTATAACGAAAAAATGTAAACAAACCCTAAAACTAAAGAAAAATTAAAGTTAATATTTACAAATTGGCAAGGCCAATAATTCCGAAACTTTCGTTCCGAAAATTACCGAACCTATACCGACAACACAAACAAAGTCTCTGCTACCTCCTAGCCCTGAAAAGGGCTCGGAAAATAGAGAAATAAACAAACCACAGAATATACAAAAACGTACAAAATCCAACAAAAAATTATCAACCGCAAAACGAAAAGTCAGGAAAACAAAGCCAAGTCAAGTGTAAGAGGAGAATCGAAGTCAGTAATGGATAGCCAAAAAAATGTAATATTGAGAACCCGAAAACCACACGAAACCACTCACAGACACCTGAGAAACAACCTAACCTAACCTAACCTAACCTAACCTAACCTAACCTAACCTAACCTAACCTAACCGTACTTGCTTCGGCAGTACATATACTAAAATTGGAACGATACAGAGAAGATTCTCGACTTAGTGGAAGACTGGAAAGTTGATCAGGGGATCACAAGCTCGGACCACAACACTATAGTTTTTAAAATAAAACTACACCGGACCAAGGGCACTAAAGTAAAAAGAACAACGAGGCTCTACAACATGAAAAAGGCCGACTGGAGCCGGTTTCGTGAGAAACTGGCACAATCCAAAGAACAACATAACATCAACGCTCAGGAAATGCATAACATCACCAATAAGACCGAGTTAGAAATGGCAATAGATAGGTATACATGCATAATAACGGAAGCCTGTAAAGCAAGCATTCCCAGCAAGAAACACGTAGAGACACTAAACATGCCTTGGTGGTCCGAGGATCTCGCTGCGATGAAGAAGGCAGTCACCACAAAAAAGCGCCGCATCAGGTGCGCTGCACAAACCCGAAGAGCGAAAGTCATTGAAGAGTACCTGAAAGCAAAAGAAGAGTATGAGTGCACAGCCAAGAAAGCCCAGATTGACAGCTGGAAAGAGTTTTGCAGGAAACAGGATAGAGAAGGAGTCTGGGAGGGTATTTACAGAATTATAGGAAGGACCACCAAGAGGCAAGAAGACTTGGCCCTAAAGAGGGATGGTGCATACCTAAACCCAGCGGAATCTGCAGCCTTACTCGCGGAGACATTTTACCCTGAAGATACGGAAGAAACTGACAACACAGAACATAGGCGCACCAGAGAAGCCGCCGAGCGAGTAAACGAGTGTACACATGCTGAGACTCATGACCCACCGTTTACGGCGCTGGAGCTAAAAACCGCCGTTGAGAGTTTCAACCCAAAGAAGGCCCCGGGAGCAGATGGCTTCACAGCGGACATCTGCAAGCAGGCAGTTTACCAGGATCCGGAGACATTCCTTACCCTAGTCAACAAGTGTCTGCAGTTGGGACATTTTCCGACCATCTGGAAAGAGGCCACAGTCGTGGCGTTGAGGAAACCGGGAAAGGACGACTATGAGGTACCGAAATCCTACAGACCAATAGGTCTCCTGCCTGTTCTGGGAAAAATATTGGAAAAAATGACAGTGACACGAATCAAATGGCACTTGGTACCGCGACTTAGTACTCGCCAGTACGGCTTTATGCCCCAAAAAAGCACCGAGGACGCCCTGTGTACTCTAATACGACATATACAGGGTGAATTACAGCTTAAAAAGCTTATCACCCTGGTGTCCTTGGATATAGAGGGCGCCTTTGACAGCGCCTGGTGGCCGGCCATAAAAGTCAGACTGGCTGAGGAAAAGTGCCCGGTCAATATAAGGCGGTTAATGGATAGCTACCTTACTTGCAGAAAAGTCAAAGTAAGGTATGCCGGGGAAGAATGTACCAAGAACACCAACAAAGGGTGCGTCCAGGGGTCAATAGGTGGTCCTATCCTATGGAACCTTCTTCTGGATCCACTATTGCAGGAGCTGGAGAAACAAGGCGTCTACTGTCAGGCGTTTGCGGATGATGTCGTGCTGATTTTTAGTGACAAAACGGCAATGGAAATTGAGAGGCGAGCTAATGCAGTCCTTACCCATGTTCACCAGTGGGGTGTCAGAAACAAGCTGAAGTTCGCACCGCACAAAACATGCGCCATAGTGCTGACCAGAAAGCTTAAGTACGACACTCCACGGCTGAGGATGGCAGAGGTCGACATTGATATGTCCAAGGAGATCAAAATATTAGGTCTCACAATCGACTTCAAACTCGCCTTCAATTCCCACGTAGCGAACGTGTGTAAAAAGTCACTAAATTTCTACAAACAGTTATCAAGAACCGCGAAAGCAAGTTGGGGATTACATCCAGAAGTGATTCGCATTTTATATACAGCTGCAGTAGAGCCAGTTATAATGTACGCAGCCGGCGCCTGGGCGTCAGCAACCAATAAAATTGGTATTCGAAAGCTGCTTGACACGGTTCAGCGAGGATTTGCTCAGAAACTATGCAAGTCCTACCGCACGGTCTCTCCTAACTCGGCACTAGTACTTTCCGGGATATTACCTCTGGATTCCAGAATACAGGAGGCAGCCGCCCTGTATGAGGCACGAAAGGGGACGTCCCGGCTGGTGCTGGGGGATAGGGAAACGGAGCGTGTGGTGGATTTTATAGAGTCACCACACCCAGCTTTTCATACGGACCTGAAGTTCATATGTCTGGTAAACCAGGAACAAGTGGACGAGTATAATGTGCAGACCGTGCGCATATTCACCGACGGTAGCAAGCTTGAGGGCAAGGTCGGCGCAGCATTGTCTCTGTGGAACAATGAGGTGGAGACTGGCACCCTCAAGTTGGGCTTACCGACATACTGCACTGTCTACCAAGCGGAACTGCTGGCCATATGCAAGGCCACAAGCATAATCCTCAAGCGAAAGGAGTCGAGCTTTGGCATATACAGTGATTCAAGAGCAGCGCTGGAGTCAGTCACCAACCATAGCTCCCTCCACCCCTTGGCAGTGAAAACCCGTCATAACCTACGGGAAGCTCTGAACCAGAATAAAGATGTCTCTTTGTTTTGGATCAAAGCACACGCAGGACTGCCAGGAAATGAGCGCGCTGACGAGCTCGCGAAGGATGCGGCATTGTCGTTGCGAAGGAAAACCGACTTGGACCTTTGTCCGATCTCATTCGTCAAGCGGCAGCTACGCAAGGAGTCGCTCGACGAATGGAATCGAAGGTATCAGTCGGGTGAGACAGCCTCCGTAACGAAAATGTTCTTCCCAGACGCAACAGCAGCTTACGGAATTATCAGGCACACAGCCACACACACACAGCTTTACACAGCTTCTGACAGGACACGGTGGGTTCGCCGCGTATTTGGCCAGATTCAAATGCAGGGAGAACCCATCCTGCATCTGTGAGGAAGGAACAGAAGAAACGGTCTCGCACATCATTTTTGAATGCCCCACCTTCCATCAAGATAGGTACGATTTTGAGATGCACACAAACATAAAATTATCAGCACAAAACATACACGATTTTCTAAAAGACAAGAAACTGCGCAAAATAATCCTGAAGTATTGCGAAAAAAATTGTACCGTAGTAATAAATAGAAACAAAGATAAATAATATTACTAGGTTATATATTATGTATATATAATATTAGTAATAGAAAAATAACAGTTGTAAAGAAAATAGCTTGGCAATAAATTAGGTAAGATGTGTAATAGACAATAAGAAGTGTACAGAACATGTATTTAATAGGATAACTCAAAGAAAAATGTATAAAATAAGAACCGTAAAGAGGTTCACAAAAAAGTGAATCCATTAGATAAAATATGTACAATAACATTAGATATAAAAACCTGTAGACTAAGTGATATGTTAGAAATGTTAGTTTTAGGATTAACTTGTAAAAACTAATTATCCCTGTGTAAAAATAAAAATCCCTTCACCCTCAATCAGAGCAAGGCAAACAAAAAAAAAAAAAAAAAAAACGATATGCCATGTCCGCTATACAACGTCTCTGGCCCATGTCAGAGGAATAAAAGCAAGACATACAAAAAAAAAAAACCTAACCTAACCTAACCTAACCTAACCTAACCTTTTTTTTTTTTTTTTGGTGACCCAGGAGAAATCCGTTATGGATCTCACCCAGCTCGGGAGAGGCCAGGTGAGTATGTCCGACTCGCACAGACTAAAACTCCTGGGGTGTTCCGCCGCTCGCATGAGGACGGGATTCCGGGAACGTACTTGCTCTCAACCAGTAACCCGTCAGCGCTGCCCGGTTGGGCTCGACTCCAGGGTCGGGGGCACGAATGCCCTGGACCCACTTCGCTGACGGCTCCTCGAACACTTGGAGCCTTCCAGCACAGGACCTCTTAAGGCGGGCGATGGAACTCCCGACCCATCACCCGCAGGTCCTCTTTATGGCGGAAGCATCTGGCCTGCAAAGGCCAAACGCCGCCGGCCCAACCTAACCTAACCTAACCTAACCTAACCTAACCTAACCTAACCGCCATATGCAAGGCCACAAGCATAATCCTCAAGCGAAAGGAGTCGAGCTTTGGCATATACAGTGATTCAAGAGCAGCGCTGGAGTCAGTCACCAACCATAGCTCCCTCCACCCCTTGGCAGTGAAAACCCGTCAATAAGAAGCTCTGAACCAGAACAAAGATATCTCTTTGTTTTGGATCAAAGCACACGCAGGACTGCCAGGGAACGAGCGCGCTGACGAGCTCGCGAAGGATGCGGCATTGTCGTTGCGAAGGAAACCCGACTATGACCTTTGTCCGATCTCATTCGTCAAGCGGCAGCTCCGCAAGGAGTCGCTCGACGAATGGAATCGAAGGTATCAGTCGGGTGAGACAGCCTCCGTAGCGAAAATGTTCTTCCCAGACGCAACAGCAGCTTACGGAATTATCAGGCGGCTACAGCCGACGGGAGTACTTACACAGCTTCTGACAGGGCATGATGGGTTTGCCGCGTATTTGGCCAGATTCAAATGCAGGGAGAACCCATCCTGCATCTGTGAGGAAGGAACAGAAGAAACGGTCTCCCACATCCTTTTTGAATGCCCCACCCACCATCAAGATAGGTACGATTTTGAGATGCACACAAACATAAAATTATCAGCACAAAACATACACGATTTTCTAAAAGACAAGAAACTGCGCAAAATAATCCTGAAGTATTGCGAAAAAATTTGTACCGTAGTAATAAATAGAAACAAAGATAAATAATATTACTACGTTATATATTATGTATATATAATATTAGTAATAGAAAAATAACAGTTGTAAAGAAAATAGCTTAGCAATAAATTAGGTAAGATGTGTAATAGACAATAAGAAGTGTACAGAACATGTATTTAATAGGATAACTCAAAGAAAAATGTAGAAGTGAATCCATTAGATAAAATATGTACAATTACATTAGATATAAAAACCTGTAGACTAAGTGATATGTTAGAAATGTTAGTTTTAGGATTAACTTGTAAAAACTAATAATCCCTGTGTAAAAATAAAAATCCCTTCACCCTCAATTAGAGCAAGGCAAACAAAATAAAAAAAAAAACGATATGCCATGTCCGCTATACAACGTCTCTGGCCCATGTCAGAGGAATAAAAGCAAGACATAAAAAAAAAACCTAACCTAACCTAACCTATGCTCGCGGTGCTAAACGTGGCCATTCCCCTTCTTACAAGGATAAATCGGGCAAACGGCGACGTTTTTGACTCGAGGCCATTTCAGGCAGGTCAAATTCAAATTTTTTACAAAAAATGGATAGACCTGCGGGCACCGCCGATCATCCTAAAAATAATCCAGGGTTATCACATACCCTTTATAGAAAAACCGCCTCTCATAATGCCTCTTCAAGACGACAGTTACAGGACCCAGTTGTCGCCAGAAATGAATGCAGCCATTCAGAAACTTTTAAATCAGGGTGCCCTAGAAATAGCTACTGTGAGCCCCAGTTTTTTATCGACAATGTTTCTCGTTTCAAAGAGCGACGGCTCCCTAAGGCCCATTTTCAACTTACGTGCCCTAAACCAATACGTTCGCACCGAGAAGTTCCGTCTCATAAATGTTGCCAAGATACCAGATTTTATCCAAACAGGAGACTGGCTTGCCAAGGTGGACTTATCACAGGCGTACTTTCACATACCCATCGTGAACAGGCACCGAAGGTTCTTGCGCCTTATTTACCAGAACGAGTTGCTGCAGATGACTTGTGTGCCGTTTGGCTTAAGTTCGGCACCTCGGATTTTCGCTACAGTTTCAAACTGGATCGCAAGGGTTCTACGAGACCGTGGAGTCAGAATTTTGGTATATTTAGACGATTATTTAATCGCTCACCACGATCGCGAATTTCTCAAACTGCACATCAAATTAACGACACAGATGCTGGAAGAGCTAGGTTGGCACATCAATTTGGAAAAATCTGTTTTGACAGACTTGGAAAGACAGAAAGAGTCTTCCCAGAACAAAAATGGACAAGATATTAGGTTCCATATCGAGAATCCTTCACAAACGAACAGCGGCTCTCAAAGAGCTACAATCCTTAGCCGGAATATTGAACTTTGCGAGCTTCGTGATACCGAGAGGTCGGCTCAACTTTCGGTTTCTACAGAAGAGAATCAACCAGCTCCTTCAGTCAGATCCGAAGATGCAGTTTCCTCTGCCGAAAGATGTAGTGCAAGAAATGCATTGGTGGATCAGAAACTATCATCAGGCATCTCCGATGCAAATACCCCTGCCTAAACATTATCTGACGACCGACGCATCGGACCTTTCTTGGGGCGGGAAGCTAAACAATGCTCACCTTTCGGGCCCATGGTCTGCGTCAGAGAAAAGGCTACATTCCAACAAAAAAGAAATGTTAGCCATAATCAAGATACTGCAAATGGCACATCAGCACAGTCTTTACAACGCCTCGTTGCTAATTCAAAGCGACAATCGAACAGTTGTGGCATATTTAAGGAACGAAGGCGGCACTCGATCGGAGATGCTTATGGACCTAACCTACCAAGTATACCAGCTTCTGGATATCTTTCGGATTCACCTACGAGGCTATTACCTTCCGGGCATGTACAACACAGAGGCCGATGGTCTCTCAAGACTCCAAATGCTTCCCGAGTGGCATTTGCTGCCTCAAGCTACAGCACTGATCTTCCGCAAATGGGGAACACCCCTAGTAGATCTTTTTGCATCTCGGACGGCACACGTCGTAACAACCTACTGCTCATTAGATCAGAACGACAACCAAGCTTTGTTTTGCGATGCTCTGAGCCGTCCGTGGCACTACAACCTAGCGTGGGTATTTCCGCTCCCGTGCTTGATCCCCAGAGTCCTTCATCATTTGAATCAAGCCAGGGGCGTATACTTAATAATAGCCCCCAGGTGGCACAAGGTATTTTGGCGCGCGGACCTGAAGAGTCGAGCCCTGGGTCCTCCGCACACAATTTGGAACCTGGGGGAGGTTCTCATAGATGTCACAACAGGACTGCCTCCACCGAAGATAGCAGAAATGACTCTAGAGGTTTTGAGATGTGGGGGTGGTCTAGGAATTTGACTAATTGGTCAAAAGAACAAAAGTCCCTCCTTATGTCAGGCTGGCGACCATCGACCATAAAAACCTACTCCGTGGCATGGAAGAGATGGTGTCGTTGGGCGCAGGACAATAATGTAGATTTTACCGCGCCTACAGGATCATTGCTTGCCCGTTACTTATCAGATCTTCATCAAAAGGAGGGCTTTGCTTATAGCACTATTCTAGTGAATAAGTCAGTAGTGTCGTCACTGTGCAATGTCGATAATTCAGACGCCTTAAGTTCGCATAAGTTAGTTAAGCAGGTTCTTAAAGCCATTGCCTTACAAAAGCCAAAAGACCCGAAACCACCGATATGGGATACATCAGATTTAATCCAATTTATGTCGTCCAGACAGATAAGGTCTGACAATTTATTTGATGTGTCCAGACATACTGCTACCATACTGCTTTTATGCTCTGGAAGGAGAGTCCATGACTTAACATTATTGTCTATTGACTCTGATCACTTGATTGAGTCTGCTGATTATATTATCCTGTGGCCGCGGTTCGGTTCCAAACCCGATTCGGCAGATTATAGACAATCGGGGTGGAAGCTTTTTCCGAATATTCATTGTTCGGTCACCGACCCAGTTTACTGGATTAAAAGGCTTTAGAGCTTTCAAGACTACGAAGAACCTCCTCTAACAGTCAAAATCTTTTTCTCACTATAAATGGTACTTCTAAAGCAGCTTCGCGTACTGTTATAGCCAGTTGGATTAAATCTTTATTACGTGAAGCCGGCATTAAGGCTACTCCGGGCAGCGTTCGGGCCGCAGTAGCGTCCAAGAATTGGATAGATAATTTTCCCTTGGATCAAATTTTACAACACGGTAATTGGCGGTCGGGAAACACTTTTAGATTGTTTTACCGACGAGAGATTCAATCATCAACGTCACAGACGAATCTTAACTTAAGCAATTTGTTTTGTAATATATAATTGTATTATAAGAGGATGAGATCGATATATATTCGAGAATAATTTTTGTTTCTTATAATGGTGGTCCATAGATGACTTTACTGTTTATGTTGTTGAGAAAAGATAAATTATAAAAACTTATTTTGATCATAAAGTTAGTTTAATTTTTACACCAACCCTTCAATAAGCCAGCTACCTACTCGTATTTGCCGTTAGAATAACCGTCTGTAGCTACGCTGTTCTAAACAATTGTTTTTTTCATATAACAAGCCATTTGCTATCACATTGGCGTTTTGCCTCCACCGCCAGGCGACAACAAACACGTCTCATTATGTTTGTAGGCTTCGAATAACGGAATTTATTATAGGCGTTTTACCTTACAATAAAACGCTTATTAAATACTTACCTTATTCGAAGCCTACAATTTAAGGCCTGCCTGGCGCATAATGAACGCAATGACGCAAAGGGCGCGCGGCCACATCCAAGATGGCTCGCTTGCCGTGCTGCCGGTGGAGGGAAATGTAGATATACCGGAAACTGTAGTAAAATATAATTCGTTTGGGAAACGGAAGTGCCGCTCTTATTATGTTTGTAGGCTTCGAATAAGGTAAGTATTTAATAAGCGTTTTATTGTAAGGTACATAAAACGCCTATATTATTATTATTATTCGTTAAAAAAAAAACCTATAGGTAATTAACACAATAATTCTCCAAAGACAGAAGGTGGCGGTATCTCAAAAAAATTCCTTTAAAGCAGATTGGATTCCGTCCAGTAAAAATAAGGTTGCATTATTCTACAATTTTTTCTAAAGAAACGACGTTATACCATAATTTAGCCGGGACGAACCTTCACCTTTAGCAACAATTCCATCAAACGATGTTAACCACTTAACAGACGATTAGAGCGTTAACAGCTGTCAAAATGTATGAACTAAAAGTCGATTAATATTGATTAAAATTAACATCGTATGGTGAAATTGGTACTTACGCTGTTCCTATTGTCGGCTCTCACGTAACATTCAACTAGAGCTCCCCGCCCTGCTAACACCGCGGTACATCACTAGCACTAGCACACCACAGTAGCCACTGTACGTACTCAATCTCTGCGGCGGCCGCGAGCGGTTGTCTCGTCTCAAAGTCGATTTGCATAAAATGGTTACGTTCTCTGCACAAACAAAATACTTTCTAGCAAAATGTTGTGTTTTGTTGATGTTGGTCCTGACCGCTGTCACCCTTGTCAAGCGCTGGCCCAGCGCGCAAAGCGCCGCGTGGGCTTATTTCGCGGAACCTTTTGCGGAGGAGTTCGAGCGCCAGGTCCTGGAGGACGAGGCGCGCGTGGTGCCGGGGCTGGGCGAGGGCGGCGCGCCCGCCGAGCTCGCCGGGTACGAGAGGTGGCTCTCCGCACAGTCCTTCCTGAAATACGGCGCGAGCTGGTATCTGAGCGACCGCATCTCCTACACCCGCACTCTTAAAGGTTAGTTGGTGAGAGGAAACAGCTCTTGTGTTATAGTTGCAATCAATTCAACATCAAAGTTACTTTTATGATAATTATAATTATGCCTTAATTTAAAAACAATACTACAATTGTTTTTATTAAGTTCAAAATTATTGTATTATTTATCTGCCCATACTTACCAGTTAAGATTACTTCCCTACATCGTTTTTTAATGCTTTTTGAGTCCTGATAAAGCAGTAGAAATAAAATTATTATAGCATAAGTAAGATAATTTATATCCTGACTAAATGAGTCCTATATTCCCGGGTACGCTTTTTAAATGACTGCCCAAAAAAGGAGTCGTGGTATCCTCGCAGGCACACAGTCTTGGTTTTAGTATTAAACAAACCGGTCACCGGCGGGTCGGCCTCGCGCACCGAGGCTCCGTGGCGCCGCGCGGAGGTTTATTCCGATTCGAAATCGATTTGCAATCGAAACAACGCGAGCCCAACTCACACTCAGTCGTTCTTTAATACTTATTTAAATACATATAATTATAGTAAATACGTTTTTCGTTATATATAGACCATGGTATACATGTTAAAATCATATAAAAAAACAAAACGTGTGTAATAATAATGTCAATAAAATTGGTCAGTATTTATAACTTTTGATTTCAAAGCATATCTATAAAGAATCAGAAAACTGTAATGAAATAATATATGATAGTGTACGCATATCATTGTATTCAGACAATAACGAATTAGCAAAATATATGGCTTCAATGGCCGAAATAGAAACTGAAGTGAAAATCAATTAAAGTTCGAATTCATAATAACAACCAAATAAATATCGGGCCAGATGCCTGTCTGAAGATGCGTCAGAAGGACAGTATCCTGTGGATTGACTGCATTAATGTTTATCCTTACTTGGGCGGTTATGTTCGCTAAGGGACCGGCTTACGTGGCCTTCAGCAGACTCAGGTGTTTAAATGGATTATTTATTTATTACTTGGATACTTGGGCGGTTACAGCGCACAAGTTGTACGGGGGCACTCTAGATAAAGCAGTAATTGATTAAGGGAAGTCACTATATTCGCTAAGGGGCCAGCTTACGTGGCCCTTAAATAGATTATTTATTTATTCCTTGGATCATAATAGTTTGCTGAAAAATTCTCATATCTCACGATCTCTCGAGGAATTTTGAAACATAAAAGACCTGCCCTGCCTTTCCTTCCATGTAAAACCGTAAAACCTTAACATAAAAAATGTAAAGTGGTTCTGCAAATTCTTTATCAGCTAATTAGTTATAACCCCAAAATTTAAAAATGAAATAAAAAGTTCAAAAACTTTTTATTCAGTTATAAGCTTTGCAAAGATAGACTCGTGAGGTCTACAGCTCACAGAACCACTGGCTTATTTTTGTTTTTCATAATTTAATAATAATAATATGCTTGGTCCGACGCATGCTCTTGCCCGGTTTTCGCTAGTTAGTTTTGGATGCTGGCGGTCGTGGTGGTCATGGTGGTCGTGGCGGTCGTGGTGATCGGGTGTCGGCGTCGTCGGTGTCGGGTCGGCCGCCGCCGCCGAGCGCGGGCCACCCGGCGGCGGAGACGACGCATTGTGTCGGGCTCTTCAATCTCTTAATGTTAATGGAGGTGTTGAATTATGAAACGTGTCGATTAACTCTTGCAGTTTTAGAGGTGGTCATTGAGCCATTGCCTTAATCACAAGTGTCCCGCGGCCGCGTGCTCCGACGACAGGGCGGGCCGCGGAGCCGCGGCGGTGCGGGGGGGGGGGGACAATATTCTATTAAAAAATACAAATGCCGTTAGAAACAAAATAACTAAAAAATTAAAAAGTAAGTTTTATTTTTCAAATAGGACGGAAGTTTTAAAAACCAATTTACTTAGGCGCCTACTTGCACCTACGCAATGCTTTTTTGTTATTTTTTTTTAATGGAGTCGGGGGAATGTTTTCTAATGAGACGATGTCCTTAAAATTCCCCGATTGCATTAAAAAAATATACTAACAAAAAAGCATTGTGCAGGTGCATATACATAGTCGTGGATCTTTCTCCCTTACGAACCAACGAATGATCGGCTTTGACTATTGAGTATTGAGTGCTATGTCAAGTAGCCACCTAAGTAAATTGGTTTTTAATGGCTAAAGAGGTTAAACGCCACATGATCATTTCTACGTCACGGCCAGTGGTTACGTACGTAACGCGGTTTCAAACAAGATGACGTCATTTCGCCCACAAGTCCAAAGCGGGCAAGGACGGGTAGCAAACACTAATGAATGATTTAAAAAAAGCTTAGTAAAATAATAATGAAAAAAAAAAATTTTATTCAGAACAGCTTCCACGAAAGTTCCTGTTGTCATTGACGCTAGGTACGTCGGCCGCATCTCGCGCAGCGTCGGCGCGGGAGTGAGTCACGCACACAGCGTCAAGTCAGTCATGTATCGACAACTAAATTAAAAAAAGAAAAGTTAGCATTCTTTTTTGGTACTGTACTGACCTCATCTCGAGTCAAACCTTCAAGCAAGAATTAAATTGTCTTTGGTATTTGACTGGTTAGAAAACGGAGAGTGTGGGGGTGGCTAGGAAACGGGGGAGTTGACGGGAGTGATCGTCGGGCTTGAAAAAAATGTTTTCTTAAGATTTTTATTTGCTATTCTTTATAATAATAGTGGTGTATCCACAAAATTTTCCTTTTATAATTAATAATGTGCGGTGTGCATAATTGTGAATAACATATAGGAGGTGATCTATAGGAATTTTGCAGGGAGACGTTAGGAGATTTTCGTGAGTTTTCATGTAGACTAAGTCTACTTAAAAAGGTAAATATTGTAGTCCTACCGTTGTTGGAAACACTTATCTATAAGAAATCATGTTTACGAATAATTTGGTTTATGGTTTGAGAACAAGAAAATCGAACTAGTGATTTCTCATAGGTATTTTAATCTTTCGTATATGTCTTATCATTTAGAATAGAGAAGCTTGGGGATGAGTGTTCTGGTTGAGGATCTGAAAGACGAATGGAAGGGTGATAGTCGTTGTTTAGAAAGGGTTCTGTATGGTGTTTAATTTATTGTGAATGTTTGTTGTGTTTCTAGGTATAGTAATAGAGTAAGGAAAACTTTCGTAGTACAGGGAAACCTTAGTTGCATATTTAACCTTTCATTTTAATACATTTCACGCGGGAGCATGACCCTGAGAGCTCCGTCGCTTACTACGAGGGCTTCTAAGCGGTTTGGTGTCGCTGTCGGGAGAGTTCGGTTTGCGGCTGCGCGGCCTTGACATCTCGTCGGGACCCGAAGCTAAGTGTTGTCTTTTAGTGGTTACTCGATGGGTGCATCGTTGCACGTGAGGTAGTAATGCAGCTGGTTACGAATGACATTTGATGTCGTCATATTCAAAATATTTTGAATTATGGAAGATGTCATTGCAATTTTGACAACAAGGCTATTAGATCATTCGTAGCAAAGCTGTCCTTGTTAGAACATGTTTATTTGAATATTTTTCTTTGATTTTGATTTTTTTTTTATTTACGAATATTTTCAAAATGTTTTGAGTTTCGAAATTTTATTTTTGGGGAGGAACAATTTATTTAAAAAAACAGAACAATTTTTAAAAAAATAAATTCTTAGAAGCAAATCATATTGAATTTAATAGTGATATACGCTGGTCGTCGGAAAACCAAACTAGTGATAAATTTCTTTGAATTATTTCACGGGATTATAATTCTATCGCGAAACTAATAATTATTTAAAGGTAAATAATTTTATTGTTCATTTGATATTCTTTTATAAATGTTTTTAATCAAGGGAATTCGAAGGCTTATTAATAATTCAAGACTGATCTAATTCTTTTGGATCTTGTGTACCTTTTAGGACTCCATGTCTAATCTTCAGTTTATTGGAAGAACCTTTCTAAATTTTCCCATGCTGTTTGGCTAAGATTATTTAGTTCTCTTTCGGCTCTTATATTGGGGTTTACAGTTTTGCTTGTGTCCTGGCAATCTAAATTACAATTTATCTTTACCTTTCTCGTTTAATGCATCGGATATTATACATGTTTCTATTCGAGTCGAAGAGGGTTTAGTGTCTTGGTGAAAGTTATCAGCGGGTCACAGACGTCGATGACATCTTACCGCCACTAAACATCTTGGATTTAAATAGCAAGCAGAGACACTTCACACTGTACGCTCAGTTTCCATACAGACTGCACAGACTGCTTCAGTGTGTTAAAGGTTCAAGGTTAATAGCTTCGAAATTTATCTTGGGGAACCGGGGGTCGGATTTGAGTTGCGTCAAGAGTCGATCTCACCTCTGGTCGAAAGACGTTAGTTAGTTGAGGTGACTTGCTGGCTTGGTTTTTATGATCTCATGTCAGCAAGGATGCCTGCGAGTTTAGCTCGGCAACTGCTTTCTACTCCCGGCTCTCATGTCGGTTCGTGGGGACTCGACTAAGCGAAGCGAAAGCTGAGCGTGTGATATCGGGTGCCTTGACGGATTCGAAGGGGAGGAGACCTCCAACATTCTGGGTTTACTTTGATACCTGTCACACTGGATTGCAGAAAACACACACATTCCGTCGTCCTAAATATCCGAGGACACAAGAGGGGTAGTTTAGGCCAATAGTCTCTCCATCTAAATTATTAGGAAAAGAATTAAATCCTGTCTCTTGGAGTGACTATAATTTGTCGGGCCCTCTGCTCTCTTGGTTACGAGGACTTACCTAGACTGACTTGGCGACGTAATGGAAGCTCTCCCCAGACAAGTTCGGGACAGGCTGGCGGAGTGTGACCAGCCTGGAGTCGAGCACACGAGCAAGAGCGGGGAGGGGCTCTGCTTTTACCAGACCACAAAACTTGTCGAATTTCCATAAACTGAAGTTCTCTAGACGTTTCTTTTCTTCAACTAATACAATTATTTGAATTCCCTTATTCTTGAATATCTCTTTAATCAGAAGAATCTGTTATCCCTCATTCTCGCCTTAGGAACCATGGGTTACTAAAACATTTAAAAAAAAACCACACAACGTTACTACCACTATTTCGATTGGCAAATATCTTTTGTCTACCGGTCCGCCAAACAGATTAAATAAATTAATCTTTCTTTTATATTTTATAAGGCCTGCCCCCTGGGGTCAGCACAATTGGTGCCGCGTGACCAGGATTCTAGGGTATTAAGCAGATTGAGGGGAAGAGATTTTGTGAATTAAGGGAGAGGCATTACTTTCGTTTCTCGAGAATTATGAATAGTGCAATTTGAAAGGTTGAGGTAGCTTTTACTATTGCGATTGAGGGAATAGGGTTACGGAAAGACGGACATGGAAATTTATATCCCATATCGGCTAATAAAACTTGGTCAAATTTTGGTAGATGTGGTTTTGGGGATGAGAATAGAGTTCAGAATAAGGAAGTTAAGTTGAATTTAGATGCTTTTCCAAATCTTTCCCCAAGTTTATTAGATCGGCCACGTGTTTCTGAATTTTTACAAACTTTTGTTGCGGCATCCTTGTTTGATGAAGAGGTATGTTTTGTTGAGGGTTCTCGCAAGGTTAGAGCGGAGATTGTTATTGAGATATTAGGGAATACAATAAATGGGTTGATAGATACTGGGAGTGAAGTGAGTTGTATTTCAGAAGAGCTTTATGAATCTTTACAAATTACTAAAGGTACAAGATTTCCATCATTACCAGTGAAACCTATACAGATTAGAGGAGCAGTAGGGCAGAAAAGTTTGAAAATACAGCAGCTAACATCTGTTGAGTTAAAAATTCAGGGGATAAGTTTCGATACTGGATTATTGGTAGTTCCAAAATTGACAGTGCCGGTGATATTAGGCTTTGACTGGTTACTTTCTCATGATGCTGTTATTAATTTGCGAGATCCTAAGTCTTTAATTCTGTCAGGTAATGGGGAAGAAGTTAATGTACCGTTTATTGATGAAAGTCAAGAGAGTGTAGATGTTAGAACTCTACGAGTCGGTCAGGATGATAAAAGGGATTCCACTGTGAAGAGTGAGGATTTTCTGGATAGGCTTAATGTGGGAGTAAAATTGAATGATAGTATGAGGATGGATTTAAAGCAAGTTTTAGAGAGTCATAAGATAGTATTCGCGAAGCAAATTGGTAGGGCAAATTGTTATGTTCATCATATAGAAATGTCTGAACACACTCCGCGAATAAATAGATCCTATCCGATTCCGTATGCTTATCGTAATAAGATTGATGAAAAATTAAATGAGATGGTAGAGTTGGGGATTATTTCTAGAGGGGCGACTCCTTATAGTAGTCCTTTAGCATATACAAGCAAACCTGATGGGTCTATTCGTATTTTACTTGATGCTAGAGAAATTAACAAGTACATGGTGGCAGAGTCAGAGGCCCCACCAATGCAGATAGATGTTTTAAATGCATTTCTTGGTGTAAAATTTATAACTATCGTAGATTTAAACAATGCGTATTTTCAAATTCCTATATCAAAAGAGAGTAGGCAGTATACCGGGTTTACTGTGAATGGGAGGTCCTATATGTATAATGTTTTGCCACAAGGTCTGAAGACGTCTGTGGGAAGTTTTAGTCGAGCGATGGATGTAGTGTTGGGGCCAGGAGTTAGAAGTTTTTGTGTAAATTATTTAGATGATTTGGCAATATTAACGAAAGGGAGTTGGGAAGAACATTTGGAGCAATTAGACAAGGTCCTAGAACGATTAGAGAATGCGGGTTTGACTTGTAATTTAGAGAAGTGTAAGTTTGCTTGTCGGGAAGTGAAAATGCTAGGGCATATAGTTTCTACAGAAGGGATTCAGACTGATCCAAATAAAGTCAAGTCGATTCAAGAGTTTCCAACTCTGAAAAAGGTGAAGCATGTGCGAGCATTTTTAGGGTTATGTAATTACTACCGGAGATTTATTCCAAATTATAGTACTTTGATTATACCTTTGACAAGATTGTTAAAAAAGGAACAAGTTTGGTATTGGGATGAGGAGTTAGATACGGCATTTAAGAATTTGAAACAGGAGTTTTCTACAACTATTATGTTGTCACATCCAGATGTAAATAAAGTTTATTATTTGCAGACGGATAGTTCAGGGGTAGGAATTGCGGGAGAGTTATATCAATATGACGATGAGGGTGATAAACGGATTTAGAGTTTTTGTGGAAGGTCGTTGAGAGGATCAGAATTGAGGTGGACAGTTACAGAACAAGAATTTTGGGCAGTAATTTATGGGGTTAAGAAGTTTGAGACTTATTTAAGGGGGGCGGAATTAATTATTAGGACTGATCATAAAGCTTTAGTGTTTGTAAAGAACATTAAATTATTTAATAGTCGGATTACAAGATGGATATTGTATTTAGAACAGTTTAATTACACAATAGAGCATGTTAGGGGGGTCGAAAATGGGGGTGTGGACGTTTTGTCTAGATTTCCAAGGGATGGGGACATTCAAGAAGGGAAAACTTGGTGTCCATCGATAATGTATATGGGGGTGCAGAATAATACTGAATTAGAATCTAAATTAGAACAGATGGTTCAGTTTCAGGATATGGATAATGTAGCTAAAGGCATTAAAGAACGCGTGCTAGGGCAAGTGGAAGGAGGAAGTCGATTGTCTAGGATAGCGATGCGTTGTTCAGTTGTCGATGGTGTGCTTTATTTTAGAAAACATGTCAACGATGTTGAAGTTTTATATTTACCAGAAGCTTTGCAAGCTGAGGTGTGTAGACAAGTTCATTTGGAGTTAGGGCATTTGGGGATTTATAAAATGATGAAATATCTAAAGCAAAGATTTTATTGGCTTGGAATGAAGAGAATGGTAGAGAAGTTTGTTAGGTGTTGTCATATTTGCCAATTATCCAAAGTGGATAATGTTAAGTATGTGGGGGCGTGTAATTCTATTGTAACGGAGAGTCCAGGGGATTTAGTTATGGCAGACCTTTATGGACCCTTACCAGCGTCTAGGGGGGGAATAACATACATATTCGTAATACAAGATTCTTTTACTAAATACATTAAATTATATGGGTTGAGGGTGGCAACAGCGAAAGCGGTTATGGTTAGGATGCAAAATTTTGCATTAACAATAAAGCCGAAAACTGTAATGACTGATAATGGAAAACAATTTATAGGGAATACATGGAAATTAGGATTACGGAATATGGGAGTTAGGGCTATATATACAACTATTAGGAACCCTAGGCCAGATACGACGGAACGTGTTAATAAAGAGTTGGGAAAATTCTTTAGGATTTATTGTCATGAAAGGCATAGAAATTGGGGTTTATGGTTAGAGAAGATTGAGGAGTTGTATAACAATACATTTCATTTAAGTACGGGGTTTACACCTAATGAAGTTCTTTTTGGTAGAGTGACTCATTTATCAATAGATACCCATTTGCCTTATCTTGTACGTAGTAGGGATATAGGAGAGATTCGGGAGCAAGCTAGGGTTAATTTACAATTGGCTAGTCAACAGAGAAAGACTAGGTTTGATTTAACTCATAAATTAATTCAGTATCAGGTTGGAGATTTGGTTAAGTTGCGAAGATTGAATAAGTCTGACTCTATGAGTGGAGTTACTCGGAAGTTTGATTTAACTTATGAAGGTCCATACAGGGTAGCAGCAAGACAGTTTGATAATGTTTATGTTTTGGTACACCCCGAAACTTTGCAAGAGAAGGGGATGTTCAATGCAATACATTTAGCACGATATTATGTTTAATCAGGAAAATGAAGTTAGAAGTTGGGGAATTAGAAATTTTATAGGGACGTTGATGTCGGTTATGAATTTCCATGCAGAAGCATTAGTGAGTGTTATGTGGGGTAGGATTAAATCGGAGTAATTTTGCTTTGGAATATATTTGAGTATTAGATTATATGGTATTTGGTGTTTAGTTCAATATTATAAGGTTTTAGAAATATTAATAAAGTATTTGCTTACTGGCTAGTGGTTTTGAATTCATATTTGGTAATGGAGGTTTAATTTAGGAGAGGGGGGGGGGAAAGATGTAGCATAGGGGAAAAAGGATTGGGGGGGGGAAGAAAGATAAAATAAGTTAGAGGACTCCTTAAATAGTTTTGGGGTTCAGTTGGTGAATTGGTTATGAAATTTAACTCTTGTTTGGGATTGATTGGAGACAAGGAGTTGGAATAAGAAGGTTAAATCTTGGCTCCGTTGAATATCGTCAAGATTTAGGGGGGGATTGTACTGACCTCATCTCGAGTCAAACCTTCAAGCAAGAATTAAATTGTCTTTGGTATTTGACTGGTTAGAAAACGGAGAGTGTGGGGGTGGCTAGGAAACGGGGGAGTTGACGGGAGTGATCGTCGGGCTTGAAAAAAATGTTTTCTTAAGATTTTTATTTGCTATTCTTTATAATAATAGTGGTGTATCCACAAAATTTTCCTTTTATAATTAATAATGTGCGGTGTGCATAATTGTGAATAACATATAGGAGGTGATCTATAGGAATTTTGCAGGGAGACGTTAGGAGATTTTCGTGAGTTTTCATGTAGACTAAGTCTACTTAAAAAGGTAAATATTGTAGTCCTACCGTTGTTGGAAACACTTATCTATAAGAAATCATGTTTACGAATAATTTGGTTTATGGTTTGAGAACAAGAAAATCGAACTAGTGATTTCTCATAGGTATTTTAATCTTTCGTATATGTCTTATCATTTAGAATAGAGAAGCTTGGGGATGAGTGTTCTGGTTGAGGATCTGAAAGACGAATGGAAGGGTGATAGTCGTTGTTTAGAAAGGGTTCTGTATGGTGTTTAATTTATTGTGAATGTTTGTTGTGTTTCTAGGTATAGTAATAGAGTAAGGAAAACTTTCGTAGTACAGGGAAACCTTAGTTGCATATTTAACCTTTCATTTTAATACATTTCACGCGGGAGCATGACCCTGAGAGCTCCGTCGCTTACTACGAGGGCTTCTAAGCGGTTTGGTGTCGCTGTCGGGAGAGTTCGGTTTGCGGCTGCGCGGCCTTGACATCTCGTCGGGACCCGAAGCTAAGTGTTGTCTTTTAGTGGTTACTCGATGGGTGCATCGTTGCACGTGAGGTAGTAATGCAGCTGGTTACGAATGACATTTGATGTCGTCATATTCAAAATATTTTGAATTATGGAAGATGTCATTGCAATTTTGACAACAAGGCTATTAGATCATTCGTAGCAAAGCTGTCCTTGTTAGAACATGTTTATTTGAATATTTTTCTTTGATTTTGATTTTTTTTTTATTTACGAATATTTTCAAAATGTTTTGAGTTTCGAAATTTTATTTTTGGGGAGGAACAATTTATTTAAAAAAACAGAACAATTTTTAAAAAAATAAATTCTTAGAAGCAAATCATATTGAATTTAATAGTGATATACGCTGGTCGTCGGAAAACCAAACTAGTGATAAATTTCTTTGAATTATTTCACGGGATTATAATTCTATCGCGAAACTAATAATTATTTAAAGGTAAATAATTTTATTGTTCATTTGATATTCTTTTATAAATGTTTTTAATCAAGGGAATTCGAAGGCTTATTAATAATTCAAGACTGATCTAATTCTTTTGGATCTTGTGTACCTTTTAGGACTCCATGTCTAATCTTCAGTTTATTGGAAGAACCTTTCTAAATTTTCCCATGCTGTTTGGCTAAGATTATTTAGTTCTCTTTCGGCTCTTATATTGGGGTTTACAGTTTTGCTTGTGTCCTGGCAATCTAAATTACAATTTATCTTTACCTTTCTCGTTTAATGCATCGGATATTATACATGTTTCTATTCGAGTCGAAGAGGGTTTAGTGTCTTGGTGAAAGTTATCAGCGGGTCACAGACGTCGATGACATCTTACCGCCACTAAACATCTTGGATTTAAATAGCAAGCAGAGACACTTCACACTGTACGCTCAGTTTCCATACAGACTGCACAGACTGCTTCAGTGTGTTAAAGGTTCAAGGTTAATAGCTTCGAAATTTATCTTGGGGAACCGGGGGTCGGATTTGAGTTGCGTCAAGAGTCGATCTCACCTCTGGTCGAAAGACGTTAGTTAGTTGAGGTGACTTGCTGGCTTGGTTTTTATGATCTCATGTCAGCAAGGATGCCTGCGAGTTTAGCTCGGCAACTGCTTTCTACTCCCGGCTCTCATGTCGGTTCGTGGGGACTCGACTAAGCGAAGCGAAAGCTGAGCGTGTGATATCGGGTGCCTTGACGGATTCGAAGGGGAGGAGACCTCCAACATTCTGGGTTTACTTTGATACCTGTCACACTGGATTGCAGAAAACACACACATTCCGTCGTCCTAAATATCCGAGGACACAAGAGGGGTAGTTTAGGCCAATAGTCTCTCCATCTAAATTATTAGGAAAAGAATTAAATCCTGTCTCTTGGAGTGACTATAATTTGTCGGGCCCTCTGCTCTCTTGGTTACGAGGACTTACCTAGACTGACTTGGCGACGTAATGGAAGCTCTCCCCAGACAAGTTCGGGACAGGCTGGCGGAGTGTGACCAGCCTGGAGTCGAGCACACGAGCAAGAGCGGGGAGGGGCTCTGCTTTTACCAGACCACAAAACTTGTCGAATTTCCATAAACTGAAGTTCTCTAGACGTTTCTTTTCTTCAACTAATACAATTATTTGAATTCCCTTATTCTTGAATATCTCTTTAATCAGAAGAATCTGTTATCCCTCATTCTCGCCTTAGGAACCATGGGTTACTAAAACATTTAAAAAAAAACCACACAACGTTACTACCACTATTTCGATTGGCAAATATCTTTTGTCTACCGGTCCGCCAAACAGATTAAATAAATTAATCTTTCTTTTATATTTTATAAGGCCTGCCCCCTGGGGTCAGCACAGTACCAATAGCAATTTCAACGATAAGGCCAAATATGTCAACTTAACAGTTATTATTTATGACATTTTGTTTAACTTTCTCAACATAATTATTAATATGATTTTATAAACTGTTAAAAATCTTTTTATGTAAACAGTAATCGCAAAAACTAAAAATACAATGTTCTGTCGATCCAAATACTTTACTAGAAAAGAAATCAACTTACCTACCCATTTTATAAAAAAAATTCCATGTCTTACTTGTTTTCTTTTGTACAAGAAATTGTTTACATAAGTATAAGTATAAAATAAAATAGTTAACAAGACACGTATAACGGTATTTTTAAAAGGAACCCGAGCACACGTCGAAAAATATGGAACCTACTTATACTTGTTTTTTTTATTAGAATGAGAATGATGCCGTCGCATGAGGTATTCCTTAATGCCGCCAACCTTTGCTCTAAGCAAAACTTCACTACACCAAACGCATAAAAACATTTCGTCAGATACGCGCCACGCGGCATGCGCTGGCGTCGAGTACGACGCGGAGCTCCCCTCCGCCACCGTGATCATCCCCTTCCACAACGAGCCGTACTCCGCACTGCTGCGCACCGTCTGGAACATCCTCAACACCGCCCGCAGAGACCAGCCCTGGCACAAGAAGGCTAACTTCGTGGACCGGGAGACCGGCCGGATTACGACGATAGGTTAGCCCTTTTTTAGGACATTTTTATTTATTTAATCTTTATTGAACATAATATGAATATAAATGAATATTAATCCCGGCTAGGCTACAAGGGGCAGGAGCCGGACTCCGAGCACGTGTACCTGAAGGAGATCATCCTGGTGGACGACCAATCGACGCTGCCTGAGGTGCGCGGCAAGCTGGCCCACTACCTGCGCACGCGCCTGCCGCGCGGCCTCGTGCGCCTGCTGCGCCTGCCCGAGTGGTCAGTGCCGCTGCCGCTCACGGCCGCACCGCCCGTCGCGCCGGCCGTCCTCACCATCGCCCAGGCCCCTGCCCGGAGCCGGTGTCCCCTTGTTTCACCGACACTCGTTCCATAGAACGTATCATTTTACCGAATTTCACTTAAACAAAAACTATTTTCTGCTTAAGGCCTAATGTTTCCAGATCATCTTAAATATTAATTAAAGGGATCGGATATTCGTATAGATATTTACCTAAAGTTGGCAAAATCCCGGAAAAAGTTAAGCAAATATGGCGCGGCTTCTTAAAAATATTATTTTAATAATATAAGTTACGGGATTCATGTGTTGTATAAAACGTTTAATTTATTACTGTACACTTAGGATTAAACTTTACGTCAATTAGCTCTTGAAATTTCGTTAGTTTAATGAGTTAAAGTAAGTTAAATAACAATTTCAAAATGTTAATGGAAATACTTAAATATGAATTTATGTTGGCGTAATTTGTTTATTAATAAGTAAATCCCGAAAACTTTATTAATAAACTAAAATTATGACCGCTTCCATACAAGTGAACAACAACGCCGCCGCCAAAGTTTAGGTAAATATCTATCCGAATATCCGATCCCTGTTAATTAAGTAACTATTGTGAACATGGCTGAAACACAACAATCTTCAATAAAGCGCCATCTGTCCGAGAATCCCCGAAACTATCTCTAATCTATATTTTTATTATCGAACGCAGACTTATGTTTGACTGTCAAGGTGTGAACGCTATGACGGATATAATATTAGTATAGTATGACATATAGATATAACTGGTTGCAGGAGGGGGCTGACCTGCGCGCGACAGGCGGGCGCCAGCGCCGCGCGGGGCGACGTGCTGATCGTGCTCGACGCGCACTGCGAGGGCGTTGCCGACTGGATCAGACCCTTGCTGCAGCGCATCAAGGACAAAAGAACCGCCGTAGTCTGCCCCAACATTGATCAAATATCAGAACAAACTTTCGAATACATATCTGCCGAAGAAGTTGTGGTGATTTTCCGTTTTATCATACCTATATATTTACCATATTTATTATTTTGTGTGCTGAAGTGGGATGGGCTGATCTACGCTAAGACAGCCGTTACACGGTCAATCCAGATCTTGATCTGACCAAGGTCGCGGATCGCAGGAGATTTCAAAAAATCGAGATAATATGTAATCCGATGTCGTCATCCGTCGAATAACGGTAATCGAAATTGACGCGGACGAAGTCGCGGGCAGAAGCTAGGGCTATACAGGGCGTCCTCGGAAGTATGGATCAAAGTAAACAGTGACGCAGAAGCGGTTATTTCCGATTACTTTAACCGATAAGCGCTAATTCGATTCTTGACGGTTAAAAAGTTATGATCGGCTTATTTTTTAAATAGGCTTTGGGATAATGTTACTGAAAAAATATTCATTGTCTCCGAAAAATAAATGGTTACCTACAAAAACTTCTGTAGAATAAAATCTTTACTCGATCTTTTAAAAATTGTCTTGAAAAAACATTACACTATCGAAAGTTAAACACATCATAATTATTGTAAAAACTACCCCGTTTAATGCTGATTCTAACAACATACACATTTATAGTATTATCGTTATTAATCGAGGAGTTTTTGAAGTGATAAGTTCTTTACGGAGGGTAAACCATTTCGTTACGTAACGCGCGTTACTAGACAGCATGTCTGGCTTCCCGTTCTCTCACGCATACGGCAGCCGTAGTACTAATTTTGAAACAATGTTTAAAATACAAAAAGATACTGGTATCGGATGGGATTTGAACCGCGGCACCATGGCGTCATAGACCTCACAGACCATTTATTTTTCGGAGCCAATGAACATGTTTTCAGCTGAAATTATCATTTTTTTAAATAAGCCGATTGGGTTACAGTTATTGCGTTTCCTTTTTTTTGTGGGGATAGATAGAAATTTAAGGTTTTTTTTAAATATATCGATATGTTATTTTATTAGGTTGGCGGGTTCCACTTCACGGGGGAGCACTGGTGGGACAGCCTGCCGGCGCGCGAGTGGCGGCGGCGAGGCTCCGAGATCGCGCCCACCTGGTCAGTACTCCACACACTATAAGGTAACGGCGCCTATTACCGTGGTACTTAAGGAAGTTTTCAAATGAGTCAAAAAAATTAAGGCAATCAAAGCCTTTTAACGTCTGAGATTTTTTTATTTATTTAAGAGTGTTTATTGAACTTTTGGAATCGTAACTTTTTGGGCTCATTTTAGTTTATTATATTTTATAAAATAATTATTGAAACCAAAACACCCAAGTCTTCTATTACCGTGGTAATGGACAGCCTGTGATTCTATTACCGCGAATTCAGCTTCAATTACCGAGGGTATAAAAACATCAATTTTCTACCATTGGTAATAGGATCCTGACTTCCGATTCGGAACTCATTAACGAGGGTTAAAAAAAAATTGGCTGTGGTTCTGTGTATTATTTTTGTACAAGTTTTTTTAAGGAAATACTTAGGATTTATATTTCGTTGATCAAAGTTCTCACAATTACAAATAATTAAATTACCTAGCTAATACTGGGTAGTAAAATTATAAAACGTATATTTTAGAACTTGTTTTGCTGGAATACTTATTCAACTACTTTCACTGCACATATGAAGATAAGAAACATATTTAAATAATACGTTTCAGTATTTACAACCAATGAAAACTAGATATGTACAAACCTTTTTTATGGTGGTCCATTAAGGAGGTATTCAGCTGATGAATAAAAGTCTCAATTTTATCAAAGAAATCTGTAGTTACGGTATCCTAAATGTGATTAATTTTAATAGGAGACTAAAATATCACTCGGTAATAAATACTTCTTTAAGAATCTATTACCGATCCAAACAAATATTGAATGGGTCGGTAATAGATTCCCATACATTCTATCACCGAGGGTTATCTGATCGTACCATCGGTAATAGGCAGTGGCATCGGTATTTGGAGTGTTGTTAAATCTAATTCCGACCCATAAAAACTAATGGATACAGTCGTATTTTCATTACAAACCATATATATATATATATATATTACGACCTTGGTATAAAACCAAACTTACATAACTGGTAAGTAAATATAAGGTTTTATCTCAATATTTAAACAACTTGACAATTGACAAAATAAGGGTTTCTATAGAAACTACAAATTCAGTACTGAAGTTTTCGTTGAATGTTAAGGGTTTGTTGAATACTTTCCATACCACGGAAATAGTTCTTTAATAGCGTGAATAAATCAAGATTGGAAAAACCGTAAGAAAATATATGTATAACCGATCACATATACTAAAAATTAAGCATAAAGCCAAAATCACTATTATCTATTACCGTGGTATACCACGGTATTAGTATTCACAGCTTAAAAAGGCGCCTATCACCGCTGTATATTATTTTCCATTTTAAAAGTATTTCCAGGCCAAACAATATATAAAGAAGTCATGCAGAATTCAAAAGTCATGCAGAAAACAATAAATAACCATTTAAATATTATAACATTAGTTCAATTGCAATAACTATTACGCAAAATACTAAATAAGATTCGAGTTCCCTTACATGTGGCTTCACGCGTTAGTATGGCACGATCTCTTACTGCGCTGCCGTCGCGGAAACTGACGAATTACGAGCATCTTGTTTCATTCAAACACACTATCGCTAATAGCTCCCTTAGCCAACTAAATAAGCTTCGATAGAGTAAAATTTTTTTTTTTTAAATCGATCAGTTTGCTTATAAAATGTATATTTGAAAATGCCACGGCGATAGGCGCCGATTTTGATACTCCCGGTAATAGGCGCGGTTACCTTACTCGTAGAGGCATTCCCCTGATGTGTGAACAGTGGCTGTTGCTCGCGAGTCGCTGCCGCTGTCCCGTCGGGGACCGTCGGGGTAGAAAGTGTCCCCGGAATACGATCTCCCTCCTCTAAGCCCACAGAGTTACTTTTGCGGTTATAATTATAACTAGCTTCGGCCTGTGACTTCATCTGCGTGGAATCAGTTATTCGTTATCCAAGTAATAAAAACTCGTTCAATTGAGTTCAATACGTTTAATCCACAACTTAACATTACAATCCCAAAGCTAAATCCTATCCTCCAAATCATCCTCCTTTTTCCTATCTTTGAATCCGTTTTGGTGCATTCTGTCAGGTTGTGGGTTACCTAGGCTACCGACCGGCATTACGCAATCACAAACAGTAGATTTCCTAAAAGGCAAATTGAAGAAGTTCTGCCTTGACTCTCTCTCGTATCAACTGGCCTTCACACAAAATGTGGTCTAGTAAGTTTATGTATGTATATTGATGTACGAATATATCTCTCTGTATCAATTTGAATGTAATATTTTATATGATCAAACGCACTTCTTGAAGTGAAGCTCGATCAATATTATACGACTCGCAGATACAATAATTCACAACGTAGTCCCTTAACCCTACAAGGCAGCATTCGCACATTTAAAAAGTATTATTTTTGTCTATTTCCATTATACTAACCTACTACAGTGAAAACTGTGTGGAAAATTAAAAATGGACACATACCTTCACGCCTGTCTACCAGTGTGCCGGTGTTTCTGTTTGTCTGTGTCTGGGCAGGCAGCGACTATGGGACGCCAGGTGCACCGGTAAACATACAACTTTCGCTTCCTCTACATTCATCAACCTCGTCATGCGCGTACGTCGGTTTCGGGTGCTTTTGATTTGGTCCTTAGGTATTCAGTACATCTTGAATCTGATCACTGTATGAGCGTCAAGGGCGACCCCTACCGATATCTCCACTCATTCTTGCTCGCCATACTCTTTCGTAACTCTTCTTTCATCCATCCTTTACCCTTTTCGATCTTTGTCACTATATCTTCTTTCAATCCACATCGGTCTCGGATCTCGCTATTTCTAACTCTATCCATCATCCTAACACATACTTCTCAGAGCTTTCATTTCAAGAGCATTAATCCTGTTTTCATTCTTCTCCTGCAATAACCATGATTCACTACCATAGACAAACGGGTAAATCTAAAACTCGTGATAATCAAGCCACCCTAAACAAGGGTGACAAAAAAATCAAGTTAAACAAAGACGAGGCTTTATCGTTCGAAGATAATTTTTCCGCCATAGCCAATAATACCACGATATATATTTGTTATTATGCTCGTATGTTTCGTTCGTTATACCAAATGAAATTATACAGAAATTATAATTATGAAAATGATAAGCCTTGGTTTGGATCACTAAATGCAACAGATTTTCAGCCAAATTAACTTTAGCCGTTTCAGAGAAAAAGTATCTTGACGGACAGACAGACAGAGGGATAATTAAGTCATCTTATAAGAGTTCCATTTTTAGGGTTCCGTAGTCAAACCCTTATAGTTTCGCCATGTCCGTCCGTCCGTCTGTCCGTCCGCAGCCTAGCTCAGAGACTCTTAGTACTAGAAAGCTGTAATTTGGCATGACTATAAATATTAGTCACGGCAACGAAGTGGTAAAATAAAATCTTGAAAAACAATTTTTTTTAGAGTACCTCCCCTACACGTAACCTGGGGATGTAATTTTTATTTCTCGTCTACCCCGTAGTGTGGGTGTCGTTGAATAGGTCTTTCAAAAATATTGCGGGTTTGAAAAAACAATTTTTCAATTAAGGTAACCGTTTATGAAATATTAAGCCCCCCTACAGCCAAAACTACAAATAAAAATCTGAATAATATCTTAAATGAAAGCACATATAATAAATTGAATAGGAAAACTATCACAACTAAGAAGACTTCATTGGTTCTTGAGTTACAAGCGGTTTCAATGTTTATACCTAGCGAAAACTTATTTGCGGTGTTGGTAAACCGACCGCGAACTATGTCGATGTATGGGGAGAATAGTTTTCCAACGGCAAAATTAAGTTTGTCGAGAGGTGTAATTTATTTGTAGTAACGGCTTCGGAACCCTACATTGAGCATGGTCCGACATGCTCTTGCCCGGTTTCTATACTTATTTGGTACGGAACCATAAAAGTATTAAATTATCTAACTAATTGTTTGAGCCAAATCGTCGTCCTATGACTCGGGTTCCGTGGTCCTGAAGGCGACTGGGTCTCCGAGCCGCGCGGGTTGTCCAGGTCCCCGACGATGGCGGGCGGGCTGTTCGCGGTGTCCCGCGCGTACTTCTGGGAGCTGGGCGGGTACGACGAGATGATGACCGGCTGGGGCGGCGAAAACCTCGAGATGAGCTTCCGGGTCTGGCAGTGTGAGTATCGTTCATTCTTGCAATATTCACTAGATAAGTAGATAAGTAAATTATAGATAAAACCGTTATTTGCGTATTAACACATTTGCCGCCAGTAGGCTATTCAAATTTTGCCACCCCTTCGGACCTCTGTATTTCGATACCCTACACGGACAAAAGAAGGTGAAGAAAATATTTTAAAATTAAAAGACTAAATTTTTTTTTTAATGGACTTTTTAAAAACAATACGAACAACATTCCTATTAAATTATCTGTAATCTGCTTGATGACTACAATAAAATCAATTAAGTTACAAAAGATTTACATGACATGACCTTTTTGCGCGATTTTATATCCGCAAAATCGTCAATTATATCGTCGTGTTCATTAGTTCTGACTCTATGCACAAAAGAGCTAAGGCATTTAGCTTTCCCTGACCTAATGTAGATCGTAGATAGTTTTTCACCCGCTTTAAGCAAGAAAAGCTTCTCTCACCCGAACAATTTATCGCGGGTGTACACAGAGCCATGCGAACTGCTATATCCAAGTTTGGATAAATGTTCTTGTACGCATTCCTGAACTACGTCAGTTTCTAAATCATGAGGATACATTTTTTCCAAGAAATTTGCTTTTTCCGTTAGGGTCGATTTTGACAACTCGCCTATTTTAGTTAGAAATGAAAACAAACTTGAAAACTATTTGGACCGTGTCTAACAAAATAAAATGATTCTTAATATATTTAAATAGTTTCATATTCGTATTTTTAGTGGTAAGTTACCTAAATTTAAGAAAGAAATTCATGCAATTATGTATAAATAAACTACTAACTTCATTAACTTAGTCAACTAAATATAATTAAGGCCCTATCCATTTAGTCACAATCTCATACAATTATTTTACAAACTCAATTAAATAATTTATCATGCTTTACTAACAAAGCTAACCCTCAATTTTGTTATTTCATTACATATTAGCCATTATGGGCACACATAGTGAAGAGTGACAATCTAGATCTAAACTTTACCTGTATCTATACTCTGTACCATTTCCGAATGTTACTTGTTTTGTGAGCAAAATAAATAAATAAATAAATAAATCATTAATCGTGTTTCACGAAACTAAATCGTTTTTTTTTATATTTTTGCATAGTTGACATTTTGAGGTTATTTTCACGCCCTAAAAATGGTCCATACACGGGTGCCCTTCTACTGACATAATGATTGTTTGTCATAACGATTGTTTGGTTGAAAATCGTTTCGTGTAAAACCCTTTTAGACTGATATTACAGAATTGACTAAACATATATATTGTGTAGTTTAGTTAAGTTAAGTAGGTTAGGTTAGTTTATTGTAACAATAAAAAAAATACGATTTCAATTGTAAAAACCGTTTTCGACAAAAAGATTGTCGACCGAACAATCATTATGACAAACAATTACTATGTCAGCCGATAAGGACCCGTTTTATTTCTGTTATTTTCCGCAGTGTTTAACACCCGTATTTATAGTCAAGAAAAGTAATTACTTGAGTATTAGTAATGTCAAAAGTCATATAAAAATCGTTACTTTAGTAATTACTTTTACTCAAGTAATAACTTTTCTTGACTATAAATACGGGAGTAAGATGTTCTCGTGTCCTATGTTCTGATTCCCAAGATACGGGGCACGCCCAGTGCGGGAGTCACCGCTATCCTGTAAAACCTGCGTTAACGGCGTTTTTCTGTAAATAAATATATTTGTTAGCTGTGTGGTTGCCGGCTTAGAATAGTGCCACTCCATGCCTTCCCGTGGATGTCGTAAGAGTCGACTAAGGGAATAAAGGTTTGTAGTACTGTTAGGCGATGGGCTTGCAACCTGTCTCTAATACACTGATAAACATCTTAGCCTGATTATGCAAAATGTGGTTACAGAATTATCAACAAGCTTTTAGAGTTGTTGGCAATTCTGTAGCTCTGCCTACCCCAAACTGGGAATAAAGGCGTGAGTTTATGTATGTATGTATGTAAATATATTTGTATTTGTATTTGTACGTGTTTTTACGGCGGACTATAGGTCTATACAAAAACATTATTACAAAAACTTAAGTAGGTAGGTGTTCTTGTTTAAAAAGACAGGATAAATTCGATTTATTACAATATAGTATACATATATGAATATACAACAAAGAGCTGCTGTAATTGTTATTTTATGTGGAATGTAGGAGATAGGTGTGTGTGTGCATTCTAAAAAAACCGCTATATCTTACGGTTCAAAAGACACAGCTCTTTTACGTTAGCGAAGCACAGACGGACTGCGTCGGCTTGAGTAAATAGCCCGGTTGACTACCTTCGGGGACTGTTAAAAGACGCTCAATGTCGATTTCAAACATTATAGACATTACATTGTTTTAAAACACGATTTTTACACATAATAAACTATAAATCGCGAGTTAATCCCGTAATAAGTATAGATATTTTGTGATACGATGGATCAAGTAATCGGTGATAAACCTCGGTCGTACACGATCAATCTGGATCGCGATCACGGATTGCAATTGAGATTGAATATGTACGGACGGGAGTTCCACTTAGATTCCCGCGTGTGTTCCATGTCCACGATGGTGGGGCGGGGGTCTGCGCAGGCGGCGGCTCGCTCGAGGTGCTCCCGTGCTCGCGCGTGGGGCACTTGTACCGCAAAAACAACCCCTACGGCACACGAACCGACTCGTTTGGTAATTACTAAATATATTACATTTCATTCGTCCATTTAGGTATGTGTTGAAACTGGACACAGCGGCGCACGACGCCCGACGTGCACGCGCCTGCTTCGGCGTCGCGGCAGCACGTGGGGTAGCACGCGCGAGAAGTTGACGTGCATTCACTTCCACCCGGAGCACGAACTTTACATCTATCGAGACAACGTATTGTAACGTTGCATTTATTGCCTGAAACGTAACCTAAAGACTGGGGAAATATTTAAGGTCTATATGGCAATACTGGTCATAATTGGCGCCCAACGTAGGGCCAGTTAGGGTGTTGTGTTGTTTATGGATTGCCATATGCACCTTAAATATTTCCCCAGTCTTTAGGTTCCGTTTCACGCAATAAATTCAACGTTACAATATAAGGCGTTGGATAGCGCCCTCTAGTACAAATATTACTCGTATTATACAGAACATAATGTATGAAAACGTGAGTTTAATACATTTTCGAATTAAGTAAAGGCGATTTGAAGACGTGACGTATGATCGGAATGTTCGCGCTCAAGCTACTTTTTTAGATTTTTCTTCGACAGAACAATAAAATAGGAAATTATTTAAAAAAGGAAATTATTTACTATAATTTAACTCATTATAGGCCACTTTAAAAACTATACTCCTAATACTGTAAATGGAAAATTCACATTGTCGAACAATTATTAGTTTTTTTTTATGTGTGATAAAGGATGCAGACGAGCTAACGAGTCACTAGATGGTAAGTGATCATCTCGACTCGCATAAATACCCGCAACGTAGTGGATTTCCAACTGTCAAGATATTCAAGATGGTGTTAACTGTTGATAAAATGATAGTTTGGTACGAGTCGGGCGATGGTGGAATCCTGCGGCTGGTATTAGACCTAATTATTCCTCGGAGCACTCCCCATGACAAATGCGGTAAAAGACACAGAGGGAAGCAACATCCCTCCGCAGGGCCAGTGGATACAGATTTTTAGTAAGCGCCCGGTGGTCGTCACATCGAACAGCTCTGCTTTGAATGCGGTCAAGTGGAAGAAGTTGATATTGGGGTGCTCCGGCCCATATATAGGAGCAGTATTCCATATGAGGTCGTATTTGTATATAGTGGACCAACTCGGCTTTCTCGAGCGTAGTAAGGTAAACGCTGTCAAAAGCGAGAGTCGCTGGTGCGAGGCGACGGTCCCGTCGTGCGCGGAGTCGCCGCCGCGCGCTGCAAGTATTGTTTTGTACTCGTGTCGCCGTGGCGAGCGGCCAGACTTACAATTTCCTTCGCGTGAGGTTAGGCTAGTAGTAGAAGCAGATTGTTGCGCGTATTTTTTTCCTGAATTGTTTTGTTACTCGTACGTGTAGGTACCTACGGGAGCTCTATTCCACGCGGTAAAACCATATTGTCTTTGACATGTTATTGTATTGTTTGTAACTCGGCCGCCATACATTTCAAGTAAATAAGAGCTATCGTAGCTTTGACAATACGATAACATGTCAAGAGGCTGCTGTCTCGCCGGCCCCGCCGCGCTCGAGACTCGAGCCTGCGACGTCCCCCGATCCCGGAGGCACAAGGTGTGTTGTGTCAGCGCGGGCCGTTAATCAGTTTCCCTGTCCCGGCTGGCAGCGGTCAACACGGCGCGAATGGCGAGCGTGTGGATGGACGAGTACGCCGAGCTCTTCTTCCTGAACCGGCCGGACCTCTGGGTGAGTCTGGTCGCCATCACTTACCTAAATCTCTATAAATAATAATCAAGTGCCGCGCGTATGTCACATCATCACAAGAGAACCGGTCCACCGAAAGGCTATTTTAGGGTTCCGTAGTCAAACTAGGAATCCTTATAGTTTCACAATGTCCGTCCGTCTGTCCGTCTGTCTGTCTTTCTGACAGTCTTTCTGTCAATTTGTCTGTAAGTCACAATCACTTTTTCTCAAAATCTATCATAGTTATAAGTATTGAATTAGGTAATCAGAACAGAGTGTGTGTATGTTCCTAGAACCAGTGAAGTTTTTTTACTACATAGGGTTAGGCATTGATGGATAGCTCTCAAATAACATTGGACCAAAAACATAGATAGGGGAGACTGGGTACGGTTGTAACGGGGTACGGTTGAAACAAAGCGAATATCCGAAAAACTATCAGCTGTAGGATGAGGGGTGTAAGGGAAGAAATGCGTGGCATGTTAGCGCGAACATGTTACACAGTATTGCATCCACTATCGCTCATTGTAGTTTCTTGCAGGGGAGCCTATTGTATTTTGGTAATCAAAAGTTAGATTCTCAGTTGATATCTTTGTCGAATAACTTTTTTAATTATATCGTTTGAATATTGAGTATTTTTCTAGTAATTTATCAGATGTTTACGATAAAATAACGATGATTACTTTTTGTGTTGGGTTCTTTGTCTCACCACTATGATTTTTCTTTGACGTCAGGTGGGGATGGGTACGGTTGAAACACACGTAAGTATTAATGAGTATTGATGGATTGATTTAATTTGGCACGGAGTGAATTGATCCAGAAATAAGCAATAAAACAGGATCTTATAATTACTAGGCTGTTTAGTTCCGGATAACATTTTTAAAGAAGAAATTCTTTGATTTTATGTTAAATACCTTTATTTGTCATGATGAAGTTATTTTAAGTTTTTAATACATTATAAGTGTTGATCTTATTTGATACTGAGTTGATTAATACGAGAATGGGCAATAAAGCAGATTTAAATACCCGTATTGAATATTATTTCTTTGTGTTTCAACCGCCCCTGGTATGGGGTCGGTTGTAACAGAGGACAGACTTTTTCAAAATCTGCTCCTGTGTGAAAATTAATATATCTGGGCATAAAACAACAGTACACATTTCAAGACAGATGTATGCCCTCACATGTTTGATATTTTATTCAACTCTCAATAGCATAATGCTGATGCTATGAGCGATCAAAGAAAAATTGTTTCAACCGTACCCAGTCTACCCTACGGCCGAACATAGAGCATCCTCTTTTTTTGAATTCGGTTAAAAAAGTTTGAGGATCGTCACCGGAGCATCTAAATGTATCAAGCAAAGCACTTGGACTAAACTGTTCTTATGTCAATCGATTTTTCATAATCTTGTGAGTGTCGCTAAAGATATATTATGACATCAGTCATAAAAAATCAATATGGCGGTAACTGGACGCCATATTGTAAAAAAGAAAAAAAAATAAGTCGTCGAATTATGACAAATCTTAGGTTTCTTTCATATTTTTCATATTGAATGATGATTTAGGATTTATATTTAAAGTTGTTTAGCAACAGTCGGGTTTTTAAAGCTTGCTTTTTGTTATTTATCGTGTCGCTTTTTAGAATAACTCGGAAAAAATCGGCTCCTTGTCGGTCCGCAAGGCCCTCCGCAAGCTTCTGCACTGCAAGAGCTTCGATTGGTTCCTGGACACCGTGTACCCGGAGAAGTTCGTGCCCGTCCGGGACCCGGTGGCGTACGGCAGGTGAGCGCCCGCGCCGGCGCACGTGACCACGTGACCTCGTGCAGGGAGGTGCGCAGCCACGAACAATGGCACAAACACAACCTGATGAGGCATACCAACTATTTTACCCGACTGCGTCAGAATGAGGGTTGTTTGTCGAGTATATGTATGTATGTATGTCTATTTCTGTGGCACGCTCTGCAGTCTAAACGGGTTGATGGATTTTAACATATGAGGCGTCGTCAGATTCGTCTTAGTTGTACGAGTCACATGGGCATATTGTTATCAAAGTAATGAGAGGAGCGTTGTATATTTTGTAAATTATAGTATACTCACTCACTCGTATTGCGTAGACGACTATATCAAACAAGTCTAACAAAAAGCAAGCTTTAAAAAACCCAACTGCTGTTTGGATAATGTCGTCAAAGTAATGTTACTTATAATGAATATTTTGTTTCGCCTATTTCACATTTAAATAATTTTAATATAGCCTATGACACTCTAGTGGTTAATACGAATCTAACCACGTATACTTTTTTAAAATCGGTTTAGCCGTTTAGTAGTTACGAGGGGACTAAGAGTCGGACATATTTACAGGTCAAACACATAACCCTCCTTTAGGGCTTTGCCGCAGTCGGGTAATAAAGCAGTTGGGTTTTTGAAGTTTGCGTTTTGTAAAACTTGTTGTTGAACTATCTCCAAATTTTAAAACAGGAGCTAACAATAAAAATATGTACAGATGTAGTGAAATATCCTTTCACATCGTATTTTCTCGGAAATGTTCGTATTTGTCATGCTACTTCAGTCTGACTCAGTACCCATCAAGACAACGTGGGGGAAAGTCGCATCGCGAGAGTGATAATCTATATAGAGTGGTTAATACCAGAGTAATTTTTTGTTAATTAAGATTAAGTTTGTTTTCAGTTCTTTTTAATAGTCATGTCGAAAGCATTAAGACCTGGGAAACTTTTAGATCGACAAGCCTTTGTAATAACCTACACCTAATTTCTATATATTTGATCGTGGTGGTTTTAACATCTCGGTGTGATATACCTCAAACTCGTGGTTTGACGTTTGACATTGAAAACTAAAGTACCTACTCTATTTATTTAATACAAACATATTACTTAATAATTCAATAATTCATAGACACGTCGGCATCATTCGGAAGTAGACGTGAGTTCCGAGTCTTCACGATGTGAAAGGATTATTCACTAGATCGTACCTAGTGGCTACCCACTTTGCTATCACTAGACTTAATCTGTATTCTCGTAGCTTTGCGGTTGCGGTTGGCGGGGTCGTCCGCGCAGTGCCTTCCTCTCAAGTTAAACAGGATAATTAGCCCACTGAAATCGTACAATAAAACGGAATGTTGCCTTAGTATGTGATTAAGTGGTTATGACAATTCCAAGTTTAGACGATTAAAAAGCTCCCGGATCATTGTTGAACACTTGAAAAACCTTGAGATTTTCGATATTTTTTCTGTATTTATCGATTTTTACCATCATCAGGCACGGCTCACTCCGCGATTTACGTTCATCGCTACAAGTACAGTCAAGGAAATGTATTCGCGTACCTTTTTGACGCTTATTGTCATTGTGACAAGAGTGGAAAAGGTACGCGAATACATTTCCTTGACTGTACATGCCGGTTACCCACCTGATGGGTACTATTCAGGGGCTAATTGGCGAAGACGAAAGAAGGGTGGCTAATTGGCCGTCATGATAGATAGGCACGCCGCGTCATTCGGGAACGCAATTTGAAATAACTATTTATCTCTTTCTTACAATGGCGTTCGCTACGGATTGCCGTCTTTATCTGTAGAAATATGGTAGCGTGGCAACTGTCAGTAATTGGTACCATTTTAGAGATAAATAATGAAATAATGTAATTATGTGATGTATGAATAATATACATTTATTGCTCTCTATATTGAATGCAAGAAATAAATGGGCAACACATTATTTTATTTTTAGTCGTTGACATTCCTCACTATCGGCGACGCGGCGAGTGAGCCAATTCATTTTCACCGTTCGTACACAGCCTTAACGTCCCGTTTGCCTTGCGCTGGAGTCGACGACGTCAGAGGGCCATAAATCATAATGTTTTGGCTAAGAAAAAAGCGGCTTTTGTAAAGATCAAGGGAGTGAGCCTTCTGTACTTGTACTATTATCTATTCCGTGCCATCATGGACCTGGGTTATGGCAAAAGTTATTGTAGACAGCTTGGAAATTTTGCAAACTTTTGAACAGCCCATTAAATGTGAAGCCTTTTTAACAAAAAAATATTTTTTTGTTACTAAAATATTTTGTAACAAAAAATTATTTTTTTGTTACTAAAATATTTTGTTCAGTTATATTATTAGATTATAAGTAATTAGTTTTAAAATTGTTAATTGTATTAAAATAATAAGATTTGATTGGTTAATATAATTGGGTATAATTTATTAAAAGTGTTAATTCATAAAATATTGGTAATAAATGAATAATTAATTCATAATTTAAAGTAAAATAATAGTATTTTAAAATTTGCTAACCAATGAGTTCTAATCATGAACGTGCAACGTTACAATATGAACGGCATTAAAGTTCTTACCACAAGATTTAAAAAGTAAAGTGCAGACGTTCACTCAGATCAGGCGCATACCTATGAGTATATCGCGTCTATCTGCGCCCTTTTGGCAAATGCAGCACATACCTAAGTAGTTTTTGAATTCTAGTAAGTTACTACAGTAGATCTATTTGAAACAAAGTCTTGTTGCTCGAGTACGATTTTTCATTAATTTGATTGTTTCAGAGTGAGGAATGCTGCGACGGGTGCCTGCCTGGACTCGATGGGCCTCGACAGGTTCGCGTATGGCCTGCCGCTCGGGCTGTACCCCTGCTCGCCCATACTCACCCCGTCGCAGCACTACTCGCTCATGCCCACGGGGCAGCTTAGGGATGAAGAGAAATGCGTTGAGTTGGAGTATGTCCGTCAGACATTTATTTTTTTAGATAATGCGTAAAAATACATACTGGTCAAAGAGCTCGATTTACAACCCCGGACTGCCAGCACGTTGTTTGTTTTAAGCGGCTGTTAGGGTTAGTCTCCTATAAAACCTCAAAAAATAACTCTTTTTATTGAAAAATCCCTAAGAGAAGATCATTTTACAAAACAAAAACGAACTTTTTTTTAACGATTTTGTTGTGACTAGATCGTTTGCCTTAATACCTACTTTGCTAATAATTGGCTGAAATATACGTTATAAATATTGAACCAGGTCGACATGAGTTGTGTTTTTCTATTGCAGGCGCATCCTGGAGGAGGGTGATAAGAACGTTCCGCCTCGTTTGCTGCAGGTGCAGTGCGACATGCGCGAGCGCGGGCAGGTGCGTGGGTCGGCTCCGGCCACTAGCGACATACGGCGACGATAGGAGGAAACATCTCCGACAGCGCCTCCGGCGACAGTGGAACTAAATCTGACAATGCATCGTCTACTAAGGCGGTCCCAGCTCGGTCCCGCGGTGGAGACGCTCAGTAGTACAACTTCCAATTCCGTTCAGCAAACTTTTTTTATGGCTCGGAGCAGACAAACGAGCACACAGGTCACCGGACTCTAAAATCCATAGACATTTGAAATCTCAAGATTGAAATCTTACGATAACAATCTCAGGCCTTCCTGTTCTCATCTTCTCCCGTGTCAGATTTTCACCCGTGTATAACACAAAACTTTTCACCTCACTACAGCGAGAAAAATTAGCTCAATTCCGCATTTTGCACGGTTTCCCGTAATTCCACAGGTGTTAATACGTCTTTCGTCACTCGAATCACTCATTTTTAATAAAAAAACAAACTAGAAAAACATGCGAATATTTAACGTTGACGCAAAGATGAAGGAAAACTGCTATACTACCTCTATGCGATGACGGCTTAATTAAAAAGTTTTGACTTAAGTTCTTTTTTATTATTTCGGATGCGTTTTGTTCGCACATCGACTTACTTGGACTGTCAGAACATTTTATCCGTTTTTACAACAAGAATGAAGGTTAATGTTGAATGCTGATATTTATGAATTAAAATAAAGTTGTACCTAAGACTGTATTTAGTATTTTTTACTCGACGCAATTCATTCATTGTGATGTTAAAAATTCAGCGGTTTTAACGTTTTACGTTTTGTTAGCTGCCAAATATCACTAAAGCTGCCTTCAAATGTCAAAACTCTTTCTTCACATGTGGATAAAAAGCGATTTTCTCAATAGATATCAAACAAACAAAAACGGCTTTCCGAGCTAGTGAGATGAAAAGAACTTTGACTTTGACATTATTGTCATATACCTATGTAAATCAATGAATACCTATTGACTCACATAAGTGCACCAATCAAACACACGACACACTTCCTTTCTTCACAATTTTTTTTTTAAATAATGTCTAAATGGTAGTACCTAATAAAAATTATAGTTGTAAAATTATTATTTCATTATATAGGTAGTGTGCTGTCCCCAAAGGGGCAGGCCTTATAAAATATAAAAAAAAAGATTAATTTATTTAATCTGTTTGGCGGACCGGTAGACAAAAGATATTTGCCAATCGAAATAGTGGTAGTTACGTTGTGTGGTTTTTTAAATGTTTTAGTAACCCATGATTCCTAGGGCGAGAATGAGGGATAACAGATTCTTCTGATTAAATAGATATTCAAGAATAAGGGAATTCAAATAATTGTATTAGTTGAGGAAAAGAAACGTCTAGAGAACTTCAGTTTATGGAAATTCGACAAGTTTTGTGATCTGGTAAAAGCAGAGCCCCTCCCCGCTCTTGCTCGTGTGCTCGACTCCAGGCTGGTCACACTCCGCCAGCCTGTCCCGAACTTGTCTGGGGAGAGCTTCCATTACGTCGCCGAGTCAGTCTAGGTAAGTCCTCGTAACCAAGAGAGCAGAGGGCCCGACAAATTATAGTCACTCCAAGAGACAGGATTTAATTCTTTTCCTAATAATTTAGATGGAGAGACTATTGACCTAAACTACCCCTCTTGTGTCCTCGGATATTTAGGACGACGGAATGTGTGTGTTTTCTGCAATCCAGTGTGACAGGTATCAAAGCAAACCCAGAATGTTGGAGGTCTCCTCCCCTTCGAATCCGTCAAGGCACCCGATATCACACGCTCAGCTTTCGCTTCGCTTAGTCGAGTCCCCACGAACCGACATGAGAGCCGGGAGTAGAAAGCAGTTGCCGAGCTAAACTCGCAGGCATCCTTGCTGACATGAGATCATAAAAACCAAGCCAGCAAGTCACCTCAACTAACTAACGTCTTTCGACCAGAGGTGAGATCGACTCTTGACGCAACTCAAATCCGACCCCCGGTTCCCCAAGATAAATTTTGAAGCCTTTAACCTTGAACCTTCAACACACTGAAGCAGTCTGTGCAGTCTGTATGGATACTGGTCATACGGTGTGTAGTGTCTCTGCTTGCTATTTTAATCCAAGATGTTTAGTGGCGGTAAGATGTCATCGACGTCTGTGACCCGCTGATAACTTTCACCAAGACACTAAACCCTCTTCGACTCGAATAGAAACATGTATAATATCCGATGCATTAAACGAGAAAGGTAAAGATAAATTGTAATTTAAATTGCCAGGACACAAGCAAAACTGTAAACCCCAATATAAGAGCCGAAAGAGAACTAAATAATCTTAGCCAAACAGCATGGGAAAATTTAGAAAAGTTCTTCCAATAAACTGAAGATTAGACATGGAGTCCTAAAAGGTACACAAGATCCAAAAGAATTAGATCAGTCTTGAATTATTAATAAACCTTTGAATTCCCTTGATTAAAAACATTTATAAAAGAATATCAAATGAACAATAAAATTATTTACCTTTAAATAATTATTAGTTTCGCAATAGAATTAAAATCCCGTGAAATAATTCAAAGAAATTTATCACTAGTTTGGTTTTCCGAAGACCAGCGTATATCACTTTTAAATTCAATATGATTTGCTTCTAAGAATTTATTTTTTAAAAATTGTTCTGTTTTTTAAATAAATTGTTCCTTCCAAAAAATATAAAATTTCGAAACTCAAAACATTTTGAAAATATTCGTAAATAAAAAAAAATCAAAATCAAAGAAAAATATTCAAATAAACATGTTCTAACAAGGACAGCTTTGCTACGAATGATCTAATAGCCTTGTTGTCAAAATTGCAATGACATCTTCCATAATTCAAAATATTTTGAAAATGACGACATTAAATGTCATTCGTAACCAACTGCATTACTACCCTAAGTGCAACGATGCACCCATCGAGTAACCACTAAAAGACAACACTTAGCTTCGGGTCCCGACGAGATGTCAAGGCCGCGCAGCCGCAAACCGAACTCTCACGACAGCGACTCCAAACCGCTCAGAAGCCCTCGTAGTAAGCGACGGAGCTCTCAGAATCATGCTCCCGCGTGAAATGTATTGAAATGAAAAGTTAAATATGTAACTAAGGTTTCCCTGTACTACGAAAGTTTTCCTTACTCTATTACCATACCCTGAAACACAACAAACATTCACAATAAATTAAACACCATACGGAACCCCTTCTAAACAACGACCATCACCCTTCCATTCGTCTTTCAGGTCCTCAACTAGAACACTCATTCCCAAGCTTCCCTATTCTAAGTAATAAGACATATACGAAAAATTAAAATACCTATGAGAAATCACCAGTTCGATTTTCTAGTTCTCAAATCATAAACCAAATTATTCGTGGACATGATTTCTTATAGATAAGTGTTTCCAACAACGGTAGGACTACAATATTTACCTTTTTAAGTAGACTTTGTCTACATGAAACTTACGAGAACCTTCTAGCGTCTCCTTGCAAAATTCCTATAGATCGCCTCCTTTATGTTATTCACCATTATACACTCTGCACATTATTAATTTTAAAGGAAAATTTTGTAGATATAACACTATTACTATCAAGAAAAGCAAATAAAAATCTTAAGAAATACATTTTTTACAAGCCCGTCGATCACTCCCGTCAACTCCCAACCGTTTCTTAGCAACCCCCCACACACTCTCTCTCCGTTTTCTAACCAGTCAAATACCAAAGACAATTTAATTCTTGCTTGGAGGTTTGACTCGAGATGAGGTCAGTACAATCCCCCCCTAAATCTTGACGATATTCAACGGAGCCAAGATTTAACCTTCTTATTCCAACTCCTTGTCTCCAATCAATCCCAAACAAGAGTTAAATTTCATAACCAATTCACCAACTGAACCCCAAAAACTATTTAAGGAGTCCCCTAACTTATTTTATCTTTCTTCCCCCCCCCAATCCTTTTTCCCCTATGCTACATCTTTCCCCCCCCCCTCTCCTAAATTAAACCTCCATTACCAAATATGAATTCAAAACCACTAGCCAGTAAGCAAATACTTTATTAATATTTCCAAAGCCTTATAATATTGAACTAAACACCAAATACCATATAATCTAATACTCAAATATATTCCAAAGCAAAATTACTCCGAATTAATCCTACCCCACATAACACTCACTAATGCTTCTGCATGGAAATTCATAACCGACATCAACGTCCCTATAAAATTTCTAATTCCCCAACTTCTAACTTCATTTTCCTGATTAAACATAATATCGTGCTAAATGTATTGCATTGAACATCCCCTTCTCTTGCAAAGTTTCGGGGTGTACCAAAACATAAACATTATCAAACTGTCTTGCTGCTACCCTGTATGGACCTTCATAAGTTAAATCAAACTTCCGAGTAACTCCACTCATAGAGTCAGACTTATTCAATCTTCGCAACTTAACCAAATCTCCAACCTGATACTGAATTAATTTATGAGTTAAATCAAACCTAGTCTTTCTCTGTTGGCTAGCCAATTGTAAATTAACCCTAGCTTGCTCCCGAATCTCTCCTATATCCCTATTACGTACAAGATAAGGCAAATGGGTATCTATTGATAAATGAGTCACACTACCAAAAAGAACTTCATTAGGTGTAAACCCCGTACTTAAATGAAATGTATTGTTATACAACTCCTCAATCTTCTCTAACCATAAACCCCAATTTCTATGCCTTTCATGACAATAAATCCTAAAGAATTTTCCCAACTCTTTATTAACACGTTCCGTCGTATTTGGCCTAGGGTTCCTAATAGTTGTATATATAGCCCTAACTCCCATATTCCGTAATCCTAATTTCCATGTATTCCCTATAAATTGTTTTCCATTATCAGTCATTACAGTTTTCGGCTTTATTGTTAATGCAAAATTTTGCATCCTAACCACAACCGCTTTCGCTGTTGCCACCCTCAACCCATATAATTTAATGTATTTAGTAAAGGAATCTTGTATTACGAATATGTATGTTATTCCCCCCCTAGACGCTGGTAAGGGTCCATAAAGGTCTGCCATAACTAAATCCCCTGGATTCTCCGTTACAATAGAATTACACGCCCCCACATACTTAACATTATCCACTTTGGATAATTGGCAAATATGACAACACCTAACAAACTTCTCTACCATTCTCTTCATTCCAAGCCAATAAAATCTTTGTTTTAGATATTTCATCATTTTATAAATCCCCAAATGCCCTAACTCCAAATGAACTTGTCTACACACCTCAGCTTGCAAAGCTTCTGGTAAATATAAAACTTCAACATCATTGACATGTTTTCTAAAATAAAGCACACCATCGACAACTGAACAACGCATCGCTATTCTGGACAATCGACTTCCTCCTTCCACTTGCCCTAGCACGCGTTCCTTAATGCCTTTTGCTACATTATCCATATCCTGAAACTGAACCATCTGTTCTAATTTAGATTCTAATTCAGTATTATTCTGCACCCCCATATACATTATCGATGGACACCAAGTTTTCCCTTCTTGAATGTCCCCATCCCTTGGAAATCTAGACAAAACGTCCACTCCCCCATTTTCGACCCCCCTAACATGCTCTATTGTGTAATTAAACTGTTCTAAATACAATATCCATCTTGTAATCCGACTGTTAAATAATTTAATGTTCTTTACAAACACTAAAGCTTTATGATCAGTCCTAATAATTAATTCCGCCCCCCTTAAATAAGTCTCAAACTTCTTAACCCCATAAATTACTGCCCAAAATTCTTGTTCTGTAACTGTCCACCTCAATTCTGATCCTCTCAACGACCTTCCACAAAAACTCAAAATCCGTTTATTACCCTCATCGTCATATTGATATAACTCTCCCGCAATTCCTACCCCTGAACTATCCGTCTGCAAATAATAAACTTTATTCACATCTGGATGTGACAACATAATAGTTGTAGAAAACTCCTGTTTCAATTTCTTAAATGCCGCATCTAACTCCTCATCCCAATACCAAACTTGTTCCTTTTTTAACAATCTTGTCAAAGGAATAATCAAAGTGCTATAATTTGGAATAAATCTCCGGTAGTAATTACATAACCCTAAAAATGCTCGCACATGCTTCACCTTTTTCAGAGTTGGAAACTCTTGAATCGACTTGACTTTATTTGGATCAGTCCGAATCCCTTCAGTAGAAACTATATGTCCTAACATTTTCACTTCCCGACAAGCAAACTTACACTTCTCTAAATTACAAGTCAAACCCGCATTCTCTAATCGTCCTAGGACCTTGTCTAATTGCTCCAAATGTTCTTCCCAACTCCCTTTCGTTAATATTGCCAAATCATCTAAATAATTTACACAAAAACTTCTAACTCCTGGCCCCAACACTACATCCATCGCCCGACTAAAACTTCCCACAGACGTCTTCAGACCTTGTGGCAAAACATTATACATATAGGACCTCCCATTCACAGTAAACCCGGTATACTGCCTACTCTCTTTTGATATAGGAATTTGAAAATACGCATTGTTTAAATCTACGATAGTTATAAATTTTACACCATGAAATGCATTTAAAACATCTATCTGCATTGGTGGGGCCTCTGACTCTGCCACCATGTATTTGTTAATTTCTCTAGCATCAAGTAAAATACGAATAGACCCATCAGGTTTGCTTGTATATGTTAAAGGACTACTATAAGGAGTTGCCCCTCTAGAAATAATCCCCAACTCTACCATCTCATTTAATTTTTCATCAATCTTATTACGATAAGCATACGGAATCGGATAGGATCTATTTATTCGCGGAGTGTGTTCAGACATTTCTATATGATGAACATAACAATTTGCCCTACCAATTTGCTTCGTGAATACTATCTTATGACTCTCTAAAACTTGCTTTAAATCCATCCTCATACTATCAGTCAATTTTACTCCCACATTAAGTCTATCCAGAAAATCCTCACTCTTCACAGTGGAATCCCTTTTATCAACCTGACCGACTCGTAGAGTTCTAACGTTTACACTCTCTTGACCTTCATCAATAAACGGTACACTAACTTCTTCCCCATTACCCGACAGAATTAAAGACTTAGGATCTCGCAAATTAATAACAGCATCATGGGAAAGTAACCAGTCAAAGCCTAATATCACCGGTACTGTCAATTTTGGAACTACCAACAATCCAGTATCGAAACCTATCCCCTGAACTTTTAACTCAATAGATGTTAGCTGCTGTATTTCCAAACTTTTCTGCCCTACTGCTCCTCTAATCTGTATAGGTTTTACTGGTAATGATGGAAACCTTGTATCTTTAGTAATTTGTAAAGATTCATAAAGCTCTTCTGAAATACAGCTCACTTCACTCCCAGTATCTATCAACCCATTTATTGTATTCCCTAATATCTCAATAACAATCTCCGCTCTAACCTTGCGAGAACCCCCATCAAAACATACCTCTTCATCAAACAAGGATGCCGCAACAAAAGTTTGTAAAAATTCAGAAACATGTGGCCGATCTAATAAACTTGGGGAAAGATTTGGAAAAGCATCTAAATTCAACTTAACTTCCTTATTCTGAACTCTATTCTCATCCCCAAAACCACATCTACCAAAATTTGACCAAGTTTTATTAGCCGATATGGGATATAAATTTCCATGTCCGTCTTTCCCTAATCCTATTCCCTCAATCGCAATAGTAAAAGCTACCTCAACCTTTCAAATTGCACTATTCATAATTCTCGAGAAACGAAAGTAATGCCTCTCCCTTAATTCACAAAATCTCTTCCCCTCAATCTGCTTAATACCCTAGAATCCTGGTCACGCGGCACCAATTGTGCTGTCCCCAAGGGGCAGGCCTTATAAAATATAAAAAAAAAAGATTAATTTATTTAATCTGTTTGGCGGACCGGTAGACAAAAGATATTTGCCAATCGAAATAGTGGTAGTTACGTTGTGTGGTTTTTTAAATGTTTTAGTAACCCATGATTCCTAGGGCGAGAATGAGGGATAACAGATTCTTCTGATTAAAGAGATATTCAAGAATAAGGGAATTCAAATAATTGTATTAGTTGAGGAAAAGAAACGTCTAGAGAACTTCAGTTTATGGAAATTCGACAAGTTTTGTGATCTGGTAAAAGCAGAGCCCCTCCCCGCTCTTGCTCGTGTGCTCGACTCCAGGCTGGTCACACTCCGCCAGCCTGTCCCGAACTTGTCTGGGGAGAGCTTCCATTACGTCGCCGAGTCAGTCTAGGTAAGTCCTCGTAACCAAGAGAGCAGAGGGCCCGACAAATTATAGTCACTCCAAGAGACAGGATTTAATTCTTTTCCTAATAATTTAGATGGAGAGACTATTGACCTAAACTACCCCTCTTGTGTCCTCGGATATTTAGGACGACGGAATGTGTGTGTTTTCTGCAATCCAGTGTGACAGGTATCAAAGCAAACCCAGAATGTTGGAGGTCTCCTCCCCTTCGAATCCGTCAAGGCACCCGATATCACACGCTCAGCTTTCGCTTCGCTTAGTCGAGTCCCCACGAACCGACATGAGAGCCGGGAGTAGAAAGCAGTTGCCGAGCTAAACTCGCAGGCATCCTTGCTGACATGAGATCATAAAAACCAAGCCAGCAAGTCACCTCAACTAACTAACGTCTTTCGACCAGAGGTGAGATCGACTCTTGACGCAACTCAAATCCGACCCCCGGTTCCCCAAGATAAATTTTGAAGCCTTTAACCTTGAACCTTCAACACACTGAAGCAGTCTGTGCAGTCTGTATGGATACTGGTCATACGGTGTGTAGTGTCTCTGCTTGCTATTTTAATCCAAGATGTTTAGTGGCGGTAAGATGTCATCGACGTCTGTGACCCGCTGATAACTTTCACCAAGACACTAAACCCTCTTCGACTCGAATAGAAACATGTATAATATCCGATGCATTAAACGAGAAAGGTAAAGATAAATTGTAATTTAAATTGCCAGGACACAAGCAAAACTGTAAACCCCAATATAAGAGCCGAAAGAGAACTAAATAATCTTAGCCAAACAGCATGGGAAAATTTAGAAAAGTTCTTCCAATAAACTGAAGATTAGACATGGAGTCCTAAAAGGTACACAAGATCCAAAAGAATTAGATCAGTCTTGAATTATTAATAAACCTTTGAATTCCCTTGATTAAAAACATTTATAAAAGAATATCAAATGAACAATAAAATTATTTACCTTTAAATAATTATTAGTTTCGCAATAGAATTAAAATCCCGTGAAATAATTCAAAGAAATTTATCACTAGTTTGGTTTTCCGAAGACCAGCGTATATCACTTTTAAATTCAATATGATTTGCTTCTAAGAATTTATTTTTTAAAAATTGTTCTGTTTTTTAAATAAATTGTTCCTTCCAAAAAATATAAAATTTCGAAACTCAAAACATTTTGAAAATATTCGTAAATAAAAAAAAATCAAAATCAAAGAAAAATATTCAAATAAACATGTTCTAACAAGGACAGCTTTGCTACGAATGATCTAATAGCCTTGTTGTCAAAATTGCAATGACATCTTCCATAATTCAAAATATTTTGAAAATGACGACATTAAATGTCATTCGTAACCAACTGCATTACTACCCTAAGTGCAACGATGCACCCATCGAGTAACCACTAAAAGACAACACTTAGCTTCGGGTCCCGACGAGATGTCAAGGCCGCGCAGCCGCAAACCGAACTCTCACGACAGCGACTCCAAACCGCTCAGAAGCCCTCGTAGTAAGCGACGGAGCTCTCAGAATCATGCTCCCGCGTGAAATGTATTGAAATGAAAAGTTAAATATGTAACTAAGGTTTCCCTGTACTACGAAAGTTTTCCTTACTCTATTACCATACCCTGAAACACAACAAACATTCACAATAAATTAAACACCATACGGAACCCCTTCTAAACAACGACCATCACCCTTCCATTCGTCTTTCAGGTCCTCAACTAGAACACTCATTCCCAAGCTTCCCTATTCTAAGTAATAAGACATATACGAAAAATTAAAATACCTATGAGAAATCACCAGTTCGATTTTCTAGTTCTCAAATCATAAACCAAATTATTCGTGGACATGATTTCTTATAGATAAGTGTTTCCAACAACGGTAGGACTACAATATTTACCTTTTTAAGTAGACTTTGTCTACATGAAACTTACGAGAACCTTCTAGCGTCTCCTTGCAAAATTCCTATAGATCGCCTCCTTTATGTTATTCACCATTATACACTCTGCACATTATTAATTTTAAAGGAAAATTTTGTAGATATAACACTATTACTATCAAGAAAAGCAAATAAAAATCTTAAGAAATACATTTTTTACAAGCCCGTCGATCACTCCCGTCAACTCCCAACCGTTTCTTAGCAACCCCCCACACACTCTCTCTCCGTTTTCTAACCAGTCAAATACCAAAGACAATTTAATTCTTGCTTGGAGGTTTGACTCGAGATGAGGTCAGTACAGTAGCCATTTACTTTCTTAGTAATTTTAAAATACATTTCTTTCTAAATAAATAAAAATACATTCATATACATATATATACAGTGGTGGTCACATAATTAGGGACACTTGTTTTTTCCCATACAAAACGCGAGGTATTTATTTTTTCAAATCCTTATTAAATGAAAGATCCGTTTTCAACAGAGATGTATTGTACATACATTTAAACCTTAGTTCATTAATGAACGATGAGTGTAACCAAATATTAAATTAGTTTAGAACTTTTCGAATGGTGGTCAAAATTGAAAAGTCATATTTGTAGGCGATTGTATGGGAAAAAAACAAGTGTCCCTAATTATGTGACCACCACTGCATATTATACTAGAGGACGCCCGCGACTTCGTACGCGTAGAATTAGTTTCCCGGTACTCCCCCTATTTTAACTATTTTAGTGCTCACTTATATCATGAAAGGAACCTCTGTACCAAATTTCAAGTTTCTAGGTACAGCAGTTTTGGCTGTGCGTTAATATCTAAGTCAGTCAGTCAGGTTTGCCTTTTTTATATAAATATATATGTTAAAAGATTCTGTTACCTAATTTATATTTTCATTACTAGCGACCTCGCGACGAGTATCGGCCATATTTGTATGTACTCGTACTCGTATATTGACGTCGGATAAACATCAGCCCATGGTGCAATGCACAGTGCCACTCTACGAGACAGGCCGGTAGGCCCCGTGTCATCTACACTAGTAGATGACACGGGGAAATCCTTACTACTTGGAAAAAGTTGTGCAGTGTTTAGTACTTAACTATACTTACTTATTATTAGTTTTATCTGTAGATTCTTCTTCTTCTTCTTTGTCGGTATCACTCTTGACAGAGTGGTCGTGGTCATCACTTCAGGTGTTGGTGGCAAGCTTCACAACACGCCGCCACTCTTCTCTGATGGCCGCCTTCCTCGTGCATTCATGCAGTGATGATGAGCCATTCACTGCCGCTTTTATCTGGTCAGTCCACCTCATAGGCGATCTTCCTCGTGACCTGGTACCCTCAACCTTTCCCTGGACCACAAGTCGCTCAATAGCCACCTCTCCTCGGCGGCATACGTGGCCAAAAAAGGTGAGGATGCGAGACTGTACCAAAGACGATAAACGCTGCTTGATGCCGAGTTCTCGAAGTATAGACTCGTTGGTACGGAATTCAGTCCATGATACTCCGAGCATTCTCCTCCAGCACCACATCTCTAGGGCGTCTATCCTCTTCTTCTCTACTCCCCGCAGGGTCCACGTTTCTGCGGCGTACAGGAATATGGGGAATACAAGTGCCCGAACTAGACGGATTTTTGTGTCTCTATATATGTTGCGATTCCTCCATATTTTCCTCAACTTGTCCATTGCAGACCTAGAAATTGCCATACGCCTCTTCACTTCGTCGATACATCCACCGTTGTTCGTAATTAAGGCTCCCAGATAAATGTATGATTGCACCACATCACAATTAGCAATTTGTGTAGTTTCTGGAGAATTGTTATTCATGCGGTCGACAATCATCATTTTTGTTTTATTCCGGTTTATCTTAAGTCCGAACTCAAGGCTAACGCGTTCCATCTTGCCGAGAAGTTCTTCCATGTGCTGGGTACTGGTGGCGAACAAAGTGGTATCGTCTGCATATCGCAGGTTGGAGATCGTCAAGCCACCGATCGAGATGCCATCTGTCCAGTTTTCAAGTACAATCCTCATTATGAGCTCTGTGTACACATTGAACAGTAGTGGAGAAATAATGCATCCCTGACGGACTCCGGCGCTGGGGTGGAAGTGATTGGATTGTACGTCATCTGCGCGTACTGAGGCTGTGCCATCCTCATACAGTCTTCGCAGGAGGTGTACCAGGTGTTTTGGAACACCCATCGCCGTCAGCGTTTTCCAGAGTTTGGGCCACTTGACAGAGTCGAACGCCTTAGAGAAGTCCACAAAGCATATGTAGGCGGGCTTGTTGAATTCTCTGGCTTTCTCTATAATTTGTCGAACTGTCAAAATCTGCTCCCGGGTTCCCCTCCCCTTAACAAAACCAGCCTGTTCAGGAGCAATTTCTTTGCTTAAGTAGGGCTTTAGACGCTGGTTCAGTACGTGCAGTAAAATCTTGCTCGCGTGAGAGATAAGGGCAATAAGTCGGTAATTACTGCACGTCTTGGTGGAACCCTTCTTGTGCAAGGGGACAAGAACAGTGTGAGCCCATTCTTTCGGCCAGTGCCCCGTGAGCCATATCTTATTGCACAGGGTGTGGAAGATCTGGACACCATGTTCGCCCGATGCCTTGATCGTCTCGATCGGTATGGCATCTGCCCCTGTGGCTTTGCCGTTCTTCAGATGTTTAATTGCGGCTCGTACTTCATCCTTCAGAATATCGGGCTCAAGATCTTCGTTTCCGGGTTCCGTAGGGGCGTAACACTCTGATTGCGGGTCTTGAAAGAGGGACTCGCAGTATTGTCTCCACGTTTCAGCTATTGTCACTACGTTCGTCACCGTTTCTCCAGTAGAGCTTTCGATGGCCCAGGTCTTGCAACTCAGAGTTTTTGTGATAGCGCGGATTTTTTGGTGCAGGTCCCTAGATTCATGCTTATTTGCATGGACTTCCACTTCTGCACAAATGTCCCGAAGTTGGTCGTTCTGGTCCCGCCTAAAAGCTTCCTGAATTCTGGCGGACTTTTCGTTGAGAGATCTTATATCAGCTCCAGATGCCTTCATGTTTCGCCTTTCCTCCACAAGACTTAACGTTGCATCGCTCATCCAATGCTGCCGTTTCCGTTTCCGTACGTTTACGCTAGACTCTTTGACCGAACTCACCATAACGCTTTTAGCCCGATCCCACAACTGATCTGGAGTCTCTGCGTTGGAGTCCACGTTCGTCCACGGTATCATCGCTTGCTCCAGTGCACTTAAAAACTTCGCATTGTCAGTTACTTCAACCTTTTGTCGTATCTCGAGTTTCCTAACTGCTCTTAACTTTAATTGCACTTTCGCTATCAGCAACTGATGATCTGACCCGCAGTCTGCTCCTGGTAGAGTATGAGCATTCTTAATATATGTTTTCCACCGCGATCTAATCAGGATATAATCAATTTGATTGCGGTGTTTACCGTCTGGCGATATCCAAGTATATAATCTGCGTCGGTGATGCTCAAAGAATGTATTGGATATCACCAAGCCGTTATCAGCCGCGAATTGAATGAGCCGGTCCCCTTGCTCGTTGCGTTGGCCTAAGCCAAATTTACCTACACAGTGACTCAGCTGATGAGCATCTGCTCCCACTTTTGCGTTGAGATCACCCAAGACGATCAAAACTTCTCTATTGGAGATTTTTTCGATGGTATTTTCCAGTTCTGTGTAAAAGCTCTCTATCTCATCATCACGTGCAGCACTAGTCGGTGCATAAACCTGAATGAGGTTAAAATTCACAGCCGCTTTAAGCTTTATCCTTATTATCCTGTCGCTAATAGGTTCATACTCCATTACACTATTCCTTAGATTTTTTGGAATAAGGAAGGCAACTCCATTCCTGCTGTTATCGTCATTTCCAGAGAAGTATATGGCATGAGTCTCTGTGAGAAAATGACCGTTGCTCTTCCAGTGAGTTTCACTAATGCCGCAGATATTAATGCCACACCTCGTTAACTCCTTCTCTAGGATGTTTAGCTTGCCTGGTTGAAGCAAACCGCGAACATTCCATGTCCCGATCCTTTGGATATGTCGCATCGTCATGGGGTCTCCAGTAGCATGTTTTCCATACGCTGCCTGGTCCCCTACAACCATATGGCCGGTAGCCAATTTCCCACCGTCTGCCCCGGACGCAGCACGGCGCCGGTTGCTAAGCGGATCGCATGGCCTCCTCTGTGTATTTGACTGTACCTTCATGATGACTTTCTTGGGAATTTGTTATGCAGTGGTTTCCCCTTACCTTCTGCATTAAAGCCTTTTTTGGGGCTATTTAAATCCCAAGGCCGTTTTAGCCTCTTCCAACCGGTTTCCCAGCAAGGTGAATGGTTATCCCGCCATTTGCTCGGTCGCCAGAGCCTCGTCTGTTGCCTAGCAGGGAGCACCACGGGGCAGTAATACGCCACCCCGCCGCCATCCGGCGCGTGCAGGTGAGGTTGACAATAGGTTATCTGTAGATTGGGTCACTGTAAATAAATAAATATTTGATTTGATTTGACATTTACCCTCGTCTAGTATCCCGAGTGCAAGCCTCGAGCTCAGTTCAGGACTAGGTAGGTCGATTATTTGTGTAGATAAGATGATCCTCTGATATTGTTTATTCGTTGGTTGCAGAAGTGGGAGTACCTGCGCGCGTCGCAACAACTGCGCCACGTGGAGTCCGGGCTGTGCGTGGACGCGGCCGGCGTCGGCGCCGGGGAGGCCGCGCGCGCGCGCCGCTGCCGGGACGCCGTGCGCTACACGCAGCAGTGGAACTTCGACTACGACGACACCAACAGCTCCAGTGAGTAGTGATACTTACTTACAAATCCAATAGAGCTCCGGACAAAAAACCTTTTTCAAACTTTATAGTTTTTGGGATATTTAGGTAACTAATGTGAAACTGGTGAAACGCGAATCAAAAACAGCCTGTGTATAACTTGCTTGCCCGCTACTATTTGCTGAGCTGAGTCTTACTTATTTGACTTCACACTACAGTGCAACGATTCTATTTCTGGTCTAATCTTGCTTCTTATTTATTTTATTTTTTACCATGTCTGTTGTGTTGTAGTGTGGTTTTGTCAAATAAATGTTTTGAATTTGAATTTATTAATATACAGGGTGTCCTAGACTTTGACTTGTTGAACTTGTTTCACAGAAAATAAATCAATTAATATTTAAATGTTTTATTTTTATTTCAATTAATTTAGTTTCAACAAATATTAATTTTGAATGAAACATATTCAGTAGAAAAACGTCCAATAAATTTTATTACGTCGAATAATTGTTTGAAAGTCATGCTAAATGGTAGAATTATTATTCACTTAAGTTGCAGGCGACGTGCTCCCGGTCGGGGTGGAGCGGTGCCTGCAGCAGCTGAGGCGGTGAGTCGAGTGGGCGTGCTAGGGGCGACTCGGGGCGGCTCGGGGCGGATGGGGGCGGCTCAGGGCAGCTCGCATCGGGTCGGGTCGGCTCAGGGCGGCTCCGGGCACACACACACGCACACGCGCGCACACGCGCACGCACACACACACACTTTCGCATTTATCATATTAGTAGCTTTTTTTTGTGATGATAGGAAAGTTAAGAGATGACGAAGTTTTTTATTTTGATAATGAAGATGTCGGTGTTAATAATTATGACATAGATTTAGTTGATGGTGTTGATGTTGAGGACGGGGTTGTCGTCAGGCGGCGCGCGCGCCCGCGGCCGGCGCAGGCAGCGCCCTCGGCGGGGAGCGGCGGCGGCGTGACGAGATACACAACTGACGTGACGACGCTGCTATAAGCGGACGGAAGCGGCGCGTGGAAGCGGAATCTCACAAAACCTTAGAAGTATTATATATTATTATCATAATTATTTGTTTTTGTAATATTTAGAAGTGTTTAATTTGTAAAAACACACACAAATTACATATTTCTAAATATTACAAAAACAAATTGAGCGAAGTGTCGTCAGAAATATTGTGTAGTGTTAGGTTCACGGCCGGCCACACCGGCGCGAGCGACGGACGGCGAGCGCTACGCAACTTCATCTAGATCTATAATAATAAAAAATAGGTATATAGGCAGGTACTCACAGGCAAATAAACTGCGTCAACTTACGAACAAATTGACGCAGTTTACTAGTCACGACGCAATGGAGTACCTAGACAATAATAGACTAGGTTTTGTTACATTGGCATTAAATTTTATTGTACCTAAGTTTCAATTGGTTTCATTTTCTGAACGTAATTGTAAAGTTAAGTATAAAGTGTATTGTAACTAGACCTACTAGACGAACCAAAACTTATGGACGTGCTTGTTTTAAGGCAGATTATAGACGATCAGACCATGAACGATCATCGCCGATAGTGTAAAGGGGGCATAGCATTCAATACGTGTAGAATCACTGCATACCTTTTAAGTTCTGTCGTTTGAAAAAACTAAAGATAATTTAAGTGTTAAATGGTTTTTATTGTTTTTCAAAGTAATCACCCTGATATGTAATACACTTTTTCATTCTATCGAACCAGTTTTCGAAACACTTATTCCATTCCGAAGTCGGGGTCTCCAAAATGGCCGATTTGTATGCCTCAACCGCTTCTTCAGGCGTCCGGTAGGTACCGTTGACCACGAAGTCGTTGCTTGATTTTTGGAAAATTGAAGAAGTCTTAAGAAGGCTTAAGTCTGGACTGTACGGCGGGTGATCAAAATTTTCGACGTTTTGTTCTTTTAAAAACGCAATTGTCTGCCGGGCGGTGTGCGAGCTAGCATTATCGTGGTGCAGTACTATACGACGTCTTGGGTTATTTTTTCGGAACTCGCCGATAACTTTTGGTAAACAAACATTGGTATACCAGTCAGCATTAACTGTTTTACGATCTTCGAGCACGATGGTCGCAACGTGGCCACTTTTCGCTACAAACGTGGCGACCATTTTTTTCGAAGTGCTCCGTGAGCGTATTACTTTGGTCGGTTTTGGCTCATCTTGAAACACCCAAACAGTCGACTGCTGTTTAGAATCCGGATCGTAGGAATATATCCAAGATTCGTCACCACTGATAATGTCATAAACGTGTTTAGAGTCTCCTCGGCTGAATTGCCGCGGAGTTTTGGTCTTCACTAAGTAAATGTGGTATCCAGCGTGAGATCAATTTTTTTACACCTAAGTGATCATGCAATATATTTTGAACACTGGTCCCTGAAATGCTTAATGAAGCTTCTATCTCGCGGTATGTCGCATGGCGATCTTCGACGATCAGTTGCCGTACAGCATCAATGTTTTCCTGGGTTACAGCTGTTTTTGGTCGGCCTTCACGATGCCTATCACTAAGACTAGAGCAACCACGTTGAAATTCCAAATACCAACGTTCCACAATCCGGATGCATGGTGCTTCATTTTTAAAAACCGTAGTCAGCTCTTCAAAGCACTGAAGACGCGTAAAACCCCTTTTAAAGTTGTAAAATATTATCGCACGTAAATTTTCCTTCGAAATTTCCATTTTCACAACCGACTTGTCAACTTTGAACCGACGCTGTACTAAAACGAATCGGCCGATCTCGAGACATTCTTTTGTTTTTGAATTCTAAATTCAAATATTTTAAGATGATACTAGTTTTTTTTTTAATAATCACGGGAGTTTTGCAAACGGCAGAACTTAAAAGGCAGCCCTCGTAGTATACAACAAAGTCGCTTCCCTCTGTCTGTCGCTATGTAGGTATACTTAGATCTTTAAAACTACGCAACGGATTTTGATGCGGTTTTTTTTAATAAATAGAGTGATTCAAGGGGAAGGTTTTTATTTGCAATAAGTTTTGGATTATGTACGGGTATAAACCGAAGCGAAGCGAGGGCGGGTCACTAGTTGTTGATGATGATGATGATGATGATGATGATGGTGATGATGATGATGATGATGATGATGATGGTGATGATGATGATGATGATGATGATGATGACGATGATGGTGGTGGTGGTGGTGGTGGTGGTGGTGGTGGTGGTGGTGGTGATGATGATGATGGTGGTGGTGGTGGTGGTGGTGGTGGTGATGATGATGATGATGATGATGATGATGATGATGATGATGATGGTGATGGTGGTGGTGGTGTGGTGGTGGTGGTGGTGGTGGTGCTGGTGGTGGTGGTGGTGATGATGATGATGATGATGATGATGATGATGATGATGATGATGATGATGGTGGTGGTGGTGGTGGTGGTGGTGGTGGTGGTGGTGTGGCGGTGGTGGTGGTGGTGGTTGTGTTGGTGATGATGATGATGATGATGATGATGATGATGATGATGATGATGATGATGATGATGATGATGATGATGGTGATGATGATGATGGTGATGATGGTGATGATGGCGATGATGATGATGATGATAATTTTATTTTTAGGAATATACGTGCCATACTTAAAGAAATGTAAGTTTGTTTTCTATCTTCGTCCCTCCATATCTCATTAAAAATTGATCCCAGCAAAAAAGTGTATGGGATCTTTTTGTAGAGAATTTTATGTAAATTACTTATGTAATGGATCATTTTTGGCTATGGGCCACCGTTTACGAGTTATTTACGAAAAACTAAAAAAAAGGACCTTAGGCTGCGGCTCCACTAAGGGGGAGACGAGCGAAGCGCAGCGGAGCTGAGCCAATATTAACCAATAGAAGGCGCATGCGGTCACGTCGAGCGCGCCTTGCGCACATTAGTTTAGATTCTATTGGTTAATATTGGCACAGCTCCGCTCCACTCCGCTTATCTCCGCCTCAGTGGAGCCGCAGCCTTACACAAAAGAAGAAAACTCAGGGAGCCGGTGTTTTGGGATGTTTAATTAACGTAATATGTACAGTCAGTAAGTCTAGTGCTAAATGCGCCCCCCGCCGCTCGGTCAGTCGTCCTCGTGCGGCGCGAACAGCTTGGCCACCTCGAACAGGTCCTCGAACTCGCCCTGCGCCAGCACCTGCGCCACCGTCGGACAAACAGACACGTGAGCAAACAGACAGTATTCGAGGCAGACGCCACCAAAGTCGCCAACATCCTACCGCTTTCCACTCAAAATTCAACATCATGTAGAATATAAACGTACATGTAGTACATGTTTTCGCCTTATACGAAATCAAAATTTTCAATTAAATACAATTATATCCGCTATAAGTAGTTAATAACAAGAATTAGAATACTTAAGACAAATCTTTTCTGTTTCATTTTCGGTAGTCAAGGAAAAGAGTGCGAATTTCACCGTTATTATTATAATGTGAAAAAAACGAAGTAGGGTAGAATTACCGGTTTTGGCCACTAAATTTTAACTAATATCAGAGAATAGATAATAAGTACAAGTACAGAAGGCTCACTCCCTTGATCTTTACAACAACCGCTTTCTTCTTAGCCAAAACATTATGATTTATGGCCCTCTGACGTCGTCGACTCCAGCGCAAGCCAAACGGAACATTAAGGCTGTGTACGAACGTTGAAATTGGATTGGCTCACTCGCCGCGTCGCCGACAACGACTAAAAATAAAATAATAATGTGTTGCCCATTTATTTCTTGCATTCAATATAGAGAGCAATAAATGTATATTATACATACATACATAAACTCACGCCTTCGTTCCCAGAGTGGGGTAGGCAGAGCTACAGAATTACCAACAGCTCTAAAAACTTGTTGATAATTCTGTAACCACATTTTGCACAATCAGGCTAAGATGTTTACCAGCGTATTAGTGACAGGTTGCAAGCCCATCGCCTAACAGTACTATAAGCCTTTATTCCCTTAGTCGTCTCTTACGACATCCACGGGAAGAAATGGAGTGGCACTATTCTAATCCGGAAACCACACGGGCACCGAGATGCGATGAACGTAAATCGCGGAGTGAGCCGCGCCTGCTAATATCTAAAGCATTATAAAATTACAAAAGTATTTTTATATTTTATCTTAATATTAATCTTCAGTGTTAACTATTTATGAATATTATTCTTAATTTTACAGTAGTTTTGATACTCATTTCAACCTTAAGTGGCCAAAAAGGGCACAGTGGACACAAACGGTACTTCTACCCTACACGCGACCGACTGACGCCGCGCACCGTATCTACGGCAGTAGACTATTATGTAGGAGGGAGATAGAAACATCGATCCTTATTAAACCAGAGTATGTCTGAGCTCGCAGGGTAGAGCAACAGCTGCTTATGCCTTCCACCCACACGGCAACCTAATTAAATAATCCTCCAAGTATAAGTCGACTAATTTTGGATTCAAATGCAAATCCGAAACGATCCTGTTTTACAAAAAAAATCCTGTGGATGGATGAGGCTCAGTTGACGCGACATGGGATCACAAACTGTAGAAATCTGCACGATTGGTGCCCTAAGGGACAGAATCCTCATCTCAACAGGTCGTCAACCTTTCAGGTGCAATTTTACAGAAATCTGTGGGCAGGCCTTAGGCTGCGGCTCCACTGAGGCGGAGACGAGCGGAGCCGAGTGGCGTAGGGCTGTGACAAAAGTTAAGTGATTCCACTGAGGCGGAGACGAGCGCAGCTGGGTGGAGTCGCAGCCTTAAGCAGCATACAGGACGTCCCAAGACACCGCTTGACTGTTTCCACTGATGCGGAGCGCAGACAAGATGTGGATTTCAACTAATATAATTGGTCGATTCTTACACGTCTCCTCTTCGCTCCACTCATCTCCGCTTGACTGTTTCCATTGAAGCGGAGTGGAGATGAGATGTGGATTTCAACGATAATTAGTCTAACATGATTAGTCGAGCAAAACACGTCTTATCTCCGTTCTGCTTGTCTCCGCCTCAGTGGAGCCGCAGCCTTATTGACGACATGTTGATTGGCCCTATTTTTCTTCCGAGAACTTTAAACGGTGCACTAACTTTTAAGAGATGGCCTGCCCCTTGTATTGGAGGATGTACCATTGGATACAAGGAGAACATTGTTTCTCCAAATGGACGGATGTCCCGCCCATACGCTCTTGAAGTAAGAAGATTTCTTAATGACACGTATCCTAACCGTTGGATTGGTCGACAAGGGTCAGTGGCATGGCCAGCACGTTCTCCACACATGACGCCGCTGGACTATTTGTTTGGAGCACTATGAAGCAGAGGGTTTATAGTGCCCCATTAACACGGAAGAGGATTTGCGGGACAGAATAGTTGACTGTGACTTACATAAAAAAAACCCAGACATGATTCGTCGAACTACTAAACAAATGATAGTACGTGCAGGACTGTCTGCAAAAGCACGGTTTAATGCATTAAATGTAGTTAATAATGTTAATTAGTTAAGCGTAATTCAGTTAGTGATTATTAATGTATTTGTTTTCTCTTCTTGAGCGATAAATTAATTAGTAACACATACTAAACGACACAATATCTTTAATCACTCATCAAAAATTTTGTGCTTGCATTAGACACGTAGCATTTTTTTGAATAAAAACCTGTTTTTTTGTGTTTTGATTTTTTTTCATTTGGTTGACATAGGAAATGCTTTGGGATTAAAAAACCGTTTATTTCATCTCAATAGACCTGATATGAGGCGAGATATTTTACTTTGTTCCGATAGAGTTCACAGAAATCAATGATGTTTTAAATTTTAATCTTTAATGCCTAAACGTATGAATGCGGAAGTAGCGAAATAGATTTTTCAGGATCGTAGCAGGTGGAAAGAAGCGGTCTCCGTCTTCTCCTCTAGGAAACAGGCGTGATTTATTATATGTATGTAAAAAAAGACACCAATATTTTTTTGGCGCTGAAATGCATATAGTTTCATCTCTATTCGTTTGTGCACTTTATCCTGGGACACACTGTATAATAGTGCTTCTGATCGTGATGACATGGATCGTTTTACGCGAATCGTATTTCGGGTCAATAATCCGGGCGGGGCATCAGGAGCGCCGGGCGTACCTGTCTGGCGACGTGCATGCGGTTGAACAGGTTCCAGAGCAGCACGCCCACGACGCGCCGCTCGCGCAGGTAGAACACCACGCCGCGCTCGTAGCGCCGCGCGCCGGGCTCCGGGGGCTCCGCGGGCTCCGCGCGCTCCGCCGCCGCCACGGCCAGCGCGCCCGGCTCGCTCGCGCGCGCGCCGGCGTCCGACACGGCGTCCGCGCAGAACACGCCCACCGTCGGCAGCGTCGCGTCGATGATGCCGATCGCCTGCGGAGCGGGAACGGACGACATCGACCGGTTTAGCGGTATCGCGGTAGTCGGGCCGAGCCGGGGTGTCTGCGAGCGATCTCGAGAACGCGACCGAGACGGAATAAAGAAAACATTGTTTATTTACTTAATAATATTTTCCGCTCGATAAACACATCGTCTCAGTGATATCTGTAAATAGGTCCCATGGAAGCGGTCGAGTTCGAACGGAGACCTGTCCGGACGGGTACCTCGTAGGAGAGCGCCGGGCCGAGGTCGCTCCAGAACATGCTCTGGTGGTCGTAGGGCTCGGGCGCCTCGGCCATGTTGCGCGCGGCGCGGCGGCCCGAGAGCACGGCGTGGTCGTGGTGCGTCACGCGGCGCCGGCCCAGCGCCGCGTCGTGGAAGCAGGCGGCGTCGCCCGCGACCCAGACGCCGGAGCGCGCCTGCAGCTCGGCGTTGACCACGACGCCGCCGAGCGCGGCGTGCAGCTCGAGGCCGGCGGCGCGCGCCAGCTCCACGTCGGCGTCGGCGCCCACGGCCTGCAGCACCAGCTCGGCGCCGAGCGAGCCGGCCGGGCCCGCCGCGCCCGCCGCCGGCGCGAGCCGCAGCACCACGCGCCCGTCCTCCACCGACGACGACTCGATCTCGGCTGCGGGACGAAAACCGTTTCAATCTCCGCCCGGCCGGGTCGATCTCCTCGAAACGGGCCGAGGGATTCGATCGCGCCCCAAGACGGGACTGCGGATGTCCGTTTCGAGACCCGGCCGGCTTTTACGTTCGATTTCTTTCGGTGATTTGGAATATTTGCGATGAGGAAAAACGCGCGGCGAATCGCGGAGCGTTTCGTCGACGAGGTGTGTATATAGTAGGAAGCATGGTAATTAGAATTACTCTCGGGCAGCTGCGTGACGCCGAGCGCGGCGAGGCGCGCGGCCGCGTCAGCGGCGAGGTAGTGCGGCAGCACCTCCTGCAGCGGCGTCGCCTCGCGGTACACCTGCACCACCTCCTTGCCCGACCCGCGCACTAAACACAACACGTTTACACCGATTATAAACAAAAAAATAAAAAGGTTAAATACTTTACCGAATTACTTAACAGTTACAATTAACACAATACGCGAACTGAGTTAGCCTATAAATTAGTAAACACCCTATCACTCTTCCCTTCGTATATAATTTTAAAATTAAATTTATCGTGTTGTATCTTTTAGTGAACCAAATAAATAAATAACAGTTCATTTGTGAAATTTTATATAACAGAAAAATAAATAAACGGCAGCACGTAAAATAAACGTAAAATAAATGGTGAGGATCGACAGATTTCATCCGAATAACGGAAGTCAATCGCGATCGTTCCTGTTTTATTTTAGTCATAAAAAACGAATTAGATGAAAAAATTAAATGGCTAACGTAAGGTCTGTTCATTCTTACTTGTCTTATATAGTAAACAACTTTCTAACCTCAAAATGAACCTTTTTTGGCTAAAGCAGCTATTTTAAAGAAAATAAAGCAATCACAGACAATACATCAGCTAAGTGATGTCCATAGTGTTTATTCAGTTTACTTTATTTACGATAAAAGAGCTGTTTTAGCGAAAAAAGGTTAATTTTGAGGTTAGAAAGTTGTTTACTATATAAGACAAGGAAGAACGAACAGACCATCAATTTTTAAACTTCGAAACGGGGGTTTTACTGGACGATGTTTAAACTCACGTTTGTCAGCGAGCGAGGCGGCGAGCTCGGTGGCGAGCAGGCCGCCGCCGACGACGGCGACGCGGCGCGTGGCGGGCGCGTGCACGAGCTCGGCGGCGCGCGCCACGTCGGCCAGCGCGTGCAGCGTCAGCGCGCGGCCCGCCGCCGCCGCCGGCTCCAGCGCGGCCAGCCGGCGCGGCACCGAGCCCGGCGCCAGCAGGCACTTGTCGAACGCCACGCGCGCCGGCGGCTGGCCCGGCGCCGACAGCTCGGCCGAGCGCGCGCGCACGTCCAGCGCCGACACGCGCCAGCCGCGCGCCAGCCCGGCGCCCGCGCCGCCCGCCGCCAGCGCGCTCATCGGCGTGTAGAACGACAGCGGCTCGTACACCACGCTGCCGACACACGACACGCCCGGTTAGAGGCGGCGGCACCCGCCGGCACACGGCTATACGAAACGGTTTCCGGCGGATCCCGACCGACGCCGAGTCCGGGACTCCGGGTGCCCGTTCGTTCCGTTTAAAACTTAATTTACCGATCGATCGAACGGGAACGTCTCGCTTTGACGCGCAGCGATACGGAATCGTTATGCGAAAGGCGACCGATACAGGAAACCGGTAACCGTTTCGGTCGGCACTGACCTGCGGCGCTTGCCGTTCCACTGCGTGAAGGTGAGTTTGAGCGGGTCCTTGGCGGCGTCGGCCAGGTCGTCGCGGCGCCACAGCTCCTTGGAGAGCGGCGGGCGCATGTAGGGCGGCGCGCGCTCGGCGGCGGCCAGCAGGATGGCCGCGTCGGGCCGCGCCGCGCGCAGCGCCCGCAGCGCCGCGAAGGCCGCCGTGCCGCCGCCCACCACCAGGAACTCCACGCGCGCCGGCAGCTCCGCGCCCAGCGCCGGGTACAGCTCGCCCGCGACGCCCGCGGCCGGCGCCGGGCCCGCCTCCGCTGCGGACACGCTCACGGTCACTCGTCGGTCGCGACTCACGGCGCGCGCACCGACACGAACCGACAATTAACCATACTCACTCTCGGCCTTATCCAGCTCCTTCTTTTCGGTATCACTCATCTTACGGTAAAAATATGCCTGAAAGCACACAATTTATTATTGGGGTGATATAATAGAGGAGCGGTTCCCCGGTAGACCGACCGGATGTCGGTCGGTCTGATATCCCGACTGAAGAATCAGCGAAGGTCTCTCGGGAGAAGCACAAAATTAATTGGAAGCAATAAACAGATTCTCATGCATTATCTGTGTAGTCATTAATAAAAACAAATCAGCGCATAAGGCAGTGTGCAGAAGACTCACTCCCCCCAGCGAGGCTGTGAGCGCGAGCGCGGCGGCGGTGAGCGTCCAGGAGCGGCGCGCCTGCGGCGGCGGGGGCGGGGGCGCGCGGGGCGGCGCGGGGGGCGCGGGGGCCGCGGGCGCCGCGCCGCCGCCCGGCGCCGCCGACGTCAGCACCGTCTGCCACACACAGAACACGTTACATACATCACACCCCCATTACAATGGCAATTACAGCATTACACAAGCACGCGTTGAGCACAAGAACGACCTTCAATATAATTATCTTAGGACCGATTTCTAAAAACGATCCTCTGTAACCATCCAACGAGATGAGAAACAGTTAGATCATTTTAATTTACCAAAACCATTGACTGATGAATTTATAACACTGCATAACCTACATATATAAAAAAAATAGTTTATAGTCTAAAAAAATCACAAAAACTTTCCAGCAGGACCCAAACTAGACAGAGCTTGAATTTTGGGACCCGGTGCGACATAGTAAGTACATTAGCCTGAATTCAAAATGACTAAACACGGTGTATTCTTAATAAATAAATAAATATAAATATTGCACAATGATTACAACATGTCTTGAACATGATCACCTAACACATGCAGCACCTAATGCTGACATATGCTTAAGCCTCTAACACAAGAAATATATAGTTACCGTTTTGAACTTCTTTATTTTCCTTGTACGCTTGAAAACATAATAAAAACGTGTTAGGTAGATACGGAAACATCTACCATATATAGGTATCAAACAATTATCATTTTTGTGAAAAATACTGGTAACAGAAACAAACAGCTATTTTTATACAAATACTTGTTGGCGGTTTCACCAAGGAACCACTGGGTCCACTGTGTTACGATTGATAGAAGAAGTTTTAAATGTCTCATAAATATATGTATGTGTACTTCACTATTTATCTGTGTGATTAAAACGCACAAGACAAATGCCCTAACTAGTTAATTCATCCCAATAGTACACTAATGGCTATCGACTTTGAAATTGAGTTTTACAATATAAAATCTATCTGTGCAGCCATTACTTTTGGATATTACAGAGACTGTCTTTGATGTAGGAACAAATAGGTGTCTGTTTAAGTGCGAGCTCACCTGACCGGCGCTCGTGTGTGTGTCTTGCGCTGAGGGTGCGCTGTGCTGGGCCGCGCCTGCAACAGCCAAACACAACACTGATCAACGACTGCCGACGGCCGGCTGACAGAAAGCACCGACCACATGCACAGAGGGAGGTATGCGACGGAACAGAAGCAGGTACTGACGGAGCGCCGTGAAAACATCGCGGCGGCGCGCCAGCAGCTCCAGAGGCTCGGCGCAGCGGCTCGCCGCGCGCAGCATGCTGCCGTTCAGTAAATTCACTAATTATAATACTCTTCTAAATCTGGCGACCGTGAGTCTTAGCCCTTAATTTCATTGCCGTATTTTTGAATTATTCGATTTTTCAGAACCCGAAAATAATCTTAGGTTAGGCTTCGCTTCAGTCGACAGTGACATTCCGAGATTGATTGACAGCTGTGATTTTAAGCTGTTTTAGGTACGATTAAAAACGCTCGTATTGAACAGATATTTATTTCCACGGGTTTTCTTCTTTCTGCATGATGACGATGCATGTGCGTGATGGTTACCACGAAACACTAATTTCGGAACTACGGGGACACTAGTCATTTGAGACTAGGGGCCCGTTTCACGAAGCTACAAGTTACAAATTACAAGCGGAAGTCTCTTTCTAACTCCGTTTGCTAGAAAGAGAGTTCCGCTTGTAATTTGTAACTTCCCAACAAACATTTAGCCGTCAATTAGAGCTTGTTTTAGAACTTAACGAGTTATTAAGGTTCTATAGCAGCAACATTTACAACTTTTGGCGACATAAGAGCGTAGATAAGCAAAATCTATCACTTTAAGTTATACAACAGATTTATAAGGGTGAACTTAAAGGTTTAAGAGATAGAGCAGTGATTTTTAACTCTACAATACGGGCAAAGCATCTTGTGTTATAGCTTTAAGTGAATCTTACCACTATAAGATCTAAATAAGAAGTAATAATTGACTACAACCTCCCAAAGTGCTATACAAGTGATAATAAGCTCTCGACGAGAACCAAGAGTTGCACAAAAGCATTAATTACCGCTATAAGCTCTACAACGGTGCTCATAAACTCTTTTATAGCACTAAATGCCTAAAGAAGTACAAACCTCTCTTGTATTACTTATGTGACTTCTGTATAACCTTAGGTAGAGTAATAGAGCTTAATACCACTTCTATACCCCTTATTTGATCACTCGTGACATATCAATATGGCGACACAACCAAAAAAATCGAAAGCAGCTGAAAATTCTTGGAAATGGTTTAATTTAATATTTAATTTAAGTATTTTGCTTCATTGTGTTGTAATAATAGTTGCACGATACCTTAAAAATAGTATAGATAACGTTTTATTAGATTATTCTAAAAGTTTAATGTCACTCCATATCTAGTAAAATATTCTTCTCAGCAAATAGAGAACACACATAGGGCGCTTAAATTATTTGTTAATAATACATATGCTTATTCAGTGTACTTAACTTCGCAGTAAAAAGTCAACTTTTATCCACTTGCAAAACGTACGCGTTGGTATATATCATTCACTTTTACAAATCCGCCATTCGTGATGGTTCCGAAAAATGACATATTAAGATTTATGTTGACGAAATAAAAAAAAGTACCTATCTTATTAGATGTTAAAAATTTATTAGAACCTGAGGCCGGTTTTTAACCTTTGTGGATCTATACTAGAACTGAAAGCGTTAATAATCACCTATTTGCAACCCTCTTAACACTTAAAGATATAGTGAGTGACATTGTAGTTCTACTGTACCGCTTAAGGAGTTAGTATTCACTTATTTGCAGCCTTCTTAGCACCTAAAGAGTTAATAAGCGTTATTTCACTCTATTGTACCACTAAAGGAGTTAATTTTCGCCTATTTACCACCTTTTTATCCCTTGTAGTTTCAGTTATCGCTATTATAGCTCTCTTATAGCTTTATTATACCTCTTATTCCATTCCTTAAGTCTGCTTTACCGCCATTAAAGAACCTAAGGTGATTAAAAAGTGTGCCCAATTCGGGGTATAGTAGAGTTATAGCGCGCTCTAACTCCAAATCGTAACACTTATTTATAACCTTAGGATCTGGTTAGCGCTCTTATAGATTTCCTATAACTCTTTTCTTAGCGCCTACGTGTTACTTGGGTTGTAACTTCGTGAAACGGGCCATAGATCGAGGAAAAGGGATGGAGCTAACGTAACTTCCCGCACCAGAATGAAATCGATCGATTTTCAAAGTAGGGCCTCATAGAAGGTTTTTTTTTCTATTTAGAAATCTATTTTCTGTCTATTATGTTTTGCGTGGCCATATTTTATTAATAAATATAAGTATAATGAAAGTATAAAATGAACTTTTTACCAGAGCTATTGGTTTCTACTTGTGCAAAACAAATATATATTTTATACATTGACTTGTAGCGTCCTTTTGAAATCATTGATTTTATAACTCTCTGACTGAAGATGGAAATGAAACAGTTGCCTCAGCCTAAAATCTCAGTCTCTGATTAAATATCTCTAAAGTTTAGGTGCGAACAATTTGAAATATATCAGTAGAAATTTATCTATATTTTATAGGAAAAGTATAACGAAGTTAACAAAATCAATCTTGAGATATTAATAAAAGTGGTTAGTTTTAGCTATTTGACAACAGATGGCGCCAGCTGCACTCTCATTTTCGATATGGAATTAAAGCATTTTACGGGAAAGTGCGGCTAGGACCATCTAAGGTCGGTAGGGGCTATTTCGACTAGAAAAACACAAACATCAACTTCAAAGGTCAGCATCCTCGTCTGTGAATACCATAGAGGTAGTAAAACATAGAGAGAGTGTAAAAACGGCTAATAGAATAGTACTCTTCGCACCTGTTACTAATGTCCTTCGTTAAAAAGAGTCGTCTATATATGACCGCTTTCGATTGGATTTCAAAAGCGTACCACTTTTTAGGTGTGTTCGTGTGTGTCACTCTGCATTAGTGTGCGTAAGTTTGCAGTCAGTGATGTGCGGTTTATCGATATATTAAGTTTAACCATAATTAAAAGGCAAAGGATAAGCCTATTTTCAATAATAATTGTGATTGATTACCAATTGAAAAGTGGCCTTATTTCGAAAAAGTAAACTGAGAAATTAACTTTTTTTCTCGTGTAATAAAACTAAACACAGTTTTTACAGTTTTTATTTAAAAATAAAACGTTTATCTTTAATAATGATGAATAAGCCTTGTAATTGTAAGACAGTAATTGGAAGACAGTTTGTGACCCTTTTTTGATGCCGGATTACATTGCAACTTCTGAAACAACGACGAACCATTTCTGTCAGAGCATCTCCAACCATTCCTGTTTGAGCATCAAGGTTAATTTGTTTGGGTTGCGTATGAATGGATGTCATTACCAGTGATCGGAATAGGTAGAGCTAATTTGCCTAAACTTGACGCATATTCAATCATGCGTGAGAGAGATGGGAATACATTATTGAATGAACATGCATCAAGTTTAGGCAAATTAGCTCACCTATTTCCGATCACTGGTGATTACTGAATATATATATATATATATATATATATATATATATATATGTTCCTTATTAAAATCCGAGCGATACTGCAAATCTGAAACAATACAATTAATTAATATCACATATAGTAGGCTCTTTTACCGATCGATAGATATGTACGTACAGTCAAGGAAATTGATTCCTTGACCATTTTGGACTATGTCAAAGTGACACTGTAAATAAAATCATAAGAAGTCTCTTACGTTTTGATTGATTATGTCACTACGACATAGTCCAAAATGGTCTAGGAATCAATTTCCTTTACTGTACGTAAAAAATACATATTAAATTAAAATACCGATGTTCAAATAACGAATGATCCAAATATCTACAAAAAGTATTTTATGCCTACGTCTATGAAAGGCACACTCATGTGCCATTAAAAGTTGTAAGTTTCGACATTTAAAACATCGGCCACTTTTTGATATTTAAACACATACTCATGGATATATTTACCTACTCATTTACTCTATGAAAATATCGAAAGTTTACTTATCGATATTAATTTTGAAAGCACTATTGTTTACTTCCGAAAGAAAATCTAAAAATGAGTTAAAATTGCACATTTACTGCACATAGTGCCTTTGTATTAATTACAAGACGTAATACCATGATAACTAATGCTTCTAGTTATACTTGCAAAACGGCCGGATTATGGCCGAAAATCAACAGTTTTATTGTAAAACATCACTCACCTGTGAAAGCTTATATTTTGTGGTTCATTTTCTTTATTTCCCATTCGGGATTTACACCCACGAAATACAACGCCATTCCACTGAACCTATACTTAAATACTTCACTGATAACTTGTCGAAGAAATATATTTTCGGAGAATTATTTTAAAATCCGACGGATGGGCGCACAGATCGCGAACAACAACAGTAATCCGACTAAATTAAGTGACACTTTTTCTTAGGTCTTTATCCGACTCGCCGCTTATTCTATCCCATTCATCTTAATTTAGTAGGGTTCACATGTCGGGTATTGACCAATAAAAATTGGCTACAAAACTGTGTTGTACAAAAAGAAAAAGGTGGTACGCTTGACAGTTGGCTACACGGGATCTAGTGTTTTCCTTCATCTTTGGTGAATACGATAGGATAAATATGATAAATAGGTGTTCTAAAGGCTTTACTTGACTTTATTTTCCACGTGTCCATAATTGTTAAAACTAAGCAAATATCTCTTCTAAACCTTATATTTTTAACAAAAAATAAGCAGAAAACCACTTACGGTTTATATTTTCACCACTCACCGTATAATATTGTGAAAACAAGCACACAATAAATTTTTTTGGCACAAATTTTACAAGCGATGTCCTTTAACACTTGCACAGTATAGACACAGTATAGAGAACAGTTCTATTTATACTATGACACTTGCGAAAATAGGCGTCTGGCAAAAAAATACCTGTCGTTAAGGCAGATTACGTGTGAGCAACGCCATCTATATTTTTTTGACAATACAAGTAGTTTACCGTTCTGCATATAGATGACATTATTGAATAAGGCAAATAGTATAAAAGTTATTATCATTAGTTTTAATTACCCCTCAGTCGAAATAGTCCACCGACCTTACATACAAATTATGTGAAACTTAATTCTGGTGCGATACATGACAACATTTTCGTATGAATTAAAACCACATGATTACGTTAACCAATGTAATTTGGCTATTTGACGACAGATGGCGCAAGGTGTACTCATTTTCGATATGGGATTAAAGTATTTTTTACGGGATCGAGTGTGGCTAGGACCATTTATATATGAATTATGTTAAACTTCATTCTGGTGCGATACATGACAATATTTCCGTATGAATCAAAACAGCATGATTATGTTAATGAATGTAATTTGGCTACTTGACGACAGATGGCGCAAGCTGTAGGTACTCATTTTCGATATAGGATGGGATTAAAGTATTTTTTACGGGATCAAGTGCAGCTAGCGCCATCTACAATATCACCTAAAGCTCGATTTCATTCTGGTGCGATGCCACATACACCTAACTGTCAATAAAGTAGGAAAATTCCAGAATCCTATTATGAGCGGAGCGAGGAGTGTTAGGTGCAGTCTTGCGATCACAACACACCTGACTTACCGCTAAAAAGTATGTCAATTCCAGAATCTATTAGGTATTACGACGAGCAATGCAAGCCCAAAGTTTGTTTCATTGGGTTATGTAGGTAATCAATTGTTATTAATATTTAAAAAGTTTGTTTTAGTTTTCGCGGCTTAGATATTTAATTGCACACTTGATATTACGATTTTGTCCTGGAGAATGGAATAATTCCCAAGGAAATAAAGACTTTTACGCGAACTGAGTCCACCACATCATACTTTTATGGAATTGATTGAAATCATGTATCAAAATAATCTTTAAATTCTTTTATCCTGGAGTCGCAATGCAAATTTGAATTTGCCTATCTGTCATGAGATTTTCGGAGGCTTACTACACGGGCAGGTATAATTCTTTCCCGCAGGGAATAACACACACACATATATATTAATCTGTATAATACATCCACAAACGGACATCTTACAACATAGTATATTTGGTAAAAATATTCACAACGTAATATAAATAGTTAAAATATCAACAAACGCTTATTTACAATATACAAAATATACAGACGTACAAAAGAATCAACAACTTAGCATAGTAGGTCCGCGGCGGACACGGCGGCCGCGGGCGGCTCACGGCAGCGGCTCCACGTAGTTCTCGGGCACGAGCCCGCTCTTGCCGTTGAGCGTGCCGCGCAGCCAGCCCGGCTCGGCGCTCGCGCACACGTTCGTGATGATCTGGTTCGGCTCGAACGACAGCTCGCCCTCGCTCTCGCCGAGGCACGCGTACAGCGTGCGCACGCGCCTGCAACACGCACACACACATCACGACACGTCCCCTCGTCTCCGCCTCCTCCGGTCGGGCCGGGCGGGTCCCGGCGGGGCCTCACCGGTAGGGCTGGGTGTAGAAGCGCGCGTGCAGCGGCGCGGGCGCGCGGGCGGCGCCGGGCGGCAGCGGGGCGCGCGGCGCGCGCGGGGCGGGCGGCGCGGCGGGCGCGCCCGGCGGCGGCGGCGACGCGCTGCTGCTCGAAACCGACTCCGCCGAGCTGCTGCTGGACCGCGCGCCTGATAACCACGCACACTGTTACGCGAGCTCGCCGATATTACGATCGTGTCGGGCGGCCCGGCGCCCCGCCCCCGGGGCGCTTTCGATCCCTTTTAAATCGTTATCTACTAGGTGTCTTTCAAAATTTAACCAGAAAAAGTCTCAGAGATGACGCTAGTGAAAATCATGTAAGTAGGAAATAATGTTCAACCGGTAAAAGGAGAACGCCCGAATGATGCCCGGTATGTACAAAGATGTGCAATATTTAAAAAAAAATATCGTAAATAATATAACTAAACAGATTAAATAGAAGTTTGCTGAACTCCGGAGACACGAACACTAATTAATTAGTATATTACTGGAACATCCGTTGCCTTCACGGTTTTATGATTCGTTACGTCAAGTTGCCACTTTAAACAAAACAAATAATGAAGATTTTCTGATATCACTCACGGAAAATTTGTTTTAGCGAACAAAATAGATCAAGTTAAATAGTTCTTATGTCACAATTTAACATTCACATCTATCTTAGCGACATATATTGTCGTTTTTTTATGTCAACATAACCTCTTTCATTGTAAAGAAAAATCTTAATAATAGCAAAGTTTTTAAATAATTTTTGAAGAAGTTTTCGAAACCACATTTTTTAGTGTATTTCAATGTATGATTGGGTCTTGTAAATAACAGGCATTTCCTTATATGGCCGATGGACATTCCCCTTTTTTTGATTCACTAATATGTTGCCGAAAATTGATTTTCGTAATTTCGTTTCGCATAGCAACCCTTGGAAGAATCATTCCGCAAACAATCATTTCGCAAAATTACTTTTCGCATAATTTTCTTAGCATACTGTCATTTCGCACAATTTTCTCTGGCACGATAGACGAGTACATTGGCATAACGTTCATTAGAATAACCTAACCTAACCTAACCAACTTTACTGGTAGCAGTTTGTTACTAATATTATGATATTTTGCCATAATCAATTCTGCTATTTAAAATTCTGAATGTTATGCGTTATGGCAGTGATGCTAAGTATATTATTACGCTAAAGTATAATTCGACTAAATATGTTTCTGCGCTAACTGTTATGCGAAGTACATTTCTGAAAATCGATATTATGCAAGATAAAGGGAACCCGACCGGTTTTGCTATTCCTTGCAGCTTTTTAGTTGGTGTTACTGTATCGCAGTTACCTCGGAGCGCGAGCAGCGCGGGCGGCGCGAAGTGCTGCAGCATCTGCTGGTGGTGCGGCGAGTAGCGCGCGGGCGCCGGCCCGGCCGCGGCCGGCAGGCTCGCCACGCTCTGCAGCCACACAAACAGCTTACCACGACTGGGTCACTACCCAAACAATTCACATTTGACAGCAGTTGTATTGTATGTATTGGATGATTATGATAGTGTACTCACGCAGTCGGCGCGCGCGAGCAGGGCGGAGGACAGCGGCGCGGGCGGCGCGCTGCAACAACACAACAGACTGTCAGTCTCACCGCTCACACAAACGAGCCGGACGGTTATTAGGTTTATCTGAGCTGAATAAGCCAGTAAAGCCAAATATTAGCTTATAAAATAAGTTGAATATTTAACTTTATGCTTAGCTTTAGTTATCAGTGAATGTTAAATAAACAACCTCATTATTGCGAGTGTCGAATAACACTGATATTGTAAAAACATACATACAATCATACATACATTAAATCACGCCTGTTTTCCAGAGTGGTAGACAGACACCATGTAAAAACATATTATTGAAGAAGTTTGAATGTTGTGATTCAATCACACGTTAGTGACTTACGACATTTAAATGAAGTTTATCATAACCGAGACACAATAGAATATTGTTTAATTTCAAAATAATACTAGCTTTAACAGAATCGGAATAAACAATTACTGCGAGGACATCCGGACACAAGAAATTAACAACACAATACCAACTTTTATACTATTGCATATAGGTAAAAAATATTATGCCTAAGTTCTGAACTAAATAAAATTAATATTGCTCATAGAATATAAAAATCTAAACTAATCAAGAGTCGAAAACCATTGAGGTGTCAAATTTGACCGAAGTTCAGAAAATCAGAAATTCCACATGTCAATCGAAACAGCTGATCCATGTTGACACTTAACCGAGCACCTATAACTGGGAACACAGCACAAAATACGGACCCGGCGATCACGAATCCGGACAGGCAGATGATCATGGCGTAGCCACTGCTCTCGGAGCTGGGCGGGAGCACTCGGAGTTAGATAATTATGTATTTAGAGCAGAGACCGGCGTGCAGGTCAGGGCGCGAGAGAGCACTGGGCGCGAGGGTGCTCCGAACGGGGTTATATGCCGCGCGGCGTGTGTGGTGGGGGAGGGGCACGTGGCGCACCTGCCGCACCACGCAGCACACAGCACCCTGGCGGCGGCGCTTCCTCGGGACATGCTCGTGATTTCAACAGGGTTGTTGTGTATTTGATGTTGCTATATTTTAATTACGATCTTCGGACACACAACTTATCATCCAGCTAGGGGAAACGCTAAACACTCACTTAATAGTAATGAAAAATCCGGTATCGTGCCTTTTAGCCTAAAATCATTTGAAAAAATGTATCGTTTCCCAACCGTTTCATTTGCCAACTCGCCTTTTCTTCTGTAACTGTAAATATTTCAGTACCATCATGTAGAACCCTATAGGTTAGGTTAGGTTATTTTTTATAAAAATCCTGAAATATTTACAGCTACAGAAAAAAAAAACTGGTTGGCAAATGAAACGGTTGGGAAACTATACGGTTAGCCAAACATATTTTCGCAAAAGGCAGACAAGCGAAAAATCCTTATAAATATTTTTTTATTTCAATTTATTTATTGCTTTATGAGGTATTGAATGTAAACAGTGCTTGCTTGTTTTTTTTGTATTCATATTAATAATATTGGTACTGTAGGTACCGTATTAGTTATTCAAAGCAAATGAAAACAAATGAAACCACGTGGCTTTGGTGACAGCCAATCAACCTGTTATCTCGAAGTTCCCCGTGGACTACATCCCTCGGTCGGGTTTGTTTGTTTGACCTCCACAAATGCAGTACAACTTACAACGGGCGCGCGCCGCGGAACAGTCTTCAGGGGTGCACCGGCGACGCGTTGTTTGTCAACATCAACGCGTTAGCGTTTCATTCCGCGAACTTATAATCGGGTCAAACTCGGAGCCTTCTTTGAAAATCAAAGTTACTTTATCTTATTTTCATCATTTCCTTCTTTCAAATAAGTCTCGAATGACGAATGAACGGGATGGGACATCCAAAGTTTAAAACTGAATGCTTTGTAGTGGCCATCCTGGACCGCAGTTCAACAGCTTCGAGAATTCGTCAAGTAAATAAAATCACTTGTCAATATTAATTCTAAATCATTCTCGAAATGCTTCCACAGCGCGGGCCGCGCCAGATGATACATCGTCGTAACGAACCTTCGATTCAAAAGCGATTCTAGAGAGTGACAGATAAAAATAGCAGTCAGCTGCTGGGACCCGCGCGGGGCATTTCCGACCTTGCAGGGAGCATCGACGGTTCACTTTGGTTCGCGCGCGGTCGGTCCTGAAGCGCCCAGGTGTCTGCGCAAAAACCCGTCCGCCCGCGCCTGCGGCCCGTAATTGACAAAAGAGTTTTTTGCTGCGACAGGCTGATCCCTTCAAGAAACCTAATAAGGGATTTTTATTTCTATTAAAGATTCAAATCCACGAATCGGTCTGTATACACCTTTAAGTTACGAAAGTGTATGGGCAGTGCTTTGTTCTTTCTTAAATATGTTTTCTAAATACTCCGTAGATTGCGTGGTAGTGGTAGTGGTGGTCATTTTCAGCAAGGTCATGGCTGTCCGAGATTCAGTAGCTACTTATTTAAATATTTAATACATTGTTTTTTATTTGTATCAAACAAAAATGTATTTAATTTTTGTTCATGGCTCATACATAATCGTACAAATTAAAAAAAAAATGCATTGAAAAACCAAATTCGTGGTAACTTATGCAGTTATAGCCTACATTTTATATAATAAATGAATTGATTGATTGGTTGATTTCATTTTGACTAAATAAGAAAAGAAAATTCCATGTAGGTAACATATTGTAGTAGTGTAAATAACATTGGATACTAATATATCTTTGATTTTATAATACCGTAAATTTGTTTCATTATTTATTATTATTATGAACGCAAAATATACCATAATACAGTATATTTGTCTTTAATTCCCGCACTATTTTATTTCTATACGCCCTGGGTATGGCCGTGACCTTTATTTTTAATTTAAAAAATGTTGTTTATGCGGTTAGCCTAGTTGGTAGTAACGCTGCCTACGAAGCTAGCGGTCCCGGGTTCATTTCCCGGTATGGGCAAATATTTGTGTGAAAAAGTTCCGCAGAAAATATTTCTTATGTTAAAATATCGATTTCTATCAGACGATTAGAAAAATAATGAATGGGGCATTAATTAATTAGATTTTCTGTGCAGTGCACGCGGCTACGAGCAGCCTTCCGTCCCGCAACATATTATGCAATTGCGTTATTTGCATTTCCGATGAAGGCCCGCATTGTCGAGTGCTTCCTTATCTAACGAGGCTCTACCGAGAAATCCAGATAGCTGGCGGACTGATTCGAGAAGCCGATCAGTTAAATACAAATGGAACTTTACTAGAAACTGTTAAATGTGTAAAAACCTGGAACGTTTAAATTATTGAGGAACTGATAGATGGTTACCGGAGATATTAGTGTGGCTGTGGAAGCGTCGGATCAGAATTTAATAGAGGTTTTTTTTAGGTCTATTTAAAATGCGCTCTCTTAGCTGGTTAATTAATTTATCTGTGTTTATCCATTATTTTCGATGAATCACACATGGTGCCACTATGAAGACTCATTGTTCCACCAGACGGTGAGCCGAGTTGCGTCCACGTCTCGTCAACACAACATGGTCGGCGTGCATTCAGGCCGGAAGGTATAAGCGTCCATTGGCTCTGCAATGCCGATGACGCTATATCGAGTCTACCCTGTATGAAAATCTAGGGGTTCGGCACCGAACCGGCCTGGGGGCGAGTGTCCCGAGGAGGCGAGAGCTGTGAGGCTGCTCTGCCGTCCAAGAGCAAAAGGTAGTATTCAGTACAAAGTCCATAAGCGCATATTGGGTTTTGGCTCCGGGCGGCAGTAATGGCAGCGGCAGATGCGCGCGCAGGTGCACATTCCCGCGCGCAGCTGCCGCGCATTCTTATCTCGTAAGGCTTCGCGCCGCGCGGCGCGGGCGCGGGCCCTCCCGACGACTTGCGCAAATACTTTCCAATAACCCACACTTCTTTTTATACGCGAAATGCTAAAGCAGAGACCGAATTAGTTCATCTAATTAATGTATACCCAAAATATCTCCCGGCTTTTATGTAAATGTAATACTGTTGCTTTCAGTAAAGAAAGTTCACCATACAAAGTAAGTGTAATATCCATGTTTTTCATAGCATTATCCGTACCTACCTAAATACCTAAGGAAACTTCAATGAGCTCAAGAAAATCTCGATGCAAAACAAGTTTTGCGCCACAATGATCGTAATACAAACGTTTTGATCGCGAGTATCGGTTTTTATTTTGAATCGCATCGTGTAACAACGTGCTCCGGACAATACGAGCGCCGCGATGAGTCCGGAATAAAGCGCGGCCCGGGGCCCGCGGCGACCACTCGGCCACTCGTCGTGTATGACCCCGCCAGTCGCGGCCGCGCCGACGAGTCGGACAGTACTTTGATAATTGCAGTCGTTTTCAAGTCCCCCGTTGTCAGTGTCACTTGAATGTTTGTCTATAGAGATGGAGCTGGAGCGGAACCTGATTCTGGTTCCTTCCAGAACGGGCGACTCCATCTGCAGCCTCGAACAATAGCGGATAGAAAAAACCACCGCCTATCTACATTATCTCCGCACCAACCAAATACTACAATGGTGCGGCCAAATGTTTATTTGTTTTGTCGAGTTGTAGCCATTCGCTTTGTCCGATATTTAGGGTTCCAAAAACCATATTTCAATTTAAGAACCCTTACAAATTCGCGATTACCCGTAAGTTTATAATAATTAGGCTCACAGTTTTTTTGGCATGGAGAAGGAAAGAAACACAGGCCACTTGATGGTAAGTAAGATCTGAGACCATAGACATTTACTTTCTCAAGACAACAATCTTAAAACTGCAATCGTGAGACCAACCCTGAGGACTAGGATGGAATGCCCTATGCTATGAAACGAAATAAAAAAACAAATAGGAAAAAAATCATGTGGAGTACGGTGATTCTATTCGTTTTTTTCTCTAAATTGAGTAGTATACATATATGAGATACGGGATCCGGGGCTGGTTGACTACGCACCCTTTCTATGTTCCAACCGAGTGAGTAAGCGATCTGCCACGAGCGCAGGGGTCAAGGTCTGTTGGTTCGTGATAAATATCTTGTTACGCACGGTACGGAACCCCGCGTTGCTCGCACTATCTTGGCTGGTGTTGCAGTTCTTGAAATCAGTTTTGAATGGCGCGGACACCGAGGCGGTTCGACGGTCATTGCATTTGCGGTGGACAAAAGAGGAAGCGAATAAAGCAATACATTTCAATTCACATCGAATAAATACTTTTGAGTAAACGGGAGAAGTGAAGAAACCAGTTGTTTATTGCCTGCAGCTATTTGAATATACCTACGATTAACATTTGTACGCCTGCTTGCATGCTGAATACAAGTGCAAAAATAATTATAACACCTTATAATACTGTATTCTGACAAATAAATTATTTTGATTTGATTTTGATTTGATTTGCAGTTTATTATGACATTGTCTTCCTACGTTACCTAATCGTACGTGTAACTATTCCAAGAAGTCTACTGGGTGCTGGACTTCTAAATCGGTCTGCCCAGAGCGGTAATCAAGTCATAAACAAATATACAAAAGCTTGAAAAATTGTCAGAAACAGAACCTTAAATTTAGCACGCGTCATAAACAAATAAGCAAAGATAAATAACCAAGACTTGCCCCGCTGGGTAAGAATAAGAATGTACGGTACAATACAAGTGAGGTATTCGCGGGCAAGAGATACAGTTGCCCGCCACCCGACGGCGCGGTAATGGGCGGCAGATCGCGCGCACCTGGCCCGCGGAGCCTCGCCGCAGCTGCCGCGCTGCGCGACGAAGCACCGCTCCGAATATTAAAGTGGTATCTTATCCCAAAACGATTAAACGCCCATTCTGCATTAAACGAAGACCCAAATAATAAATAAATACAATCAGGTTGCTCATAGCCTGCCATATTCACTAATGTTATTAAGGAGCACGTGTACCTCCATCGTCCGTGTGATTTTTACCTAAATCCTGACTAATATTATAAATTTTAAGCGAAAGTGTGTATGTTTGTTTTCTCGTTCTGCCTTTACGGTCGAATGTTTTAACCGATCTCTGTGAAATTTGGTACATAGATAATTCATAGATCATAGCCCTGGAAACAGATAGATATAGGGTACCGTCTACCCTGTAAAACAGAACACCTGAGGGAACAGTGAGAAACAACTTCTCGTGAATAGATATAGAAACTATGCATCAAATACTCGGGTACACGATACTATTCCGTCAATGAGTACCTTGATGACATTGACCTTTAATTATTATTTTTTGACACTTTATTTATTAACATTGACTTTAGTCGTTGTATTTATTTGTAATTATTGATATTATTGGTGGTAATTCTATTCATAGGAGCATTATATTATGCTTAAATAGAAGAATGAAGATCTTTGACTTTGACTGACTTTTTTATGATTTATTTTTAAAGCAATTATGTCCTGACCGAATCAATGACAATGTATAATCCATACTGAATAAATAATTATGAATTATGAATTACACCTTAATATAATATACGTTAAAAACGGAACCAGGTGAAAATGAAGGATTTATGTAAGTAATTAGCAGAGATCGGAATAGGTAGAGCTAATTTGCCTAAACTTGATGCACGTTCATTCAATAATGTATTCCCATCTCTCTCACGCATGAATGAATATGCGTCAAGTTTAGGCAAATTAGCTCTACCTATTCCGATCTCTGGTAATTAGGTATCCAAAAATAAAAGATTTTGAGTCAGTTTTTGTTGAAATGGCCGGTGGGTGGTCTCGTCCCGCCGCGGCGAGTGGACGGGCGACTCCTTTCTTGAAGCAAACAAAGAACGTCCCTAATTGAGCTCTCGGAGGAGCGCGGCCGCGAGCGCAGCTCCGCCATGAGGCCGCGGCGCGCGGCGGTCCGAGCGCACCTGCTATCTAATCTACTCAATAATAAGTGGTTTTCTTAGAATAGCTATTTCGATATAAACCATTTGCACAAAAAATAGCTTAAAGGATAATTATTTGGCGTAAGAAGGCTAAAACTTTTTTTTTTTTTTTGCGGATGTCGTAAGAGACGACTAAGGGAATAAAGGCTTGTAGTACTGTTAGGCGATGGGCTTGCAACCTGTCACTAATACGCTGGTAAACATCTTAGCCTAATTGCGCAAATTGTGGTTATAGAATTATCAACAAGTTTTTAGAGATGTTTGTAATTCTGTAGCTCTGCCTACCCCATTCTGGGAACGAAGGCGTGAAATTATGTAGCTATTTCGATATAAACCATTTGCACAAAAAATAGCTGAAAGGATAATTATTGGGCGTAAGAAGACTAAAACTTATTTTTTTGCCATTTTAATCCTTTCTCCGGGGACTCCGGGGAGGATACAAAGCGAAGAGCATTAAAGTGAAAAGGTACCAAGTTCCATGTCTTTACATTGTTTTAACGATAATACACATTTAAGAAAAATACAAAAAGGAAAGTAGATAAGATTAACCAAGATAACGAAGTATAACGCAGGCGTGTGCCCGCGCCGGCGGGTAACTCTACCGTCGGCTCGTTTCGGTTGTTTCAACGAGCAGCATCCCGACTAATCCTCGGTATCAACGTTCAACTTTCATGGCAAAGTACGGTTTGCAGAAAAACAAATACACACAAATACATCTAGTATTTTAAACTCATATTTTTTTACAAACAAAAAGAAAGACGCTAAAAATGTATTAAAGGTTTAATAAATTACTTAAATTTGTTCCATGGATTTTGCTGTTAACCTTTGACATCTCTTATAATATATAGGTGAAAAACTTAAGTAAATGACCTCTCGCATGTAGTTATAACAAATCTGTATAGACCGTTCGACATTGTATATTTGAAATTTGACGTAAATTCTATATAAATTTTGTACACATGACTTAATTACCTTTCCACACTGACTAATATTTATTTGGTGTGACAATTAAATTGACATTCGTTGCCTATTTGGCATATATTCTTTTTCGAATGCAAAATAAGTATTAAGGTTCTATGACATTATTTAGAATATAAACTTCTTTAAGCATACGTACAACATAAATATAGATACAGTTAGCTGCTGCATAATTATGTTTTAAAAAATAACAGAAAATAAAAGTTATTATTCATTAAATATTCGAACGTATTTCTTTTTTTGCTACCCTTACCGGGTGCCATGAAAACTGAACGTTGATGCCGATGTTTAATCCCGACACATTATCAACAATCAATTCCATCAACTATCAGTATCATCTAAGGTTATTTTAAACTGTATTTTTGTTCCTTTATACTGTATTTTTCTCCAAAAATGGATTATACGAGGCAATCTCGAATTCTCGATCCCTAACAGAAACAACTTCATGTCCATGAAACATAAGCGAAACAGAAAACATTCGATCGGCGCATCTTCTTTTCGCCTAAATGTTTTTCTGACCGGCTTAAGCCGATTTCGAAGCCGATGTGTAGAAGCCGTCCCGCCGGCACGCGCGCCGCGCCCGGGCCGGGAGGCTGCGGGCGCAGGTAGCGGCACGCGGCGCGCCCGTGCGACTGGACTTGCCAACATTTCATTAGAGACGGTTTAATACCGACCATGTTTACCATATTACTCGTTTTGTTCAACATTATGACTAAATGCAAACAAACAAAACCACGTGAAATGGCAGCCTATGTAATCCAAATGTCGTCCAAACACGTCCGGCTATTTCGGCGTGAAGCAGTAACAAACATAAAAACTGACACACACACATTCGCATTCAAAATATTAGAGGTAGTGTGATTTGTAGACCAACCAAATAAGTTTTCTATATAGGAGTTTTATTTGATATTATTTCTAAAGTTTATTGATGAACTTGTGTTATAATTTTTAAAACATTTAATTTATAATTGCTACGCTCAGGAATATACTACAGCATCACTACTAGAGGATGCTTCCCTCGTTTACGGTTTAATTTAATTTCGTCGCCGTTAATATTAAAACAAGTATAAAGTAGAAGCAAATTATAAAACTTCTATTGCACAAACACCAAAATGATGGCAAAAGATCGAAGAATAGTGTCGTGTTAACCCGGGCGGCGGCGGTACGGTTAGGTACGTGTGAGGAGAACATGTTTACAACGGGTTGTCTAACTTTTTTTGTCTTATTTTTTTCGCCATATATCTTTTGCATACGGACGTATTGATGTATTAGACGATACGATCGTTTACAACAACAGCCACCTCGCGACATTCGTGTTGTAACTCATGTATAGACCGTTCGACATTCTATATTTGTAATGCAAGAAGACCGGGAACACTCAAATACTCCGAAATATTTTATTCCGAATATTCTTTTAGCCAATTTTTAATTTTTCCGAATGCTATGTTTTGCTGGAGCTATTTTAGAGGTAAGTAGGAGAGGTTAGGTTTGACGTATAAGTGATATCAAAAAATGAAGTCTTCTATCAAAACATTAAATTCGGAATTATGAATCTTGGGAGTTATGTAGCCTAAGAGGACCTTTATTTAAGTTTTTCACCTATAGTTTTTAAGTTCATTTACACGCATATTTCAACAGTCAATCAGAGCTATAGAGCAATAAGATCCGATCGTCATCGGTTAAATCGATGAACATGGACGAGGAAGAAAAAACATCAGTTCCTGTAGTTCGTCTTAAGACCTACACGAGTCATACGGCCGGCGTGCACGTGGCACCTGCCCCCCCCCCCCGCCCCCCCGCCCCTTCCGCACCTGCCTGCGTCGAGGTTTCTATCAATCCCGGTGATCCCGCTTCCTGCGCTTTGTCCCACTTATTATTGGGGTCTGGTTCAATGGGTGGAATCGTTGACGCGCGTTCGTACGACTGGAACTAGGCTCACGGGAGTGGTGACGCTGGTGACTACGTCGTTATAGTTTTTTTTGATACAGTTACTCAAAAAGTGGTACTTTTTGTAGCCGTATATCGTGCGGAAAGTTGGATTTTTTTTACTATTACATTTGTAATCTTAATTGTTCAAATTGCGCTGTAAATTTTTATCAGACTAAGAATTAAGTTAAATTGTCTTTTTTATACTTTCCACACTTGCATCAAAATGTACTATTTGGGGTGCGTAGCTGTGTACGCTGTGATATGATTATGCTGCACAATAATCACTGTTATCAATACTCGAGACACGTAAACACACAAGTGCGTAGGGATCCTGAGACAATCGCCAAACTCGTCTGGTCAATTACAACTTTTTGGGATAAATATTCCGATTTCCTGTATGTTCTATTTAGTCTCGTAGACCGCCTTATTAGTTTCGAGACATTTAATACGACTTATACTAAACACATCCGTCGAGCTGGATCCCACAAATCCATTCTACATGATTGCGTCGATGTAAAATCGAGCAGGAGGGTGCGTCTCGGCGGATCTCGAACGGTATACAGGGTGTCTGGAAAACCTTTGGAGAAATTTTAACAGTAGATAGGGTGGATGATTTGGATCATCCCTATATTGGTAACTTTTTTTTAAGTTAATATTTGACTGAGTTACAGGCTAATTTATCATCGTCTTTCCTGACGATGCTCTCAGTGTGCCCCATCTTAACTACTTCATTCATAACATGTGTCACAACGTAATGTAAATAAACAAGTTGTTCCTTATCAACAATGTTTCTAATCATGGTCAAAAGCTCAATGGTGTTTAGAACACAGACACATTATTCTGTAATGTGAATGAAAAGACGGTCTCTGATAAGGGCTATTATGTGAAATAATTTAAAAATTAAACTTACGATTACGATTATTACTCACACTCTTCTCACACTCACTGCGCTAAAATAGCACTTGTACTCGTACATTAGACTTATTTTACGAGATCATGAATCATGAATTTATTTTATTGATTTAAACTACTATCAAGGAGTAATACGAATAATAAACACAATAATTAAAACGAATCATTAAGTTGTGATTGTGCTTTGACAGTTTGACATAGTATTTTTTTAAATCTTTTACCATTGAAACTCTTTATGAAAAGAGGTATCTTTTGTAAAAATAAAATCGTTCCTACACGTTATGTTTAATCAGAATTACATTTAAAGCTGGCATCATACACGTTGTTGAAAGAGTTTCGTATCCTAGAAGAATGAGAACCGTGTGAGCACAAAACGACAAGTGACTTTTTACGTCTATGCGAACACCTCTGGTTCCTAGGCTTTGACGATGCGAGATCGATCCCCCAAAAAACGCAACGCCTTTCTGCACGTCCGTGCGAACGTAGCCTTATTGAATGCTCTAAGTCCGGAACATGGAATTAATATGTATGTGTTATGTAAGTACCTAATACGTACGTATATCGATTCCATGATTCCATGGCCTGGGAAAGGCAGGCCTTTTTTTTTTCTCTATGACAAGTGCGATCATACAAATTTAATCAATATGTGACGGCCTTTTATATTCGGACTGTTAGCGCGAATACCGCGCGACGAATACCATACAGATCAATACGGACAGCAATAACCGGATCGTTCTTTTCATGTCCATCCGAACTTTCAGCAGTCTATGACGTGGCCATTTATCAAAGAATTGAACTTGTTCTAGGATACGAAAATGTTTCAACAACGTGTATGATGCCAGCTTTAAAATTTATGGTTGTCATTAGATGTCAGGTAAATTAAATTTCAGATTTTCTAGTCTGAATAAATAATAATAATAGACTGAATTAATTTCGCTGTAAAACAATAAATGGGCTATTTTAGAGCAGAAAAAAGATAAATGTTTAGATCTCGACATTAATATGAAACAGACGATACGATCAGAGCTCGGCAGTGCGTGCTCCAACAGATCTAGTGAACATTACAAAATCCGCTAAAATGTTCAATTGTAAAAACGAAAATACAGTGAGTTGCATTAAAATTAATCTTTTTTTTGTAATTTGATTTTTGTTTACATGGAGCGAACTGTTTACATACCATGTAAACAACGTATGGTCTCAGGTCATTGACCTTGAACTTAGACTTTTGACGTTAGTTACTACGAACGTTTGGATTAGTATCGTATTAACATCAAAATGTCAAGGTCAAGATATCGGCTGCGATACATCAAATAACAAAATGAATATAATTAAATCTTCTTTTTTTTAACATTAACAGAAACAAAAATGAACCATACCCCCGTGATCAGAATCGGGCGAACTATTACCGCGCCAAATATCTCCAAAGGTTTTCCAGACTCCCTGTATAGTCGCGTTATGAAAAGGATCGTCACTTTTGGCCCCTACAAGAATTGAAATAGAATTAGAAAACGGCAAACCTTTTCGTGCCGCGGCGTACCTTAGGATAGGCAGGGTCGAGGCGAGCGCCGGGCCGGGGGGCCTCGGCAGCGCCGCGGGCGGGAGGACAGGGCGGGGTACTGACCCGAGGCCGTTGAGCGCGGGCGGCGCCTGGTCGGCGTCGAAGATGAGGTCGGCGTGCTCGAGCATGGTCTCGACGAGCACGTTGTAGAACTTGAGGTCGAGGATGGCGGCGACGGACTCGCGCGGCGCGCGCAGCAGCGTGGGCCCGAAGCACACGGCCAGGTTGGACGCCGTCATGAGGTTGGCGTCGCTGCGCGCGGCCACGCGGCGCAGGTGCCCCACCACGAGCCGCAGCATGGCGAAGTTGCGAGGCGGCAGCGCCTGCAGCAGGGCGGCCACGCGCGTCGCTCGCTCCCCGCGGCTCTCGCACTCTGCCACCGACGGACTCTTATATTATTTTATATACGAATATAAAGTTCCTAGTCCCGAGCTTTGGCGAAACCGAAAAAGTTAAGAAAAATATTTTGAATCTTTATTCGTCATCATCATTTCAGCCGAAAGTCCGTCCCCTGCTAGATATAGGCCTCCCCCGAGGTTTGCCGCGAGGACCGGTCTCGCGCCGCTCGCATCCGACGGTTTCCTGCACCCTTTAATCCGGTGTCACGAAAGCATGACGTCATTAATCCATAATTAACGACGTCACGCTTTCGTGTAGGTAGTGATATGATGGCGTTAAGCATAAGATGACTTTGAATGATTTTTTATTGTAATATGAAGTACCTACTCTATGAATATAAATAAGAAAACGAAGGAGTCCAAATACGCTCGTACAGCATCGTAGTTACACACATCATAAGTGTCTAGGATTTTTTTTTATCCCTAGACAGTTTTGAACATTTCAATATAAGCATAATTATTACTACCGAGTCAAAACATCAAATTTGTCTAGGGATACCGAGTATCCCAAGACTTTTTTGCGTTAGTATTATCCGGGTGTAGGAAATAGCACGGATTCTGAAAAATGTCCCTCATGTCGTTCACGCACAGTGTGAAAATATAAGGTCCCAAATGAGATCCCTCGGGCATGCGTGGGTATCATTAGAGGTGATGTATCATCATGGGGTAGGGTATGACACGGGATAGTTTATTGCATAAGATAGTGTTACGAGTGTGGGGTAGGGTGCGTCATGCGTTAGTGTATCAGCACGGTTTAGCGAGCGAGTGATTCGTCACGGAGTGTCGGTGCGTACGTACTGGCGGCGGCGATGAGGCGCGCGTGCGCGGCGTGCGTGGCGAGCGGCTCGGGCAGCGCGCGCAGGAAGGCCTTGAGCGCGGACGTGAGCGTGCGCGAGTCCCACTCCAGCGGGTCCGACAGGTTGGCCGGCACGCGCGTGCGCGCGCACGCCACCAGCCGCGCCACCTTCGACGCCACGCCCGCCACGCTGCACACACCACCACCGTTATATAAAACAAATAAGGAATAAATAATGCAGGTGGCACATATGCCCTGTCCGTTTACCCCGCATTATACGTGTGAGTGTGAGCCCTCAAATGTGGGCCGCACTAATACTATTTTGATCCATGTTACGTTATATAGTAATAGTACATTATTGCCTAGGCATGGAAGTAGGCAATTGCGGGCCGAGTATTGGATTGGAATTGCTATTCCTGCCGAGGCAAATATAGTGCTTTTCTCAAAAATCGCAAGAAAAAATTGGAGTTGGAGTCAAATCTTCATCGCTTGAACTCATTTTTTGAATTGCATACAAACAGAAACTTCATGTGAAAAAACCATCACTCCTTACCGCCTTTTTGTTTATGACAAGGAGAAACGCAATTCTTGCTTTAAAAAAAAACATAAGCTATTCCAGGCAAAAATAAAAAGTTATGTTTCGAGTAAAATTTGGATGTATAAGTCTTGTGCCCTCATTTTATTATGGCCCTTTTCACTTTTTAAAAAGTTACGAGATAGTTAGTAATGGAATTTGTATGCAACATTGCGGGCTTGTGTAGCGAGCACGCAATGTTTTTTTTTTTAATTTGAGAACTGTCAGTAAACTATGTACTTCGCGTCTCAATATGTAGATAGGAATGTCAACATTTCCGGACATTTTTGAGAAAATTTCTTTTTCTCCCACGTGCTCGGAAATGTTAACCTTACTGTTGTCAAATCAGCCCGCGAAGTTCTAAGTTCCAGGTCCAGGCAAAAGTAAAAAAAAAACAAAGTTATTATTTACCAACGGCAACGGCCGCGAAAAATGTATGAAAGTTCATTACGTACCTGGTGTTTTACTTTTTAAAACCATGTTTGGACTAGGGTAACATCTCCAAACAGCCAAACACTCGTGCAATCAAAATTCTTCCTTGTATATTTACTTTTTAAATATACAAGGAATAGACTAAAAAGTTCAGCCTTTTCAAACAGCGTTTACAGCGTTTACAAAGTGTGTCAAATAGTTTGACTTTTTTTAAAATAGAAATTGCGTTCATAAACAAAATAAATTGCCGAAATAACATAATCGCGTAATAAATGTTATAGTTTAAACTATCTTTTATTCAAATTGAATTTATTATGTTTAAATTTGTGATTTTATTTAATGCTTTATTTCAGTGTCACACTAAATCGTACGTTTCTGTTCTTTTTTTTTTTCGAGGAAATATTGGGACTGTTTTTAATATTATTAACAATTGTGTTAAATTTCCTCACATTATTGGAGAAAAGCACTATACAAGCGTCGACTAGGAAGGGCGGTTGCTGGACTCGTATATAGCGCGGCCTCGACTGCGTCTCGGCCACGCTAACTCTACTCGTCCCGCAACGACCTATTTCCCGGTCTGTGCAGTAATGTACTATTTCTCAAACATGCAATGGAATTTTGGCGTTATGTTAGTTATTTTAGGCCTCAAAGTATCACGTTGCGGGCGGAACACCTCGAGAGAAATAAAGGAATTTCATACAAAATTGAAGGCCTAGGCCCGGAAGTATTTTTTTTTTAGTTTTTGTGTATACATGGCGGCTGTGTTTATGAACAGCCTAAATAGCCGTTTTTTTTTAAGTTACTTAGCCGTGCTTCCAACCAAAGCGTTTGCATAAAGGCACCAGGTACCAGAAGGTCAGAGGTTATTAGGGGTGCGCAGCGCAATTTAGATCGCAGGCGATGTAGCACGGTGCGGCCCGCGCGGCGGCGGGCGGGCGCTCGCACCCGACACAGCACGGATGACTGAGCACTGTAGGTTACTTTTAATGTTTATGCACTCCTAGTATTTGACATTGTAGTTTTTGTTTTAAAAAATTTAATGAATTATTTAATGTTTGAGAAAAGCACTATACAAACCTCAGCGTGAAGTGGGGTTGCCAGCCTCGTAACTATCCGAACTCATATCTATATGAACTCGGCCGGCAACCCCCTACTTCCCGGCCTCTGTAGTAATGTACTATTCCTAACTTCTTTTTATAGCAAGGAGAAAGCGAGCACAGGACACAGGATCTTCAGAAAATTCGGCTTTAAGCTTGCCACTGCCAATTCTAAAGCCTTGATTTAATTCTAGAGCGCTGCCCCACTATACTACCCCCGCAATGACCAGTGGAGCCCTGTCCCCGCTACCCCCGCACTGACCGGTAGAGCGGTGTCCCCGCTACCCCCGCACTGACCGGTAGAGCGCTGTCCCCGCTACCCCCGCACTGACCGGTAGAGCGCTGTCCCCGCTACCCCCGCACTGACCGGTAGAGCGCTGTCCCCGCTACCCCCGCACTGACCGGTAGAGCGCTGTCCCCGCTACCCCCGCACTGACCGGTAGAGTGCTGTTCCCGCTACCCCCGCACTGACCGGTAGAGCGCTGTCCCCGCTACCCCCGCACTGACCGGTAGAGTGCTGTCCCCGCTACCCCCGCACTGACCGGTAGAGCGCTGTCCCCGCTACCCCCGCACTGACCGGTAGAGCGCTGTCCCCGCTACCCCCGCACTGACCGGTAGAGCGCTGTCCCCGCTACCCCCGCACTGACCGGTAGAGCGCTGTCCCCGCTACCCCCGCACTGACCGGTAGAGCGCTGTTCCCGCTACCCCCGCACTGACCGGTAGAGCGCTGTCCCCGCTACCCCGCACTGACCGGTAGAGCGCTGTCCCCGCTACCCCCGCACTATCCGGTAGAGCCCTGTCCGCGCGACCCCCGCACTGACCGGTAGAGCCCTGTCCCCGCGACCCCCGCACTGGCCGGTTACCCCGCATTATATGGTAAATTTCTTTTCCTAACTTCTTTTTATAGCAAGGAGAAAGCGAGCAAAGGACACAGGATCTACAGAAAATGCGGCTTTAAGCTTGCCACTGCCAATTCTAAAGCCACTGTGAGCCGCTACCCCCGTACTGACCAGTGGAGCCCTGTCCCCGCGACCCCCGCACTGGCCGGTAGAGCCCTGTCCCCGCGACCCCCGCACTGACCGGTAGAGCCCTGTCCCCGCGACCCCAGCACTGACCGGTAGAGCCCTGTCCCCGCGACCCCCGCACTAACCGGTAGAGCCCTGTCCCCGCGACCCCAGCACTGACCGGTAGAGCCCTGTCCCCGCGACCCCCGCACTGACCGGTAGAGCCCTGTCCCCGCGACCCCAGCACTGACCGGTAGAGCCCTGTCCCCGCGACCCCCGCACTGACCGGTAGAGCCCTGTCCCCGCGACCCCAGCACTGACCGGTAGAGCCCTGTCCCCGCGACCCCCGCACTGACCGGTAGAGCCCTGTCCCCGCGACCCCCGCACTGACCGGTAGAGCCCTGTCCCCGCGACCCCCGCACTGACCGGTAGAGCCCTGTCCCCGCGACCCCAGCACTGACCGGTAGAGCCCTGTCCCCGCGACCCCCGCACTGACCGGTAGAGCCCTGTCCCCGCGACCCCAGCACTGACCGGTAGAGCCCTGTCCCCGCGACCCCCGCACTGACCGGTAGAGCCCTGTCCCCGCGACCCCCGCACTGACCGGTAGAGCCCTGTCCCCGCGACCCCCGCACTGACCGGTAGAGCCCTGTCCCCGCGACCCCAGCACTGACCGGTAGAGCCCTGTCCCCGCGACCCCCGCACTGACCGGTAGAGCCCCTGCTCCTCGAGGCCGCGCTCCTCGAGCTCGTGCACGAGGCTGCGCACGAAGGCGAACCCGGCGTCGTCGAGCGCGCCCGCAGCCTCGCCCGCGCCGCCGCCGCCCGCCGGCGCCGCCAGGGACCCGTCGCTCTAACGACAACACCAACTATTATTAGTCACTTCTATACTACCTTCATGTAAGCGTAACACTCCTAATAAAATAACAAATGTTAAACACGATCTGAGTTAAGAAGTGTTGGAAGGAAAAACTACGAGCCTGCGGCGCGCCGCGACATGAATGCGACACTCGCCTGAGGCGCGGCGCGAGCCGTGTGCGCACTCGCCTGAGGCGCGCCGCGAGCTCTGTGCGACACTCCCCTCAGGCGTGCCGCGGGCTGTGTGCGACACTCGCCTGAGGCGCGCTACGAGCTGTGTGCGACACTCGCCTGAGGCGCGCTACGAGCTGCGTGCGACACTCTCCTCAGGCGTGCCGCGGGCTGTGTGCGACCTCACCTGCGGCTGCAGCGCGCGCAGCCAGGCGGCGCGGTCGCGGTCGGAGAGCGCCTGCAGCGTGAGCGCGGCTCGGTCGCGGTCGGCGGGCAGCGCGTCCCAGCAGAAGCGCCGCTCGGTATCAGCCGCGCGCCGCGCGCCGCACACGCACACGCTCTCCGCCGGCGCCGTCTGGAACAACACGCACGCATACAAATAGTATATCGTTCCAAACCAATTGACAGTAGCAAAAATTAAGATAAATCAGGTGATCGTGCGGGCTACAAGACGCATTACTAGATCAGTTTACCAAAACCCTTATTTTTAAATAGCAGAATTCCTATTCGAGTTTATTAAGATTCTTGAAAAAACCATCACAGGAGAAATAATATTTGGGGGGGAAGTCCACACGATGCTACGGGTACTCACGGCTTTGGGGTTGATCTGGGAGTAGGGCAGCAGGCGCAGCGTGCGCGAGCTTTTCTCGAACGTGCAGTACTGCTTGCTCCACGCCGTGCCGAACGCCTCTGCGAGACAACACCATACGTTTCAACACATTATGTATGTTATGTATTTCGGACAACCTATGTTGTATTATATTTGCTGGTGACAGAGCGCGGCGGGCGTACTCACTCTTCTCCATGAGGTAGAGGTACCCGGCGCGCGACACGCCGCCGCCGTCCGCCTCCGCCTCCTCGCCCTCATCCTCTTTGTTCTGCGACAATACACGATCACGTCACTCAAACTTACAACTCGAATGGCTCAATAGTATATTGTTTATGAAGGGACTAAAATAGGCCATAATGACAGAGATGTTAAGCCACCCGAGCCAAGCAAGTGTAATTCGAGCTGTTCTAGTGTCATTATGGCATTTCAGTCTAGAGTTTTTTTTTTTTTTAATCTCATTTATTTTATAAGCCATACATCTTAATGATTAAGTCGGCTTAAAAATAATAACAACGTGACTTAAACTTTAGGTGTTACTTTAAACATTGGGATTGATACTTAAGGAGTATTTTTATAACATTCAGATCTTAGGTTGAATGAGTGTATAATGAAACTTAAAAAAGAACCACTGTGGTCGATAGTGAACCCTGAGCCTAAGATTTGATGGAAGAAGAAGAGGAAATCCCCCGCAATACACCCAGTTTCTTTTAAGAGATCCAACCTAGATTGTTCGTTGATTTTACTCTCTAGAACTAAGTGGAGGAGGTCCTCTTCTTTGTCACATTGTGTACAGTTTGGATCGTCTCTGTTTTTCATAACGTAGTTAAATTTGTTAAGTGGGAGGTGGTAAGTTCGGGTTCGGAAGCAAACAACTAATTCCCTTCTGTTGAGGTTTCGTGAGGCAAACCAAGGTACGCGTGGTGGTTCGTCTACAATGGTTCTGTACCAGATGCCCTTGTTTTGAGAGCACTCATTGAAATAGGATTTAAATTTAACGTAATTGTCGGTTTTCACTTTTGGAAGATGATCAGTATAGTGCGGTACCGTGACGAGAGGTATGCCGTTCTGTAAAGCCTCGGATGCGAGTGAGTCTGCCACCTCGTTACCCCTGATGCCCACATGTGAAGGGATCCATTGTAGACGAACTTCAACCCCGTTACGTATCAATCTATGGATACATTTAATAATGAGGTAAGCTTCGTATCTACCGACAATGCCGCCCTTAGCACTACCCAACAAATGTTGTAGACTGCTCTTCGAGTCTGTAAAGATTACAATTTTATGGTATGATGTCGATTCTAAGTAATGTACTGCTTCATTAATTGCTGTCAATTCGACTCCCATTATGGGTATACATGGATTTTCAATAAGAAATTTAGCTCCAAAATCCGCAGCTTCATCGTAAAACGCGCAACTAGAACCGTGTCTTGTTTTGGACCCGTCAGTGTAAATATGAATGTGATCCAAGAACTGCACTCGTATCATATCTTCGCAACGTTGTTTTAGATCAAGAGTGGGTAGTTTAGCTTTAGGTTCATTAATAGTGTTCACTTTATGCATTATGATTTTATCCCAGGGGAGTGATTTAACGTCACAGGAAAGTAAAAATAGGGGCAAAATCTCAAATTGTGACATAGGGAGATTGGAATATTTTCTGAAACTCTCAAGCAAAAGTGGAAGTTGGTTATTGCGCCAATATCTTGCGCCCGAGTTTAATGTGTTGTCTAATGATTTGTTTTCTCAGATAATCGAATGTTCTAGAAGAAAGTTTCAGGAAATATTTGTCGCTTAAATAGATTCTTCTAAAATTTAAGGGTGGAATACAAAGCTCGCTTTCCATTGTAAAAATTGGGGTGTCGCGAATAAAGCTTCCACAAAGGCGAAGACATTGGTTTTGAATTACGTCCAACCTCTGGAGGAGCCTAGAATTGGCGTTGCCGAAAATTATACATCCGTAATGTTATATAAAGTCTCCTTAAGTGAATTGGATGGACACCCCACTTTGAACTACTTATGGAACTAAGAATATTAACGTATGAAATACATTTTTGGGCAGTTTCTAAAACATGTCGAGTCCAATTGAGGCGGCTGTCCACCCGAACACCCAGAAACCTTGTACAATTTATAACCTCAACTTCAATGTTATTTATTCGTATATCAATAATAGGTACTTTGTATTTTCTAGTGAATATGCACAGTTTAGTCTTTGAGAGAGAAATTTCTAATCCAATTTCCTCTAACATTGATATAAAGATGTTAAGACTTGATTGAATGACATTAGCACAAAAATCAATACTTTGGTTAATACAATACAAAGCGAAGTCGTCGGCATATTGAGAGACCTTAACTGTCTTAACGAGTGTGTTGCATAACTTAATTGTAACTATATTAAATAAAATAGGTGACATTGGGTCACTTTGAGCTAAACCCTGTCTGCATATTTTTGTTATTTCCCTACCATCCCGTAACCTATATATCAAAAATCTTTCTTTTAGAAATTCTCTTATATATCCACATAGGAGCGGATCCACACCAAATTCAACTAAAGTGGATATAAGAGGTTCAATTGCCACATTATTATAGGCGTTACCTATGTCTCCGTAAGCGCATAGAACGTATTCTTTGTTTATGAACGCAGTTTCTGTGTCTACAATAAACCTACCAAGATTGTCCTGACATGAAAGTCCACGACGGAAACCTAAAGTACTATCATTAAATAATTTGTTGCTTTCGAAATGATATTCAAGGCGCCGAGTTATCATTAAATTAAAAATCTTACAAAGGCAGTTAATAAGTGAGATAGGACGATACTTAAGAATGTCATTATTTCTTTTTGGTATGGCAATAAGTTTGATTCTACGCCATTGCTCTGGTATCTCACTTTTTTTATAAATTATGTTAAATATATGTAGGAGGTATTCTTTTGCATTATCCGGTAAATGGCTAATCATAGAATAAGTAATAGTATCTAAACCAGCCGAAGTATCTACTCTTTTAAGAATCAGATTTAGTTCTGAAAGTGTAAAAAAATGGAGGTTGCAAACATTAGTATTAAAATCTAGGGGCTGTAAGGAAACACTATCAGGAGTGAGTTCTGTTATAAAGGAAACTGCGGTACTTTCTGGTAAATAGTCTTTAGGACTACGATAACCTTTAAGCCATCTAAGTTTCCTCCAAACCTCACTGCTGGGCGTATTGCAGTCTATGCTGTCACCAAACTGTTGCCAGGAATTCCTTTTTGCAAGTTTTATTAATTTCCGAGCAATAACTACATTTTCTCTGTAAATTAAGTAATTTTCAACCGTGCGTAATTTCCTAAAGTACTTTAAAGCTAATCTTCGTTCCGCTACTGCCTTCGATAGATCAGGGTTCCACCAAGGTTTTGGCTTGAATTTTTTGGGGTTAGTACTGATTTTAATATAAGGAATATTTTTGTTAGCACTTTCCTCAATTACCTCTATGAGTTTATCGTAGTTACTTTGTACATTGTCTCCGAAGTCTAATCCCTCACATGCAGATTTTATGTGTTGTGTATATTCTACCCAGTTGGCTCTTTTGATGTTTCTTTTCAATTCGGGGCTCATTTGAGTACTGTCTAACGTTTTAATAGAAATAATAAGGTGATCACTGCCAAAAGATTCGTTAGTGACGTTCCAATCAAAGTCGAGTGAGAGATCAGCACTACAAAATGAAATATCAGGTGATGTGCACACTATACTATCATTTAGCTTAGCGCAACGGGTAAAGTCTTGATTGTTAAGAAAAACGTAATTATGATTTAAGCTAGTGTCTGATAAAAGTCTACCCCGTGTGTCAGTTGTATATGACCACGCCGTGTGATGAGCATTAAAATCGCCGACTATTAGCGTTTTCTCAGAAAAGTGGCTGAAAAGCTCCTGGTAGTCCCTGGCGCTTACTGTGACATTTGAGGGAGAATAGACACCTATGATATGTTGAAGTTTATTGCTATTAAGGACTTCAAGGCACAAAAGTTCAATATTATCATGATTTCTTGGAAGAATTTTGAGAGTACAGTTTATAGATTGATGGACCAGGATCGCTAAACCTCCATATCCATCTGATCGATCCTTTCTAAAGACAGAGTAACCTGTAAAATTAATTTGGTTTTCGCATTTTAGCCAAGTTTCGGAAAGAAAGCATATATGTATTTTTCGTTACGTAGATATGAATCCAAATCACTTAATTTTGGTATTAGGCTTTGACAGTTCCATTGAATAATATTAAGCTTGAAACTTTTAGTCAAATCCATTGAATAAAAATAAATAAGTTCTTTTTATATATATATATATATATATGAAATATAAATATACCTATATTGTGTACCTACTGTAGCATTACCGCTACAAATCGCGTTGGTTCGCGTTATTTATTGTTTATTTATTTCGCCTTTTTCGTTTCTCAGCCTTTTTGGTATTGCGGACTTGTTCATTGACCGGTTAGAGTTTGTAATTTCTACTGACAGTTTTGAATTTTGAATTCGTTTTTGTTAGATCCGTTCCTTGTTTTGGGAATGTCATTCATTTTCGTACTCTTGCCTTGATACAACAGAAAAATTTAATAATTTCTAGTCATCCCAAGTTTCTCTATAACTGAAGCCAGCTTCGAATGCCGCGTCCGGCAATTAAGTTAAATGAAGACATTTACTATTACGCCGTAGTCTCAATGGCGGGCTGAACGTTTTTGGTGCTGTTGTCTTCTGTGTGTCCGGATAGCGGGTGAGTTGGTTTTTGTTGCCGAACAAGTCTTCACAGTCCTCCAATCTAAGGAAGCCTTTCTTCCGTCCTTCTCGTTCAATTTTGTGAGTAAAGGTGTCCTTTGCAGCACCTCCGCTTACCCCATATCTTCCGACTCAACGCCCCGACTGAAAATTTGGACGTCTGGATTCAACGTGCGGTTCGCCGTCAAGTTCGCTGGCAACGGGTCGTCGTCTGCGGCAGCGCCCGCAGGTTTTACCCGCTGCGACGGTTGCGACGAACGCAGGGAGGTTACATCTTCACACGGCGACAAGCAACGGCGGATTTTCGCAGGACAGTTACTATTTCGTTGATTTTTCCCTTATTAAATTCCAATCTGAGTCCGCGAACTCACCCCTAACCTACCTAAGGTTATTCATTCGGTTTCATTTTGGCGATAAATGTTATAGAATCCCTAGACCTTTTTTTACCGATCAAAACCATAATTTGTTATCCCAGTTTTATAATACTTCGAACATATCAGTTTTAATCATGAAGCGCTTCTTGCATTTTAACAGATTCTTGTTGTTTTAGTTCGAATCAGAATTACCTTTAAATTGAATACAAGTTTTGGCCTGACCGTGTTCCAAGGTGGTCTTTCACCCTTTATTAGGCTGTGTTTTTAAACTAGAAAAACTTTATTATTGTGATAACCCGCAGACCGTTCTGTGTTAAATTGTTTTGATACGTAAGCTAAGTTCCGTAACAGCCTAGTGACCTTGTTTTTATAGTTACATTGTATGTAGTTTGTTTTAATTTTATCATTGTGTGTTCTCCTTATTATATAACCTTGTTGAATTTCGTTCGGTTTTATTTTATTTATACAGGTCCAAATTTACGTGCTGATGGTTTTATCACAACCATCCCGTGTAGTGTTCCGTGCCTTTTATTTTTATGGAGCGCTACAAAATGGCGCCCGAAGGTAAGTGATTTTTATTATATTTTTTTTAATGTGTCAAATATTTTTTTTATTTTTATTTTTTGTCGTCGGTGGAAAGATTGGTCGTAATCGACCAATAAATCGTTCCTCTTTGCTACTAATTTTTTTCTTTTTATGTTGTAGCGGAGCTCATAACATCTATGGTTCCAGTGGTACGATGACTTCGCCGCGCTTTACTTTCCCTGGCTTCGAGTCGCGTATTTCAACCTGGAGCTGACGCCTACTTTCCACTTGACATATTTAATTTATTGTGATAATGTTTATTTTCAACAATAATTACTTGTATATCGTCCAAAACAAACAGTCTTTCAATCCCACCGAATAAAATTTTCACCCCCGAATTTTATTTTCCTACCATGTGTTTCGTAGTTAGGGTCCGTTAAGGTGAGTGGTTTTGTTTTTATTTTGCATGTAACCTTTTCACCCCTAGGTACTTCTCCTTGTTACTAGGGTATCTGGTGTTTTAGCATGATTGGTTTTTAGTTTTTGTCCCCAGCATGTTTTTATACCATGTGCTCTGTGACATGCCGTTTTCGCGTGTAGGGACACCAATTTCGTCTCGTGTGCGCGTATGGCGTTGCTGATGTTTTGAATATATTCAGACCATGGGTCCATGATGGAACATGGTCTGGATGAACTAGCCACCATGTAACGCGTTAAGTTTTCGACTCGGGCGTATTTTTTTTCCCGTTTTAAATATGTTCAGACTGTGTGCCCAAGATGGCAGACAGTCGGAACGAACGCGCCTTGTGTCGAAAATTTTTCTTTACGGGATTTTGGGTCGTGGTGTTCCTCACCCCCTTTTTTGACTTTGCGGTGGTTATTTATAGATTTGTTTGTTTAGGCGATATGGTGATTAGTGAAATTTTAATTTTTGGACGAATATTCTTTTTGCGCGTTTTGTTTTTGTCGTTTTTTTAGGTGTCCCCGTTCTTTTTTTTCTATAATGATTCCCAAAATTCTAAAGGTTCCATTGTGATCAACGTCTTCCCCCTTTTGGTTTTTTTGTTTCGGTGTTCTATTTCACATTTATTTTTATAATATTTGACGTACGATGTTCGTACATCTTTTTCCAATATCTTCTGCGTCGACTTTTGTTGAGGTAATTTTCCTTTCCGTGTTCATGTTTTTCGGTCTGACTATACATATTGTTATTCAAAGTTCGAAGTTTGTTAATCACCTATCACTTTGTTCACGTTAGGCATTTGTTTGCCATCGTTTCAACTATAGTGCAATAACAGGTCTTGATACTTGTGGTTTTTCTCGCGCGAATTTCCAAGACGGAATTGTTTTGTTGGGCTATGTTACTGGGTCAACGATTATATAGTTTCCGGTAACTGTTTAATCAGTGATTTTGGATATCATAGCGGGATGGTTGGTCAGTAAACTTTGTGCATTGGTATGCCTTAGTTTAAGAGCTAGTGTCTTGGAATTTTCGGTTAGGGTACTTTTCCCGATCGTGTTACTTGTTCTGTCATTTGGTATACCCAGTATGATAATTCGTTATACCATTATTTTTTGATTGATAGTTCTGATAGGCATATTTGTGTATATTGTGGTGGTTGATTTGTATAATCCCTAGTTTTTAGTGTTAGAATAGTTTGATTCAATTTTCGTCGCGGATATTTGTTAGGGTTTCTAGATGGTATTTGTAGTAGGTTATTTCTTGTCTTTGCGTAGATTTGTAATAATGGTCTGTTAAACACATTTTCTGCAGTTTTTGTTGGCTGACTGTACTAGGTATAAGTTAGTTATAGAGGTGCTTTTTTCCAGCAGGCTGTATTATTAATAAAATAGTTTTAATGTGTTAGGCTAGATGTTTTAGGGTAGGTGGCTGCAGTTAGTCAGAATTAGTCCTAGTTTAGTCAGTCTAGTATCAAGATCGTTTCGGTTCAACTATACTAGGTGAGCGATCTTTGGTGTTCAGGTGTGATTTTCGTCGCGTCTGTAGTTTTGTTTTTCATTTTAGGTTAACCTTATCAAGGTCGACTTTGACAAATGCTGTTTGTGTTTAACCTTTATATTTTAAAGTGTGTTTTTGGTGTTTCGTGTTCGATGTTTAGGGTTGTCACATTTGGAAATTTTAGGGTTTTCACTTCGATATTATTTTAGGGTTGTCACTTTTGGAAATTTTAGGGATGTCACTTCGATATTATTTTAGGGTTGTCACTTTTGGAAATTTTAGGGATGTCACTTCAGTATTATTTTAGGGTTGTCAATTTTTTTGTTTTTTTGTTCTAGTGAGGGGATAATTGTAGCATTACCGCTACAAATCGCGTTGGTTCGCGTTATTTATTGTTTATTTATTTCGCCTTTTTCGTTTCTCAGCCTTTTTGGTATTGCGGACTTGTTCATTGACCGGTTAGAGTTTGTAATTTCTACTGACAGTTTTGAATTTTGAATTCGTTTTTGTTAGATCCGTTCCTTGTTTTGGGAATGTCATTCATTTTCGTACTCTTGCCTTGATACAACAGAAAAATTTAATAATTTCTAGTCATCCCAAGTTTCTCTATAACTGAAGCCAGCTTCGAATGCCGCGTCCGGCAATTAAGTTAAATGAAGACATTTACTATTACGCCGTAGTCTCAATGGCGGGCTGAACGTTTTTGGTGCTGTTGTCTTCTGTGTGTCCGGATAGCGGGTGAGTTGGTTTTTGTTGCCGAACAAGTCTTCACAGTCCTCCAATCTAAGGAAGCCTTTCTTCCGTCCTTCTCGTTCAATTTTGTGAGTAAAGGTGTCCTTTGCAGCACCTCCGCTTACCCCATATCTTCCGACTCAACGCCCCGACTGAAAATTTGGACGTCTGGATTCAACGTGCGGTTCGCCGTCAAGTTCGCTGGCAACGGGTCGTCGTCTGCGGCAGCGCCCGCAGGTTTTACCCGCTGCGACGGTTGCGACGAACGCAGGGAGGTTACATCTTCACACGGCGACAAGCAACGGCGGATTTTCGCAGGACAGTTACTATTTCGTTGATTTTTCCCTTATTAAATTCCAATCTGAGTCCGCGAACTCACCCCTAACCTACCTAAGGTTATTCATTCGGTTTCATTTTGGCGATAAATGTTATAGAATCCCTAGACCTTTTTTTACCGATCAAAACCATAATTTGTTATCCCAGTTTTATAATACTTCGAACATATCAGTTTTAATCATGAAGCGCTTCTTGCATTTTAACAGATTCTTGTTGTTTTAGTTCGAATCAGAATTACCTTTAAATTGAATACAAGTTTTGGCCTGACCGTGTTCCAAGGTGGTCTTTCACCCTTTATTAGGCTGTGTTTTTAAACTAGAAAAACTTTATTATTGTGATAACCCGCAGACCGTTCTGTGTTAAATTGTTTTGATACGTAAGCTAAGTTCCGTAACAGCCTAGTGACCTTGTTTTTATAGTTACATTGTATGTAGTTTGTTTTAATTTTATCATTGTGTGTTCTCCTTATTATATAACCTTGTTGAATTTCGTTCGGTTTTATTTTATTTATACAGGTCCAAATTTACGTGCTGATGGTTTTATCACAACCATCCCGTGTAGTGTTCCGTACCTTTTATTTTTATGGAGCGCTACACTACCTAAAAGTGACTTACTTACTTGTTTTGAGATTTTCCTTACCAGATAAGCACTTTAGTTTAGTTACAATACGTGAGAGTCTGTTCTTAACACTACGACATGAGATGTTAGGTATCAAGTCCGTAAACATTTCAATCAGCGCATCAATTTCTTCTGTGTAACTGAAAGTGATTTCCGATATGTCCTTAACTCCATATGTGCGTCTGAGATATTCTTTAACTTGTTTTCCAGATAGTGGGTACGTTTTACGGGGATCGGTTATAAAGTTTTCCAGGAAGTCCCAATTTGTTGAATCCAGATCCCTATGCGGCGTTCTCTTGAGTTTCTTTCCACTCTTGGATTTGTAAACCTCGCCTGAGCTGGACGAGGACGAGTTATCAAAGTCTTCATCACTGTTTTCGTTGCTAGGTATACAGTCTTCTCTTGTTGTTTCAGACTCCATGAAATCAGTAGTAGTCGAAGATTCAGTGGGTGGGTGTGGACGCTTGAATATTTGTGTCACCGTAGACTCCCCTGTGTTTTCGTTCAAAACGTTCATGTCGTTGGTGTTATCTGGGCATTTAGATGCTACGTGACCGTCTTTTTTGCATATGAAACAAGTCATTGTATCCGAAGAGAAATAAAGCCAGTAATTCGTTTCTTCAAAATCAATAGACATTTTTTCTGGAAGTCGGGTGAAATCCTCAGGGGTTACGTAAACTTGTCTTCGGAAACTTAGAATGTGATTGTAGCCCGTTTCATTGAGACCAGCACGCAGGAAAGAGATGGGTGACAGTGGCGTGATATGCATTTCTATCAGTTTCTTTTCTATTTCGGTGTGCGGTATAATGGGGCACACGTTAGATATAATGATACGTTTGTTTCTGCTGATCAGCGGTCGGATGGGTAGTTTTTGATTTTGAATTGTGACATACTTTTTATTGTCAATGATCTCATCAACGATTAACTTCGAGGACACGTAAATACAAATTCTATTGTTTGATATTCTTGACAAAAAGCGGATTTGACATGGGTCGATTATGGATTCGGTCACTTACGGCAACTTTCCTCGCACGACCACGTGCCTGGAATGCCCACATCCCTGAACGTCCATGTCGCTCGAACGAACATAATACTAAAAAGACCACATGCCTTGAATGACCACATCCCTGAACGTTCATGTCGCTCGAACGACCATAATACTAAAAAGGCCACGTGCCTTGAATGACCACATCCCTGAACGTTCATTTCGCTTCAACGACCACTTTTACAAGTGTCGATGCCTTATAAAAATTAAAATGTTAGTGTCCCATATTCTGCTTCGACACTTTGATTTACGAACAAGGAAATGTTCGAAAAGAGAAGTGGACGAACAAGGAAATGTACGAAAAGAGAAGTGGACGAACAAGGAAATGTACGAAAAGAGAAGTGGACGAATAAGGAAATGTACGAAAAGAGAAGTGGACAAACTGGGAAATGTACGAAAAGAGAAGTGGTCGTTCAAGGATGTGGGCGAACTAGGAATTTGGACAGTGGTCAATAAAGGAAGTGGCCGTAAGTGACCGAATCCTCGATTATTCTTCCTAAAGCTTGAGCATAATCTTTGATTTGAACGTTTTCTAAAGCATCGATGACGATTGCTTGGTCCTTTTTAGGGAACGTGGTGGTTTGAGTCACAGTAGCATAACCAGGGTTATTTTCTAACGGTTGGGAGTTCATTTTGTTCCTGTAGTCAGAAACGATTGCAAAGATGCGATATAGCCACTTACTGGGGAATCAAGAAGTCCGATTCCATCATTGGGCACTTTACACAAAGAGGGTAGAAACACACTCGTGGAAATATAGTTCACTAGCGCGCGCAAGTAACGACCGGTCTCGGTAACAGCTGAACGCGGTATGTCAGTCTAGAGTTAATTAAACACTTTTTTTCCATTTCAATTGCGAGAAAATAAATTAAAATTGAAAGGTTAATGACTGTGTGCACTCACCATCTGGCGCACCTCCATCATCTTCTTCATGAGCGACTCGGTCTGCTTGCTGGTCTCCTCGAAGTTGGTCCGCGTCTGCAACACACGCCACGTCACGCGCCGCTCGCGCAAGCCACACGCATGCCGTCAGTGCACTCACACGCCCCCAACTGATCGAACGTGACACCCGCCGCCTCGACCAGCCTCCGACCGACACGCGAACCGCAGGCTTGCGATAAAGGTTGCTGCAGTTTCCAAAATACCATGATCTTTGCCCACCAGCAACTTTTACAGAGAGACTTTGTTAAAACTAGCGGGTTTCGATCATGGCGATTGGGGGCTTTACTCATGCTTCGATCAGTCGTAGGGTTTCAAATAAAGGTGAGGAGTTATCTAAGCTGAATATCTGCCGATGGTCGGTTTACATGGATGGCATTAGGAACTCGTCACAACACACACAAGTCCGCCGACAGGTGGGAGGACCGGGTTACAGGCAGTTATGTTTGCGTTTTGTCACCACACGACACACAGAGACCTATGCTTTCCTGCGGCGATGCCTGCCACGACGCGCCGCGATGCTCGAACAACCTACGCGTGACAAATACTTAAACATACAGAGAACAAGGAAAAGGTAAAAGAACAAAACTGTCTCTTAGTTCAGTGTAAATTGGTTGATACGTTTTTATTTAACGTTAGCTTTAGTATTAATATCATTTAAAATATTTAAGTATTTCGCGCGAGAGCTACACTTACCTTGATTTTGGAAGGTAGTTTAATGACCATAAAATTGTTAATCACTTTTAAACAAGGAAGTTTTTAACAATGTAACAAGTAACCTTACTGTGTGCCTTGTAATTATCGGTGAGAACCTGTAATTAGCTCTTAGTATCTAGGTACTTTTAAGTTATTGTTTTGTTTTATAGCTGTTGATTTTCCATTAATAAATAAATAAATACAGCTACGCGCTCGCCGAAGTAATGGTGATTTAGGATTAAAATCTTTTGGGTCTAGAGGCAAATTTATATTATAAACATTTACATTTACATTTATAATTATTATAAACATTTACCTATATTTGTGCAATTTAACAAATGAATATTTTTACTATAAGGCAAGTGACACCGAGGTAATTAACCCCTGCAGCGTCGGCGATAGTTGCCACCGACGACCGAGGAGTTAAATAACGGCAAATTACATAACACCTAGGCGATTACAATGTCCAACTCCAAATAGATGGACGCTAAGTACAAGGACTTAGAGACGAGAATTGAGGATAGGAGAGAGCAAAGAAGGAAGGCAAAAGCCGGAGGAACGGTATCGTCCACTACCCTGTATTGCGTCAAGAGTGAGAATGATCGGCCGACAACGCGGGGGCAGGGGTACTAGGAGACCAGAAACGTTACTCGCTGGACGCGCAGCAGCTCTCCTTTGATGTGTACGTAGAGGTATAATATTTTTCATATCTTACTGCACCTGTGACAGACGTCAATGGAAAATTTAGTGATGCTGCTAATTAAAATCGAATTAATTTCTTTCGATTATCGATAAGTATTAAAAGGAAATGTAATCGATTTAATATTCTTTTATAAATTTGTTAACTTAATTTAATTTACCTACCTACTACAAAATAAGGTGTCATCATAACGTCACGCTGGAACTGTTACCATCGTATGGTAAAGTCTAGATGGGTGTTTTTATGCGGTAAAATAAAACGCAATCGTATCAACGAATCGATTTGGTTGCAGAACGAGGATATCGTCAAACACTAATAACGGTCCGTTTCGCATATAGGAAGTAAAAGTAGTTTAATTACTTTGTTTTTTATTCCATTTAATATGTGCATAGTTTTTCATAATTTGTCTTTAAAAATGCGTAAGTAATACGATAATTATTGTTTTTTGAAACGAATTTCATACAGATAGGATTTTTTTAAGTAAGTGGACTGCAAAATTGGTTGGAACAACGTTCGTGTGAAATGTAAAATTTCAAACTGTCACAGGCACAATAAGATATGAAAAAGTATATAGGTGTGCAGTGTGCAGTGTATGCGCTGAGTGCTCACCCGCTGGATGCGCAGCTGCAGGTCGCGCACGAGCGGCTCGGCGTCGTGATGCACGTCGTGCGCGGTGTGGTGGAAGGTGCCCCACGAGAACACGAACCCCAGCAGCGTCTCCACCAGCTCGAACTTCTCGCGCTCGCGCACCGCCTGCAGCTGGCACACGTACTCCAGCGACGCCTGGCAGAAGTCGCGCTCCGCCATGTCCATCGCCGCGTCCGCCTGCGACACAACCATCGACATGCCCTCACACCACACGCAACACACAACACAGTCGGGTGACAGATGGCGGTATCCTCGACCAACAAAATACTAAGTTTCGACACCTCTGTCCCTTTGACTCATCTGTTATAAAGTGATCGAGAGAAAAGAACAGGGCTAAAGTAACTTGGACCGTCCATTTTGGGAGTAAGGCTCTTGATCAAAATATTGGTTAAAAGAGATCTCCAGCACTGTTTCAGATCTTGAAACTACTGTTGCGTTTCAAATGCATTCTATGTATGCAACTAACACATACAGAATACCAGTAACCTATTTTATCGTACTTATCAACCAACTTATCGCATGTTCAGAGACTGAGACCTCTGAATTATTGCATTCCCGAATAATGCAAGACCGACTCGTAACCTGGAATGATTAAACTTTTCTGTTTTAATGAGTGTCGTTCACTTCTAATAGCTGACGCGACAGTTTCAAGCCAACACGCGCATTGATTATGTAATTGAATTAAACCATGTATGCTTGCTTGCGCCTGGCTGCGCCCTACGATTATGAAATGTTGCACATAAATATGAATAATATCGCGTTCTCGAGCAGGAGTTACTGAAGGGCAGTCATTATGAATTTCGTCGAGTCAACTTTGTAAGCTGATATATGACTGTTAGTGTCTTGTTAAGTTCGAATAATCTTAAACCATCCCGTTTGCAACAATTACTTTCAAGACACAAAAATGAAAATTCATTCATCTGATGTTTTCTACAACAAATAATCATTGAAATTTATGATAGACAACAGCAAACATTATGGCGAATATGGAGCTCAAAATATAAAGGATTACGCAAAGGTGAGTTGTAGTTAAGATAGACGTGTGACATGTGTCCTTGGGCTCACCTCCTGGAAGACGTTCTCCTGCTTGCGCGTGGAGAGCGAGAGCGTGCGCTCCTGGCTCTGGCAGAACTTGGCCGTCTTCTTGTCGAACTTCTTCTTGCCCTCCTGCAACCGCCAACACACGAGCAATCAACAAGCGAGATCGTACTCTTATCAACTTAATATACCGCACCACGACAAAATAAATATCACTACATTGAGATAGTTTTCGATACATTTTTATTATATTTCTAATAATATTTTTTGGAGAGTTCCATAAAAATTGCAAAACGAAACCCTTTTTATTTATCTTTTTGTCGATCCTTATTGTGTTATCAACGAACCGCTTTTTTTTTTAAATAAGAATCGTCACCAAGTTATTGAGATATCAGGGGGTCTAAGTTTTTTGGTACTTAAAAGTAATAAAAGATTATTCTTATTCTTAAATATGCACATTTTTGAGCTGTACTCGTATGTGGTAAAAACCTTAAATTGGCGCGTTCGAGTAGGACACACTTGGCCGGATGTTGTAGTTCGTTTTTCACAATAACGAAAAATTAATAAAAAAAACTTAACGAGTAAAGAAGTTTACAAAGCTAGTTAAATTATTTGTTACAATCCAAAACTGGGAAAATGTAAGAGACTTCCTATGATTTGGTTTACAACGTCACGTTGACAAAGTCCATAGTGGCCTGGAAATCAAACTGGTTGACTGTACATGTTCTGTTTGTGTGTATTGTCCGATCCTTGTCGCCGCGGCTCGTCTGCCGGCGCCAGCATCGCCCTCGCCGACGCGTGACGGCACGCCGCCGCGCCGCATATGGGTCGCACTTCATCTCGCCTCACGGAATCGCAATTTCCAATTGCCGTATCACTTTCTGCGGCTCATAAACATCACCGGCTAGACCGAGAAATACTGCTCGTTAGTGCGAGATGAAGTTCGGCTTAATTAATTTTGGTGAGTCGCTTCATCTCGCCTCCCGCTAGTTGCGCCAGGCGCGGAGCGGATGTGTCAAACACTAATCGCTCCGGTGCATTAACGCCGGCGTGTCCCGCAAATAAACCCGGCGCGTGTCCATTAGCGGTTAGCGGTGATATGTTGTAAAGAACATAACACTAGCAGCGCTGACACATGGCGCAGTTTCTACCAAGTTATTTGACCAATGTTGGCAGGGTACCGTTTACTTTCGTTAGCTCGGGTATACAGCGATCCACAATCAATGTGTGTAATGTGTATATTGCTGTATCTAAACAGCCCAATTATGGAAGAATTATTATAATAATAAGTATATTTCGTAGATGGGAAGGGTAGGTTAAGTCAAAGCAGTGTACCTAATGGTTTTCATAATCTTACTTATTGTCTTACTATACTAATATTAAAAATGCGAAAGCTCGGATGTTTTTTACTCAATCACACAACAACGGCTGAACGGGTCTGGATGAAATCGCCAGAGATAGATAATAGTCTGGCATAGCACATAGGCTACTTTTCATCGCGGAAACTTGGACAGTTCCTTCTTCGCGGACGGAGTTGCGCGCAAATAATTTTGGCCATTGCTATAACTTGACTCATTTTATTTGTGGATTATTATTGCTAATAGGTAAGTTATTTACTTGGTTGTTAACAAACTTTAGTCGCTTTCATCAGAAATTCGTGTTGTTATATTAGGCACCCGCAAGTAGCGCTTTTTTTTTTTGCTACTATCCAATAAAACACGACAATGTTATTATACGCACGTCTGTAATTTAAGCTCTAACGGCTGATATCGTGAACAAGCCTATTGGTTGTTGAACAAGCCTGTTGTGTGTGTGTGTGTGTGTGTGTGTGTGCGTGTGCGTGTGCGTGTGCGTGTGCGTGTGCGTGCGTGCGTGCGTGCGTGCGTGCGTGCGTGCGTGCGTGCGTGCGTGCGTGCGTGCGAGTGTGTGTGTGTGTGTGTGTGTGTGTTTGTGTGTGTGTGTGTGTGTGTGCGCGTGCGTGCGTGCGTGCGTGCGTGCGTGCGTGCGTGTGTGTGTGTGTGTGTGCTCACCTTGACGGCGCCGATGTGCTCTTTGCGGAACCGCTCGAGCGGCACGATGATCTGCTCGTGCGCGCGCCCGAGCTGGAAACCAACAAACAAACAACGCTCAGTTCAGCATCACACAAATTTACAATATATTTTCTACTAAATTAATTACAATATATGATAATTAATATAATTTCTCTCTGTAAAACTAACAATTTAAATAAATTTTACTAAATTAAAATTTTGTATAAATTAAAAAAATATAATACCTAAATACCTATGTAATAATAACACTAACCATCCCACATTTACATACACTTTAATCATTTTGTGCACACATACTCTACAGTTATAATCTAGATGCATATATTTTTATCCTAATATTTGCAATCTTGCATGATTTCTGGTTGTAACTTGTTCTGTAACTTTTGTGAGCCATGAATAAATAAATTTTCATCACACTTGCTAGTAAATAGTGTCCTAACATGCTAGAAAAATCGACCGTAAATCCAAAATAATACCCGCGGGCTTTTTTTTACCATTACGCCCTATCGCGCGTAGTAGTTTTTGTTTAAAATACAATACGTAGACTCAAACTATCATAATACGTCAGGACCCCAATTCTTGTGCCATACGATATTAAGTTTCATTCGAGATGAAATGTCAGCTGCATACAATTTTCTAAAAATCTCGCATATAAACTATTGATATCGACTGTTACTAGAATCGGACTCCTGAACACGTTTGACATTATCTGTGGTAAGTCATAGACAATGATGTAGTCTGCCGCTTATTTATAAATACTGATTATAAACTGTGTGATTCCAAAATAATAATTATAATTAAAAACAAAAACCCGCCTTCAAAAAGCAAAAAATTACTTCTTTAAAATGGTAGGTAAATAGGTCAGTCCAACTGAAGTCTGCTTTTGGTTAAAATATTGTTGGACGCCGACTTCAGTTGGACTGACCTATTTACCTACCATTTTAAAGAAGTAATTTTTTGCTTTTTGAAGGCGGGTTTTTGTTTTTTTAAATATTTTTTTTATTTTATACTTTTTAGTGATCATAATTATGCTGTTATTCTCCCACTTCTAAATTAATAAGAAACAGTAGAACATTTCAATCTCGCCGCAAGCAACGCCGTGCGAAAGTCATAGTCATATATTTAAACCTAAATATGCTTCGTCATAGTCGCTCAACTATCTTAATCGAAATATCTTGTCGCCACCATCGAAATATATACCGTTTAGGAGGTCCGGTGGCCATCTGTGGTCTTCATCATCAGTTCCACTTCACCAAATTGTGCTTTCCAAGACCAAATACACGAGTTACAATGAAAAATACCAAAATCGCTATAGGTGTGCCTATAAATTTTGAAGAGTTCCGTCGATTCCTCATGGATTCCACCATCAGATCTTCATTTTGATCGGGAAGCACAAGCTTTCAAATAACAAAAGAATCATCAAAATGGGTTCACCCAGTCGAAAGTTCTGAGGTAACAAACATTAAAAAAAAAAACAAACGAATTGAGAACCTCCTCCTTTTTTTGAAGTCGGTTAAAAAGGGTGTCTGTGCACATATTAAAATTTATATATCAATAAAAAACATGTCGTCATGAGAAAAAATGGATATGCGACTCCGCCGGACATCGCCAACGCGGCTAAAATTATTTCTTTATTCTAACAGACTCTCGTTTGTAATTCTGTCTTTACCACCCCTTAATACAATGTACTAAAATAAACCCGTCGCGCCGCCGCACCGCGCGCGCCCGCAGCGCTGCCGCTGACCGCAAGCAACAGCGGCCGCTAACTATCACGTGTGGAATATAGGGATTAGCATATACATAAATATCATGGGACAACCGTACAAATATTTACCTAAGTAGTCCCAAACTAAGCTCTGAGTTTGTACGGTCAAGAAAGTTAATTTGCTACCCATTTCGAAGAAAATCTGCTTGAAGATGTCATTGTCAATAGAGATGCCAAGTCATTTGTAATTGGTAGGAAACTCAACCGTATTGCTGTAGAATGTCAGATTGACTTTGGACCTAAGCTGGGTCACAAATTAAATTCCTTGACTGTACTGTAAACCTATAGTGTACAACCATAATCATCCTTATAAACTAATTATAACTAAATACAAGATTCGGGACAAATATTCGCGCTAATCACACAAATAGGCCTACTTGCCTCACCAGGCATCGACCCCAGACCGCGCGCTGCGAAGGCAGGGTCGGTACGACTGGGTTAATCGCATCGCCATAGTAAGGAAGGCGATCGACTGATTTTGGGCAGCGGTGGTGGTCACCACTAACCCTCACTAGAGGACGCTCGCGACTGCACGCATACAATTCGTTTCCCGCTATTCTCCCATTAGTTTCTGTCGGGGGCTGATTTTTGAAACATCCTTTCTTAGTGCACCCCTAGCGCTGCCCTCATAAGCGAATAGGCGGTATCTCTAATTCAATAGCCAAAGTAGATTCAACCCTCTGCCGTTAGTAATGAGGTTGCACTTGCTTCAGGTGCTTTGTCTGAGATACCGCCTTTTGTCTTAGCAGAGCAGAGCGTACCCAAGGAATATTCCCAGCAAATTTCAAGTCCTAGGGTCCGGTGGTTAAAACTGTGTGTTGCCTCTCAGCCAGTCTCGGAAGATTTTTATATAGATAGATACACTAGTTCATAACATTTGACCTGAATCAAAACCTGTCGACACCAGTTTCCATGTATCTACGTTTAATTTATTCAATAACATCTCATTAAAACCGGTCTCTTATAAACGCTGATTGGAAAGGCTACCAAAATAAACACTAGACTGTGCCTTACAAGACACATAAATCTTTTAAACAGCTTTTAGATCAAAACTGGTTTGTTACGTGCTAGAGTTACATCAGAGTTGATTTCGTTGTAATCGCCAAGAAAGTACATGGCCGAGATATGATACCGTACAGGTGGTAAGCGCTCGCTTATCGAATTGATAAGAGGCTCGGCCGGCGCGGCTGTCCGCCGGCCGCGGGACCCAGCGCCCTCTCTAAACAAGCAGACGCCTGTGTACGGTACCCACGACACGCGCCGCGCAATTACACATAGTTCTAATCCAATAAGGTCGCGTTATCTAAACAGGGCTTCCCATGGGCTGTCTCCTCACCTGAACAAACGCATCTTCATTGTCATTAACGCGAATCTGTTACACTTCGGTTTACATCCGAATAAACTTCCGATTGTCCTACAGATGGCGCCGGCCGGGCCCCAAATAACGCTCATTCTCATACAAACAGCGGGCCCGGGTGTTAACGGCGTGGTTCAAAACTAAACGAGTGTTTAGCATCGACGAGCGGATAGTTCGCAAACACTGGCGTTTATCAAAAGCTAAGTTTTATATACAAAACTGAAACACAGGTGTTCTTTTTACAATTCGGTCTGACTGGCCGCAACCATCATAACCTGATCCGCCTGCCAGTAGTGTAGAGCCAACGGCCGCCGCGGTAGAGCTGCATTGAAATGAGCGTCAATGACCGAAATCGTAGGCGCCTACCGCTGCGTAATCCTAACGGGCAGAAACGTCAACTTACGATGGCCTTGGAGCCGAGCGGCGCACGAGCGAACTATAAGCACACCGCGCCGCCGCGCCGCCGTGGCGTAAACACGGGAAATGTTAACCACGCGCGTTTACACGTAATTTTAGTCAAACAAACATGTACTCATTTATCTTATAGACCACGCGGCCGCGAGGCGGAGATCATTATCTCGCTAGGATGTTCTGGAGAGGTATTAGAACACTCGCACTCGCGGCCCACAGTTTACGTTTACATACATTTTTAGATCTACGATGTTCATCACTAGTCCCGATATAATAAGATGCAATGTTATGTGGTTAGATTCTTCGAAGGCTAAAATATACTTTAGTTAAATAGCGTTAGGAAGGGTCGGTTCCTGAAAGTCAAGGTCCCACTTATTGGAGAGGACAAATGATATCGATTGTTTGCGTATGTCTACTTCCTCAAACATAACTAATACTTGTAAAGTTGCAAACACAATCTTGATGTGCTTTAAATTAAGTTGAAACTGCAGCAACCTTTGTGTGCGATATAGTAGTTAGTAGTTATGGCGTCAAGGCTCGGCGCAGCGCGCATGCGTCAGCACCGAGCTTTACTCACTGCATGCGCAACAAACTTGCAATGAAACACATTTCAGCACTTTTTTTTTAGGTTATATATCGATATCAAAGAGCAGCGCAAGCCGCGGTTAACTGACGGTAAGTGAGGCGTCGAATGCCTATTAGCACGCAATGATATTTTATATTAAGATACGTCATCTGCGCGCAAAAGCGTTCCTCGAAAAGGAAGGTAATTGCCTTACTATCGTTCAGTCGCTTCGTGGCCGCTGACACGCACGCGTCAAAAACAGTAAAGATTTATTAGCAAAATGCAACAAATATAAGTCATAAAAAATGCCATAAAATGCCGAAATTATACTGTAACTATAAAAGGAAGAAAGGATGTCTCATTTCATTCGTAAGTACCGTAAATATTTTTTAAATTTTGTTTTACATCGCCATACTTTGTTTAATTAGCACCGGTGGCGACGCTGTCACCTGTGAAACATGAGATACACAATTAGATATCGCATGAGTGCGATAAAGACGGGTAGCTATATGGCAGCCATAAGCGGGCACGCCGGATTTTTCTAACAATAGCGTTCGCTACGAATTACCGTCTTTGTCTGTACAAATATGGCAACGTAGCAACTGTCAGTAATTGGCGACGGTTTTCGAATGCGTTTAGTATGAGCATAACGTATCTAAATATAAAATATCATTGTTAGCACGAGGCCTTAAGCTATAGCCTGCAGCTTCCGCAGGCATCGGTCAACTAACTGAGTAGCCGATAAACCCCTTATCCGACATACTACAATGTTCAATTGTTTACATGTAAGGTCTGCTCATTCTTACTTGTCTTATATAGTAAACAACTTTCTAACCTCAAAATGAACCTTTTTTGGTTAAAACAGATATTGTAAACAAAATAAAGCAATCACAGACAATACATTAGCCAAGTTATATCCATAATGTTTATTGAGTTTACATTATTTACGATAAAAGAGCTGTTTTAACCAAAAAAGGTTCATTTTGAGGTTAGAAAGTTGTTTATTATATGAGACAAGTAAGAATGAACAGACCTTATATGTGTGACCCAGCAATTATTAACTAAAATAAATATCTTATTTTCTGAGGCTACCCACACAAACAAGTAATACAGTGACCGAGCGTGGCCTACGGCCGTCCCCCCGCCCCTCCGCCGCGCGCACGTAAAGCACTGTATACAAAACAAACGATTGACACTCGACGGCCGCCGGCCGGTTCCACGGGTCGCCATTCGTCACGTAATTAATGCGAAGGACATCACGTAATAGAGTATACAGACAGGTGTCCTGTATTTAGCGGGTCACACTCAATCAACCTGCACGAGGATGTGTAGCGTACAGAAGAGCTTTTCCTGGACCTATCTAACTTTTATTGAGATTAATATGAATATTTTAAGAATATTATCATTTATCACTAACGAGTTGCGCTATGAGTCGTGTACCGGACCGGAGTTCTCTGTAATCGTTATATGTTATGATCATGATATTCGACGACGCTCTTGTCAAGTTGGCGGTTGCACTACGAGTAGTGAAGTGACCCTGCCTGCAAAGCTAGCGCTCCCTGTCAGGGCGGATGTTTGTGTGATGAGCGCAAGTATTTGTTCCTAAGTCTTGGGTGTTTTCCATATAAGTATAAGCATATTTATTGTTGACCATTTAGTACCTACCTACCTACCGACCTGTTTCCGAACTCACATTTGCTAATCTATGGTCAGGTCTTATGCATAATATGTGATGTAGGTACACTATATAAAACCGATTAATAAATTACAATTATAATAAACGATATTAAGTAAATTAGTATTTACATTCAACAAAGAAAAACTACCCACAGTACAGTCAAGTCTAATAATATGGACACAGTTAAACTTTCAAAAATATATAAACACGACTCTACTGCAAGGGAATAAGGTTGTATATATATTTCTGAAACCTTGTTAGTGTATACATATTTATGATGCTGACTGTACAAGTCTAGAAGTAGCTTTTATTACGACCGGATTTTATAATGCCTTGATCTTTAATGATTACTGATTGCTCGGCTCAGCGCTCAGCAGTACCGGAATCGGATGCTCGATCGAGGTGGTAACAATAAATAATATCAGCTACGCGGATGATATGGTACTGCTGTGCCCGGCAATCAGTGCCCTTGTCAGGCTTATTCGTATTTGTCAGGAATATTCGGTGGCCCATGGCTTAAGGTTACAACGCGAGCAAGAGTGAGCTGATGGTATTTAGAGCCGGTAACAAGGCAATAAATACGGTACGGTATGTGTGGAGCTCCTCTTAAGAGAGTATCTCAGTTTAAGTACCTTGGGCACTGGGTCACTGGGGATCTCAGAGATGGCCTGGATGTTGAGAGGGAACGCAGGGCATTGGCAATGCAGTCAAATATGATGTCCCGCAGGTTTGCGCGTTGTGATAGGAACGTCAAGACGACTCTCTTTAGAGCGTTTTGTCAGACCTTCTATACGTGCAGCCTGTGGGCTAATTGCTCCAAGAAGTTACTGAATGCCCTGCGTGTCCAATATAACAACAGTTTCAGGATGCTGATGCGCTTGCCCCGTTTTTGTAGCGCTTCTGGCATGTTCGCGGAGGCGCGGATTGATAGCTTTGGCGCCGTGATGCGGAAGCGGGCTACGTCGGCCTGGTAGTCCAGAGCGAATATATATAGGATTTTTTAAGTACTTACATTGTGTTTACTGACGTAGTTTTATAAGACTTTTATAACTAACACTTTATGGACACATGTACGAAATAAAAATTTGAATTTAATGGGACTAAATGTCAAATTGACTAATGCCGTAATTTCACAATATCTTTGATTCAAAACATCGTATTCCCAAAATGCCTGAGTACGGTAACGAGTGAATCATAGATTTAATCTAAAACCTCTAAGAGACATATACCTACTCACCGACAAAAATATCCGCCCACCCGTCTGTTGTCCGTACAATTGCTAACGAATATAACTTCTTAAATCGGAGAGTAACTTCAAAAATACTGAATGAATTTCGATTAACCTTTTAGTGTTTTGTTGCTAATTAACCTAGGTCCCAAATGGCCAACAAATATATTTTTTAAATTGTCGTGGTTCTTTCCTAAGGAACCCAAAAGATCCATGAATTTAAAAGTCGTACTAAACACAATAATTTACTACGAACAGATAATTCGTGGATCATGGATCTTTTAGGTTCCTTAGGAAAAAAAAACACGAAAATTTAAAAATATATTTGGTGGCCATTTGAGACCTAGGTTAATTAGCAACAAAACACTAAAAGGTACTTACATCGAAATTCGTTCAGTATTTTTGAAGTTACTCTCCGGTTTAAGAAGTTATATTTGTTAGCAGTTGCACGGACAGCAGACGGGGGGCGGGTATTGTTGCCGGCGAGTGTACTTACAGGATAGTAAAGCATTTTCACGAAAGAAAATGATCAACCTGTTAAAATTTCAGGCGTTTTGGTTTAAAGGTGTTGAGAATTTTATTGATATTAGGAATCCGTATTCTACTAACACAGATAAGGTATTTAGGAATTTAGCCATTATGAATCATGACATACGTGTTTTGAGATCGAGAGGATATTCTGAATTAAGTCGTAATGGAACCGTGTCGCGTAGAGCTTAGTTTGGGCCTAGGTCAATATGTGCAAGATTGTCCTCTGTTAAAAAAGGGGCAATCACCAGTCTCATTGGGTAACGTGCGACGTCCTGTTTGACGGCGGTAGGTGGAGACACGAGTCGCGCCGGCGCGGCTGCCCGCGGCGAGCGCGAGTCGCTGACCGGGACTCATCAGTATGCGCCCGCGCCGAGAGCGAGAGTGGACGATTACGTGAATGGCGCCGATAACACACGCCGCAGCCGGGGAGCCCCGGGAGTTCGTCATTAACGATTCGCTAATAATAAAAAAACAGCAGAAAAACCGAGCGAGTATACGATGGACAACATACTCGTGCGGTTCTTTTTCTTTTTTCGTGGTATTTTTTTTGTAGGTACGGATTGATATCGATATTTTCCCTAATTGTACCCCGTATCAAAAACGGACATTGCACTAACAATCGAAGTTACGAAATGAACAAGCAACCTCTTGCCTTCTAACGAATATTATCCATGTTAGCACCTTATATTTTACGGGTTAGCCACGCACGTTTAGTCTTATGGATCTCAATTATGCTTGTGACCTCACTTTGCAAACGCATACCGTTGAGAACGAGAGTCTGGCAGTATAGTAATATGATTCGGGGCGTTTAGCTGTAAACTATAACGCCGCGTGCGAGTACCCCGACTGCCGCGCGACGAGCCGGCCTTGACACGAGGACGCACGACAAATACCTGTGCATTCTACATTTCGAACGTGCCCTACCTTCGCATTTCTGCCTACGACCACAGAATAGTTAATACTAGTTAAATAATAACCGTGATCGTTTGTAGAAAACTCTTTGTCCGCGTCCTCCTTCGCGTGCGAGTAGGCAGCGTGCGTCATGGGCCCCGTCGACCACGCGAACGGCGATTATGTTAAGTGGCGCTAGTGAAAAGAGAAACAATGCCTTACATGCGACACTCGCCTTAGATGACTGTATTTGAGCTGACCGAGCGAGAAAATGTGTCAACATTATACTATTAGACCATATCCGTACAACACTTTAGCGGCAGCAGAAGCGGTTTCGAAAGTTTCACTTTTACAGTGTTTCTTACTAAGCTATGAGTTCAAAACTTTTATGGCTACATAGCAAATCAGACTGCACGTAGAATTATTCTACCGCTAAGCCTTTGGTATCCGCAATAAAAAACCGCCATTTAAATTTCCGATTATCCATCAACCTCCTTAGCCAAAAATCATATCAATGCGTAATCATAATCAATGATATTTTATATTAAGATACGTTATGCCCATACTAAACGCATTCAAAACCCGTGACCAATTACTGACAGAGACAAAGACGGCAATCCATAGCGAACGCTATTGTTAAAAAGAGATAAATAGATAAAAAGTAAGGCAATTTGCCTTCATTTTTGAGGAACGTTTTTGCGCGCAGATGACGTATCTTTATATAAAATATCATTGTGCGTAATGTTTCATTTTGACGTTTAAAATTCGCTAACAAAAGAACAAGTAAGCATTCTCGTATCTATCTTGTGTTTTTGAAAGGTTTACGCGACATGTCATTGTTGCCAAACTAGCAGCGCCAGCAGACCACCTGTAAAGACCACGTGTGGTAAAGATGCGAAGTGTACTGCGTGTATGTGTGTGTATGTATAGTGATGTGTTCGTGCGTGTGTGCACTTACCATGCGCTCGCGCTCGTCCTCGATGGTGCGCATGAGCCGCGCGAAGTGGTGCAGCGAGTGAGAGATGACGCGCTCGTCCTCCGTCATGGAGGCACCGATGCACGCGAACTCGAACTGCTCCATGCTGCCCGCCAGCGCCAGCTGCGCCGCGCCCAGCCCTGCGCACACAAACATCGATGAGCACATTAGCGTTAAACTCCCGTATCCCTGGATGACGTTAATCAAAGCAAAAGAGATGCGTCGTCGCATTGCTGCGCCGGTCGAGATGGAAACATAACTGGCCTTTGCTCCGCAACGGTACGGCGTAGTACCTACCGGCTTCCGAGTCATGTAGTTAGGAACAGTTCGTGAGCTTTGTGCCGCTTCGCATCGCGTTCGAGTTGGCGACTGCAGCGAGGCTCTTACAGTGGGATTGCTCTACGAGTATACTCGTGAGCCCGACAGAAAGGATGTCAGTACGCATTTCTATTATGATTGTTTCTTATAATAAATTGACATAATTTAAGCGTTTTTGCAAATATTTTCTAACAAATTGAATATAGTGGTACGTCACGGGACCACCATCTCCCTATTCTCCTAGTTCCACCTGCTGGGGCTGGTCGGAGCGGGAGCGCCCCGCATACACCCTTATACGGCCATTGGGCTCTCCTTATACAAATCGCCGCGATGATTTCACATCTCGCGCAGACGGTCCAAACTAATAAGCAAATTATTGATACTCTAGTGAGTAGAGCATCAATAATTACTAGAGTCCAGTCCAATGGAGCGGGCATTAAGTCGCGTCCTCGCTGCAGTTACTGACAATACAATTACATTCTTATTTACTGGGAATGTAGTCCAAGGGCAATGTGGGAGCGGAAAAGTCATCGAAACCGTTAATACGTAATCGAAGCTCGTGTCATAAGGTCATAACAATAGTCGTCCACGTGCGCTGAGCAACCGCTACTTGTGCTGTATGTGCGTTGACTTGACTCTTCTCCGGCGAGACGGCGATCGGGGATCGGGGATCGTGGGACGGAGTTATACATAACTTGAGATCATATCCGCGTCATTCACCCATTCGCAGCATCGGCGTATCATCCTTATATCAAAGCAAGTACGCAACAACAGCTAAATTAAGTCACGCAGTCACCGACACTCACGGGCACATTTACGTACTCGAGTCACAGAATATGCATACATATCCATATTATCCATCCATACTTATATTGTAAATGCGAAAGCATCTGTTTGTTGCTTTTAAGCTCGTAAGTTAAGATTTTTTTTGTAAACCTTACCTTGCCCCCAAACTGCCCGCTTGAGTGCGACGTATGTATAAATAAATGACATCGCGATCAAACGTGTAATCTAGATTTTAATTTGACCTTTGTGTGGTGCGCCCTGACAATAGCCTCGCCAGAGCAAATGCAGGCATGATGGGGCTTCGCGGGAAATGTATTTCTACTCGGTTTTGTAGTAGATCTGGGGGCCTAGACAAGACACCTATCGCTATATAATAGGTATCGCTTCGGTTTATGCGAGTCTCCTGTAACACCCATACATAATCCACAATTTATTATACATAAAACCTTCCTCTTGTATCTCAATACTCAATACTTTATTGCAATCATAATGTTTACAAAGATGGAAATATAATAAAATGTCGCAATTATGAACTCTGTTGGGCACAGCAAACATATATAGAGATCTCTCTTATCTATTGATGAAAACGCATTAAAATCCGTTGTGTAATTTGAAAGCTCTAAGCGTACATACAGAGGGACAGACGGCGGGAAGCGAATCGTTGGCTTACGTTAATCTTACTTTCGTTTTAGGTTATCGAAAATCGCTAGCGTTAGCGTTATCAAGAAGAAGAGACAATACCTCATACATAAAGTTGCAGAACGAAATAATTCTAACTACATTAAGGAAAACTATGTAGTTAGCATTGCTTAGTTCAGCAACTTAATGTAGGGGAGATGTGTACATAATAATCCCCTTAAGGGAAAAACGTTACTACTGTGGTCAAAGTTCAAGACAAGAACACAATAGGTATTGAAATTGTTAAGAATGGTCAATTTACTTATATGTATATACTGGTTTTCAACAGTTATACTTTACTTACATGAGTATAAGCACTGTACGGATTCGTAAAGGCTTTTCCTTTCACTCTCGTGTTGAAAGAGTTCGGCGGGACGGGATTGACTTATAATTGAAAGTTGAGCGGTTTTAACTTTATTCTATCGAATTAAATGCCATTGCCGATTGTGCTCTAACAACCTACGGCGTTAACGAGAATGTCAAGGCCGTGGTTGGTAAAGCCCACACATCGTCGAATTGGTATTGCCATGGGATGTTATCGGAACCTGCCGAGTCGACCCACACGCGCCATCAGCCCTTCGTTAATTTACATGAAAGCAACCCCGCATGTAAACGGCTCGACTCCGCCCTTGGCAGCCGATAGGGCGGGCGAGTCTATACTGCTCGCGTGTGGCTTGCGTGACGACATGTGTCGATCGCCGCCGAACGAATGTAAAGGCACGTCATACATTTAACCAAATTACAAGCGCAGTCACCGCGCCAATTACCTAGTCATCGGAAACGGCGCGGTAGAGAAATCCTCCCGCGTCCTCCCGCGCGGCATTAACATTATTGAGTTTATTGGGGCTGCCATAAATCACCTCATTATGCCTAATTGACTGAGTCTTTAACAGATAAGCAGCAGGTAAGGCCGCCGAGGCGACAATAGAACAATATGCAGGGAGGCGATAAGGCCCGGGAGTGAGTCACGCTCACCCACGGCCGGCGCGCGCGGCGACACAAAAACTTAGCTAATGGACACACATTACTCATCAGCTGCATCCAATCCAACACAATAGTATTAGTCTATTGTCACTAAAACCACGCACTTACTGCCTCAGAATAATACTAAGGATTCTCACCAGGCCAGGTTGTTATATTCATGAAACCCATAATTAATTACAATAACTTGACTAGTAAAAATAAATGTTGGTACAAAAGATACCTATAGCTATAGATAAGCATTATTATGAACATCAATTATGCAATTATCTATAATTACACCTAGTTGGCTGTGCTGTAATTCAATATTGCACATAAATGCCAGTGATGTTGGTAAACAGCATGGGGAAAGAAAACTATAATTATGAAAGCAACATGAGGCGCTTGGTTGGAGAGTTGGCACTCGGTGAGAAAGTGGGCAGCACACGTAGCGCAAATAGTGGTTTGAGCACGCCTCACACACCACGGGCCAGCTGGCATTAGATAATTACTGTTGATTATCTTTCATCTCGTAATGAAATGAATTACAAATGGATTCCTGTTGGCATGATTTAATAATTTAATGCATTTTAGTGACTATGAAACAAATTAGCAAAAAAACTAGCATACATACTAGTTGCTATGCTTTAGCATAAGTTAGAGTAAGACAAGTACTGAACTTCTACCAGTGTAATTGTAAATCCTGTCTGTAGTTATGAGTGTGTGTGTTCAGTGGAGCGCAGTGAAGGTCACCGCTGCATTTATGATCAATGAAGCATTTCTATACTGTCTGAATGCAGTGTTGTAACAACTAATTAAGTAATGTTATAGAACATTTGTAATTTTGTCTATTGCTAACATATAACAAATTAAATCCTTAGCACCGCCAGATATCAATATATCAATAGAGACATTGATCACATAACAGCTGATCAATACTTCCACATGTATTCAAACAATACCATGTAACAAGATGTTCCAAACATCATTGTGACATGCAACAACAGTAATAATACATAAACTTAAGGAACAGATTCGATGAAGTGCATATCACTCATTTAAATAAGTATTTAAAACAATCATATATTTGGGTAAATCTACAAAAATAGATTTAGATTAAACATATAAAAGGTGATTTGTTACCCATTAGTTCAATACGAGATTTGTCTAAATAGCAGTCTAGTCTTCTGTTGTCTAAATATGCATTTCATTGCTGCATTTAAATCATACTCTAAGAAACTCAACACTCTAAAAGACTTTCATAGACAAATCTTATTGAAACCAGCAACCCGCAGTCTCTATCTGATTAAAGATCACAATGTAAATGTTATTTTAGAGAAAAAAATTGTTTTGTTTACGATTAGAACACTTCTGTTTTATACATATGGTTCGGCATAAAGTGGAATAGATGTCCTGATGTGTGATAGTCTAAGCCTTGACTAAAGTAGACGCCCGACTACAACAAGTTAGCTGCAGCAATGACAGCCAGCTGTTGGAATGACTTTAAAACTACCCAGGCCACTAGACCTCGGCTCGGCATTGTGGACAGCCGCTGATGCGGTGCGGGGCTGGTGGCTACTCACGCTTTGCAGCATGCACGACGTCCTTGACCTCCTTGACGAGCCGCTTGACCTGTTGGCTGGTGCGGTCGAGCTCCTTCTCGTGGCGCAGCAGGTTCTCACGGAAGTGCGGGCTGTCCGCCAGGCACTCCGTGAACTCCAGCGGCACGAGCCCCACGCCCATGGCTGCCGACGCTCGACGCTGATCGCTGCACCGAGGCTCCGACCGACCACAATCCACTACACTTTCACCGCGCGCCGGCGCTGCCCGACATCGCGCTCCCTCGTTACGACACACGGACGGAATCGCTTCGATATCACGACGATACACTTAATTTAACTACAATATACGATATCAAAATTGATATAAATTTAGGAACAATATTTCTCGATAAACAGTCACAGATCTCAGTCGCGTATCTGTCAAATGGACTTTGATGGTGTTGCCATACTAGCGAGGCAAAAACCACAACAAGTCCTTTAAAAAATAAAAAATCTACTATATTATGCTACATGTTTGGTAGCTATATCGTAAAAAAATTGCGTATGAAAGTAAAAAAAAAACAATTAAAGTCCGCTGAACATTATTAAAGCACGTAGATATAACTTCGTTAACAATCTAAAGCCCTTTAGGTCTTACTAAAACTATGCGCGCAAGGTCGCTTAATATTATCGTTTTCCTCATCATTAATTCATTACTAATGCGAAATTTATTGAAATTCTAAAATGCATTCTATCAACCCTTGTTGTTAACTCTGTACATGGAGACTGTCATGATTCGAGTCGTTGTAGAATAGTTTTGACACTTAGATACAGGTAACATTTTACGTATTTTATCTACACACATATCATAATTGTCCTCTATTATGCGTTCAAAACCCGTAGGCAATGACCATTGACCAGCATTACCTGTGGTAGTAGGTGACAGCTTTGACAGCCGTTCATTTTGGAAGATGTTCCAAATTTGGATCTCATTACCTTACAATATTCGATAACGTAATATCAAAATTACGTCACAGCTGTCATCGCTGTCACCTACTACCACAGGTAAGGTAATGCTGGTCATTATCCTTTCGGCTTCTGAACCCATCTTTAGAGTACTTATAATATGTGTGTAGATAAAGTATTGTACGAGACTCTGCGTAATTAGCATTACGCAACCGTCACGTAAACTACTATTACTCCATTGCATAAACATATAATACTAGGGTAAGTTTTGACGAAATGTTGCATTACACTTATAAACACGTCAGATGCCCAGAATTAACAAATTGCCCTTTGCCAATTGCATTTAATTCAAATAATAATTAATATCAGGGGTAAGACCAATACTCGCGCTCATCACACAATTTGTCAATGCATACCGGGAATCGAACCCAGGACCGCTACCTTCGCAGCCAGGCTAATCGCACTAGTGATCTTCAGTCATGTTCATGTAGGTAGGTAAATAACTCTCAAAAGTTATTCAATATCCAGATTTTTTAATGTATCTTGTATTGGCGAATTAAAGGTTTTGGGTAGGTAAATAATAAAACACCATGTTTCCAATAAATGGCATATATTTCTAATCGAATAAAGTTTTTACGTCTTAAAGAAGATTAATTAAAATGCCAAGAGACCTCGAGCTTTCCCCCAAATACCAACTCGCTCCATCCTCCAACCTTTTCGTCAACTTTGGACAGAACTGTGACCACAAAAATGACTCGTATTTTGTGCTGGTCACAGGTCCTCTGTACAGCCCGACAAGGTCTGTCTATGAACATGCAGTACAGTGGCCATAGAATACATTGGGGCGTACAAGGTGCTTAAGAACACGCTTTTAACGTCGTAAACAATAGGCAATCGGGTTCAGATATTTTTGAGTACCTTATTCGTTTCTATAATACATTTGATGGCGTCTAAAACTCTTGACTATGCAGTCTAGCGTCGCCAATCTAAGATAGTTCCTATGTTTAGGAGGAAATTATAGGTAAAGTATCAGGTCATTCATACAACGACAGGAAACAATTGAAATAAAAAATTAAAACCTCACACAATTTAACATTTAAAAGGTGTAAAAAAGAGTGTTTCTGAGAAAGCTTAAAATCAATCAATCAATAAAACATCATCATTGTAATATGAATCAGACATAAGGGCAACTCTAGATGGGGTACTGGACATATTCATAAACATCCTTGTCTAACAAACAATTTGTTTTGCTAATAAAATAACTAGTACTAACCGGCCGGGACGTGTCATTAACCCATAAAGTACACATCATAATAAATTACAACTGCTTGCGATTGATAACAATCCACATACAAAAATATTCTCCTTTAAGCTTTCAATATATTTTTGTAATTGTTATCTGCTCATCAATAGGTAAATAACTATGCAAATGAAAAGTATTTCGTCCACGACATTGCACGTGTGACTGCGATATGCGGCTCGTTACAATAATAACAGAGCATATTAAACCTCTTCGAAAAATACAACAAGTACTTTAGCAGTTACCTTTGAGGAACAGAAAACAACTTTAATACCGTGTTCATAAGTCTAATAATACTGGCCCTTAGCCCTGACTGGTCCTGTCGCTAGCCGCGGGGTCCGCAGGTACACAAGCTACCATTCGAATGTGTTAATGCGCGTCTCTGCCGGCGGCCCCCCGGCCATAGTATAAGAATAGAGAGTAGGTAGTTCGTCTTCAAACAAAAGTACATCGCGCGACCTGCATGCGTGCGTATGCGACCGTGCGGCGCGGGCCACCATAAGCAATCTAAATCTCACTCGATCTCCGTGGGTTAGTCAGGGTCAGGGCAACCCGCGCCCCTTCGGTTGTGCGCATCGGCGCCAAAATGTCTTTAGGTAAAAGTCGTTTGTATTGTTCCATGTATGGGTGCCTTAAAAATGATTTCAAAAATCCGGTGCTATTATTTCTGCAGATAATAATCTATTTAGAGTTTGTAAAATACCTACACGGTTAATTTTTTGGTATTTATAACCCACTTGCAGCTTTTGTTAAATAATAAATGTTCAACATTGTTCACATTGTATGACATTGCATTACGAGCTACTTTCTATTGTTACACTGCGCCCGGCCGGCGCTCCTCGAACAACAACAGCCGCCTCAGAGAGCCTTCCTCCGCTACGGGAGGCGTCGACGCGTCGAAGGCTTGTGATGTCTAACAGAATACAACAGGTTCCTTAGCACTAAACAATACATCTAAGCTGTGGAAGATCATTTAACTTAAATTAAAATAAGATAAGTCTAAGATCAAGAAATAAATACATCTCGTACTTGTAGAACCTTTAATTTATGTAAAGATGTAAAATAGATCATACTTAGTAAGTAACGTAAATTGTAAAAACCAGCGCACGGAGTCGGCGAGGCAACAGTATTACGAGCCTCCGGCATCAGTAGCCCGCGAGCACCAGCCACTCCTCCCAGCTCGACAAAGCCTCGATTACAACAATGCTACCTCGCTCCACTACCGCCACCAACGCAAGCGGCATTCCCAAACCGAACTTTAATCACTACGTCAGTCTTAAAAACAGTCTGCCTACGTTGACTATTATATGCCCTCTTTGTAAAAAATACTTTTTCGCCACAGCACTTCAAAAATACAGGTTTTGCTGTTTAAAGACAGCGGGCAGAATTCGAGTTTACTGCGAGCGTGAGACATCATTTAAAAAAATAAAAATCAGCGATGACATCTGTTAATTTTGGAAGATGTTCCAAATTTACCATGTTCCATTACCTCACAATATTCGATAACGTAATGAAATTACGTTACAGCTGTTATCACTGTCACCTACTACCACAGGTAATGCTGGTCATTTGCCTTTCGGCTACTGAACCCATCTTAGAGTACTTATAGTAATTGGCATTACGCAACCGTCACGTAAACTACTGTTATCTACACACAGTTCAGTCAGAAGCCGAAAGGCAAATGACCAGCATTACCTGTGGTAGTAGGTGATAGCGATGACAGCTGTAACGTAATTTCATTACGTTATCGAATATTGTGAGGTAATGGAACATGGTAAATTTGGAACATCTTCCAAAATTAACAGATGTCATCGCTGTTACCTACTACCACAGGTAATGCTGGTCATTGCCTACGGATTTTGAACGCATAATAGAGAACTTATGATATGAGTGTAGATAATAGTACATTGTGTATTAAGGGTGGTAAAGACAGAATTACAAACGAGAGTCTGTTAGAAGCCCGAAGCCGAAGGATGAGGGCTTTAATGACTCGAGCTTTGTATTTCATTTACCACCCGTGTAACATACAATGTTTTTCATCACAATTGCGAGGAAATGAAATAAAATCAGACAAAAGATCGTATTTTTAACTTACTATTGTCACTAATAATTTTAGCCGCGTTGGCGATGTCCGGCGGAGTCGCATTATCCATTTCTTCTGATTACGACATGTTTTTTATTGATATATAAATTTTAATATGTGCACATATGTGCAGCCTTTTAATTATTATTTTGGAATCACACAGTTTATATTCAGTATTTATAAATTAGCGGCAGATTACATCATTGTCTGACTTACCACAGATAATGTCAAACGTGTTCAGGAGTCCGATTCTAGTGACAGTCGAGATCAATAGTTTATATGCGAGATTTTTAGAAAATTTTATGCAACTGACATTTCATCTCGAAAGAAACTTCATATCGAATGGCACAAGAATTGGGGACCTGGCGTATTATGATAGTTTCAAGTCCACGTATTATATTTAAAAAAAAAGCTTTTACGCACGATAGGGCGTAATGGTAAGAAAAAGGCCCGCAGGTATTATTTTGAATTTATGGTCGATTTTTCTAGCATATTAGACTACTATTTACGAGCAAGTGTGATGAAAAATCCATTACTGCACTGTGTTTTATTAACCTCGTGCGTGATAAGCGGGAATACCGATTTCGATAATGATCATTTAGGATTTTAAGATGTCAGACATGAATGATGCCAGTTATGCTATTGCTGTGCCTTGTCTTCGCCGTGCGCTGACTTCACAGTAGTGAATGGTATTGTTACATAGCTAGTAGGAATAAATCAAGATATACAATCAAGTGTCCCGACGACCACCGACCTCGGGCGAGTATCTCCGTAACATTCAGATCCTTCGTTCAATAAATTACACATAACATTGCAAACAACCGACCAACACGAGTCTAGCGTCGCTGTCGCCCGCACCGCTCCCTACCCGGTCCAGGTAGCTTCTACACCGAAACAATACTTTATCCTTCATCAATCTTACAACTAGGCTACGACATACAGAACAGTAAAGAAGTATTTAAAAATACTATGTTTATAATGTTTTTTAACTATCTTATCATTATATACAAAACAGAAGCCCGCGGGGGAGGTAAACGTAATTCTTATGAATGTATCTTGTGATAGACTGCAGACATCATCTAAGATCATTTTGCTAAGATCATCCATACAAACGTAACGTTGCCACTACTGACATGAAAGGAACTAAATAGTAGCCGTTTAATGATGGATCTAAGAGTTTCAGCAGGGTAAAATGGTTCCTTGCTCTCCAATAAGTTGTCTACAGTCATTACAAAACCAATTGTAGTTGCTATACTTATAACAAATATTAAGTTTAAGTGTTTCATTTTATGTAGTAAGTTTAATCATTCGAATATTCATATTATTAACACAACAACTGATTGAAGACTTTGACTCTTCAAAACTCCATCGAAAACAAACAGTCCTGCTTATATTTGGCATGAGTCAAAGATTTTCTGGTTTATTTAAAAAATGGTTGTTACCAAATATTATATTTATCACATCTCACGTTATTCAGTTATTTCAGGCATGGGGACAAAAAAGAGGAAAATGCGTAGGGTTCCGCTTTTCACTCGAGCCATCCGCCACTAGCGAGAAAGAGACGAGGTTGACTTCAAACTTAATTTCTGGGAGAATTTCACATAGATCCTGTGCAACGAAAGATCACGTCAAATATATATTTCAATAAGACAAAATCTTTACCGGCTATTTAAAATAGTCTGGTTTCAATATACCGAGAGGAACTCGTGTGCATTTGATTTTATTCCTATTATTTAAATCGCATCAGACTTATTTCGGTTTCTAGGGGCTAGGTATTGCTTTTGTTGTGGAGTCTCGTTACTATTTAATATATAATTCCACAGGTTACCGGTACTATTATGCCGAGACTCGGGAGGCTATCGTGTCCGGCCGGCGAGGCTAGCGCTCGGCGAGTCAGTCCTTGCGCGCGCGCTTGGCGGGCGGGTCGGGCGCCGCGAACTCGGGCAGCCACTTGGCGAGCTGCGCGTCGAAGAACTCCTCCAGGCGCACCGCGTCCTTGTACAGCTGCGACTCCGGCTGGGAACGAGACCGCACAATCATATTGTTATCGTGCCACCGAGATTTTACTCTAAAATAACTATTAAATACATCAAACTGTATCGCGACTGCATCCGTGTAGAAGTCGGTTTGCCGCTCTTTTTTTCGAGATCAAATTAATATCCTATACAGGGGGGAAAGTTGAGACGGGTAAGTAAGGGCAGCGAGAATGAACGAAATTTAACCAGTTTCTATCAAGGATCTGAATACTATTTAAGATCAAATAAAATTGAAGACAAGAAGGCGGTTGAAATGCCTGAATATAAGCCTTTAAGCGCGGTTGAACAAAACAAACTTGTGCAGCAAAAAAACATAGACAAACGAATGAAGACCCTACTCTCATGTCACTCGAGATCAAATGTCGTGCGGTTTATATTAAAAAAACATACTGAATTGACCTTTCGTATCGATAACTGTTTTAATATCTATGAATACTAGAATAGAGACCCTCTTGAGTTTTGACAGCTGTTCCAAATTTAAACTCATAACGTTACAAAAATTGATACTGTAAAAATAATTGATAATGGAACCTCGTTGGTGATATTAACTTTTTGGATTAACTTGTAGGTATCGTAATGGTAAAAAAAATACTTTATAACATTATTTTGTTAGAGAAAAGTTATTGTGTTTATAAAGTATGCCAATATAAATTCGTTTTGAAGTTTATAATTCGAACTTTACGATATGAGAGTAGATAATAGTATATTATGCAATAGAGAATGTCAGCCAGTTTTGATTTTTGGCTTAACGTATTATTCATTAAAAACGAAAAAGAACTGTAAAAAAATCATTTCGATACGTCAAATAGTTTTCGAGATATTAAATTTTAAACTTCGTATGTGGCACTCGAAACCCGGCGGCTAGCGCTCACGGATGATGACGTCATCGCTTAACAGCGGTACGCGCCCTTATATGAAAAAGTAAGTTTACAGGGCTATAACTTTTTAACCGTTATAAGTAGCCAGTTGAATTTTTCACAGAATACGTGTTGTTATAAAATCTATCGTTTAAAATTGTACAATGAACAATAAATGAAATCGCAAGAGAGGTCCCCATACAAGAAACATGAAATAAATCTTTTTTTTAGCATTTTTATACGGATTACGGATTTTTATAATGGCTTCTTATTTTGATGCTATTTTAAGCTTAAATTGCAGTCTAATTTTCATAGTTTCCGACTAAATAGCAATCTCAAGTTAAACTGCTACAAATATGTGACAGAACTGATTTTATCAACACGATGTTTTAGGCGGTCACCCATCCTGTTATAGACTACGCTTGTAATTGCTTAACTTTTGTAAGTCGTAATATTTTTACGTATTTGTTTTGATGTTACTATGGCAGCTATGTTTATCTATTATTATTTTGTATTACATAACTAACTGTCTGTCAATAATCGGCTTTCCTACTTGTAATGTTTGTCGAATAAGTTGGTTAAATAAAATTGGAATAATAATCAAGCGCTTTAAATTTTGGGATAGTGGCCATAATGCCTAGACCTAGCAAAGCGAGAGTGTTGTAGGTATGTTGGTAGGTACGTCTATCGACTTGGTAGCGCACGCGCGCGAAATTTGAAATCGAAATCGATGAATACACGAAGTATCAGAATTCAGAACTACTGCTAGGTTAATCAAAAATTCATGTTTTATAGTTCACTCTTTTATACAGTATCGATGTTAATTCTAAATTAACACGAAATTTGAAACGAAAGGCCTACCACCAAAGTTAAGGAACCACCGCTTACCTAAACATTTAAACCAGGCACTTTTTGACATATTTGTAAGAGTTTTACTACAGTTCACTGTTTGGTCGTAAACTATATATGTTTGTATGGAGTTTTGATTATTATCTTAACTTAATGTGAAACCGAAATACAAATACAACTCGTACTTCGCCTTCCAAAGTTAAGCAACTACACGCGTAGTCTAAAACAGGATGGGTGACCGCTTAAAATATCGTGTTAATAAAATCAGTTTTGTCACATATTTGTAGCAGTTTTACGTGACATTGCTATTTAGTCGTAAACTACAAAAATTAGACTACAATTTAAGCTCAAAATAGCATCAAAATAAGAAGCCATTATAAAAATACAATCCGTATAAAAATGCTAAAAAAAATGATTTATTTTCATGTTTCGTGTATGGGGACCCCTCTTGGGATTTGATTTATTATCCATAGTACAATTTTAAACGATAGATTTTATAATAACACGTATTCTGTGAAAAATTTAACTGGCTACTTATAACGGTTAAAAAGTTATAGCCCTGTAAACTTACTTTTTCATATAAGGGCGCGTACCGCTGTTAAGCGATGACGTCACCCCAGCAAGATGGCCCCCGCGCGCTTTAATATTATTGACCCAAATTTTAAACGTTCATAGAATCAAAACTACTGAGTCTTTTTGAATAAAATAAAAAGTAGTATGTTTGTTTATTTATAAACTTTACTGCTACAACGTTTCAAGCGATTTGGCGTACCTACTGACATTCTTCATTAGTGAATAAAGGACGGATTTAAAGCGAGGGCCATAGATGACTCACGAGCAAGTGAAGGATACTAACGACTGAATCACGACCGCAGGGAGTGATTCAAGTGTTAGAATCATGGCCCTCGATATAAATCCGTTTTATTCAAGAGTTGCATACTATACTTTATACCATGACTACGAGAAAAAGAAAGATTCAAGCGAAAATAGACATTTTAATGACGAAAAATGGAAGGTAACACTACATTGTTTCCGTACAACTTACGGTATTCAAAATGGCGCCAATTTACCTACTAATGACAGCAAATAACACAAAACTTTTTTTAATGCTGAAATCCTTGTCGTTATTGTCGACCAATCAAATCTCGAGGAGTTATTTGCACAAGCAGTTTTCTTTGGTGTGTACTAAATTCAAACACCAAAATAGTTATTAAAAGTGCTTTTTATTCTCTTTTTTCAGTGAATAAAATAAGCTTTTTATAGGGGGAATGGTATAAACAACTGAATAATGAAAATCTTTACAAATAAAGAACAAATTGATAATATTAATAGGAGGCTCCGCGGGCAGGTCCTCTGGGTGCTCTGGGTACTCTGGGTACTCTGGGTGTTGGGGGTACTGACCGGTTGGAGCTGCGTGGCCTGGCGGAACAGCAGGCGGCAGTCGGCGACGAAGTGCGCCACGTGCGCGTACCGCGCCGGCGAGCGCGGCTGCAGCTTCATGCGGATCACGTCCAGGCACATGCTGCGCCCCGCCTGCCAACACAACACGACACGCAGTTACGACAACGGATCATCATTTTAGTTTACCGTATTATGGACGCCTTATAATGAAGTTAGTGAGTGTTGATGATGACAAGTGACAGATGATATTTTGATGTATAGCGTGTGTGTGTGTGTGTGTAGTGCTGGTGACCTCGGGGTGCGCGGGGTGCGCGGGCGGCGCGGGGTCCCGCAGCGGCAGCGAGAGCTCGTACTGGCAGTACAGCTCGAGCGTGACGCGCTCCATGAGCTTCTGCTCGCGCGCGGAGACCGGCTCGCCGGGCCGCGCCGGGCCCGCGGGGGGCAGCTCCGCGAAGTTCACGCACAGCAGGCACTGCCAGCTCTCCGTCTCGCTGGAACAACCACACGCACATGACGTTAGCTCTTGTCACGTAGGTCTTTACGTAACGGACACATTTCCAGAACGATGGATCGGCCGCTTAGGCGCAATATTATGGCCTGCGCGTTCACCGGATCTGAACCCCTTAATTTTTTTTATTGGAGTTGTCTCAACAAGAAAGTGTACAGCTACAGCCGTCCAATTAGGATTCTTTCTGAGTTACGAGAGCGAATAAGAATTGCTTCTCGAGAAATAGGGAACCCTGGATACACACAACACAACTATTACACCATATTAAGCTAAAATAATAACTTAGTTTTTCAAAAGAGAAGCCGTCCTTTCTGAGCATGCTTGAGAAAAGTGAAGTAACGACTAACGACGTTCGAGAATCGTGTTATTTGAGTCTAGATACACATTTTGAGTACCATCTTCAACGGAAGCGTTTCCAGTATAGACGGAGGAGATCGTGTACGCGCTTTGTGGATACGCGTTACATAATCATTAACAAAAAAACTAATTCTAAAGGACTTTTAACCCCCAATAGTTTGCACCGTGAACATCCTCGGGCCTGGATCACTATACATAACATCATTAAGAACTCACTCGGGCAGCTTCTCGATGGTGGGGATGTGGCAGTACTGGTGGAAGACCTTGGGGCACTTGTCGCAGCACATGAGCTCGCCGCCGTCCATGCACACGGCGCACCAGTCCTCGTTGGGGTCGCCCGCCGCCGCCGGCGCCGCCGCCTTGCCGACTGTGGGCGCAAACAACTGGTCAGCCGCCGGCACACTCGAAGAGATAACTCACTTTATAATTAATCATTGACTTTCTGCCAGGGACCCGACCACCCATTCCGCGATAAAAGCCTTTAAAAGACTTACCTCTCAAAGTATAACCCACTAAAAGAAATACCCGTTCGGAAGAAATATACGACTTAGTTATTTGTTAAACTAACCATTCGCATAAGGGAAACCTAAAGAGCTAACGCTCAGATCGTCCGCAGTAAATTAATATCCCTCTCTTATTGCATAACCAAATGTAAGGGAAACCCTTATTGTTTAAGCGCTATCCCATTAAAAACTTTCACGATCTACACACGGAAGGAAAAGACATGGGACGTCATCGAAAAGATAACCAAATATAAGGGTAACGCTTATAAGGGAAACCCTTTATGTTTAAGCGCTATCCGTTTAAAAAGTTTCACAATGTGGGTGCACGAGTGGGAAGGAAAGGGAGAGATGTGCGTATCCGACAGCGTCATTGCGTTTGCCTTGCATGTTTTATTTTATTTCGGCGCTCTCTTGGGGTCAATCGAGTCGTGTTGGTGTTTTAGTCAGAATAGGTAGGTATCTACATTATAGTAAGTAATTACATACTCCGTGCTCTTTATGTTATATGCTGTTAGATTGACCTTTGGCAGTTTGGCCCTTGCAGCCTACTGGCAAAAAAAACATTTATTTCATTTTATCATTTATTTATTTACTTTCCTAATGTATAAGAAACAGGTAAGTAGGTACCTATATTAAGACTGCATCGAGCAAACATCGCGCGTCCAGTGGCGCCCTCATTAATTACTATTAAGTAGGTATTGTGTTATATAATTAACTAAATAATTTCCTTGGCATCGGACGATGGTTTTTGTAGCGCTAGTAAAAACACAATTAATGGGATACGTAACAAACTGTAATAACAATTTACCCTTTGAGTACCTAGTCAGCTTAACGGGAAAAGGTGGCTTAGGTGGCCACTTTTTTGGATAGGTACATTAGGTACCTAGCTATTAGATATTGTTGTAGTATTCTCCTTGCGAGGGTCTTAGCCAAGTTGCACCGTGCGTTTCATGCAAACGAATAGGCGGTAGAGAAATACATATACCTACCTAATGTCGAAAAATCGTACAGAATTGACTTTAGCCGAAAAGTTCAATTTGGCTCGGTCCCCAGGGCCAGGGGTGTGATTCTCTCAAAAACGCGGACGGACGAACGAAAGAACGAGTGAATGTCGCAGGCAGCGGCGAGTTTAGGTAGTGCCTTCAGCGAACAAAACACGTTTTAGCGCGTGTAGTTTCAATTTGGCAGCATGGCTTCTGTCGATAAGATCGAACATATAAGGTGTACGTATAAGTATGTGTTCTGTTCGCTGCGACGGGACTACTTACACTCGCCGCTGCGACGTTCACTCGTTCGTTCGTCCGACCGCGTTTTTGGAATCGTAATAAACATTAGTCTTTATACTTGTACAGTAGAGTCAATAAATATGTATACTTATACTTTAGTACCTTGTCTATTTAATGTCATGTTCAAACTGCCATATACGAATTATCACAGCGCTTAAAGTGACAAGGTACTTAAAGCGTATACATATGTATTTATTTATGAACTCGACTGTACAAAAAAATCACGAATTAACCTTAAACTATAAGTAGGTAGGTACCTACTCGTATTAAAGGAATATATTATAGTGTGACAGTTCCTGGAACTGTAGACAACATATTCTGACATAAGTTACTAAAATGATTAAATCTAAATCGGTTCTTGAGATTGCCATCGTAATACTGCAGTCTTAAGATTGCCATCGTAAGATTGCAGTCTTGAGATTGCCTTCGTAAGATTGCAGTCTTGAGATTGCCATCATAAGATGGCACAGTCTCGAGATTGCCATCGTAAGATTTCAGTCTTGAGATTGCCATCATAAGATTGCACAGTCTCGAGATTGCCATCGTAAGATTGCAGTCTGTAGATTTCCATCGTCAGATTGTAGTCTTGAGATTGCCATCGTAAGATTGCAGTCTTGAGAGTGCCATCGCAAGATTGAAGTCTTGAGATTGCCGTCATAAGACTGTAGTCTTGACAACCCATCGTAAGATTGCAGTCTTGAGATTGCCATCGTAAGAATGCAGTGTTGAGATTGCCATCTTAAGATTGCAGTATGTAGATTTCCATTGTCAGGTTGTTGTCTTGAGATTTCCATCGTCAGATTGTAGTCTTGAGATTGCCATCGTAAGATTGCAGTCTTGAGATTGCCGTCGTAAAACTGTAGTCTTGAGATTCCCATCGTAGGTTGTATTGTTAAGATTGCCATCGTAAGATTGCAGTCTTGAGATTGTCATCGTAAGGTTGCAGTCTTGAGATTGCCATCGTAATATTGCAGTCTTGAGATTGCCATCGTAAGATTGCAGTCTTGAGATTACCATAGTAAGGTTGCATTCTTGAGATTGCCATCTTAAGATTGCAGTCTTGAGATTGCTATCGTAAGATTACAGTAATTAATGTAATTTTAATATTTACAATGATGTATTTTTTAAATTCATTGCATATGTTTGAGAAAAGCACTAGGTATACACGACCAGACCAGACCAGACCAGACCAGGTAGGTCGGGAGACGAGCTGTAGGTAGGCCTCCAACAAGATGGAGTGACGACCTTGTAAGGATCGCGGGAACGCGGTGGATGCGAAAAGCACAAGACCGGTCTGAGTGGAGAGCCTTGGGGGAGGCCTATGTCCAGCAGTGGACGTCTTTCGGCTGACATGATGATGATGATGATGACTAGGTATACATACCTCGCCGTGAAAAGGGGTTGCCAGCCTCGAACTATCTATATAAACTCGGCCAGCAACCCCTACCTCCCGGCCTCTATAGTAATGTACTATTAACGGCAGCGATATTAATTATACATTAACACGAAATTTTATAAAGACCACCGAAAAAACGCAAAAGATAACTTTGTTTAAAATGGTAGGTACCTATAGGTCAGTAAAAGTGATGTCGGCTTTTGGTTAAAAATATTGTGAGTCGCCGACTTCAGTTTGACTGACCTATTTATGCTTTAGAAAATCAATTTAAAAAAATTGCATTCAAGTGTGGTCACCTGTCAGGCTATACATTTTGAGTGATAGAATAGAAAAACGTTAGTATAAGTAGGTAGCATTTGAATCTTGGCGACGGTCCCGCTTTCGGCGGAAGTGATGAACGAAGGAGTCGAAGGACACATAAAATAACCCTAGGTAGGTAATACCTACACATATCAAACAATTCTCTTGTTTGGTATAAGCCGGCTCTCTTCCCTTTCCTTCGCATAATAAATCTCTCTCTTTCCTTCCCACTCGTGCACCTACATTGTGAAACTTTCTAAAGGGATAGCGCTTTAACAATAAGGGTTTCCCTTATATTTGGTTATGCAATAAGAGAGGGATATCAATTTACTGCTGACGATCAGAGCTTTAGCTTTTTAGGTTTCCCTTATGTGAATGGTTAGTTTAACAACTAACTAAGTCGTATATTTCTTCCGAAGGGGTTATTGTTTTAGTGGGTTATACTTTGAGAGGTAAGTCTTTTAAAGGCTTTAATCGGGGAATGGTTGGTGGGGTCCCTGTTAGCGCTTTAAAAAGCAAATGGAACGGCTTGTAAGCGATACGGCTTTTCTGAATATATCCTTATAAAAACCCATTTAAAACCCCTTGAATGGGATAGCGGGCCGGTCCCTGTTCTGCAACAGGATTCTTTTTTTATGGCAAAAAGCCAGCACACAGATCACCTGATAGTAAGCGGAATTTGAGACCCATAGTAATTATATTATCAAGACCACAATTTTAAGACTGCAAATGCGTTGCCCGCCCTGATGAGATGACTTTGACTTCCCTGGACCACAACAATGCAAGCGGTTGCTTGGCGGCAGGTTAAAGGATACGATGGTAGTGGATCCGGCACGAGGTCTCACAGGAATGCCACACAAGCGTTGCCTGTGCGTTGCGTCCTCGCCGCTGCGTTGTTTTACATATAAATTAGACCGACGTGCCACACGATGCGTTTAACACTTGCGTCGCTCTGTGTTGAAATCACCGGCAACGCTAGTGTGGCATCGCTGTTCCCAAGACTAAAAGTTCTACAGGGGTTCCAACAGGGGTCTGTCCGGAGCGACCTGGAGGAGTAGCAGGTACTGACCGGCGCGCTCGTCGGTGGAGGAGTGCACGGCGGGCTCGGGCGCGGGCTGCTCGGGCAGCACCTGCACGCCGTTGGAGTCCAGCTTGGCGATGGTGGCCATCAGGTCCTGCACCGACTCCGCGCACACCTTGTCCAGCTCCGTGCCCGCGCCACCCTGACACACCAAACCGCATCGTTTATCACGATCATGACGCCGATTTAATGGCAGATTAAAACAAGAACACAAGGTGGCAGCCATGAAGTTTTTTGAAAAAGCCGTCATGTGTATCATTTTCTGGGTTTTCAAGAATGCTTATTTCTAAAATTATATGAAATTTGGAAATCAAAGTGGCGGCCAATAATGTTTTTCGAAAAAGTAATCAGGGTAGAAATTTCTGAAAATATTATGATTGCCATCTTCAATTCCAATTTTCATATTATTTTCGAGTTCGCATCCCAGAAAACTCGGAAAATTATACCTATGACGAATTTTGTGAAAAGCATCATCGCCGTCACCATAAATTCCAAATTTAATATCATTTTCGAAATTTGCATTCCATACATGATTTAAAAAAAAAACATTTGATTATTATTATTTTTTTTCTAAAAAATTTGCCTTCCCCAAAACAAAATTCAAAAAATTCAAAATTTCAAATTCAAAATATTTATTCAGCAAATGTGGCCTATGAGGGCTCTTTTACATGTCGGTAATATAGAGTGAATCTACCAGCGCTTCAGACAAGACCATCATTGCGGAGAAGAAGAAAATGATACCCGATACTTTTTCGAAAAAAATATCATGGTCGCCACCTTAATTACAAATTATATATTAATATCAAAAAATGTGTTTCCAAAAACCAAAAATTATACCCATGGCGACTTTTTCGAAAAACATCAGGATCGCCATCTTGATTTACAAATTTGACAGAATTTTCGAAATTTGCATCACTGAAAACACAAAAATGATACCTATGACCATGATGACATTTCGAAAAATAACATGGTCGCCATCTTGTATTCAAAATTTGGTATTATTTTAATTTTGTACCAATGGCAGGCTATTTAAGTACTTATTAGGATTCCCGATTCGCGGTCATAGCTACCCCGTGACGTCACGCACACAATTACAGGTGTCCCTGCGCTCACATTGTAAAAGTTCACGAGTCCGACAGGCCGCGAACGAGCCGATCGATCCGCGCGCCGCACTCACGACGTAAATTAAAATGGTGGGGACCTATCTTTATGATTAGAAAACTGTATATGCATAGCTAGGAAAATGTGTATATGAAGGAGTTGTACTCAGTTAATCACGTTGAGGCTAGGACTGGGCGTCTTTGGGTTGGTGGAGGTGGGGCACGGCTGGGGCAGGCCGGGCGCAGCGTGCGCGGCGTGTGCGGCGTGCGCGGCGTGCGTGGCAAGCGCGGGCGGCGTGCGGGGCCGGCCCAGCGTGATCTTGAACTCTATACGTATAGCTAGGAGTGATAGTCAGTTACTCACGTTGAGGCTAGGATTGGGAGTCTTGGGCTTGGTGGAGGTGACGGCTGGGGGCAGGCCGGGCGCGGCGTGCGCGGCGTGCGCGGCCGGCCCAGCGTGATCTTGAACTCTATACGTATAGCTAGGAGTGATAGTCAGTTACTCACGTTGAGGCTAGGACTGGGCGTCTTGGGGTTGGTGGAGGTGACGGCTGGGGGCAGGCCGGGCGCGGCGTGCGCGGCGTGTGCGGTGTGCGCGGCGTGCGCGGCGTGCGCAGCGTGCGCGGCGGGCGCGGGCGGCGCGCGGGGCCGGCCCAGCGTGATCTTGAACTCCGCCCCGCCCGGAGGCAGGCCGCCCGTCCCGCCCGGCGACTCAAGCCCTCCTGACAGGCCACAACTACAGTTAGGTCGGCCATATATTTACGAGCGGGATAACACAAAAAGTATCAATAAACTCCTGCAATGTCGCCAAACGAACATGTTTTTATAAGCTAAAACTAAGTTATTAGTAATTACGACATCGATAGTCCGCAGGTTCTCGGTCAAACGCCGTATATGTATGAGACCGTTGTGTAGAGTTTGTTGAAATTGGAATAAGGTCGAACGTTAAAGGAACTCTCCTCGGTCAAAGTTATGTCAAACCCGTTGTAAATGAACTGTTTCAGACCCTATCTTGTACGAGTTACAAATATTCTTAATGTGAATGAAATACATCGATCGGGTAGTATAATGTAATGAATAATGCGCGCGCACCGTTGTGAAGCGCCTGCTGCGGGATGTGCCACTTGGCGGCGGGCGGCGTGTGCGGCGCGTGCTGCGCGTGCGGCGCGTGCTGCGTGTGCTGCGCGAGGGGCGCGGGCGAGGGCGTGCGCGGCGCGGCGCGGCGCCCGCCCATCCCGCCCGCCGCCGCCGCCACGGCGTACGCGTTGTTGGCGTTCCCGTACATGCCCATCACTGCAACCGCTGCTTGTTAAACACACACGCTTCTCGATCGCCACCGATCGGCACGTAGAGTGGTATTTACCAGTACTGTCGACACATAGCTTTCACTACGATCTTTAAAGTAGCCCCGACCACATTTCTGGGGACCTAGTGAAAAAGGATATAAGTCGACTTAACTTGTTCTACAAAAGACTACTTGATCTTCAGGAGACTTACGCCCTCTTTCACAAGGACCCCAGATTTTATTTATTTAATTCATACAAATTGACCTAGTGTCAAATTTAGCCCTAAAAAATATTTTTTAACGTTAAAAAATATTAAATAAAGCAGATAAACGTGGGGAGTTGATGAGCGCAGATACATCGACCGGAGAGCTAGGACGAGGCGTGCAGCGTGCAGCGTGCAGCGCGCGGACTCACTCTGCTGGTAGGCGTGGTGCACGGAGTGCTGCATCGGCGAGCGCGGCGCGCCCTGGTTCAGCAGCCCGCGCAGGTTCAGCTCGCTCATGCCTGCAAGTGACCATCTTCGCTATTCTATATTATCACCATAATTAGGGACAGATAAACGGCCCCTAAATACTCGGATATGTTTTCCTCGGTAGATAATTAGCATCCAGAGCAAATGAAAAAAATTTGGTTGAGTTATATAATTATAAAAAATAAAAACAGTTTATTGAATTTGGGACGGATTAAGATGGACAAACCTTAGTTGCCACATATTGAAAAAAAAAAGTGACTGATATAACATTGACAGCTGAGCGTACGTGAGCAAATAGATATTTTTTTATATATGAAAAAGGAGTCAGACGAGCGAGCGAGTCACCTGATGGTAGGTGATCATGGCGACCCATAAACACCCGCAACACCAGAGGAATCGCAGGTGCGCTGCAGGAGAAAAGAGGGCTCGTTTTCTGAAGTGGTATTTTGGTGGCGGTACCGTGCAGGTGGTGCGGGTGCGTGGTGGAGGAGACGTGCGGCGTGCGCAGCGGCGCGTGCGCGTGGCGCGGCCGCAGCGAGCCCAGCGCCGACAGGTAGCCGCCCGCGCCCGCGCCCAGCCCGCCGCCGAACGACTGCTGCTGCTGACCACGACCGACGTAATAATATGCCACAACTCTCTGATAGGGCCGCTATTCACCATTGTAAAAACCAAATCGTTTTCGACCTGTTAACGTATTGTGAACGTTTCCAAAGCTCTTATTTACTTGACAGTAATGGCGGCCGAGTTAAAAACAATACCATAACACGTCAAACACGATTTGGATTTTACCGCCTAGAAAACAGGCGCAGGCCTCATCACCGCAGACCGATTTGTGCCACACGTTTTTTCTAACATGTATCTGCAATGTGTGTCACATAGACGAGAACATCAAGGAACGAGTTCAATTGAAATTTACACAGATCACAGTCTGATAATGTCGCTAATAGGGTTAAGCCGAACGAGCGTAATTTTTTCGAGTAGTGAGTCGCGTGATTTCTGTTACATTCGGTTTCTTATAAAACTCCCGTTTGGTTCCCGCGGCGACGCAAAATGAATTGGAATTTTGTATGAAGCAGAAATTACGCGACCAAAAATATGCAACCGGCGACTCAAAAAATTACGTTCATTTAGCTTAACCCTTATCGAGATCTGGATGAAGAAGTGGTGAGTTTTATTCCCTGATAATTAAAATATCACCTGAATATTATTTCATATCTTCATATTCATATTAAATAAATTATAAGAGTATACCTACTGTAATTACAAAGAAAAAGGACATAACAAAAAATCTACTCATTCAAAACAACTTTGGGTCTGCCAAAAAACATGAAAACTGCATAACACATCATTCGCAGGTAATATCACAAATTCACAATTCAGTATTTCAATAACACGTTGGGTTTTAGAACTCATCGCATGTTTGTCTTCTACTTTTCTTCTTATGCAGCATTTTAGTTGAACGCCCACTGTTTAGTTAAATGACTCTCCAAGCTTCTGCCAATGGACCAGTCTAACTGATAAGAGGGCAAATTTATAACTGTCATTTCCAACCCTGACAATACTTTTTTATCGGCATGTATGTCCGACGTACGTCTGAATTCAATATTTGTAAATATGACTTTCGTTGGCCAGAACAAAGGCATGGAATTGATTGGTAAATTTTGAACCCTACAATACACCACGACGGGTTTTCAGTGGTAATCAAGGGTCGAGAAAAATTGGTCTTATGCGAAAATTCCCGTATTTTTTCTGATCAGTGAACCGATATTGTTTGAGTCAGTAAAGTCACTCGATTGTTGAAGAGGGTAGTGCTTTCTAAATCGAATCATAAGTGAAATGTATCGGAGGTCTACTTTGTCACTCCTCACATACGTTTTTGAAATCCAATCATAAACAGAGATTGCGTTGTATAGCTGTACTTTGTCCAAGGACAGACCTATTACAACCAAACTCCTCCGAATCAATAAAAGGCGAACGTCATTCATAATAACTATGTCTAGGTCCAGCGTTTTCGACTCTGAACAGCCTGTCTCCTGCATCGCTTTGCTAATCACACGGTATAATAAATTACATTAAAGGACCGGGAGCCGCCAACACGCAGCTTAGATACGGCATAACTGGGGCACGTTTTATAAAGCTACAAGTTACAATTTTACAGGTCTAAACTGGCAACACTGCTCAAATGGCTGGGGCACGTTATATAAAGCTACAAGTTACAATTTTACAGGTCGTCATTGGTCGAGGTTGTGTAAAACGGAAACTTGTAACCTGTAAATTGTAATTTGTAGCTTTTTAAAACAGGCCCCTGGTCGTCATTGGTCGAGGTTGTGTCAAATGGAAACTTGTAACCTGTAAATTGTAATTTGTAGCTTTATAAAGGTGTCGTGTACTGTTGTGCCTACCACCTACCACGCCATCGCCGCTTATCACAGATACTGTATCTTTTCGCCGCCACTGACTTGATATAAAGTCAGTGCATTTAGTGCTCAACAAGCCAACGACTTCATATCAAGTCAAGGATTACAGTTCAAAATGGACCCGAGTATTTGTGACGCAAGGTTGAAATTAGCTGTGGTTTTCAGCTGCCATTGGCGTGTGCGGACGACTTTTGCATAAGTCAATGGCGGCGAAAAGGAAACATTTCAGCAGACCTAGCCAAGATGCAAACGATGCTAATGTTTCTATTTTCTATCGACTCGAAGTACATAAGCGGACGACGCTAACTGTCAACAGCTAACGTAAATCCCATAAATTTCGTCGATTTTCGATGCTAACTTAACGTTGTGCATCTGACTCGGTCACAGGCATGCACGATTATTTGCCAATTACACAACTACAATGAAGCAAGTTATTTGAAGTAAACTATCGCTAAATTATAACATTTATAAAATTATAACATAATCTACACCGTAAGAAATACCAAAGACGCAGGCTCTGCTGGTCTGAATGAGACCGACCGGAGCAGACGGAACATGCATGGAAGCCTACACTGCAGCCCGGCAACGTCGTGCTTCTTTGCGGCGTCGTAAGAACTATACCAGCGTCTGAGGCATTATGAACTGTTCAAACCTACTTGTAGCCGTAAAAGGGACGGAGAGATAAAACACATGTATTATTTTGGATGTTCTGTTCTCTGCCGGAACGGCCGGGAGTGTTAAGGTTGTAAGTGCTGAACAGTTCAATCGCCTCAGGCCTACTGTTTCGGCGACATATTTTTGGTCAAATATCACTTTCCAAACAAATTTCAGTAACTTTATTTTTGACCCGCTCATTCCCGAAATACCAATATTTTAAAATACCTGATTCTCAATATATCCAAATCCCAAAACTAAACATACAAATTAGGGTATTGTTTATTATCTTCACCCAATATTTCGAATCTGGTTTTTAGCAAACCTGGTAAAAAGAGTAGTTTGGTAATTTGAAATACTGGTATTTCAGGAATGAGCGTTTTGACAACTCAATCTTTGGCATTTATTATAGCATATTTCACTTTAGTACATTTATCATTTTGCCGAATATTGCTCGAGCAACTTCCATCAAGACATTTCTTTGATGCCAAATGTTTAACGATAAGCAAATAATTAATATTCGGAAAAAGTTTGTCCAAATGAAGATGTTAATACTTTTAATACAGGTAGCGAAATATTTTTATTTAAATGTAGTATTTTCCATAATACCCAGGATGATTAGGTATGACGACGAGCGTAGCGAGGAGGAGCGTTAAGTTTAATTGTGTTCAAAACGGCACCGTTAGTACAGGTTCCATGGAATTATGCCACATTTGCATAAGCTGATAAAAAAAGAGTTATTATAATTACTAACCTGTTAATGATTTGGCCCAATTGGAAAAAAATCCTTGAAGTAAAACGTCTTCAGCAGAGACCCGATGTGAGTCATTTGCCATGTTTTGGATTTTGTTAACCAAATAAATTGAGTACTTACATAAAAAGTGGTGAACTGATGAATGACCAAAAACTTTGATGACAATACATGCGTGTGCCTAACATTTGGTTTGGAAAAAAAAAATGTAACGCGTTTGCAACTAATGCCAAGTGAATGTTTGCCGAAATGAAATATTGCGATAAAATGTTTGGGAAGTGATATTTTGTGAATAAATAGTCGCCCATACTATAGCAACTCCCTCAGGTATGTAACTACGAGAGAACGAGGCCTCGCGGCCTCGCCGCCGGACCGCAGCCACACCGAGACGAGCGACTCTACAGACTGACCTGGTAGCGAGCCAATGTCTGAGACATGGAAAAATTATATCGAAATCCAATCATAATGAGTTCGTGAATATAAATGTTACAAACATGAATTATTGGTAATAAATGTTGTTCGTGTAGGATTTATGTGCAATTATGGTTGTTTTTATATTATAGGTAAAGTGCGATTGTTTAAAAAAATAAGTAATGTATTCACGAATTATTTCAGGTCATACGTGATAATGAGACTTTTATTCTGAAACGCGAAACCATATGGCTAAGTGCGTTTATTATGTATCAGTCGGTGAAACAAGTGGTCTCGTAGTGGTGACATAACATTCTAGGAAATGAAAATGTCGCTAGCGTGACGGAATCAGTAATGAATAAAGACCGATGATGGACACTTGATTCTTATTTTACAGAAGATAAGGGTTGCAACAATCAATTTACGACCGTATGAAATTTGAATTAAGAGTAAAGCGTTCACTACTGGTGCCTGTCAGCTAAATGTGTCCATCATCGGTGCCGTTACCTTAAAGTTATGTAATGTTTTAATCGACAGGTACAATTTATGGACTATATCGTGTTATGAATAGGTCGGCAGACTATAAATTCGGCGGACCGGCCGCGAGCGACAGAGACAACGGCTTTTTAGGATATATACAGCGTCCCGTCAGCTTCGATATCTAATTAATTAATACAGCTGAACGATTTAAGTTTCGTTAATGCAGTAAAAAGTACAGTCTGAAAACTTAGGCGCTTCGGGTTCGGAATTCTCTGTCACTCTTTCTTAAAAAGAGCGTAGAGAGGTCACGAGACGACAGTATAAACTCGAAGCAGTCTCTAAAGGCTATCGCGCCGGAGCGTCGTTTGTGTAGGCAGGTAACAGTGTCGTGTGTGTGTGCGGGTGGCGGGTGTCAGTACCTGCTGCATGGCGGCGTGGTGCAGCGCCAGGTTGAGCTGCGGCGGCGCGGGCGACAGCGGCGCGGGGGAGGGGTGCGCGGGCGGCGGGTGGTAGGGGCCCTGCGCCGCCGCGCCGCCGCCGTCCACCTTGCCGTCCACCACGATGGCGCCGATCGACGACAGCACTGCGCACGTAGACAATCAGGCGAGGGACGGTAGGGACGATACCGGCCGACGGGTATGCGACTCTCTTTTTATTATTTCACCACCGACGTCTGACGCCGAAAATTTCTCGCGGCCGATCGCGCGTCGCCCTAAATCGAGGACTCCTAGGGACTTTTGAAGTGATAACTTCTTTACGGAGGGTAAACCGTTACGTTACGTAAACGCATGCTGCTAGACAGCCTCTCTGGCTTCCCTTTCTCTCACGCATACGGCAGCGGTATAGTACTATTTTTTAAACAATTGTTAAAATACAAAAAGACCCTAGTATCGGATGGGATTTGAACCGCGGCACCATGGAGTCATAGACCTACCTCCCAGCCGCTAGGCCAATCGTAAGTTACAGGCATGGTCGAAAATGGTAAACGGACCCATTTTAATCTTAACTGCTGACGTCACCCAGTATGGCGTTTCTAAGCATAAAATACAAATGCGAACCCGTAATCCGATTTAAAAAAAGTGGCCGCCATTTTGAACTTTTTTGTTACTGGTCCGATTGTCTTGAAAATCGATATCTGAGGATCGTGGGAACTACAAATGCGAACTCGTACTCAGATTAAAAAAAAGTGGCCGCCATTTTGAACTTTTTGTTACTGGTCCGATTGTCTTGAAAATCGATATCTGAGGATCGTGGGAACTACAAATGCGAACTCGTACTCAGATTAAAAAAAAGTGGCCGCCATTTTGAACTTTTTGTTACTGGTTCGATTGTCTTGAAAGTCGATATCTGAGGATCCGTGGGAACTACAAATGCGAACCCGTATACAGATTTAAAATAAAATGGCCGCCATTTTGAACTTTTTTGTTACTGCTTCGATTATCTTGAAAATCGATATCTGAGAATCCGTCGGGACAAAAAATGCAAACCCGTAATCAGATTTAAAAAAGAGGCCGCCATTTTAAACTTTTTTTTTACTGGTTTGATTGAGTTGAAAATCGATATCTGAGGATCCGTGGGGACTAAAAATGCGAACCCGTAATCAGATTTAAAAAAAGTGGCCGTCATTTTGAACTTTTTTGTTACTAGTTCGATTGTCTTGAAAATCGATATCTGAGGCCCCGTTGGGACTACAAATGCGAACCAGTAATCAGATTTAAAAAAATGGCCGCTATTTTGAACTTTTTGAAGTGATAACTTCTTATTATTATGGGAGGGCAAATCGCTTCATTACGTAACGCATTGCGGCGCCAGTCTGTCTGGCTTCCCTTTCTCTCACGCATACGGCAGCGGCAGGTAGGCTCCTCCTATCTCACTCTAACCCAGAGGTTTAGATTAGTTATCACTTCCATCGGGCGTCCCGAGACGCACACGATTTTTTTTATAAATCACTAGATTTCATCCTCTGTCCGCGTAGAACTTGTTTATCGTTTTTTCTTCGGAAAAGATAACATTTTCCGCTCTAGAATTTATAAAGCTTTACAAATATTACAACACATCCGAATTGTCGCAACTCGATCCGCGTAAAATGTCTGCGAAGAACACTGACGTGAACGAGTTGTCAGTAAAGCCGACGAACATACGATTAAAATCTAGTTGCAGATCGATTGAAACGTCACCTCCGCAGGCCGTTGACGTGGCGACCGAAGTCCCCGGAGGGTCCGATGGTATTAGGTACCTTTGATGAGGTCGGGCAGCTTGTCCAGCGCGAGCGCGATGCGCACCGGGATCTCGGGGTTGGGGATGTCGGCGCGGCGGCTCTTGATGCGCTGCAGGTGCGCGCACACGGCGCGCTTGCTGTGCAGCACCGCCGTGTCGCTGCCCTGCGGACCGAGCTCGTGTACCGACACTCTGGGACGTGACTGGACTATACTACGGTCAATCTACGATGACCCCTGTGACAGCCGCATTTCAACATTTCAAGCACTTACTATACTCACAAGCAAATATTTATAAAATGATTTTGTTTTCTTCTATTATTGTTATTATTACTGAAGGCATCGCAAGATTTATACGAATGTAATAATTATATATGAGCGGTCACAGAGATCACCCTAGATTGACATTACTACAGGTGGAGCGACAATACGCGCAGGGTTGCTTAGAACGGGGAAGCCGTGTCCAGCAGTGGACTGACACGGGCTGATAACGATGATTTTAAACACACACAAGCTCATGTCTGATACTCTTGAACCCAAAGAATACTGACCCGACCATCAGCAGCCACACTGTCCAGGTAATAAAGCGATAGCTTATGTTATAGACGAAAAGGCCGGGCGGTGACGCACCTGCTGCAGCGCGGCGCTGACGAACTCGACGCAGTGGTCGGTGATGGCGGCGAGCTGCTCGAGCGCGTCCTTCTTCTCGCTGAGCGTGCGCTGCTTGCCGTCGCACACCTCGTTCAGCCGCAGCACCAGCTGCTTGCCGCGCGTGTTGATCGCGTTCGTCAACCTGCAACCACACATCATCACATTACACAACCTATCCTCACATGACCCCTGGAGCTCCACAAGGCCTCTGCAAGAGATTCGCAATAAAATTAGCCTAAATATTCTTGTAAATTATCTACTTTTTGATTGTGAATAAGGAACCTAAAGGTAAAATATTTACTGTTTCGAAATGTTTTCACCTCCAAAAAAAGTACGAGAATAGCATAATTTTATACTTGTTTAAAATTAGCTTATAGTTGTTACCATTATTACATTTTACAGTTTAAAAAGTCGAGCTGTCTATATAATTACAAGTAAATAAATAACTTGGGTGATCGATTGGTGGGTACAGTCAAGGACTTTAATTGTTATGCCACTATGGAACCCTGTCGCATAGCGTTAATCATTCAATTAAGCTTAATTTCTGTCATGTGGTTTGACGCTGTCATTATGACAGGGTTCCATAGTGGCATAACAATTAAAGTCCTTGACTGTACTCTTAAGTAAAAGCTGATCACATGAGATTTAATTGTACGAAGAGCGTCTATAATAGAAACGGCCACGGTTTCACGAGATACTTCAGCTGCACCAGTGTTCTCACTGAGCGAAGCATCAGTTACTCTTAATAGTTACTTAAACTAATATACCACAACTGTGTGTCGGCCCTAAGCAGTCTCTTGTGCAAATCTATGAGGAACAAAATGAGAATAAATTAGCCTATGGTGGATTTATTACCTGCATCGTCTTTTGAGAGTAATTGAAACACCATTAGTGCGGATGTTATATTCTGTGAGTATACTCTGGTGGTTGACGGCGGGTTCGGTACGGGGTGTGTCTGTGTGACTGTGACTCACTTGACGACGGTCTGCGTGATCTCGTGCACGAGCGCCTTCTTCTTGTCGGCGATGAGCAGCTGCCGCTCGCGGATCACCTTCATGGCCGAGCCCAGCAGCACGCGCTTGTAGCTCACCTCCGACAGCAGCGACGCGATGTGCGCCCGCGCCTGCACACCCACACACACAAGTTTGGCATAGCTTATTCATTATTATTATTACAAAAATAAAATCCACGTCGGTGTGCGCTGCCAATTAAATTGACGTTGCAAGGTTGTGTCAATTTACTTTACTTAGTAAAGTAGTAGGGTGGGATTTTGTGAATTGGACACACTATAGTCGCCCTAACTGTTGCTGTCACACCTGCGTTGTATGTACTGCAGACTAACTGAGAATCTACTAGTAATAATTGACTGTGATCACGTTATCATATGAAGCTGATGAAGTGAGACAGTATGAGGGGTACGTCTGAGGGATGGTGGCGAGTGGTGGGTGGTGGGTGGTCACCTGCGCCGCCATCTCGGTGCTGAACTGGTACTTGTGGTCGCGGTGGTGCTGCAGCTGGCAGTCGCGGCACGTCAGCCGGTCGCACGTTTCGCAGAACAGGCTCAGCCGCTCCTGCACAACCGATTATAAATAAATATTACCGAATGCTTTTAATAAAATGAGGGGACGAGGCCAAGACGCTCCCGTAATACCTGAAGGCGCTAAGTTAAAAAGACGCGTCATCCGCGGAACATAGTTCGGAGAAAATAGAAATTGCTGCCCAGAATCATGCGCAAATCAAGTCCCTGCTACGAGCCCTAAGTCCCTCATAAGGTGGACAATAGGATTTTATCATCATCATTAGGATATAATCTCGCATTAATTGCCCTAGTCCCAAATTAAGCAAGGCTATGAGTACTAAATAACGATATACGTATATCAAATCATTGCAGTAAATCAAAGCTGCCGCCGAATCACAGTCGCCTTTGTCATAATGTGTGCAGTAAGTGGCATTTGTCATAATGTGTGCATCCTTCATGCACGTGAGAAGTTATCGCCGCGCGCGAATGGTGCGACGTGACGCGAAATGACAACACTGCACCAAAAAAAAAAAACAGGCATAAAATCACAAGAAAAGGCAAGTGTCAACGGCCCACAACGACTGCATCCTAAGTATACTATGCAGCACTCGAGACCCCTTAGATATAGTCTGTGCCAATTGAAATCGGCAAAGATGTAAACACAATCAAACGAACCAATTTACCACAATTACTCGATAATCACGTGCTTTTAACGATCAAGTGAGGTCTGAGCAATGATTTATACACTGGATTTTTACTTACACATTATTTTTAAGATTAAACAACTATGAATTATACGATATTTTAAATAAAAACACGTTTGATGAATATTTGACGTTATGTGTCAAACAGTACTAATATGTTTACATCTTTGGCAATTTCAATGGACACAGACTATATATACATTTAACCAACCCATGGAAATAGACAGGTCAGAAAGAACTACCTCGAGCTCAATAGAGAACTTATTGAAAACGATGCGAAGATATTTGGATATTTATTTTTATTTATTGATTTATTTCTAAATATATTTACATGGCATTAGGTTGATGGACTAATGCATCATGAAACAAAATGAATAAAATTAAGCTAAGTACCGTAAAATTATTAGACTATACATATTGGGACACTCAATTCCCATCAATCAACATCCTTCACCTCACGAAATCTCAACTTCTCAAGCATTCATTCACACAGCCGACTATATCCTATTTATCTATTTCGAAATAAGTAGACAAGGTGCTAGGGGTCCATTTAAATTGTCCGCGCCATCGGGAACAGTATGCTTGTGCGCTGCACAACAAACTGTTTATATCGATAAACAGTTTTTTTTATCAATGGAACGGGATACACCCTGTCAGTTGTTATCGCAGTTGCAGGCACATGCCTGGGAAACCGTTCGTATCCACAAATGCAAGAAGAAATAATAAAAAAATCGTTTTAGTATAAGATATAAGTAAAGAGAGTTCCTTAAGTAAATAAATGTGCAAAGGGAACATTTAGAATTAAACTTTTGTTTACGTCAACTTGGGTGATTCATGATAAGTTATAATTGGTTGCGATGACATGGATAGTCGTAGTTAATCAGCGAACGAGTCGTAAAACATTCAATCAATCGCTACCAGTTATATAGACGCGCGCCGAAATCGTCCGATAAGCAGCACGTGCCTTTGCCGTATAACTCAATACACGTGCTTCCAAATCGCAATTATTAAAATGTTCGGTAGTAAAAAGAGCGTCAGCGGCTTAGGGAGTCGATGCTTGATCGTAAGGTACCGAGTTCGAACCCCTGCGGTCACCATGTACGAATGAGTTTATCTCACTTAAGTACATTACCAGATTCTCTGATGGTGAAGGAAAACCATCGTGAGGAACATCGTGCACATCCGAACGGTTGAATGTGTAAGAGGGTAGCACAAAAGATCCTAAAGGGTCGAAGTGTATCCGAGAGGGCCCATCTGTAAGCTAAGATAAGATAGGACGGTAGTAAAATGTGTCCCGTCCCCGTCATTTGATGATTGCTAAAAAGCTATTACAATATTACATCAACTCTTAGAAAAAAACACTTTATGGAGCAAGTTCAACACTCAGTAAGAAATAATGGACTTTGATATATTTTGGACTTCTGCAGTGCTCTAAGTGCCGCTGGTAGGGTCGATCGACATTATCAAGAATTAAAATATTGAGCAGCTTAATTTAAAATGACTGTTTTGGGATTCCAGTATATTGAGAATCAAGGGAGTTTCCTTTGACGAATTTATGTTTAACCGTTTATGCGATACAACCGAAATAAAAATATATTGAAAAAAAAAACGTTCCTTGCATGGAGACCCCCTTTATTATTCCACTATCTTAATTTCTTATTATTAATTAGTAAATCCGCCACAATAACACACCAGAAAAAAAACCAACCCGCTATCTATTACGGTTCAAAAGATACAACTGTTTAAAGTTAGGACGGACGGACTGACGAACAGCGGAGGCATGTTAACCCGTTCCCGTTCGGGCACAGTACCCTAAAACATGGTTTTAAGTACTGAGAAGCCTAGTGGTCGAGCTGTACTGACCTGCGGGTGCTCGGCGCAGAACATGTCGTGCGCGGCGGCGGGCGTGGCGGCCTGCAGCTCGCCCGCCGCCTCCTCGCGGCTCTTGATGGTGTGGTCCTTCGTGATCTTCAGCCTGCAACCATCCACACCGAGCTACATCCGAGCCATGCCGACCCGACAGACCAGCGTATGCCCGCCTTCCACTGCGAGCGGGGCGGGCTCCGTACGCACTCCGTTTAACTTACAACGGTGACTTCAAGAGGTTTGCTCGCCGTGGAAATATGTGACACGTTTTAAGGTAAACCGAATCCGTAGGGGGTCCGCTCCGCTTGTAGTGGAAGGCGGGCATAACAAGTTTGGACTTTGCGATCGTCCCTTCCGGCTAACGCCGACGGGAAATTTCGTATTTTAAGTTGCCACCACTGCCTCACTTGGGGAAAGCTAAACAGACATCACTTCAAATAGAGCATAGTGACAGTTTCTAAAAACAAGTTTTAAACCACTTTTTCTAACAGCTGTCCATGTCATAGACGTCGGCTCAGCGCAGCGAGCTAGGCGAACATCGCCGAATGGGCCCGTTTCTCGAAGCTCACTAGACTAATAAAATAACATTAGTCCATGCATGCATTTCATTATAATGAATATTATTAGTCTAGTAAGATTAGAGAAACGGGCCGCAGCGATATGAAATATTATTAGCGCCGACAAAACTACGGCAACAATACGAAGCACTGTCATAGCGTATCGACCGAGCGTCACCGAGCCATATGTACAGTCAAGAACTTAAATTTGTGACCAACCTTCGGTCCAAAGTAAATCTGACATTCTGCAACAATAAGGTTGAGTTTCCTAAAAGTTACAAATGACTTGACATCTTGACATTGACGACTTCAAGCGTATTTTTCTTGAAATGGGTCGCAAATTAACGTTCGTGACCGAACAAAGCCCACAAGGCAACTAGCACACGTTTTATTTATTTATAATTTTTTACGTTTCCTTGGGCTTGTCTATTGCTCGGCAATCCCTCTTTATCTACAGCCGAATGCCGAGCTTAGGAACGTGCTAGTACGGGACGGCACTATACAATACGGCGCCCTTCACCTCAGGCCCCGAGTGCATTCAACTCGCGCGCGGACTGTAGAGTCCGACCAGAGAGTAGTGTCACAAAAAAGGGCGGCATATTTTAAATATCACTAGCTGGTAACACGGAATGCATAGCGACTGGATAGGTACTCATAATGTGACAGCTTGTTTCATAGGTAAAATTGTTGCCATGTGAAGAATTAGAGAAAAAAACTTGTGTCACCGCTCGCTGGTCGGACTCTAGTTTGTAACGAAAGGGGAGGCCTGGCTGACCTCTGGTGCGCCTGCACGCAGTTGTCGCAGATGAACTCGGCGCAGTCGGTGCAGTAGCTGGTGGCGGGCTCGGTGTCCTCGCAGCTGTTGCACTGCAGCTCGCGCTCCGCCGCGCCTGCGCACAACCACACTCACACGCTATTCCTACAGCACAACCAGGCATGCGGTGCAACGTAATATTGGTATAGTATTTCATTTTTGGTTTGGGCGCATCTACTTCAGAAGACAATACATTGTACTTCAACAAAGCCATTGTATTGCGGCACACAACAGGAGCATACTTCGTCACAAAAGACCTTCAGCTACCTGAATAGAGATTTAAATAGATTATCATCAGAACTCCATCTCCTTAGCGTGTAGATTGATTTAAAGCATGTCGTCACCACGGGCATGACGCCGAACGCGCTGTACACGCCATTTTTCTTTTAGTGCTTCCGTTTGTAATCCATTGTCTATCGTGGTAAGGTCGATAATCTATTGACCTATTAAAAGTGCTAATATTCCATATTTATATTTGTTTTTTGGTTAAGCAATACAATTGCTTTGTTTAAGAAAAATATATTGTTTCCCTTAAATGGATGTGGCCAAACAAAAACGAAATACCTACCAACATTATCTTGTATGTACTAAACGGCAGAGTTTAAATACTTACAGTCCGCGTGTGTATTGACACCGTCCAACAAAAATGTACTAGGGCTGATGCAAAATGGAAAGAATTGAAATAGGAAACAATATTTCATTTAGAGAATTAGTTTTGTGAAACTTTATTTCTTGATGATTTAAGGTCACAGCTCATTAGAACCACCCGGCACCCGACCAGCACCGCCTCGCCTCGAGCGGTTAGAATTCTTTATTTGGATTTGTATGGGCATGCGCTCGCACTACATCAACTACGCTACGCCGGGTGGTTCTACGATACGTCGTTGATGTAGTGAGCGCATGCCCATACAAATCCATATAAAGAATACTAACCGCTCGAGGTGACGCGGTCCGGGTCGGGTGCCGGGTGGTTCTAATGAGCTGTTTGTTACCTTTAAGCTTTAAATTGATGAATTTAGCTGAATAGTGAATTTGCATTCGGATAAACAACTTAATGTGTTTTACTAAATAAGGCCCTGTTTAATATTTGTTAAGTTCAAGTGTGAAGTTCATACATTCGCTGTCAAGTGGCAGGTAGCAAATGTACGGACTTCACACTTGCACTTAACAAAGTGTAAACATGGAGTAAATCATCGTTTATATTTATGGTAATTGTAATCTGTTTTAACTGACCGCCTCAGAAGGAGGGTTACGTTTTTCGAGTGTATTTTTGTGTATGTCTATTTCTGTGGCACGCTCTGCAGCCTAAATGGATTGATGGATTTTAACATAAGAGGTGCCGTTAGATTCGTCTTGGTTGTGGGAGTGACATGGGCAATAATATCAAAGTAATGAGAGGGGGGGTTAAATCTTTTTAACATAATATACCTATGTATATTACATAGGCGAAAATATCAAAAAATGCAGCCGGGTTTTTGAAAGCTTTCATTTTATTAGACTTGTTAATGATTATAAATTCTGCTAATAAATTGGCAATGTAAATAATGAGTGTCTCAAAATTTACGCACGATTTGGATCTTCTGCCATTTGTGCGAAAGTATTGGCAATAAATTGACAGATTACAGTTTAGGGTTAGTAAAAATGGAACACTACACGACAGAACAACGCGGTTTTATTGTTAACCAATGTTTAAAAAATAATTAAAACTTGGCTGCAACCGTTGGCAAATATCGTACCAAAATATGGTACGGAAATTGATTAATACCTATTTATGTACTTTTGCTGGTGACTGTATTTTGGCGCATTGCAACTTTAACTGCAGTGCAACCGGGTGTAAATGTGTGCGTCTCTGTGCGTGTGTGTATGTGTATGGTGTGTGTGTGTGTCTGTGTGTGTGTGTGTCTGTGTGTGTGTGTGTGTGTGTGTGTGTGTGTGTGTGTGTGTGTGTGTGTGTGTGTGTGTGTGTGTGTTTGTTTGTTTGTTTGTTTGTTTGTTTGTTTGTTTGTTTGTTTGTTTGTTTGTTTGTTTGTTTGTTTGTTTGTTTGTGTGTGTGTGTGTGTGTGTGTGTGTGTGTGTGTGTGTGTGTGTGTGTGTGTGTGTGTGTGTGTGTGTGTGCGTGCGTGCGTGCGTGCGTGCGTGCGTGCGTGCGTGCGTGCGTGCGTGCGTGCGTGTATGTGTATGTGTATGTGTATGTGTATGTGTATGTGTATGTGTGTATGTGAGTGTGTGTGAGTGTGTGTGTGCGCTAGTTACCGTTGTTGGGCTGGTCCGCGCAGAGCTTCTCCATGACGAACCGCTGGTCGATCATGTTAGCGGGCTGGCACTGCAGCCGGCACGCGGGGCACTGCACCGTGATGCGCTCGCCGCCTGCACACGCACAACAGTCACAACACACGCAACAACAACTGCTGCCTGCCTCTGCGAGGTGAGTTACGGATAACGAGCGTCGGTAGCTTAATGGCTTAGAGTGACTCGTGATCGTGAGGTACTGAGTTCAAATAATGGCTTCCGTGTTTCAATTCCCATCTTACAAGTACATGAACGCAGTGGTTGGCGATTATGTAAGTCCGTCGGGTTGTACCTCTCACTCTCTCGCTCTAGTACGTTCTTATAGTAGCCCTCAACCAAACTGACGACCGGGGCCATAAAACTCGGGTGAGGTGCAATACAAGGGACAATGACAAGGACAATGCAAGACAATGGGAAACTGATAACGTGAGCTCAAGGGTTTTATGGCCCCAGTAGTCAGTTTGGTTGAGGGCTACTATAGCGAGTCTTAACGGCTTAACCCGAATCCAAAAGATTATCTAAGTGCTCTTATACTGAACATTTACCCGATGCACTTACGGTGAAGGGAAAACATCGTGAGGAAATCTGCACATTCGAACAGCTGAGTGTCCAGTTGAGTGGGTAATGACTAATGAATAACGCATAGCGCAAAAGATAGTAAAGGGTCGAAGTGTATAAAAAAGGCTCCATGTGTACAGGATAAGATAGGTACGGACAGCAAATACTGACAATACTTTCGGTATCTTGTGCCTTGGATATGACCAGAAGGTGGATGTTTTACGACTAAATTCGGATATTTTTAGGAGAATTATAACATAAAAATGCGTCCACGGAATTCCCTTCGTAAATATTAGGGGCGTGTAGTGTTTTTATTTACGAAGGTGTGCCCCGCCACTCAAATTGACAATTCCTCAAGAGATAATAAATGATTATCAGGGGACCGAACCGAGGCCCGCTAGCTTCGTAGGCAGGGTCACTGCCAACTAGCCTAAACGCGTCATCAACGTAGGTAGAATTTGGCAGGGGGCGCTAATTCGACGATTAAACAATATAGGTACAGTCGAGTTCATAAATACGTATACACTTTAGTACCTTGACTATTTAATGTCATGTTCAAACTGCCATATACGCATTATAACAGCGATTAAAGTGACAAGGTACTAAAGTGTACATACATATTTATGAACTCGACTATGAAAGAAAACTCTTTACTAGAAGTGAACACACGCAATTTTCAAAAAAGCTCTGATATTATACGTCTACACAGATAATCAACATTTGAACAGTATACAATTTTGCAGCCGAGTCACAGTTCCGATGCAGATAATTGGCGCGAGCACCCGCAGGAAGCGCGGCGGCCGGTGACGAAGGCAAAAGCTGCAGTGATTCGTAATGTAATTCGCCTCACATAATGGACATTGAGAAATTCCATAACTGCCTTCACATTGTAGCATCCGCGTAGCGCGGGCTTCGCGACTTGGGCCGCTGACGGGGCTAAAGAGTTACCTCTTTGTGGTAGCGGTGATAATTAGCAGGCAACAAGTACGAAACCCGCACAAAAAAGACAGGTTTATTTTAAACTGAAGTAGTGAGTGTATTCACATTGTATTTTGATTGCCGTCGCTAAACAAAGAGGCATCGTTAAGGGATTGCCGGTGAGCTGGCGTCAGCTCGCTCCTTGGTAAAAACGTTGTTTCGTTTTTAAATGGATAGACACAATAGACTTGATATCTATCAAGACAGGTAGTCAATTCATTTTATTCAGTGGCGGATCTAGAGGCAGGGGCCGGTGCCATGCCCCTAAGGACAGGTGCATCACCTTTAGATTTGGCCAACTCTAAATAAACGAAACGAGACCTGTCCTGAAAAGGGCTGGGTTTAGAGGTCATAGGGTGAAATGCCGAAATCGTTTTTTCTTTAGGGCAACACATTCGGCCGGCCATTTTTGACCTGAGAGTTCATCGCAATATAACAGAGACGAATACAGCTTTCTCTTGTTACTCTAACAGAGAGTTGTGTTTCTCTCAGACTTTAAGTCTGAGACACCCATTACTTAGGAGCACAATTCCCAAGCCCTTTTTTTTCGAATTAAGTTTTCACAGTCATATCTTTCCCCAAGGTTATTTTCCTGTTGTAGTTGGGCCCAAAAATACAAATATAAAGTTCACGTAAAAAAAAAATAGGATTTTTTTTTAACAAACCCGGCCCCTGCCCTTGATTACCCCTTCTTTTTTAGTCACCTATGAGGCTATGATGAATAAGAAACACTTTTTTTCAAAATTTCAAAGCTTCTTGAAATCTAGACCAATCAAATCGATGCATACTGCGCGTTGTCTGTCAGTTTGTCTGTGCTGACGCTGAGTTTAATTAGGCAGAAGATTTAGTCTGCAAGGGATTTGTAAATATGAGCCTTACCTATTGCGTGAAATCTAATCGCTCAATTCTACATTGAGGTGGAGAAATCGACGTCACCTTGACCTGAGTCCATTTCGATCCTCGGACCGACGAATGTACTGACCGCAGAAGTCCCGGCTGGCCTGCTTCTCCTCGACCTTGGCGTTGACGCAGGGCTCGCAGGCGGAGTGCAGGCACTCCATGAGCTTGGGCGTGCCGTCGGCAGCGGCCAGCGCGCCGGCGCAGAAGGCGCAGCGCGCGCCCGCCAGCGCGGCGCCGGCGCGCGGCGACGCCAGCGAGTCCGCGCGCTCGCCCTCGCCCGGCGAGGACTTGTCGCCCTCCGCGCCATCGCACGCGCTGCCCACCTGTGGACACATTTATATTTAACTAGACCACGCATTACCCAGGCTAGTCACTCATCGTCATAGTAATTGACGACCAACACCACTCTTTCAAGAGTGCACCGACGAAGAAGAAAGAGAGGACGCCGCGACTTCGTACGCATAAAATGAGATTCTCGCTACTTCCCCTATATCTTTCCATTGGGGTCGAGTTTCGGAAAATCCTATCTCAGTGCACCCATAACTCCTCTAAGGTACCCAAGTCTCTAGTCCTGGCCCTACGCAACTATCTCCGAAACCGAACTCTCTCTCTGAAGGTTTAGGCTTTGCATTGATCAATCAGCCACTCAGTATTTTCTTTTATATGCCTATAAAGACTAACCTAAAGGAGCTTTTCCACCGGCGAGGCGAGAACAGACGAGGTGGCGCGAGAATGTTTATTTGTATTATTAAAACACCCATTTCCACCGCGCGGGCGCGCTGAGGGTGAGCGATTTTTCAATACAAATTTCAATTCTCGTCCCGTTTCGTCTAGCATCGCCTCGCCGGTGGATAAGCACCTTACCTGCCATCCGCATGAAACTTCGAGGGAATCCTTTCCTTCCTTCTGTCGTACCTACTGCTTAACGTGGGATTGACCCTTATCATTTGCTGTCTCTGTACAAGGAGAATTATCCATGGAGGAAAAACATTTTAAGGGTTGTTGTGGAAAACAAAAAGATATTTTCGGCACAAGTACCTATTTGTGATTGAAATACTTGTGGTGATTATAAATGATAATAAGTCTTTACCTACTCTTTAGTTACAAATAAGGACTGAGACCAAATTAAGAAATTCTTTTGTGCTGTTGTATTGTGTTAAGTTGAGTATGTAATTTAAAATATTTCCTCAACCACACAAAGTAATCATCGTAATGACTTTTGCCGAAGCCTCTTTGTTTAAGCAGTTTTTTTTTAATGTTCTAGTAATGCTTGAATTATACGTCCTAAGGCCCACTTGCACGTAAATGTTAACCCTAGGTTAACCCCAGGTTAAAAGGTTAATTTGTTAAAATTGAGAGTTCTTATATGAATCTAACATTATTTAATAATTTAACCTGGGGTTACGTAGGGTTACATTTACGTGCAAGAGGGCCTCAATGTTCTCTACGTCATTATATCAAGTAGAAATTTAGAAATCAAGTTAAATTAGTATTTCATATCTTTTATCACCCTTTATACCTATGCCATTTTTCATGTTCCACAAAAACCATGGCTTCTCAGGTGCAGGTTAGTACCCGCAGGTAAGATGTGGATAGTAGTTATCAAGACTGACCCTCCACCAGATCTACTGACCATGGACATGTGTGACATTATAATATGTAAGGCTACAAATGCATTTAGTGGCCATAAATTGGTCTGAAAATCAACACTCTAGTGCTGAACTTGGCACTTTTTAAGATATCACTACTTTTGGTCCGTTATACCCAAGAAGATCATATTCGCAAAATATCATACTAGCAAAACATAATATACGCATAGCATCACATTCGCAAAACATCATATACGCATAACATCATACTAGCAAAACACGATATTCGCAAAACATTATATTTACAAATAGTCCGGTTTTGTTATAAAATCGTAGGTAGGTTTAGGTTATGTTAGATGTACAGCAGGCCCGGAGGGCCAAACCACCCAGAAATAGTCTCCGTCGACAATGTCTAATTCATGTCTTAATAATAGTTATTTTTTGCTAATGTGATGTTTTGCTATTATGATGTTTTGCGAATATCATGTTTTGCGAATATGATGTTTTGCTTTTATGATATTTTTCAGAATATCATGTTTTGCGAATATGATATCCAACGACTGAGGGCTTTTGGTAGCACATGAGAACCTCACCTATTTTTTACATAATATATTTATTTGGTGGGATATCAGTACTTTATGGTAGGCAGTTGATATCAACCTACAATATATTTCTGTTAAATTAAACTATTAAAATATTATAGCTAGGTATTATGTTTCATACATTTTACTATTTTTTGATCAGCATTTTTTTCTTTACTTATGCTGTAAGACTTACCTTGATGTCAAGTTTCTAGGCTCTAGGTCATCAGGAAATACCCTACAGGTTGTGATGAGTAAGTAAGTGAGTACCAAATATGCCATTTTTATTTATAAGTAAATGTATTCTACTAACATATATGCAATAAGTAACTTTATTAACTATTCTATGGGGAAACCTGACATTATAATTGAAAAAATTGGAATTTTTAGAACTTTGTATATTTTTACTGGGCTAATTTAGGCAAGGGAAAAAGTTCAAGGATGGTAATAAGGCCTGAATGGGTCCAAATAAATATACACACTGCAGTGTTGCTTGGCTGTTTCTTTGAACTTTTCTAGACACACATCAATTTTGATCAAGGCAGAGCAATTTATAATAGACTTGTAGATGAACTTTAATCTGGTTGTGGATGTGCTGTGAATAAAATTAAGGTCAATTTTATTCACAGCACCACTCTTCTTATTTAAGTCAACAATACTGAGTATAGTTATTTTGCAGCACTATTCTTTAACAAGAGCATGCAAACCAGTAGATAAAATGAACTAATATAAAAACTTTGTTGAGTAATTTCAAACTTGGGGTCAGCAACCAGGCAGAATATCTGTTTATTTTCTCAAGGATGTAGGACTAGGGATTTAGCAAAAACAAATAGGTAGACTATCCGGAAAAGGAAACCACTGGGCTGACCAGATTAGATGATCATTAGAAACAAGCAAGGAGAAGAGAGTAATATACTATGCTCACAAAGCTGGTGTAGCAATGGCTGCCATTAAATTGGTGGAACTCCCTTTTCTTTATCATCAGATCAGATCCACATTTTCACTAACAGATATTTACTATCATATAAACACACACTAATCAAAATGAGGTGAGTTTTTCTAAATGAAAATAAATAATGAATATGGAATAAAGAACCAGACATCCATACAGACCTTTTTTATGATTTCTGTACCTCTATTATACACCTACCTTATTTAATATTAATTACTTAAAATCCATTAAACACTGTATGGGCAGCAAGTGAATACTTATTGTGGATATCATGTTCTTTTTCCGAGATAGTTCACAAATGGAAACACCCATTTGTAAATCTAGAGTTTTTAAAGTAAAAATTAAACCTAATGCACTTTATTATGAAATGGCATCTGCCACTTTACTGTCAGATGCAACAGACTTAACAGCTGAGCTGAATAATTGGTAAATAAATGTAACCAAGTAAATGCTTGTATGAGTATAAATAAAAGCGGTCAAGGACGTGAAAGTAGTGGCCGTGAGCGGTCGTCGCTTCCGACTTTCCAATGAGGAGTGTGGCATGGCGGTGGTGCAGTGGCGGGGAGTCTGGCGAGGGTACGAGAACACTCACAGCGGCGGGCGCGGGCGGCTCCTCGGGGGCCTCCTCCTTGATGGAGACTCCCAGCAGCGGGCCGAGGTCCATCAGCGCCCGCTCGATGTCCTCGCCGCTCGTCTCAAAATTTACGGTATCCATTAAACTCACTTCACTTCACCACTGATTTCACTTTAAACGCATTTTCACCGCCGTTCCGAGTGAGGTACACTTTCACTCGCGGCTCGGAGCTCCGTAGACTGCAGTAATGACCGCTTAATGCGATTGCGAGATGTGGCCGTCTCGACTCTTCCGGAGGACACGGCTTTACACCTCAACGATGCATGGCACCGACTAAGACAATAATTAAATGAGCTATACAAGCTCCTATAGTTACTTTGCGCGAGCGGCCAACAAGTTTTTTGTTAAGTTTATCAACAACAAAATCTTTTTGAAATCGTACATGCGTCTATTTGACTTGCGATCGCGACCATAACTAATAGACAATATAGAGTTAAGTATAAAAAGTATGGATTAACAATAAAAATCTCAACGCCAATAAATTATGATCATTGCATGGATTTAATATTTTTTTATTTGAAGCTTCGTGTAGTATAAGCATTTAATCGTATTACTTTTTTGTACCTATTTAAATTCAGTACAAAATCCGGAGTCAGCTGTTTTATAAGCGTTTAATATTAAAGCCGAAACAATCTTATCTATGAAACTGACGACACGACGAACACTTTGACAACTGACGTTTACGTGACAACACGTCGAAAATGGCTGACTCGGGGCCAAGCAAAGGCGATATTGAATCGGTTTTTCAAAGATTACGGTCTATACAGGCTAATAAAGTACGTTTGAGTCGACGGCTAATTGATGTGCGAATGTTTTTTGAGTTATTGTTTTAACGGTGTGATCTCGGCTCAGGTATGTTTCGACTGCAACGCGAAGAACCCTACGTGGTCGTCGGTGACGTACGGAGTGTTCATCTGCCTGGACTGCTCGGCGGTGCACCGCGGGCTGGGCGTGCACCTCACGTTTGTGCGCTCCACACAGCTCGACACCAACTGGACATGGAAGCAGCTCCGCAACATGCAGCTCGGCGGCAACGCGAACGCCGTATGTCCCACCACGTCCCTCCTCCTTTGCTTACAGGATGACTCTTATCTTTTCATGTACCTTTTTCTATAAAGTTTTCTTTCAAGAAAAACAAAGTGGTTAAATCAGTGTATAATTTATACATGTTTTGTTGGTGTAGTAGTACTACTTTATTTATTGTATATGTTGACTAAGATTCTTTTATTTTTAGACTCAATTCTTCCGCTCACAAGGCCTGAACACAGAGGATGCGCGACAAAAGTACAGTTCCCGTGTTGCTCAGATGTACCGTGACAAACTGAGTGCCATGTCCGAGCAGGCTATGAAGACATATGGGACCAAGGTATGCGTCCATCTTTAAAAAGAGTGTTTTAAATAAATGAACAAGTTAATAATGCTAGCTTTACATTCTAGAGATGGATAGATAATGATGTAAGTCACTTTTATTTGTTATCATTTGTCCTTTTATTTTACCATTAGTTGTTGTATTACCTTATTGACATGTTATTTATTTCTTCAGCTTAGAAGCAGTAGGCACTGAAACATGTGTACTATGCACAATCATAATTCATTACACACTCTTTGAACATGTACAGTAACTGGCCACATGATTTTGTTGTTAGTACAATGAATCTTCCTATATTTAGAAAAAAAATATCTTACTATTCTGCATACAAAATTAAAGCCCTTTAACTGAATGACACCTCAAGTGGCTAGGTACTGGGCGGGTGTGCCATGTCAATGATGTTAACAACGATTCTGTTTGCAGCTGCATATAGACCCAGCCCCTGCAGAGGTCAAGGAGACAAAGGAGGTAGAAACAGACTGGTTTGCAGAGACCACAGCAGCCTCGCTCAACACTAACTCTAACCTGCATGCCATCCAGGTAACCACTGCCCCGGCTGACCAGGGTAGGCCCCACATGACATTATTGTTTGTTGGCTCTGCACCATAAACATTGTATAAACAAAAGTAAAAACAAAAAATATTTGTTCTACTTATATGTAGTAATGGAGGAGTGGGACGTCCTGGCTCATTCCTCAGTTATTCCAATAACACTTAGGACCGGCTAGTATAGTAAGTATACCTCTGCCTGCTGCCGCGAATATTAGTCCATGTGGTACATTTCACTAGTAGACTTGCAGAAAATTGTATTGAGTGAATAAGTATTATTCTACTTGTGAATGGGCCCCAGTTTTGGTATTACTTACTAGGCAGTATAAACTTCATGTTATAATTATATTGCATTTGTAACAACTTTTCTTTCGTGCATTTTACACTTCATTTTTACCAAAGGCAAAGGCAATGTTCAAGGAATTAGTTGTCTGTACCTGCTTAGCCATCAAACATTCCTTTAAACTTAATGTTCAGATGATAAACTGAATGTTTACAATAAATATCTAATGTTTTAAATTCCTCAGATTACTAAAGTCTTATCTGCATTATTGTATCATATGCAGTTGTGTTGCAAGTAATTAGTTAATTGCATTAGTAATGGTGTGGTTTGCAACTAATATCATAGATATTAATTTAGAAAGCATTTTTTTTTCTACTGTGCTAATTTAATGTTGTATATTCTTTTTTTTTAATAAGTTGAACATTATCTAATAAACACTGTGATAAATGATGCTCATAAACTAGTTGGCAACAAATTGCAAGAGTGGAGCAATTTGCAAAGAAAATGTTTACTATCATTTTCATGACTTCAACAGTCAATGATAATCGTTTCAATATATCGCTTGACTGGCAAATATTGATAGAAACAGAAAACAGCACTAGTTTTATTTGTGATGATTGACTTTTAAATGCATTTTACTGTAATAACTTGATGAATATACTAGTCATTACATTACAATTGTAACATTTATTGATGAAGTAAAATTTAAATTTTAACGTAATAAAAGACAAAGCAACCAATGGGAGCATGTTTTGGTGTGTTAATTCTCCAGCTCATATCAGAATGATCGCCGTTTGAAGTTCCCGTTGTGACGTTGCGTGTGACAGTAGTTGTGTGGTTGTTGCAGGCGCCCGGCAAGCCGGAGGGGCTGAGCTCGGACGCGCGCCTGTGGGCCGCGCCGCCCGCGCGCGCCGCCGCGCCGCGCCGCTCCACGGTCAGTACTCCGCCTCCGCACGACATGTACAATGTCTGCATGTCAACAACTCGCGACCATTGCTCTGTCGTTTCAACTTCTACAGTTCACGGAATCTTTCAGGTCCCTGATGGATCTTTTATAAGTCAATCGAGTACTCAGCACCGCATTATTTCAGAGTGTACCTACAGTTAAAGTCCAGTATACTTATGTTCTCAAGGCGTCAAATATATTTCTACTGCTAAGCCGCTGATACTAAAGTCTATTCAAATTCAAATTCAAATTCAAAATTATTTATTTCAGGTTTCCCCATAGAATCGTTAGTAAAGTTCCTTATTGCATATATTAGTAGAGTACATTTACACATCATCTTCAATATTCGTACAATTTTACAATTTTATAATTTTGATGTCACAGCTTAGTATAAACAGAAACAATAATAATAAAAACAATTTAAATCTAACCCTAAATCTACTTTATCGTACCAATACCTATTATATTAACCCAGTGCTGTGTCATGGGACAGTCCTGGCGTTCAGCGAACATCCTCAGGATGCCGCTCTACGCGTTGCAGTAACGATGCCACTCTCTTTCGCCTGACCGCATAAAAGTCGTCGGTGTGCGCCTCGGCAAACATACCTGACGCACTACAGTGTTGCGGCAGTTTCAACAGCGTCCTGAAAATGTTATTATACTGGACTCGAAGCGCATTTTAAGCACGACGCGTATGCCTCACCCACAGACTGCTCGTATATAGTGACTGACAATTAGCTTTAAAAACCGTGGTCTTGACTGGAGTCGTACATTTAGCAAATCTGCGGGCTAGCATATTGCCTCGCACTGCCAATGCCCTCCGTTCTCTTTCAATATCCAGGTCATCCTTCAAATCATCCGTCACCATATGTCCCAAGTATTTCAGTCATCAGCATAACATAGTCATAGTCATAGCATTTATTGCAAACCATAGTTGTACAAATGTAAAAGTTAATTACAGTACATTTAGATTCATATGGGCCCTATTACAGCGTAGCAATTCTTAATTCTAGTGAGCAATTACCTACATTATTTCGTGTTAATATTTGCGATCGCATTTTCATTATAATTTCACGTTCTCGAATTAGTTCTTATTCTAAATAAGAGGAGGATTTGCATGAAATCTTTCCAAAGTAATATTAAGGATGTCATTTGATTACAACAGCCAATTATTAGGTCGAATAGATGTAGATTAAGTTACAAGTTGTAGTATATCTGGTTATTGTAAGATCTATCAATTATTGAGAGTTTGCATTTTATAGGTCAGCATCGTCCAAGAACTCATTAATTGTGTAATCTTTCTTTTCGTCTTTAATACTCGCAGGTTACACTTATATTATTGACACACTTTCCGCCAATGTGGCATCCGACATGCATGCTGCTGAGTTCTCCAGTCAAATCGTTAATAAACAAGTTAAAAAGAGCAGGAGACGTGAGTCCCCCTGCCTTACACCACATTCAAGTTTATACTCGTCTGGCGGCTCGCCCGCCCATCTAACCTGATTGTCCTGGTTCTTGTACCAATACTTTAGCAGTGAAATGTATTCGGCTGACACATCTGCCTTTCCTAGCTTATCCCACATCAGGTCGAAAGCCTTCGATAAGTCTAGAAAGCACGCATGAATTGGTGTCTTTCTGTCATTATAGTACCTGACAGTCTGCTTAAGGCTAAAGATGGCGCTCTCAGTGGACAGGCCTGGTTTAAAACCAAATTGAACATCATGTACCTATGTTTAGATGTCCATTCAACATACCGCTAAGCAAACTATCAAGCACTTTCGCAATTACAGTTGCAAGCGAGATAGGCCTATAAGTAACTGGGTACGACAAATCTCCCGTCTTATTTTTGACTAGAGGCACGATCATTAGCTGCTCTGCTAGGTACGAGTGACTCAAACACAAAGTAAAAAACATCGCCAGAATACGAGGCATATGGGCGCCAGCAAACTTGAGGTGCTCGATGCTGAGCCCGTCGTGACCTGGGTATTTGCCACGCTGTATGGACTTCATAATTCGTGCGACTTGTTGCGCAGTAAAGATCTCGTTCCCCCAGCACGATTCTCTCAGCATCGTGCTCCTCACTCTGAGAGAGTCCAAGTGGAGACTTAACATTAAACAGTTGTTTAAAATTATTACCAATGTCACCCTTATTGCTTACGCCCCCCACGCTCACAGGGACTCCCTCTCCTGGATTAAGCTTATTCGTATTGTTCCAGAAGCCATTGAAATACTTTGCCGCACGGTTCGTGGCCAAAACCTCTAGTTTTATTTGCTCCTGTCTGTCTTGACACCACTTAAGCTTAGATTTAAAGAGCTTCCTGCTATCGTACATGTTTTCATAAATACGACCGAATGAGGGTTTTTTAGCAGAAACATATGTTTACATATATTTGGCACGATGGCCGTATATTAATGCTTTTGACTGTAGATTAGTTGTATTCGTTTCGTTTATGTAGATTTTTCTTTTATTGATTTCTGCAGCAAGTTGATACGACTGTTACTATTACTTTGCAGCTGGGAGCGCGGAAAGGCGGCCTGGGCGCCACCAAAGTGGCGACGAACTTCGACGACATGGAGCGCGAGGCCGTGATGGCCGAGAAGCTGAAGATGGAAGCGGCGAGCGCGGGGAGCGCGACAGGCGCGGGCGCAGGGGGTGGCACCGCGCTGGCCGACGTGGAGCAGGAGGTGGCGTCGCTGCGGCTGTCGTACGGCGCAGGCACGCGCGCGCACTCGGACCGGCTCGGCATCGCCGCCTCGCACCGCGGGACCACACAGTCAGTCCAATAACACTTGTATTGTTTCTCCGTATTGTGTCTGGCCACGCCCGGCCGACGTGGAGCAGAAGGTGGCATCGCTGCGGCTGTCGTACGGCGCAGGCACGCGCGTGCACTCGGACCGGCTAGGCATCGCCGCCTCGCACCGCGGGACCACAAAGTCAGTCCAATAACTTCTATTGTTTCTCCGTATTGTGTCTTTGATGACGGATCGCGCCTGATCTTTCCATGTATCGCGTGACTGGAGATAAAAACGGGGTTAACGTAACTTGGGACTCGGACGCGGGCTCTGGTAATCGAGTGTCCCGATTCCCGTTTCTATATTCGACTGCCCACTGTTCATCATTTGCCCTTATAAATATGTAGATACATCTCCTGTCGAGGTTCACAGCGTACTGATGAGCAAGAAATCGGACAGTGCCGTGAAGTGCAGTGGGTGGAACTTTCTCAAGATTGTCAAGAATTAATTCATCTCAGTTATCAGTCACCTAACAAACCTGAGTTTTTCTGTAGAAATATTCCCATCTCCATTAAAATCGATTATTATGCTGGTTCATAAAGGAGGGGATAGGAAAGATGCCAACAATTTATGGACCAATATATGGGCTACCAAATTTCTAAAATACTAGAAAAGTTGAGTAACAATACACATATCAATATCTTAATAAATTATGTATCCTATCTGATGCACAATATGGGTTTAAACATGGAAAGTCGATAGAAGACGCCGTGTAGGCATGTATGCTTTAAGCTGACTTATTGCCTTGTAAACAGGCTAGAGGCCTGTTTTATCAAAGGCAAAAAATTCTAACTGTATTTGTAGATCTCAAAAAGGCGTTTGATACCGTTTCTCTCCCCGTGTTAGTGAACAAGTTGGAACAAATAGCAGTTATCAGAGCATCAGTTTTAAAGCTGTTCAAGAACTACCTCACAAAAAAAAACCCAAAGAGTCAGAATAGGAACGTACATCAGTAATGACACGGAAATAACGTACGGAGTTCCGCAGTGTCCTGGGACCGACAATTTTTTTGTTCAAATTTATATTATCAGTTTATGCAACCTAAATCCCGAGATCGGACAAAATGCTATCATTAAACCCTTCAAACATGCATAAAAGAAGGAACTTGTCTGTTATTTTTCTTTTTTTATCATAATCTATTATGTAGTGTTTGTAAGATTGAATACGTTGTAATCTCCGGCGTTGGTTTCCAGTGGAGTGTCGCACAGCGCCATGTCGGACATGACGGCGATCGAGCAGGAGGGCGCGCCGGCGCCGCCCAGCGCGCGCGCGCAGCTCGACGACGTCGACGACTTCAGTTCCGTCTTCACCATGATCAGGTCAGCTTCCGTTCCCACCCCAGACTCCATCGAGACATGCATTCAACGCTAACAATATTCAGGACCACAATCACTCATTCAGCAAACTCAACACCGCCTATAATCCTCGACATAAAGTCAATATTAGATTTAGAGTCTGACTAGCGAGTCGTGACACAACCATTTTTTTTTTCTAACTCTTCCCATGACAACTATTTTACCTATGAAAAGAGCTGTCACATTACGAGTACCTCTCCAGTCGTTATCCATTTCGCGTTACCGGTTAGTGATATTTTAAATTTGGCCTCATTCATTGTGTCACCGCTCGGGGGTCAGACTCTAACACCGCTCACAATCTATCCGATCGGCTCGTATCCGCCGTTCCTGTCACCGTTCTCTTTATCGAGCCGCTCATCTCGGTCCCGCGCTAGCCGCATCCGGGGTCTCTCCGTCGTCTTACGGATGTCGTTCGTATCGGATCGAACACCGTTCATTACTCGATTCGACGTCGACGGCGGTCACGCGAAAACCGAATCGCCGGGTCGGTCGCGAGCGCGTTCAACATGAACGGTCGATCGAAGTCGGGCACGGTGATGTTTCCAGGAACGAGCCGTACGGCAGCGGGCGGCTGGAGTCGCTGCTGGGCTCGCCGCGCAAGCTGTCGTCGTCGTGGGAGAGCATCGAGCCGGAGCCGGCGCGGCCCGTGTACTCCATGTTCAGCGCCGAGCCCGCGCCCGCGCCCGCGCCCGCGCCGCGCCGCGCGCCGCCCGGCCGGCGCCCGGAGCCGGTCGAGGACGACTCCGCCGTCAAGAAGTTCGGCTCCGCCAAGGCGATCAGCTCGGCGCAGTTCTTCGGGGAACAGGTGGGCGGAATGTTATCGAATGACGATCATTATTACATATGTACAGGGGGAGGGGAGTCGCCGGGTCTATCAGGAATCAGGACCGCGAAAATAAATAGGGACTCGGGTTTTCAAACTGGGACAGTCCACAGAATCGCCCGAATTCCACCCCGTTACGACCCCGTTTTTGGTCTTGTCGATTCTTATAAATTAATAATACGTGAACACCGGCGATGTGCTGAAAATCAAGACAATTAGCGTCCCGATCGAAGGTAAATCGAGCCGTGTCTATAGATCCCTGAAAATCGGAACGTCCGGCGACCCTACGGAGGCGGGACGCTTTATGCGTCGGAGAGCGTATTTATTAACTTTGGTTCGCGAGTCTCACCGCCCCGATATCGTTTTGCAGGACGACCGGTTCGAGCGCGACGCGAACCTGTCCCGGTTCCAGGGCAGCAACAGCATCAGCTCGGCGGAGTACTTCGGCACCGGCGCGCCGCCGCCGCAGGGCTTCAGCGTCTCCGCGCCGCAGCTCGACGAGGTCAGTCCGTCCGTCCGTCCGCAGTCCTCGATGACTGTGACATTTCATGCGATCTGGAAACACGTCAGCACCGGGGCTCGGAAATTTCGTTAATTTTAAACCTACTCGCCAGAAAAGCCATAAATTACTATTAGAGCATTTTCATTTTGATTTCGCTCGAACAGAATCGATATTATTTTGGTTTTGATCAAAGAACAAAATAAAACTGTTCCTGCTCGAACTAACGGTTCATTTCGGTCGATGATTTGTTCGCGCCGCCCGCCATCACCACCCGCTTTCTCGTCTTTCCTACCCTACTAGCTAGCTCTTCAGTTGCATTTTCACTTGCTCAGCTTGAAGTCAAGTAGGTCAACACCACGATCGCCATGCCATTCAAGTGAAAGAAGAATCAAAAACCAGAAAAAATAGATTAATTCCAGCGATGATGACTCTCGGGAATCGATTCCGTTCCGAGCGAGTTTTTCCGAACAACCTGGTTAAGAGCCATAATTAACGGGTATTTTTCGAACCGTTTCTGAGCCCCGGTCAGGACACCGAGCTTCCTCACGTCAATTAGAACGACGATCATAACAGTTTCCCCCCCAGGTGCGCGAGTCGGTCCGCGCGGGCGTGACGCGCGTGGCGGGGCGGCTGTCTTCGCTGGCCAACGGCGTCGTGTCGTCCATCCAGGAGCGCTACGGGTACTGATCCCGCCGGGACCCCCCCCCCCCCCCACGCCACCTATCTCCATGTTATGTTATTTTGTTTTGTTTCATAAATATAGGATTAATCTCTCATCGGTGTGCTCGCGGCACCGACCTAAATCTAATTGTAACTGGCATTCGATTTTAGATGTGTAAAGCGAGGGTCCTGGCCTCTGTTCAACATGGTGAAACCCGGTGATACTCCAACACCGCGTAACTGTCAAATTTAATAAGTTGCAAAATGTACCTTGTGACTTACTTGCTATGGTGTATTTTGCACCTAGTTTAATTTGTTACTTATGTAGTATTGCAGTATCACCGGCGATATTGCTTTTGACGTGTTATGGTATCGTTTTTAACTAGACCGCAAATACTGTCAAGCAAATAAGCGTATTAAAAAAGTTGAAAATACACACAATATCGTCCGTTTACTTTCTCAACCTCGTATCTGATCGAATAGTTAGACAGGAACAGCACTCGTGTTCTCTAAAGAATAAAGACTACTTTCCTATCTAACTATTCGATCAGATACGAGGTTGAGAAAGTAAACGGACGATATGGTTTTTACTCAGTAGAATAGAGGCCCTGGCCGAAGGAGGTGAGAGGGTCGGCCTAACGCGCGCGTACAGCTTCTACGGCGGACGACTACTCTACCCTGCTAAGACACATGGCAGTATCTGAAACGAAAATTCTGGAGCAAGTGCACCGTCTTTGCTAACGGAAGAGGGTTGAATGTGCTTTGGCTATTTAATTTGAGATATGCCTATTGTCTTATGAGGGCTGTATTCGGTTCTCGAGTGCTCGAAACTCATGAGAATATGTAATTACACGCACCGTCGACCGAACACTGTAAACGATTGAAGTTCTGAGCCGCGATCGCAACTAAAAGTTGTTGCGTGTCCGTCTTGAAGTTTCTGCGAGCGGCCGCGGGGCGCCGCGAGCCGAGTCGTCTCGATCGTAGCAAAAGACGAGTGTAAATTACGAAGCCGAAGAGAAATCGATCGAAACTATATTTCCATAGAAGTTGGATGGATGGAAACTTATGGCTCTTCGGCAGTGTATAATCTGTAAAGTAGATAATTTTGACTATTAAATTTTCAGATTCATTATGTAATTAAACAAGAGTGATAGCTAATTCTAAAATAAAATAAAAATGTGACTATGTTTTTTCGAACAGCTGTCTCTGTGTTTGTCTGTGCTGCTGATGTTAAAATAATCCGTGCTGCTACACTTTTCTATGATTAGGCTGCGGCTTCACTGAGGCGGAGATGAGCCGAGTGGAGCGGAGCTGTGCCAATATCAACCAATAGAATCTAAACTAACGTGCGCAAGGCGCGCTCGACGTGACCGCACGCGCCTTCTATTGGTTAATAGCTCCGCTCGTCTCTGCGTCAGTGGAGCCGCAGCCTCCTCCTCCTCGTGGAGTGGATGCCTGATAAACAAACATCGGCGCTATTCGCGGCTGTTGTCGGGGTTGACACAGAATTTTATTTTTTTGTTACCTATTTAATTTGAATTAGAGTGGTACATTATTGATGACATAGTATTTTGAAATAACGGAAAATTAATTTAGAGGCTGTATTAGCAAAACAAAATAAAACGACATGCTAGTTCTGGAGAAACACCAGACGAACTTAACGTTGTAATTGATAAGCACAAAAGAAAAAGACGTTGTAATTCTGTAATTCTTAACCAATGATGTCGGTTTTCGTTTTGAAGTATATTTCTAAAGTTATATTTTTTTATCTTAGAATGATTGATATATTTCAGCAAGCATTTTACCATCTGACAGATGTATGATAAAACGACATATTTTATCGATTCGCTTAACATAACCCGTTGTTGGAAAATTGCCGCGAATTGCACATTAGTCACCGATGTATGCTGATAATATGCGCGTAATGAGAGAGATAAAAAGCCGACAAATTGTCAACCTCCGCGGTTTGTTGTAGTCGGTTAAATATAGTCATTGTTTGGTTATGTTTAGATTGTTTAGTGAAGTGTGTGCACGCGACGCGAAGACGGACGCACACACAGACGTCCTGCTTCATGAATGGTGTCAGTTAGAAAAAATCTTGATGTTTTCATTCCGTTTTTTTTTGTTGTTGACTAATGCCTGTTTTTATTGTAGTTTCCTATAATCAGGGCCAAAATCTGCATGAGGGGGACGATCTGAAACAATTTCTGTGTTGTTTGTCTGTTCACACGGCGTGAATTTATCCAGTTTGTTACGATGGCAATAATCTGGCGTCTGCGACACTCGTTTGCCGGGCGACCACTACGTCTAATCTACTATGTAAATATAATGTACAACGTTTTCTATGTTCCGTACTTGTCGTGGGCGGTCGTGTATAAAGCGCATTGTAGTATATCCATCGGCAGGAGCCGCCGTTCACTCGATACATTTATAATAAATTACACTTGTTCGTGAAAACATAAAATCAGCTTCGAAGGGGCATTACTTCGACCGCGTCGGGTCTGTCTGGCCTTACACGAATAAACTGAAGTTGGTTTCGCGGTCAATTTTAGTATTTGTTACTTATTGCATTCCTGCTGTGCACACCGTTTTGATACTTGTAACGGCACCTCATTATATGCAGGCGTGCAGCAGCATTATCTATAAGGATTTTTTTATTAATTTGAACGCAAAATTTCAAATGGATCGCGCGTCGTCTAACTACGAAAACGAATTAACTAGCAGGGGGCGGGAACACTCAACTGTGCCCTCGTCGTCATTCAACGAGTTCAATCATCTTCTCAGTGTATAGTCGACTACAAAGAGTTGTATTCACTTTTTCACTTTATTGCATTGTAATAAGGTCCAAAAGTGGATACAAGTTTGTAGTCGACTGTACCACTGTCGCGGTAACGCAGTCCGCGCTCTTCGGGCCAGTGTTAGAGTGCGACGGCGCGCGTCGACCGAACTGTACGCCAATCAGGCGCATCATACTGTTCGCATTTAGTTCGTTTGGTTTTTGTTAATAGATCTAATGGGACATTCGGTTAGTTGTTAAATTTGATATAATTAGGGAGGCATTGGACCACAGTCTCGCCTGAGAATGCTGCTAGAGTTCAAAATTGATTGTCCTAGGAGATGTAGATATAAGTATATCAGGATGACATTAAACATTGGAAGTCAGGAGACTATTTTATAAAACTACAAGTTACCTTTTAGCCTACTATACGAGAAGTTAAAATCTCCCTACACATCTGCGGAAAATTGTAACTTGCGGCTTTGTAAAGTAAAGCTCGGGCATGTTTTCATAACATTTTTGTATTATTAGCCATAATAAGCGAGAGGCGGTCTCAGAGTGCAATACCGGTCCCGGGTGCCGGCGGCGCGGGCGGGTCGGCATGAGCCGGCGTGTCCGGCGCGTGCCGACCTGTGTGACGAGCTAGCCTGCACGGGTAGCACAAGTTGTATTTTATCGCTTGTCGCTCAGTGCGTCTCTATCGATACAGATTAGATAGAAAGGGTGATCCGAGCCACAAAAAGTCGCGGAGAACATGTGCTAGCCGTGCTGGAGCGAGCCGCGTGTCGCCGCCGACGGCCTGCGGTAACGCTGCGGCGAGGCCCGCGGCGAACGCAGCGCCGTTCAGTACCTAAATAATGAAATAATGCGCCTCGGCGATATCGTGCATCTGCACAAAAGTCTGCGTACTGTTCAGAATGCAACAGAATATAGTCGAAGCGCATTATTTTAGTCGGAGACTTGTAGTATGTAATATTTATATTCGTAATCGCGTTTCGTGTCTGTTCCACGTGTTGAGCAGTTCCGCATTGTTTGGCATTTCCGTTTAGCAATCGTAATGTTTGAATTGTATAAAAAATAAAAAGATAATCATAGATTTTTTGTTTTAGATAATTATTGAGATAAATATACAAAATTATATTTGCAAATTGTCTTTTATTTATTTATAGAAACCAACCTTAATAATATGTTAGCTAAGAATCAAGTAATCTATCCAGGGATTAAATTGTCCTAACACCAAAACTAGGCAAGCAGGCCCATTCTTTGGGTGGTATTACACCTGTGTACGTTTGTCCAATGCGCATTTGATCAAAGAAACTGGGTGATTTCATCAAATTTACTAGAAACACCGACATTTTCACAAATATTACGAATGACATTTAATTCAAAATGGTTTCGAAAATAGTATGAAAATTTGAACCAAGATATTGGATAAGTGGAATGAGCCTCCTTCAAAGAAATTTGTTCAAATATGAGATAAAGATATTGGACAGATGGAATACCACCCGTAGGCCCTCCGTCGTTGGATTCGCAAAACATGCTATTCTCAAAATATCATAGTGGCAAAACATAATTATCAGTAAGAATTGAATTGGACAGTGTCGACGGAGATCCTATCCTATTTCTGGGTGGGTTGGCCCTCCGGACTACTGTAAATCTAACATAACCTAACCCTACCAACGATTCTATAACCAAACCCGACTATTGTTAAATATCATGTTTTGCGAATATTGTGTTTTGCTAGTATGATGTTATGCGTATATTCAGACTATGAACCCCTAGAACCTACAAAGCCATATTAGCGGTCCGGATTCGATCCCAGAGGCCCGTTTCACGAAGCTACTTGTTATAAATTACAAGCGGAAGTCTCTTTCTAACTCCTTTTGCTAGAAAAGGAGTTCCGCTTGTAATTTATAACTTGTAGCTTCGTGAAACGGGCCACTGGTAAGGGGAAATATTGTTCACGTAAAATGTTATATATTTGCTTATCTAAACGGTAGTGATAGAGAAAAAACCTCATACCAGCTAAAACGTAGTCAGTGGCCGGATGCGCCGTTATTGCTAATTCAAAATCTTTATTCAGTAAATTGGCCACCATGATTTTAAAGGGTAAGTATATCTCTGCCCTCCTGTTAAGCACTATTTCCACCAAACGGCCCGCAACGGATCGGGCGTCGGAATTTTTTTCATGGTCTTTAAACGATACTGAATCATATATGTACTGTTTTTAAGTCTACATTACCAAGCTGCGCACAACAGCTTGATCGCAGGCGTCATCCGCGACATGTGAACGTCACCGAAAGTATGCTGCGAGCTGCGACACGCGATATCGGCTCCGTTCGCTTGCGATCGGCCCCGTTCGCTTGCCATCGACCCGTTCACTTGTCATCGTGTGTGATCGGAACCATTCGGCCGTGACCGGGCGAACCCACTCATTCTCGAAAGTGGACTCAAACACGTGGTAGGAACGAAACTATTTGAATTTGACTGGGTGCGGATACGTTCGCAAGCAACCGTACGGTGCCGATCGTGTGCGTCGACATCCCGTCGAACGCGAACGGCTGTTACCGCCCGATCGTATGCGTCGACATGCGGCCGGACGCGAGCGGCTGTCGCCGCATCCGTACGTATCCATTCCGATCCGATGCGATGCGAGCCGTTTGCTGGAAGTCATTCGAGATTAAATCGAGAGAAAGAGATAGAGATAACGTAACTTCGAACTTCGATTTTCAAAGTAGGGCCTCGTTCATTGAACACATCCACAGACTACTAAGGGATACTAACACATCCGAACGTTTAAATCCAACAGTGAAACTATGCAAAAACCAATTCATACAAAAGTGAAGTCTTTTTAACCGCAATAATATCGCTATAAAAACAATTATTAAAATGTTTTTTTTTAGTGTCACTGTTGGATTTAACTTGCGTACATAAATATTGTACATTATTAAAAGATACATTAAACCTTTTTTTTGCTTTGAAATTGAAACAAACAAGGGGAATTGACTAAAAATTAAAACTCCCTGGATGAGATTTATAAACTAAAAAATGAAAACTAAAAGTAAAGATCAAGCATTTAATCTACTAGGTATCCAAGATCTTCTAAAAAACCTTAATCTCATTGAACAATACAATTAGATGGATTCTTTAACATTATAAACATAATAATAAGTTAAGCATAACATAATTAGGATCATCATCAACTTTTTTTAACATATGCGTTCATTATTTGATTACGAATAGAAAACAAAAACAGTATAGCTTTAATTTCGTTTTGTAATGGCAACACACGATCCGTCAAAAATTTTAGGTTAGGCGTCGCGTCACTGCGGTTTACATTTGTTTTTCTCATATTATGTAGTGTTAGTGGTTTAGAATGAGTTCCCCAAGCAAGGAAACCGAGGAGCCGTCGTCGACCTCCGACGACGTGCCCAACGGCGCGCGCGAGGAGCCCGAGGAGGCGCAGCCGCGGCCGCCCGCCAAGCGCCCCGCGGCGCAGGTCATCGAGATCTCGGATACAGACACCGACGACTCGGACATCTGCGCCGTCAGCTCCTACCAGGCCTCTGCAGACGAGGTCAAGCGCATTCGCGGTGGTGAGTATCGCAGCCCGCTAGCTGTGCTTTGCTCTGCGAGGATTGCGCGGGAAATTCGAATCAGATTTCTAGGAACCGCTTTACGAATCACTACACGATACTTTACGATGGTGCCGCGCCAATTTTATATCTGTCTAATCTCAGGAACTTCAAGTAGATCGTAAAGATCAGTCTTAAATCATTGAAGTAACTAAGTATTATCTTACTTGCCTGATTGTTAGGCTCCACCTCCACGAGCGAGTGTACCGCGACGATATTATCGTTCTGCCATAATTCTTTTAACAACTCTATGAGCCATTAGCGTTTCTCCACAACACACACACACACACACACACACACACACACACACACACACACACACACACACACACACACACACACACACACACACACACACACACACACACACACACACACACACACACACACACACACACACACACACACACACACACACACACACATACACACATACACATACACATACACATACATCCGCAGTCATACACTTGCTTGTGAAGATGGCACCTAACTGTGATAGTAACTTTCTAGCGGATTACTCATCATCCTCATCGTCGTCGGACTACAGCTCGGACTCTGAGGCAGCATGGGAGGATGACTCTGTGTTGCTGGAAGGCGACCTGCCACGTGCTAAGCTCATACGTGCCCAGCTCAACCCTCGCGCTAACAGGATGGATGATCCCAAGTTTAACCCTAAAATTAAGGTATTCCTGATCAGTGTGTCAACTCAAACATTATTAAAAAGTTCTATTCAATCCAATATACCTATTTGTTTAATTCTGATAATTGTTTATCTTTGATAAACGCTAACGAACATACTTTTTTAGTCACAAGAAACAATAGAGAAATTAAAAACACATTGGAGTGAGAGCAAAGACCTGTCAACCCCTGAGGTGACGCTGACGTGTGAGCCGTTCCGGTTGGCGCTCCTACATGGTTTCCTGGATAATCCAGAGATCATCAACAATATTGTGGATGATATGAACACATTGGACTGGTCTCGTAAGAAGATGGACCTCTATGAGTTCCACCAGACTGCCGACCTAGCCAGCCTCACATGGCAGCGGAGCATCAGGGGCATATATGAGCTGCTGAAAACTGAAGTTATGAGTTGGGTAAGTCATTGATTACATGACAGGGTTGTGAACTTTAGTAGTCTATCCATTAACAATAATGGATCGGATCAATAATGTAAGTAATGTAAACATATAGAAAGATAAGGGTTTAATTAATCTGATTCTTATTAGAGTCATAATATAATTCAGCACTGGTCCTGCAGGCCAATTGTTCAAATGTCTTATGCCTGGCAGCAGTGAATGTGTTCATAATAAGACTTGTATCTGCTTAAAATTTTACAACGGTTTTTGAATCAGTTCATTACTATTTGATTTCTTTCTCTTTTAAACATATCACTTGAATTTTCACTAACATACAGACATTATAGATCCTGCGCCTGCACAATAGTTAAAAGTTTATCTGGTATCGGCTGTGAGGGATTAGACTTATCAACTGCTGTGTAATAAGAAATAAGACAGCTTAATTACTCTAATGAGTGCTTTTGATATGGAGACCTGTATTGTTGTTCTCTTAGAATTATTTTTAATTTAAAGTTATTCAACAACTCGTGGTACTTGTGCAGAGCTTAGATTTGTAATTATTTTATTTGGTGTCAGTGGTTATTACTCTTGAAAAAATTACGTGCTAGAGTTTCTAGCAGTGCTTTTTCTCTGCATTAATGGTCTTGTCTGAAGTGCTAGTAGTTTCAGTGCACATTACCAACATGTAATTGAGTGAATAGATACTTTAAACTGATCAAATTCAAAGTTTAATATATGTTTTTAGTTTTTAGTTTTTAGAGAAACTAAAAGACAAAATAATAAAATAAAAATATGCAATAATTGGTATTTCTTGTTTTTTCAACTTGATTAATTGGAAAAAATTGAGACATTTAGTTTCCCGTAAACAAAATAAAAACACTATGATCAAAGTTAACACCTTCACAGTCCAGTGCCTCATATATGGGTCACGATGAACTAAGCTCTATAAGTCCGTGCCCCACATATGGGTCACTAAGAAATGTCCAGGTACGCACTTATCACGTACTGGACTTACGGGGAAAGTGAAACATTTTGTATGGGGTACTGTCAACGTGTTAAACTACGAATGGGGTTACTTTGAAACCACTAAATATTTGAATGAATATCTCAAGTAAACCTGCCAAAAAGCACGTCAAATCGGCTCAGGATGACTTCGGCCATAGTTCCATCTCGTCACCTTCTTAAGTCGTTCTCATTCGCATATGGTCTACTGTTTCGATTCGCCAACATTCCTATTTCGTCACTTCCCTATCTCGTCCGCTTTCTTACGTGGGCCACTGTACCAACTCGTTTACATTCGTAATTAGACTACAGTGCCAATTCGTCAACATCCCTTATTAGTCTACAATGTCAACTCGTCATCATTCTTATTTAGACCACAGTGCCAACTCGTCAACTATATAGTAAAAATATTGAACACCCAAGACTCGAGTACAAATTTGCGGACGAGTTGACACTGAGGTCGATACAGGAATGCGGACGAGTTGGCACTGCTGACCAAGGAGTACTGAGGTCGATAAAAGAAAGTGGACGAGTTGGCACTGCGGTCAAAATAGGAATGTAGACAAAATGGGGTATTGACGATATCAGAAAGTGGACGAGTTAGGAAGGTGACGATTTAGGAATTACATGCTGACGACATGCTATTGTGGACGAGTTAAGAAGGTGACGAAGTAGGACTGTGGACAAAGTCGCCCTGAGCCGTCAAATCTGAAGAAATATAGAATAGATGTTGTTCTTTTTCAATATCACCAATTATATTTGCTTATGACACCATTCAAATCACTTCTTTTTTGCATAACATAGGTAGGTACATAAGATATACCTCAACAATCAAGACAGAAAGCAGACAGTAACACGCGCACTACTTTAACTTTCTTAAGGAGGAACTAATGCCGGTATTCCCGGTATTCCAACTCCTCAAAAAATACATGTTTGTGTGGAATGGTACTTGCTATCAAAGTCACTCCGTAAATCAAAGTAACCCCAGTTTGTGGTAACTATTTAGCATGTTGTGTTGAACAATGAGGTTGAGGTTTTGAAAAAATGACCTTCTGCTGGAGTTTCTTGCGGCGCTTCTTCTCCGCAATGATGGTCTTGTCCGAAGCGCTAGTAGATTCACTGTATATTACCGACGTGTAAAAGAGCCCGTATGTGGCCAATTTACTGAATAAATATTTTGATTTTGATTTTGGTGCAGGTGTCGGAGGTGACGGGGATGACGCTGACGTCGGTGTCGGCGTCGTGCTCGCTGTACGGGCCGGGCGACCACCTGCTGGTGCACGACGACCTGCTGGGCTCGCGCCGCGTCGCCTTCATCCTGTACCTCGCGCCCTGGCGCCCGCCCGCCAAAGCGCACACGCGGAACGGCACGCATCCCGACCAGGTGATACGATACTCATAAACTATTGTATCACTCTTTGGCCGCTACCGGTGTGCTAATTGATTGGCTGACTGAGAAATTAATATTTAGGTGCTGACTGGTGAACTGAAAAATTAATATTTAGGTGCTCAGTTTGAAAATAGATGTTGTGTACAATTATTAATTGAACCGAGTCCCTAACATTGGGGTGAAAGAGGTTTTTACCGATTTTTGATGCAGTATCGAGTGGAACCAAAACAAGGCTGCTACGGCGACCCCAAAGATTGAGATAAGAACAAGATGATGATGATGATATTTGTCGCAGGTGGAAGTGGAGGAGCAGGGCTGGGGCGCGCACATGGGCGGCGCGCTGGAGCTGCTGGCGCTGGACGAGGCCGGCGCGCCGGGCGAGGTGGCGCGCCGCGTCACGCCCGCCAACAACATGCTGGGGCTCTTCCGGGTCGGGCCCGAGACCTTCCACCAGGTGCGTGCCTCTCACCACACCAACACCTGGGGGGGCGCTGGAGCTGCTGGCGCCGGACGAGGCCGGCGCGCCGGGCGAGGTGGCGCGCCGCGTCACGCCCGCCAACAACATGCTGGGGCTCTTCCGGGTCGGGCCCGAGACCTTCCACCAGGTGCGTGCCTCTCATCACACCAACACCTGGGGGGGCGCTGGAGCTGCTGGCGCCGGACGAGGCCGGCGCGCCGGGCGAGGTGGCGCGCCGCGTCACGCCCGCCAACAACATGCTGGGGCTCTTCCGGGTCGGGCCCGAGACCTTCCACCAGGTGCGTGCCTCTCACCACACCAACACCTGGGGGGGCGCTGGAGCTGCTGGCGCCGGACGAGGCCGGCGCGCCGGGCGAGGTGGCGCGCTGCGTCACGCCCGCCAACAACATGCTGGGGCTCTTCCGGGTCGGGCCCGAGACCTTCCACCAGGTGCGTGCCTCTCACCACACCAACACCTGGGGGGGCGCTGGAGCTGCTGGCGCCGGACGAGGCCGGCGCGCCGGGCGAGGTGGCGCGCCGCGTCACGCCCGCCAACAACATGCTGGGGCTCTTCCGGGTCGGGTCCGAGACCTTCCACCAGGTGCGTGCCTCTCACCACACCAACACCTGGGGGGGCGCTGGAGCTGCTGGCGCCGGACGAGGCCGGCGCGCCGGGCGAGGTGGCGCGCCGCGTCACGCCCGCCAACAACATGCTGGGGCTCTTCCGGGTCGGGCCCGAGACCTTCCACCAGGTGCGTGCCTCTCACCACACCAACACCTGGGGGGGCGCTGGAGCTGCTGGCGCCGGACGAGGCCGGCGCGCCGGGCGAGGTGGCGCGCCGCGTCACGCCCGCCAACAACATGCTGGGGCTCTTCCGGGTCGGGCCCGAGACCTTCCACCGGGTGCGTGCCGCTCACCACACCGACACCTGGGGGGCGCTGGAGATGCTAACGCTGGACGCCTTGTTTGAGCTGGGCGGCAGGACGGTAACATTAAGATAACCTTAGATATTTAGCGTCGCGAATGGTGTAACACTGCGTAACTAACTAACTCAATAAGGTGCAAAAAGAAATGTTATCATTATTATTAGGTGTCTCCTGGTGAGAGTTAGTTAGGTATTAGTGGTTTGTATAGCGGTTCGTGTATGATGATGCCGGTGGGTCGCAGGTGGGCGAGGTGCTGTCCCTGGAGCTCCCGCGGCTGTCCATCAACGGCTGGTTCCACGGGCCCGGCGCGCCGCCCGCGCCCGCGCCCGCGCCGCCGCCGCCCGCCGCGCACCCGCCGCACTCCGAGCCCGTGAGCACACAACGCGCACTCACACGCCCGCACACATACACACCCGCGCGCACACACACACACACACACACACACACACACACACACACACACACACACACGCACGCACGCACGCACGCACGCACGCACGCACGCACGCACGCACGCACGCACGAACACCCAAACATAAACATACGCACACACGCACGCACACGCACACACACGCATGCAACATCCATAATCATACGAAATACAAAATCAAGATTAAATTGTTTTTGTAAAATTGATTGCATAATTTTCTGTTTCTGTCTTCAAAGTACCAATTTCACCAAATGATGTTAACCACTTAACAGACGATTAGAGCGTTAACAGCTGCCAAAATGTATGAACTAACTGTCAATTAACCTTGATTCAATTTATCAAGGCTTCGTAAAATTGGTACTAAATATATAAAAGAAGAAATGGACTGACATATCAACGCACAGCCCAAACCGCCGGGTCTAGAGATTCCAAATTTGAAACGTAGGTTCCTTATGAACTCTAGGGGAGCACTAAGAAAGGATTTCCCGAAAACTGACTCCTCACGGGAAGAAGTAGGGGGAGTAGCGGGAAATTTATTCTACGCGCACGAAGTCGCGGGCAAAAATGGTACTTTTCTGCTTTAGAGCAATAAAGATTCCTTCAAAAACGATTACTGAACTGTTTTATTTTCTTCTTAAATCGCGGACAAAGAACACGACTTGGATTTTTGAATTTTATCATGTCACTGTCCTGGATAAGAGCAAGATGATAATGATGTCAGTCATGAGACTCATTTCCTAGATTTTTGGGACGCCGGTTTTGAAAATGGGAGAGAATTCGGATTTCCAAATGATTGACTTACGTGACTTAAAAAAGTCTGCAATGGTTTAATTTCTTGAAAAACCAGCAATGATTTTATTACCTCGGTTATTAGGGATGCCGATTTCGGAATACAATTTACATAACAGTGACAGTAATATCGGCTTAGAAGTATTCAGGCTAAGTGTAGTCGTGTCCATGTTCTGTGAAGGGAGCCCGGCCCCGAGTGAGTGACTGTGTCCCGCAGGTGGTGATGGCGGCGCTGGTGGAGCCCACGTACATGTCCCCGCGCTCGCGGCTCGCCGTGCAAGCCACCATGGAGCGCCGCAGCGAGGTGTGCCTGCGTGACCTGCTGCAGACCGACTTCTACTGCCGCGTGCTGGAGGCCTGCCGGAGCCCCGGTCAGTATTGCGGGAGGGGAAAGAGGAGCACAGGTGGACTGAATCATCAGGCCTTATTTATAGAGACTGAGCGCGCGTTGATACAGTATCATACAGGGTGGAAAATTGAGATGCATCAGTAAGGGCAGCTGCTAGATTCTTTGCGGTCACGCGAAAATGCTCTTAGGAGACCTTTACTAACTTGACTTAACTTAAGCGATGACACTGATGTCAATCAACATTCATAGTTTTTTATTTAAATGCGAGAAAATCGACTCAGTATTTTTTTTAATGCTTACTGGTCCCCTTTCTTATCAAAAATTCGGCCGGGCATCGAGCAGAAGTCTTTATAAAAATTTAGTTCGGAAGACAACGTACCTTAACTGTCATGGCCTCCATACGTCCCCCCCTTATTAAGTGTGTGGTGTTCCCGCAGAGGTCCCGTGGGAGCGCGCGGGCCCGGGCAACCAGCGGCGCTACGTGCGCGCGCCGGCCGCCTGGGTGGAGGCGCTGCCGCGCGAGCACGCGCTCAAGGAGCTGCTGCGGCTCGTGTCCGGCGCCGGCTGGTTCCGGCTGCTGCACGACTGCACCGACCTGGCGCTCGCCAGCTACGAGCGCCTCGAGCTGGCGCGCTGGGCGCCCGGGGACTTCACGGTAACCGCCTGACCGTATCCGTGTCGATTTTTGATGTCATATCCTCATATCCATTACGCGTCTTATCATATTCAGCGAGGCTTTCGACGTAATAAACCGGAGCATTCTTCTCGAGAGATCGACATTCCTAGAGGAGGACCGCGAGAATCGCGCTCGGGGCCCCTATTCTTTTTAATTTATGTCGAAGACCTCGCAAAAAAAAAACTAAATCGGAGCTTAATAGCTGAAATTCCACACCCGGCTGTTACAATCCGGCCGATGCCATCGAAACGTCGCTTCTATTCGTGCGATAAAGATAGAAAGAATAGTATGATGACGGCGTATTCGCCGGGCGAAAGGTAACCGTAACGCTGTCCGTGGTCCTCTAGCTGCTGCCGCCGCGCTCGCAGTACCAGCGGCCGCGGCTGGAGGCCGTGCTGTACCTGGGGCTGCCGGCGCGGCGCGTGTGCGGCGGCGCCACCAGCTACGTGGCGCCCGAGGAGCCGGGCGACGCCGCGCTCGTGCTCGTGCCGCCCGTGTCCAACGCGCTCAGCCTGGTCTACTGCGACGCGGGCGCCGCCGGCTTCACCAAGTACGTCAGCAAGATGACGCTGCCGGCCGGCGACCACTTCTACATGCTCACGGCCACCTACCGCGAGTGAGCCGCCCGCCCGAGCGGCGCCTGACGGGCGGCGACTTCGCTCCGCCGGGTGCGGTTCTCGTTCCTGATATACCGTGACTTCAGAGTACCGAATTGAAAAGAATGGGTAAAAATAATTAACAGTAACTTAATTAAAAAAAAAAAACAGTAACTTAAATCTGGTATTTTAACGTTCGGTATATTTAAAGTGAGCGGTTCTGTTGTCTTTCGATTCGGAACGGAAGAATTGTTCGACGGGTGACGTTTTATGCGATACGATTATACGAACTACACATTAGGCACGATAGAGACCGACGGAGTAACCGGTCGGAAGGTGAAAGACGGCGGCTCTTTCGACGTGTAAATAGATTGATGCGATGACATGAATGTTATGATTGTTTTGTTGAGTTTGTTCTAGTATTATTATCCGGGGCCTCGATTCCATTTTGTCTTTGATCATATTGTTATTTGTAACATGCTGATAGCATTTGCTCGATTCCTCGACAAAATGAACATTCCAATTGCCTGTTCAAAATTAACAACTAATCAGAACGTTCATTTCAGCGAGCATTCTAGCGAACGTGGTCACATCAACCGGCACCATTAAGGTGGGTCAACACTATAGGGTTCCATCTCGATCTCTCTTTTTACGCTAAATGTGGACAGTGTGAATCATGCGCTCGGGACGGGTCATATCGCGACAAGGCCTCTATCCAAATCGGTAAAAAATTAATTGCTCTTCACGTGTATACGGAAACACGTCAAAAGCAATATTATTTTACCGAGTTTACACTGTCCGATAACAGTTCTATAATCATTATTATCGCATCGTTATTATTACCATGGTTACGCGCATGAACAATGTCAGTGACGGTGTTCGGTGATCAACTGACATCTCAATTCTTTTATTTACTTGTCAAGATCTGTTTTAAAAACAATTTAAATGTGTAAAAATATGAAAAATATTTAATTCATTACCATAGCTAGCTTTAAACGAAATAATAATTAAGAAACGACCAATAAAATTAATTGTTTAGCCTGTTTTGAAAAATGGCAATATGACGGACCAGTGACCACAGACTACTTAGAGATACTACGGCGATACTCCACCAATGGCGTTTTTATTGAATAAAATTCGAAGTATTAAAAAAAGAAATGTGTCGAACTCTTCAAAACATTAAATTAATAAGCTTAACTAAAGAGCATTATATTTAATAATCATGAAGAAACGATAAAAATAATATAAATGGACTAGGCTGTACGACGGTTTCTCTGTGGTCGACTGGTCACTGTAAATTAAGAAACCACCTGTAAGAACTTATAGCTCTTGCAATTCACGATGGCGAGTGGGCTTTATTAGTGGTTGAACGTGTACATGCACATTGCGGTAGTGTGCGTGTCTGACGGAGCGATCAGTCGCGAGCGCGCCGTCGCCCAAGTCACTTGTGCATATTGTTTCCACGACGCTAACTGCCACAAAGGGGAGCGCCAAAGTTCAACTAAAATTGCAACTCCTATTATCGGAACTCCGAAAATGAATTTTTTATACCGCTGGAACCGTAAACTTTTCAGAAGTTCTGAAATATTCAATGTGTAGATAAGACTAGGTTAGGTTAGGTTTGATTTATAAAAATCCTGAAAATGTAACAGTTGCTGAAATAAATACGTTAGGAGTTGCGATAATTAGGACTTATGAGTCGTTATGAGTAAAAATAATTAGGTGAGCCAATATGGACCCGCCACAAAGTACCGTCAGCATGTCTGATCTCCGGAAAAAAATGCAAAGTTATTCATAGTGATATAACATATTTTTATTTTGAAGTACGCTAAAATAAAGTAGTAAATTTATGAGGGAGAACTGGGCCTATCCGTCACTTTTTGACAAGTATATAAGTAGGAGAGTGACGGATGTTTTTTCCACGTTTAAACATGGCCATAATAAGCCCTCTGAAATAAAGACAAAACCTACAGATAGGTTTTAATTAACCTAAAATTGTACGTAATTTTAGGAGAGAAATTACGGAGACATTATAAAATTTGTAATGTCATCAAACATTTAATGTCATCTTGGCGACAAGATAGAGAACAATTTCGTAGATGGTCGCCAAAGTTTTCGAAGAATAATATAATTTTCTCTTTATTTTTTATGCTTACCATACCTACCTACTTTCGCTGTCACGCACACTTTGACACGTATACAGATATGTGTTTACCACAAGTCAAGCCCACTCGCCATCGTAAATTGCAAGAGCTATAACTAATTATGACAAACTTTGTAGTTTCCTTTTTAAGCTTGACGAAAAAGTTATTCATGCAACGGTACATAATTAGCTCTTAAGGCATTCGTGCATGTCGGGTCTACGCCGTTTGGCCAAAATATTTTTGGTCAAATGTATCATTTTGTCAAAAGTGGTTTCCCGTCGCAGTTGATTTATTTTTCATGTAGTCACAAGTGTAACTTAACCTAACAGACGTAGTAAGCGGTTTCGATATCCCGGATATAAAACATAAGCAATAAAAAAAGCTTTTTGGGAAATGAAAATTTGGGTAATGTTATATTTAGCCAAAAATATTTTGGCAAAACGGCAGGCTCCCGTGCCTGTCATTACAGCGCTGGCCAGCTCGCGTTCTGACTCCGGCACTCGTACCTTAAGAAGCTCCGTTATGCACCATTTACATAAATAACTAATACTATTACTATGCATGCAGTTCGCCGTCTTCTTTGATATTACGACGGCCAGTACGTCACAACATGGCAAATACCGTCCTCATAACTGATACCCACTGACACGCGTTACGACTCAGTCACGGAACCATGTTACGATGAAATGTCATTAATGCGGACCCACCTTTTAATGGCTTATAGTCATGTGACAGTAAGAAAATAAGAAATATGGTTTAGAATGCAAGTTGGGTACAACAGAGTGGAATAGAGGCGCTAGCCTGGTCCTACAACATCACACGTAACCCAAGTTTTAGATATAACATACACATTGTTATTTCTTAGAGTATTCCCTTAATAGGTCATCAATTCATCATACGTCCTTTGTTTTTAGTTTGGTCGCATCCACTTAAGGAAAGTAATAATGTCAAAATAAAATATATTATTATATTAAAAGTCAATAAGCTGTTCGCCGTAACGACATTTTTCTTTCGGCAGCATTTATAGGGTAATAGAGTTAATAATGCTTTGCAGTGTCTAGGCACTTGTAGTTTTTTTTACGGAGTATGCTCCTGTTGTATGCCTGATCGGACGGCAGTAAAATGCCGCAACACAATGGTTTTGTTAAAATATAGTTGTATTTTTTCCCTTAAGTGAATGCGGCCAAACTACAATATGTAGAAACACTATCTTTATTATTATCAACGAAATGAATCTTAATATTTGTTATTTTAACCATGTTTTGACGAAAGTGTGCGTTATTTACTGATGTAAAAAACAAAGAGTTTGTTTTGATAATTGCTTAATATTTAAGTACCTACACTAAGTATTTCCGTCTCACTGTTTCATGCGACAATAGTGCCATTCCGGCCTGACGTCGTAGTTGCTGGCTCGGGAGGGAGCGCGGGCTAGCCTCGGTCTGGACTGCTTGCGCTCGTCAAATAACGATACATCATAATTGTTTTTGCAATGCATGTGGTTAACCATTTCGGGAGCAGGCTTTGACCATTTCTCGAAACCATGCGGTACATTTAACTAGTACACTTGTAGGAAATTGTACTGAGTGAACTAATGTTATTAGTCTATTGAGTTTCGAGGAATGGGCCCCGGCTGTAAACCGCGCGTAAGCGTTGGAGGCGCTGGCTGACACCCAGGGACGCACTCGTGAGCGTTGCCGGCAGTGAATTTGTTAACTAACATCTTTTCAACAAGTTATTAATATTTTTGTCGCTGACATTAATTTGAAAAACTCTAAAGTTTTGTAAAACTTAAGATATCAACACGCAATCTTTGCAAGATATTTACTAGGCAAAAAACGCAAAATGAATGAAATTATATTACTATAATGAATGATATTTTTATATTTAAATATATTTCAATTAAAATTGTTTTTTTTCGTTGCATCGCAATATGGACTTGTACACAAACTATGTCCTTCATACGTTTAGCGAATTAACTGTTTTGTAAATTAATTCCAGCGGCGCGACAGGTGTAGAAGAATGCTAGCGAGTGTAGGGATAATTCTTTCTATCTGTGAAGCTGAAATGATTTTTTTTAAGTGTATTGCATCGTAAGTGATCCATTCGTATGCGCTTGACCAATGTCTGTCAACGCAGTAGAATAATTAACCTTTTATTAAATGGATTAAACCGTTCCTAAAACAAGTATGTTTGCGCTCATCGCCGGAATACCACAATTTTAAAACACCAGTTTCTCAATAACCAGGAATCCCAAAACGTAACATTAAAATTAAGGATACGTAGATTATCCAGACCTAATATTTTGAAATTTTGGTATTTTGGAAATGTTCGTATTTTTGGTATTCACCGCGACCTTACTGCATAAAAAATATTTTTATAGAAACAACCTCTGTACTGTGAGCCTCCACCGACAGGTGACACACTAGTTGTTGCATAATACAATAGGTAGAACTGGTGCATTGAGGTCAGACGCAGGGAACTGTGTAACATGATGTGGGACTACTGGAGCGAAATATTTACAATGTGGCCGTGAGTAGGACTTGAGCCCCCCCCCTGGCTGCCGCCGAGCTCAAGCGGTGTCGATCAAATGTTGTAGGTCCTTGTTGGACGCTCGAAGATGTTCAAATCTTGCTCACGACCCACGATTTTCAGATTTGGTATAAATTTGGTATTCGTAACAGAAGGTTCTGTTTAATTTAAAAACGATAGTTGTGTGTGTTCAAGACAGTGAGTTGAGACCGCTGCGCCCGCGGGCGGCGGTGTGTGTGAAATGTGTTCAGAACCTGTGTACGTGCAGTTTTAAGTCGGCCGCGGGGCGCCGGCGCCGCACAAACCGAACAGCTCGACAAAAAAGGCTAAAATGGAGCTCCTATTATTTTTGTTACTAGCAATTTGGCTCCTAGCAGAGCCGAGACAGTGGCGCTTCTATTGTTTGCTGCTCTTTGCCGAGAGCCGGGGCCGGCGCTCGCGGCGCGTGTGAGCGATCTTAAAGTTAATTTAATAGATGTATTTTGTACATATTGTAATAGATGATAACTAATAAAATTGTGAATGGATTGCGTTTTTCATTTACTTAATGTTAACTGGAGTATTTCAGAGCGGACGGATTTAGCGAGGGCCGTCTCGGATCATAACAAATCCCCCGCCATCGCGAGGCCGACCTCTGATTTACAGAAGTCAAAACAGCGCCTCTATTCTAGGCGGTATAAACGATATCGTAGTTTTCCTGTTATGGTATTGTTATGACGTCAGCCGCCATTACTGTCAAGCAAATAAGAGCTATCAAAACGTTGACAATGCGATAACAGGTCAAATACGATATTGTTTTTACCGTCTTGAATAGAGCCGCTGTCCTATTCATTATTTCTCTATAGATTTAAGAATATAAAATTCACACATAAACGTCTTGAACTGCGAAACAATATCCGATAAGTACAGAATATGTTATGGCCTTATCTCAGATTTTTTATTAAAATGCAAGATGATAAGAATTTTTATAAAAAATTTCCTGAAGGAATAAACTGTCAAATATCTGATCTTAAAAGAGATTTATTAAAAACGTTGATACCGAGTAAACTCAAGGGTTACTTATAATTAAAGTAAATATGAATTGTAATGTCTTTGTAGGAAACAAGTATTGTTTAAATAAACCTAATTAACGTGTAATGAAATATTTATTTTGTTAGATATAGTTTCAATTTAAGTCGCTTGGTCTGTGCGCACGCCCATACACACAACGCCTGCCTTCAGCACACGGTGTCCCAGAACAGAGCATTAATATTACAGAATAAGAAAGCTCTCTTTATACTGGCCCAGAACATTAAATTGAGGTCTGCCGAGCAAGGCGCGATATGGAGCAAGTAGGTACGTGGCATGCCCATTGAAAGCACCGGCTTAGGCCGATATTAAAGTTGTAATACGCGCGGAGTGCACCCCGCATGCCCGCGCCCGCCGAACCAATAGGGGATTACAGACTTCATTTAGCGGCGCGAATTAATCAGGGCGGTTACATCGTCTACGTAATTAGATAATTAAATTAAGACACCAAAGTACTGGGAATGTTTGTAAAATGTTATTTGGAGTTGATGCTCTAGAATAAAAAAAAAAACTGGACAAGAGCATGTCGGACCATGCTCTCTGCACGGCTCTGACGCTGGTACTGCAAGCACTAAAAACTATCTCGAATAACTTCTTTTAAAGTGGTAATAGCTCAGTCTGACTGAACTCGGTTTTTGCTTAAAATATTGTGGGACGCCGACATTTTAAAAGACGTTTTGAAAAGTTTTTTTTACATTTTATTTTATTCTTTTTAGTGAGCATAGTTATAATGATTATGCTGTTACGTAGTCCTACTTCTCAATTAATAAGAAACTATAGGACATTACAAGCAAATATCAATTTTGTTACTTTGATAGAAAAAGTGAGTGTGACATACAGACGGACAGGCAAACAGACAGACAGACGGATATGGTGAATCTATAAGAGTTCCTAGTTTGACCTCGGAACCCGATTATTATGCGGATGTTTGAAATATCGTAGAGGTTGGGTAGGTACGAGGGGCACACCGGAATGATCGGGAATTAAAAAAACTACAAGTACTTTATATCTACATTATATTTCATTGTTATTCGAAGTATTCTTCCTTGCAATTAATGCACTTTTGCATTCTTTCGAACCAGTTATTAAAGGAGTAACTCGACTCTGAAGTGGACGTTTCCAAAATGGCCGATTTATACGCTTGTTCAGCCGCTTCTGGGACTTGAAATCGTAACCACGTTACAAATCCTTAATTTATAGGAATTTAAAAAATCGTTAGAGCTCAAGTCAGGACTATATGGAGGATGAGACATTAACTCTACGTTTTCCTGGTTCAAAAACTTTTTTGTTTTCGAGCGGTATGGAAGCTCACATTATCGTGGTGTAAGATGATGCGGCGTGTACCATTACGAGTACCTCTACGGAGTTCAGTCATCGTTTCTGGCAAACAAACCAAAGTTTACCAATCGGCGATAACCGTTCTATGTTCCTGTAAAGGAATTGTGGCCACATGTCCTTTTTTGGAATCAAACGGAGCGATCATTTTGTTCGATACGCTACGGGAACGCACCACTTTCGTTGGCTTCACCTCGCTTTTGAGGACCCAAACTGCCGACTGATATTTTCTTTCAGGTTTATAAGAATAAATCCATAATTCGTCACCTAAGACGATGTTATAGACAGGTTTTGACTTCCCTCCATCGAAGCGTTTCTGAGTAGACCGACACCTCTCAACACGAGCCGCCTTTTGCTTTTCAGACAAATTATGGGGTACCCAGCCGGAAATTAACTTTCTGACGCCCAACTCATTATGAAAAATATTTTGAATTGCGGTCATTTCAATCCCTATGAAAGCGTGAATATGTTCGTATGTCACATGACGATCATCTTGTAGAATTTTTTGCACAGCCGTCACGTTTTCAGGCGTTACTGCTGTTTTTGGTCGACCACTAGAATGTACGGTGCTGAGAGAGGCACGACGTCGTCGAAACTCCCAATACCAGCGATAAATAGTCGTTTGGCTTGGTGCTTCCACATTATATATGGAAACAAGCTCACCGAGACATTTATCTTGAGATAACCCTCGACGAAAGTTGTGACAATTATGATTGCGGCTCCACTGAAGCGGAGACGAGCGGAGCGGCGCGGAGCTGTGCCAATATTAACCAATAGAATCTAAACCAACGTGTGCAAGGCGCGCTCGACGTGACCGCATGTGCCTTCTATTGGTTAATATTGGCAAAGCTCCGCTCTTCTCCGCTTCAGTGGAGCCGCAGCCTATGGCACGGAATTTTTCACGCCTGAGCTCCATTTTGCCTGTCGTCTTGTCCAATTTAAACTGGCATTGCGAAAAAAAAGAGCTTTTTTTTAAATTGTATAAATGTCATTACGGTTGCAAGTGGCCAGTACTCACGTAACAAAAAAGGTTTTATGCTAAGTCAATCCCAAGTACTCAATTCCCGATCATTTCGGTGTGGCCCTCGTATGTTTAACCTTTTCAACGCCACAGTCGGTTCTGGCCGTCAACTAAAAGTCGTGCCACTGACGCCACGTCGGCTACAGCCGACAAGAGTTCAAGATTAAAAGATACTTTGGTAGCAATAAGGTGTAAGTTGCATAGCATAGCAAACATGTTTGGCGTGTGGGTGGCACATTTTGTATTCGACGTACATTAATATGGCGTTCAAAAGGTTAAATATCGAAAGTTGATAGATATTATGACCGTTTAATTTTGTAACTTTCCATATTTTGGAATTCGATAATATATTAACTTTAGATATATTAACTAACACAAAGTTCAAATAACTGTAGACATTTTAAACGCGTGGCATTTCAATCGTAGGCATTTCAGACGTAAGTAGATAGATATTTTGATTGTAGATGTTATGACCGTGCGATATTGTTTAGATATTTTGGGCTTCGATATTCAAATACGTACCCTCGAATTACTCTATGACTCTATGTTAATGAAATTGTTAATTTTGCTTTGTTCTCCGGCAAATTTATGCGTGGTTGTATTTTGTACTGCTCCAGTTGACACGCTGCACGGGTAACGGCGCCATGGCGGTGCAGTGAGGAGCCGCACGGATATAGTCCACTCGCCGCCGGAATCGCCTAATTGTATGAATAGTAGTTGTGGTTATTTAATGATGTTTTTTGGAAATGTCGTGTAACTATTTATTTGTGACGTGACGGGATATATTTATCATGGTCTATCGGGGTCTCCGGCGCTTTTGCTTGTTACGCTTGCGGGTGTTTATGGCTCGCGATGAACCCTGACTATGCCATCGGGTGACTCGCTTGCTCGTCTGCCTCCTTTTTCACGTAAAAAAAAAACTTAACAGTGAGACTCCTTACTTACAGTTCGTTGATGATATTTACTTCTCGGTTTTGGGACTTATGTAAAATCGCCTTTAAAAATATCAAACACTATAGGTAAGTATATTGTTAAAGGGGTAAGAGCATGTTCAGATATTGTCGTGCACTTCTTATGCTCTGATATATTCACAATAAAAGCAAGCCCCATTCCCGTGCCGTGACAAATGGACTCCACGACGAAAGACTAGATTTTAGTATTCATTTCTGGCTTGACTTTAGCACTACAATAGGTAAGTATTTCTCTTCACTCCAGCGGTTCCCTGCCGACTTGACTGAACTTGTTTATAGCTCTATTGCAGTAGCGAACAATAACTACCGTTTTCTAAAGAAAATGCCCCGCGTTAAAAGGTTCCGGCGTAAGATTTCTGTGAGCATTCAGGAGTGTTATAGACGCAATATTGGATTTATACGTGCTCGCCTACTGCCGCTGCAGCTGCAGGCCCGCGACAGCGAAGCGCACTCAGCGGCGCGAGTGCGGCGAGTGCAGCGATACATTTATAATGCCCATATTTCATCGAGGGCGCGAGTGTTTAGAAATACATTCGTGCCCGTGAATGGCTATAAACTGTTCGCCAATATTACCTACGTTTTAAGTTATTTTAATTTTGTGTTGAAGTCGGAATGTTGTTTTGTCAAGGGTAGGTTAATTCGGTTCGAAGGATCAAAAGCGGAATAAAAGCACCGCAAGACATAATATAGCTCCGATGACATTGTCACGTAGGGATATGACAGTAGACCTACCCAATTTTTCAAGTACTTTTTTGTTACCTCTGTAACGCCTCTATTGTTTTATTAACACTTAATTAATCTATCACGTCCGTTTTTTTCTGGGAAAATAAAACAACATAAAACAAATAAGGCTCCGGTGCATTTGTCGATGATTAAATCATTGATCTTATTGCCTCTTGAGTCCAACCCTCGGTAGTCTATTTTAGTCAAAGAAATATGTTCAAACGGAGCGCAATTTTCTATGATTGATCATAGAAACTTATTACTTGAGTAAGCAATGCCGAACCCAGAATTCAAAATACGACAAACACGACCTTTTTATTGCACAGATAGAAAGAAAGAAAGAAAGACATTTAGTTACTACACAGAATACACGCAATTACACAAAAACGGATACTGGCTCTCCATTATGCTGAGGTAAGTTTCTATTTTATAACTACTATTTTGAAATTTACTTTAAATTCTTTGTTGCGATTACCTTTATTGTATTATTTTAATTCATGTTGACATAAAAATATAAATATTGTTTACTTTAACTTCAACTTTCACTCGCCCGACTCGGCTGAACATATCTGGGAATCAATGTAGGTAGGTACCTATATAACTATTCGTAAGATCCTTATTGCTTACCATGATTATGTTCTTGTGAATAAACATTTAATTTCATTTCATTTACACGTCCTTTGCTACAACTGAACGATAGTCTTTCGTATCACGAATGAGATTCGGCGGCGTATCGGTATAGCGGTGATTCAATAACATTGTGCGAGATCTGAAACAGAAAGGGCACTCCGGTTTACGAGCGCTGCCCGGCGCGTTCGAGAGCTGCCGCGGCGGTGGGGACACGCCACACCAGCAGCGTTTGGCGGGTACGGACTGACTCCCATTGCGGGGAGTTGTCGCAAAACTGACTGACTGTTGTGTTGTTTTGACGACGCCCTGGCCTAGTTGGTAGTGTCCCTGCCTACGAAGCTAGCGGTCCTGGGTTCAAATCCCGGTAAGGGCAGATATTTGTGTGATGAGCGCGAATATTTGTTCCTGAGTCATGGATGTTTTCTATGTATTTAAGTACCTATACATTTGTCTATATAAGTATTTATATCGTCGTCTAGTACCCATAGTACAAGCCTAGAGCTTAGTTTGGGACTAGGTCAATTGGTGTGACATTGTCCCCTGATATCTATTTATTATCCTCCTAACACTTGTAGAAAAGGATGGCGACGGCGGGAATGAACCATCTCCATCTACCTACCTATTTTAGTATACCTAGTAAATATTTATTCTATGCATTTAACTATATTTCTCTATATGTATCTATAAGTATTTATATGGTTGTCTAGTACCCATAGTACCTACAAGCTTTAGAGCTTACAATTAGTTTGGGATTAGGTAAATTCTGTCTGTTTCTTGTTACATTACATGAAACGCAATGTGGGAATGAGTGAGTTTTTTCTTGTATCACTAGCGTCATCCGAGAAACACATTATATTTAGGGACTTAACTTATTATTGATAGTTATGGGTTTAACTTTGAATGGAGATCAGTGAGCCTCGCATTGGTCTGCCGCTCTAAGGTAACATGGTCATCACTGTCATCAGTGGCCCAGTGGAATTTGACAAAACGCCACAGTAGGTACCTACCTAGAGTGAATTGACCCCGCTCCGCTCGCGCCGCGGCGACGCCTGCTGCCCGCGGGCCCGCCGAATGCTATCGGCCGGGGGCCTCGCCAATCATCGCTTTTTTTATTATCATGACTTACCGCTTATTGTACTAATGGTAAAACGGAGAAATAAAATCTAGCTAACTATAGATACATTGTGCCGCCGTAGGGGGTGGGTGAATGGCAAGTCGTAACATCTACATTTAGGAGTAAGAGATTGTGTAGGTATGTTTTGATGTTTGCGGTTTGGTTTTGTGTTAAGATTGATTCGAATAGAACTATTTGAGAATTAACTTCAGCACGAGAATCCACAAGCACCCACGAGCACCCGCGAGCATCAACGAGCACCTACGAGCACCCACGAACACCCAGGAACAATCATGAACACCTCGGGACTCACTACAAGCTCGCCCGCCACCCCTGAAGATAATTTTTAATTCAAATTCAAAATCAAAATTTAAAAGCTGAAAAGGGACGACGGCGCCACCCGAAATTCGAAGATTATGTTTTTTAGTAGGTATACTTCTTTTTTCTCCGGGAAAAGGCCCCGTCGCGTCGTCCCCTTCCTGCTTAATCATCATCACATCATGCGGAGGATATGGCACGCGTAGAGTCCGAAGAGAATAAACAAACAACATCTATTTAACCAGCGGTTGAAATCACCCACCGGCCGAAGGACTAGTTGCTTGACCGAATCGTTTAATATTTGATAGCTGTAAAGTTGTACAAAGCCGACCTTGACTATCGGAGTAGTTAACAGTGCGCCCGTAACTTCCCGAGTCTCATCCCCCGTCATTGTGCGGGAACAATCGACTCGTAATCGATCGTCTGGCTCGGGTAGACGCAAACGCATTGTTCGGGACTCACCACGACGATACCTCACTTGCGATGAAATTGACCACATTATTGAAAGCTATTCAGTCGATTCGGAAATGTTTCAATAATTTTTTTATTAAGGTCGTATTTCTGGTTAAGATCTTTGTGGTGAGTTGGGATGTGTTTGTGGTGCTCGAGTCGTGCGACGGAGCGCACCCGCGCCTTCATACATACAAAACCGTACCGTTGGTTAGGCACAATATAACCCTTTCATAATGAGGTAACGTTAATAAGTAACATGAAACAGAGTACAACTTTTGTGATTGACTTTGAGCGACCTAATCTTAAGATATGATGGTTCATCACTTAAAATCCGTGATTGTACCTTCTACGAAAGTTGGGAAAACTTCTCGGAAAAGCAAAATGTGTGTTCCGCAGTGGAGACTTTCCTAATGGTTGCTCTTACCCTCTAGAACTTCGAAATTTGGCACCACAAAAGGCGCTAAGGTGGTTTCATGCTAAATTCTTAATTATTTAAAAAAGTTTACTCATGATTAGAAACCAAAATGTCCAAAACGTCACATCCATGCCAAAGTTGCGAATCTGCATTTCGATTCAAAATTAGAATGGCAGATTCGCTACTTTACCATGAGGTGTTTCCGTCATTGTCTTTTCAAGTCAAAGTGCAGATTCGCAAATTTGCCATGGATGTGACGAAAACATTACCTATCCCAAACATTCACAATTTAACCGAGGTAGGTGCAAGTATGCGTATTTTACTCTATTTCTAGCTTTAACACAAGTTGAACACTTAAGTTTAGCTATGACGGGATGAATACAAACTTCCCGGGCTTTCCTGAACTAAACTTGTATCCAGATAATTTTCTGAAAACTCTAATATTAAACACAAAGTTATAGTGAAGAGGCATTCGCATTCGGACATCTTTTAATACAAAATGCAGTCATATTCCGCTAACATTTGCGAACTTTTGATTCTGTGCTTAATTAAAATGGGGTAGGGTGGCGTTTCGCTCGGAGTGTTGTATTAATTTGCTTATTTGGAGCTCGGCAAATTCCGCCTAATTATTGTGATGAGCTCTGGGCGGGCGGCGCGCGGCGGGCGGGCTGCGCGGGACAAGATGACGGAAGCAGAGCGTCGACGATGCAGAAAATGACGGCCATATCTGTTGGAAGTAATTAAAAATTAAACGCGAGAGTGAGTCTGTTGTTTATATGAATTGCCGAGCTCTACCAAATTCAAGTTAAGCCGTTAAGACGATGATGCAAACAGAAGCTGGTGACACGAGATTTACGATATTACGAGTGTAACCGATGTTTATGTAACTATATTTTCGTGTGTAAATGCTTTGAAATAACAAAAGCTCAGTAAATTGAACACATATCTACCTACTTATGTGCATCTAATAAATCCATTTAACAATAAATCCACAAGCCACTTGCAGGAGTTGCGGGGCGGAGGCCTCGAGCTCTCGCTTGCGCCAATTGTCTTGTTTTATTTAGATGAGATAACAAATAAATAAGCAGTAATAATCTTTGACACTTATAGCTATTATGAGTTCCCATAATACTCCATACATACAAATGCTTTATCTACAAGATGATCCTTCATTGAGCTCTGCTAATCTTCCAAATAAACCTACCAATTAATCAACAACGCGTCTTACCGCATTCATATTACATAATAATAGGACCATAATTGGGTTTATCACATATTGGCACAATCATTAGTATGTACCTATTGTTCTGTTTATTTATTTACGTTGTCGGTTTAGCCAATAATCTATTCATTCTTCTCTGTATTTATTCCCCACGCAAGCATTATCATCTGGATGCTACCGACGCCCGCATTTTACCACCATTCATTACTATCTCAATGCTCGTGACACGAGTCCAAGTTTCGTTACATGCTATTGTGGAACTAGTTTTTAGCACATCAAGTTTTCGAATGGCATAAGCATTCTAGAGGACATGGGTCACTCTGGCTTCAAACTACCCTCTCGTGATAATATTTCGTTCATTCAATTAAGTACAGCCAGCAAATTACCCAACGCCGCGAAACAAGATATCTGTAACACTCTACAAATAACCTATTTCAATATGGTAAAGTTGAAAGTGGCTCGTTGGAGGTGTAATAGGTGTTGTGGAGCGCTGCAGCTCGCGGTGCATAAATACGGGGATCAGGGATGATGCACCGCAATTGATTAACCACGTTAACGTGCGTCGGCGCGGTGACAGTTATTTGTATTGAGCACTGAAACTGGGCCTTGTTCTACATTGGTTTTAACCCTGATTCTATCGTAGGTATTGTTTATAACTCAGAAAACTTTACTGTCAAGTTTAAGAGCTGTCGTAACGTTGAAAATACTGTCGAGTAGTTTATCTGTGTTTCTTTATGGCCGGATTACAAGATACAGTCGTTAAATTTGACTCGAAGCCAACACTAGAACTATGTCAAAGTAACTTACTATAATCGAATCGTCAAAAGTCTGATTTGATTTAGTTTTTTTTTCGACTCTACACCAACTCTCAACCACACAACTTATATCAGTTGTACAGTTTAATTATTTCATCTTGTCCAGCCACTGCGTGCGTAAGGCATAAACTCTACACCAACTTGCACATATTAAACTCGTCTTGAGCTTGAGAAACTTTGTGAGTGCGTGTGTTTGATTCGATGAACTGGCGGTGAACATCGACGTTATATGTGTTTACTGTATATGCGCATTGAAGTGAACTGCTGCATGGCGCTGCACCGCCCGGTTGCATAATATGTTGTTGACTGTGTCTGCCACGCGTACATTACCGTCAGAAATAACTCTGTTGTAAAATATGACCCTAAGGTGTCCTTGTAAAGTGTATTATTATACAAAAAATTATGAACATTTAAAATTAGTAAAATGAACTATATCTCATTGAGGACGTCGTCATCGATGTCGTTTTCACGTTTAATAAAATGACACTGTTTCATTCAGAAAAAGTTTTTACTTCCCAACGTTTTGAATACATTTTTATATTATTTATTACATTATCGTAACACAAAGTAATTCGGAGCGGGACGAGCGGCGCCGGTAATTAGTGAGAGAGCTGATATAGGTACATATTTAATGTGGAACTTGGATCACGTGTCACAGACGGAAAGGATTAACGAGAAACATATGAAAATCCACAAGCAAGGGCTGAATTGTACCGGCGAAACCATATTGCTTTTAAAATATTATCGCGTTGTCAATGTTATGCATGTTATGATAGCTCTTGTTACTCAACAGTCACGGGTCCGGCAAGAACAATACGATAACATGTAAATAACAATATGTTTTTACCAAGTATAATAGAGACCCTGAAACAGGTTTATAGTAGAAACGCAATGACAAATCTGATGGGGTCGGTAGGCGTGGATTGATGGATGAGGTCCCGAAGTAAAGCCGTCAGCTGACGCAACTGTTATTGGCCATTATTTATGACAAATACCTAGAGTTCAACTTCTGCCGGTCTAGTTATAGGTCAAAGAAAAGTTAAAATAGAGCCATCCATTTGCCGAGCCGGCCATTGTTAATATCAATATTTGTAAAAAAACACGTTAATAATGTAGCTTGATGTGTGATAAAATTAAAACCTTAATAATAATAATAATTATAATAATAAGCATTTATTTCAACAATAATGAATATACAGTTCATGGATGATTAGTAACAATACTCTTAAAACTATGTTGGTAAACGAGCACATATTTAAGATAAAATGTCTCCTCTGGACTCCACATGGACTGAGTTCCAGTGGCGAACTATGGGACAGTGTAACCTATCAAGAATCTTGTTTAGGAGGCTGCTGGAACTGCCACTTATTCGACGCATCAGGGAGGCAACTCTTTTGCGCATTATGGCCTGAATCGAGCTTCGGCAAACATGCCTGATGCACTACAGAATCGAGGCAGTCCCAACAACATCCTAAACCCATTGTTATATTGGACGCGTATGGCGTTGACAGATCTCTGAGTACAGCTGACCCACAGACCGCACGTGTAAAAAGTCTGACAAAATGCCTTAAAGAGGGTTATTTTGACATCCTTCGTACAGCGCGCAAATCTGCGAGCCAGCATGTTGCTCATCACTGCCAACGCCCTACGTCAAGATCATCAGAGAGGTCCTCAGTGATCCAATGTCCCAGATATTTAAATTTAGTAACTACGTTCAGTTCAGCTCCGTCAAGTTTAGGGGGGGGTAAGTTTAAGTTAATCAAAGGCCTATACGTATAAGCCATTTTTCTCAGTAGGTACGGTCAATGACGTGAAATTGAGACCCATTTAAAAAAAAATGCTTGTAGTCGTCAATGTCATTAGAGATGCCAAGTCATTTCAAGTAACTTAAAGGAAACTCAACCTTATTGTTGTAGAATGTCAGATTGACTTTGGACCTAAGGTGGGTCACAAATTTAATTCTTTGACTGTACCTACAGAGAAAATATCTAAAATCAATATCAGCTAACCCCAAGCCTTGTTCGCATCAGTGTAAACGGAACATTACTTCTTCAGGAACTCTCATTATCTCACTGACCCTGCGTCATAATTCAGGACTTAAAGTTAACCATTTACAGACGTATGTTACTATTCAACTGGAATAAATCCCTCTCTTTAAAATATAAATGTTACGTGTTATAAACTCATAAATAAAAATATGTTTATTTATTTTCGGCACTGATTTAAAGTGGCAGTTTTATATTGTGCTTTTGGCGGTTGTTAAATAACTGAGCAGTAAATGATTGAAATGGGCAGTTGCGAGTGGGTAATTTGGTCTACTTCAGCAGACAATAGCGTTCGATGAAACGAACTTCAATAAAATAATACAATCGATGAAGTGAAATTCATTAAAATGAAAGGTTACCGATCAACTAAGCTGTCGAACCTAATATACCTTTCTTGACAATTTTTTAAACATTTTTATCCTAACCAAAAGAGAGAAAGTACACTCTGAAGTCATCTCGAAATTTACAATCTCGAGTATCCCTAGTTAAAAAAAAAACGATTAATAGACTGCAAATGCGATGCCAATCCAAGTTTGCCGCGCTTTTCAACCAAGGTGACGTTTGAAGTTTACTGTTCGCCGCGAACTGCCCAACGGATATCCAAAGCGTCTGTAGGATGACGATCACGTCGGGGTCACCAATGTAGGAGGACGATCACGTCGGGGTCACCAATGTAGGAAGAGATGTTAATAGAGAGATCTCTCTCCAGGCGGGTGTTATGCCTGGGGACCGAAGTCCATTTGAATGAAGTTGGAAGTTGTATATATGTCATCTGACTGGAGAAACTTCGTTAGCGCGTTGTAGAACACTTAAGTTGCGCTGTCTGACGCTGGTGGCGCTAGCGAGGTAGCGAGTTGGTTGATACAAGTTGCCGTTAGATGTCGCTAGGTCGCCACACCAGCCCCCCTTTGAGACCGGAGGTTGATGGTGATGACGTGCAGTCTGTGCGTTGAATTGCCGCTTGCAAGTGCCAGTAGGGATGTCTCCAGTAGTGCTCAGAGCCGCGTTGGCGAGCGTAGCAGGAGAAGAGGAGTGAGTGGAGTACACAGTGAGTCGTGTACCTGCTCGTGAAGTACTCGTAGTAGGACGCAGTGAGTCGCGTTGTTGAGTGAGAGTAGTGTGCACACTGTAGACACCAGGCATAGAGATATGACAGAATGCTAGTGGTGCACAGTGCGGGTTGTCTGGCTTGCTGTGAAACTGCGTCATAGTTGCTTGAAGGTCGTCAGGTTGCGTAATTGTCCATTGTCGAGGGTCACCAATGTAGGAAGAGATGTTAATAGAGAGATCTCTCTCCAGGCGGGTGTTATGCCTGGGGACCGAAGTCCATTTGAATGAAGTTGGATATATGTCATCTGACTGGAGAAACTTCGTTAGCGCGTTGTAGAACACTTAAGTTGCGCTGTCTGACGCTGGTGGCGCTAGCGAGGTAGCGAGTTGGTTGATACAAGTTGCCGTTAGATGTCGCTAGGTCGCCACACGTCCATTACATATTTTGTACTGCCCATTTATTTATTACACGGCCTAATTTTTTTTTAATGAATTTACATGTTTTATAATTACACCAACCGCCGTTTAATTTTCCAACCGATCGTAATATCTATAATACAAATGCAAATCATAATAATAATATACTTAAACAACAATTGTAAAGAATAAAAACCTTTATTTTCCAATATTATTATTTTAGCAGAAAAACATTCCTAGTTTCATAGTTTCCTATAATTTACGCAATAAATATTTTAGGCTTAAATGTTATTGTATAAAATGTTCTAAAACAACCATTAATAGCACGCGACAGCAAAGGAAACAGTGAAAAAAAAGCAATGTTACACCGGCACCGGCGAGCTGTGCAGAAACTATACCAAAAGCGTAAATACATTATTTATCGAAAGAGGTTTCGATTCTCTCACCTTAGCAAAGAGACTTTACGACAGGGTGGTTTCGACGTCGGTACTTGGTTCGGCAGCCAGCGGCCACGGCTATTAAGCGCTTAACTTCGCCTCATTTCGCATTCCCGCAATTTGAATGTCTGGGACAACATGTTTTCCGGAGACTTCAGTAAACTCATTGTAAAATTAAATTTGGCACTTCGCGGCCGCGTCACAACAGCTTCCGGAAACGTTTTCACTAAAAGCTTCCTGTGGCGGGACGCAATTGTTTTGGTAGTGGAGGAACGATAACCTGAGAGGGCATTTTGCCAAAAGCCCATCATTTGGATTATTACTGATAAGAAATAAAAAAAGACTCTTAATATAAATATGAGCAAAATGACCCCAAAAAAAAATGCACCCTATAATGGGATATAAGTACAACATTTATGTTAAATCCGGATTATAATATATTATATGATATTTTTTTCTTCCTCTTTTTTCTTTGCATGTTATACAAACTAAAATTACTCCAAATGTACGTTATACTATACGATTTATATAAAAAAACGTTATTCTAAATGAAACTATAGTTTTTATAGTTTTGTTTTATTTTATGAACGGTTTTAATGTGAAATTACTATCAAACGTTGACGAGTACGAGTATGTTGGAAGAGGCAACCAATCAATCGGCTGTTTAGATCGAGCAAAGACTGATTTATATACAGGTTGACTCTGCACCTCTAAATATATAGTTATCGTCGAACATACAGGAGACATCCTAAAAGTCGTCCATAAAACAAAAAAAACATTATTCTTATTTTGAGCGCTTCGGTACGATTTATTCAAAATTATGTCATAACTTATTTAGTACAGAGTTGTGTTTTGCTCCAAATGTTCATTTGGATGATTGTTTTAACGTGTGATGACGGCATCTACTTGTTTACCCTGCGTGCCACACACAACGCCGCCTGCGCGCGGCGCCGGCGCCCGCGCCGCCTCGAGTGTACGAGCTGGTGCAAACGCAGCGTTCTGGCTCCGGCCACCGTCCCAGATAAATTTGTGAATGGCTCTCCAGTTATTTCTAGATTTTTGATAGACTTGTATCTAAATAAAAAAATATAGATGCTCGCCAGTCCCTCCGCGTTTCTCTCGTGCACGGACGTTTGTCGGAAAGCTAACCGCCCCGCCATATTTGTTTATTGTTTTTGTTGTCATTACGTAACAAGCTGATAACTGTTGACAAGTGGGTTTAAGGTTAATGGTGAGTAATTAATTTGATCAACACTTTAGTCATACATACGTTATATCGGATAGGTACTGATGGAACATCATTTATTTTGTTTATTTATTTGTTTATTATCGTGACAAGAGCGGCGCTACCAAAGTTTTCTTGGTCCAAAATTTGATCTGTCTGTGAATGTCTCATCTTCGGGAAACCTTTGTTTCGGCCCGAGGCACGTTCGCTGCGCCACCTACCGGCGTCAGTGTATTTATTATCAATCGTTTTGAGTTCAACTAACCGAGTCGCGACGTTGAACTATTTTAATACGTTTTTATGGGTACCTAATATTTTTATTTATTCAATGCACATTTTTTGGATGACATCACGCGGTATTTAGATTTAACCCCTGGAGCGTCGGCGATTTTAGCCTTTCATACTTTTAGTATTGAGCGTGTGGCATTGACTGTTGCTACCGACACGTCCGAGGAGTTAATTTGTGTAAAACAAGCGAATAAAACAAACAAAAAGCCAATAAAAACATATCGTCACTCACACACGCAAAAAAGGCGCATACATTAAGTCGTCGAGTTGCGTAAACCAGCCCGCTCTAACCTATAACCTATATCGTCAGCGAGCTCATCGGCAAACCTTACTTGCCCTCAGAGCTTATTAACTACGCGTCTGTGCCTGTTTCGCCGTCGTTGACCGACATGAGGTCAGCGCAGTGGCCTCGACCCGGCGACTCGGTAATCTGTGGCGGCTCTTTTATCACACAGTTGAGGAATTTGGACAGTGCGATGACGCAATCATAATCTGCTAGGTATTGTTTTTTGTCGACGACTTCACTAATCCTTACCTATTTCATGAATGCGAAAGTGTATCCGTTCGTTTGTTCCGTCTTTACTGTTCAACACTTTGCCCGATCGAAATCGAAAAAGTCAAAATTAACTTTCGCGTTGGTGGAAAAAGAATGTAAATATTTATATGTTAGTATTTTTTTTCACTGTTTATAATATATACGCGTATTACGTTTTTATATAATAAAAACCTAATGAAGTTTTTTTGTAAGTATAAAAAAACTATATTTTGCAATAAAGTCACCCAAAAATTAATTGATTTGCCATCACTTTTTTTTCCAAATCACACCCGTGCGGAGTGGGTCTCTAGTAAATTATAAATTCTTATGTGAGACTGTCCGTCTGTCGGTTTGTGTTTGTGTATTAAGGATATAAAAAGTCTCCAGTCTAAATATAAAAGTCTATTTGACGTCGAATTCCCATTTGCTTCAGATGCGTAAAGAATACTACGTGATCGAGATCACCGACCACCCCGCGAAGGACTTGGACAAGTACGTGGTCGTGCCGGGCGCGTGGGTCCGCTTCCAGGAGATACCCTCCGACCGGCAGGCCATCGTCAAATACCCCGGGAATGAATCTATGGCAGAAACTAAGGAACGGGTTAAGTTCAGGAGTCCATACTCAGATGAGTGGCCCATTTTTGTGGCGGACATCTTACACGGGACTGGTGAGTTCAGTTCAGAGGCGGCCCCAGATATTATTGTCGGGAGGAGAAAGCACAGGTTCTTAGGCCTTGCACCTTATTATATTTAGTTTTATCAGCATCATTATATCAGCCGAAAAGTTTTTAATGTCAAGTGAATAAGAGCTATCATATCGTGGACAATACGATGGCATATCAAAAGTAATATGGTTTTACTAAGTGGAATAGAACCCAGCACTCGGCAATGCACCTATGAATAACGACCGCCAGCGTTCGACGGGCAATAGCTGTCGACATAGTTATTCAAATAGTGTAATCAAAACTTCATTTTGATTTGCAGATTCCTACGAGGAAGCCGAGGAGTACATCCAGGTGCTGGAGAACATCTTGATTCAAGAGAGGAGCTACGCGCAGATCGTGGCGGCAGGTACGATGTGGCGGTTTAACCGCGATGTTGAGCTCTGTGGTCGTGTAGTGACTCATCCATCCAGCGACTTCAGCCAAGGCTCGAATCTGGAACGGGACGTTTGACTTAAGTTTCGTATTTTTTAGGGTTCTTTAATACTTTGTTCGGGACTCGACTGTGTGTTACAAGTAAAAGGTTAATGTCAGTATTGTTATAGACACCTATACTAAATATTCGTACTGAACGATATCGATCCCAAATTTGGCCTAGGCAAAATCATTATTACACATTTTCTGCAAATCTTTAAATTTAATTTCAGGGGCTTCACCCTCATCGTCGTCGTCACTAGCGTGCGATAGTCCACCGAGTGAAGGCCTACAGTCTTTTCCTTCAGCCAGCACCAGCAACCGTCCTTATATTGACGCTCTTCCTAGTCACAGGGCGCCCTTCACATTCACATCTAATGAAGAGATGTCTAAATCGATACCAGACGTGAACGCGCCTCGATCAGCGGTAACGATGAGCGAAGAACCAGAACTGATCGTCAACCAAACAGCCTCAAAATATACAAGATCACCAACCAGTGTCCTTCCACCGCTGGACGTAGGCTTCATCCATGATCAGGCACTCCACCTGACCTTCAGTGGTTCTCCCCCAGTAGCTGCCGGCAACCCTGCGGGTAACACTGCTCCTACGAGTGACATGGCGCCCTTCAACCACTATAGCGCCCCTCTTGATTTGGCCTTCAGTTATTCTCCTCTAGTCACTACCAGCGAAAGCCCGTTGAGACCAAAGACCAACACACCTGGATCAGCGGTAACGTTGAGCCAAGATCCAAATCAGATCGACAACAAAACAGCCTCAACACAAACAGTCCTTCAAAAAACATTTAATGTCAAAAAGAAGGTCTCCCAGCGAACGCAGACGACATCGTCATTCATAAAATATCGTGGGAAAAAAAACGAGATACTCGAGAACCAATTTTCTACCGCACACACATATTTAGGAGACATTAATCAATTATTCCATGTGATGCCCACGAATATGGAGTCGTTCAATCAAATTAATGTTTCACAAGAAAAGTCCAAAGTAGAGTCAAATAATCGTTCGAACAGTGTTCAATCAAACAGCTGTGGACGAAAAAAACCGACTGTGAATATCCCTCGGGAGACGACAAGTGAACCTCACATGAACGCAGAAACATATTGCAAACCATTTCTAGATTCGTTGAAAAAATTGCATACACAGTTTTACAATACGTATAAAGCTTGCGATAACATGACCAAAATATTTTATAAGAACAGTTTGTTAGTGAAAACATTAATTGAGAAGGCAGAAAAAGAGAATAAGCCCCATGCTCGTGACGCTGGTGCAAAAGCTACGAACAAAGAGACAGATGTGGTGGAAGAAAACGAGCAAAATGAGACTATTATTATTGAACCAGTAGAAGAGACAGATATGGATAAAACAGGAGAGGGTGCAGAAAAATTGGATACTAAAACACGACAGATAGAAACAGAAAAAAATACTGACGAAAACGATGGCGACAGGGAAAAAAATTATGAGCTCGCGGAGAATAATAAAGATAGAGACCCAACACATGAGAATGATGAAGACGAAGAAACCATAGATGTGGGTGATGATGGCGAGAAAAAAAAAGTTTCAAATAAAACGTTTCTGAAAAAAATTCAAGCTCCGAAGTTTCAATTACCGGAAGAATATGATAAAAATGACTCAAGGTGGACCTTGAAGTATCGTAAGAAGGAAAAAGGTGTAGTTGAGCTTCTGCCACAGACAGGCGTGTACGTCAAAAAATTAAAGCTGAGGCATTGTCAAAGAATATCGAAAGACGGTAAGGCACTTGCACGAAACTTGATGGTGGAGATCTTTACCAAAAACGCATTGAGTGTGTGCTCCATGACTGGAAAAAAAGCCAATCTCTTTAAATATCTTGATGAAAAGGATGTGAGACCTGGATTGGATGAACACGCCATAGACGTGTTGTTGAGCTACGTGGGGAACTTTTCTCGAGAAAAGAATTGGCTTAAATATAGCGCACACGATATCATCACCACTCTCCGCAACAAAATGCAGGAGATCCGATACAAACGAGGGCAGTATGGTCGTTAGGTAAGAAAAATTATAGTTTAAGGAAAAAAAATAGGCGGCATTGAATGTTACTAAATTTAAATATACAACTCATATTATTACTAAAACTAAGAAGCTTTATTGTTTAGCGATAAACGTGGCCACAATACGGGCCCTTGATGACACTCCATGGGTAGTTTATAGCGTGTCGAATGTTTGCTGACGCAAGTGTCAGGTTCTAAAAGCCAGAAGTTATGTCTTATGTCCAGTTATTATATAGACGACATTTTATTTGACACCAAAAAAAATCGTGAATTTCAAAATCTTTGGAAAAACGCATATAAAACTAGGTATTAGGTAGCAAACAAAATTAAAAAGTGAAATTAATGGTAGTTTATCTACTCTTGTTAAACATAGCCAAATTGAGGGTTAAATCGTGTGGTGGCCCTCTTTCCTTAGAAAAAATACAGATATTATAAGATTTTATTTTACTTGTTATATTTGTTTGTTAGTCTGGGCTAGAATATGTTGAATGTGTAAACCCAATGAGTTCGTTCTTCTTAAAGCCACCGAGTTCGGACTCGTCTGTTTACTTGATAAGAAATCAAGGGGGAATTTAATCACATGATAAATAGATGTGTGTAAGGTGGGGTTGATAAGGAACCATCAAAAATAAATTTAAATTCTTTGATTAGACATTTCAATTTTAAGAAAGCGGCCAAGTGTGAGTCGGACTCGCCCAAGAAGGGTTCCGTGAAAGGTAAATTGCGGTTTACGATTTATGACCACACCCCGTTATCAGCGGTGAAAATTCATTGAAATCGAATCATAGGGTTGTCACACTATATTCATTAAGTCTAGTACATTTGACATACCGGAATAAATGTCGCTATTTTTTTTAAAATGAAACACATTACTTAGGTTTATTATTATATTTTGTTACATCTGTGGCTGAATTATAGAAACATTTTGTTAATATCGTTAATCATCTGATATGTGGATGGTAACCTTGTAAATAAAACAACAGACCTGTAAGTTATATACTTCCATTTACTTTTCTGAATATATTATTAAAAGTTTTTCTAAATTGTTTGGTGTCAAACTTTGTCGCCTATTATTGTAGATCCACTTAAGATACGAAAACGATCGCTCTACTTCAACAGATGTTATCGGTAAATATATCAGTTTTTTATAGTGTTCTAATGTGCTCTTGTTAATATTTTTTGTAACTTCACCTTCTCTATTATTAAGTAATTTTAAAATTATTTGCACTGTGCTGTAGTCAGGATTATTTTTCAAAACTGTGTTTAACTTCATATACACATTTTTTCCAATGGGATGGAGTTTCAAGATGGACATTTTTCTAATTACACCATTAACGATGCTCAATGATTCTCCTAAGCTTAGTTTGGAATTCTGTAATTGATCAATTGCTATTGATATGCAACTAAATTTGTCAGCTATAAAATCAATATCATGTTTTATATTCGGAATTTGAAACAACCGTTTCGCTTTTGCTATTGCAGCGGCATCTTGACTGTTAAATTCATTTATTATGTGTTTAATTTCTTTAAAATATTTTTTATAATAGTCAACCTCATCCAGCCATGTTCCCCATCTTGTGATCACTGGACGAGGGGGTTTCGGGATCTAAAGAAACTCGTTTTTGAGTTTGCGAAGTCGACTTGGTGATTTACAAAATACTTTTTTTAAACAGTCAATTAGTTTGTTGACGTTTGGATACAGACTTCTTATTTTGTCAGCTACTCTGTTAAAAGCATGGGCCACACAAGTTATATGAGACATGTTCGGAAAAATATGTTTTAGAGTCTTTGCAGCCTTTTTCATGTAAGCGGCAGCGTCTGTTGTTAAAATCAGTAATTTACCGACATTATTTTCATAATCGCTTCCCCATAGGTCTTTTAGAGTTTCAACTACTAGATCCGACACAGTGCTGTGATTTGTTTTCTCTAAGATTTTACTTGCGAATATACGGGGTTTCGAGACACAATTGTCTAACTTCCCTAGAACCACATTCGCAATGCTCTTACCGTGGTTTTCAGTTTCATCAATACTCAAATAAAGATAGGAATCCTTTAATTCTTTTCTTATTGTTTCTTTTTTCTCCTCATAAATGTTTGGCAAGTAATTTAGCCTTAAGGTAGACTCACACGGAAGGCAGACTTTATTTTCATATTTTTGCATTAAGCAATTTTCAATAAAAACTCTGAATTTGGGGTTATCCAATTGGCTCCAGGGTGTATTAGTTTGAACTAAAAATTCTGTCAATTCTTTATTAAACTCCGGTTGAACATTTATTACATGTTTGTGTTTCAGTGTAGTACAATGCTTTTGTACAATATACTTAGAGGCTTGTTAAGAAACATCACAAGATTTGCAATAAACTGTAGAACCTTTCATTTCTAAATTTTCTCCTTCTAAATGCAAGTCAAAGTGAGTTGAACAGTTACCAACTTTTTCATTGTGGCTTGTACTTCTTAGATGACTAACCAAGATAAATTTCTTCGGTTTGAGATTTTTATTACATACAGTACAAAAAATATTCGGGCCAGTGTTTACGAACTCGGGGTGATCATCCAGATATTTGTCCATTTTTTGTGATGAGCAATAAGAAAACACGGAATATTTTAATTTTAATACAATACACCGCACGTAAACTGAGTTGTCTACTCGAAATAAAACAATAGAGTCGTTTGTCATATTTAATCAGTACAAGTGGCCAGTAATTTGCCTCGATGGATAAGGTTTATCTCAAGATTCTTTTACCTTAACAATTCCATTCTGTACCTATAGTCTGAAGGTTTAGGTATTTAAATAAAGGTTAATAAACAAGTTGAATATTGTCGGGTAGTTATGATTACCCAACCAAATACAAAACCGCTCAGGTCTGTCACTGGACAACCTGACTTTAACCTACATTATTTGGTCGTGTAATGCTTGAGAAGCAATTTGAGGGTAAATTTTGTTTACCTTTATTTAAATACCTAAACCGTCCGACTATAAATACAGTTAATACCTTTCAATTACATTGACCACTTCACACCAAAAAGGTTCCATTTGATGAGATGGTACTTTCATTAACATCTTCCGTAACTCTGATGTTGGGATATTGCATGTGCAATGCAATCCATCTTTTAGCCATTCATTTTCACTCGTCATAAATTTTCTGAATACTCCGCAAACTTTATCCCAGCAATCGTCATATTTATACGTATTAACATGTTTTAACAGGAATCTTCGGCATCTTTCCTTAAAATTTATAATGCATTTGCATAATTTTATCATATCTGTAGGATAAAAAAATGAAATTTATTTAGGAAATAATAATCAATAGATATTGGAAGAAAATACACAGAACAGTTTTACTAAAATTGCGAACCATTTTTTCCGCGTCGCATTCGGTTTATTTCCAGTTTTGCCATTAGCTCCATATTAAACTGAATAAATTCAGCACGATTATCCATGAAATTCATATTTTTACTGAACATAAAACGAAATATGACATCAAACATATTTTGACAAAATTAAATGTCAATTTGACAGCTAAGTATTATTAAAGTGTTCAACAACCAAATTAAACCTTTTTGAAGTGAAATTTCTTCACAGTATATATAATACCTATGAATAAAACAAGTAGTTATATTGATTTCCTCAAATAGGTATATCAAATTATACCTACCGGTAAAAATATGAATGTAATGTTAATGTGTAGTGTCAGCCCTAGCATTTTCAATGTTTTTTCACCACTGATAACGGGGTGTGTTTATGACGTATTAAAAAAAACTACTTACTAGATCTCGTTCAAACCAATTTTACAGGGGGGGGACACACATTTTACCACTTTGGAAGTGTCTCTCGCGCAAACTATTCAGTTTAGAAAAAAATGATATTAGAAACCTCAATATTATTTATGAAGACCTATCCATAGATACGCGTACGCGATCCCCACACGTAGGGGTTTTGAATTTCATTTCTAAGTATGGGGAACCCCCAAAATGTATTGTTTTTTATTCTATTTTTGTGTGAAAATCTTAAATGCGGTTCACAGAATACATCTACTTACCAAGTTTCAACAGTATAGTTCTTATAGTTTCGGAAAAAAGTGGCTGTGACATACGGACGGACAGACAGACAGACAGACATGACGAATCCATAAGGGTTCCGTTTTTTGCCATTTGGCAACGGAACCCTAAAAAGGACAGACGTTTGATGTTCACCGCGAATGATTTTCGCGTCATCGTATGGGGGTTTGTTTGCCTGTAATGACATTTAAGTCGTTGACCCAATCGGCTGGTACAATAAAATGTAAAGTGTGTATTTTTTTCATTTTTAGTTGTTCGGATTAGCGGTTATGGTTAGCAATTCTTTAAAAAAAAAACATTGAAAGCAGTTATGTAAATTCTAAAAATAAAGGAATATTATCATTGAGTATTTTTTGTTAATTTTAATAAGGGTAGGGTGCGGTTTGTTTATTGCACCCTGTACAAGTATGTATTACCGTGGTCTAATAACCCGTAACAAGTTATATTTGATCAAGTTATATTATAGCTGTGTGAGAATGTGCTCTGATATTTATGAATTTCCATTACGTTAAAATAATGATTACATTAAACTTTCAAATTCGCAACATTAGAGTAGTAATTGTTAGCTACAAAAGTACACTCAGGACAATTGACGGGTTCCAGAAAAATCCGCGGCGCGTGCGGGCGAGGCAACTGAATTACACGGTACCGATCGTCAAAACTGACAAAATGTATAGAATTGACAAAAATGATCGACGCGACCGTCCGGCAGCTTACGTCAATACGTAATAACGTTCTCGCTATGCATCTTGTCTAGGGCCACGGAGCGAAGCGATCGCGTTTGAAACACCGCAGTAGTATTCCGCCATGATAATGCCCAATGCTATTCTGTAACAATCACTGAAAAACCAACCCCATATTCCTGTTTTCCTTTCTATTGACAAGTAAACCTGTTACCTGTCAAGGATAAAAAATTAGATCATTATCTGTGTTATAGCAACAAACGAAGAGACTCTTTTACCCATTTGATTTAAGTTACTGCAGTGTCTTCCGACGAGATCTGGAGCTCATTGGTAAAGTTGTAACTTGTTGAGACGATACTACGGCTAACGCTAAAGGTGCTTACTCAAATACCAGAGGCAAAGTTCGATTTCCGAACTAAGTTTGTTAATCATAGAGTTGAAAATGGAACCAATTGTGTTGAAGATTGAGTTACCTTTTAGTCAGGGTTCCATAGACGGAGACGCCGTAGCACACTGAGTGATTCCGAGAGGCCAACGGCGGGGCAACACGCTTTAGCCTTCAGGCCTAGTACGAGTAGGATGAGGCCAGAGGTTTAAATCCTTTTTCTCTCTTTAGGTACTGCTTCCTTTCCCTCCCATTCCTAAATAATAACGGCATATTATTTCTTGCTAATTTCCGTTCCTCGAGAGAGAGCGTGAGAGAATGGTGCGCGTTCACTATACCATGATTAACTGGTATTTGCGAGCGTTCGCGGCGAACTCGGTTCAATCGTAAATCATCAAAAACTATGCATTTTTCCCTAATTCTGTGTTGATTTTGTTCGCAATCCGGTTAGCTGATTGACCGTGGTTGATTCAACCCGTTATATCTCATGCGTAAATGCATTTCCCCAGCGAGAAAAAAAAACCCCGTTATATCTCATTACAAATTCTCGCATTAAAAAGTTAGATTTACGAATATCAACAACTTCCTAGTAGACATGACTCCTTTAAAACTTACAATAAATGTAAGTTTCAAATTATTATTTTACAATTTTTAAAGATAATTATTCGAGTTAAACGGTCAGTGCTCCAGCTTTTACAAAAGCAATATGTTTCCATTACTCCGATATTGCATTTCTGTGAGCTTCGCGGGCTTCCGCGAGCTTTCCGAGCTTTGGCTCGAGCCTGGTACAAATAAATGCTAAACAATGCGTCCGCGGCTTCTCGAGCTTTGAGCTTTCCTCCACAGTTCCGGGCTTCAAGAGACGGGGAATTTGTCTTGTTTCGATATTACTTATTTGATACTCTAGTGACTCTAAATTGGCATACCGCAGCGAGGGAGGGAGGTTTATCGTTGTTACCATGGTAACTTGAAGTATTTTTTGTCTTAACACTTAATCCAATTGTAGGTGCAGCTGCACTACTGTATGTCGAATTTCATCCAAATCCGTTCAGCCGTTCATGCGCGACTTCCTAAACATACATACGTTAATCATCAAATTTCCCATGCGGTAAGTAAGGGTTAAAAGTATGTATGTATAAGTAAGATTTTGAAGTGATGACAGATAGAACTCCAATATTGTCAAGTGGTAAAAGTTGGATCATGTTGCCAATTTCACTGTAAACTGCACCTTAATTTGTCCTTACTGTTTTGCCAAGCTATAGATATTTTCATCGCCTGGATCGAGCGACAAAAATGTAAGTGAAACAGCGCAAAAAGCTTGTTATTTGCAGTCAGTGAAATATGACAAATGATGAAGCGACCGAGGGACAGGTCAGTGACCCGGTAACAGCTGACGGCCGCTGTCCATGCTAATACGGCGCCCGACCACGGCCGCTCATACACAGCTATACCTACAGCCACCCGGAAACACCGCTGCCCCGAATTTGATATAAGCGCATTGTCACCGATCTGCCCGTAACTATTGGGCTTTAAAATTTTCGAAACATCGCCATTTAGTTTTTACTAGAGTCGCTTCGCTTCGGTTTATGCCAGTTTTCTGTAACACCCGTACATAATCCAAAACTTATTATACATAAAAACCTTCCTCGTGAATCACTCTATTTATTTAAAAAACCGCATCAAAATCCGTTGCGTAGTTTTAAAGATCTAAGCATACATAGGGACAGACAGAGCGGGAGCGACTTTATTTTATACTATGTAGTGATAGTGATGATTATTTACTTAGTTACGCTATATAATTATTATGTAATTACGTCTATTCCAACTATTGGTCCAAAAATATTTTTGGAAAAAAAGTTCAAATTCAATTTCTTTTTTGCATGCCTATAGATAAGAATATAAGATGTTAAAAATAAATGTCAATTTCTTAATCTATAGTCTACCATTCCCTATGGTGTTTTTGTTGCCGACTGTAGTTTTTGCCTCAACGATCATCTTCTAATCAAAATTAAAACATTGAATCTAAGCATGGTGGGTCTACGTTTCGTCATCTTACGACAATCATCATGGCCTCTGGATAAAAACGATTGTTGCCTTAGACATGTTATCGCTTTGTTGAACACAATACGATAACGTCATGTTAAAGGCATATAGTCTTACCAAGTAGAATGAAGCCCCAGATCAGCTCTTAGAAACCATAATATTGAATTGCCATCGGGTACATAATGTATTTCAAATTTTAATTTTAACCCATTCCAAAACAGAAACTGAAAGTGGACTTTTTTATGGCAAGGAAAAGGGACGCGAGCGCTCAGGCCACCTGATGGTAAGTGGGATCTGAGACCCATAGACATTTGAAATCAGGAGACTACAATCTCAAAACTGCAATCCTAAGACTTCAAATGTGTTGCCAACCCCGAGGACTAAGATGGAATGCCTCTATGCTAGTAATTTCACCGGTTGTCTTATCCCCACACCGGAACACAGCAATGCGAATACTGCTGCTTGGCAGTGGGTTAATGGATAAGATGGTGGTGGCGATCCGGACGGACCCTGCACAAGGTTCTACCACCACTATTGCTAGATTTGAAGTAATCATACTGATATCTAAATTAAATAAACAAGACGTTTGTTATTAAAACAATTCGTATTCAAAATACAAGTCGCCGAAGTCGCCGCGTCGTTACCCACCTCACTTTACAAGTCAATTCTTGGAGCAATCCGCTCAATAAACGGGCAGATCCCCGACAAAAGACCCGCAATATGGCAGTCGGCAAGATTACCGCGAGTCCACAAATACACGAGAGAACTAGTTATATGCAAATAACGGAAACCTTTAGCTTTTCTTGGGCGCGGTCTTAATATATGGCTTACGAATGTTTTCTATTTGCGACAATCCTTAAAATACTTAAAGCAATTTGAGGGGGCGGCGTTCTATTACGTTTCAATGGTTTGCTAGCGTAAAGGTGATACCTACTCCAATTACTCCATGCGCAAAACCAAAACTAGTGTAGAAAAGTCTTTTTCATCTCACTAGCTCGGAAAGCCATTTTTGTTTGTTTGATATCTATTGAGAAAATCGCTTTTTTTTTTTCTTAATTAATGGCTTTCACTCCTTGTGTTTAACAAGGTGTATTTCGCCAGTATCGAGTTTTAGACAATCTCATGGACTTATTAGAGAAACAAGTCCACGGATATCACACGCGGGGACAATTGTTCGGTTAAAGAGATTTACTCTGGTGGACTAAACAGAAGCACATGGGGTTAGCTCCACGCGCTTCTGTCAAGTCCAAATCGCTTTTTATCCACATGTGAAGAAAGAGTTTTGACATTTGAAGGCAGATTTGGTGATATTTGACAGCTAACAAAACGTAAAAAAAACCGCTGAATTTTTAACATCACAATGAATGAATTGCATCGAGTAAAAAATACTAAATACAGTCTTACAACTTTATTTTAATTCATAAATATCAGCATTCAACATTAACCTTCATTCTTGTTGTAAAAACGGATAAAAAGTTCTGACAGTCCAAGTAAGTCGATGTGCGAACAAAACGCATCAAAAAAGCATCTGAAATAATAAAAAAAAACTTAAATCATTTTTTTTTTAATTAAGCCGTCAACGCATAGAGGTAGTAAAGCAGAGCCCCAACTTTAATAATCGAAGTTCGAAGTTACGTTAGCTCCATCTCTGTCAGTCGTCCTTCGAGACTAAATCGAGAGAAAGGGATGGAGCTAACGTAACTTCGAACTTCGATTTTTAAAGTAGGGCCTCAGTTTTCCTTCATCTTTGCGTCAACGTTAAATATTCGCATGTTTCTAGTTTGTTTTGTTATTAAAAATGAGTGATTCGAGTGATGAAAGACGTATTAACACCTGTGGAATTACGGGAAACCGTGCAAAATGCGGAATTGAGCTTATTTTCCTCGCTGTAGTGAGGTGAAAAGTTTTGTGTTATACACGGGTGAAAAGTTATTTTACGTCTCGTGTGTTGAAACACTCGCTACGCTCAGGATTCTGTTTTTGAAGTGAAGAAGAAGAAGAAGTGGTCAATCATAGAATCCTTTCGCTAGCTCGTGTTTCAAATGAACACTCGCAGGTAAAATACAACTTTCCCCCCTTGTATAACAAATAACTATTAATCGGTCTATCGTACGCGCTATGACACACACTCAGCGCCTCTGTTCGAGGCGGTAAAATCCAAATCCCTGGGCTTCTATTCAACACGGTTTAAAACATATCATTTTTGACCCGTCATCGTATTGTCAACGTTTTGACAGGTCTTATTTACTTGACAGTAATGGCGGCCAAGTTAAAAACAATACCTAGAATAGAGGCACAGGTATTTTAATTATGATCTTTTCGAAGAGTCATTCGTGTTTTGACGACGCGTTGGCCTTGTTGGTAGTGACCCTGTCTACGAAACTAGCGATCCCGCGGGTTTAATTCCCGGTGTGGGCAAATATTTTTGCGATGAGCGCGAGTATTTTTTCCTGTAATGGATATTTCCTCTGTATTCAAGTATGTTACTATTTCTCTATATAAATAAGTATTTGGTTCGTTGTCAAGTACCCAAGTATGTACAAGTCTAGAGGTTAGTTTGGGACTAGGTCAATTTTGGTGTGAGATTGTCCACAGTTTTTTTTATTTTAGGTTTTGAGATCAATTTGACTTTAAGGTTTTACTAACAAAAGACATGCAGTACCTACGCTTTAATATTCAATAATTTCTGAAATGTTATTCTTGAAATAGTCTAGATTGGTAAGGTTTTAATTAAAACTGAACTAAGTTTAGTTATATTTCATTTCATCATTTCTCTGAAATAAGCCCATGAAAATGTCTATAAACAATTCCACATTGGCGAAATACACCTTAACAGGATTGAAAGCTGTTAATTAAAATTATGATTTGAATTTACTTGACAGTAATGGCGGCCGAGTTAACAAAACGATAACATGTCAAAAGCAATAAGGTTTGATCGAATAGAATAAAGCCGCAAGTTCGATCCTACTAGGATATAGAAGATAGTCCAAGGTGGTTTGTTCGATTGAGTATCTACATGAGTTATGCGACGCGTCAGTGACGCGCGCCGATAGCGCCCTCCCGCCCGACATTTGCATGTTTTGGCCCAAATAATATAATATTATTCGGGTCCCCAGGCCGGGCCGAGATATGATATAAAAGAGATTCATTTTTTTTGCAATAGATAGTTGCTTCAGGTCGACGGCGTAAGTACACCTCATATTTTAAATATTATTTTATTTATTTTTCACTTCTCATGCTCAAAAAGTGTGTCATATTAGACTTATCAAGCGAGACTCAAGTAGTACATGTAAACCCTAGAGAATACATTATATTCATATTTCCCCTAGGGAAAATATGAAATGGAAAATATAATGATTTATTTGTACAAAACATTTTAATTTGACCAATCAAAATACTTCACCAAATTAAATCCACCAATCAAAATACTTCACGAAATTAAATCAACCTATCACAATACACATCGACTGTCAATCGGAACGTTAGGTTCTTTTTGGTACGCATACTCTTTAACAATAAATTTAAAAACCAAAAAACCGCCTTCAAAAACGCAAGAAATAACTTCTTTTAAAATGGCAGTCAACTGAAGTCTGTGACTCACTTTTCTGAAAACCGCATCAAAATCGGTTTAGCCAAACGCGAGATAATCGCGGACAAACATACATTGTATACATACAAACATACGGGTCAAACTGAGAACCTCCTTTTTTGAAGTCGTTTACCTCGTTAAACCCCTCATACTACAAACGGAATTTTTTGAGGGACTTTGAATCTACCATCAAGGCAATAAAGTTCAATTAAGTTTGTTCGATAATGCCATTTTCAGTTTATGAACATAGGAAAATAAACGTTATTCCTATTATGACATAGTTCAAATTAAATTACCTTGATTATGTACATCCAATTGCACACTGGGCTTTACGTGGTTAAAAACGGAACCCTTTTAGGATCACGATGTACTCGTACATCATATCGTGATAACAGTGACTTTTAAATCTACGTCCTCACCTTCGCTCGGTCTCCTCATTGGGAAACCGATAGAGGAACTCCCGGTCGCTCTTCAACCAGAGCACATACGAGTCAGGCCCATCCAGGAACACCTTGCCCTGGCCACACGGCAGTCTTGCATCTTGGCCACGCACCGCACGAAGGACCACAACTTCTGTCCACAAATATACAAAGAATAGTTAAGAGAGCACCTCTGGTCCAACCACAGAACAGAAAAAACAGTAGAAGTGTGATGTGGGCGTGTCACGTGTGGCATGGTTATGCGGAGTTCCGCGCAACCTTCCATAGTTTGCCGCGATCGCTTGTGCGTGAAAGTTGTGCTAATAATATTTCTATAAAATAAATGTTTAAAAAAACAAAAAACCGCCTTCAAAAAGCAAAAAATAACTTCTTTAAAATGGTAGGTAAATAGGTCAGTCCAACTGAAGTCTGCTTTTGGTTAAAATATTGTTGGACGCCGACTTCAGTTGGACTGACCTATTTACCTACCATTTTAAAGAAGTTATTTTTTGCTTTTTGAAGGCGGTTTTTTGTTTTTTTAAACATTTATTTTATTTTATACTTTTTAGTAATCCTATTTATGCTGTCACGTAGCTCCACTTCTAAATATTAATAAGAAACTATAGAACATTTCAAGCTCGCCGCAGACAACGCCGCGGGAATTTCATAGTCATATTTAAACCTAAATGTGCTTCGTCATACTCGCTCAACTTCCTTTATCGAAATATCTTATCGCCACCCTTGAAATAGGTACCGTTAAGGAGTTCCGGTGGCCATCTGTGGTCTTCATCATCAGTTCCACTTCACCATATAGTACTTTTCAAAAGCAAATGCATGAGTTACAGTGAAAAATACCAAAATCGCTATAGGTGTGCCTATAATATTTGAGGAGTTCTCTTGATTTCTCCATGATCCCATCATCAGATCCTGACGTGGTGACAATGGGACCAACTAGAAAATATACCCAGTCGAACAACGAAAAAAATTTTCAAATCGGTCCAGTGGTCTTCGAGTAATCGGGGAACATACATAAAAAAAAAAAAAAAAAAAAAATATATCCCGACGAATTGAGAACCTCCTCCTTTTTTTGAAGTCGGTTAAAAAACTTTGTATTTTGTATGAACCAACCAGAATACAGCTATATTAAAATTAAAAGGGAACAGAATTAATTTCTCAAAACATTAGGTGTTTTTTAGTCCCTATTTTACAATCGTTAAAATATGATTAAATCGATTGTGCAACGCTTTGAACCGCTAAATTCTCACACGGTCAGTGACGTTTATTTGCGGTATCTATATTTTGTATCTGTGTTAAAGTACTTTTGAAAAAAAAACATGCCGCCAAATTAAAACAATATTTTCGCCGTAGAATATGTGGTGCTATCTTTGCTATTTTTTTACCTTTGTATAGGTAATGTTTTTATTTTCTCGCAATCGAAGTGGAAAGTAGAGTGTATTACTCGGGTCTAAAAGCCATATTAGGTACCCCTCGAACAATTTTATAAAATAACCATCATCATTTTATAAAATAACCATCTCGTGGTACTAAGTATGGCTTATTTTAGACTCTAGTTGTACAATCTACTATTGCATGCTCGTTAATTCACTTTCACAATAAGTTCTCTTTTTACATAAAGTAGGCACCTGTACTACTATATTGTAACATTACGTTTTGCACCAATAAAGAAAAAAAAAATGGAGAGGTAAAAGTGATAACTTTTTGATAAAGTCTACGGGTACTACTGTACGTCTAAGTATAGGGTAACGTTAACAGAAGCGTTATTTTTTTAACATGATTGTGCCCGCAACTTACTCCAAGTAGCACACGCGAAGGGCGTTTTAAAAACATATTTATTGACTAGCTGTTGCCCGCGACTCCATCCGCGCAGATAAATAAAACATAGCCTATGTTCATCAGGGATAATGTAGGATTCTAATGGAGAAATAATTTTTCAAATCGGTTCAGTAGTTTCGGAGCCTGTTCAATGCAAACAAACAATCAATTCTTTCGGCTTTATAATATTTAATAGGTATAATGTAGATTAATTCATTGTTCCAAGTGTAAAATACAATTTTTTAAGATGTTCGGGTTACAATTTGTATGCTGGGACATGCCACCCTGTAAGGGTATTATAACGTCGCAATAATGTTAATTATTACTTACTTAGTTACTTACAGGTACTACATATCCAATAAACAATTACTCCATATCTCAATGAAATTAATATTACTATATATATTGCTACTAATTATCACTAGTATTAATGGTATAGTTTATGTGAGCTCTATTATATATTATTAGTTATTATACGCAAAAATCGTCTAAAAGTAACCTTGTTCTTCTTTTTAGAAAATAACATTATAAATTATGAACAAAATTTCATTATAATTGGTGCTACGGTTTAGCGGTAAAGAAATAGCAAATAGACGGACTGTCAGACAGACAGACTTTCGCTTTTACAATATTAGTAGTTAGTTAATAATTAATCACTCCGTAAAGAGTAGATCGGGATTATTTTGTAAAACGTTGAAACTTGAATCCGGTTAATACTTTAGGTATGATATTTATGATTGCATAAAATATAAATAAATCGCTATTTCAAAAATATTATTCACTAACTACTTAAGTAGTCAAGCATGGAAATATTTTAACCTCAGCGGTCTGGACTTTGGACATTAACGAGGAAAAATGTTGAAATGTTTAAGGTGAGCAAATAATTTTTAGGAACAGTCTGAGACCCGTGGGGGGGGGGATAAGGCGAAGCGGCCGCTCATTAGGAGGAGGCACGTTGTTCACCTCAACATTGCAACCGTACGGTTTGTAGTCACAATTTTAGGACACATTCTGTAAGCGCTAGGACAGTCTGTATCATACGATCTATAACTAAGGTATACACTTTAGTTCCATGTCGGTCCAGACGTCATGCTTGAACTGCCGCAGAAGTTAAAGCGACGGGGTACTAAAGTGTATAACTATGTATTTATGGTCATTCTTAGATTTAATGTTTTAATTTATTTTTATATCTTTAGTCTTAGATTTGGTCTTATTTAATTTTACCCAAGTACCGCGAAGAAAACAGGAGTGTAATGTTTTAATTTTCAGTTATTGTTTTGTACTTCATGTAGGTATTATTTAATGTCGATTTTCCATAAATAGATTTATGATAAATAGAATTAAAACATTTTTTTCATATTTAATCTTTTCAGTTCGTAGTCCGTATTCGATAAAAAACAACAAAAGTAAGTAGATTAAATATTGTAAAGTTCATACAACCAAACACAATCTATGTTGTATCTCAGTAAATGGAATTGTAAAAGAAAATTTAAATTGTATACCGGCTGGAACAAACGGGGAGACGACTGAAGCAGGAGATGTACTTCTTCAAACAGTAGGACTTGATATCAACTGCATTAAAAGAACACTAAAAATATTCAACTAAACAATTAAGTACATTAATGTATTAAAAAATAAGTCCTATTACCTTTCCTTTACTTAAAGCTTGTTAAAAAACAGTGACCTTAAAACCTTGTGCTCAACAAAGTATTAATTTAATTCAACGAAGTTCTTCGTTTCCTGGCCGCAACGAGCTACGAGTCGTAGCAGAGTTACGAAGCTACGCGCTACGGATATGCTACGCCAGTTACACAGTCGACTCCTAAACAGTACGACATTATCTAACCACTCGAGCGTCTGTTTCGCGGTAGTTTGTACGGAGTTGTCGTACTGTTCGTTTGTGTCGCCGCGGCGGTTTCAACATAGGCATTCAATTTAACTTTGCGAGTTCCCGGAGTATTTACTGCTGATGCTTCGCGGCTGGTGTGAATGTAGCCCCGCGGTGTTTGCACAGCTCTGCATGTGCGACACTCTATCCGGTTCCGGGTGTTTGAATCGCTCTGTGTATTTTTTTAAATGTATTTGGTCATGTGTTCGAAAATAGAACGTTTTCCTTCTCTAAATACAGTGTATAGTGAAGTGTTAAAGCTGATGGAGACTCGTGTGAGAGCAACTGTATGAGTCTAAATAGGTATATGTATGTATATGTATACAACCCCATTAAAGATTGAGCGTCAACAAACGTTGAATAGACTGGTTGATATTCATGTATTGATGGAGATGTGCTCGTCGGCCGCGGCCGTTTCATATTATTTACAGAATATTTTCGTGGAGTGAGAATCTATTTTTGTATAGAATAGCCGAGTGAGGTAAGGAGTTCTTTAATATCATGTGACGCAAATATTGTGAATGCATTGATGCCAAAACATTTAATAACGGGCCTGGTATGAGGGCGGCACTTTAGTATGTAATATGACAACTCTGAATATGGTAGGTAATAACTAGTTTCTATAACCTCCTTCTGACGCAGTCGGGTAATAAATAGTAGTAATGACCGAAAAGATTTCATACACACACACACACACACACACACACACACACATACACACGTACACACTCATTACATTAATTAAATTTACTGAAGTCTTGTTGTTTTTAACAATCCTGACCGTTACACGATAAATTACAATTAGAGTTATTTTAGATTTTCTTTAACTTTCGCGAAATTCACACATATTTATAAAATAAACATTATTAATGATCACCTCGATGTTTCGATCGTATTGCAACGACAAGACTGAAGAGCCGGGCGCCGTCGTCTGCGGGCGGTGCGAGGTTTCCGAACTACCCGCGCTTGGCTTTGGTTTTGTTGAATCAGTTACACGGACACAATACTCACAACATCCGACTTACTCGCACGTTTGTTGATTTATCCAGAGGCTTACATTTGTTGAGCACTGGATTCTAAGATGTCGATAGCTTAAATCTGTCTACTCGGTCGATAAATTGAGTTTATTTTACGCGATTAAGTCCCGTTCTAGAAAATCAATTTATAAAACATGGTAAAAAATATGATTATAGTGGATACTTACGTCGTTTAACCAAGTTAACTCCCACGCTCCAGTAAAACGTCTCCGATCGAGCTGTTGTGACGCAAACCCCAAAGTACTAAATTTAATTTAACAATGAGTTGACTCGAGCCTCCGAAAAACATGTTGTCCCGACATTCAAATTGCGCGAATGCGAAATGAGGCCGAAGTTAAGCGCTTAAATATTGAAGCCCTGAATTATGACGCGGAGTAATTGTGCTAATGAGGGGGTCCGTGGGGCTGCGCGGGACTCCGTCGCCCGAGAGCCCAAGTCTTACAGGCGCGAGCGAATGCCAGGTTTTTATGACGAAGATATCAAAGTGTAGCTCATTGAGTTAAGGAGTTCTACGAAGCTAGCGGTCCCGAGTTCAATTCCCGGTATTGGCAAATATTATTTTGTATGATGAGCGCGAGTATTTTCTCCTGAGACTTGCATGTTTTGCATGTATTTATCTATATGAGTATGTTTATAGTTATCTATTAACCATAATACCCATTGAACAAGCCTTATAATCCTTAACTGGTCGTTGGATTAGAACAATATTACTTCTTTCTCTCGCTCTTTTTGTCGCCAAATTTAATTCCAATTCAACATTAAATATGTACTTGCTGTTACAGTAATAGCTCGGCGCCGCCCGCGCTCCACATCAAATTATTAAAAGTTAATATAACAATTTAAAAATGAAATTCAAAATTTGATTAAAACCTAAAGTCGACGTCTTTTTGGTTTCTAATAATTATAATTAAGAAAGCCCTGTACTCAGCTACTCGCGGAAAATCTTAGTTTCAATAAAAATACCTTCTAACTTGGTCTCAAAAACTTATACAGCATCCAAGCAAGTCCTGTCCAACTGCGGGCGAAGTTCCGTCCGCCGACAGGCTGCCTTGCAACTCGCCAGAGACGTTCCAAATTAAAATGTTTCCTCTAGACGTCTGGAAAATAGGACATAGTTGTGTACAAGGCATCATGAAACTCTTGCTTGGTATGTTTAAATCACTTTGAACATGCGTTTGTATATGAATTTATTTTAATACTTTATTGCACAAGAAAAAATAGTTTACAAAAGGCAGACTTAATGCTACAAGCATTTTCTACCTTAAAGTGAAACAGAAATCAAAAATATAATATATTATATGTGTGAGCATTTGAAAATGGACGACACTCGCATCTGAGACTCAACCTCATACAAGTTTCGGGATGTGTCTGCGTTAGTTTCGATTTATTCATCGGAGTTCCGCACCCAAATGTAAATAAAATAAAATATTTTAAAGAATTAAAGTTCAATATTAACATTTTCTTTCGTTATTTATTAAAATAATCATATAGCTTAACAGCAAAACGCAGCACTGTGAATTACAACCTTAATGAAAAACAGCCCAAACTTAACCCAAAAAACTTGTAATTATGAAGACATAAACGATGTCCAAGAAAACATTATTTAGACTGAAGAGAGACGGAACGAGTCTCACGGGTCTATATTGTCAACCATAAATATTTTTAGTCATAATGTGCGTTAAGTCATAATCATCGCAAGTCATAACGTATTTTTTAAAGAAACTGTTAGTTTTTCAGGATTTTTATAAATCAAACCTAACCTAACCTAGCCTTATCTACACGATAGATAATTCAGAATTTCTGAAAAGTTTACAGTTTCAGCGATATAAAAAATTATGACTATCAATAATTACGTCAACAATGACATTATGACCAATAAAATTATGGGAAACAAAGGGCTCCCGTCTCACAGAACTCGAAAATTCTCCACACCACCCTTCATGTACCTACCGACAATCATATCGGATAGAAGGACATCATTCTTTCCCTGACGCCGCTTCAAACGCCACTAAAAGCTCGATATTAAAATAAACCATGAACCCACAGGGTAAGAACTATTTTCTACATTCAATTCAAACAAAATGGCTGCACAAGAAATATTTGATGAAGTTATCGCAAACAACTCGCAGCAAGTCGCGAGTTCCGTCAATATGACTTATTTGTCGCCTAACTCGATCACACTCTAACTTCTGCGGCCTTTAGAAATGGATACGGCTCCGGCAGAGATACTGCACGTCCGACTGTACTACGAGTATACCAACATTCGACAAACATTTCCGACAACGTCCAAAGCGTACAGCATCTTATCTTGGTGATATTGCAATGGCAACGGCAATGGTTTATCGAAACGTATTTATGAACCTGTCTTTGCAGGTTTTTAGTGTCATAATCATCCACATAGATTACATCTAATTTTTGAGCAAATGGTTGTAACTCCATATGAGTTGATAAGTTTGGTATACGAATTTAAAACTTAATTTGTTCGAATTAAGTTTAAATTCGTTTACAAAATTTCAAGGACATATTGGAGTTTGATGTTTATCAACTCATATATAGTTTGAAGTCGCGGATCTCGGTATAACTATCAGTTACTCAGTAGGTACGGCGGCACTCAAGTCAGTTAATGACGATTCAGTGAAGGAACGAATGAACCGTCTCTTAAAGGGTTTTGAGTACGTATTGTCAATTCCTCTAAAATAAAACCTTAACTGTAAAATGTAAACTTTACAATATATTTTATGGAAACTGAAAAATTTACCAAATTTTCGTTTAGGGACATGGCGTATTTTTTTCGGTTTTTACAATTATTGCACATGTAACAAATTTTATAAACCTGAAAGCTGTGACGAAATCTCAAACCTTAATAGTTTTCTGTTTTAAAAATGGAACCCCCTTGGTGCATCCGATTTGCACTTGCTCGGTTTGTCGTGTGTAATTTAACATCATACGTATACATAAAACGAGTATCCTTTCTCTCCCCGATAATTGTAAACGCTAGCACAGATGATATAACAAGTTACCGGCGCGGGTTATTTCAACTAACGTTTTGTTTTATTGATACGCGGTAAGAAACGTGATCAAACCCAATTAGTGCTATTTGTATAGAAGTACGCTGATAACGTATTTGTTGGCTTCTAGCTTCGTCAGAGGTTTCCGATCCCTGTGATCGGTGAATACACGCATAATTATAGTTTCTCCAATTAACACAACCCTCCAACCCCCTTCTCGGCGTAATACGTTATAAGGATCATGAAAAGGTATGCATAAATATTCTATTCATTCTTTTTCTGCTAATTGGTATAGTAAGGTTAGACTGCGAGCATTATACGCTATTAATTAATGATTGTAGAATTTTTTTTGGAACCAAAACACGCCAACATAGCAACACAAGACGTTTATATGTTTCGTTAATTCGGCATCGACATGTCATAGTGCTGAGGAAACATCGTGGAGGGAATTTGATTCCATAGTTTCGATTTCGATTTTGATTGAGGAAAAAAGACATTTTTTTTCCTTTGATTGATGATTTTTAGCCCGGGTGATTTTCTTCTTTGATACAAACCTTGGAGTGTTGAAAGTTGCAATTACGAACACAACGTTCGTTCGTTACGTTCTCAAGTGACGCTCCGTCATACATGTGGTAATTGATTTTTATGTATACAAAGAAGATAGATAGATTAAAGCTTTTGATAAGCTCTGTAAAGTAAAACAGTACCCACCGCAGTGTGTGGTCCATCGAGTTTAATTAAAAGTTCGCATTGTGCCGCGACCGCCGGCGCTTCCGGACCCGCCGCGCAGCACAATGCGTGCTGCGCGCCGCAGGCCCGGCTCCCGTGGCTGCGAACAAAAGGGACTCACTGAGGAGACGCAGGCGCTGAATCTGCTAATGGTCAGTCATAATGTTCCAAGTTGGGGATGTTATACTTAAAATATAGCTCAGGGCTCTGAGAATCAATAATGCTGTATTGTTTTGAAATTTTGATTGGTCCTAATGTGACCTGGGATAGATCCTGGGCGTTTTTTATTTTTATTTTACAGTGTATGATATCCTCTTGTAGTTCCCTTGCATTTTTAAAGCCGTATTATAGCTTAGTTTCAGGCAGCGAAAGGCAAGCTATAGTCAATAATAGTCATTTTGCTCTGTCCTTTTCGCTGCCTTAAACGTAGCAGCTTCTCACAGATCATTATACTTCTGATCACTTGTACCTCTAACTAGAAGTGCTAGCGTTTTAACTGTACCTACGTGCAGGGATCAAGTTAGACTATTTTGACGTAGATTTTACTAGCTGGCATGTGAAAATATTACTACAAGGGATTATAAGCCGGCCGGGCACGCGAGTAGTTTAGGCAGCGAACGAAACGTGGCGCAGCAGGATAACCTGCCAACGTTTTTATATAAGGAGGACCTTAAAGTACTTTGTTAAAACCGAGATAAAGAAAATCAAAGCAATAAATTAAAAAGAAGACACAATAAGGATAATTCTAAAGATTAATGATCGCGTGCGCACTGCCCGGGGAGGGGCGCGATTATAAATCATTCAGAATTCTCGAAATCTCTTATTTTAAATTTGAAGTAGATTAGACGTTTTTATGTAAAATACGGATTATATGACGGCAAGCGGTCACTGCCATTCTCAAACACCAGAAGCCGTGCTATAAAATGATCCGGGATAAATGGCGATGATAAGTATCTGCTATAGTTGCATCCCGTTTATCGTGTGGAACTTGGCATGTTTTAAAACACATCGTGATACGACCCAGTGTTTTCCGATCCAATACCAAGTGTTGCCGATTTCTTCTAGAGCGGTTCTGTAACTATATCGCTCCAGCTTTGCCCCTGCCTGCGTGTGTGTTAGCATTCACAAATAGGTGACATTGCAACGGGCGTTTGATTTCATATGCGACCGCGCTCCTTAACTCTCTGCTCGTGGCCTCGCCCGCGAGCGATTTGTTTGCGACGCGCATATCAACGTTGGTAACGGACTTTAAGCGGATACTTGAGAAAGAACAAGACAAACATTTAATAGTCATAAGATAGTATTATTTTATGTGTTTGCAACGCTTTGGTAGCACTACTGTTATGTTACAAACTTATTTTTCAAATAAATAAATAAATAAATAAATAAATACAAACTCAGATTATAAGAGTATGTCTAAAGACCACAGATCAACCCTCGAGAGTGGTTTACTTACGTTCCGTTCAACAAGTGCCTAGAAAAAACACCACACTACACACTACAACGACATAAAGGAAGTTAATTGATATAGGGTGTATTAAAAGCATTTAAGATTTAACAAAAACAATAAAATAATTTACATTTAGATTCAGAAGAGAGTCAAAAAAGTATAATACAGCACGTATTTATTTAGGATTCCCGCTTAAAACATGTGTCGTTCCATTTGTGGCTCGCTTAATCCAATTGAAAAGTCGGGATCAAAAATGCGTAGATTTTGCTTTACCCGCATCCCTAACGCGTTCCAAACGCTCGGTTAACACGAAAATAACGCTGACTAAAACCAAGTCGGGTTTGGGAATAAGTAAGTTACAAAATACTCTCATACTTACGTTATAAAAATAATAGCCACGTATTGCTTCAGGTCAACGTGGGTGGGCAGGCTACAAAGCGAGGTCATGAGGGTCTGCTGTAAACAGGCATGGTTTCTTTTGGGAAGGCCACGTTCATCGTTGGACGTCTACATACTGATATGATGATGGCAATATGGTGATTTACCCAAATGTGAGATACCATAACACGGACAACTTACGCGAATTAACCAAGGCCAAAGCTTTATAGGCTTGCTCTATGGGTACTGACCACGACACACAAAAAATGAATACGAACTTAACTAAATATTTAAAACACAGAAGACTTAGGAGGAAATATTTGAGCTCATTACACAGATATTTCCCCTCACCTGGGGTTGAACTCAGAACTACTACTTAGCAAGGATCTCAGTTGCATTCAGTTTGACAGTCATTTCATGAAGCAACGATTTATGTTAACCTAACATTATGCAGGCGTAGATTTTCATACAAAAGTTATATTAAATAACACCTTAATATTACAATGGTTAATTTGGTTATAGAACTATTATTTAATTCCAACTGGAAATTAATCATTGCGTACCACCTTGGGTTGGTAATATGTCCTTTTTGCCTGAAATAATTTGTTCCATAATATTATGTTTTACATACCTCTGCTTGAAAATATAGGTAGCTTAAATAGCTTCTAGAATTTATTTGTGAAATAAATAAATATCAGCCACACAGTTGGTCCAAAACAATATTTAATAACCCTCCTCCTTCGGCAGTCGGGTGAAAAGCTCTTAAGGCTTGTGCCTAGCGAGATAATCATATCTAAAACACGTCTAAAGTACAGCGATTTTCAGATGTTAAAAAGATATTGAGATATAACAGGTCGCCTTTTTGGAAACCACTAACAGATTCAGCAGCGACACGTGAATAGCTTCAATAGCGTATGGAACTGGCAGGTATTCGTCCGTTCCGGAAATTACATTTTTAAAAACCGCACATGCTTCACATTTTCGTTAATACATCGAGTTTATTATGTAGGTATAGTTGGCATCATTTAAATGATCAAGGCCTTATCCCCCCACGTTGTTTACACCTTATCTAAATCATAATCATATTAGCTTAGCTTAGCTTAGCTCATAACCATGTAAATTAGAGCTAATATAATATCTAAAATAATAGAGGATGCCGACGACTTCGGACGCGTAGAATTACATACGTACATACATAAACTCACGCCTTCATTCCCAGAGCGGGGTAAGCAGAGCTACAGAATTACCAACAACTCTAAAAACTTGTTGACCCATTACTTGTTGTAATCATTGAATTAGTTTCTCGGTAATACCCCTATTTCTTCCCGTTGGGGGTCGGTTTAGGAATATCCCTTCTGCACCCCTAGACCTCTTAAGGATTTTTGGAATCTCTAGACCCAGCGGTTTGGGCTGTGCGCTGAGTCAGTAATTCAGTTTCTTCTTTTATATATTTAGATTATTGCAACATAAGAGCAAGATGGTCTAAAACTATGGAACAAAGCCCCTGGTTGTTTAATTTTGAATGGCGTCTTTAGCTGGACGTTAAAGAAACAAAAGTTTTCTCTTATTACCACGTTGACTGCACAATCGAGTTCATAAATATGTGTACACTTTAGTACCTTGTCTATTTAATGTCATGTTTAAACTGCCATGTATGAATTGTCACAGCTTGTACCTACCTTGTCACTTTAATCACTGTGACAGTTCAAACATGGCAGTTTAAACATGACATTAAATAGACAAGGTACTAAAGTGTTTACATATTTGTGAACTCGACTGTACACGTCGATATTCGTGCTAGATGGAATTTGATTAAGTCACTGACAGTGTTTGGTTCAAATATTTCAAATAAATAATATTATTTGATACTTTATGTTTTCCACTCATGTTTAAAGCTCATGGTCTTCACGGTAACATGAGCAAAAAGGTAAATCAATTTAGACTGTTTCGTGCCTGTTACCGAGTTAAGACCCGTCTACCTAGATAATATGTTGCTTAGAAAGGAAAATGGTTTCAGGGTTTATTTCTTTTCAGGTCCGCAGCGATTTATTGGCCCTGCCAATAGGCATTGCGCTAACTAGCGTTTCTATTCGATTCGTTTTTAAACCAATCGCGTCACTTGTAGATGACGTGAAACGAAAAGTCACGTGATCTACCAGTGACGCGATTGGTTTAAAAACGAAACAAATAGAAACGCTAGTTAGCGTAGTGCATCTTGGCTATGCCCTCAGGATGTCTTTTGTTTTGAGCAAAGAGATTTAAAGGACAATGGGCAAAAATGTATGGAACGTGGTACCCGCGCCAATGGACATAATTTATATATCATTGGAAAGGTATTTTGATGTAGGGCAAAGATAACCATATCGCTTATCACTATTTGCTGTCGGAACTGAGTTATTTTATTTTGAATATACGTTGGTTATCAATCAATTTCCTTTAGGGATACCATTATGAAATAATAGAAAACAACACTACTAATCAAGGGTACACTTCAGTGTTTCCACTTCATAAATAAAAATGGATATTTCATTAGAAAAGTGACAACATGAGTTAAGTTTCGTTTCGTTACATTCGTTTTTTTTACAAATAACTGTCCATGAGGCTGAGGATGGAGCTCTCTGGTGCAGTAGCAGACTATTCACTTTTGCTTTTTTTTGTTTTTTAATTTATTGATTAATATAAAGATAGTACATAGTAGGTACAATGCCCATCTAAGCAAAACCATGAAGAGGTTTGTGTGCCGATGGGGAGTTCTTAACTACTGATCTAATTTATAGATAAATAAAGTAAGTATTTTATATAGGTAGACATACAACATTACAGAATATAAGATAAATTTGTACATTTTAAAAAGTGCCATTTCAAGATTTTTCTTATTTTACAACCTTTTACATATAAGTTTTGTACATGTTCCGGCAATTGGTTTATTATTTTAGGCAATAAGTATGAGTGTTTTTGAGCACCATATATGTTATTATATTTAGATAAACAAAATTGGCGTTGGGATGCTAACTTTCTTAATCTCATACATCTTTTCTTAACTTTGAGTTTTGTAACATTGTGATATTCTTCAATTAAGACAGCTAGTTTCATCTTTTTTTGTACAGGTAGTAGATTACTGTATTTAAATAGTTGTGAATAGTCGGTTACATAAAGCTTTTTAATATTATTTGGTACAATGGTTTTTAGAATTCTAATTTGTAGGTTGTATATTTTTTTCCATATAGGTCTTAAAGGTTCTACCATAGGTACCCAGGGCGTAGACGATCACAGAGTCAGCGAGGGCTAAGTATAGCAGACGTAGGGTTCTGTATGGTACTTTATGCTTAAGAATTGATAGTCTACTTAAGATAGCTCTCAGCTTGTCGCACACGTAGTTAACATGAGGTCCCCAGTTGAGTCTGTGATCTATTATAAGTCCAAGGTACATGTGTTCCTTTACCACTTCTATTTTTTCACAGTTACACGTAACTGTGCTGTGTTGGTGTAGGCAATTGTGTTCATGGGCAACTACAGAAACTTCATGTGCTATTTTGTTATGACCCGAACGAACATGCATTATTTTTGTTTTTTGTGCGTTAATAACAAGCCCGACATCATGCGCCCATTTACAGATAGTGTCAAAGTTCATTTGCATTACGCTCTCGGCCTTAACTATATTTCGGTCGGCTGTAATAATGCATGTGTCGTCCGCGAACTGGTAGACAGAGCCCTCGGTTATAATGTTACACATTTCATTGACGTATAGCAAGTACTCGGTTGGGCCAATAATAGATCCCTGTGCCGTGCCTTTATCCGTTTTTATAGCCTCACTGTATGTGTTATTTACTTTAACTCGAGTATATCTGTTAGCGTGATAGTTTTTTAGCAATTTAACTAGCGGGCCCTGAATGCCGCTCTGCTCTAATTTGCTGAACAGCGTTTCGTATTTTAGCATATCGAAGGCTTTACTGAAATCAATGAAAACAACGAGCACATGCCTTTTTTCATGCATGTGCTCGTTGATTTCATTGCTAAATTGGCAAAGTAGCTGCGAGGTACTTCGTTTTTTTTGAAAACCGAACTGTTTAGTGTTAATTATTTTATGTCGAGTCAAGAAATCACTAATTTCGTTACCGAGGTATCTCTCAGCGACCTTGTCAATACACGATAGTATAGTAATTGGTCTATAGTTGTTATAATCTGCGTAAGTTCCTTTTTTGTAGATAGGTCGTATTATTCCAATTTTAAGTTCGTCGGGATACACAGAAGTAGCAATGCAGGAATTTATTAAATGTGTTATCGCTGGTGTCATTTTTGAACAGTTATTTTTTATGTCTATGGCTCTGATTTTATCATATCCCGGACGTTTTCTATCATTTAAGCTGTTTATTATTTTAAATATGTCTTCACAAGTTGCTTTTTTTAACAGCATTGTCACCTCTGCGCCTCCGGCAAGCTTAGAGTGGTCAAGGATATTTTTATTACAAGAAATAGATATTTTTTCAACATTTTTTTGAAATTCTCTGGCAAAATTGTTACATATCCCTTTCTCGTTCATTTTAAAATGTTTTAAAATTACATCGTCAATCGAGCTGTTTATTTTACCACATAACTCATTGATAATACGCCAGATTTCCTTCGAATTCTTAAAATTTCTACAAATTTCTTTTTTGATATACTTATTTTACATAATTAATGTATTTATTGGTTTTATTACGATATTTATTATACAATATTCGGTTTTCTATTTTTTCTGGAGATTTTTTCCAGATTTTATACAATTTATCTCTTTGTTTACACATTTTTATAATTTTCTTGTTTACCCATTTACATTTTTTGGTAGTTTTATTTTTACACCTTATAGACCTTTTACAATCATCATAAATATGTTGTATTTTTTCCTTAATAAAAATGAGTATTCTATTTGGACAATCGTACGCAAGCGCCTCATCCCAGTCGACCTGTTGCAAAGCATTAGCAACCTTATCATTGTCTAGTACGGTAACTGTTCGCGCGGAAGCGGCGGGTGCGCGCGCGCCGCCGTCGGCTGTCGCTAGTGCACAGGCAGTTATGTAATGATCAGCTATAGATATGTTTTTGACCGCGGTATGTACCGCACTAAGTTGTATTTTTAAGGAAAGGTGTCATGTTCGTATACGAATATCTCCGAATGGACAGGGATTTGAGACAAACCACCAGAGTAAACGTTGTTCCTATTGGTATGACCTATTCACTGACACTACCATTATTGCTATTGGAGCGGGTACCAAAATGCCCATTGTCCTTTGCAGACCGCCTTCTTGAATAATATTTCACCTCCATTTGACACTAATGAATCAGTGAATTATATGTTAACTAATTACAGAGCGGAATCACATATAGTTAAATCGTTTAAAACTGGCTTTTGCATCAGTGTGTGTAACCATGTACAAATAAACGACAGTCCCGATTGACGTTCAACCGCGCACAACCACCGACACGCGTGTGCGTCTATCGTATTCAGTGCCCATACCATGAGTTACAATTACCATACTCGCTAGCGAGTCGAATGCTCTGTCCCTCGCAGACCTTGCAGTATTCTTATAGAGTGCGAGAGACAGCATTTGACTCGCTAGCGAGTACGGTAATTATAACTCATGGTAAGTGCACTGAATCATTGTTATGTTGACTTTACCACTACATCGAAACCACGCAAGCCTCCAGTGACTCACGCGATCATATCTGCTATCAGTTGAACAATAGTGTTCATTAGGCAGCTCTCAAAACGTTCCTCCCTGGTGTTGTTATTCCACCAATTATAATAAATTAGCGTATATACACACGCGGGCATTGTCTCTCCTCCCTCTGTTTGATGAAGGCTTGTTATTAATCTATTTGTTACCTACGTGTGTTAGCGTTTTGTCCGAGTCACTGGTGATATGAACTTATGCATTTGTATCGCTACCACCATATTATACTGCCGCCAAACAGCAGTGTTCGTTCAGCTGTGTTTCGGTGTCGGTGTGTTTACTTTTGGTAAAAAATAACACTTTTAAAATGTTAAACTCCTGAGGCCCTAGACAAGATGCATTCGGCGTTCGTTATCGTTATCCAAATGTATGGGATTGTTTTAAGCTGTCAGACGGTCGCGTCGAGCGCCTACGTCGATGCCATGCATTTTGTCAGTTTTCGAAAATCGTTTACGTTAGCGTTAAATGACTAATCTCACAGATCCCCAGAATACCTGTAAAATCAAATCACAGAAATGCTTAACATTTATTTTGTGGTTTTGTACCTCCATAACAATATCAGCCTAAAATTAAAAAAAAACTAACGAGGTGACAAAACATCAATAAGAATGCCATAACCCTTCTCAGAGCAGTCTCCGTTCGTTTGTCGGGGATAATCCGCATCAGCGTAACGCCTGGCAGGCGCGAGGCAATATGTCAGCAGCGTCGCTTGTCGCGACAGATTGCCGTTTTTGTCGCACGACAGATTGCCGCCGCGACGCACGACTTAACTTCCCACGCAGTAGTTATGCTGCTGACTAGGCAAGCGTTGAGGGAGGGAGGCTACCATGACATACTAAAGCAGTTCAGTTTAGTTTGAAAGAAAGGGACAGAGCTATAGCAGTTATAAAGCTCTGTCGCTTTTTCTCAAACTAAACTAACCTGCTTTAGTATGTCAGCTAACCCCTCTGGTAACAACAATTCATTTCCTTATTAGACGACGCGTTAGCCATAATGGTAGTGGTCCTGTACCCATTTTGGGTAACATTTGACCAAATGTGTTTTTTACTAGCTCCAACTACTCCGGACTTGCTGAACACAAATCTCTATTTTAGCACTCCCGTATCTGACCGAAAGCTCAGAATTACGTAAAAAAAAGTGGACGTGAGTCTGTTTTTGGGGCTCGCACTATGGATAGATTCCTTAAAAGTAGTGTATACGAAACGGTTTGAAATGTTCGTGCTTGAGCTACTGTATTCAACAAGGCGATGACAGATGCAAATTTTAAGGCTAGTGCACACAAAAAAATTGTTCGCTTATTTTGGTAGATTAGATCCAACCGATTGTGACAATCTTAATAATCATAATCATTATCATTGGAATTTGAATTTGAATCATTTATTCATTTGTTAAACATAGGTTACATATAGATGCTACCATTTTAAAACAGACCACTTTGTTTTACCATTAGGCATACAAATTAGTGTAATAGGTTTAAATAAAATAAAAAATAAATAAATTAAAATGTACAATGTAAATGTTAAGTTAAAAACGTCAATAGAATTAAAAATGAAATTTGAAAATACACGAAAACATCTTAAAAGGCATTAATATTCTAATTGTAATTGTATTTATATATTATATGTACAAATCAAAGTCACATTTTATTCAACAGTGGCTGTTGTGAATTTGAGTCTTGAGTCCATACGAGACTAACAATACATTCGAATCACAATAAGATGCAAGTTGAATCGCAAATTTGCTGTTACGTGTTGCGTGTGTGTGTTGTGTGTTTGTATGAGCACTAAAATTATAAAGACGAAAGATTTGTATTTTTGTATGTTTGTAACGAATAAACTCAATAACTAAGGGACCGATTTCAAAAATTCTCGAGTAACATAGGCTATGTTTTATTTTTCTGCGCGGACGCAGTCGCGGGCAACAGCTAGTAACTAATAAAGAAGATACTTTATTACATTTCAAAATTTAAAAAATAGAAAATCTCTAACAGTTTGCTCTTATTCTTTTAGTGTGACCTGGTGCGCAGCCGCTCATACAAACAGTGCTCGAATGTGGAGCCACAAGGTACTAACGCAGCTTACGTCGATCCTATTGATCTTTGAGATGTGGTTACGGCTGCTGACGAACAAGAAAGCTGTTGGTAAATCCAAAGCTAGACCTTGATACATCTACAATCATTTAAATTTATAACGTGTACCGCCAAGCAGCAGTTTTTGCACTGTTGTGTTCCTGTGTGGGGATAAGAAAACCGGAGAAATGAGTAGCATTGACGCCTTCCATCTTTATCCTGCAGGTCGGCAATTCTTGTGTAGACTTACGATTCTTTGATTGATTACATTTGGACGACACGCTAGCCTATTTATTTAGTTGCCTTGCCAGTGACTCTGCCTACGAAGCTAGCGGTCCTGGGTTTATATCCCGGTTAGGGCAGATCTTTGTGTGATGAGCGCGAGTATTACTTCCGGAGTCATGGATGTTTCTATGTATTTAAGTATATATTTCTCTATATAAGTATTTATATCTTTGTCTAGTACCAGGGTATAGTATAAGGGTAGAGCTGAGTTTGGGACTAGTTCAATTGTTTTGACATTGTCCCCTGATAGTTATTTATTCATTTGTTCCTGAGTCATGGTTGTTTTTTATGTATTTAAGTATTTATTTCTCAATACATATAAGTAAGTTTATCATTGTCTAGTACGCATAGCACAAGCCTAGAGCTTAGTTTGGGACTAAGTCAATTTGTGTGATATTGTCTCCTGATATTCATTTATTTATTAATTCTTAAGTTTGTAGTCTTATGATTGAAAATGTCTCAGAATTGCTCTCAGCTCCTACTTACCGTCAGCGTTCCTGCTCGTTTCCCTTCTCAATGCTATATGTATAAAAAAACCTTGCCTTATCAAGTTTTAGGTCACCCCGGATAATTTTATTACATATTTTCCATCGATTGTCATAGTTCCATTTAATATTATTTTACATCCCATGGTATAAGTACGAGCATCGAGACGTATGCAACTCGTGCACTCTTAGATGCACCAACAGGTGACCGGAAACCCCTGCCGAGATATAGGTACCCCGAGCGGCATTAAGAGGCCACTTAGGTGCCACGCCCGCACAAGAATAAAAAGGGATGGCTTTATGTGCTTCCACGCAAAGAACGAGAGATGGAGATCGTTTTTGCGCGCCTTTATTGCAGGGTCACGTTCAAACAATTGCCGCTTACTTTAAAACTACAACACTTATTAAAAAAATGGTTTACCAGGATTAAAAGTAATAAGTACTCAACTATTGATTCCAAAATCATCGTTAAAGATCGTAGGGTTTCGAAGGTTCATTCAAAAACATACGAAAAAAAGGGTCATGTTTGAAAAATAAAACTAAAGATAATTTTGTTTTTAATCGTGTTTTCACGTTTTACTGTCTCAAGGAAATATGACCCAGTTTAATGTATCCAAAGAACAGATACATAGGCGTTAAGGTTATTGAGATCCAGATCGCGGAACACTACAGACTTTGTCATTTGTTGCCTCTTAAGCTTTACTTGTTCAGGCCTACTGCGCTGTAAGCTGGTCTTCCGAAGTTATCATGTACTGCGCGATTTTATTTCACTTCATTTTACCCCGTCTTGCTTCTACATATAATTTTTTTATTTATGCTTTTTAACTATCCTTTTATTGTATTCCTCGCATTCCATAAATACTTACATTCTCCACCAGTCACCTATGAGGCCAAACAGAACAAGTAGGTATTACCTATTACGTTGACGACTCCATGGTAATCGTTATTCACTTGACAGTGTGAGTTATTTCATGAGCGAAACAATTACGATATAGATACCATTTGGGATAAACAAATGAAACAGAACACGCATATATGCCGTTACGGCACGGTATTTAAAATGGTTATCTATCACAAGGTCGAATTTTCTTTCCCACTGTTTAAATTGTCAAAATTTCATAACTTACAAATGCATTTTTCTGAAACCGTTTCACTTTCCAAAAAAAACGAACATAACCTATAGGTTCTACAGGTATAATATCTCCTGAAACATTTGTAATTGTTTTTTAAATTACGCATTTATGAGTAATGAAACAGTTGGGAACAAATTTTCGATGTTGTGATAGGTTAGGTTAGTCATACCACTTATAATATACCTATACTTAGTACAATAAGATGTTTCACGACGACGCTAAGCCTCTTTAGTAGTGAACCTGCCTCCAAAACAGGTCTCGAGTTAAGGTCACAGCCCATTAGAACCACCCGGCACCCGACCAGCACCGCCTCGCCTCGAGCGGTTAGTATTCTTTATAATGTATTATTTACATCAACTACGCTACGCCGGGTGGTTCTACGCTAAATAGTTGATATATAGTGAGCGCATGCCCATACAAATCCATACAAAGAATACTAACCGCTCGGGGCGAGGTGGTGCGGGTCGGGTGCCGGGTGGTTCTAATGAGCTGTGACCTTTAAACGTAAGCTTTTCTATTTATAAGACCTTCTATAACATGTATACTTAAATATGTATTTATCTATATTAGTGAGTATTTAGGTATATCGTTTCCCAGTACCCATAGTACAGTCGGCTACAAAGAGATGTGACCACGTTAATAAGGCCCCAGAGCAGCTAGTGGAGGTGTTGGTGAGTGGTGACACTACAGACCTGGGTGCTCCCGAGGGTAGGTCCTATTCCTCACCGGCCAGCTGCGGTGTACAATGACGAGGATCAGACAAAAAACAGCACCTCCACCCAACTCTGGTGTTTCTTTGCCTGCCAGGGTGGAGTCGCAAGAGCTATATGCTCCAAGGGTGGAAGTGTTGCATAAGTGGCGAGTGGGCACCCTATGGTCGTTTAAATTTCAGAAGCAGCTCTACACCCTTAGCCCCTCTGGAACTGTTGCCTTCCTGCTCCTATGTATATGCGGTTATTTCGGGAGGCCCATTCCATTGAGTTTGCCATTTCAAATTAAAACCAAAGTAATTAGCATTGGCCAGGCGCCGTGGTTTCATCAATAGCCTATTTCACCAATCCATATATCAGTTCATTAATGGAGTCTATTATTAACGTTCCCATCCTTCTTAAATAGTAATAGTCCGTGGGAGCATACTTCTATAGTTTGAACTCGGGGACAATCGCCGGTTGGTTTTCCATCACTTTACTGAGTTAAACGTATCTAAAGGGCCTCTGCGTGTTGGCTACGGCTCCATGTACGCCTTCCAAATGTCCGGAATTCCCATAGTTCCGTAATTGGTAAAGATATACAAATAATTATAATAAATAAAGCATTTATTTTTCAAAACAGGCATGGATAAAACAATGTTAAAAAATGATAAAACAATGTTGCATGGAAAAAAAGTGTTGTTTGTCGTTCCCCGGGATTCAGGCTACCATACCATTTTAATCGAAATCGGTTCTGCGGTATAGACATGAAAGCGTAACAAACGGATAGAGTTATTGACACATTTATAATGACATGGAAAGTGTAACCAAAGCTTCTCGAACTAACATTATTAACATGGGATAAAAACAGTTCGGCGTCCGAAGATAAGCAGCCACGGCCGGTGATTGTTCGCTTACTGCGCAAGCCCAAGCGCGACGAGCTTCTTAGAAACGCCAAATCACGACGCAACTTGACTTCTACTGACCTTGAAGTCGAAGGACCTAAGAGGAGGGTATTCTTTAATGAACACCTGACAAAAAGCAACCGGCGTTTATTTCGTGAAGCTCGTATGCGCGCCAGTTTCCACTCGTTTAAGTTTTGCTGGACCAAAAATGGCGTTATTTTTGTCAAAAAACACGAAGGCGGACAAGCTGCACCTATCAAACGCATGGTGGACCTGGATGCCCGCGTTGGACTGCCCCCCGCCAGCGAGCCTCTGGAACGGCCTACCACAAATCGCGGTGTCACATCGTCTGTCCACTAAATTGTATCCCTGCTTAATATTTTCCCTAAGTTTCATTTTATTTATGTATTGCGCTCAAACAATCGTTGTCCCAATAAAGTTGTACTACTTACGAGCTTGCAACACCACACGGCACACTCGACTCACGCACACACATAACTTAAACCTTCTACAAGGTTCATACACCCTCACAAAGCACACGTTGAATGTCCAGTTTCCCGTATCAGACAGTATTTTGTTTATTCCGGTTTATTTGTTCTCTCGCCCCGTATCAAAGATGTTCCGAATTTTGATTCGTCTTCTACGTTTTTATTCCAACGATGCCATTCAACAACAACTTAGGATCTGATATAGATAACTCTTTTACCATTCCGCGTCACTCACTCGATAACCTCGAATTTTGTTCTAATGTATTTAATTAGGGGCATCATCTCAAACTACTTTGCTGCAATATAAGAAGCATACAACATAACTTTTATGAATTCAGCGTGGCGTTAAAACGTCTCAATGTAAATTTTGATATAATCATCCTGACTGAATGTTGGTTGCATGAAAACTCAATCATCGGTCAACTTCCTGGCTACAGCTCATATCACACGAATAACCATCTAAATAAGAGTTGTGGAGTCACAATATATATTAGTAACAGCCTAAATCCTTTAGTTAGCGAACCCCCGGCGGCGGGGGCAGACTTCTTGATGATTCGCATCGCGAATACCTCTATCCTGGGCATCTATCGTTCTCCATCTCTAACTAACTTTGATGAATTCAACCGATCATTTGACCTTGCCCTGCAAAGCGTTAGTAAGAGTTCCTGTATTTTAGTCAGGATGCCGTGATCGTGCAACGTCTCGTGTTAATGTCCAGGCAGTCTCAGAAGACTTACGTAGCACAGACTGCGCAAATTTAATGCAAAGTTGCGATGTTAACGAAGCCGTTATGCTATTTAATACCGCACTTTCTGGCATCATCAAAAAACATACTCACATGGTCAAACTAAGTCGCACGCAGTATAATCTGAGGCCCTGGGTTACCCCTGGATTGATTAAATGCATGAAACATCGTGACCGCCTACACTTGCAAGTAAGACGGGAGCCTGAAAATGAAACTATCAGAGCAATCTATACTCGGTATAAAAACTTTTACTCGCAACTTTTACGTAAAATAAAAGCCGAGCATGATAGTAGGAAAATATCTGAAAATAGTCATGACCCAAAAAAACTCTGGAAGACCATCAAAAGTGTCTGTGAATATCCTTCAAGGAACTCGAATGCTACAGAGCTTATGAGTATTGTCTCAGATAGCAAAGCTTCGTTAAACATCTGCAATGAACACTTTGCCTCTGTAGGAGCTAAATTAGCGAAACGTACATTGGATAGACTTGGTACAACGGAGCAGTTACTGGCGAAGAGACTGCCTGTGAATCGTACGCCCAATAACTCCTTCTTTTTGGCTCCGACTGACCCTCTAGAAATAGAGGGTCTAATAAAAAACCTAAAAAGTGATAGTGCACCAGGCCTTGATGGTATTAACTCACTAATTAAACAAATAAGCAAATTTATAAGCACTCCACTAACTCACATTTTTAATTTAAGTTTGTTGTCAGGTTCCTTCCCTTTGGCCTGGAAAATGTCTCTGGTGTCTCCAATTTTCAAGGCAGGTCAAAAAAATAACCCAGACCACTATAGACCCATCTCTCTTCTCTGCATTTTCTCAAAATTGTTAGAAAAAGTTGTAAACAAACACCTTACCAACTTTTTAGAAAAGCATAACATCCTCTCGGGCAATCAGTTTGGCTTTAGGCAAGGGAAGTCTGCGGAAAATGCAGTTGTCTTTCTTTCTAACCTTATTGCTAAACAGCTTGACAAAGGTAGGCACTGCACGGGGGTATTCCTAGACCTAGCTAAAGCGTCAGGAAACTAATTTACGTGATGAAATTGCTTAGAAATGGGGCAAATGGACAAACTCTTCGACTGGTTTATGTTGCCCTTTGTCAGTCCATTCTTCAGTACTGCATTGGTGCCTGAAGCGGTGCTGCCAAGACTGTGATTGTCGAAGTCGAGCGGGCGCAGCGTGCTGTATTGAAAGTTATGATGAGAAAACCTTACCGCTTTCCAACCGACGCGCTGTACAAGGAAGTCTCGGTATTGAGAGTTCGCCAGCTTTTTGTTCTGAAAGCCGTGGTTGAAACTCACCAAACTGCCGTCAGTACAACCGATCATGACAAACGTCGCAAAAAGCGGCATAAACACCTGACTTGTGAAATTCCACGCGTAAACTGTATTTTCACCAAGCGACTTCCTTTTTTCCTGTTTCCTTCTATTTACAACAAAGTATCTAAAGCATGCTCACTAGATAACTACTCACGATCTATGCTTAAACATAAAGTGAATAGTTGGCTTCTGTCACAGAATTACGAACACACGGAGAACATACTCAAATTGTAAATGGACATTCAAACACTCTTTCCCACGCACGCACACACACACACACACATACACACGCACACGCGCGCACACACACACGCACACACACACACACAAACGCACACACGCACACACGCACACACACACACACACACACACACACACACACACACACACACACACACACAGTCCGGTCCGCGTAGCCGATGGCAGCGGACGTGTCCTCGCAAGTATATTTTGTCATTGGCGTATGGAAGTGTCCAGTGTGGGTCCATATTGGTTCACCTAATTATTTTTACTCATAACGATTTGTAAGTCCTAATCATCGCAACTGCTAACGTATTTTTTTCAGCAATTGGTACTATTTCAGAATTTTTATAAATCAAACCTAACCTAACCTAGTCTTATCTTCACATTGAATATTTCAGAACTTCTGAAAAGTTTACGGTTCCAGCGGTATAAAAATTTCATTTTCGGAGTTCCGATAATAGGAGTTGCAATTTTAGTTGAACTTTGGCGCTCCCGTCCAGTGTATAAGAGCTCTCGCTTGTAGTCAGTGAATCGGTAGTCTGGTGTCTTGCATGATTGGTGAATTGTGATCGCAAAGACAGCGCTGCGCGTTCATCGGACTCTCCTTGTTACTCCTACAGGGCAGGACCGCATGGTGCTCCCCTAGCGGGTTTTAAGAGTGAGACGCAAGCATCTTCTACGCTTGCTACGAGCGTTGCTACGCTTTGCTTATATGCTACGCGACTTGTAGCTTGTTGTGCTTGGCTCGGCTTATAAGCGTGTGCATATTTATAAGATGGAATGCCAGAAGTGTAAAAAGGTATTGTCCAAAAGAGGGTCTCACTTCTTGTGTCAAGGGCCGTGCCTGGGAGCTTTTCACAGGGCTTGTGTAAAAGGTTTAGAAGAGGATATTAAGAAAGGAAGAAATCGAATTGTTTGTAATAACTGCGAAGAGGAGGATCGATCGGACGAAGAACCAGAAGAAGTAATGCAGGATTTTGCAAAAATACTCAAAGATATTCAGAAGAAAGTGGGGGTCATTCCTGGATTAAAGAAGGACCTCGAGTCGATAACCCAAAGCCTTAGTCTACTTTCGGAAAAATATGACACATTAATTGCGGAGCACAACCAGTCTAAACAAAAAATACGCAAGCTTGAAAATACTTTGGAGAGCGTCAGCAATAAGTGTGTTTATCTAGATAAATGTAATGCCGCCATTGAGCAAAGAGTTAATGACTTAGAGCAGGCTTCGCGAAAACACAACATTGAGATAGTGGGTGTTCAGCAACTCCCGGGAGAGAATGTGAGAGAGATTGTGGCGAAAATTGGAACGATGATAAACGTGACTAGTGAGGACATCGAGTGGGTGAGGCGAACGAGACCGATTAGAGCAGGCAGCAAGCCTGCGCCTATCATTGTGGGATTTAAATCATCAGGCACCCATGCTCGTGACGGCTGGCTGGCTCAACGTCGCAAGATATCAGATTCAACAAGCGACATGGTGACTGGTGGATCGGAGAAGAGCAGGATATTCGTAAATGAGGACCTCACGAAAGCGGCGCGGGCACTGCTGTGGACCACGAAAAACCAACTGCGCGGAATGTACAAGTACATCTGGGTGAATAATGGAAGGATCATGGTTAAAAAGTCTGACGGCGCTAAATCCATATGTGTGCGAGCTGAGAGTGATATTTCTGATCTACTCAATAATTAGGTTACGTGTAGTTTATCAACCAGTTTTAAGTGTTTATCTTTATAACAATTTTCGCAGAGTTATATAAGATGGATTCAATCCCTAATCTGTCCGTCGACTATGTTTGTTCCGAAAGTCTAAGCAGCTGGGTTAATCAAATTACTTGCAGCAAGGATTTATGTATATTGCATGTCAATATTCGTTCATTAAGAAAGCATTTCAGTGAACTTCTTGTAACGTTAAATAGTCACTTGGATTTTTTAGACGTACTAGTTTTAACTGAGCCAAATGTTAATTTTTCTTTGATTTCTCTTTATCATATTGATGGGTTTGATGTCAATTTTTATACCCGTAAGGGACGTAGTGGGGGAGGAGTAATTGTTTACACGCGGAAGGAGTTACGGGCTCGCATGAGTGAGGTGGCTGCGTCCGCGAGTGTGATGCACTCGGCGGAGTGTGTCTCCGTTGTTCTTCAACAAGGCGGTGAGCAAATTTACATAGTTTCAATGTATAGGCCTCCACGATTTAACAACCAAGATAGAATACAAGAATTCTTTGTTGAATTATCAAGTGTTATAGATTCATTACCCATAAAATCTAAAGTGATATTTTGCGGTGACATAAATTTAAATCTTATGAATAGTAATGACAGATGTGTTGCAAAGTATGAAAATATATTAGCTGAGTATGGATTCACCAAATGCATACATGACATAACACGAAGAGAGGTGGTTATGGGAAGTGTGGTGGAGTCATGTTTGGATCATATTTATGTCCGAGCGCCCGCGGTTCACATTGATTCTGCAGTTATTAAACATAAAGTATCAGACCATTACTATGTTTCGGCCTCAATACATTGGAATGACACTCCGCCGGGGGGCTCAAGACCGCAGCCGCCTCTGTCTCAGCTGCTGACCTCACGTAGGGTGCTGGATAATCGTTTGGTAAGGGAAAAGTTATTAGAAACCAATTTCGATGAGTTATTGAATATTCAATGCCCTATTGAGATGTACAAAGCTTTCACTAGTGTTTTTACAAACATTTATACCACATGTTATAAAATTCAAAAAGTTTCAGGGAATTTCAGTGACAGACACAATAAAAGTTGGATAAATAATAATTTAAAGAAAATGATTTTACAAAGAAATAAACTGTATATGAGGTGGTGTAATGACCCTAGAAATATGATAAAGAGACTTGATTACACTAAATATAGAAATAGGTGTAGTAAAGCTATCACCAAATGTAACAATGAATATGACAAGAAAAGTATTTTAGATTGTAATGGAAACATTAAAGAAATTTGGGATAAGATTAATAATTTGTTAGGAAATAAGAAGCAGCCAATAGATAGCATTATACTTAATAATATGGAAAAACATGGTAGCTCAAAGGAAATTTGTGATAAGTTTGCATATAATTTTTCAAATGAGATATGCCAACTTAAACACATCTGTCCCGAGAAATGGTTAGAAAGAGACACCTATGTTAAGAGATCGGACGTGAGTATGAGGTGGCAGCCGGTTGATACTAAAACTGTGGTGAAAATAATTAATGACATGAGTATGAAAAAGGCTCCTGGCAGCGATCTCGTTCGCATGTCCGATCTTAAACTAATAGTGGACAAGGTGAGCCCAGTTATAGCTAGCTTAATAAATTTATCTGTAAATAATCATAGTTTTCCGGAAAAATTAAAAGAGGCCCTTATTCGTCCTATACATAAAGGGGGTGACCGCAAAGTTTTTAGTAATTATAGACCAATAGCGATTTTATCCAGTATAGATAAAATTATGGAAAAATGCATTGTTAACCAAATTGGATCTTACCTACAACGTAATAATATAATACATAGATGTCAACATGGGTTTCAAAAAGGTAAGGGAACGCATACTCTTTTAGCAAAATTTACAAATGAAATTAATACACATTTAGAGAATAAGAGAATAGTAATGGCGATTTTTTATGATTATAAAAAAGCATTCGATACGCTTGAAACAGAAACTCTTTTACACGGAATGGGTGAATGTGGTGTTGGGCAGCCGCTGAACGAATGGTTCGGCGACTACCTAACATCACGCGCGTATCGTGTTCAAGTTAATGGGGCACTCAGTGAGGAGACTGCGGTTCATTGCGGTGTTCCGCAAGGTTCTGGATGCGGGCCTACTAGCTTTCTGATGCATGTTAACAGCTTAGGTGGAGTTATACGTCACAGCACACCCTACATGTTCGCAGACGACCTGTGCACCGTGAGTGCCGGAACCAACCTCGCCGATATGTGTCGCACGATTCAATTACATATAGATTCAATAGTTAAATGGTCTCATGATAACGGTATACTTTTAAATTCTAAAAAAACTAAACTTCTTATAATACATTCACCATATTTGAGAGTAGACGATCAGGTTCCCTCGTTATTTACACACAGCTATCAATGCTTTCATGATTCCCTCGTCAACTGTCAGTGTATACCAATTGAAAAAGTAAATTGTGTAACTTATTTAGGTGTCAAAATTGATGTTAGTTTTTCATGGGCTCATCATATAGACTATATTTGTGCTAAGTTAAGAACGTTATTGGGAAAATTTTATCATTTAAGTTACAGAGTTCCTATTAGTACCTTAAAGTGTTTATATTTCTCGTTAGTAGATTCCATATTGGGATATGCTCTTGATAGTTATGGTCTCACGTTTAAAACCCATTTAGATAAATTAGAATCATTGCAAATAAGGTTTTTAAAATTACTTGTTAATAATAAGACTAGAGAAAGCTGTAATAAAGATTATCGGAAATTGTTTAAAATTTGTAAAATCCTTCCAGTTAGTGTAAAACATAAATACCTTCTAGCAATAAATAATCGTGATAGTCAAGAGCATAACCTATCTCAGGTAAGTCACAATTATGGCACAAGGTCGGTATCTGCGGGTAAATTTGAGGTACCTAGAGTGAATAATTACTTTGGTGATAGAACATTAAGGAAACGTGTGCCATATGTGTTGAATAGTTTGCCCGATGATATCCGGCATGAGCCATATATACGTAGATTTAAGAGGTTAGTCAATAAATTTTTATTAGAGTCACTTCCATACTAGACACACTGTAAGACATAGCTAAGTATATTTATATTAAAAAAAAAAAACAGATTTATTCACGGACACATTCCTGCAGTCAAACTGTTGTAACAGTTTTGCAGGGCCTTTAATATTATTGTATCATGTTGTTTGTTTTTAATAAATAAATAAATAATAATAAAAAAAATAACACATACATACACACACACATACGCACTTCGCATTCGCGTCGCAGTTACATGCACAGACACGAGCGGCTGCATTTAAGGCCAAAGTAAATTTGTTGTTCTTTCATTAGTGTCGTATTAACTCATTATCTTTTATATTTGTACATTATGGTTTTTCTAATAATCAAACGGCTTAATACAATTAAAAAAAAAAACATGGTATACAAGTACCCCAGGTTCCCAAGATACAGGCTTCACCTAGTTTGGGGCCGATGGATACAAACATTGTTGATCTACATTTCGTCAAATCAGGTTCTATGCCAGGGTAAATCGTGTTTCCTGTCACTTAATCGTGCTCTCCGGTTTAAGGAATGTTGCATGACATGTTTTCTTTTAAGTACCAATGTAATCTTTTGTTAATGTTTTTCTGGTAAATAAATATTATTATTATTTTAGATATTTATTTAATTTTCTGTACATTAGGTTTTTTATAATAAATATTCAAATATAAAAGTAAAATAACAATACTAATACAAAAAAATAGACATTATAAAAAACCCAACCTACGAGTGCCGCCGGCAGCGGGGCAGGGCTCAAGCTACCGGTGGTTAGGGCTGCAGAGAGAGGAACTTCCTCACAATACGTGCCGTGTCGAGGAGTACTGCCTTCTGTATCTGGCCCTTGATCCAGCCATCTAGCGAGAGTCTCTTGAGGTGTTGGTCGAGACTCTTCGCTATAAGAACGTTTGCCGAAACAACTATCGGGACAATGATAGTCGAGTCAACATCCCACATGGCGGTCACCTCGTGAGCCAAGTCAAGGTACTTGCTGAGTTTGTCCTTCTCGGCCTTCACAAGGTTCTCGTCATGCGGGATGGTGATGTCGACGAGCACTGCCCGGCGTTGAGATCGATCTGTCAACATGATATCAGGCTTATTGGCAACAATAGTCCTTTCCATGATGACAGATCGATCCCAATAGAGCGTAGCACGACCATTTTCGAGAACTGGCGCCGGTGCGTACTTATAGTACGGCACTTCAGACTCAACAAGACCATATTGAAGAGCAAGTTGCTGATGAATGATCCTGGCTACGAGGTTATGTCTGTGCAAGTACTCGCCGTTGGCCAAATGCGAACGACCGGAAATTATATGTTTGAGGGACTCGCCGGGGCAACGGCATGCTCGACAAATGTCAACCGTGCTATCCCTCAGAATATATTTCCGGTAATTGTTCGTCATTATGACCTCGTCAGCAATTGCACAGCAACCTTCGGTTTCCCCAATGAGGTCACCAAATCGTAGCCAGTTTACAGACGCTAAAAAGACTACGTCGGGCCTTGTTAAGGCCCGGTAGAAGCGTCCTTGTAGCTCCTTGCTCTTCCATACGTTCTTGCGATCTTCAGTGCTCAACACCGTTGGTTTGCGCCAGTTCTCGTTTGCCAAGGAAAGAGGCGTGAGGCTCTTGTCTACTGCAACCACATCACGATGCATCCCACACTCATTGCTAAGGAAATAATCCCTGAGATTGTACACCTTGTGGTTGTGGAGATTCTTAGCATTTAACATGCCTCGACCTCCACATTTCCTCGGGATGTACAATCTCATAACAGATGAGCGTGGGTGCAACGTGCGATGTGATTTAAGCAGTAGACGGACCCTCCTATCCAGGGCGTCCAGTTCAGTCTGAGTCCACCTTAGTATGCCAAAGGAGTATGTGAGCAGCGGCATCACCCAGCCATTGAAGGCGCGCACCTTATTGCCACCCGACAAAAGACTATTAAGAACTTTTGTCAAGCGGCAGAAGAAGCGCTCCTTCACTGACTGCTTGACATCGCCGTCCACAATACCCAAAGACTGTGACATACCAAGATATTTGTAGGTTTCAACTTCGGAGAGAGATCTGAGAGTCATTGTCTCAGAAAGCTGCAAATTCGACGAATTTACAACTTTCCCTCGTTGAACATGCATGACCGCACACTTATCTACACCGAATTCCATCTTGATCGCGTTACTGAACTCTTGTGTGATTTTCAATAATGCGATAAGATCTTGGCGCTTCGATGCAAACAGTTTGAGGTCATCCATGAACAATAAGTGAGAAATGACTTCAGCTTCTCTACGAAGTCGATAGCCAAGCCCAGAATCCGTCAGCATAGAGCTGAGGGGATTCAAGGCTAGGCAAAACCACAAAGGACTCAGACTGTCACCCTGGAAGATGCCTCTTTCAATCTTTATCAAGCTAGGCGAATCAGAGGAGACATCTCGAGTACCTGGTTGACGAAGGACTGTGACCCACTGCCTCATACACACACCTAAAAAGGACCTCAAAGTTGCATCAACTTTATACAACTCTAAGATCCTTTCGAGCCATGAGTGAGGCACCGAGTCATAAGCCATTGGATTTCTGCACGTCAATCAATCAATTTAACTATTTATTTCATCTGCATTTTCAGTTTAATAATAAAATACTAGTGTGAAATAATATTTATCCTGGCTATGTCATACCCTCACAGCTTATACCATCGCCATCGTTTTCTCGTCTTTCCTGTCTACCCTATAGATAGATAGCTCTTAGTTGCATTTATACTTGCTCAGCTTGAAGTTAAGCCGGCCTTATCATTTTTAAATAGCATAGTTGCCACGCCATCCAACTGCAGGAAGAATCAAAAACCAAAAATACCAGGTTAATCCCAGCGATTATAACGCCCGCAAGCGCACGCGGTCCGAGCGAGCGTTAATGAAAAACCTGGTTAAGAACCATTATTAACCGGTATTTTCCTAACCGTTCCCAAGCCCGGCGCCTATTGCCTAACGCACTCGCAATCGCAATCGTTTTTAAATTGACAGTCAATTGTTCAAAAATCAATTGTTCCAGTTTTAACTCTCTGAAGTCGATTGCGTATGCGTTAGGCAATAGGCCAGCTGGTTCTTGCACCGTATTCGATCTGAAGTCGAGAAAATAAAATAACAGATCAATGGTAAAAAAAAAATTTGTAATAAACAATAAAAATTATGTAATCAAACAATAAAAAGAAAGAATAATCTTGGACTGCATTTTCTAGGATTCCAATATTTTTAGTATTAGGTAAAACATTAAAGTACAATTAAAACGAGTCACGGTCACTTAAAGTACCTCGGGGACCCGTTTGTATTGCACTCGAGTGTAGTTGGTGAGGAGAATGAAACAAACGTCGCTTCCGAATGAACTTTTATTGGACAAACGGCCGGCCGGGGCCGGTCGTCATACTTTACATCAACTTCTCTAATAAAATACAATTAATTATTTATTTAACTAACTATACCATAGTTACACCCGCTCCGACGCTTACCCTAATAGATCGTAAAAATAAACATATGTCTTAACCTATCTATGTCATATAACTCTTACGCTAGGAGGTGACGTTCCAAGAGAGCTATATTTGTACGTTAATTTAAATATATAAAGTGTGAGCGAAACGAAACGTTACCGCCAGTGTCAATTCACTGCACTGGTTGGTAGTGCAGCGAATTGGCCGCGCAAATTAAAATAAATGGTTTTTCGAGATACAATGTCACATATATCGCGAAAAGGACCGTTTACTTAGTATATACAGCGAAGTTAGGATTTAAACATACAGAATGTTGTACCGTAGAGATATGACGTTGTAATTGTTATGTTAGGATGAATGGAACCGTCGTCTAGGCCTCGTCTCTCGTCGCGCCGCTCTCTGCGAAAAAAAAACAATTAGGTAAGATAAATCATGTCGAAACGAATTTCTTGAAGTGAAGTTCGATCGATATTTTAGGTTCATTCGAATCTCATTCGAAACAAGTACAACTTGATGTTCCAATATTGAATATTTCTACTCGTCTAAATTTAGAAATGACACTTCGAACCCAATGCCGATGGTAGATACAAATGCAATTAAAAGTGTTTTAGTAAAAATTGATTGATTAGACAGTAAACTACCAATTTAATAGTTAAACTGTCGCGCCACGCAAATATGTGCTTACATTATAATGCTTTGAAAATCAAAGTTCGAAGTTACGTTCGCTCCGTTCCTGTCACGTCATTCGAAACTACAATGAGAGAAAGGAATGTAGCTAACGTAACTTCTAACTTCCATTTTCAAAGTAGGGCGTCAGGGGCTCTATTCTACTCGGTAAGGCCATATTGCTTTCGACATGCTATCATCTTGTTTTTACTCGGCCCTCGTTACTGTCAAGAGAGCTGTCATAATGTTGACAATACGATAACATGTCGAAAGCTATGTTTTTCCGAGTGGAATAGAAGTCACCCCTGACTTAACGAGTTTAGTGGCATCAAGTTGCAGTTCACAACATTAATGTAAAGATTTTATAAAACAGAAAAAAGGTATTTGTGCGTATAATATATGAATACATTAGCATACGTCAATTCTAAGTATACATTTTTCTTGTTTGCTAAAAGCAATGACGATCGTTGTTAACTTCCCTGAGTCATCAGTTACTTATGCTATCGTGTTATGAAGCTCTACATTCTGTCGTCCAATGATTATGAACTAAGCATTCTTCGTGCGGTGCTGAATGAGATAATTGTGCATAATTACAATGTGGTGCGATTTATTTACAGTGATTTTCGTGAGCATGCTCATTAACGCACGAGAACTCACGCTCCACTACAACCCTGGCTCCTCTTTCATTTTGAAAGTAGACTCGCCTTCGGACACTCAAAATGAAAACGATTGCGATTGCGAGTGCGTTAGGCAGTAAACCTGCTTGGAATTTATTCTACTTCATCAAAACAACTTTATTTGCGATTGTCCTCAATCGTTAAGTTTTGTCCTACTTTTCATTCGCCAAGAACGAAAATAGAAGACAGAGACAAAACAAAAGCAATAAAATACGATCATTGACAATATTTATTGACAATGTCCAAATATAAACCGGTGTTCATAAGAAAGATAACGGCTTGCTGGTATCCGATTGTTTGACCAAGAGTTACATTCGGCAAACGAATCATTTTACAAACTTAGTTTTGCAAAAACGTGTTTGAGTTCATAACGCCAAATTTTATATAAATTACATAATTTCACCACCAAAAATATACTGCGGTGGATGTTAGGTACCTATTTTTAAAGTGAAAATTGGTAAAAGGATACGGTTGGCCAAATGATAATTTGTGAAATATTAGTAAACCCATGTTACATGCTAAAGTGCGTCTGAGAATCGTTCTTCTGTCGTCCGCCACAGACGTTCAACTAAAGATACCGAGCAGGTAGTGGATTACTTATTTATTCCACTCGGACATTTGCATGTGTGACTAGGGAAGCCTGTTGTTTCCCATATTTTTTATTGATCATAATGTCATTGTTGACATAATTATTGATAGTCATCATCATCATCATCATCAGCCGCAAGACGTCCACTGCTGGACAAAGGCCTTCCCCAAGGTTTTCCACAATCCACAACGATCGATCCTCGCTGCTGTCATCCAGCGGTTTCCCGCGACCTTTATCAGATCGTCAATCCACCTTGAATGATTGATAGTGGTAATTTTAAAAGCGATGGAATCGTAAACTTTTCACAATTTCCCCAATATCTATCGTCAATTCCAGACCGGACAGAGATATACGAGTTCCCTAGCTCTATCTCGCTGCGTAACTGGAACTAGGCAAGTTTTAAGTTTGAATACGGCCTCAGACTGCCATGACGCGGATGCAATATCTCTGAAGTCTAGAACAATTAACTGATTGTGGCGCGTCCGCGGCAGTTGACGACCGTGAACACCTTAAATTAGCGGTGTCCATCACTGTAAATAAAAAAGGGTTTGAATTCACGACTTTTTTTTTAATGGTTAATGTAAATGGCTTCCTCGCCTTGCCACTGTTCCATAAAACGATAAAATTCAGTCAATTTGGGTCTGATTCTTTGTTAATCATTGTACTCATTGATATAAAAGTCTTGTCGAATTTATAGCTCAACAAGGAGGAGTCAATAAGAACTGAATTGTTGTACAATGTACTAACATAATTAAAACGAAATTTAATAAATACTTTAAACAGAAAAAAATAGTTCGCATCCGTTCGCTGAATAAGACAACATCAATTTCTTCCAGCTTAATTTTATAATTATCTTTTAAGAAACGTTCCTAACGAGCAATAAATTCATCTCCGCCCGCCAAATATTAATCGGTTTTTAATGACTCCGCTCAAAAACGCCCCATTCCACCTTTATCATATCCAATCCCATTTCCATTGTAAATTAACTACGGTGAGGGCAGTGACTGGACCTCTACTTCACATCTAGTAGCCCACCTTATTTAAAAAATATCGTTATCACACTGTTAACGTTATGACAGCTCTCACTGTCAAATGGGTTTAAAACTGACATAATGTTACTGTCAAATGGGTAACCTGTGATATGCTTACCGCTTATTACAGCATTTCCGCTTCTCATGAAGGTGACCAATTTCGAGAAATAGCGCCGCAAGAATCACAACAGACCTTTTTTTGAACAAATAGAGGATTTTCAGCATTTGAAATTGAAATACCCAGTCAAATTAATAAGTCTTTGACAATTTGTACGTTAGAAAGAACATCGACGGATTAAAACTCTTTGTGGTAATTTAAAAGTGTTTGAAAGCTAATAGAAACAAAAGAGTTTCAATAATTTTTAACTTTTAAATTAATCCCTTGAATGACCACAATTTACTAAGCGCCAATATTAAATAAACTTTTCCAAACTCGATTTTTTAATTTTAGTTACCTAAGTCGTTGCTTGACCGCCTACTGGTGACACCCTCCCGCGCCGAAAATTGTGGGTTCGAATCACGATTAGCACAACCTTTATGCAACAAGTGTAATGTCTAATCAGGGGCTTTTTTCTACTTTGTCCCTAGATCGTATTGTTCTTAACCCGGCCGCCATTATTGTCAATTCATTTTGTCTTCGTCTCCACTTCTACAGTAAAAACTTCCAAATTGTCCAAACAGGAATTTTGTTAACGTCATGGTAACTCTGATTAAGTTAACGCCGTGCAGATCCTAAACCACAGTAAGTGCTGTTTTTGCGATTTTTTGTTTTTTTGTGGGGTAGAATCAGTACAACAAGACGCATATTTGTGTATACTCGATTTATGATTTCGACGATGGGAACAGTTGAAAACCGAAGCCTCCACGTACAGTAAATGACAAAAAGTCAGTCAATTATTTTGATAATACTAACTAAAGTGCCTTAAAACGACTTACGGCTTAAAATTTTGACAATTCACTGATTAAAATACAGTAAACATCTAATTTTAAACCTTAATTAGCCAGTGAAGAGGTGTCAACTGTTAAGCCGAAAACAGATTAAAATACAGTAAAATATAAATGTACTAAAATAATTATACTGTGTTGTAAATCTTGTTGTTCTCCTTACTTAACTTACTAAGCTAAAGCACAGTAAACATATAATACTCTTATTTTAATTTGTATAATCCTTATCAACCATTTCTAAAAAAACATCTAAAACACAGTAACAATATTTATACTGTTATTTAAGTGGTAAATTTTCCGAATACAAGAGCATTATACAATCTAAAGTACAGTATCTGACTAACTTACTGTGTTTTAGATAGTAATTTGATTATTTTCGAATGTCTTTGCTGTATTCGTGGCAGCAGTTACTGTGCATTAGATCGGATTTTGGCCATCAGTCGCGTTCCTGCGTTGTGCGAAGCAGACCGTCCGGCGCCACGGAGCACGTGGACTGTCGAGGTAAGTACCTAAATGTTTGTTATATACAATTTCTTTTGAAATATGTCCAAGATCTTTGTCTAATGTGTATTTGCGTCTCACAGCGTTTGCTTAAAAAAAATGTGAGAGGCAATGCACATTGGACGAAGATCTTGGACAGTCAGCGTCATATAGTTCGTAGCATCCAAAGTAGCCAAATAGTTCGTTACACGTCCTTATGACTACGGTAATAAGGACGTGTAACGAACTATTTGGCTTCTTTGGATGCTACGAACTATATGACGCTGACTGGACAAGTGGAATACCACCCTAAAAAGTTATATTAAAAACAAACTACAGATGCTCATTATTATCTAATCAATTCATTGTTAGTTTGCTTTTATATATAATTAATTCTTGTCTTTATTTCATTCTCAATTGGTTCATTAAAGTTAAGTTACTAACTGCCGCACTCGGAGACGTCGATTAAATTTAATGCTTGATTAAAGTTTCTGCTGTCAGTTTCTTTGCTATAGCAATAGAATAAGACAACACGTCACTAAACAAGCGTTAAATTTAATTGACGTCTCTGAGTGCGGCAGTAAGTAATTCTGATCAAATTACCGATTTCCGAACATTGTTTTTTTGTTACCTATATACTTACTGGCCCGCAAAACTAAGTATCACACTCTGTTAGAGATTTACCTATTCTAAAAGTGTAATACTAAGTTTTGCGGGCCAATGTATAACGTATAGTCCGATTGTTTTAAAGTAGGTACGATCGCCCACACTGTTAACTGTACATCGGTAGACCTTATTCATTTTGTAATAAGGTCCACCGATGTACAGTTAAGAGTGTTTGCTGTTTGTATGATATATGAAAATGGGTCAATCAACTATTAATATCCTACACTATTTTATTTAACTTTGTAAGGCTTTTAATTAAAAACAAAAACTAAATGGGTTTTCTTTAAAATATTGCGTTTTTTTATTACACAGATACCTAAACAGTGAATTCTATATCCCGGTTGATATCTTTATTAAACAATAAAATTAAATGTTGTCCCCAGTTTAGTATGAAAATAGTGGTTTGTCCCCTAAGTTACCAGTATTTTTGGCAAACATATTATTCTGATTTGGATAGCTTATTTTCACTGACAATGAATCTATTGATTAAAAAATATAGTTCATACCGGGCTTTGGTTTAATAGTGTTGAATAAATAAGAGTTATCTAAATGAACAAAGAATAGTTATTGACTGACCCAAATACCTACCACATTTCGTAATTCGTGTGAAACACTGGTCGGGTCCCTTGTTTGACATAAACGTATTTTACCTACCTACCTAACTCTATATTTATCTAAGTATTGATTTGAAACAAAACCTTGTATATAAGTATGTTATTTCGTTTTCAGAAAAATGAATAGCAGAACAAAAAAAATTAGAGCCATAGTTAAAAGTTTAGAAAACAATGATGAATTGCAAAGCCAAAGTAATCAGAAAGAAAACTTTACCACTACTCAAAGTCAAAGAAATATCTGTAGTAAAACCAGTTTGGAAAAGCACCGACTTGATGAAGAACTTACCGCTGATTGGCCGCTACCGAAACAAAGTGAATACGCCAATTCCTTTGATCTTGTACACCAATATGATTTTACCAAATTAATGCAGCCCCTAGTTAGCCCAGAAGATTTGCAACTTGACCATGAAACATCTACAACACAGCAATGTCCGGACCAGCCAGAAATAGTGTTAAAATATTTCGAGCCGGGACATACTTTCATGTCAGCAGATTCATTTCACTACAATGTCGAGCAATCACTCCAAAAAGTACAAAAAGTGTACGATTTCGGAGATTTTACTAGAGCCGTAGAAGGGGCGAGCACGGGAAAAGTTCTTGTAAAATCTATGGGTCTTTCAGATTTCTATGTCTTCAAATCTCACATCGCACAACAAAAGTTAAGGGATGGCCAGGAAAATCGAGTTTATTTAAAGGATATTGTTGAAGTCATGGTGCAGAGGGGACAGTATTGTTTGTTTTTCAAGAAAGATTTCGACTCAGAGGAATATGAAAAATTGAAAAATTGTCTAAAATCTAAAAAGATCCCTGATGCACCAGTGAGATGTGTCCCTCAAGGTGTAGCTGCTAAAAGAAAACAGGATCTTATTAAAAAGCTGGGACCACTGATGCCTAAAAACAGAATAGGATTCTGGAAACAATTCCCTGTCACTTCAGGCCCGGATGAAAGAGTATATTTTGAGTTTGAAAATAGTGATGAAGATATATAATTGATAATTTCAAAATTACTTAGGGCCACTTGCAGCAAAAATTTAAATCTAGATTAATGCTAAAGTTCAGTTTAGTTATGTCAAAATGTATGGAACTGTCATTCTCAAATATAGATTTAAGCTTAATCTTGATTTAAAAAATTTCTTGCAAGTGCTCCCTTACATAAACTTTTTTACCTACCAGTATTTTTTAATTAAGTAGTAATGTAAGCGACGAAAAAGTCTGAATTTTAATACTTTTCTCAGGATCTCATTAATTATGTGCCATTACCATTAGTAAAAAATAAGAGTAGGTAAGTACTTAGTAGCTAACGTAAATAATAAAACAAAATGCCTTACAAAGTCTGATTTTGTGATACATTGTTACTTAAAGTTACCTCTTTAAAATAAGTTATTATGTGTAATGTAATTACATTAATTTTTATCTAGAATTACAGTTTTGTTTAAATTATCGTGTTTTATTTCTTATATACCCAAAGAATCTATAGTGACCTATACTAAGTAAATAACAGTAAAGTGCCTATGATACTGTAGTTTAGCATGCAATCAGCGCCGTCTTAATGAGTGTCCGAGTCTTGTATACAGTAACCCGATTTTTTACTGTACTTTATTCTGCTTTTATTACGATTTTATATCTATCTTGGGGTACAGTAAATGTTTCAAATTTGAAAAAATCCAAATATTTTATTTCAGGACACGTTGAAAATATTTTTATTTACGTCATCATATTCTGTGTCTTCCATACTTTATTTTTACATTAAAAAAATTGTAAATATTCGTAGGTAAAGTGGAAAAAAAGTGTATTGAAAGGGTTTTTTGCGTTTTTCTCGAAACTTACTTTTTGCACTTACTGTGGTTTAGGATCTGCACGGCAGAACAGTCAATGGGATCATATCGTCAGCCCAGCTGCGACGCGCCTCAAGTCCAGGAACAGCTTCGTTACTAATCTTCCCCCCCCAAAATCGAACGCCACATGAAGCAAGAATGTCTGCTGAGAACAAATGGCTTGACGAAACTACTCAATATATTGCTCCAAAGGCATCTGCCTCCAGGAGCAATAGAAATGTGGGCCGCCTGGTGCTCCCTCAACCGTATCCGAGTCGGAGTAATGGTCGGTCCAAGGATAATCTCCTCAAGTGGGGTATTCTACCAGCAAACTCAAAGTCCGAATGTGTCTGTAGGTCACATCACATCAAACGACGCAGCATAACTATGATGCAGTGCCCTCTGTGCCCAGTCACGTGCACTACCGATGATCTTTGAAGATCTACACCCCGCGGGAAACAAATAGCATAAGAACACTTGGATCAACTTTACACGATAAGAAGAAGAAGAATCATTTCAGCCTTGAGACGTCCACTGCTGGACGTATGCCTTCCCCAAGGTTTGCACCCGTCCTGCGATCCATTGGTTTCCCGCAACCTTAACCACGTCGTCGGCCCACCCTTTCAAAGGTCTATCCACACCGTGTCTTGCAGTACGCGGACGCCACTCAAGAACTCTTTTACCCCATTGGCCATCGAATATGGTTTACAAATTATAAAATGGAGTAGACGGCGACCTCTTATGTTACAGCTGCTGACTTCGTCTTGTGAATTTAAAATGTTGTCACATCTCTCTCGGTTTTCATTTCAGGTGAATTCCTATTAAGAACCAACAAGAAGCGGAGTTTTTGCTTGTATATTTCAAGAATATTATATCCTTGGTTTAATGCCAAGGGTACCCAACAACAGCAAAGAATCTCGTCGGGTTTAATTTATTAATTAATGTTGATGTAACTTACGAGTGTATGGCGAATGAAAAATTTTGTAAAATGAATCGTCTAGTTGATGTAACAAGGTTCCATGGTAGTTCAAAAATCAAAAAACGAGACTCCTCACAAAACCTCATTAAAAAAAAACGCCGTTATATGTAAGTACAATGCTGGATAAAATCAAGTGAAGTAATGTTTAAGTTGGTGTAAGCCCGGCGGTTTGTCCGCGGGAGTTTTTAAGCCTCAGCTAAGCCTTGAAGCTGCTTCATTAATTCTTATTAACGTGGTTCAAGTTACTAAGTTTTAATTTAATGAGTTGTCTCGCGAAATGTGTGCCATTTGTTGCCGAACACAGCGCTCTCGTAGCTTGCGTTAAGTTAGGAAATTCGTTTTTGACATAAGCGCGACAAAATATTTTCGAAGTCAGCACAAAAATAGAGCTGCTTATCTTTGGGCCACTTTTATGTTTTTAAATTAAATCCAAATTAAACCGATTTGGAGGAAGAAGTACAGAGAAATTGTAAGTAAGTATTTGGACCTCTTAAACAACTCAAATCCAAAAAATCTCACCAAAAATTAAAGGACACAGCCATATCAGCCGGATGTTCTTTTCTGCTCATTCATGAAGCTGCTGCAGGTGTTTGCTACCAGTTCCTTAGACTACGGAAGGCAAGACACTTGTACCACTCTGGGAACATTCAGTAAATGGTGGTGATCTTCGGACGTTCAAAATATCCTATCAAAAGTGATCCCTCTAAGTTTATAACTGCATTTATTATCTCCAAAATCAATGTCATCGCATCTTAAAATGCCTAGGCTAGACTTACGAGCACGGTGAAAATTTGACACTTTCTCAATGTTTCTCTCTCCTTGATTCGAACAATTAGTGATCTTTGTAAATGAACGGCGTAAAGTGTCGCATTCGTCACTGTCGCCGCCACTCGATCGTCGGTCCCCGCTTACACCATTTACAATGCTCGTTTACTTACTGATTTAAGATACTCTTTCATTAACAGGGCTCCTGTAAAAAAATGCTCCTGCAATAATTCTAGACTAATGGAGGGTTAGTTATCTAACTTTTGTTTTACTTGTGTAAGTGGGTAATTGAAAATTGAAAGTTCTAAAAATGTATGCCCTTGACTGAAATGATTGGCAGTCTAAGTCTAGCCACTTCATCATTGCGTTCACAAGATTGTTTCCGAATGTTTTTTTTACATTTCTATGGTTTTCTTTCTTCCTCCGTCTGAGTAAAAAAGAATTAAAAAGAAGTCGAGCCCAAATCCATCATTCCTTCTCCACCCCCACCCGACTTTTCCTTTAAAGGTGTAGTACGTGTTTGTGGCCAGCAATGATCGCATGCATACGAGTATCATTAAGTATGTCTATAAAAACCACTTGTCCTACCCGAATGATTCAGTTTACTTAGAACTATTTACAATTCTTATACCTACAGATTTGTGCTACTTATATTAACTTATAGTGCTCACATTTGTGCCATTTACATTTATTTACAAGGCCCATATCCTACTGATTCGTGCTGTGGTGGAAGCGTGATGTACACTGAGCGCGTGGACGTGCGATGATCAAGGTGTTGTTACACACACATACATAAACGTACACTCATTTGCATGATAAACACCTATTAGACGAGATAGGCATCTCTATTGATGGGCACTTACGTGCTGGTGAAACGTTATTACACAATAATTTTAATAAAATATAACAAAGAATATCGTAAAACTTGAATCAATTGTGCGGGTACATTTTCTCTCAAGCGGAGCTGGTAAGAGACATCGATATAAGCGATGAATGGCGATGAACCAGATTGTTTGAATGAATGTCTCTAGTTACAATCTAATTAGACATTATCCGTGTTATGCCTTCTTTCTTCAATCAGATCCGCTCGAGTGAAAACACACCATTACAAGTTTCAAATCTCTATTATGAATTTCGTTTCACCTGCAATGCATGTGTGGAAGACATCGTTATAAAATAGCCAAAAGTATGGCTGCCTTAGAAACACATTGGCTCATGATTAGTGCAAACGACAGTCAAATATTTTTTTCAAATTTGTTTTGTAGTTATTATTCCCCGTGACATAAACAAGAAACAAACACAGCATAGAGACACTAGCGAGGAAGAGAAGGAAGAAGACTAAGAAGCGCTAACTACTCTAGATACACGAATGCCACAGATGCGCCGGCGCGGCGCTGTTACCGTTGGCCTCGTCGTCTAGGGCGGCACGCTTGCCCCACATGCCCCGTAAGTTCGTCCAGCCAGGCTCTCGCTTCCAGTAATACGCTCCTGTTGATTTAACATCATCCAGAATCAAATCCCCAGTGTCAACTACAACTTTAAAATTGTGATAGGGCGTGACATTAGCCGAAATAAATTCTAAATTCCGTATCATCACAATGAATGCGAGATAAAGTATAACAGCGTCGTCATCAAAAACAGAACTTCTATACTCATCAACTTCAATTTAAAACATATTATAAGGTGTGACATCATCCAAGGTGAGATCCTCGTCATTAATCGTCGTCGTAAATGTGTGACAATGTGTAACATCTCAGTGGTCGAAAAACAAATCCCGTACATCAACGGAACTTTACATGTAATATTATCGTCACTAAAAATCCAATTTATTTTATCAACGGGAGTAAAATCCTAAATTAAACGTTTGATAAGATGAAGAAGAAGAAGAACCCATGGTTTCTGTAAGTCCCTCTTCCACCCTCCATATTTAAAAAACTCTTTTAATGAAAACGTAGTACCTACTTTAACGACAGAATAATTTAAGCTTTAAGATTGATGATACAATAACTAGCTTAGCTGACGTGGGATAATTACAAAACACAGAGATGCTATACCCTATATCCTAAAATACCTGAAGACTTGTTTGACTAGAGATCTAGGTGTTTATATTAAACCCTTTTTCAATCTCAGACCCTTTTCCACAAAGGTATTTGTAGCATCCGCGGGGACTTTCAACGGCTACTGAATTAAACCCAGGATTAAACACTAAGAGGATTAATAAGTCTATTGTCTGGATTATTCGAGGATCGACTTAAAAGGGAAATTTAAATGAAAGCGATTGTTATTGGAATCTGAACCGTTGAAAGGATGATATCGACGGGGAAAGTAATATCATTGTAGCAAGACAAATAGAGTTGGAAATGCATTGTTACTTGTAGAAGGTTGGGCTCGAGTAATGCAGACATTTGCATAGTGGTGGTGTTGACGATGACTAGCCTAGTTGGTAGTGACTGTAAGCGAAGCTAGCGGTCTTGGGTTCCCTCGATTTAGTATTAGGGTACATTATTTTGATTTAACACGATTTATTTTCCTAAGTCTTGGGTGTTTCCTACGAAGCACATATATTTATTTATTGACGTTGTCCGAAGGAGTTAAGATATTTTTACCCAATATTCCAAATCTGGTGTTATAGGAATCGGGAGTATAAAGTGAAATCTGGTATTTTACAATTCTAATGTACCGGGATATTAACGAACGAACGAGAATCACATGCACGAAAGTTTACTTACTTAACTAAATAAATTGAAAGACCGTTTACGTCTCGTTCGATGTGTCAATTATCTAGAAAAGGAAATGTGGCTAGCACATCCAGTACTATCGTGGTACTACTTTTGAAGCGTAAACAAGGTGATTTAGATATTTTTAGATGTTTAATGAACTTAAGAAGCTAATTTGTCAGCAGCGCCGCCCCGCGGATTAAGACTAACAGCCGCCGAGACGCTTCAGCGGCGCCTCCAGCCAGCTAATCCACTTAGGAGTTTGGAAGTGTTTCAGAAACGGAGCTCGTTTCCTTCAAGCTTTTTGTGACAGAAGTCTACCCTTGAAAAGTAGTCTGTTTGTCTGTTACACGTTAAATATTTTATCCGCGTGTCTGTCTCCGTTAATTAGTTCCTTGGGTCTGGTTTAGTGTTCCAGGACAAAACGTTGTACAATCACAATGGTTAGCACAATTTGAATTTTGTCGCGCGTCTCTTTCGATGTACACTAGATAGAGACGGATTATCGGGCGAAAAACGAGTCGCGGGCCACTTGTGCTTGCCGTTTAGCTGTATAAATAGCTGTACACTTTAATACCCTGTCGCTTTACCGTCATGCTTAAATTAAAAGTAACAGTTAAGATCAGTGGACAGTCTCACACTAATTGATTATAAACTCTAGCGTTGTACTATGGATACTACACACTTAAATATAGAAAACACCCAAGACTTCTGAACAAATACTCGAGCTCATTACAAAATGCGCTTATCTAACCTACTAACTAACTGCATCATTAAAATAGGCCAGATAAATAACAATTTAAAATAAATAAATATCAGACAATCTCACACAAATTGACCCAGTCCCAAACTAAGTTTTAGGCTATTTCTGTTTCAGACAGTTATTTGTTACGCCGGTGAAACAGGCCGTCTGCACCGAGTCGGCATCCCAGATTGAATCACTGTCCCCGGATTGAGCTGCTCGGATACGGATCTCGCGGCTGCCGGGAAATTGACCGCTATCTTAAATGTTTACTCGATTACGAGACGAGTTATTTTCGACGAGTTGAAGATTGTTGCAAGCAGGCGGATAAATTGGAAGGAAATGTAATAACGATGTTTTAACTCAGAAAAAACCGAATATCCAAGAAGAAGTGTAATGTTCTTAATATGTATGGTTCTATGTTATCTCCGAGGCTGACGCACGTCCCGATTTCGACTTATGATAAATGAAGACATCAAGTGATGCGTTAATACATACATATATTACTCGTACAGTGTACCAAATAATTATATTATAAAATGGCAAACCCATTAAACCCCATCGTGTGAAGTATCAAAGAAAAGAGTTCGACACGACGATCTCAGAAATAGTAGAGTGGAAACATGTGTAGTAATATGAACAGTTACTCTGAAATACGGAAACTGTTAGACTTGTAATAATAACAACTGGACACTGAACGCACATTGATACAGCGCCGCTCTAAGTACCGGTAAGTAATTTAGTTTCCTTGAACTATGGGTACCTGATTTAAAGGTATAATTATATAGATAGATAAATGCGTCGAGCGGGATTCGATCTCGAGACGCTTTGTACTGTATACAGTTGGACTATTTCTCGACCATCGAATCAGACAAGGAATAAACGATAACAAAGTAACTTAATTCCGTAACGTGAACATGCCTAAGTCTTCCACCAATTTCCAGCAGGAGGCTGTTGTTCAGAAGAAGCACCACAAGAAACCCAACCGACAAACTTGATAACTTTTAAAATTACTTGAACCATGGAATCATGACCTGCTTTTCCCACAGCTATCCACAAGGAAGTGATTGCTCACAAGGCTTGACTGAATCTTCGTATGTTTCACCGCTCCGTCTGCGCTCGACCGAAAAATCGAATACAAGTAAACTTCGCAACTTAATACAGTTCGAAGGAAATCACCCAAAAAGAAGACATTTCACGTCGGAGTAACTTGTATATAATCTGTGACGTCGGAGCGTTCAGTTCGGTCAACCAGGGACACACTTAGAATAATCTGAATAATAAGATACAATAGCATAGATTGAACGAGCCCCTAAAGGAATGGAAAATAATATAGTCTAATTAGTCTACAGTTACGTGGAAAGTTTCTAAAAGAAGGTATTAGATTAGTATGAAGTGACTTGAGACATAATTAGACACAGTACCGAGAAAGTCAGCTATAAGGAAAATGTGATTAAATCCCAACAGTATAAGACACTCCTACGCAATATCTATCTTAAGAATATAATTGCCTACTCACTTTAATAGGACTACTGAAAGTAATTACACAAGTATAAATAAATATGTTGAAATACAAAAGAACATCCCAGGGACTAAAACTATAAATAAACAACTACCCTAAGGCCATAAAGAACAGAGTAAATACTAAAAACCCCTATTTCAGGAATTGTGCTTATATAGTGATGTGTTTCAATATACTCGTGATAAATTAACTCGTGTTATTTATACGTGACAAATTAACCTCATTTTTTTGCACTACTTGTTTGTCACTCTGTATGTACATCTTATTCAGACTCTGACTGAACAAAAGGGACAACAATGAGCGGCAACAGAATAGATCCAAGTGATGATAGGCTTTTAGAGGGCATCTACTTTTTTATGTTGCCGACCACAGCAAAAAACTCCTATGCGCATCTGGGACGCAAAAGTATGAAAATCTTATACTAGACTAATGGGCATTCTTACAGACTGATACAATGGAGTCCATTAACCAACTAAATTCTAATAAGAGGTAGAAAGGAAAGACACAAGCGCTACAGAAGCGGCACGTACCGCTGTTAAGCTGCTGCTTGACGGGGCGCTTGCCCCAGGCGCCGTGCAGCTCGGACCAGGCCTTCTTCTCGGGGGAGTCCAGAACCAGGTGCTCACCAGTTTCGATCTAAACAAACAACATACGTCAGAATCCGATGCCGTGAGCCGTGAACTCCAGTACCTTCGTACAGTCATGTCTTTACCGGGCTAGATGCATCAGTATCTTGACAGGGCATGAAAGTGTCCCCTTAGCAAGACACCTAAAATCTCCAATGTTTAACTCGGAATGACACCTTGCATAAACGGGGCGCATCGAAAAAGTGACAGGAATAGACAAGCAGTTCTATGTAGTTTTGACTCCTCGATCCAGTCATGCGTAAGTCAAACGGAGTCAGAGTATTTTCCAGGTCTAATAATTTTCAATACTATAACCCGGGAGCTAGATGCCATAGTGGAATCCGGTCTTTTGTTCAAGAAAGAAAGTGTTCCAGACATTCTAGCCAGTGGGCGTGTCCGACCAGATCGAAATAACCGCGTCATATAGTAGATCTGACCTGCTGAAGGGGTACCAGTTGTTCCGCGTTTTCCAAGTCTTCGTAGTCGTTCTCAGGTCCGGAGCGCTTGCCCCAGGAGCCGTGGAAGTTGGCCCACTTTTCCTGCAAACAAACCTCATTAATCTGTGAAGTTCTCTAAAAGATGTAAAACGGAATTATGTAGCGAAATTGCTGCCTTGCATTTGGATACCCCTGTGTAGACATGTACAGTCGGCCAAATAAGTCGGCGGTTTTAATGTTTACATAAATTCCTATAAATTAAATATTGTCGCTAACTGCCACTCTTTATTGATAGACACATCTTATCGACCTAGTTATTTTAAAAGTGCAAACAAATTTCTACCTTATGAGTAGGTGGTAGACCACTTATTTGGCCTACTGTATAAAAAGATGACAATTGTAACTAACATTCAGTTTTTTTTGTTGCTTTGGCGTTACTACTAGATCTAAAGAGATCCTATTAGAGATTTCAGGCATTCCATCATCAAAATAAAGTTTCGAGGTAACCTGGTAAAATTTTAGTATCTTTACTTACCGGTGCCCTCTTGCCCCAAGCCGAGCTCATGTCTTGCCAGCCGCGTTTGCCCCAAGCCGAGGACATGTCTTGCCAGCCACGTTTCCCCCAGGCGGAGTTTAGGTCTTGCCAGGCTCGCTTGCCCCACGGGACCTGGTTCAGGTCAGACCAGCCGCGTTTGCCCCAAGCCGAGTTCAGATCTTGCCAGCCACGTTTTCCCCAAGCTGAATTCAGATCCTGCCAGCCTCGCTTGCCCCAAGCTGAGTTAAGGTCTTGCCAGGCGCGTTTGCCCCAGGCGGAGTTAAGGTCCTGCCAGGCGCGCTTTCCCCAAGCGGAGTTGAGGTCCTGCCACCCTCGCTTGCCCCACCCGCCGTGCAGACTGTTCCAGGCTCGCTTCTCTTCATCAGTAAGCTCCACGTCGTTCTCATTCTGAAAAAAATGCACATTCAGACAGGTCTAAACTAAGTTTATAGGGGTTTACAGTCTCGACCCATAACTTAAATATAGCTTAGTATAGGTAAACAACTTAAGTAAAGCTCCTCTTGCATGTAGTTGTAACACATCTGTATAGACCGTTCGACATTCTATATTTGAAATTTGACGTAAATTCCATATAACATATAAGTTTTGTAGACAACTACATGCAAGAGGAGCTTTACTTAAGTTTTTTACCTATACTAACCCCAATGTATTTTTCATGTTGCGTTTGACATGTTATCGTATTGTTTTTAATTTGGCCGTCATTACTGTCAGATAAATAAGAGCTCCGAGTATCGCACTGTTGACAATACTTTATTGAATTTAAATAAATATTATTCATTACTGTTTATTTATTTTTTCAATTAAAGAAAAAATATTACTATAGAGTATTAATTGCATACGATAAGATAAAGTTAAGATACATATATTTATAAAAATACAGGTTACAAACAAAATCATCGCTACCGTCCCCGCAGTGTGGGGACCCTGCGTTGTGAAATAATAAATAATAATATGCTTATCATTTGCTTTGCAGGTTTAACATTACAACTGGGTCGATATTTAACTTTGTTTGAAACCATATTGCTCTTATGATTCGTATCATCAACTAAATATGCTCTTAATTACAAGATGAACTGCCCATTTGAATTAACTGTAAATAATACATTTGTCACGCAGCAGTTCCCAAGGAGTGTCATAACCGCCGTCGCCCAGTTCCTGCAATGATGGACTCGGCTAAAGAGGACTCCGATTAACAGCGGCCTAGTCCGAGGACGTGGTCTAGGTTCGCAAACTGCCTGTGACAGAAGGACTGCGGGGTTAAGGGTTCCCACTTGTCGGTTGTCGGATCCGATAAAATGTCGGATGTTCTAGTGGCAATACATTTTATATGAAGCTTTTATGGATGGACGTTTAGATTGTCGTCTCTAAAGAGGCATCTTAACCATTGTCTATCTAGGTATATATATAGCTAATTGACGATCGATCACCGCACAGCCAAAACTGCTGGACCTAAGTAGAGACCTGACATTTGGAGGGAGTATTCCTTGGACCACTAGGGGTGCACTGAGAAAAGATTTTCCGAAAATCGACCCCCAAAGGGAAGAAATATGAAATTTATTACTGCCTGCCTACCTAAATCAGTTTATTATGGTCCCAAGAGGGATGGCAGCTAGCATAACAATTAAAAAAAAACAATACCACAACGTAAAAACGGTAAGTACAAAGTATTAGGTTAATCGCATAAACCCAATCTGATTGTGAATTCAGAGGACGCGACGGAAAAATCTTTGAAATTGTTTGGCACATTAACTTGAGGCGAGTAATCACGCCAGTGGCGGGCGAGTACTGGGGCGAGTGGGGCGAGTGAGACAAGTCGGTCTATTATTATTCTATTAAAGTGTTTGCCGGGGAATGTTAATTGTGTTGTGAACGTGCGGCCCAGTGTTAGCGGGGGCGATTTTCTATTTTCCTTTGGTCTAAGGTTATATTACGTAACACTCAATGAGGTATGATTTAAAAAAATGTTTTTAATATGTTAGATGTTATTATTTAAAAAAAACAGCTGCTCTGACCCCTCACAAACCCTGTTTGATTTAAAGGCTCCCTTATTTAAACGAATTGTATTACTATTCGAATTAACAAAAAATATTAAACCATCATTGGAATATAACAAAACACAAAATAAGCGCAAGACGTCGAGTTGCATTTATTATTTTTCCTACTCCTGTACTTTTATGTCATTTATATAGTCACGATCACTAATATAAGAATATAGATAATATGTCCGCAGAACATTCCGTAGAAAAGTCTATCTAGTCTATTCCCCTTAACAGCACTTGTGCTTTTTTGAGCCAAAACGTTATGCCTAGCTGCCAAAGCTTACACCTAGGTTAATTTGACCAATCAAAATACTTCACCAAATTAAACCACCAATCACAATACACATTGACTGTCAATCGGAACGTTAGGTTCTTTTTGGTATGTAAACTCTTTTATTAATTTAACTCTTTAAAAAAACATTTTATTTGGTATCAAACAACCAGAACGCAGCTATATTAAAATCGACCAATCAGGTAAAAGAATTCATTTCTCAAATCATTAGGTGTTTTTTAGTCCCTATTTCACAAGTTAAATCGATTGTGCAACTTTTTTTAAAAATATGAAACCTGGCAAGTGCACATCAATTTAAAAACAAAGTTAACCATAGACACATATTTTATTGTTTTCGAATGTTTCTCGCTCGTTTGTTGTTCTGTGCTTCGTTCGTTCGTATTCTAACCTAGGTATATTAATAAAATTTTGTTAATTTAATTTTGCATTTTATTTGAAACCTAGTCGTAGAAAAAGTATTGTATGCAATGCTGTATAACTAAGTCAAAAAATACTCGTGGCGTCTTGCTTTACCACACCACTCGTCTTTTTTGACCTCTCTTATACAACTGTTGCATAAACTACTATTAATTTTAGCTTAATTTAATCAAGTAGTTTTGCTCAAATATTTTTATTTGTTAATACTCATGCGTGCATTTTATGGATGATCTCCCTATTTTTGATTTTGTATGTTGATGTGATAACTAATGAATTGAAACGTTAAAACGTTTTTTATGTAACTGGTTAAAATTAATTATGTACCTACACTATATCCATGGCTGACCACGGGTGAGCTCAAATTCAGCCTAGCTGTGCTCATGCCTTTTTCATTACCGCAACTTTGTTGTGAATCTATGTTAAATGTCTAAATGTAATGAAATAAATGCATTAGATTTGATTTGATTTGAAAATGGAGTAGGTAGAATGATAACAAGCCCGTGATACATGCCATCAAATCCTGTGCTTCCGAACGGTTTCATCTCACCTAAAAGGTATACTCTGCTTCAAGCCGACTATAGCAGAAAACATTTGGCTGAAGCTAAAACAATTTTCTATTGGATCGTAGTTCTTACTCTTACAAGAAATTTAATCTCTTTATGAAAGAATAAATTTAATAACATGCCTGAGTCTCCCGCTGTCACTGGCACCGCGCATTCCTAAGTTTTCCCTCCTGTTCCCACTCCGCGACTTTGTTCCCTGTCCGTTGTGTCGCTTTCCGCTCTTGTTACTTTCTTTCGTTACCGACAACTAACTAAGTGTGGTTTTTGTTGTGTCGCCAAAGTTAAATAGGGTTCTGGAACTATTAGCGGTGTTTTAAACAAACGGGAAACTTGGAGACTATTCGTTTCAAGCTTGATTCGCTACGAAGTTTGTGATTAATGTAGGTATCACGGCCTTGCCGCGACTTTAGGCGACGGCGGTGGCGGTGGGCGGCGATTGCCAAAAACAACTGTGTAAGATGTAGGTATGGAGATAGCAGCGTCGTGAGCGGAGGTTTCCATGTTCTTTTTTCCGCTTGCCGCCCTCTCAAGCCTAGTATGATCCTAGGACAGTGTCAGAAAAAATACAACGTGTTGAAGATTTTCGATATCATTGCAGAATCAAACGAAGGCTGCGGGAATACTTTGACGTTTACAATATTAGCGGCAGCGCGTTCTGGACTGGAACGAGTCAAGACTTCAAGAGCTTCGAGTATAATCAAAGCGATATGGGCGAGCGAATATGGGTTGTTTCAATAGAAATAAATATGATTTTGATTACATGTCTTGTACATCTAAATGTTATAAAGTGGAAGGGAAAGTTTGCAATGATATGACAACAAGAATATGAAGTGAAGGGGAAATGAGTAGAGTTGACGAACAGTTTTGCGGCATTGATGCAATACCTCGCTGTTCTCATGGTTAGCAACGGGATGGCAATTTCAATATTGCTGATTTCCTTGGGCATAAGACCCCAACAACCACCAGAGCCCCGTTTCGCGAAACTTGCTAGACTACAATATTAGTTCCCGCATTATTTTCTACAAATCTAGGCTACTACTGTCAATATACCGCATGGAGTTGGAAAAAACGTGCGACAGGTTGTTAGGTTGTTAGTGTTTTCGATGTGATAGGAGTACTGTGACGGTACCTGCGCAGGCGCATCCCTGCGCGGGTCGGGCGCGGCCGCCGCCAGCGTCGACAGCGTCAGCGCCCCCAGCCACAGCGCCGCCACACACCAACGCATCTGCAACAAGCAAACATACATGTTAATTTAGTTAACACACCAACACATCTGCCATAAATATCGTAAAGTGACCAAGTGAACATATCATACTCGTTCCAAATGATTATGCTAGATCATCAGGATTGGGAAAAATGAATGGCTAAAATAGGAGAGAATGAGACGCCATCATCATCTCATCAGCCGCTGGATATAGGCCTAGTTAGAGGATAGTCCCGCGATCTCGTCCCGTACTTAGCAGATTCCTGCGACCTTCATCGGGAGGGCGTGACACCTCGGGGGGGACTAACTACACTTCATCTTCCTGTCCACGATTGCCATTTGAGACCTGTTGACCTCAGCGGCCATCCGCCCTACGCAATTAATAAAATGTATTTTAAAACATCAATAACCATCATAGTGTTTACGACGACACGTGCCCGTTAGGAATTGCACACACAATTTAATTTCTTGCAATTGGACTAGTGCATGTGCCTTGACAGTATTTTTACTAACCGTAAATCATATAGTATATTACAAAGTACAAAGTAATAAGTTTAGATAAAGTCGGATTTGCAAATCGGATCCTACGAGACGGCCACGATTTTTTCACTATACATAGCTTTTTAACGCGATCATCAAATACCGTTGTCCATAATATTACACGAATGTTCATCAGGAAATTCAGAACAGACAAACGTAGACGTTGAAGTGTTTACAAAGCCGATTTGTTTAAAAGACATGCGTCTAACGGCCAAACCCTATATTCAAACCGCGGATAGATAAGCCTTACTACGGGTTAAAATTTGACATTTGCCCATACAAAATGTGTCAAATTTCAATCCGAAGTAAGCCTATCTATCCGCGGTTTGAATATTGGGTTCCGACATAACCCGCTACGATCTAACTTAGCACTTAACTGCTTGCCAAATCCCGCGAACACCGCCACTACCGTAATGCACTGTAGAGTTTACACGGGCAGAGATTGTTGTACCAAGTACCGCTGAGTACTAATACGTGGGTATTACAATACGGTAGTGTTTTGGTTACAACCCTTATCAACCCTGTTTTGAAATGGATACGCTTTGCTCAAAAAATGATTTCTTCTTCTTGGATATTCCGAAACAGCTTAACCTCTTTATAGTCATAGACTTGGATGTTTATTTGAAGTCACTTCGTGGTGTTTATTGAATTTAATTACTAGATGCATTTATTAATATGTAGGTTCCAAATTTAACATTTAAATTAAGCAGCGACATTAAAAGCACTTGAAGCTAGGGTTACCAGATGAAAAAATTAAAAGTCCGGAGAAAAGGCGTGATTTCAATTGAAAAATCCTGAGATTTTGTTGGAATTAGAGAATTTTCTCTCAGACGTAATTAAACAAATTAAAAAAGTCTTTACCAAAGTTGATTACTTCAATTATTTTCTCTATTAGGAAGATTATTTATAGTTTATTTTACTTTTGTTAAAGAGATCTTTAAAATGTACTGTATTTTATTGAAAATTCTAAAAATCCTGAGTTTTCTAAGATTTTGCAATATCCGGCCGCAATCCTGAGAAGAGACCAAAAATCCTGAATCCTCAGGACAAATCCTGAGATATGGTGACCCTACTTGTAGCTTTCTGTATAATCAGTTTACATGACTAGCCAAAACATTTGGGCTTAGTAAGTATTCCTTCTATTTACATTTAAAAATCCTTTTTACTTATGCTTATTTTTACGATCCTTTAATAGATGTTCCATCAAGTAATTTGAATGTTTGACGTGACACGACACGTGAAAAATACTAAGCACAGTTTCGGTTGACTTCAAAATGCTTTCAAAAATTACGTTTAACCAAACGGAATCAGGACAAAGCAGTAAAAGGGGTAGATAACCCTCCAGGCACCACCGAACTGAGCCGTTTACGACCAGTTATTCTCGGAAAGTATTATCGGACACATCATTTCCAGCGATTGCACAAAAGAAAGGCGCTCCGCACGAGCCACGCAAATGCCATTGTGATCCGTCACGTGTGATAGGTCAATAATATCGTAGCAAACGTAACCCAAGATATGCCGCTGCCTAGTAATATGTAACTTCTAGGGCGTTATGCGAAAAGTACAAGACCGGTCCGAGAGAGCTTTGGGGGAGGCCTATGTCCAGCAGTGGACGTCTTTCGGCTGACATGATGATGATGATGAGGGCGTTCAAGGTATACTAATTCGACAATCAAAACAAACCTAATAGAAGATTTTTCTACGGTTGTATTAGAGAATGAGCGAATTAATATAGTAAGTGGGACCTGTGATTGTGGCCCATAGACATTTGCATTCCCAAGACTACAATCTTAACACTGATATCCTAAGACCGCAAATGCGTTGCCAACCCTGGGGACTGTCTATCTCTTCATACTAGTGATTTCACCGGTTGTCTTATCCCCATACCAAAACACAACAATGCGAACACTGATGCCTTCACTATGCCATAAAAAACTAAATAAATAAATATCAGGGGACAATGCCACACCAATTGACATAGTCCCAAACTAAGCTCTAGGCTTGTAATATGAGTACTAGACAACAATATAAATAAATATGTATACTTAAATACATAGAAACCATCCATGACCCAGGAACAAATATTCGCGCTCATCACACAAATATCTGCCCTTACCGGGATTTGAACCTAGGACAGCTAGCTTCGTAGGCAGGGTCACTACCAGCTAGGTCAGTGCGTCGTCTCACTAATACTATACATACAGATATCAAAAAACATCATAAATAATTTTATTTTGTTCGAGTACGTATCTCGTCTGCAGCGTCGGTAAGCTGTGGTCGAAAGAATCGATTGGTAGGATAGGTCGCGTCGACGACCGGAGTTATTATTAATAATTATCTGCGTTCGATAATCCTGGCTCTAAATGCGGCTACACACAACAAATTCTAATTTAAAAAAAAGAGTTTCATTTAAGATATTGTTGATTTTCCCGGAAGCTCTCTAATAGCTTGCTAGAGCTATAAGACGTTTAATGTTTCAAATTAAATTAAAACTTTTGAATTTGACGGTATGCTAATTTAAAAGGTGATAGGCTATTTGGTATCAGCAATTTTGTTTCGCGTCTCATGACTTGAATTTCCTGACTTATCCTGAACTTTCTATAAGATGAAACTGTCGATAAACTCGACCCTTCGAATTGACAACCAGATCTTATCGACCTTATTGTTATGATGACTACGACACGCAAACTAAGTTCAACCAGAGTGGAAGACGACGCGACGTATTTGGATGACTGTACACATACACCGCTACCCAGACGCTGTCACGCTTACTTCGCTTAATTGAATGTGTGGAAATACACAGTCGGCATATCATCAATCCGCGTTACAATGTGTTTTGTACGCTCTGACTACTTAAACTCGCCGGTCAATAGGAGCTACGTCAGTTGAAAAATGATATGCTTAAGAGAATCGCATCCATGTAAACTCACGTTGTCCTACGCTTTCATAGGCAAGCCTATCTTACGTAAGGCAGAGTTAGATACGCTTAGGCCAAGGTGCTTTGTTGACAAAAACAAAATTTGATTCTTAGTTATCATTGACGTCGGTATCGTTGACTTGCCTTGCGTCTATGGCCTCCCCTTAATCATTTTTCGTTTCCATATTCTCTTTTTTTTGCCATATAAATATACGCACTAATATTTTAATAATGCTCTAAAGGGACATCTTCGGGTCGTCGGTTAACATTCATCGATGCGAGCGACTCGTGTGATGTAACACTTGATATACCCCTGGTTGTCATGCTAATACCTAAGTAATAAAATGACACCCACAATGACCCAAGCTGAGGGCTGACATTTTATTGCTAGAACATTGTGGGTTGTCCATTATTGTTTATCAGCACATAACAGCGGTGACTGTACGTGCACGAACTTTTTCCTTCTATAGAGAAGGTAACGTCATCGAGAGATTTTGGCGAGGAACAGCAGCGGCCCGTCTCCTTTTAGTGAATAATACAATTTCTTAGCACGTTGACATTGACATTGCTGCCGTAAAGCCCGATTTACATGGTAAAGGACAGTGGCGAGGACAGTGGCAAAGGCAGTGGAGTGAAAAGATAGAAAGCTATTCTATTTGGATCCACTGGCAAGGCAACTGGACTCGCTACTGTCCGATTGGTTTACACTACAGGTAGTAACAGTATGAGCATTACTAGTAACTGTACTGTCCACTGTCCTTGACCAATGTAAATCGGGCTTAATAACAAAGAGGACGCTAACTGCAATATAGTAGTCGAAGTATTCTATACTCTATTGGTAACCACATTAGACTTTAAATGATCATACTATTACTATGCAGTTAGCTACCTTCCTTGCTATCACGTCAGATTGACTTTCATAATTATCTTCATTGAGTAATAAAGTATACGTAAAAATAGTAATGCAAAAGTATAGTACACGTTTTCAAGTAGTAAAGGCATTTGTGTGGTTGAAATGTTAGTTCTCTATCAAGAACTCGGCTCATTTAACATTTCACGCAATAAAGCGTAAAACGATTCGCTTTATTATTTCCTTTGTTTCACTTTAAAACGGCTGAAACACTTGAACCTATTGTTTTCCCATTTTCTTAGTTTGAAAGCGAAACAAAAGGCGGCGATTGAAATAAAATCACGTCGCGAGGGACCACTCACTGCGCTGGAGTTGGATTTCACTTTAAATAAAAAGGTTGTCCGATTGCCGAGGAGCAAAGGTGGGCAGGAGGGCCTCGGAGATGGGGTATAAACGTCCATTAGTGATAAGGCTTTGGAATGATTGTAGGTAATTGTAAATTCAACTTCTTTGTAGATAGAAAAATACAAAATAAAGTACATAGAGACGATGATAAGATGTTTAGAAATGTTTATATGTTTGTTGTTCAATAATTATATGAATGTTTCGAAACAAATTGGGCACAAAGAGAGAACATATCCTGGAAAGCTCAAAATTTAATGGCTGTTTTCAGTTAGCGGGAAAACACATCAAGCGGACAAAGTCACGACGAAAGCTGTCAAGTGGTAATGCTGAAAAAATTGACTTGTTTTTAGAACAAAGCAAGTTTATGAGAAGTTTTATTTAAATATAATAAATACCTCTTATAGCATCGCAGTATTATTTAGCATACTTTTAACTCAAATAACTATATTTACAGATGTCACCGAATAGCACGCGATCTTCTAAGAGGCGTGGTCCTGCCAGGCATTTCCATCCACCTGCATTGTTTCAGTGCCGCATTGTCCATTCATCCTAATGGCAACCACTTGCGAGTCACGCGCCGCAGCGCAGGGAAGTCAGTCAGCACACTGAGCAAGAGAAACGCGGACAATTTCTCACCAGTGGTGCAGTGTTTGCAGTGATGTGTACGACGTAGGGATAAGACAAGGACCAGTGCATTCAAGATTCTTAAAGACTTAACATGTTATTTACATGATTTTTGAGATAAGGTTAGACGCGGAGCACGCGAAGTACTCTGCCTTGGAGCTGAGGTACTACTTTTTCCGGATCGCGGGTTGAGACATCAGGATCTTGAGGTTTAGAAGCCAAGTAGCTTTGCGGGACAGAGGGGGATCCTTGTTCTGGGTCGTGGCTGGTTTAGCAGGTTTCCATCGCAATCCAGCGGGGCAATGCAGCCGGTGTTATGGGAACGTTTGAGCCAGCCACGGTGAAGGGTTGGGGTTAACTCGGATAAGTCTGTGTTGTCCAATTGGTTTTGTTAGTGTTAAGAGAATTTGACGAAGCTGTTGCTGCCGATGATCATTCTTATATAAACCGATTGATGTGAAAAAAATTATGACATATAGGTACATTAGGTACATATGTATGTAACTTCGAAATAATAAACGGGCGTTTTCTCGACACGGCGACCCAGCTGCTCCGACTGGTGTATCGTACGTATGATGTATTAAGTGGCGGCTGCCGCCGACGCATGATAGTCCCCTCGGAAGGTAATCGCCTTAAGGGATCTGCAGGAGGCATGAATACAACTACGGGCTGTATTCGCGTCATTCGCTCGATATCCGGTAGTTGTAGGGGCTAAGGAAATCGGGTTAGACAGCCGGTTAAGTGCGAGTCGGAATCGACCATCGAAGTCTCCGTGATATTAACTGGCCTTATAAGCCAAAAGGCGGTATCTCAAATTCAATAGCCAAAGTAGATTGAATCCTTTTCTTTTAGTAATGGGGTTCCATTTGCTTTGACATGAGCTTTGTCTGAGATACCGCTATTTGGAGCAGAGTAGAATATAGTTGAGTAATTCTATGTTTTTTGACAAACAAATTATTAAAGTTTTAAAACTTGGCCGCTTCACCTCCCCCCGCCATGAAATGTGTCCCCGTTAACGATTTTTTAACATTCTTGGGACAACTACATATAATAGATACGAAAAAAGTGTCAAGGACAAAAATGTTCCTTATTAAATTCTTAAAAGAAAAGGTTATATGTATTTTTTTTGTAGGATCTACGGTTTTCAAGCTATAGCTTCAGGTACCGGCCACTAATATATCGAAATCGTATGAGATGTAAGTACGAAGTAAGAAGGCGATATATTAGTGGCCGCTACCTGAAACTATCGCTTGAAAACGATCGATCCTACAAAAAAAATACATATAACCTTTTCTTTTTAGAATTCAATAAGGAACATTTTTGTCATTGACGCTTTTTTCGTATCTATTATAGTTATCCCAAGAATGTTGAAAAACCGTTAACGGGGGCACAATTCACGGTGGGGGGGGAGGAAGCGGTTGGGGGAGAGGGGGAGGAGAGTAGTGAACTTTAAACACCACACCCAAATTTTCAAAACTTTATTAATTTGTTTGATATTCCCATACATTGAATACATAGAATTACTCAGCTAAATACGCCTGTTTAAAATTATAAGAGGCAACTTTAAACTCAGTGACATACGGACATAGTGGCTAGGAAAACATGTTTCACCTCCGGCCCTATCTTTTTTCTTCGGATGAAATTGCGGGCGAATACCTTTCTACTTAATAGAACCCTAACACTGATTGTCAGACACACACACACACACACACACAGCACAACCTAAACCGGTACGTTTAGTTGTGTAAATTTTTTACAGGGCTTTCTTATTTAACAAATAAATAATAAAAGTGTAAGGAAGTTAAATAGGGACTGAAATAAAATCTCTTTGAGCTCATGACCAATCCTAGATAAAATAAGATCTGTGATGTTTATCACACACGGAAATATCACACTTATGTTAGGTGTGAATGAACAGATTTTTCCACTTGATTAAAATTTGTAAGGGATTAAATGACAATGTGCTTTATTGTGACGATTAATTAGGCTTCTGATTTTTGCCTACAGCAAATAACTAAACAACTTACCTACTTATAAATAATCCAACAAAGTATAAAGTAAGGGGGTAACTTAATCGAGGAAAGAGACAGGTCGTAATCGCTATTGAAGAGGTCCGAAGGCTATTGAGAGCAATCGAAGCCATCTGATACGGCTTACGGACCGGCCTTTGAGCCGGAATTACATCAATTCTGTAAATGAGGGACAAGACGCCGTACCGGGGCGAGTAGGCGAGTGGAGAGGCAAGTAAACGAACGAGTAGACATGACGTGTGAACCTTGTTTAAACGAGAAGTCACGACAGCTTCTTAGGATTTTCATTTAATTCATCACAGTCATATTTTAAATAATATTATCCTTCAATCTCAAAGTGTTGGTTCAGCTGGCCGATGTATGTTTTATTTACGCATTTGTTTCACAGAATAATCGTCTCGCGTAGTTGTTTTGTTGTTTAGAATATTTTAAACGTTTACTTTACACGTGTCGTGTATGATTTGGTAACACTTGTGTCTACGGTCAGAGGGAAGTTTCTGGTAGTCTTATGAAAAATTTCCGGTGAATCATTAGTGTACCCTCTACTTATTACTATATGTATATAGTATTGTAGTATTTTGTAGTATGTATATTCCAGATTAAGTATACCTTTTTCATTCTAGTAGATTCAATCCATATTGCCAACGTGTAAAAGATGAAGAGAATGGTGTCCACTCAATAAATGATTAGTTTTTTTTTATACATTTATTTACCCTACACTATCAAACTAACAACGTCGGTTAATATCTTCAGTGTACGTAATCTCGTTCTCTAAAAACGTTCACTATGTTTAAATAATGTTTCATCTAATGAGTTTTCAACTCCAGCGAACTCGGTCATTCAGGAAGAGCAATAATGAATGCTAAACTACTTGTAGTGCGAATTGAAGACAGTTGCACTTTGTCGTTGTCACTCGACTTGCTCACTCACGCGCGTGTGAGCCAGGCGCAAATAAGGAAGTTCGTCTGACTGACATAGGCAGGTTAGGGTTGGCAAATCGAACGAAATGTGGCGGAACTTCGTTTCATAAGGTTTGAGTTTAGACACAGTGACTAAGTAAGTAAGGGTACCTAGTATATTACTTTTCTCCTAACTAAGCGACTAAGGGAATAAAGGCTGTTAGTATTATTAGGCGATAGGCTTGCAACCTGTCACTAATATACACTGGTAAACATCTTAGCCTGTTTGTGCAAAATGTGGTTACAGAATTATCAACAAGTTTTTAGAGTTGCTGGTAATTCTGTAGCTCTACCTACCCGACTCTGGGAATGAAGGCGTGAAGGTATGTACGTGTAATGTATTTTTCTCCTCGAGTTGATGTCACAAAAATCCTTGATTTACTAGGTGTTTTAGGTCATCAAAGAAAAGTACTTCCCAAAATTTATTTGCTAGACAGGGATATTTGAAAACAACAGGAATACATTCAATATGAGAACCTCCGTTTTTAAAGAATATTTCAAAAAAATACCTATGATAATTAATTCATCCATTTTGGAATTTAGTCATTTTAAATATCACAAATGTTATAAAACACGGAAAAGTTAAGAAACCGTGAAATCGTCGAAATTTGGTAACTGAAGGCCAAGCCCGAGCCCGTTGTTTTCCATAATTTTTTGATAATAATGTCATTGTTGACATAATTATTGATAGTCACGATTTTTATATTGAAATCGTAAACTTTTCAGAATTTCTTAAATATCCAACATGTAAACAAGGCTAGGTTAGGTTAGGTTTGATTTATGGAAATCCTGAAAAAGAGAGAGTTTAAAAAAAACCTTATGACTTGCAATAAGTATGACCTCTAAATCTAAAATATGAAAATAATTATGGCTGACATTAAAGACCCGCATGCCAAACGGGTCTATATTGACTGACATAATGATTTTTAGTCATAATGTGCTTTAGGCATCCATAGAAGTAGAAATAGGCTTTATGAACTATATAGAGAGAGGGAGGAGAACAAGAATGCTGACTTCTTAGTTTACGTTAAGAATTATTCGAGGACCTTCAAGCGAGTTTGCTTAACTGCTAAGTCAAACTTTTTAAGTCTTAAACTCAAAGCTTCTGATAATAAGGTAAAAACGGTGTGGAAAATTATAAATAGAGAAACGGGTAAATCTAAAACTCGTGATAATCAAGTCACCCTAAACAAGGGTGACAAACAAATCACGTCAAACAAAGACGTGGCCTTAGCGTTCGAAGATTATTTCTCCACTATAGCTATTAATACAACGAAATGTCTTCAATCATCTGCGATTGTAGCTCAAAAACTACTTTGTGCTAATGTTACTAAATGTAATGTAACCTTTGATTTTAGCCATGTAGATTCAATTTCTATTGTTAAGGTATTTAAATCGCTTAGTTTAAAAAAAACTGAGGATTTATGGGGAGCGTCAGTTAAAGTGATCCATCATGTCATAGATATAATTGCACCTCACTTAGCTTTAATCTACAATAATTGCATTTCAGAGGGGGTTTTTCCAAATCTTATGAAATATAGTAAAGTCATACCACTTTTTAAATCGGGCGACATGTGTGATTTAACGAATTTCCGTCCCATTTCTATTCTACCGGTTTTAAGTAAAGTTTTTGAGAAGTTAATGTTAAAAGATATGTTAGGTCACTTCAATAGAAATAAACTGCTTAACAGTAATCAGTTCGGCTTCACCAGAGGACGATCCACAACTGATGCAGCATCTGTACTCATTAAATATATATACAATATTTGGGAGAAATCCTGTGATGCAATAGGAATTTTTTGTGACCTTTCCAAAGCTTTCGATTGCGTAGATCATGCGACTCTTATATTAAAATTAGAACATTATGGTCTGTCAAATAATTCTCTAAATCTTATGTCTTCATATCTTAGCGATAGAACACAAACGGTTGTTGTAAACCAAACACAGTCCATTGGAGCAACTGTTAAATTAGGTGTGCCTCAGGGCTCTATATTAGGTCCTTTCTTATTTCTGGTCTATATAAATGACTTACCACCCACGGTAGATAACCTTTGTGATATTGTGCTATTTGCTGATGATACTTCATTAATTTTCAAGGTGGACCGAAAATCCGTCGATTACAGTAGGATAAACGCCACGCTGGTTAAAGTACTTAATTGGTTTACTATTAACAATTTGCTACTTAACGCTAAGAAAACTAAATGTGTTAGGTTCGTTTTGCCTAATGTTAGACCGGTAAAATCTAGTATATTTCTAAATGATGAGTGTTTGGAGATGGTGGAGAAGGCGCTTTTCTTAGGGATAACTATAGACAAAAACTTGCAATGGAGTCCCCATATAGCAGTACTAGCAGGTAAATTAAGTTCGGCAGCTTATGCTGTTAGGAAAATCAGGCAACTTACCAATGTTGAGACAGCTCGCTTAGTTTATTATAGTTATTTTCATAGTGTTATGTCGTACGGTATTCTGGTTTGGGGAAAAGCTGCTGACATACAGACTATATTCGTGTTACAAAAAAGAGCCATTCGTTCCATATATAACCTAAACTCCCGTGATTCCTTAAGATTACTATTTAAAGAAATTAGTATTTTGACAGTAGCGTCACAATTTATTTATGAGAATATTATTTATGTCATTAAAAATCAAGACTCTTTTGTTAAGAATTGTGATATACATAATTTGAATACAAGAAATAAAAATAAAATTGCTATTAAAAAATTTCGTGTCCGTAAGGTATATAAATCATTTGTTGGTCAATGCATTCATTTCTATAATAAATTACCTGACGAAGTTTTAAAGTTATCATTTCCAGCACTTAAAAATTACTTGAAAAAGTCGTTGATGTCGAAAGCTTATTATAGGGTCGAGGACTATCTAACAGATAAAAATGCTTGGCCTAAATTAAACACCTAAATAACTTAGTAATAGCTTAGTCAGGAAAATATCTAAACATTGTAGGTATAATTATTGTCTAGGGGACACGGTTTCTGTAGGAGAATGTATCAAAACTATGTGGTTGTTTTGCACCGTCATGGGTAAGTATATGTATACTATTATTATTACAATTTAAGAGTTCATCTGAACATACTGAGTTTTGACACATTTTCCTGCTCAACTACGCATGATATATATATTTTAATGTTAAATTCATTGTTTTATATAATGCTAGGTTAAGTTCTATAATTGTATAAGTAATTTAAAAAAAAAACGACTGACTGTTGAGTTTCTTGCGGCGTTTCTTCTCAGCAGTGGTCTCTTGCGAAGCGCTGGTAGATTTTTGACGTGTAAAAGTGCCCGTGCGGCCTACTTACTGAATAAACATCTTTTATCTTTTTATCTTTTATCTTTTTAGGTCATAATCATCGCAAGTTATAACGTGTTTTTTCAAAGAAATTGTTACTTTTTCAGGATTTTTATAAATCAAACCTAACCTAACCTAGCCTTGTCTACACGTTAGATATTTCAGAACTTCTGAAAAGTTTACAGTTTCAGCGATATAAAAAATTATGACTATCAAAAATTATGTCAACAATTACATTATGACTAATAAATTTATGGGAAACAAAGGGCTCCCATGAATATAATATAATGCATAAATCATTGCGCAACAGAATCCTATGCTCTTCGCCAAGTAAACTGAAATATAACATTGTTCAGGTGTAAGTTTCAGTCTGCGGTGCGAGACGGATGGTGCTCGAGTTAGTGTCGCACTGGAGTGCCACCACTTGTTGTTTGTGGAGCAAGTGCCTGCCGCTAACGGGGCCGCTTGCTAGTTGCATTGTCTTAACGTCACGCGTAAACTAGGTACTGTCTTTATTACTATATCATTTCGAGCTCGAAGTCTCTTGCCGTGGAGACGTGATGAGTTCGATGCGGCAGCGCCTATTTAACACAACTTTATATGGATGTATCTTAGTTTGAGCGAGCTGGTTTTAGCTTTTATTTATATATAAACAATATCAAGAACAATCTCACACAAATCGACCTAGTTACAAACTAAGCTCTAGGCTTGTATGACAACGGTGAACGTATGTACTTATTGACAACGCTTTTTAAGTATCCTGAACTAACTTCAGAATCAGTGTCATGCAAAGGTAAATTTGAACGTATTTTTTTATAAAGATATTTATTGACTTCTGTAAGATTTTGTATGTTTTTCAACGAAAGTATAAAGTTTGAATGTACATAAATATAACTAAAAATGGTTGTTAGTTTTTGACAAAAGCGAATATGAGGTCTATATCAGTTGGTCTAAAATTGTTTCGCCTATTTTTGTTTCGCCACATATTTTTTGCATACCAACGTTTCGTCTAATGATTGAAATGTCGAAAATTATTTGATCAAAATTGTTTTGCATAATATTGTTTTGGTAGAAAAGTTGTTTATTATATAACATTTGTTTGGAATAACTTTTTTTTGTCGAATGATTCTTTGGTATAACATTGACCGTGAGGCGAAGTCGACGGAGCTCCGCTTCGCGGTGCTCTTATTCCGCGTAGTTGTGGCCTTGATACAATTCTAACCTAACCTAACCTATAGATTAGTTGAGACCTAGGTGTTTTAAACTGGGGGGGGGGGGGGGGGGGCTTCAACCAAACAATATTATGGATTTAGCCTTTTAGTAATTATTTTAGCACATAAAATTTTAGGTCAATAGAAGGGCATGCGCTGGTTTACGCGTAGGTGTTTGAAATTGATTCGGTTAACAAATCGTTCGGTACTCGTACCGCTCGTACAAAACACAGTTTAAACAGAGCTAATTAAAATAAAATAAACATCGGGAGACAATGTCACACAACTTGATCTAGGTTCAAAATAAGCTCCACGCTTGACTGTGGCTAGTACCCACACCAAAAATAAATACACTTGAATAGAAAAACAATATTTAAATACATTAAAGCCTTAGAAGAAGTAGTTTAAAAAATTCAGAAGTGCAATCACCTCTTTAACCAACATGGATTGATGGCAAATCAGGTGTGACGAATCAGACGGACACAATTAATTCGATGTATATAACATCTGTACCTATATACCTGAGACTCGTGTCAGTCCTAACATTTAAGTATCGTTTGTTTTAGCCTCGACAAGAGACTACGTCATGACTTAGCGATACAATGTCAATGAATTTATTACCCGCTTAAAGCCAAAGCGTGGCTGGGTTCTCGGCCTTTTGACAAAAATATGTTTGTAATATTTCAGGATTTTTATAAAAACTAACCTAACCTATAGGGTTCTACACGATGGCAATGACGTAAATCCTGAAATATTTGCAGTTACAAACAAAATGCGAGTTGGCAAATGAAACGGTTGGGAAACGATACATTTCGCGCAATGATTTTCGGCCAAAAGGCAGGATACCGCGTGGCAGAGGTGTTTTAGGCATCGGGTCGCACCACAACACAACGAGCCGCCTCCGTTTCCAGTGCGTTTGCGGCTTAAGAGGCGATTTTTAGTCACGAAATATACATAAAATGACACAGTGCATATCAGACAAATTTTAACTCTGTCCCATTATTTCATTATGACATAGAATATATAAAACGACCTTCTTGAGTTCGATCGATATAAGTAGGGAGTCGCTTGAATCGGAATAAATTTTAACAAAGTTTATTCAATCGTCGCCATGTCTCTTTTGAGTACTTAAACAATAATATGATATGGTAGTATCGATCGGCAACATCTCGAACATGTTTCTCGCAAGACGAGCGACACGATGTCTCCTGCCTATCTCGTGTTTCCGTGCGTTTCAAGAATTGACACCTCGTTAATTATGTATTGGAACTCGCCGAAAAAGCTTACAGCAAAAAATATCGGCCAAGTTATGAATAATGTTTGTAAATGTTGTTCAACTTATTTTAATAACATCATCTGCGCTTAGAACTTTGTTTGTTGTAACTGTACTGTATTTTTGCCACAGTTTTTGGTTAGAAGTCTCTCGTATTATTTATTTATGGTACCTATTTATAGTATTCTAATTTGAACTCGTCTTGATTTAAGTTTCTTTTGGTTTTCTTTTTTTAATCATTGGGAGTACCTATCCATTATGAGGTAAAGTCTGCTTTTTATTTTATTAAATTTGACGACGCGCTGGCCTAGTTGGTAGTGACCCTGCCCACGAAGCTAGCGGTCCTGGGTTCAAATCCCGGTTGTCTAGTACCCGTAGTACAAGCCTAGAGCTTAATTTGGGACTAGGTCAATTGGTGTGACATTGTCCCCTGATATATATATTTAATATATAAGGGAACATATATATATATTAAATTGAAATTATATGCTAATAAATGTTCTCCGCTTATGATCAGCCCAAAAGATTTAAAGATTTTCTTTTCTGTCTTCCTGTAACACAGGGTTGCCTAGCTCAGGATGCAGGGTCGTGATATATCCGCTGAAATGTTTCATATATTCAATAAACTTTTTTTAATTTTTTAATTTTTTCATTTTAAATAATAAGGACCAACTTGAGACAAACTTGTACTTAGTTATATCTCTTTTCTAAACGCCACGGTTTGCGGTTACCGACTGGGGTTTCGATAACTTCCAAGTTGATTACATAATAACTATTGTTTTCATTGGTCTCCACACATAGTAGCAAGCTTAGATAAGCTTTTCCACTGTCTAATATCTAAAATATCAATCAGATAAGCCAATTCATGAATCGTATTGTTAAAACATCGAATGAGTGAATGTTCTTTTCTCTTAAATGAGATTTCTTTTGGGACAAGATGTAACAACATTTGGATTTCGCGGTCATTAGTGAATTGTTGTATTGTTCGTCCAAACAATGTTTGCTATCCGTTATTTTAGCAAAGCAACAAAAGAAAGTATTTTTTCTTGTAGTTTATTGAAGGATTACAAGATTAGTCTTTAGTTATTTAATACAATTAGGTTTAGGAAAACGTCGAATAGAACTATTTTTGTAAATGGGAACGTAATTAAGATTGGATTAGTATGTCTTTCTTACATTATACGGCTAAAATAATTTCTTAAAGTAACACCTTTTTTCACCTGTTTTCTAATAATAAAGTTTACTAGCATATAAGTAACCCTAAAATACCTTTATTAAACCGATCTCGCCTTTGAACTGAGCCTTGAAACTTTTCACCTGTGAGCCACAAAGTTGAATAAGAGGGCTAATGTGACAAAGCGTGTTTAACTTCACAAAGAACTTGGCGGTCTCCACTTCATTACAGACGGCTTTGCCGAGTTGATCTCTCCGTTTCAAAGGTTCATACAGGGTATTTAAGAGGGTTGGACGTTGTGGCGAGTCTCGAGGAGATGTTTATATAAGTATTTAGTCTACAGTTTGACGGGAGGATGATGAAAGGTTAAAAAACGTACAAGTCTCCAGCAACACAGCAGGAGCACAGCAGTGTGCTTTTATGCAATAAATATTTGATTGATTGATTGATTGAGTGTGTTTTTGAGCGTACATCTGGATTACTAGCTAGCTATTATGTTGGTTGCGCTGAAAAAGCAGCGTCAATAAGGCTTACGTACTTCAAAACCTTGCACAATTGTAAGAGTAACCTTTTCGTTATTTTTTCTAGTTATTTTTTTGGAAGTTCGATCTTTAAATATTCTAAAGTCCGTTAGCTACCCAGAACCAGTTACAGTGATTAAGGCACTAAGTTGGCTTTCATCGTAATTCGAAGCCATTTTGGCGACGATTGTCGTATTCAAAAATCCCGATACTAAAATTCAAACCGCGGATAGGTTTGGTTACTTCACGTTAAAATTTAACACGTCATTTTCCAAGTGAAAAATATCAAATTCTTAACCTATCTTATCCGCGTTTTAAATAATTGAAGACAGGATTTTTTTCCAAAGGTGTTCTGTTAAAAAATATGCTAATAGAAGTTTGTCTCATTAGCATAGTTACTAGTTTTTTCATTATTTTTAATCATTATTTACTGAGAACAAAATAAATATTATCAGTATTTGCTACACCCGCTTTGGACTAATGGTGGAATGACGTCAATTTGTTTGTAACCACGTTTTATTAAGTTAAGCACTAGTTATGACGTAGAAAAGACCATGTGGCGTTTAAGCTCTTTAGCCATTAGCATAAATTTGCTTATTTAAGTATTTTCTCAGTAAATAGTGCACAAAAAAATCCTGTTGTCAGTTATCATTGCTTACAAATGTAAGAGAACAGTGATATCCATCTGTTTAATATTTACAGCAACTGTATTTGACAGACTCTACCATGTCTAACAGTGTTTTCTGCCCTTGTTATGCAAAGCACTCACCTGCGAGTGCCGCGCGGCCAATATTGACAGACCGACGGGCAGCAGCGACGCTCGCGCACTGTTGATACTGATAATACTCGTTACTGCTCGGTTGTTCCGACAGCTAATACAATTAGAATATGACGAAGCGAAAAATGCATTGATAGTTTCAGAATATAAAAAGGTGTATTTTTTACACTATCCCGGTTATTTTTCATAACACGGGTGGGCCGACGGCTACACTTAATTGTCATCCATCACGATTGCAACATTGTTGAAATATCGGGAACTCGCCAGTTAATTCAAACCGCGGTAATCATCCGTTTATTGTCATTAATATGACTGAATTACAAAATTAGAACAAATACACAAGCGTCAAAACGGCAAAGGTATTCCAACATCACAAGATATAATTGTGTTAGCATAAAAGGTTCCACATTTATTAGAAAACGCTTAAAATATGACGCTCTATAAACGCGTCGACAACGCAAATGTCATGAAAGCCTATAAAAACCTTCACATTAGATCAATTACCTCCGCGGAGGACGGTCGATAATGCAATATAAATAGGATGACCTGCCCTCCTCGCCCCGCGCCCCCCGGCTCGAGTGCGTTCGAGGGGTCGAGGGGTAATCTATTAAGGTATCACGGGTCAGCGATAATTGGTCGTAATGGACACGTAAGATTTCATTATGACGTGGTTGGGACGAACGTATGCCTGTAATTGTGAGGGCTTTCTCGATTTTATCAGATTATAGCTTCAAAACATGAAGGAAACGGTCTTAGGGAGTAGTAGAATAGAAAACAATAATTTACAAAGAAATAGGCACACACACAATGGTTATTGAGGTAAACAGAAGATGAGCTGCGGTTGTGTCGTATATCCAGTGGAAAACTTCAAGTGTTGAGTCCTCATAGAACTCTGACCCACTGACAATATCAAGTCACGAAAATTTAATTACGACAGGGTTCCATAGTGGCTCAACGCGCCTGTAAAAGAAAGACCGGAATGATATACAAGAAAAGCCACAAGGTAGTTCATTACGAGGACCACCCGCTCTCAGAACAGAGGTTAGGTTAGGTTAGGCTACCACCAGTCCTACCACCAGGCATGACCTTGTGATGGGTCGGTTCACATCACCACCACCGTCCTACCCACAAACCTGTTGTTGGAGTAAGACAGCAAGCGTAATGAATAGCATGGTGACATTCCATCTTGGTCCGCAAAGCCTACTTACCTGACCTGAGTGCTCATAAGCCTTCTTCTTGGACTCCATACCGTACGGAAAGATAAAGCCGGACAAGGCCCTTAAAAAACGGCTGGTATAAAAATATCTAGACTCTTCATCATCATCAGCCTATAGCAGTCCACAGCTGGACATAGGCCTCTCATGTGCACGCCACTGAGCACAATGCTCAACTCCCTTTATCCAATTACTACTCATCTTGACTCATCGGGAAGTGGGAAGTAATGTAATATTAATGCATGAGATAAAAATCCTTTTCATAAAAGTCATTAATTTTTAATAGGTTAAGTTTTTACGATTAGTTTTCTTTTCTAATAGAGAAGACAACGATAATTGTTGGAATGTACTAATAATGGAGCGTCTTGGAGAAAGATTAACTACGTATTGTAGAAAAATTACGGAATAATGCGCTCGCCCATTTTTGGAATGGTAAAGTGCTCAGGGATGATCCATAACCAGAGGTCGGAATAGGTAGTGCTTATTAACCTAAACTTGTTGCATCTTCATTCAATAACGTATCCCCATCTCACTCGCGCATGAATGAACATGAGTCAAGTTTAGGTTAATAAGCACTACCTATTCCGACCTCTGTCCATAGCATTTATGTACCGATCAAAGACCAAAGATGTGTCGACCTTTTTAAAGGAGGAATTCTGGCCCAGGGGTGTCATATTTCGGAGGTTTCGTAGACACGAAAGATTATTAGTAGTCGTGTTAATTTTATGTTATATATTGTTATGTATGTTAGTCTGTTGTACATTACATTAATTGTGCAAATTGTGGTTATAGAATTACCAACAAGTTTCTAGAGATGTTTGTAATTCTGTAGCTCTGCCTACCCCACTCTGGGAACGAAGGCGTGAGATTATGTATGTATGTATGTATGTATGTCAGTCTGTAAAGTATTTGGGCCTTTTAGTCTGAAATAAAGTTATTCTATTATATGTGTACCTAATGATAATATCAATTATTTGTTTGTTACTAAAATATCATAACAAATATTAGAATGTACATTACAAGTACATTAAAGACGGCACGCTAACAACTAAATACAAAGTAACCACAATAAACTTTCAACGCCTCTATTCTAGGCAGTAACATCCAAATCGTATTAGACCTTTATTACCTTTATTAGTTATGGATTGTTTTTAACTCGGCCGCCATTACTGTCAAGTAAATAAGAGCTATCAAAACGTTTACAATACGATAACAGGATAATAGGTCAAAAACTATTTGGTTTTTACCGTGTTGATTAGGCCCAGGTTGCAATTTCAAACTTTTCAAAAATCTTTGTCTCTCATCTCTTTACTTGCATTACCCTCTGACCTAATTTCTACTGCATTATGACTTAATCAGTGGGTTTCAGAATTAAGAAGTCCACACAACTTTGTTACTATCCTTGGTCCGCCAGAGGAACTTCAACGCTTCAAGACTTCAACAAAGTTTTTATTTCCCAGGCTGCCGCAGGTGGAGTCCATCAGCCAGCTGACGGCGAACAGATTCCGACGTTATCGAAGAGACCTTCTAGCAAGGTTTTCGATATATTATGTAAAATCAAAGTTTCGTTGTAAAAACTGTAAGGCAATATGAATTTGTCCTGTTGATTTGCTACAGCTTCAAATTATTAATAAACATTATTTATTATTATTTATTTGCAACCCCGCAATCCCATCGGAGTTAATAAAGTTAAACATCACTCCCTCGACAGTAAAACATTTTCCGAAATAAAATTGACATACCAGGACGGTCAATTCCATCCATATCCGTTCTGTCGTATATCTTTGATTTTCTTTACGCATGTACTGGAGGTACCATAAAAAAATTGTTTAACTTAATTCAATGTTGGTCTGAGTGCGCGGTATAATGTGTAAACGAAAATTTAGCTTTGTAACCTTGATCGTGTTTTAGAAAAAGTGAGTGAACTACACAAACAGACAGACGGGCATGGTGGAACAATAAAGGTTCCTGTAGTTTGATTACGGAACCCTGAAAAGGATTGATAGTAAGAAGACGGAAGGATAGTGGATTAGTTTAGTTCATAATTAATTATATTAAAAATTCTAACCTAAGTTAAAGTAATGTACCACTCTAAACCTTTCCGTGTTATCTACATATTCCCCTCAATACTGAGCGATTCACGACCATATTTCGAAGCGACTCGGTTCATGTTCGCCTGCAGCGTGCGGATTACAGCCATGAATGGAGACGCTCATTAACATGCGTTTAAGTAATGGGATTAGTGCGGTAATGCGCCCGGGCCCATTAGCGATCGGCCTAATACATATCCTTGTGCCGCAGGGATAAACCCGGTGACGAGGAATCTCAAAATATAACTAGGCAGGCCAAAAAAACAGGTATCAAAGAGCAAGGAAACAAGTATCTTGAAATTGCCAATTGTCTCGTAAAATCAATTCAAAGCATATTGTTTAAGGTCAATATATATAATTATATGGCTTGGAGATGGCAAACGAGCACACAGGTGAGATTTGAAATGATAGAAAGTGGTAAGCTCGAGACTACAATCTCTAAATTGCAAAACTAAGACTGCAAGTGCTTTTTCAACCCTAGGACCAACATAGAATGCCTCTTTTACCTAAGTTTTATCCCCATAATGGAACCACCCCACACACCCCACAGTGCGAACACGATTGCTTAGCTATAGGTTAAAGAATAAGATGCAATGCATTTTGACATTTGAAAATAATCATTACTTAATTAAATAATAAATCGTCCCAAATTATAATCACATAGTGTACAATACTCCCGATATTCTAACCGTATTCAACTCGCTTTCTAAACGGGAACGAACAATATAATTGTGCATTTCATTACTCAAACCTAAATAAGTGCTTTATCGAATTATTACCAGTTATTACCTTCAAAAAGATTTCTTCACGAAATAATATTAAAATAACTCCAATTATCACCCGCCCTAATACATTCACAGAGTCCGTATATTTGCAAATTATTTAATCCAAATATAAATATGAATACAATAATTAATTTCGGGTCTTGAGACTGGATAATCCCGGTTATTAAAATGAATAATGCATTGCTCGGACGGCTTCGTCCCGCCAGCCGACACCGGCAAATGGCCGACAACATTCGTTTATTTGAGTCGTGGGCTTGCATGTCATTACGGGAGATAATTATGACATCCAGATTGAATGTAGGTTTTATTCTATATATTTTTAAGGACTTGGAGTCGGTTTTAGCGGCTATGTCAGCCCCGTCGCTGCTTATCAAATAGTTCTATTGCATCGAATTAGATTAACTAAAGAACTGTCTAATCTAACTACTTGAATATAGTTTTGTATAAATGTATATTAGCTTAGCATCTACCGAGCCTGGTAAAGCTTAAATAATTCTGAATTCTGAATATACCAAGATCGGATCTATTCGCCTCAATATGTAGGTTTTGAGCGTAGATTTTTTCATACTTTAACATAATTTAAGTAGGAAGGCCTCACCTCTTCTACATTTAACATAGTCTATTTTAGAAGTAATTTTTTAACCTCGATATAAAAGTAATACGAATAAATATTTTCTGCGACCCACTCTAGTGTAACATACAAGCTAATCCGGCTGAGTGGCGCGTGGCGCCTCCAGCAAACAATCACGGCAGCCAACACGAGTCACTCAAGTTGTGTGTTGATATTATGTACCTACACAATGATACAGACTTATTCACGCCGTTGTCCGCAATTCTGTCCGCGTACAATTCGTTTATCTTTATTCCCTCAAAAATTGTTAAGTTTTCTGGGATAAAAAGTAGTTATAGGGTATTCATACCACGTCGGCGCGCGTTGCCACTACGGAGTCAAGTAAGTAGTACTTATGGATTGAAGACAATTACCGATTCAATTCCATATATTTTTTAGGTTTCTCCAGTGTTCAGTTGTCTGTAACTTTTACTAAGCATTATGTTTGAAACAATTACTCTTGTGCTAAAATACGAGAGGAAATAGGCCATCCCTTTGTGTTTGGGCGCTGCCCGCACTTCCGCCGCCGAATTAATTTCACTTCGGGATATTATTTCACTTTCTAATGTTTTGTAGCTTGGTATTCTCATTAGAAGAACAACTTACTTAACTCGCTAATTACGAATAAATTATAAATATTTGTACCATTATAGTCGTCGAAATTATTGAGCAAATAAAATCATTCGGCAATGTCACTCTTTCCTTACTGTTAAGTTCTTAACTTAGTTAATCTTTAGTACGGCATGCAAGAGATAGATCGAAACTACCCACGCATCGTATCCTTTTACCCGAGTGCCAAAGGAGACGGGTAATGTTTTTGAGCTGCATGTATGTGCGTATGTATGGTTATTTGTTCCCTTGTATAAGCTGAAAGGGTGACCCAATTTTAACAAACGAGGCGTCATTAGATACGTCATAGCATCGCTAGAGCCACTTGGTCCTTTAATAAAACAAAAACATAATTGAAAATTTATAAGTATTTAACATACATTGACGACAATGTCAAAAATTGCAGTCGGCTTTTCAAAGGTTGCTTTCTGTCAGACTAGTTAAAAATATAAACAAACAAATTGAATTGTTTCGCAAATAACAAGGTTTTTCCCTTTATGGAATTAAAGTCCAGCGTCGAGAAATACCGCTTGAACGACGAAACAGTTTGAAATGGCATGAACTAAATAACTTAAAGTGCATTGCATTGTTCCTTTAATGAGTTAACCGGCCCGTGGCCCCTATAGGAGCCAGGTCTCTACATAGAATGGAAGCTTCAGATGGTGCTAAATGGTTTGAATGCGGAGTGTGTATTGTCATCTGTGAAGCTTGCGGAAATATTGACTTGCTGCGGAAAGTGCAATTGAATTATGAAGTTACGGTAAAGTTGAGTGAGTTTCCAACTGGTATAGTAATAAACTTCGATTTAACTTTACCTGGGGCTCTAGTTGACTTTGTCTTTGATAAGATTTATAATGGTCACTTAAACTGAGTACTTTGTCATAAGCACACTAGTTTAAGCCAACAGCCTACTTCAATTAGACTCACTAAGGATCATTTTGAAAGGGGCTTTTTTTAACTTTAGGAGTCGGCTTAAAAACAAATTAATCTTGAAGTTGCCCACTTTCTATCAGGTGGGCCGTCTGCCTGTTTGTCGATGTCAATAATAAAAACAACTTCATAGACTACGGAATCGCCTTTTGACAGGTCTTGGCATCGAGCAGTCGCGTAATTCCCGGTTTTTAAACAGTCACTCCTACCGGAATAGTGGCGGCAAGCCACGCCACTATTTCAATCGAAATCTATGTAATTTCAAATTTAGGCAGTATCAGTTTCCCTAAACCATACGTATATTAAATTGAAATGTTCCGCGAACTGCGAAACTCGCGGGTAAACCTATACACGAATTTGCGGCATGAATGTATCGACACATGTTTGCGCTTAGGCGTTTACTTCAACATTTTGAACATACGAATAATAATCTCTCTACTTAATCTCGGTTGGATGAGCGACATCTTTAATAGCTATTTGGATGAGAGATTATTTGCCGAGAGTGTTTAGTTTCCGATATTATTACAAATGAGAAACTCCAACCCGTCTTGGTTTTTCCTTATTGAGGCTGCAAACATACGTGTGTATCCTTTGCTGATACAGGAGCGAGATTATTTTTTTATAAGAGAGGGAGGCAAAAGATAATGCGAAGTAATCACCTGATGGGAAGTAATCACCACCGCCCATAAACACCAGCAACTCTAGAAGAGTTGTCGATGCGTCGCCGGCCAATTAGGGAAATGAAAGATAACCATTTCGTGTCCATTTATTTAACGTCTTAGTATAATCAGTTTTACATCGTCATATAAAATTGTCAAGAAGAAAAAGCGACAAATTACTGAAGTATTCATCTTCTTTTGATATTGACTAATGACTATAAAAGATTAGATTTATGAAACCTGGATTTATGTTTCTTGATCCTGTTTTCATCGGTGGACACTTATTTCCTATAAAATGAAAATACATAACGGTTCATTTGCTATAATGGTTCATAATCTATAATGGTTTTTTTTCTGAAACCGTAAACATTTCAGGATTTTTTAAAATGCCATGTTATAGAACCCATTAGGTTAGGTTAGGTTTGTTTTATAACAATTCTGAAAACATTACGGTTTCAGAAAAAAACCATTATAGATTATGATCCATTATAGCAAATGAACCATTATGTATTTTTATTTTATAGGAAATAACGTAGACCCGTTTTTATCACCGGGAAAACTCGTTTTTATCCTGAAGGATACTTGGTCACCCTCCAACATTCGTAATGTAAACACTATACAGTGTGCTACTGCCACCGCGCCCGCGACGAGTTCCTTAAGCGATGAAATGTGAAGCGTAGTTTAATAAGCACGGATAAATTAATACGTCGTATACTTGCATACGAAACACGTCGGCGTCGTGCTACTTTACAGGGCAACAAGAACAGATCCATCATATTCTGATCCCTAGACTCGTTGTAACCGTCGGCAAATGAGACCTGAACATGCTGGCCGGTAGTTCGCTGGTCCACAGAGCTCTCTCTTTATAGAGTTAGTTGGATTCCAGAGCTCAGGATATAGTAGTTAAACTATTCCCCTTGCTTAATATGGGAAGCGTGTAAAGCGAAATTAAGCTGTTTGTTCGAATTTGGAACATAACCAGGCTTACATTTTGTATATTTGCCTTGCATGTGTACATGTTCAGATAATGCTCATAACTGTTAGGGTGATGGCACCAGTGTTCAACACTTTTAACTGACAGGCACCAGTAATGGACATTTAACTCTTAATTCAAATTGCATACGGTCCTAAATTGATTGTTGCAAAACAAATGAATAACCCTTATCTTCTGTAAAATAAGAATCAAGTGTCCATCATTGATCCATTACTGGTTCCGTCACCCTAATATATTTCATACAAACATTCTAACACGAGTTTTATTTTATGCTAGAGGAGTTAACAAGCCAGAGTGGGTCATAGCTACTGCCTATGGACATCCGAAACGGAAAAAGAGGAAAGGGAATGGTAGATGCGTTGCCGACCTTTGCGGAAAGACGTGTTTATATTGCCAAAGACAGTAAAACAGTCAAACGGCCTATCTAATAGATAGTAGTTCCCGCCACCTAAGGTATTATGCAGTAAGTACTCGTACCTCCAATCCTAAAGAAAAATTCCGGACGCCCTTTTTAGAAACCCTATGTAGTTGTCCCATAATCTAGGCTCATGTATTCCATGTAAGTATTTATATTATAAATTAAGTATAAGTATCAGTGTCAATTGAAACTACCATTAGAACAGGAAATCTTGGTTGTAGCTTACATAAGTGCGTTTTTACGTTTCATAAGGTATAATAGATATACCGGGTATACCATAAACCGAAGTCAGCCCACCTAGGGCTGATAGAGCAGCTAAAAAGCTCTTGATTGAACCCTTATGTACGAGTATGTTCAGCGATTTTTACTAGTTTCGGAGATATTGATCATTTTAATCTAAATTTTTGAAATTTTTCCTTATGTCCATGTCACGAAAAATCATTAATTTCATGTTTTATTTCATAAGTTTTTCAGTAGTATCTTATATAAACCTATTTGCCTGTTTTTTTTGGACATGGACATAAGGGAAAATTACGAAAATTATAAAACTGATTTCACCGACACTCGTCGTTTTCCCAGGATCTCAACCTAGAGAAATTGTATCAAAATCATTTTTGATCGCAATACGTCTGTAGCAACCTGATTTTATTGCGTTTTGATAAAGTAAGAAGAAAGAAAGAAAAACATGTATCTGTGACAAACAACAACAAAGAAACGGAGAAATACGCACAAGAAGAAGTAATCGCGTAATGGTCCCAACTCAGCATTTAAGTCAGCGCTGGTCTTCAGTTGAAACCACCAGGTGAATCCGCGGAAGGTTACAGAACAGAACTTTTAATAACTTTTTATTGTTTATTTGTAGCATCTAATAATAGTGATAAAGGGTGTTAAATCCAAGTAAAGCCACCCGGTAAGTGTTACTTCTTGTGGAGCACCCGCACCCCGCAGGTATCAATTAAGCCGATTCGCACCGATTGTTCGGCGCGCGAGACACCCAGCTAATGGCGCGGCTGCTGTCGCCACACGCTCCCAATTAACGGGATAGTCTCAACATGATACATCTTCACTTATTTTTGAACATTCGGGGTTTTCACTTATACGTATATCGGACTTTTACCGCGAATACATTTTTTTTTGTGCGTATTTCCTTGTTCGTAGTTGTTCCTTGTCCTTTTTTGTTTTTTTTTTCTCATCGTGTTAAGACTCGTTATAACTTAAAATATGATTAAATCTTTGCCATTTATCAGCGTTTGATCTTTGAAAACACCGTCGTAACATTTTATATAGTATATGTTTCAACATGTCCCCAGCTCCTACAAGAACACAGTTAGTTTAGAATGTTCAGAGGTATTTTTAACAACATTTTAAGTAATAAAGCAATCGATCCATACAACATGCTTACAACAACCTTTAGGTGCCGGGATATCTAGGTATTTCAACCACTAAAACCCCTTCAATAGCCGGTCTTTATTAGTTCAAGGTTCTCCAAAGGACCGGCACCGGAGCTATACTTGCCTGGAGACCTCCCACGGGAAATTGATTTCCCCTTGTTCCTTCGCGAAGGTTTTGACGTCGTTTGACCACGTACAACTCCAACCTTCCAACAGGAAGCAAGGATATTTGTGGTGAGCCCGATCTTTGCATGTTAGTTATGGTAGTTTCCTATCAATATAAATATGGAATTATCAATATAGTTGCTAGTAATTTTGTATAGTATGTTTGACTACACCAATATGTGTTGACAGCCCATGATATTACAAACTACATTATTTAATCCTCTTCAAAAAGCATTTCTCTTTGCTAAACGTTGTCCAGAATCAGAACTTTATACAAGCGTGTCAATTCGTGTCACATAAAAACATAAATATAATAGCTCAGCAATATAAAGCCATTTACTTCAAAAATGATAGCACTTGAGTGGAATATAAAGATAACATGAAATTTATGTAACATTTTTAAACTTGCCGCTTTAAAAAGCCGTTGACATATCGCTAAAAAAATATTGTTAATTGTCAAAGAAACCTAAGTGATTGGTACGGCTAGTTTCATGTTCCATATTTAGGTACAAAATTTGGCACTCAGAAATGTGTAAATAATATTTGTTTGATGTGCCACCTAAAAATTAATAAATCTGTTCAAACAAGTAATGGTCCCACATAATTCTAAAATGATGGCAACCCTATCGCTAGGCCGAGCCGGAGTCGATTGTCAACGCGATTACGATTAGTAATCGATTCGAGGATTTGAGAGAATTAATTTGTGTATCGTAAGTTTGTACCGTCGGCTTAGTGTAATGAAGGCGCTCTAATTCCAGCTTTGGGTAGGATGGAGCTACGTGAACCGCTTCAGCCAGCATGTACAACGGTTTGGTATATCGTGATTGCGATATGCGATATATCATAATGTTGATATTACTTTCAAGTAAAATAGAGAGCCAAAATAAAGAAAATACTATGACTTCGTTAAAGAAACGAGATCAGCTAATAGGCTTACTGGTGATGGTTTTGAGTGTGAGATTGATTAAACATTTTTGTTTTTCATTTCAGATCATAATACAATGTTGCCAATGCCTTGGAGCTTTATTTCTATTAGGTTTAGCCCATCTGCTCTTTTATCGAAGTTATTGTTGACTTTATAGCAGCTTCTGGTGAAAAATAACTGTCATTACGTCGTCCAAATGATTTCTGTGCAAAAGCAAGACAATAGAGAAAGACAACACAGAGCAGCATAGAAGCCCCCGTAGCATATGTGCTTCAATTTGGTGCAGAGTCATTGTTCTGTTGGTTTTGTCACTAAACACAAAAACCGCAATTCTCATTTAATGCATTTATACATCTTTGCGACAGCTTATTTTAATGACATTTTCTATGATAAATTTCAAAAAGTGATTGAATAACTTCTCTTTCTACATCAAGACATATTCACGTAAAGTCAGTCAAAGCCAGTGAAACTTTACCCGAAGACCCTCAGAAGTGCAAAGTGCATCGAGTCCCATTCACCTTTGACTACCAGCCGGCCCCGGGGGGAGCGCAATGAGCTGCAACAGCTATATGCGTAGCAAACACAGTTGCACCCACGGGTGCATCTAATTCACACAAGAGGGATTGCATTGCACCGAATTTGTGGCGTCAATACCGGGATTGGATGGCTGGAACAACTCGCGGTGTTTTCTGTAGTACTTTAAGACAAGATACGTGTAAAGAAATAGAAAAACTTCAACAGGATTTTGTGTTCAGTTGTTTTCCGGTTTTCAATGTATATTTTTTAATTCATATATGTGTTATTGTACGGGCCAAAGTTTGTATTAAGAGAATGTTTTTTTTGATCATTCATTAGTCCAAAATTAAATTATTCAGAATTTTATTTTGAATACAAAAAAAAACTATTAGTCGGTAGATTACTTTACAACTTTGAGCAAATCTAAAAATACTTTAAATACGACTCCTTACTCTTATGTAGTCAACTACCATAACTACGAGTATAAGACAGAGCTTTCTTAAGTTTTAGGTACCCAGCCTTAGTTAATAAATTGTCCTTACGTCTAATCTCACCACTCTCCAACAAGCGTCGTCGCCCGGTTCAGGGGACTCACCTGCAATAAACAAAACAATACATAAATATTTTTGTCTCATAACATTGTACTACATATATCTAAGGGGTCTATTTTCTGACCATTTTTCTAAACAAAAATTCAGTTTTTTTCCCATAAGTTAAACGTAAGCATGGTTCAAAAATTGTGTTTCAAAAATATACTTTGTTGCTCAACGTATAACGTAGGGACACGGCTAGGCGGCTGCACGGAAAGCAACGTGTGAGGCATGCGGCTGATTTCAGTGCATTTTACAACTTTAAAATAAGTTAAGCTTCAGTATTGATACATTCATTTTGAAAAAATGCGTATTAACAACAAAAAACTTAAAAAATATGTTCCTCAGGGCTTAATCCACTATTTTTTCAATTCAAAATAATGGTCAGTATCACTTGCGTCAGTTTACGGTTCATCCTCTCTCACACCTGTATACATGTACGGTATATGGTTATTTATTTTCTTGACCTTAGTATGCAAAGTACTTCGACCTCCATTAAAAGTGGTCATCAGTGCATTTTTACTCTCAACAAACAAGTATTAACTTATTTAAAATCGGTTGTCGTGGTGAATCGCTAGGAACAATCAGAATCAAAAGGTACAATACATTTACTTGACTGCCTATAGTTGTTCACTTTAAAATATGAATAATAGCCTGGTCATATCATACAAACACACAAACAACATGTTGATGAGCCGACGCAGTATGTATCTGAAACATACATACATACATACATTAAATCACGCCTGTTTCCCAGAGGGGTAGGCAGAGACCACTTCTTTCCACCTGCTACGATCCCGACAAATCTCTTTCGCTTCTTCCACATTCATACATCGAGTCATGCATGCACGTCGGTTTCGGGTACTTATGTTAAGATCCGGCCTTTTTCCAGTATCTCAAACATGTCTGACAGACAAAAGGTTTTACGTTAGTTATACAGTAGCAGTAGAAATAGGTGAATAGACGAACAGTTCATAATTATCTTCGCACGATTCTATTGTAAAGAGAATAAGAGCTCGTGTATACATTCATGTTTTACTACGTCTCTCTAAATACTTTGTTGTTTTGACATTAGGCGGCCTTTAGACTGAAACTTACGATTTACGTACGTAGGGACGAAGCTATCTGTTAGAATGAGAAAAAATATTTCTATCTCATTCTAACAAATAGCTGCGTTCCTACCTACGTAAGTAGTAATTTTCAGTGTAAAGTCGGCCTTAGGGTTCATATAATGAAACATTTACATACATATTTCCATCTTTGTAAGTATACATTATAATTGCAATCAAAAATGGAGTACTGAGTATTGTGAGCTTTACGAATGTCAACCTACTTCTGCTACGGACTGTACTCAGAGAAACATGCTTGTTGTAAAAAATATATCACGATTAATTACGCTTATAATTATTATAGCCTTGTAAGGCCCAACGTCCTAAATTAAGGACATTTCGCACTGCTACATCAAAACGGTATCAACTTAGTCCTATCCTTGTTAGTTTTATTTCAAGTTCATAGAAGTTGTATTAAAGTTGATTTTAAAATACATTTGTATTTTGATTTAATACTGTTTTGATCTAGCCTGATCTGACCGACGCAGGATTCTTTCCCGAAGTAACGAAATTTGACGTGGGCCTTACGAGGATAGGGTGAGGTAATCAAGATTACATTTCTGTGTGTGTACGGCACTTGTTTCAATAATATAATTAATAACGCGTGACGTCAATGCATGTTATGTTAATTCGATACAAATTAATAAATCTAGATCTTTTAATAAAGAAAACTATTTTTCCAGCAGCAATGTTTTTATTGATATGTATACGTGTTATTTAAAACATAAAAATAAAATAATATTACATTGGAGCTGGACACACATTGAACAAGATCTTAACTATAGGTGCTTGACAACTTACCAGTTTTGGAAAGAACGACTTGCTTTTATAGGCTTCTGTTAGTCGTTATCCGCACCACATCATAAAACTTACCGCTGTTGTCTTTGTTCAGTCCATCTCGTTGGAGATGCCGCGCGATCTCTCTTTAAATCGAGAGTGAATAGGCTTCTACTGAACCAGAGAGCTTCACCCTAGACTTCATCATCATTTACCATCAGGCGAGATGGAGGTCAATCGCTGGTTAGTTCAGAATAAATATGATGTATCATATGATAAATATTGTTATTATTACGTTTTTGACATTACCGCAATAAATATTTATTTTTATGACTTTCAATGTCTACCTCAATTAAACGATGAGACGAGCAACTGAAGCTGGGAACAAATTATCGGTCGCGGCTGACGGACGCGGCTGACGGCTGCAACTGATAAGTGTGGACAGTGGAACGGGACGTGGCTTGGGCTGACAAAAACATCCAGCGTGCCAGATTTCTGTCGGATGTCCGAACGCTCAAGGTCAGCACAAGGTTACGTCCACGCTACCTCCGATAGTTTGCACAATTCAGTGTATATTCATTATCTAGATACCTATAAGTCACGGCTCTGAGCCGCGTCCGTCAGCCGCGTCCGATAATTTGTTCCCAGCTTGACTGACGGACGGACTGATAAATATATCCGGTTATATTTTTTTGAAACTACTTTAATAAATATTATAATTATAATTTTCAATACCTACCCAGATTATACGATGAGAAGAGACTGACTGACAATTATTTCCAGTTATAATTTTTACACATAGGTACTTATTGATATTACGATTAGCTAAACCGATATTTTTTTATCGGTAATACAGTTTTTAGCAATATACTTTAATTACCTAATAGTGAAATGCTAGATGACCGGCAATGCCACATTTTTAACCGAGAGAACATACCGGTAAAATACACGGACGAACACTCAAGATAGCCGACCGACAAATTATTAGCCAATACAACAGCTCTGCTGCGGAATTAAAAACGTAGCAGAAATGGATCACTGTTTTAGTGCAAACAGCAGCGCCGCCCCGTGTTTGAACAACCTTATGTATATAGCGCGGCTGCGGACGCGCACGTTTCAGTCGCCTTAAGGCTTGTCCGGTAATTTACTTTGGAGTTAACTTAGTTTTTTTTATATTGTGAGTATTTTTTGTTTCACTACAGTCATTTTTTTTTTTAAATAAACTTTACTGATAGTTCTTGAGTATTTTTTTTTGTAAAAGTTAACAGAATTTTTTACCACGACTGATTTTAATAACCTTGTGCCATTAATTGAGCATAGTTAAAGTTAAAGTTAACATATTTTTTTAAAAATAAAAACGTCTTTTATTGAAATAAACCATCCACCAACAATCAGTTTAAGTGCTTCATGAAATAAAAAATATGACTTTAATGTTTTATAAGTTGTAATTTGACAACCAAAATATTTTTTCTTTTTTTTTTGGCATTTCTGGTCGCAGCATGGTGCGTGTCTTAAGTAACTTACTTAAATGTAACGTTCTAAGTAAAAATTGGTTTTTCAGAAAACTATTTGTAATACGTTTACCAAACGTTCTTTTCGTGATATGAACGTAAACTATTTTTTTAATCGCAAATAAACTGGGACAAAAGTGTGTATCTAATGGTTTTATCCATTATGAACTGTGAGGTTTCAAAATCAATGTCTTAAATTCACCTGTATAAACCTTGTATGGATTCCCAACTATCTACAAAATCCTCAATCTGCCATAATAATCTTTCCCTTCTAAAACTTGAACTCGCCCACCGAAGCAACTCGGAAAAGTATTTGTATCCCGATAGAGCTGACTCATGAAACAAATCTTCGAATTCAGCAGATATGGCTAATAAATTAAATCGTGGTAGAATTTAGCGAATGAGCTAATATTTGTTATCTATTTTGATAGATGATGTTGGTGATTCTGGTCTTCGCGCTGGTGTTGCCACGTAAGTAATGTTAATTATTTTTATTAATTATTTGATATTAAAAGAGAAGGAGATTTGTCAAGATAGTAGCAGGTAGAAAGAAGCCTTTTTTAAAAGTGTTCTGAAAAAAGAATGCTTTTAGAGGTTTGACTGAAAACCATTTCAATTTTAATTCTTTTGTTTATTTTTTACTGAGAAAAGAAATAAACAAATTTCTGCTAATGACTAAAGAGCTTAAACGCCACATGGTCATTTCTACGTCACGGCTAGAGTTGGACTTAAAAAAAAAACGCGGTTACAAACAAAATGACGTCATTCCGACCACTAGACCAAAGCACTAGGCGTAGCAAATACTGGCAATATTAATTATTTTTTTCACCAAATAATAATTAAAAAAATGAAAACAGTATGTTTTTGAGACACCTTTATAACTGTTGACAATAACATCAAATTAAATCAACGAATTTCTGCAACATCGAGGTTCTACAGTGACTGAACTAATTCTTAAGTGAAAATACCCACCCCTTTTATACGAGTACATTTTAGTTATTATACGCGTCTTTAATAATATCACGTGTGCCTAATCTGGGATTATCGAAAATGTGTATTTTCGTCATGTTTACGTCAACCCCGATCGACGAAACACTTGGGCGGCCTAAAATAGCAAACAATATTATTATACTGGATAGGAAAAAAAGGTTTTATAAATTAAATTGGATTTAGACTATAAATAACTGCACAAATTTGATTAAGATAAAGAACTACGGAGTAAAAATAGAAAGCTCTTCATTTCAGAATAAAGTAAAACATTCGAATAAAAGACAACACAGAGAATAATCATGAAAATTGTGCTAAGGTAGTAACTATGGAATAAACATTATAGAGCTAGACTTTGTTCACGTAGCTATTAATTTTTCGGGATGAAAAGTAACCTATGTGTTAATCCAGAATATAAACTATCTTCATTCCAAATTTCATCCAAATCGGTTAACCCGTTGCAGCGTGAACGAGTATCAAACTAACACACACACACACAAGTTTTTGCATTTATAGTATTAGTGGGATATATTATCACTGTGTAAGCGTATATTAATTAATAAGGTACTTAAACATTATTTAAATATACTTAGTAAGTTATAATGTATTATCTACTAGTATTCCTTAACAAACTAAAAAAAAATACGAAGGTACTGGGAAATCAGGTAGACAGGGTACAAGCAAAAGTGGAACGATATTGATGGCCTTCGCATACCACGCATTTTATCTCCTTTCATCTTGAGAACGTTTAAGCAAAGGAACTTTCCATGCTGGCCTTTTACCCAGATATAATGTTATGGTCGAGAGTGAACAGTTACTTATCTAGGTAAGAATACTTTATCAAAGACGTCACTTTATTAGATGAGATTCAATACCAGAAACATAATATTTATACATCCATCACGCAAGTCACAATATACCCTTACTGAGGATAGAACAAGTCAAGTTGGAGTCAAGTCTCCTTGAAGGATTCCAGTTCGTCAAGTTGTTCTAATTTGACTATCATTCAGATGAGGGTGTTCAGTTATCCTAACAGGACTTTAGAACCTGTAAGGGACTGCTCCAAACTGGCTGGTCTTACGGTCAAACAGAAAATTGAAACAAATCGCGTCATCAGTAACCCTTTCAAAGATCGGTGACAGTTTTAAATCATGAATATGTTGGTTGCACTAAAGTGCTCCGTGTCCGTGTCTGCACGCGTCAGTAAATACACCCCGTGGGTCGTATTTTAGCGTTTACGTTCCCGGTAAATAAAAAGCTGGATCGCATAAATAACGTACGCCTTGTTTGTCCGTTTATTTTATTATATTTGCTACGTGCCGGCTTAGCGAGAAATAAATGGGTGAATTTTTTAAACTAAACGGAATGCGGAAAAAATGGATGGGCACGCTCCACAATGCTGTGGTTTTTGTTTTTATGTGAAAATGAACAAGTGGACTATGTGATAGTAAGCTTATAACTTATACCCTCAAAACCAGAATAGTCATAGATATGACGACAGCATTCTAGAAAAGGCTCCATATTACTTAGAGCGTTGTAACACTCCTACCCCCGGGCTACATAGAATCGATAAAATATCCTACGTTGTGTAATTAAATTAATTTGGCCTCGAATTAAAAAGTGTGATCGTCTAGTTTTTAAATATGTCTAAGTTAGGACCCTCTACGTTGTGTAAAATAATATTGTGAACAAGATAACCCTAAACCTATTTTAATTAATAGACAAGCCGGAAACCCTATATAAACAAAATATACCACAATCACGACAGTCATAAAATAATAACAAAGGAGAGTTGTTAAATGAGTACGACTCACCGAGGATCTTCTCAGGTACCTGCTCAATCGGAATATAGCTGGAGTATCAATAACCCCTTGACGGCCTGCTCGTGAGGCCTCCGTGTACCGGAGTGCGTATAGATCAGATATATAAATACTTATAAGATAGAGTAGGTAATTAGGAAATGATATAGAGTAATGTTCCCTACCTAACCCCTACCGGAGAACGAGGTCGGTTACAGCAAGAACCTATTTGACCTTAGATTTAAATGAGTACATGAACAAGAAGTTAAAATCAAATTGGTCCTTACTTGGATGGGGATTGACCTCACTAAACCTAGCTACCCTGTTATCTTGCATTCATTCTCTCAACTTATGACCATACAATCATCAGTATACGTCTGGATTTTTAAGTCCGAGTTGAGAAGGCGATCCTCGTTGATGTAGTAATCATACAGTCCTTTGTTTTTACATTCGCCTTCCGCCAATTAAGTGGTCCTCGTTAATGTAATAAACTGCAGAACATTACATCGCGCCTTCCGCCAGTCTCACTTGAAATAAGAGTGTAAGTAAGAGAAATGATCCTCGTTGATGTAGGAATCATACAGCCCTTTACATCCGCCTTCCGCCAATTAAGTGGTCCTCGTTAATGTAAGAAGCTGCAGAACACTACATCGCGCCTTCCACCAGTCTCACTTGAAATAAGAGTGTAAATAAAAGTAGAAGTCCCTTCAGCAGTTAGCCTTGTTTCTCAACCACCCTCATTTACACATATGAAATAATATTGAAAAATGATAACGCGGTAATCCAGTCGTACAATGAATGCTTTGTCTGATCATTAGTTATTTAACACACACTTTCAACTTCGGTTCACACACACATCTTTAATACACGAATAACTATTTGTACTAATAACACTCAATTAAACTAATACGATCTCTAAACTCAAACGATCACTGCCTAGCTACTCGTATCAGCGAACGCGTCCGTACTTAAATCCTTGATCAACTACTTTTCCTGGCTTCTCCACGTCCTGACCGTCTTGTCCCTAGGTTCGTTACCCAGCCGCGGTTTGTGACGACAACTAAGGGTATTGTCGGCGTGTTCAAGATAGTCTGAATATCACTGAGACGAATATAACAATTACTGTAAGTGAAACCCCATAACAAAGGATACAATACTGACCATACTTCACACTAAGCAGTTAGCCCGGGTCGTATAAAGGTCTGCACCTCAGAGCCACTAGTAAAGGTTATAAACACCTAAATGACCCAGGTCTTGGGTGAGTACCTAGTGCCTGTGTAGAGGTGTGACGTAAACAGTGCGTTAGCTAATGCAAGTGGTTTGAATTTAAATGGTGGCAAGAAAGTGGTAGGTATGGCAAAAGATATGTCTAGTGCTTGCAATGGAATTAGACAACCAGAGTCGCAAGGCTTTCAAGCCGCTATCTGGGCTGACCCCACGTGTGCTGCTTGTGAGTGTTTATAAATAAATGAATGTATAGTTACCACAAAAATAGTTATTTTTGTTATTAATCCTTAGCTCGTCACAAACATGAGACAAGAACTTACTTAATAAAGCGCTATGACACACTCAATAAAATAAAGGTTAAGCAGATTAAAGATAATGATTGAGATAGAACTGCTCGTCCCTCTATTTCACAAAGTCTGAAATAGCAAAAGCTTATAATCAATTAAGCAAGCAAAAATAAAATATTATATTTACCTAATCAAAATTATTCACTAAACATAATTCTTGCACGCATACTATTCCCTTTCATAATATATTCGTCAAATTAGCTAAGATTAGATGATAACTAACGTAAAACCTTTCCTCTAATCCCTAGTTATCTAGAAGACTTAAAGAAAACTATTAACCTTTACAAGTAATAATAAAGACACAAAATATAAGAACCCCTTCGCCCCTAATACTAAAAAGACATAAAAATAATCTTACCCAAACACATTTAACTAAATTAGATATTATAATTAATGACACTAAATCTAAATATATAAACAAAATAAAATATTCTAACCACAACTACTATTTATTATCTTTTAAAAATAAATGTCCATAAGTACCCTAATCACAAAATCAAAACACTGAATCTAGTTTAAAATAATTGGCAAAGGTGAGACTTAGGCTTAACCGTATGCGTACGATAAAACTCACGATATCTCAGTTTCGCGTCCCGGGGTTAACTATCCCGTCTTAAACACCTATGTTTCCTAAATCCCCAAATCATCCCTACTTCTCGCAACTGACGCCAACCCAATTAACCAATCAGGGCTAAGTCCAGCCAAACATTCTTTTCACACGCAACTTTGTGCACAAAAAATATGCAAACGCCAAGTGAGTGATAAATACTAAACATTTGTGACATTTCTACGTAACAAAAAGCAAAATGTAGACAAAAACAACATTATCTTGGACCTTGTCTCAAGTGCTGCACTTAGATTGTGTTTCAACGAATTAGCAGATTTTTGTCTCAAACAGGTCATAAGTTACAAAATTTATGTTGACATAATAAGTGGAGTTCAAGTTATTTTTTTACGAAAGTTGTCCCGCTTAGATTTGTTTTGGCGGCACTACAAAAAAAAATATATGGATAGGTATTACTTATTTTATTAATGGTTGATACAAGCGTGTTACAGCGTTGGGGGTTTGATAATTTTTTAAATGTTCTTGCCTGTATCCCAATAATCTGAGGTGTTTGCAGCATATTATCGCCACCATTTAAGTATTCACGCTTTTGTGTGTCCATTCATTGATACTTAAAACTTTTCTGGTGTCGGCTGGCATATTTCTAGAGATACTCCTTAACAGTCATAATAATACCTCAACAGTTACGATCATCTTCTTGCCTTGTCCCTCCACACTAGGTCGGGTCGGCACAACATGTATTCTTCCACTCTCCTCTATCCACCTACCTAACAGTATCAATATTATATAGACAGAAATTATAAAGATCAAACAAAGCCTCAGACATGCATTCAGAACGTACAAATCGTACCCGTTCATAACTTTTCCCATTTTGCGTAGTCTTTACGTAATCCGACTTATCTGGGTTAAATATGTGAAGGAAGGTTCGTCGGTTTGATCCAGAGTTCAAACAACAGAAACTAAATCAACGCGGACCTTTTTATCTTATGGCTTAGGTTTGTATTGACGTATCATTTTCGAGTAATAGGCAATAATTGTTACTGACGTTCCATCTTGTACAAATATCGAGACGTGTGTGCGTCAAAGTTCTAAATAATAATGGTTTTGACACCGTACTATATCCGAAGATACATCCGTAAAATGTTTTATCATTTAGATTGGTTACTAACAGCATCGTCTCTCCCCTAGGCTATTCTAATGAGAAACAGAAAGCTTTAGAGATCTAAAACACATAATTACACTAAGCGAAGACTCACGCGCTGTCTTACGGGTTGGATGCAAAAACACACGGATTGCACGCAGCTTTCTATTTAGATTGTTACCTGACTACCCAAAGGAGGTTTTTTCTATTTTAAACCGGCGGCTTTGCCAAGCTGCAAATTTTCGACCTTCCCGGTATTTTTGTATTTTAATTCTGTCATACAAACCTTGTCCTGGCAATAACGAACACAACAAAAAAAAATATAGATAGATATCAGGGGGATAAATAAATGTCAAGGGCCAATCTCACAGAAATTGACGGTGGCTCAAACAAAACTCTAGGCTTGTACAATCGATACTAAACAACGATTAACATAATTATATAGAGAAATATACAGAAAGCACTGAAGACTAAGGCACAAATATACACCCTTATCCCTAATCTATGTGGCCAATTTACTGAATAATTTATATGAATTTGAGAGAGCGTGTACAACATAATAACTCTATCAACTAGTTCATATACGGTTACCCTATCAACAGAGAACCTATTAGTGGCAAATTTAAATACAAATAAGCTGTTAAACAAAATGGCGCTCGCAAAGTGTAAACCGCCACAGAGCTTGATTGCGCTGGGTGACGGATTAAATTATAATTAATATGCTGGCGAGCTTAACACTGGTTCAGATGAGATGGATCCTAAACGGGAATAACTATGTCATTAAGTCACGCACTAACCAACTACAAGGCTAAAACCTCTGACATTAACCCTTTACAAACGAGCCTTGTTTAAATTGAAGGTCAAAATGAAACCATTATGACGATTTGTATTCCTATGGATAGATTCGGCCTTTCATTTAGGTCTTGTCAATAACCTTATGTTGAATTTTGAGGGTTTAAATCACAAACACAATAAGGCCGATTTTTTTTTCTTTTTAATTCCTTACCAAAAGTTTAATATAACTAACAATAAAAGCCTTTTTTGTGGAAAAGGCTCGTATTCAATCAGAAAAATCCCTTACGATCGTATCAGCTAGGGTGTCAAGGGTTAGGCGAGATGAATGAGCATAGACGCGTATTTGGAGAAATGGGCAGACACAGACAGAACTGAAATAAATTAGGAGAGGCCTTTGCTAAACAGTTGGACAGAAATGGCTTTGTGTAATAATGACTCTCAAGCTCAAGGAGAAAATATACTCGTATCAGAGCGTAATAAAAACTATCGTCTTGTGTGATCCAAAATACTGAGCTGCAAAAGAGTGGTTATAATGGTTGCGAATGTGAATGTTAAGACAGCAGAAGGAATTAAAAAATTGCTCAATTTGAGATACGAGCACCTATGTTGTAGATTTTAAAGCAATTAGATTGGAGGAGACTAAACAAAAAAGTGTTAAGGCTCAAATGAGTAGAAGTATCTGACTATGTAGACGACTCCAAATATAAATATTTGAAAGCCTAAGTTAAATCGAAAAGGAATCACAGCCAGTTCAATATCTTGAAAAGAGTTAAATAATAACTCAAACATTAAAACTCCTTAATATTAATTCCATTATCCCCGTATTTCTATATCTGCTAAGAACTTCTGTAACATTGCTGAAATTAGATTTAAAACCATTGGAATAAAACTTTGCCGTTTAAAACCAATAAAGCATTATAACAATCGGTATTATTAATTTCACAATTGACTAAACAGTGCCTTTAATTCCATTCAATATCATGGAGATTTCTTAAAGCTCGCTAATAATAAGAATTTCGTGAAATATTGGAGTTTCGGCTGCGATTGTTTCTACATATATATTTTTTAAAGACAATAACTTTAATACGACACAAACGTCAATCGTTTATTAATTAGAAAAAAGGCGGAAGAATCGAACTTTTGAAATAAATTCGAAATGAAACTGAAAAATTACCTTGTTACATTATTAGAATCAGTAGTTTTATCTATTTGCTATTTACAAAGTACATTATTTCCCTTTTAATTGTAGGTCTATCTGACATTTAATAATTTCTCCCGGTAGGTTTCGATCATATATGGGTGGAGCTAGGTCCGTTTAGTTTATATAAAAAAAAACAAAAGAACTCCATTTTTACGAGTAATGTAGCACATCACTTCTTAGAAAAAAGAAAACTAAAAGTGCTGCCTAAAACTTCAAATCCAATCTCGATGAAATGTGTTTTGTTTGAAGCGCTCAGTTTCAATACTCACTATACTGAGCTAGGTGAACGAGTTGGCAACTTGGCAGTAAGTAGGACGACTGAACATTCTCTCTGATGGTTTGCGACATATAGTCAACGAAATGTAAGGGCTTACGTAATGTAAAACTGTTTTCGATAGTGGCAAAGGAGTCAAATTCGTTTTATTTTTTCTGTGTAGACGCTGTGTCTACGTAGACTTTGTTAAATACGTAAAAAACTTCCGTGACTGACAATGACCAGCCTAAACCGCTGAACCTAAGGACTTAAAATTCGGAGGGAATATATCCTAGGGGTGCACTAAAAAGTTATTTTCGTAAATCGACCCCCCGACAAGAAGAAATAGATGGAAAAGCTGGAAACTGACTCTATAAGTACGAAGTTGCAGGAATCTTGTAGTTAAATGTAATTGATTATTGTTGGCAACACATTTAGTACCCTTAAAATAAATATCCTCAAATTCAAGTCAAATAATTTATTAGTAAAACATAGATGTTACGTCGGCTTCATTAGGATCACTATGTTTGGCCGTTAGGCGTACAAATAGCTACAATTACCATGCAGAATGCATTTTTACAGACTAAATACACATTTTGACGTTCTTAATTATAAATTAAAAAAATTCACATCTCCTCCTCCATCTTTCTTTATTATCTTAATTTCTCTTTTGGATTGTCTTTCTCCTTGTAGACGTGAAGTTTTAATGATGTATTAGTGTCATTGATCTTTACATTTTCATCGAATTCAATATTGATTTTATTTTATTACATTTTAAAAATCACAGTACTTTAGTACATTGTATTATGGAATAATAAATCGCTTCTATAAATTCCTCGCTCTACGTATCTAATTAAGTAAGTAAGAAAGACTTTTAAGAAAGCTTTTAACGTTATAACTCTCAAATTAATCATATAATCAGGTGTTTACTGTAAATAATTAAGAATTTAATATTTATTAACTCACTTAAAAATTGCTACAAAACTTGAATTAAAAGTTTTACTAAGCGTTCATTGCAAGGCGGTGGAATAGCGAAAGGAAAATTACCCCTAAGTGGTGAAAGTACCGCGAAGTATAATTAAGCGATGGAACTATCTCGAAGGTCCAATATTCTATGAATGATTAATGCAAGCCGCAGTATACAGATTTAAAACAGTAAAGTTATGAATACTCGTAAAACGGATAGCCGATAGTTTTTCGGTAGGAACCGTGAATTAAAATTTTATTCCACTTTGTTATCGTTATCATTGTTAATTTTATGGTGTTCTCATTCACACGTCAGTAAAAGCTGCCGTATCGTTTAAAGGAATAGGTCAAAATAATGGATAAACGATCCCTATGTCCTTTTTTTACCCGAAACTAGGCTACGCCAAGGTCGAGGCGCGTGACGCCTCACAATGCTTACGGGCGCACGGGTCAAGTTAAACTTGAACGTTAGATAAATGAAGTCGGATTGTTTTCCAGTGTCAGCAAACCATGGGCCCCTTGAGTTGGTTACCGGCTCACTCAAGACTGGTTTCGGCTGACATAAAGATAATGTGATGATGAAAACGGAAGTTTAAAATCAACATCAATAAATTGAAAGCTATATCATTTGCTTAGGCATTCTCGCCCTGATAATATACGGAGTAAATTTTTGTCCTTCGAGTCTAAAGTAGGTAAAACTTTCCATACTCAGAATTCATAATTATCAAATGTGGTTAAATGTGATATAATCAACCAGCAATGAGTACTTAAACATTAAAACCAAAAAGAATACCATAATGGACATTTTAACTATACTGAGGAATACAAAGTTACAAATATAGGCCTTTTTAAATCGGATTTTACTTCTATGAATATATCAAACGAAATGCTGCCTCATGACCCCGATTACTTTAACCTTATTTACTTAAGTCCTTTGGGCTTTGTCCCTTGTTAACTGGAATATATATTTCGTATGACCGGTATGTCCATAATCTCATCTAATGTTGTATGTGTTCATCGAAATTACCAATAAAACGCTACCTCGATGTCGTTCTATTCTACACATGAATTAATCATATTTTGAGTTTTAAATTAAGTAATAAAATTGAAATTCATTTAGGCACTGATCCTTTTAGGTTTATACTTAAAATAAAATCAAAATTATTATTATTATTAAGCATTCACAAAGGCAAAGAAAATCATAAAAGACATATTAATGAAATAAAGTTAAAATAATTCGGTTTATATTAAAATATCGGATGTAATTTCGCACCTTCAAAACAATAGTGACGTAACTGAGAAATTTTAGTTTTCGAATTAGGTCTCTATAATAATAAACTTATGACTTGAAGTTTAAAAGCAGAAATTTTGAATTAGGTCACTGTTGTTCTGAAGGTGCGATTTTTTAAAATATATTTGTTAACTACACAAAAACATGAAAAAATAATAGATGACGTAATGGCACCAGTGTTGGACACTTTAAGCTAACATGCACCAATAATCGACACTTAACTCTTAATTCAAAGATCATACGGTCATAAATTTGATTGTTACAAAACAAATGAATAACCCTTATCTTCTGTAAAATAAGAATCAAGTGTCCATCATGGGTTCTTGTCGATTACTGGTTCCATTACGTTATCTAGGCGCGCTAAGTATATTTTTTTGTATGGATTTATGATCTGGTTGGTAGTACATACAAGAGTAGTTTTTCAAATTATGGCGTGCTTAGGTTTTATGTATGAGTTTTATTAGTGATCGGTCATTAAAAGAGTACGAGTACAAATTTTCAACTAAAACCATCTACATTGTCTCCATACATGTACATTTATTAGGGTAACGTTAGATACAGATGAAACTTTTCTAAGTAGAACTATATTACTGTAAAGTTCTATTGACTGGGGTAAGATGTCACTGCCGAGTTAACGGCTTTGAAGCTTCATTTTTCACAAGCAACTTGAGATCGGACGGAGCCAGAGACAGCAATAACTTATTGACGCGACGCTCTTCACTTTAACCCGGTGAAGCTATTAAAAGTTTCCAAAAGATGATGTAAAAATTATCTCAGAAGTTTGTGAATTTAGCCAAGTTTAGGGGCAGGCTGATAACGATTTTTTTCATTTGAATAGACATCAAGTTTAAGTTATCTATTACTTTTCGCATAAAGGATAAAATGCTAGCCGCCGGTCGGGTGTTAGTTTTAACGGCACGTTGTAATTCTTGGTAAAAATAAACAACAAATATGGTTCTTATTAGCTCTGAAGCAGACATAGGCCACTACCAACTTTCGTTAATATAACTGTTTAATTGTTGTTTGTTGTAATTGTTTTTTTTTATTGCCTGTGTTTTGTATTTGTATTTTATTCTTATACAGTAAAGAGTATACATACATACATAACTAATAATACTGTACTTTAAATCATAGATATTTTATTAAAAAGTCAACTAAAAGAAAATCTCTTTACTTTTCTAAGTTTGTTTTTAGTCAAAGAACGAGTACAGGGTGAATCTTAGACAATATTTGGTCTAAAGTATGTCATTTATTTAAAAAGTGTGCGTCGTAAACGGGGACGGCGGCAGGTTGCGGCCTATTTGTGAGGGACGAGCTGGTAATGAGCAGGAAGGCGCCGCGGGCGCGCGCGGGCGCCACTTAAAAATGGCGGTCTAAGCCTCGGACTCGTTTAAAATATTTCTTGCTAGTTGAAAATAAAGTAGTGACGATATTTGTACATAGAAATTCTCGCCGAGTGTAAATAATTAATTCTTTTTGAGAAATTATCTGTATGAATGTGGAAGAAGTGAAAGAGATTTTGTCAGGATCGTAGCAGGTGGAACGAAGTGGTCTTTGTCTACCCGTTCGGAAAACAGGCAAACAAAAATAGTTTTGTTTTTATGTCTTTTGTTTTATTTTGTAGAATAGACGAATTTTGAATAATCGGAGAGCTTTACGTTCGTTGTATATAAAATATACCTAAGTACGTACATTTATTATGTCCTATATTATATTCCACGTTCTAAATTGGTCCTATTTTCGTGGAAGACGTAAGGAAAATTATATCTATATTTCCTTCCTTACGCTGTCCCACGCGTTTGTTAGTTGTTCACGGAAATATATTTTAAACTTCCGTTAGGCAAATAAATACTATTTTCTACAAAAATGTATTCCAAATATATTTCACACTTTATTTACTCAGAAACTTTTATATTTTTCTGGACCATCGTGCGTGTCATGTGTTTTGTGTATTTCAGGAGAGCAACTTCGTATCTGTGTACGAAATACATCCAAATTCTTTCATAGTTATTGCGTCACCAACGTAGAAACATCATGACTTTAAACCAGTTTTCACGGCTAATTCAAATCGTCACATACACTTCAAATATGCTCTAAGAATCTTAACTCCATATAACTTGGCACCCTGGAAGACACACGTACATTGGATAAATGTATTTCTTCTTCTTTCTTCTGCTTCATCTTCTTCACCCATTTAAATCTCTATAAATAAATTAATAAAATTTAACGATCATCTAATACAATTTGACCTAGATACAAATCAAGCTGTAGGCTTGTACGATCGCCGCTAGTAATCGATAAACGTACTTTAAACATACTTACTTATTATTTTATTGGTAAAACTGACAATTCTATAGAAACTTACTTCATTTGTACTTGGCCTAGATTCACATATTTATTTGATATGCTAACCAACCAAATTGGTAATCGTGTTGAACTAAATTAGGATCGAAACACGCATTATCATTTTTGTTTAAGAGTAAATAATGTATTTGTACAAGTGAATACGTAAGTAAGTAAAGTAAGTAAATTATTCACAAGAACATGAGTACATAGCATGATGGTACAAGATATAAGGAGTTCTAACAGGACATTGTAATAAAAATAATACACCTTAATTAAAATGTCAATTTTCAATTAAATCAGATTGTATAGCTATTACAATATCACAGAATACGCGTGTATGTATACCTATTAAAACAATACTTAATTTGCTCAAGTAAATACGAGTTAAAGTAACGTTGACAATACGATAACATGCCATAACCAATATAGTTTTACCGATTGGAATGAACGAAATGCGGAGACACGTGACCGAAGTACTGAGGACTTCACTTTCGTAATTGATTTCGATTACGTGGGTAGTTCCAGCCCGGGTTTACATCAAAGGCATTGGGCACTTAATAGAGCGGAGATTAATTTATTCGGAATATTAACATGAAACTAATATTTATTTTTATTAGGATTCGTATTAAAAGGAGAAAAGTTAGTAAGCTTCTTTAAAGAAGTACTAGTAGAGCTGGATTGTAATTAGGTTTTAAAAAAGACATTTTACTGGCAACTGTACTTCTAACACTGATAATATACTAACTATGGATAGACCAGTCACATGAGTTCAAACTCAACGGATTTACTATGAGCTATTGAGGAGTTCGTATGGCCACCTTGCCCACGTCATTATGACAGTTCTATGGTACCATATTATTGTACTGTCATCGGAATTGCAGAAATATGCAAAATTTCAACTCTATTCAATAGTCGTTTTCCGTGATTTATTACATTGCACAGCGTGTTAAAAAATAAAGCTTACGTTACAGATACCAAAAAGCATACTTGTTTACTAAATGTTGAGAGTTTGAGACAGTTGGTTTATATTAAACCAATTTATATAGTTTAGACAATGATATAATATAAAAAGAGGTAGATATGTTACCTATACGGTATTCCGCGTGTAAAAATGGCCCGGCTTACGCAAAAGTAATCAGTAAATATTGCAATTATACAATAATTCATAAATGACAAGTGAAAGCAGGATGGTATGCTAATTTCCGGGAGCGAAACAAAACGAGTGTATGTTGCTCTGCAGACTAGTTCACGGTTCCGTTGCCGGCGCAAGACTAAGTAAAGGTGTACCAATTGGCTTGGTTTTAGGGTGCCACTATCGAAGTGCGTATAACATATCTACCTCTTTTTACTATATTATATCATTGAGTTTAGAGAAAAATAAACTCGTCGTCACACATTCGTAGGTCTAAACCGAATTGTGCTGTATTTTGAAAATTGATTCTTTGCACTCTACTCACTCTAGCACAATAGAAAATATTCCTCTAACGACCAAAACAATGGAACAAGGTACAATAAAGGAAAAAAAGGCAAAGAATCTAGCGTTGTATTGTACGACGTGAAACAACGCCATTAAAATAAATAAGAGCTATCAAAACGTTGACAATACGATAACAGGCTATTAAAAGTAATATTGTTTAACGTCCTAGCATAGAGACCCTGGTGATCTGATTATTAAGTATTCTCATAAAGCTTCTACAAAATATTGCCTACTGAATATGACGGTAAAGATATAGTTATATTAACTTTGTTAAACAAATTAAATCTTCAGTAAGTCTTTTATACCGTAAGTCCATCGCGTGTAAACAGGCACAAAAAGTTCGGAAGCACGGCGTTGTATTCCAACTATTTAGCCGCGGCGTTGTAGTCAAACTATTTAAACAAGTTCCGAGTTTTAAATGGAGAAATTCCAGACTGCTAGTAGCGCTTTATGTACTTTTAAATGCTTCTTAAATTGTTAAAACGGTGTTACTTTATAAGGTGTAGATTTAATGTAGTGGTTGACTTAGACGAAGCAATAAATACACAATAGCGTTCTTCATATATAATAGTCCTTATTAGAAAATGTTAAAACCTTACCAGTTTCAGACGGTGAGACGGTCAGAGGTATATGACTTCCATCGCTCTATCCATTACGTTGACAGGAACTTGGCAGTTTTCAACAATTTTTACGTCTTTACATGAATGCGACTCCACGTTGTACAGTGAAAAGCACTATCTATTCGGCCATCGCGCCAAATATATGTAAACATAGACTTTATTACCAGTTGCATAGGGGTGTGTAGATATTTTGGACGCCTTGGGAACGAGTATAATTTATCACTTGGACTGTAAATTACGAGTGAGTGAGCGGTTGTAATGAAAAGCGTGAGGAGGGCTTTGGCAAAACTGTCTGAAAAGCATTGTAACATATCACCAAGGAGGTTTTTGGGAATTGATAATAAAATAAAACATAGAAATTGTGTTTTTGCCTTAGAAACGTTAAGTAATTATCGTTCAAATGTATTTACCTATCTTAATTCCGAAAGAAACTGTCCAACCACGCGAGTCTATTACAAAGCTAGAGTTCTGTTTAAAACCGCGACAGCCACAAGCTTCATGCAACTACAAGGCGCGTCACACATAGCGGGGAGAAATCGACTTTATTCCTCTCTTGCTTTTTTTTACTGCCTTTTAACAAGGCACCTAGTTCAAAATAAGGTTATTCGAATCATCTATAAATCATCATCGTACAAATTACATAGGAAGACATTTTAAAAAATAGGCTGATTATCCAGATGATCCCACTTTAGTACACTAGGTTATGCCTGTATCGTGATGACCGTTAGGTCCTAAAAAAAGTTTTACTGGTCATTATCTCCATTTCGAATAACTAATTAATAAGTAATTATAGCTACCACCATCTTATCCATTAACCCACCGCCAAGCAGTAGTGTTCGCATTGCTGTGTTCCGGTGTGGGGATAAGACAACCGGTGAAATTACTAGCATAGAAGCATTCCATCTTAGTCCTCAGGGTTGGCAACGCATTTAAAGTCTTAGGATTGCAGTTTTGAGATTGTTGTCTCGAGGTTTCAAATGTCTATGGGTCTCAGATCCCAATTACCATCAGGTGGCCTGAGTGCTCGCGTGCCTTCTCTTTGCCATAAAAAATAAAACATTTTAGCGAGTCTGAAACATCAGCAAGTACCTACATAAAAATTATTGTACGTGTAGAGAGTTCTATTTTTTAAATTAATTTTACTAAATACTTGGAAGTTTTGAGCGTGAATCAGCGCGTATGTAACCCGCCTAAGCTAAGGCGTACCACAACCGCCTAACTCGCGCCAACTCGGCCCGACGTGTGGCCGACTTGGAAACTTACTTGTGGTGCCAACACTGCCAAGTTAACGCTCCAACACTTGAGAGGCATTATGAGCGCACTCTTGTTGTCGAACGAGATAAGGTGATTCTGAAAAACGACCAAGTGCGAGTCGTACGGAGGGTTGCGTACTTATTTTAATTTGACACAGACATAGAGGTATATAATGAACCAATTTGATTTTTGGCTTGTAGATTTCGATGGGTCTTTTTAATTTATTAGTCCAAAAAAAAACATAGGTATAAAGAGGTCAATGTAGTTCTGACAAGCGAGCTATTGTGTCTGTCTGTTGGTCAAATTTAATTCAAATCTATTCCACCATGGGTGATTTAGAAGTAAACTCTCAACTCATATTTATATATTTATATTTATATTTATGATGTGCATTATGTGTGCAATTAAATAAAAATAAGAATTAAAACGTGACATTCGAGAAAATGCAAAATAAATGTTTAACCAAACATTAAAAATGCAAACATTTTCAATCCAAACAAAATCAAAATACCCTAACCGCATTCAGTGCCAGAACTCAAAATTTCGATACAAAATGTACCCCATATCGTGTCCATGGCAATGTTAGACCGACTCCAATAAAATTCGAAACCATCTGCACGCGAAATACAATTCAAAATTAAATAAACTCCCAATTGCCGATACTTTCGCAATCCACTCGTAAATCAGGATAATTGACAAACGACTGTGCTACTTCAGCACAAAGTTCATTTTCAATCGTCTGGGGACGCAGTGATTTAGACTCAACAAGTGTATCGCTAGCAAATATGGCGGCGGCACAACTCGGATTCATTGATATTTATTCCCGTTTGCGGATTTTATTGTTCAATAGCTCTTATATTTATGAAAGAATATTGCATTTTATATCGTATATCTCACTTTAGTATTTTAAAATAATAATAACTCTGTTTCTGCTTTAGAGTGGCAATATTTTTCATTTAGGTTAATTTATTTATGAATATGCTATATTTACGTTAGATTAAAAAAAAAAACGTTTCACAATTTCACCTTGTCCCAAACTTAGCTCTAGATAGATAGATACTTAAATACATAGAAAACGCAAATCTTTGCCGTTTCTAAGAATCGAACCCGGGACAACTATCTTCGTAGGCAACCGCGTCGTCATTGAAAGCGCTCCATCCGTTTGGGAGCCAGAGGAACTAAGGCACAGACAGTCAGACAGACAAAGGCGTCTAACTAATAGTAGGTACCCCTCTATTTTGGGCGGGGGGTGAACAACAGCCCGGTGATTGTGATGCAGACGCCGTGCCACTGTTTTGTGGTTTTCGTACTCGAAGCACGTAGAACATTGATTTATTCGATTTGTAGAAGACATTACGACGTAAGACTTAGTAAAGATGGTATTTAAGTTGATATTATACTTACAATATTAATAAGCTAGATATAACAGCCTCGCGCCATGTTCTCGAGTGCTTTTTATTTGAAGTTTGTTGCAACATTTCTCAAATTAATGTACACAAGTCCATTCGGACTAAGTAATACGAAGAAATAACTAATGTTATAAAAATATGCGAAAAATTTAACGCAATATTTCACATTATTATTTAGAAGTGCGTCTTCGTAATACTGCTGAAATATAAACCAACTTGAACATGCGCATAATCAAGCTGAAGTAACGAGAGTAATTATAAGATAGTTACGATGTGGCGTACGGTACGGTTATTAATATCCTATCTGTGAAGTTGGATGAGCCGTCACGGCCTTACGCGAACTCACGCGAGGTGACGCTTTACGTAAACATACGTAACTTTCAATTAATCACTTTGAAAGATTGCTAAGCAATTTGTAGTAGATCGGCTGTCTTAGTAACTTTTTTCGCTGTTCCCTTGGGTTTTGTCAAGCTTTCCGATATAAGCATCACTATAAGCTGTATCTATACCTTTTGCATAAGTCGGTTTAGGCCTAGAAATAATAGATAAACAAGCAAACACACTTTTGCATTTTTAATAATCAATTGCTGTTATCCGCGACTTTGTCCGCGTAGGATTCGTATTTTTTTATCCCACGGGAATGTTAAATTTTTCCGGTATAAGAAGTATCCTACGTGCTATTCCAAAATCTATATCTATCTCTCTGCCAAATTTCATCCAGATACATTCAGTCGTCCTGGCGTATTGAAAAAAAAAAACCAAACTTTCGCATTTATTATTTTTGTAAAATTAGTAAAAAGTTCTACAAATACTACAAATCTAGAGACGATGGGATACATACGCCAGTAGCAAGATTAACTATAATTAAATTTATAATTAGCCACTCCTATTTAACTGATAACTGGTAAACGGCCTTAAAATTTCATCATACTTAGCTATAAACTACTCTAGTTTATTTATTTGGGAGCTAACACCACAGACAGACACAGTTATACAGACATATAAGTCAAACTTAGTACCTACTGGAAGAACGAGCTTCGCTCAGGTTGAGAAACTGAATTTTTCCGAAGATGACAACTTGACAGATCGATTTTTCACCCCCGTAAACCCCATGCTGCAAAGTTCATCGAAATCATTAGGGCCATTTTGGAGTACGTGATAAAAATATATACGCACAAATATTGCTCGTTTAACTATACACGATAGCACCCCTCTAGTATTCTTTGGGGGCTAAAAATATCTCAATAGAGCAAACATTTGTGATGAACTTTACAGTTAATTGATCGGCGTGATCAAGATGAGCTCTGGATCCCGGGTCAGGAGCACGCGGCCGCGCGCGCGCCGGATTACCACGACCTCACCTTACCCTTAATTCGATTAAGCTGCTTTACTCGGGTCTATTGCTACACTATCGCATCTCAGGCTGGGCAGTGTCTCCGCCAAGATTGAGCTAGAGCCTCTATTCTAGGCGGTAAAAACGATATCGTATTTGACCTATTATGGAATTGTTTTTGACTTGGCCGCTATTTTACTGACAAGTAAATAAGAGCTATCAAAACGTTCACAATACGATAACAGGTCAAGGACGATATCGTTTTTACCGCCTAGAATACCGGCCCTGTACTGCCGGACCATCCCTTATACGAAACATTTTGTAACGTCAATTTAACAATGAACTCAATTTTTGCAAGGGGGTAAATTCAAAGTGAGGTACAGTCATACGGCCGTAGCTCACTTTAAATAAACATGTTATCCTCAAAATTGTCTCTACTCCAATTATTTTAGAAGTTATGTGGGATAAAAAATCAATCAATTCATCTATTACTGGCTGGATGATTGATTCACGCACTTAGAAATGATTATAATTATTTCAGTGCCGAAATCTCGGCGTGGAGTCTATTTCATATTAAAACCAGGAGCCAGGCTCTACCAAGTTAGATCGCCCCCTTTACCTAAATATATTGACGTCTCGTTCGTACCTCGGTCTTGGCCTTATTTACAGAACTGCTTCTGATGCGATTAATCTTGTACTCGTGTAACTACCACTACCGATACAAACAGTAGCGCTAAAAACGGGTATTTGAGACGTTATCTATGAAAAGGGACCTTATTGTCGATGGCGCTTCCTCCATTATTAAAGATGCTCCGATATAAATACAACGTCGCGTGCGGCGTAAGCGCCATCGACAATAAGGTCCCTTTACATAGATAATGCCACATATATCATTTTATCGAAAGGCATTTCTCATCGCATGAGTTGATTATTTTTGGCAGTCACAAGTCTAACCGTACCTAACCTTACCTACGTAATTAATGTTTAAGATATCCAGAGGGCTCAGACAAGATGCACTACGCTAACTAACGTTTCTATTCGATTCCTGTGGTTAATAAATGGACTAAGGGCACTATAAGTGTATTCCTAACATTCACAATCCAACTTTTTTAAATGTTTTTCCTAAATATAAAAAAAACTACTGCATAAAAAAAAACAAAAATATTTTTACTGTAATCAGCAGTGTAAAATCTACAAACGGTATTTTATTTTAATACTTTAGCACATATGAATTGTTGTCAACTGTCACACGCTTTTGTTACAAAGAGAAAAACTCCATAGATGCGTGTCAGCGGTGGCGGCCCAACTGATTGGGAGTTCGATGATAGTTTGTCATTTTGCCTCACAGTTTTAGGCCTTAAGCGCTGATAACGTACAGTCGGCCAAAAATGTGGTCTACCACCCTACGAAGTTCATTTGCACGTCATGATACAACAAGTTCGATTTTCCCTTGCAATAATAATATTATGACAGTAACAATTAAGTGTCAACCTTAGCGATAATTAGATCTCACAGAAACTTTTGTCAAAACTGGTAGACCACTTTCTTGGCCGACCGTACCTAAATAAATTGGTTGCTAGGCGGTAGTCGACGAATATTTTTTTTATAACAGAACACGAGCTATAACATGCTATACTCGCATATCTAGGATCATATGAGACACTAACATAGTTACAAAGTTTAGGTGATGGATGAATTCTTCCCAAGTTTGAATGACCGTGGCATCAGCTCCATGCGAGGGCACTTCTCACTCGCATCTCGTGGTCCGCCCACGATTGATTGAGTGATACTACAAACCCTACTTGAAAAAAAAAACGATATTGTTTGATCATTAACATCGTCTTAAACATGTATTCGTTTCGAGGAATTTTGGTTAACTGACCGACTGACATGAAAGATTCTTAACATGGTTTGTTTATGTTATGATTAGTTTGTTGTTTGATGAATTTAAAGAAGTTCAACGCGTCGTTATTTAGTAAAGTAAATAAATTAAGTTACATTCAATAAAATTGGTTTTAGTTACGAAAGAGGTATGGCGAGCGAGAGCAAGCGGAGATGTCGGGAGGGGACGCCCTAGTGGCACATATCTACAGGGATCAGATTCGCGATGTACCGAATAATGGCCAAGTCAGAAACTGACGTACGTGCTTGAAGAGGTTGATGAATGTAGACGAAGCGAAAGTTATATGTTCCGCAGCCTACCCCATTGGGAGACAGGCGTGAATGTATGTATGTGGTTTTCGTTTTATTAAGCTCCGTTCCAATTGGGTTAAAAGTACTTTTACAATCCAACTCAATTTGCTCAACTTTTCCGCACCCCATTTCCCTCCACGCGTTATCTTTATATACACGGTGTCAAAGTATCCCGATATACAGCGCAAACACGGTGTAAACACGTGGCGAGCGTGCCCGCCGCGCCCCGAGCCGGATTTCGGACACGGCGCGTCGGACAATATTGACGGTCGTACCTCGCCAATCATTGAGTGATATAACGCACAAGGCATTTCCGACGACTAAAAAAAAATGTTAGCATTATTAGCACCATTTTTAACGCCTGCAAAAAGAGGGTGGTATATCGTCGTTTTTAACCTTATGCCGGTCTGTGTCTTTCTGTGTCATCGTAGACGTTTTAAAGACTTTTTTTATTAATAATTGATGCTCGGACAAAGTAGTTAGCTTAGTTGGTAGTGACCCTGCCTACGAAGCTAGCGGTCCCGTGTTCGATTCCGTCAGGGCAAATATGTGTGTGATGAGCGCGAGTATTTGTTTCTGAGCCTTAGGTGTGTACAAGCCTAGAGCTTAGTTTGGGACTAGGTCAATCTGTGTAACATTATCCCCCGACATTTATTTATTTATGGCTCCCAAGAAACAGGCTCAGCCTAGTTTGGGGTCCACTGGATATTGCTAATTGTAATTTCTTCTTATTTCTCAAATACATTTTTTTTTCACTGTCTCATGTATTTATATCAACGCCACGCAAAACCGACCGTTCGTTTAAGTTAAGTTCGTTCATTTAAGAATTATTTGCTCTAATTGTAAGGACCGCCATTACGTCCCGGGTTTTGCCAGTTTTTATCTATATGACTAAAATGGTAACTCAATTTAAGTGCAATCCGACCGTAAGTAAGAATGCAATTCATGCAAATCACACAAATAAAAAAACTTGTGCGATTCAAAGGGTTCAAATGAACCAGAGAGATCTAAACTTTTACGATTCGAGAAAGTTTTCAGACTTCAACCAGAGACAGAATATTTTAAAAGTTATTGGTAACTTCAGCGCTGCACCGCCATAATGCAATCTATTGTGTCGTATAAAACTGTGGTGACAAATAAAAATATTTTAATTAAAAAAACAACAAAAGGTCAAAGTTTTTTAACGAATACCTTTGTCAATATGCCTTACTCGTGTGTCAGTAATGTATGGTGTAAGAAAATCGTAGGAAAGCCGTTTGTTTTCTGAATTTTTATTTAAAGAAAAACCTTTTTTTACGGAGGCACACGAACGAGAATGTCCTATCAAATTTAAAGAGGCTCTTTTTGTTTTGTTTTATAAGAACCACAAAACAAGATTACGTTGACTTCTGTCTGTCTTTTGATTGGAAAATTTAACAGTTACCAAGTCAAATAATAGAGTGAGTAGATAACATCCTTTACGCGGTGATCGGTTGAGATTTAATGTTCTTTGCGAATCGTGATCGCACATGCGTACACAAATGTAACTTAAAACTTACATACAACTTAACTTAAAATGTAATGTCGCCATTAAAAAGTAACCAAAAACGAATTAACTTCTGTAATAAAATCCCTCGAAAAAGTCCTAAAACCTTTGGTCCTAATTGCCGAATTTTGCGCGGCAATTTGGCCGAATGTGTGTCGGCTAAAATACGGAGGGTTTAAAAATTGGATGTTAATGTCTTTGGCGTCATTTGGGGATCATTTGCGATGATTCGGCGACGAGCTGGGGCAAGGGGAATTTATACCTAGTATTTACTAGCGTTCGTTTATAAGTAAATACTTACTGCTTGTATATATTTATATCAGGATTGATGATCATCTATAGTAAAGTTTTTTGAGTTCGAAGTTATAATTTGAGCATACCTCGGAAATCGGTATAAATGACGAAAGTTTCCATAGGATTATTTGGCTCAGTTTAACGTGTAATAATCTAATATAGCAATACCCACCCACATCACAGTAAATATCAATTCGATATTATTGATCCACGTCTGTTATGTGTCCAAGAGACAAGGTAATTATTTACTTGAAAGACAGAAAAAATATAGTAGATGTGCCCTTTTTCCGTAGGAGGGCAGTATACTAACAACACTATTTATTCTTAACTCTTTTTGCCGTACAATTAAATATGCTGTACTTAGATTACCTACTACATTCCTAGTAAATCATTGTCAACTTCTGTCTACAATTGTTATCCAAATTCATTTCGTCCGGAAGCACATTCAGATGTAAATTTTAATTGGGTTTGATAAATGGGTAGTGCGTCCGTCAGCGAGTCTAGTGTTCCGCTTTAAATGGAAATGTGGCCATCCCTAATTATTTCAATGACTCATTAAATACCGTTCATTTAAGTTTAGACACCCGTCTACAGGCTTCGTGGTTATTTTATAAATAACTTTTCAAGAAAATATAGAAACACTGCTTTCTCAGATACGCTCGTGAGTTAGCTGAGTTCACTCCTTTTACCATATGCCATATTATTATTATTTTACGGTTGCTTTTTTAAATGATTTTTTATTTTAAAAATCTGTTGGTGTTTGCGATTTTTATTACTTCACAATGACTTCATTGTCTAACAGGTTTTATAACATCGTTATATTGGCTACAAGTTAATACGAACCAAATCCTACATACAAAGAAACTTGAGATACTTAATTAAAAATATAATTATTTCCTTTTCACGCTACCGGGTATAATATTCTCTGTGCCATAAGTATTTAGTCCAGTACCTATTCTAAAATACTCGTTCCATAAATACTAGCGACGTCCATACTTCACCCTGGGGGCGCGGGCGAGTCTCGTAATTATAATGTTTGTCATCTCGACAGAAAATTAAAAAAATAAATCTTTCATTTCGCTCCAGTTAGATAGCAAAGTAGAGGAAAAACTTTTTCAAGTTAAGTAACCTGAGTTACAATATCTGCGTGAATTATCTATGTTGCTAATGGTAAAATCAAGGAGCAAATTTTTTTGTACAATCGTGTTCATAAATGTGTTCCTTGTCTATTTAATGTCATGTTTAAAGTGCCATACATGAATTGTCATAGCGATTAACGTGACAAGGTACTAAAGTGTATACATATTTATGAACTCTACTGTAGGTAACAATTCTGATAAGGCGTTCGATATATTCCGACTCTTCCATACGATTAGTAAAAGGTGATGTTTTTACAAGCTTTTATTTAACTTCACTTGTATATGTCCTGGAATTTTGCAAGTCAATGTTGAACCAGTTCCCGTCAATGGAATGGGCTGAAATTTGGAATACATGTGTAAACCCGATGACCATGCAATGTTATGGTACCGTCGAGCTGATCTGATGATGGAGGCGGAAGGTGGCGACGGGATCTTTGCTGTACTCAATATGTACCCGCCGAGTTGCGGCTCGTCAGTTTCGTCTTGATAAGCAGATGATGTCTGAGTGGAAAAAAGTATAGTTGACAACAAAAGCTCGTACCCAAAAAGATTTTTTTACAGAAAGTTTTTTAAGTCATTTCGTGAATCGTATTTTTGACGTAGAGACCTCTTCGTGTTGTGTTTCTATTATGTTTATTTAAAAATTCAATAATACCTCTGGTACGACGTAGGCTCTAATTTATTTCCAAAAAAAAGTACTGCCTTGATATTATGTGATTTATAAGTTTCATCAGTTTAATTTCAACATTTTATTCAGATAGAATTTCTATATTAGGTATTTAACGTATCATTAAAAATATTGCGAACCATTTGCCTGGTATTGTGTGACGGCGCATTGTGATACACAAATACGTCCCGGGTATAGAAATACATCGCGATTAATTTTAAGACGAAATACATATTTCAAGATAAAATCTACAGATTGTATTTTTCAAGAAAATATTCCTGTAAATCTTTTTGATCACATCTGTGATTATTTTCTTTTGAATTATTTATTTTAAAATGTTACTGTTGGCTTTAAATAAAAGGAAATTAATCGAGCATAGCGATATTTTTCCCAAAATCTTTTTTTTTTTGAATCTGGGAAGTCTTACTTATTTAACTTCTGTGATGGTCGTGACAATCTTTCGCATGCTATTTATTTTCTACTATCCAGCGCTCGGTTTCTCAAAAATCAACCGTCACGTTTAAATTATACTTGTCAATCTTGCGTCCATCTTTATACCTATAGATAGGTACAACAAAAGACGCAAGATTGATAAGTACAGATGACTATTATAGCCAGATGTACCCGCGTTCTTCCTCCGCCCAATCTTTACGCGTCTGACATCAATTGTCAGTCGTCGCTGTAAAGTTCCCGTCGTAAACCGACCGATAACGGCGCGCACTAAACACATGATCCCCAGCTATGTGCCATAAAGCACTGACTCGTATTACGCGCTCGTAAACAAGATAGCACTTGTCACAGTAGTATGGATTATGGAGAGTTCCGATTGCTTACGGATTTGCAAGTTTTCATAAACTTTTGTCGGTCTATGACATCGTAGCTTTGAAACGGATGGATCAATTCAGGCACGGTTTTTTACCCGACTGCCGAAGGAGAAGGGTAATGTGTTTATCAGCTGTATATGTGTGTCTGTTCCTTGGTGGCGCTCTAGAAACTAAACGCATGAACCGATTTTGATGATTTTGATGGCAATCGATTTATCTTAATCTTGTGAGTGTCACTAAAGATATGTCAGTAATTAAAATTCAATATGGCGGCAGCTAGAAGCTATATTGAAACGAAAGAAAAACAATAGGTATTTAAAAATCATCTTTAGGTTTTTTTAATCATTTTTCATTCTGAACAATGATTTAGGATTTATGACGATTTAAAGTTGGTTAGCATCAACAGTCGGTTTTTTTAAAGCGTGCTTTTTCTTGTTCTTAGCTAGATTTTATCAAAATTGGTTGGGCCGTTTTGGAGATATCGGCTCTGAAAGCCGGGGACATCATTATATCGGGGTTTTATCTTACTGAAGCAAACCTTTCCAAGATAGTTGACGACATGACACGTTAGCCTAGTCGGTAGTGACCCTGCCTACGAAGCTATTGGTCCCGGGTTCAATCGCTGTAAGGGTAGATATGCGTGTGATGAGCGCGATTATTTGTTCCTGAGCCTTGGATGTTTTCTATGTACTTATTAATTTTGTATTTCTCTATTCAAGCATTTATATCGTTTTCTAGTACCCATAGTACAGTCGAATTCATACATTTGTATATACTTAAGAGGTTTGTGAAGCGCCGCTAAAATCACGTAGCTGTCAAAAAAAACCATACAAAACTAGCTCCGGGCGAAATCGTTTCTCACCCCCTAAATCAAGTCCGATTTTCACGATTTTTGAATATGTTGTAGTTATTATAAAGACCTAGGTCTGTACGTTTCTGTTTTTTGTTTTTTAGATTTGTTTCGTTCTAAGAAATATTTTATTGGAAAGGAAAACGTACAGACATAGTTTTTCATGATATCTACAACATATCCAAAAATAGTAAAAATCGGACGAGGTTTAACTCTCGACTGTACCTTCCTAGAGCTTAGTTTGGGTCTGGGTGAATTTGTGCGATACTGACCGCTGATATTAATTTATTTATAAAACACGTTAGACCTTTGTTGTTTACTGACACAGTTCCTGAATATAAGATACAGGGTGTGAATGTATGTTAACGGAAAGTTACAGCGCATTAATTTCGTTGTTATAGGCTGAAAGGAAAATGTCCTAATGCCATCGCGTTCCATGCAATTTGCTTTCCATACAAAATTACAAAGGCTCTTAAAATATAATTATGAATGTATATGGATGAGTTGGTTATTAAACTCGGATTTTATTGTGCATTTTGTATGTAATGAAGGCTGATATTTTGTTCAAAGGAAATACCGATGGTTGAAAAATACGCAAGATAGTGTAATACAGCTAAAAAAAGTTACAACTATAAAAAAAAATATTTGGAAAAATAGCGTTTATACGTTTACTTAATATTATGGAGTTTCATTTAGTCGTTAGTTTAGTTTAAAGGCAAACAGCAGTTGCAGTGCAGTGGGTTAGATAAGTTCCAGTAAATGTTTGGAATAAACGTTCGGTACAATCTAAAGATAAAAAATCATCTGATTTGGAGAAGACCTACTAGATCTCCAACCCGCCGATAATAGCAAAAATAATAATTATATAGTTACTTATTTTACTAAAAACACTGATTTTTTCGCATTCAGCATCCTATTTCTTAAAATTGATACAGGTTTCGATTGTTTTTTACAGCGCTATAAGTCAACCGCGTTTTGCTAATAACCGAAATTAAAAAATAAATAAAAGATAGAAATGTAGAAATTACACAATATTATAAGGGCGATATCAAATATGGCTCTGCGCGGACGTCAATTTTAGAAGAAATTCAAGGAATTCCAACAACAATAAACATTAAATGTTATCTCTTACCTTGTTGCCTTCAAAATTGTATTTTGTTTGATCCTAACTCTTATTTGATAGGAATAAGGTGTCCGACAACTTTATAACGAACGAATCTAACCTAGCTTCATAAAATATTACAACGTCGTAAAAATTATACATTTTCTAAATTAGGCGTAAGACGGAGACGGCCCGAGCAATCATTTATTATCAGACCAATTCTTAAAGAACGAGAAAAGTTTATTATATTGTGTGTTTAGAGAGAAAACATAATATACTTAACAAATTATTTTTTTTACTTCCATAAAAGCATTCAAAGTCAAAGCAAAACCTTAGTTTCAGAGTTATGACTGATTCTAAAAGGACGGTGTCCAGCAGTGGACGTCCTGTGGCGACATGATATTGGTGATTAGATTATATTTTAGGTCTTTTGTCCACACTTTACAAAATAAAAGGTTTTAATAGCCACACTGGTACTTGAGTTCATTTTGCTGATGAGGTAATAGCGAATTGTTTTTTTTCTTCAGAATATGTGTTACCCTTACTCTAGCAGATTTACTACCAAAAAAAAGTCAAATTAAAAAGGTGAATGCGATAAAAAAGACTATTTTTTGAACTTCAACTTTTTATTCTTGTTGTATCATAAAAACGGGAAATCATTATAAGCGTCAAACTTAGTACCTACCTATGATTATAGTAGAAACCCTGAAGAGAAACGAAAAATACTAAAAAATGGTCAAGTGTGAGTCGGGCTGATTCGATTCAAAATAGAACTCAAATCGAAATATAAAACCTACTGTGCGGCGGCACGGAACCCTCGGTGCGTGAGTCCGTCTCGCACTTGCCTGGTTTTTAACAGGCCGTGGTCACGGATAGATAAGTACCAGCGACTTCGTCTTCCTTGCGAGTGTTACTTTTAATCAGAAAACACAGAAGAGTTTAAAAATAAGTAACACCGCTATAAATGAATAAGTTTCCAATACGGGATGATTTTAAATTAGATCATAGATAAGATTTATTAATTTGAAAATACTTGTATAAAATTAGAGGTAATTTATTTCGCTGGTCAGGCTAGAGGTACATAATAATAGTATACCTCTATAACTGTTATTGTTAAGTTAACATTTCGCCTGTTATTTCGGCGCCAACAAAAATATTGTCGAAGCTGTCAGATGTCATATTCTACGATACGGTCGCTTTCACATGGCTCAGTGAACCAAATGACGTTAAGAGGAAAATACTTTTGGAATAAGTAAACAGTTTTGTTAAGAAGCGAAATGATGTCAAAATCACATTTACCCGTATATTATAAACGTTAAGATTAATTCACGTGGAAAGACTCGAGAATTTGAGCATTTATCCCGAATTAACATACAGTGTGTTACCGGCATGCGGGCATTTATTAAAATCGCCGATAATATGTTGCTTTAGCAATTGTTTGCAAGTATTATCAATTAAAAACTAATTAAAATAATTTCACAATTAATTTTCTTAGGTACTGTCCATTTTTAATGTAGTGCATGTGCTGCGTGTTCATCGTTATCAGTATCGCTGTTGCTTAGTACAAGGCATGTCGTGGTACGGGGGCAAATCATAATAATCAAAGTATCCGTCGACTGTCAATTAACACTTGTCAAATTACTGTGCTTTACATTGCTGGCAATTAAATTTTTTTTAGAAAGTTAACAAAGCCTGAAAATTTGTTTATTAATTAAATTAATGTCATGGTTACGTTACAAATATACGTTATTTTAACCTCCTTTAAAAAAAGCCAGGGTGCTGGTAACACACTGTATAATTATATATCGACGACGTTTGTCAATCGACAATAAATTTTCTTGCAGGTTTATTAGTAATCTTCGCTTCGTCATCATCTTGCCCTTATCCCAAAAGTTTGGGGCCTTTCTTCCACACATCTTTATCAGCCGTCCTCTCAGTATTCACTCCCTGGTTTATCTAATCGCTGTTTATAAAGGTTTATTACTACTATTTTTAAATAAAGGTACTTTTTTCTTCAAGTCTTTTTGAAATATAGAGGGTGTTCAATAATTCTGCACGAGGCTGTAATTAATTCTTGAGGTGGTCTTATTTCATGCTTCACAGTTCTATACATGTGTCTCTAACAAATAAAAAATCCTCGGCCCCGTCCCCCAACACAATCAACGCGTGCGTTCATAAATTATACAATCCCGTCCGTACAATATTCGAATCGAAACTTTTTAAAGTCAAGAGTTGTTCGTAAAATTCTATTAATATTTGTACAAGCTCGCACCAACGCCATCTGCTGTAATTTGTATGGAAATTAACTACATAGTGCGCGGTGTTTTTGTTAAACAAAAACGGTTTTTACAGCGGAACCGACCCGAACAACGGGAATACAATATTCGTAATTGCTTTTAAAATTCGTTTTTCGACGGCTGTCGTTAAATTTTATTTATTTTCAGTTGGTTTGGTGGATGCCGCTTTAATTGCTATTTTCTTTTTAAGTGCTTCGTGTAAAACTGCTGCAAACGAGTTTTATTGTCATGTAACTAATTTGAATTTCATTTGAAACTGAGCTGCTGAGTTTAAAACGATATGCAAAGCGGAAACCAACGCGGAATGTTTTTAACAAGAGCGTCCCGACAATTGAGGTCACCCTACTAAATAGCAGTCTCTAAACGAGCTGCTACCAATTGTATTTTATTCAATTACAATGTATAATTTTATCTGAATGTTATTTTGTTGTATTTTACTTGTACTTACTATGCAATAAGTAAGTTTTGTAAGTTGACATGTCTTCTGGTGTTTAGGTATTGCTTTCTTAAACGGTTTTTTGTAAGAGTTTACGTTTGAACTATTCTATTCTGTATTTTAAAAACCACTTTCTTGTTTGTATTTTTCTCTCTCGTCATGTCTTCATGCACTCTTATGCTAGTCTGACTCTACCTGACCTCGAAAAACTGTAAAGAACAACATATTCTAACGGCCAACGGTGCGGCGGGCTCGGCCGGCAGTAGAGTTGCGCCCGCTCGGTCTTTAAAGGGAGCGCTCCGTTCTCGGTCAATTAGTCAAAGGAACCAGTTTGGTCTTTTAGTCTCCTTTAGCTAATTTTGAGATCTTGGAACGAGTACCTAACCGTTTCGATCTATAGAGAACGCGGAACTAACTCTGGTAACAATGTACAGTTTGAAACGCTTTGAAATAGGTGTTTGTCTCGTTCACATCGAGCGCCGTGTTCGCTCATACGTTCACCGATTGCTACTGACCTAAAGGACCAAAGACCGATTAGGATTGTTTAATCTTCGTAAACAATCTTAATCGGTCAAGTTCCTTTCAGTCCGTGACGGGAATTCATTCCTTTTAGTTCTGAGTTCCTGACCGACTCAAGCCTACTGGGCAGTCCGACAAACCTCAGCCACATTTGCTATAAACTTGTACTTGGCGGTCGGTCTATCTCGAACTGTTCTTTGAAAACTGATAATGTATGATGAGCAACGGTTTTAAAGCCAACTGCCGTACAAAATATGCCGGCAGGCATAAGTCGTTTAATGTTGATTGGACTTTCAAGGGTGAGAGATTTGGAGATTTGGGCGAACGATCCTATTCGCACCACAAAGAAACTCTACTTAACAAACAAATGTATTCATTGCTCCATATTTTTTTCCTCCTCTTAGCCATGCATCATATGTCGAAACAAATCAACATGGCTTAGCTGTTAATCCCGCTTGACCCGTGAAGACATAGTGCATCATCCATCTCCATGCAAACAGCGCCAATGGGCCGTGGTTAATGATCTATCTGGGTCACTTCCGGATTGAACCTTAGACTTATGGAGGACTCGGTCATTCTACCATTCAAAATAATTAAGATCAATGTACAGCATGTCACAAAAATTCTGTACGATCACAAAACCGTGTTAGGGTGTGCCACAACCGATTTAATTTGAAAATATTTAACAAAATTAAAATATTAAGTGGTTGCGTCAGAATCATTAGAATGTATTTTTCCAAACTATCAATTGATTGTATGGCGGTGTAGACTCGCACAGTTTTAAACTTGCGATTTACTTAAATACATAAAATAAAATTATATTACTACAATATCCATAAAACTTCGATAACTTTTTTGATGGTTTCGAACGTAGCGTATAAAATAGGACTTTTATTAATAACTATGAAAGTTTGTGAATATTAATAAAACGGGTAATAAGAAACATCACCATTTCCTAACCTATTATTCTGCATTGCCTTACGACGTTAAAGGGCCGTCGACAGTCTTAGCCAATATTGTTCCGGTAGTAAAACGTTAATTTATAAAAAATACTTGCAATATAAAAAAAAACAGCGGACGATAATATTATGATGAGTAGTGAGAGTAAAATGCCTCAACGACTCTCAGAAATGCTTCAAAACAAATCAAATCCGGATTCTGACTATTATTTATAATTCCCGGATCCAAAAATAACTTCAGTTTGATTAACTTAGCTTATCGAAATGGAATTCGTTAACATTAAGCTCTTTTAATTGGACTAAATCCGGATAGTTCGTTTCCGGAGGGTATTCCCTTGATGTATAGAGGAGCCAATGGCAGTATCGGTTCAGTAGTTCGGATTTACCCCACTTTTATTTATAATTCCTTGTTCATTAAATGCCCTGATTGATTTTATACTTGTACTATAAAAAGAAAACGGATACAGCAATAAATACCGGGGTTTAGCGGCCCTACGCAATCTTTGGGCGTGATAGGGATTTAATTTTAAACCGTACACATGGTGATTAGGCAACGTTTAAGTTGTAGACCCTGGATGGCTAACACAAGGTGTCGTAAATAACTAAAAAAAGATAGTTCCCCAATTAAACAATCTGAATCACTTTACCAAAGCAACCGTAATAAAATTTATTACGATTAAATCCAAACCACACCATTTTTACCGCTAACACCCATCAAGGCCTAGGTATACTACAATCTTCAATATCTGTACTTTATACTTAGTACCTTGTGATTTCAATATTTTATCGGTTTCACGATATTTTATGACACGTAAAATTTAATATGTATTATCAAAAATCCAATGTTTGCTAATTACAAAACTGGTTACGAGTCAATGTCAACCCTCATTAAATTCCAATTTCCAACCTATACCCTAATGATCAACAATATTAATTAAATTCATATTAATTAGGATTCTCATTACATCACAGATCCTGTGTTTTTGGTCGCACCGTTTTATATAAGTTTACAACTTACGAGGATCCATTTTGACCTTTAGATAAGTGAGTAAATTGTTCGAATATATACTTTGTTCTCCGATTCTTCTTTTTTAAAAGCAAAGGAAAAACACGAATCATAAATATAAGTAGCACATCAGTTACCATACAACCGAGACAATATCAGGTAAAGACGTGACCAGAAGGTTATCAATATTGAATAGTTAAAATAAGAAACTCTCGGTCCTCATCTTATATGACAATATTTTTGACAGAAAAGGTCAAGCCGTGTTGAATTAAAATAAAGTATATTCCAAAAACATTGACATCCTCCTCCTTTTTGAAGTCACTTAAATATACGGGATGCATTTGTTGAACCTTTACCTATGAAAAATAACTAGGTACCGCCTACATTCACTTTACGTTTAACACGTAACCATTGGTTGGGAGCGCCAAAGTTCAACTAAAATTGCAACTCCTATTATCGGAACTCCGAAAATGAAATTTTTATACCGCTGAAACCGTAAACTTTTCAGAAGTTCTGAAATATTCAATGTGTAGATAAGACTAGGTTAGGTTAGGTTTGATTTATAAAAATCCTGAAAATGTAACAGTTGCTGAAATAAATACGTTAGGAGTTGCGATAATTAGGACTTATGAGTCGTTATGAGTAAAAATAATTAGGTGAGCCAATATGGACCCCCATTGGTTAAATAATCGTGCAATACTTTGACTCTGCGCAGAGGTTTAAAAATAAACACCTAATTTAACTAGGCAGGTTTGGAAACGGCTTGCAAATTTTTTATGCTATGCCTACATTCGTTACATAATTTTACTGTTATATGTTGAACCTCTAGTTACATAATACAAGACTTTTGTGCAATGTCTTACTATACTTAAGACATGTATACAATTATACATACCTTATATTGTGTTATTCACCAACTCAAAATAATTATAACTCTAAATCTAAACTCTAATATTAATAAAATAAGTTTAAGTTGTAAATTGTATTCCTAAACCTTGGAAATCTATACGGGTGGCCAGAATACAAATTACCCGTAATATTATAGTCGTGAGGACCCTTCATAAGTAAGTCACGGATAGACTCGGATGTTTATAATTGGATCAACCTGTACCTACCACACGCGTTTGACGCAGAACTTATTGTTCGAAACTGACAACATTCGGGACGAGATTCGGGGAGTTTGTTTATTGTTTTTATTAAATAAAACTATGACTTAGTGCATTAAGGGTTTTATTAATTACGCCGAAAATTTAATACTTGGTGGTCAGAGAGATGATATATTTGGAAATAAATGAGAGTGGTTGCAAATATGAAAGTATTGTAGCACAACATTTTTTTCAGAGAACAATCTTACACGTCGGTTTTATCTCAAACTAAGCGCGAGGCTTGTATTATTGGTATTAGACACGACAATCTATAAGTTGATAAAACACAAGAGTGCTATGACACAAATAATCATGTTATTACAAATATTTTCCCTTAGAAGGAATCGAAACCGGACTGTTAGCGACGCAGGCGAGGTCATTAATAATCATTACCTGCTAAGCTATAGCTATGGTTAAACCACGTTAAAACTTATATGCGTTTAAACGTCGGGATTTGAATACGGGCTTTTGTTGCCAACTGTACTTTTTTTTGCACCGTTGTCATCTACTCGTCAAGACAATTCTAATGAGCCCTTACACGACGGTTTTATCATGAGTTATTTAGGAGTTCCAACGGCCACCCTGAGTCTCCATCATCAGACCAGCTCGATGGTGCTATATTATTGTATTGTCATCAGAACTAAAGGTGTATGCAAATTTTCAGCTTCATCGGAAACCAGAAAGTGGGTCAAATTTAACTTGCAAGATTTGACCCGTACATACATACATTGCAAGTTAAATAAAAGCCTGTAAAAACAGGATCTCTACAAAATGTCCGTTAAAAACCTTAATAATTGGTTTGTCCTCGGTTTAACCGCTGAAACTAAACCCAAGCATTACCCAGACATTTCATCTGGGAATACAGCCTGTAAGAAATAAAACTGCACTTCCCTTTCCCCCATTATTCACTGTCCCCTTCTAATGAATATTTCAGCCTTTTACACTCCGTAAGAACTATAAACCTCACTAATTAAAGAGAAAATTACCACTACGGAATACAACGCTGCGTCCTTTAAAGAACTGTATCCGTAGTCTATGATAAAGAAAGCAATGGAAAATAAATAGAAAGAAGAATTATTTATTTTATTCAGGAAAGGGTTTTCTTGGTAGAGGTCTCATTAATTGTGGCATTCGGATTTTTAAATGCTTGAAACTCGTCTTTTTTGTTATTTAATTCTCTTAGCTTTATTTAAGGATTCGTTAATTTGTCTTTCTTTAGTTTTCAATCGAATCTTGTCATTTTTTATTAAAGATATTCTGAATGGACGGAGACTGTTTGGTATCTTCCTACTTTTCCTGTAGCTGTTTGGTATTTTTTACCTAGAGATTATTGATTTTAACAGATAAAAATATTACAAATGTAAGTTAAATATTATTACGAAAAATCTATGCGGTGTCTCTGTGGTGGACCACATTAGCTAAATGTGATGGGTATTCTAAGAGCTATAAGGAAGCAGATAAACATCTTAACAAACATACAGTCTACGTAAGACTGCGAAAATCATTTTTGTTCGCCGTACTTGGGTAGCTACCAGGGTATCATAAGATTTATGGAGAGAGTGCGGGTGTTAAGTGAAATTTATAATACAGGGTGTACCTAAATTAGTCAATAATTAAATAATATATTCATCATATTGTGTAGATAAGTGGGGGGTTGGGTTCTCCTAATTCGTAAATTGGTACCTATGACGTGTGTACCGATTCTCCGGCTGATTAGTAGAACGAACGAACGAGAGAACTTTTAGTGATTATAGAGCAAGTCACTGTGAACATGCTTTAACTGCAAACATTTACTATAACTCAATCATTTAGCATTTGGAATATTAGCGTGGGCAGTTCTAGCTACCTTGAGACATGTTTTTGTTTAATATAGAACATTCTACTAATTTCGGTGTTTAAACCAGCTTTAAATTCAAATCGTACACAATCAAACCCACCTGTAATGCCAAATTACTCTATTGTAGTTCCTAACAATCGCCAAATTCGATGTAAAACGGATTATAAACAGTATTCCGCGCGTAACCCGTGAATAGACGTCGGGGACAGAATTCAATTAATTAAGGGATAATGTCGTGGTGACGTAAGTTTAAATTACCTACCTTAGATTATTAAATAGCTAATTCGGCGGTCTACGTGCCGGCACACGGCTAAGTCTAGACGATAGTTCCGTTCTACTTTGTTTATACAGGGTGGATAGCAAACACTTTTTTTTTATGGCAAGGAGAAAGCACGAGAGCAATCAGGCCACCTGATGGTATCTGAGCCCCAAGACTACAATCTCAAAACTGCAATCGTCAGACTTCAAATGAGTTGCGAATTCTGAGGACTAAGATGGAATGCCTCTTTGCTAGTAATTTTACCGGTTGCCTTATCCCCACACCGGGACACAGCAATGTGAACACTGCTGCTTGGCGGTGGGATATTGGATAAGATGGTGGTAGCGACCCGGACGGACCCTGCACAAGGTCCTACCACCACAGAAACTGAACAGGAACTAAAGTACGGCCAATGAGACGAGATAAAGAATGTAAACAAACTGACCGTTACTGAGTTATATTGCGATAGCGTGCGATTATTATATCTGCCCTTATTTTTCGTACGCAGTAATATCTTCAGTTGGTCGATGACGGCTGACGTTGCGAGATTCGTGGTACAGGAAAGCTGTCTGTACACAAGTTGTCAACTTTAGGGCGGCCATTTTGTGAAGTTAATTCCTATTTGGATTGCGTTCGAAGTGACAAGAGTTTTGAAAGCTTGTTTACATTCTTTATCTCGTCACGTTGGCCTTACTGTATTATACTAAAACCATAAATGGTAAAGTTTGTGAGCACGTTTGGAAGTTTCTTTTTCAATTATCCGTTGAGTCATTTAAGCGCGTCTATTACCTACGACTCCGTTCGTTTTTAATTCGTTAATCACAATTTCCTCAAAAATTGCCAGATTTTCGGGGATGCACTCATGTCAAACTCCGGGTTTCAAACAATCTCTGTACCAAATGTAGCCTCGATCGGGACAGCCGTTATACAGTGAAGACGAAACAAACAAACACACTTTCGCATTTTTATATAAAATATTATATCTTAAGTAAGAATAAGCATTAAAAGAAAAACCTCCTCACAAACTGTCACATTTAAATATCTACTTGTCGAATCACGATTTTAATAAAGTTCGGCGAGGAAAGAGGATGCTTTTGTCCCGAATAATTTAAAAGTTGTCAAGGGAAACACAACAAACGAGTTCTAAGCGAACAAAGTCTCAAGACCGGCTCGCTGAGCTATAACCTCTCTCGTATATGAAAATTCATGTCCAGATTTCATATGTTGAGCACACAGGATCGGTCCTCAAACATAATAAAAGGCCGAGGGCCCTTGATTAACTGGAGTTATAACTCCTGATATGCCCCGACAAGTTATTACTTATTTGCTTGGCAAACACGTTTCGATCAAGGGAAACGTCTTTACACTCGAATAAATATATTACTAGCCTGGCTAGGATCAAGATTAAATCACCCTGTAGGGCTACGCTGGTTGCTTTTTACTAGTATAAAATATAAATTAACGTTAACCGAGGAAGCGCTTATGTCAACATCAAACATATCTTATTAAATTAACAGAGATGGAAAATGATATATGATTAGCCGTGACTTCAATGGAGGTTGTTTGCAGGAGGGAGATAAATGAAGTCACTTTTGCAGTCGATTACCAATCTAATTAAATGTTAAGACTACGGTCTATGTATACTATGAACTAGGCTTACTAAGCTACCTAACAATCAGCTGAGTGATCACATATCAGCACGCTCTGCCTGTCCTACGTGACGTTTAAACTAAGAACATACAACGCTTTTCATGTGGGTTTCGCCAGTGATAAAAACCGTAAGCGATATAGATTTTATCAGAGTCATAGCCTCCTTTAAAGGTCAATTACAAATAAATTGACAGATACATCAAACTATTTAGAAATTCTCTTAAATCATTATGAGAACAAACTTTTATCAAACAGGTACTAGCTATATTTAGAATGATAATAATTTGTAAAAAAAAACAAGTATTAAATTTTCAAACAATCACTGTCAGAAACTTAATAAGGGCGCAATTAATAATGTTAAGTCCAATTTGTCCACTCCGGGATAAAACCGATCCCTGAGGCATCGCAGATGATCCGCGATTACTTTAATTGTGCCGTTTGTGCCGGACGCCGGACAAGTGGCTCGGTCACGAATACAAACCAGGTTGATGGAATTTAACTGTGTCAACACAAACAATCAGACTGTCATTTTTTTATTTTTCCTCAGTTGGATTTAGTTTTTATATTTTTTCTCTGAATTGCTGTCGTAAAAATAGCCTGCTAAGTTCAACGTGCTAGGGCAGGAATTAATTAAATCCTGCGCTTTTTTTCCTTTTTGAAACCATATTTGGACTTGGATAACTAACTCCAAACAGCCAAACACTCTTTAAAATGTCATATTATAAAAAGGTGGACCTTTACGAACATCGTTTACAGCGTATTTAAACGTGTATCACGTATCTAATTTTACTTTTATTATAATTTCAATATAAGTAAATAACGTTAAGCCAAAAACCGATCCCTGAGGCATCGAAGATGATCTGGGATTAATTTAATTGCCGTTTGTGCCGGACGCCGGACAAGTGGCTCGGACACGAATAAAAATCTGGTTGATTGAATTAAACTGTGTCAAAGACAATCAGCCTGTAAGTTTTGTAATTTTCCTTAGTGAGATTTAGGTTATGCAGTTATATGTCTAATTTCATAGTTAAGTGATGTCCACTAAATCCTACCGCTGCCTTTGTGTTAACAATGTTCACAAAAATAATATCAAACATTAACTCTTCATTCTTTAAATTACTAATTTTATATTTATAAACATTTTTCTAAACCGCAAAATGTCCGCCGGCGTCTGTTTGACATTATTTAAAAGCCATTTTTCAATATCCTGCATTATGTTAGAAAAACAATAAAAGCATTGTACAAGACGATTGCCGGGATTCGGTACCTTGCGATGAGTCGACACGCTCTTATACGCATTTGGCGTCACTAGCGATAGTTTCATACATACACATACATACACTCACGCTTTCATTCACAGAATGGGGTAGGCAAAGCTACACGATTACCAAAAGCTCTAAAAACTGTGATAGGTTGCACTTGCAAGCCCATCGCCTAACAATACTACAAAACTTTATTCCGTTATGCAGAGTTCCTATATTCAAACCACAGACAGATAAGGCTTACTTCGGGTTAAAATTTGACATTTAAAAATACAAAATGTGTCAAATATTAACCTCAAGTAAGCTTTATCTATCCGCCATAAGGTCATAAGTCGCCTCTTACGACTTCCACGGGAAGACATGGAGACGCGCGCTTGCCATAGTTATAAAACGACATTTTGTATGAACTCGCCGCACACGGTTCGTCCATGGCACCGAGTTCATAGCTTGGTGGCGGCATTTAGTGGCTGTAGCGAGCAAGGACGCGCGGGGAGGCGCGGGAACGGTTTCGTTTTAACACTTTAAATCCTTTCGTTACAGTCGCGTAACTTTTAAAGCTTTGGACGAAGTTGCTGTTTTACTTGGTTATTTAATCAATTTAATCATACAACTCATCGGTTTTTTATATAAGAGAGGTAATCAAACGAGCATGCGGGATACTTGATGGGAAGTAAGCGCCACCGCCCATAACACCAGCAACTCAAGAAGAGTTATCGGTGCGTTGCCGGCCAATTGAGGGAATGTAAGCTCGTTTATTGAAGGCACCCATGTCGTAACTGGTTGGAAGTGCCGCCGAAGGGAGTTCGTTCCACAGTTTCACTGTACGAGGCAAAAAGTGCCTAGTGAAACGCACGGCGGAAAAACGCCATTCATCAAGGTGATGTTGAAGGAACCTGGCTTTGTGACGAGTAGTTCGATGGTGGAATTAAGCGGCCGGTAAAAGTTCGAATATTTTTTCTCTCCTATACAGCACGCTAAGTGAACTGACACATTTAAAACAGTGAGTGGACACTGTGTGCGGTATATGTATCGGTTCCATCGCTCAGCGTTGAGGACTTTTTTTAAATAAAATAACCTAACTAACCTACAAATACATTACCTAATTTAAGAATTGTCATGTTTCGGTACGTAGGTTATAAACGATACGTAAAAATTACTACAGAACTGTGACTGAGAAAATGACAAAAAATAATATTTTTATCGTTATTTAAATGAATTTGAAATCAGCAAGTACGAAGTCATAATCCATACAAGTTAAAAGTTAACCCTCATTTATTTTTAACGATTTTAGGATCACGCGGTACAAGTTAAACTCAATTCTAATTTAGGCAACTCTGACAATACGTAAAATAATATTTAAATTAATTTCCTACTCTGAAAATATGGTTTATCCCTGTTTTATTTTTAACCAAGCCATCGGCACTTAGTTATTTTTTGCAACAAAAAAAAACTATTTATTTAGTAACGTACAATTGTGTTGAACAAGTTCCACTCATAAAACTACTCAACTTTACACTTAATACTTAAGCTCCATAATAAAGTGACATAAAAAGCACTTGCTCCAGAACTTTCTATCGTAAAAACTTACACAAAACATAAGGTTTGTAAATGACCGTAGCAAGTGCTACGAAACGCGTAGCACCGTAGCAGCGCGCAACCGGCGCCTACATCCACATTCAGTTTATTAGCAATTTTTGGTGACGATCGGTTTTTTTTTTAATTTATACCCTCAAAGTTAAACAGGGGCGCGCTATAATTAACTCCAAAGGCTAAAATAGCATTTGTCACTCCCACATGGATGGATCGATTCGGATGCGATTTAGAATAAAATCTAGTTTGATCGGAATTATTCTTAGCTTAAGAGATATCAGGTTTTAAAATGATATTGCCATTATTTTAGGGGTTAAAATCTATTCAACAGTTAACTTGGTTTCCCTTTAAAGAAAGGAACGACAAAATAGCAAGACAAGTACGAATATATCGATTTAAGGATCTATAAGTTATTTATTTATTTATTTATTAAGGTTTGCCAACAGGTCAAATACTATAAAACTTACAAACTAATTATGACATTACGTTTATATTGATTGAGTGATGATCCACCCAATTACAGGCAAACTCAGCATGCATTACAATTTAACGCTTATTATCTAGAAGTTAAACATTCTAGTAGCTACTATGTTATTTGTTATTTACTAAACAAATGTAATAAAAGTTCTTAATAAGTACAAAATGAAGAAACTATTTTGAAATCGGCACCTAAATTAGAAATTAACCTTGAGTTTGTATAAGTTTGTTTTAAACTTATTTAGTGACATGTTTAATATATCAACCCTTTTATCTTTAAACAACGTATTATGTTCTTTGCAAATTAATATATTAATATATTAATTATTATTATGTTATTGGTAATATGGCTAAAAAAAGGTCCGAAACCGATTAGTCAATAGAAAATAATATTTATTTTTAAAGAATATGGGTATTCCAAGAGGCCCGGAGTCGCAATTATGTTTTGTTGAATCAAAATAAAATGTTTTGAAAATCTATCGCATCCAAAAGAGATGAAGGCGTACGTAGGTATCCATGATAGAAATCTAGAGGTTAGTATGAGTTTTGTTCTTCTTTATGTAACGATAAACCGTTTTCCTTGAATTCTATGGTTCCAACGGAAGACCAGCGTAGGCTCTACTAAATTAGTTAGAAGCCAATAACTATTACTTACTTTAAAAAACTGCTTGTGTAAAAATATTATGTATTTTTGCGGAAACACTAGATACTTAAACAATTTTGCCAGGGCACTTTTTACTAGCATGTGTCCAAATACTGACCTACCAATTAATTTTATGTAACCCTATTAACCCATTCAGAACAAATCAATATTCTGATTCAAATCTAACGTTACGACTATTATTTTCCAATCAATTCTTTCGAAAAAACCATCTTAATGTATATTCAAAATCCATTACATTTTTTTCTTATCTAAAAACCCAATTGAATTCTCTCCACAGTAATTTCCTGTAAAATCAACTACGTACTTACCGTGAAACAAGTTGTCGTAAACTTCTGGGCCGCAGCGGTAACTTCTGACGCTGGAATCAGGAAGGCTACTGACGGTCTCCGGAGCCTCCAACCCTTATATACTACCCCGAGAGGGGCGGGGCTTGTTCGCACATGCGTGAAATAACTCCGCCCATTTTGAAAGCTATGACGTCAGTGCCATGGTTTTTGGTGACCCTAGAAGTAAGTAAAGGTCAGATAGTGGGTGTCAAATAGAGCTTTAGAATGATGTAATTTTACACAAATTTATAACAATGTTTTTTTTATGAACCTTATCCGTATTTGTTTTTTAATTGAAGTAAAATCCATAGATTCAATTTTGTAATAATTAATTATACGAAAAACTGATGGCGGTAAGGTTACAAAAAGCGAAGTGTTGTAAGGCCTTCCACAACGTGGACCACCGGTATGGCGAAACCGAGGGAAACTATGGATGCGAGAAGCACGAAAACGAGAGGCCTATTATTATGATGGTGATTTTTCCAGACTACTAAAATAAATAAATAAATAAATATCATGGGACAACGCACACCAATTGACCTAGTGCCAAACTAAGCTGTAGGCTGGTACTACAGATACTAGACAACGAGACAAATACTAATACATATAGATAAATATATATTTAAATACATAGAAATCAGCCATGACTCGGGAACAAAATTCGCGCTCAACACACATATATCTGCTCTTACGGATTTGAACCCAGGACCGCTAGCTTCATAGGCAGGGCCACCTACTATACTACCAACTAGACCAACGCGTCGTCAAGAAGTTGCTGTGTATCTAAAAACTCAGTTTTCGAATTCTATATAGATACTTTTTTTAAACGTATCTGATTATTTGTGCATTAGTGCAGGCGGTTGACCGACTGATTCATGGCTTATGGTGAGTTCGTGCAGCTGACGTAGCGAGCAAAGGGTAGATGCAACAGGCGGAAACTGCGAGGGGCATTTTTATTCCGATGTATTTTTAAACGGATTTATAACTGACGTGGAACACATTTCCAGGAACTATACGGATTCTAATTTCGCCCCGTGGGTGTTTCTTCTTAAAATATTACAGTTATCGCTGTTTATTCGTTGCTTCGTATTGTAACTCGCACAAATAATGTAACACACTTTTGCATTTGCAATTTTAGGGAATACTTACGTTAACTACAGATTCAGAGATCGTCAGTACGCTTCTTTTTATAGTTTTTTGTATGTCATCTTGTTTATATTTGTATTTTATATAGCGTGGTACTGCAAGAAACTTTACAAACCTTTTTTTATTGCTATAAAATGTTTTTGAAACAGTTTCCAGTATTTTTTGAGAAGTTTTTGAAATTGTTGTGAATGTCTGCAAAACATCTTTAGGTCTTGTGCTGTAAAGCATCTTTAGATCAAATAAACCGATTTATAGACCGTTTTTCCCAAAAACATTATAGGTTATGGTTTGTTTTATACAACGACAATTCACAACAAGTACGAATATGCATTTAACCTAACTTATCGCATTACTGGGCATGAAAGGTATCTAAGTAAATCACTTTTCACTAAGATTTCGAAAATAGAAACACAATTAATTTCGACTATTTATTTTTCCGAAGCTATATGTTTTTGTGAATGCATAATTTATTATTACTCCCGTAAGATTAGAACTAAGCAATATCAAAAACAAATTCTTTTATCACAAATCAGGAGAAAAGTACATACTCGTACTAAAGTACGATCCTTAAATGCTCTTAATTAATAAAATACGTTGGAAATATGAATATTCGGGATTTCGACTAATTGTCATCTTTAGCTGTGGGAGCTTGTGCGCGGTCCGCCCTAATTGCTACCACGCTCTTATCCTTATTTTAATCTATCAAAACCTGCAGGCCTTTCGCGGCACTCACTCGCAATCGCGATCGGCTTCAAAACAAAACAATTGGTTTCATTTTGTATGCAGACAAGCCTTCGATTTTCAAAATGAAAACGATTGGGATTGCGAGTGCGTTAGGCAATAGCCCCTCTGGCCCACGTCGTCCACGTGGTCCCCCGGGCCTTCTCTTATTAAGATTAACGCGGACACAGGTTCTATTACCGGCGGGTGCTTTCGGCCGTCTCGGGTTCCACGAGAGTGAGAGCTACTTATCTGTGGCTAATTAATATTTAACAACTTTCACCTGCGTCGTCGGCTTACGAGTCGTATATCGTAGGAAACATTTCTGGAGTAGAACGTAGCTTATTCTCCCGAGACTTAGGAAAATGTGAGATGGAATTATTCTTATATTGTACTATTAATAGAACAAAATTATTTTAGTCACGTAGACCTATATTTAGTGCGTCAATAAATCCAAAATAAACCCAATTTCAAATGTCGCAATATTGGTTTGTTTTTTGTATCCAGTTCTAGTATTAAGACATTGCACATTAGCCCATTAGGTCATAGAGTGAGGAAGGCCATTTGAAATCCTGCTTTAAGTGCATTAAATAGTTTAAATTAAATAATTCTTTGATAAAACATATAATTTGACATTACATTTACCTATGTACATTATTCCACTGTCGTGTAATTCTAATGAATTAATTTAGCATGGGTTTGCGATTATATCTACTATATTAACGGATTGTCTGACTAACTCGGAGCATAAAAAGAAACGTCCTCGCTTTACATAATCTAGCAATGGAAAAATGTATAATAATCTGTACTGAACCAATACAAGACTTCCCACAGACCCCTAGCCATTAACGACTGCTATTTGCCATTCTTATTGAAACATTTTACGGCTCGCATGACGCACGACGTCAGGCGACAGTTAGCGAGCTATCAACTTAACTACGTCTTAGCTTGTGGCTTAAGTACAAGTACAGGGGCTAGTTTTAACTGCGAGTAGCCTCGCGGAAATTAGCAGGTTTTGGGACGCGGAGGTTTAGTGGCGGTAAGTCCGGATCACACCATCATCTTTGCCTACCCCCAGTGTTGCATTTTTGTGTTAGATAATCGGTAAAATGACAAGCATAGAGGCATTTTATTTTAGTCCTCAAGGTTGGTAATGCATGTTTAGTCTTAGGGCCGTATTAATAAACTCATCTTGGTTGAGATGTCAATCACAAGACACGTCAAAATTGACAGCTTTCTATGGGTTGACATTTAATTTGACGTCTCTCGAGATGGGCATCTCAGTCAAGACGAGTTTATTAATACGGCCATTAGTATGTATGTATGTATGTAAACACTTTATTGTACAAACAAAAGAAATAACAATTATAAAATAGACAAAAATATAACAGGGATGTACAAAGGCGAACTTATCCCTATAAGGGATCTCTTCCAGTTAACCTTTGAGCGATTGAGAAATAAATAATTACAACGAATAGCCAAATAAGTACAACACTAAAAGAAATTTCTATAAATATGAATAGATAAAATATATAGACATATATAAATATATACAATAAACAGGAAAAAGTTTAAGAACAAGTGTCAAGCCAGAACTTCTTTAGTCTAGATAGATTAGAATTTCAGTCTTGAGATTGTAGGCTTGAAATTGCAATTTCCTAACGGTTTCCAAAAGATTCCTCTTACGTTTAGTTTAGAGGCTCTGGACAAGATGATCAGATAACGTTATCGTAAGCGATTTTCAAAAACTGTCAAAATGTATGGAATTGTCATAGCTAAATGTTTGACGCAACCGTCCGGCAGCTTACGTCAATCCCTATACATTTTTTGATAACGATAATGTTCTCGCAATGTATCTTGTCTAGGGCCACAGGTATGCTCGCTTTGGAGAATCGATTAATGGATATTTACTAAGGTTTAAAAGCATTTTGAGGTGATTACCTTCCAGTAGTAAACTGTCCCTGAATGAAGCCCCTGAGGCACTAAGTTCGAAACTTCGGGAACCGCGTTCTTTTCACTCATCATCCGAAACTAAATTTGGTTGGGAGAAAGTAATAGAGAAGACGCATACCTCTGACATAGATTTTTAAAGCCTGATTTTGGGACTTGATTATTGAGCCTCAGTAGCTTTTAGTTTATCTAAAATAGGTATTTAGCCAAGCTCTTGGATGACCGTAATGATGATACGCTTGTTTAAAAGTCGTAATTTTTCACCTGAAACATCTAAAGCTATCTCAATATAAGAAATGGACATACTCGTAAACACGCACATACGAGTTCAAAGCATTGGGTGAAAGCCAGGGCGATGCTTATAACCTTTGTCGGCAGCCACTATGAAAGTGACCCGGAAAATAGTCTCTGGGAAAACCTAGTCATTCACCATCATCAGCTCGCGTTGGTCCTCCGGTTAAGTCTGAGAAGCAGAGTCAATGTTAGCTTACTATCAAAATTTAAGTACTAAAGCCATTCTAGGGACGGATATCAATCGCCATTACACGTTTTCTCAATGAAACGATATGCTAGAACTTTGTGGTCGGGGTATGGACGGATCTACTCCGGGAGATCATTTTCAGTAGCTAAGGCGATTTGACAGTGTTCGTATTAGAGATAGAGCAGCCACTCAATATATTTGGAACTTTACCCTAAATTTTACTTAAAATAATTGACAAATAGAATCTTGTACACCCTTAAGCTATTTTTGCATGATCAATGGAGCCATAACCCGGTTGATTGCCCATTGAGCGAAGTGGCCGTTACTCCCAATTGAACCTGCGACCCTCCAGTCATAAACTTGAATAAAGCCTAATTGACTACTACGCAATGAATTACTTTAGGTTTTATTCATTTATAAAATTTTACTAGCTTTCTTCTGCGACTCCGTCTGCTTGAAAGCACTTTATCGCTATTACATACATCAAAACTCCCGACATAATGGCCACCCCTTCTTTCAGAGCTGGTATCTTTTAAAAGGCCCAACCGATTTTCATGAAATTTTGCTAAGAACCATCCCTTAACCTAGCTTAAAAAAACCACGTCCAAATGGATCATCCGTTTTGGTGCTACCGTGCCACAGATACACCGATACGCCAACTTGCCGGGGGCTAAAAATCCGGTCCTTTTTGTTCACGTCTCCAAGGACTTCTTCAAGTAATTATTCTAGTTATGGCTTTTGACGAAGAGACCTCGTCGTGTTGTTCTCCTAGTCATTATTCTGACCTTACATTTGAAATAATTTTTTTCTGCTAGTTCTAATAATTAATATTTATTATTTTATTACCTTGTAATGTACAGTAAACCAATTTGATTCCTAGGCCACTATGGACTTTGTCAATGTGACGTTGTCAACCAAATCATAAGAAGTCCCTTACGTTTGGTTTACAACAGTCACTTTAACTAACATAGTCCATGGTGGCCTGGGAATAAAATTGGTTGAGTGTAACTTACTTTTAAGTATAGTTTTTTTTGTTTGAAACAGTGTCCTTCTACTGGAGTTTCTTACGGCGCTCCTTCTCCGTAATGATGATCTTGTCCGAAGCGCTAATAGATTCACTCTATATTACCGACATGTAAAAGAGCCCGTATGTGGCCAAGTTACTGAATAAATATTTTGATTTTGGTTGAACCAAGAAATCCTTACTAATATGTATCTGTGATTGTCTTTGGAATCGTGGCTCCCAAACGGATCGACCTATTTGGTCGCGTTTTTTTTCAAAAGAAAGCCAGTTTACGCGGGGTGGTTTTAGCTAAGGGCCAGTACAGACGGACTGCATTTGAACTGCAACCCAGCTGCAAAATGGCAGTTCGAGGGAGGATGATGCAGTTGATGTAACTGCATCGAAACTGCAAACCAACTGCGCAGTCCACTTGCAGATGGCGAGCAGTCGATCTAAGCGGACTGCGCAGTTGGTATGCAGTATTGATGCAGTTACATCCACTGCATCAGAACTGCCCTAGAACTGCCATTTTGCAGCTGGGTTGCAGTTCAAATGCAGTCCGTCTGTACCGGCCCTAAGATTCATGAACATCGGTGGGCCCGGAGATATCCGCTGCGAAAAAGTTGTCGCTATTATCCGGGTTTTTGTCTATTTAATAGTAATTCAAAATTAGTCCAGTAAGCAAACTTCGTGTTTTCGATATTAGAAATGACCTTTGCCTACACACCCCCGCGTTTGACTCAATCGTTTGAAGCACAACCCATTCCGTGCCACAGGTATTGTGTTCATACAATCTTGACCCGTTCTGTCACGCGCATGTGAGTGAATGTTGACCGGCCGCAAACACGACTGTTGACCAGACTGATTACCAGCGAAACGTTGACGAATTGGCTGACGTAGTTACATGTCTATAATAAATAAATATCACAGGACCATCACAAAAAGTTTGAACCAGTTCAGAACTAAGTTTTAACGCTTATCTGTATTGATGACGCGATTGGCCTATTTGGCAGTGAGTGACCCTACCTATTCAAGGTAATGCAAATATTTGTGTGATAAGCGCATTTGATCCTCAGTTCTGTTATTTTTATTGTTGTCTAGTGCCCATAGTACAAGGTTAGTGTTGTTTGGGATTAGCTAAATTTTTATGAGATGGTTCCCTTATATTTATTTGTCTTACCCTTCGACTTGATCCCAAGCTGCAGAGTATTTGCATTGTTGTGTTCTGCTGTGCGGGTAAAAACAACGCATTTGCAGCCTTAAGATTACCTTTTTGGGGGTTTCCTATCTTTAGAACGAATTTTCTTTCCAACACTATTCCCTAATTTACACAAATAAAAACGATATCTTTTTAAAACCGTTAAACTTTTCAGAGTTGTTATTAAGACAAACCTAACCACACAGACCTCTTTTAAAAAATAGTAATGATGACAGAATAATATGCATTATTAACTTATGAACTTTCGGACAAACGTTACCGTTTTGGGTCTCAACGCCAACTTATGATCAGGTGGCCTGCACGCTCGCCTGACTTCTCCATACTAAAAACCGTGGTGTAATTCCAGACTTGGCGTTCTCCGACTCGATTTCCCAGCGGGCAGCCGAGTTCATCCCGAGTAACGTGGAAGCTGCGAACAATCAATTGCACAAATGGCTCTCCCCTGAGCAGCAGCTCAAGAAGTACTCCCGGGACATCAATGACTTCCTCAAGTTTGAGGACAAGTCCAAATTGGTAAGATAGTATTGACTCCATCGGCTGTCTCTTGTTAGGATACATTATTCGGGTGTCCCTCGGAATCCCTAATAACGTTTGTCCTAACGCATCTTTTATCATAAACTGGTTTTCAGCTGAGTCTGATTACTTTTCCGAAAATACCTACGGTTAGGTTAGGTTAGAATTGTTTTATAACAACAAAAAAACAGGTGGAAATGGCTTTAGGATAAAAGAAAATTCGGATAAATGATGCATTAGGACAAATTATGACGATTAGGGATTCCAATATAGACCTGAAATATACAGGATTCAATGATAAATAAATAACTAACACAGAGGCATTCAAATTCAAACTCAGAACATTAGACACACACTGCAAAATAACAGACATAGTACAAACAAGCAATATTAGGTATAGCAAATTTAGAAACATTGCGCTGTAATGTGAAGTCAAATAGGACTCAGCTCAGCATATTATGTGCTGCAGCGCTTTCTTAGTCCTTATTCCTTAGTTTTCAGGGTTGGCAACGCATTAAGTCTTAAGGTGAACTTACAGTCCCGTATACTCGTAATACTATAAAAGTAAGTAGACATGACTGAAGCTTTGACATCCTTCAACATTCACTCTACAACTAAAAATATAAATCGGGACTTGTTTAATCCCGTACTCAAGACCAAGTGCGGGCAAGTCCAAAAACTCGCACGACAAGCAGACGAACACCCTCCACTTCAGTCTTCTCGTGACCACGGCTGTTGTAACACAGTCCAAACGTCGAGGTAAATGTTTATTTTATCACGCGATGAAGTCCCGATTTATAGTTTATGAATGTGTGAAAATCGTTTTAGTTTAAAGCAAAGTATTCACTCTACTATTCGAGCTTAGTAATTACGAGTATAGCTACACCTTAGATTGCGTGGAAAAATGGCCAATAAAATTGTGGAATAGATATATTCCTAGTATAGTTCGCGTATTAATTCAAATTCGGTCGAATCCAATGTAAATCAAGGAATATTTTGTATTGTTTCCAGCCTCAAACCGTTTTCACCTGGAAGGAAGTAGCCAAGTACAACGGCGAAGGCGACCAGCCTCTGTACCTCGTCATCGGCGAAGGCGTCTACGATCTGACGCTCATTGGAGACCTCGTGAGTCACCTACTTTGTTTCTCTAGCTAGAAATATTACTCTTACTTAATATTATATATGAGAAAGTTTGGATGTTTGTAACTCAATCACGCTTCAACCGCTGAACGGATCGGGATGAAACTTGGCACACATTATAGGTTAGGTCCTGGAATAGGGACGTAGGATAGTTATAATCCCGAAAAAACATCTAATTCCTACGGGAAATAATATTAATTGTTAAACGCTGTGAATTTACTCACAAGGTGGAGCCACTTTGTATGGACGAATAACAAAATTAAAAAGGTGACATCTCAGCTAGCCATGTCTGGTGTGGGTAGTGTGATTGTTTCTGTATACGTTTGTCATCCTGTAATCCTTTCATGGATGTGTGCGTACACAAAAGTTACTAAAGAACCACACTTTTAGTTCTCCTGGTCTAAGATCCGAATAGGAGACGATTTGCACCGGGCTGTTAATTCGATGAAAAGTATTTCATCAAATTTAATACGCTAAATAATATGTGGCGAATAGGTTTGGTGCAAATTATTAGTACCGACTTACCTGTTTATACCTGCCTACCCAATAGTTTGACGGGAAAAAATAGTCAACCTAACGTTTGCATATTCTATAGGCTTCATACTTTCGATTGGTATGTAATTCGTCTATTAAACAAGCTATTGCATTTTTTTTAAACAAAGTTAATTTTTAATTATTTAATTATTTATATACTGGACTGAAATTTTTCAGCTTACCTATTTGCCATATATTACTTAGCATATTAAATTTGGTATAAAATACTTTTTATCGAATAAACAGGCCGGTGCAAATCGTCTCCTATTCGGATCTCTTACTATCCATAAGCGTGCCGTCCACGCAGACAAATAGTAATAGTAAATAATAAATAAATATCAGGAGACAATTTCACACGAATTGACCTAGTCCCAAACTAAGCTCTAGGCTTGAAATATGGGTACTGGACAACGATAAACTCTCATATTTAATATACATACTAACATCATAGAAAACATCTGACTCAAGAACAAATACTCGCGCTCATCACACAAATATCTGCCTTTTCCGGGATTTGAGCCCGGGACCGCTATAGGGTAACGTGTCGCCATTCATCATTCACTCGTGATATCATTGGATAGTATTTATTTCGTAAAATTTTGTATTTGCATCGTCAGACAGTGATATGGACACGACGGCTGAGCCTCCATTCTACACGGTAAAGTTATATCGCCTCTGGCACGTTATCGTATTATCAGTGTTACGATAGCTCTTATTTGCCTGACAGTAATGGCGGCCGAGTTTCAAATAAAACCATAACGCATCAAAGCTATATTGTTTTGCACAGTAGAATAGAGGGATAGGCCTCTTTTTCACCGCTGATAAATGCGATACTGTGATAAAAATTGCAATTAAATTTAAATTCATTTGTTTAAACACCTAGATTTTTTTAAAATGTAAAATAAATAAAATACAATCTTACACATAATAAAATGAAAATTTAGGTTACATTCAAGATTAACTAGATTCAAAACCATTGAAATTAAATCACTAGATTAATTTTAGTAGTAGTATCTTTGTTGTGTGGCATATGTCATTTGCAGATTAATCTTAAGTTTGCGATGTTTATGGAATTGTTACCTGTCATGTTGATAAAATAGGGGAAAGGCGGTTCAAGTTACAATCTGCGAATGTTTCCGAATGCAAAAATCAAAGAATGTGTACAAAATTTGCTGTAAAATCAGTGGAACTAACCTTTGAATTTTAAAAGTAGGTACTTGGGCTCTGGAACCAATAAAAAATCAGTCCGTCTTCTAAATGAAGCATTTCATCGTAATGCCTAGTGTTGTCTACAGTGTCTGTGTTTCAGCACCCTGGGGGCTCCGCTCCGCTCAAAAAGCACGCGGGCCAGGACGCCACGGCGTTCCTGTGCAACATGAACGTGCCCGAGGCGATGCGGAAGGCGGTGCTACACAGGTTCCAAGTCGGCACCATGGTTGTGAGTATCAGACGGTATATGCTGTCATAAGTCGTTGTCCCAGCAGCCTGGAGGACCAGCCTTGGTATAAAAACACAAGTGACATAACATTACCTTACTCCATACCATACCACTGGCGGCCCAGAAGCTCATGCTGCGGAGGTTCCAAGTCGGCACCATCGATGTGAGTAGCAGACGATATATGTCATTAGTCTGTGTCCCAGCTGCCTGAAGGACCAACCTCGCTAGAAAAAACACAAAGGACTAACATTACCTCACTCCGTACCATACCACTCGCGGCTCAGAAGCACATGCTGTACACGTTCCAAGTCGGCACCATCGATGTGAGTATCAGACGGTATATGCTGTCATTAGTCCATGTCCCTGGGCCTAGAGGACCAGCCTCCCTAGAAAAACACAAATTGCATAACATTACCTCACTCCATACCATACCACTGGCGGCCTAGAAGCTCATGCTGCAGAGGTTCCTAGTCGGCACCATCGCGGTGAGTAGCAGACGGTATATGCTGTCATTAGTCCGTGTCGCAGCAGCCTGGAGGACCAGCTTCTCTACTCGCTGATTGTGCTGCAGAGGTTTCAAGTGGTCATCACCTATAAGTACATAGATGATGTTATGATGCTGCCATTTTTATACTACGACCCGGAGAAGTGATTTAAGTTGTGCGTGTTTGTGTGCCTGTATTTACGTTTGTGTCCACGGATCGAATAGATAGATTCTAATGCAATTTTTTTGTTTGTCATCTGTCTGTTATGATTAATGTCATAAGTCATAAGTTATTACTTAAACGCTTATTATTATAACCGCAATAGTTTAAAGCGTTTATAAATATTACTAACAGTTTTATTTTTGCATCATTTACAGCCAAACTCAACAGGGCAGGATTGAGGTCTTCTCAGGCTCATCTACATCTAACAGAAGTACAGGTGAGACCATATTATTTCATTGAATTAAAGTGAAAAAATGTAACCGTATCTTTGATGTCGACTGTACAAGTATGTTGTCTTACCAATAAATACTTTCTAGAATTATATTAAAGAAGCATAAGACCACTTACATTGCTTTTGCAAGTAGTCACGTAATAAGATAAGGCAACCTTAGACTAGCAGCGCTAGCTACCATGGCAGTAAATATTGAAAATAACGTTTTGTTTTTTTTTAATATTTATTTTATTTTATACTTTTTAGTGATCATATTATGTAGTCATCATCATCATCATCATGTCAGCCGAAAGGTGTCCACAGCTGGACATAGGCCTCCCCCAAGGCTCTCCACTCAGACCGGTCTTGTGCTTTTCGCATCCACCGCGTTCCCGCGATCCTTACAAAGTCGTCACTCCATCTTGTTGGAGGCCTACCTACAGCTCGTCTCCCGGACGCCACTCAAGAACCTTCTGGCCCCATCGGCCGTCAGTCCTGCGAGCAATGTGCCCCGCCCACTGCCACTTAAGTTTGGCTATTCTTCGGGCTATGTCGGTAACCTTAGTTCTACTGCGGATATCATCATTTCTGATTCTATCACGCAGAGAAACCCCGAGCATAGCCCTCTCCATAGCCCTCTCCATAGCCCTCTGAGTGACTTTGAGCTTCCTTATAAGGCCCACTGTTAGCGCCCACGTCTCAGATCCGTAAGTCATCACTGGCAACACACACTGGTCAAAGACTTTTGACTTCAGACACTGCGGTAATTTGGACGAAAAGGTGCTGCAAAGCTTCCCGAACGCTGCCCAGCCGAGTCGGATTCGACGAGTGACCTCTTTCTCAAAGTTGAACCTACCTAACTGGACCGTTTGTCCCAGGTAAATATAGTCGTCAACAACTTCGAGCGGAGAGCCTCCGACTATCACCGGAGTTGGCGCGACATGGACATTGGACATGACTTTCGTCTTGTCCATGTTCATCCTCAAGCCATCTCGGTCGGAAACTCCACTGAGGTCAGCGAGCATTGCACTGAGGTCCTCCATGGTCTCAGCCATGACTACGATATCGTCAGCGAATCGAAGGTGAGTGATGTACTCGCCATTTATGTTGATGCCTCGTCCTTTCCAGTCCAGAACCTTAAAAGCATCCTCCAATGCAGCGGTGAACAGCTTCGGAGAGATCACATCTCCTTGTCCTTGTTGTTCGTGCTCTGGTCCTGTAGTCAGACGGACATAGTGGCGTTTTCGTACAGACACTTCAACAATTCGATATATCGGTAGTCAACTTGGCACCGCTGGAGAGACTGCAGTACAGCCCAGGTCTCGATCGAATTGAAGGCTTTCTCGTAGTCCACAAATGCAAGGCAAAGGGGGAGGTTATACTCTTCGGTCTTCTGTATAACCTGCCGCAACGCATGTATGTGGTCTACGGTACTATAGCCTTTTCGGAAACCGGCTTGTTCGGGAGGCTGGAAATCGTCAATTAATAAGAAATTATAGAACATTTCGCCGCAAGCAACGCCGTGGGTATATAAACCTAAATATGCTTCGTCATAGTCGCTCGACTATCTTTATCGAAATATCTTATCGCCACCCTTGACATAGATACCGTTTAGGAGTTCCGGTGGCCATCTGTGGTCTTCATCATCAGTTCCACTTCACCAAATAGTGCTTTCCAAGAGCAAATACATGAGTTACAATGAAAAATACTGAAATCGCTATAAGTGTGCCTATAATTTTTGAGAAGTTCCGTCGATTCCTCATGGACGCCATCATCAGATCTTAATTTTGATAACAATGGGACCAATTTGAAAGTATAAATAGACGTATTAATATACGAATGAAAAATAGTTATTTGTTATACAAGGGGGGAAAGTTGTATTTTACCTGCGAGTGTTCATTTGTAACACGAGCTAGCGAAAGGATCCTATGATTGACCACGAGCGAAGCGAGTGGCTCAAAAATAGAATCCTGAGCGTAGCGAGTGTTTCAACACACGAGACGTAAAATAACTTTTCACCCGTGTATAACACAAAACTTTTCACCTCACTATAGCGAGGAAAATAAGCTCAATTCCGCATTTTGCACGGTTTCCCGTAATTCCACAGGTGTTAATACGTCTTTCATCACTCGAATCACTCATTTTTAATAACAAAACAAACTAGAAAAACATGCGAATATTTAACTTTGACCCAAAGATGAAGGAAAACAGAGGCCCTACTTTGAAAATCGAAGTTCGAAGTTACGGTAGCTCCATCCCTTTCTCTCGATTTAGTCTCGAAGGACGTGTGACAGAGATGGAGCTAACGTAAGATCGAATTTCGATTTTTAAAGTAGGGCCTCTGCTTTACTACCTCTATGCGTTGACGTTAATTAAAAAGTTTTGACTTAAGTTTTTTTTATTATTTCGGATGCGTTTTGTTCGCACATCGACTTACTTGGACTGTCAGAACATTTTATCCGTTTTTACAACAAGAATGAAGGGTAATGGTGAATGCTGATATTTAAGAATTAAAATAAAGTTGTAAGACTGTATTTAGTATTTTTTACTCGATGCAATTCATTAAATGTGATGTTAAAAATTCAGCGGTTTTAACGTTTTACGTTTTGTTAGCTGTCAAATATCACTAAAGCTGCCTTCAAATGTCTAAACTCTTTCTTCACATGTGGATAAAAAGCGATTTTCTCAATAGATATCAAACAAACAAAAAGGGCTTTCCGAGCTAGTGAGATGAAAAAAGTTTTCGAATCGGTTCATAAACGTCGGAAATCATGGTAACAAACATTAAAAAAAAATACAATCGAATTGAGAACCCCCTCCTTTTTTGAGGTCGGTTAAAAAGGCGTATGGTTTGCCTGCACTGTTAACATTTAGACATAGCAAGTTTAAGAAGCCTTCCGCGTCCAAAAACAGTGATCAATTGATCATATCACACATCTAAAAAAAAACAAATAAAATATTCTGATTCTGATCTAACGCAACAGAGGTACGACACGATGCTACGAGTACAAGTGCTTCTTCTTTGCGTTTTTTTAACTAAATAATTTTCTTTTTCAGATACACAACACCAAATGTATAACGCTGTTTTAAAACCATATCAACGACGTAAAAACGAAACCATCTGCTGTAGTTTTAGTTTAACCCATATAGACCGATTATCTAACTCTATCTAAATAGATACCTAGATTAAGAAAATTAAATGATTATTAATTAAGACGACTGTTTGTTCTAATTATCATACTTATGCCGGGAGAAAAAAATCTTGCCGAATGTAAATCCATTACTCATATTAATTATCGTGTTATAAAAAAGTATCAGAGTGTCTACACGCATAATAATGGCGAGATAGCAATTGATTGTACAATAACTATAAGTATAATAATAAAGTTAATCGCTCGAAGTGTTTAATCAGTGTCGCGCGATAAACGCTTATCGCACGCATCCGTCTGAGTGGTCATTAGTTTATGGTTAAGTGTTTAACTTTCATTCATCTGTGACGAGAGATATATCTTTCAATGACAATTGGCATGTGAAGTTTGTTTGATCATGTACAAACACATATCATCTACATGTACATAAACTCACGCCTTTATTCCCAGAGTGGGGTAGGCAGAGCTACAGAATAACCAACAACTCTAAAAACTTGTTGATAATTCTGTAACCGCATTTTGCAATTAGGCTAAGATGTTTACCAGTGTATTCGTGATAAACAATTTCCATGGGGAAAGCCTGATAATAGTTAATTATATGAAGACAATTTGAGATATGACTAAATTGATCAATTAGCAATGGAAGAGAGAAGCAACAAAATAAAAACACAAGTTATTTCAGACAGCCAAAACTGAGATCCATCCTGTTATTCAGGGCCACAGGTTACGAAAATAAAAAAGAATAATTCAGTTGGAAAGTCTTAAAAAACAAATACAGATTTGGTTTTTACAAGTTCTTACCTATAGACATGGACAAATCATTGAGGAATCTGACAAAATGACCTAATCACAAACTTAAACCATAATAAAATACCCTTATTGACAAATTTCAGAAAAAGGCGTAATCTGCCCTTTTTTCCCTAATCCGGATTTCCTTTTTAATAATTTATATGCACAAAATTTGACGACTAATAACGAACAAAAGAAAAAATCTCCTAACCTAACTTCTTATCGACAAAACAAAAAGTGTCAGAATTCGTGAAGAGATTTAAATAATTCAGCAACTTCCAATGTATTCAGAATTCAAAATGCTATACACTTTTAAAGGCTGAAATATAATTTGCATGCTGTTACGGCATTGTAGAGTTGAAAGATGTCAAATTCGTTATTATTTAAATGACTTGTTGGACTAGTGTTTAAATCCTGCTATGAATGACTGGACCAGATTCTTCTTTGTGCGGGGTCCAAGCAGCAGTGCTGCACTAAGGGACAGTTGGTAAAATGACTAGCACATACAGTGGTGGTCTCATTATTAGGAACACTTGCGTTTTTCCCATTCAATTGCCTACAAATATGACTTTCTACACACATATCATAAGTCCACTATTATGCGTTCAAAACCCGCAGGGAATGACCAGCATTGCCTGTGGTAGTAGGTGACAGCGATGACAGCTGTTAATTTTGGAAGATGTTCCAAATTTGGATCTCATTACCTTACAATATTCGCTAACGTAATGAAATTACGTTACAGCTGTCACCACAGGTAATGCTGGTCATTTGCCTTTCGGCTTCCTTAGAGTACTTGTAATATGTGTGTAGATAAAGTATTGTACGCGACTCTGCGTAATTGGCATTACGCAACCGTCACGTAAACTATTATTTCAATTTTGGCCACCAAATAAAACGTTCTTGACCAATTTTATTACTAATTACAATTTACTTAGCTCATCGACTGAGGTATAAACTGATGTACCTACAGTGAACTATTATTAAAAATGTACCTTATATTTTATAGGGATTTAAAAACTTAGTGCCGACGTGTCCATAAAAAGTTTTACAACTTTGTATGAAAGTCAAGGATTTATTTTTTCAAATCCCTATAAAATGAAAGATTTGTTTTCAACAGACATAAATTGTACGTACATATAAACCTTAGTTTATAAGTTAACGATAAGTATAACTAAAAATAAAATTGGTTTAGAACTTTTGTTTGGTTGTCAAATTTGAAAAGCCATATTTAACGCAAGTATTTCTAAATACATGGCCACCTGTATATAGGGCCCTCCATCTTTAGCTTTGAGGGTTGGCAACAAATTCGCAATATTTAAAAAAAAAGTGTCATTAAATTTCTTCGAGACCGTTGGCGGTGGTGACCACTTCACATCAGGTGGGCCGTCTGCCGGTTTGTCCTTCGATGCAATAAAAAAACTCCTTGCAGTAAAAATAAAGTCTTCAAAATGAGCTAAATTATCATTTAATAATCCTTGTAGTTTTCGTTACCGGAAATATTTTAAATAAAATTACAAACGTCACAAATATAATCAAAAGTTGAACATGCAAGTCATAGCTGATTGTCCGCATATCAGTTTTATCTTTTATGCTAATGATTTAATTTCTAAAGATTCATTTAATGGCTGTTTATGTATTAGTAGGTCCAGACGCCGTCTCAAGGTCCCTTCGGTATGTGTGTGTAGATGCCGGCTCTTGTTACATCGTCACTTATTTCATAGAACTGAACCCTTTTTTTATCGACAGAACAAAGGACATGCTACAACAGACGAAAATATCATTTTTTATTGATACATTGATACATATTGATTTAAAAAAATCTTTTGTGCCTATAAATTTGTAATGTTTTATTTCATAGACAGGTAACCTATCCTGCAAAAAACGAGACTAAAGTTGAAAATAGCTTCTGACAAAATGAAATTCGGGAAAATTATGGTATCTATGAAGCGGTTGTCGATAGTTTAAGAGATTCGCCGGGTTTTAAGCCTGTATAGGTAACACGCGAATATTGTTTCAGTATTTCTCTGGATTGGGAAAAATGGGGAGCTTTTAGCCAACATTGGCACAGAAAAAGGTAGATAAGTTTGCCTTTGTACATATTTTTTCTTTTTCTGTTTCTTTTTTAGTTTGTTATTTTCTGTTTGTGCATTAAAGAAATTTCATGTCATACATACATACATATAAGTAAAGATAAGATGTATCTACGATCTTGGCAGAGGTAAACACGGAATTGCAAATAACATAACACTTGGACTCAAAGGTTTACATCCACTTCGGGCCGTCGAGCTTCCGGGTAAGTTAAACATAAGGAATCGACGTCAGGTGTAATTTCCCGCACACGGGTACTTGCGACAGCCATAAAATGCTGTCATTCGGCTACAGACTGCAGTTTTCATGTATTACAAATGGACTTGCCCGGTGGTCCCCACACGCTAGACTTACGAGGGTGCAGTGCGCATTTGATTCAATTTCGAGAAAATAAGGTCAGAGATTTTAGTACGACACTAGCGATGTCACCGACCTTAGTTTCCTGGATTTAAATCGCAGTGCTAAATCTTGGCTGTTTTTCAACTGCTGCGATTAAAAAGCCACCTTAAACTCTTGGGGCCCTAATAGGTGGCTGCGTTTAGCGCGTGACAAAGTCTGGATAAGGCATCCGTCACCTTCTGACACGTAAATAAGTACGAGAGTGACGGATGCTCTATCCACATTTGATACGCGATATAGACGCAGTCATACTGGGCCCGCTGTCACAATGATAAGGTCAAGTTTTTACGACAGAGTTGCATAGTAGTTCATCAATTCAAATTATTCACTTTATGCTTGCGGGATGCAGCTATGACAATAGAGAAAAAATCATTAATTATAGCTGACACATAATTGTTCTTCCTGTTACACGCGAGGCTGAAGAGATTTAGGTTCAAGTGGGCGTATCAAATGGAAATTCACACGAATATCTATCTCTGTATATACATACACATATGTTTTATCGTAACTTTTTATAAATTGCTGTTTGTTATCGGCGGCTATCAGATAGCGATATGGCGTCAGACTCGCTTCAGTTGAGGTGCAGCATCAGGCGCAAACGTAAGTATTCTTTTTTATTCTATAATCGTAATGTCTTTATCATTTTTTTAATCCTTTTGTCAATGTGATGGCTATCATACCTAAACACCGTTTGTTTTAAATACTTCGGAAATAACTGTGTTTTACTGGTCGCTACTCTGTCAGAAACTGAAATTTATTTCAAGTATAAAAACAAACGGTCAATCTTCAGTTTTACGACTTTATCTTTGTGCTGAAATCTCTTGACTTTTATTTTCTAATGGCTTTCACACTTATGGTGATAACACTGATAACATGTATTTCGCCAGTAATAAATTGACATTAGACACGCTAGGAAAAAGTTCGTAGAAAAAAAACTGTGGAAAAACAAACCGACAGACTTAAGTTTTACATATTATGTTACAAACTCTGAAATCAAATACGATAGGAACTGGAGTTGAGCGAACGATCTTTGGAAATGTACGGTAATCGAACTATATCCTGAGAAATGACTAACCAACTTAAATTTATTGTAATAGGGAGTATTGGTGACCTTTTTCACAGCATCAATAAAAGCTGATTCATGTAACAAACAGCTGAGAAAAATAATTTTTTGAATGGCTATAAAAATAACCGAGATATAAGCCAACAAAGATATGTTGCTATATCTCTCTAGCAAAAAAATCCCTCCGGGGTGTATTGGCCCAAATGTCAATATGTCTAAATTTTACAACGTCCGAATGTCACAACGTCCAAGGACACAATACCCAGTTGCCAAAATGTCTGTTGGTAAAACAACCAAATGAAAAAACGCCCGATTACCGAAATAACTAAATGCCAAAAAGTCCAGTGAACATAGCCTCAAGTTGTCAAAATTCACAATTGCCGAATCCCTTAATTGTCATAATGTCTAGCGAATATCACGTACAGTTGCCACAACGTCCAATTGCCGAATCGTCCAATTTCCAAGAAGTCTAATGGGCGGAACGTTGGTACGGTTACCAAAATGCCGAATGGCCAAAACCCCCAGTAGTCAAAATGTCCAAGTGTTAAAAGGTTGTTACATACGTTACAAGATCTAAACATATACAGGGTGGCCGGAACATTGACGTCCAAAAGTAAAATTTAGGTCCCTCGTGGGCCATCTGAATCACCCCCATGTATGTTCCGAGATTTTTAGTATTTTCGGAGATATTGATCATTTTAATCAGAATTTTTGTAATTTTTCCTTATGTCCATGTTATGAAAAACCCTTAAGTTCATGTATTATTTTAATCTTTTTTCAGTGGTTTCTTACATTGATAGAATAATTATGAACTTAGGATGTTTTTAAAGCTACATGCCAGGTTTTTTTTCATGACGACTTTTTGTGTAATCACACAAGTTAGTTTCTCCGTACTAATTGTACCCCATGTTTGTTTTTCACCTAGTATGGACACACAAACTTTGTGTGATACGCAATGATTTCGCATGCGATATAGTAATATGATCGATTAGATTAACCCTTTATAAGGCAGATGGAATTTCCCAGCATAATAAATGTAATATGAATCTTAACAATTGACAGTTTGTTTTTATTTGCGAATACTATGACAGTTGTCAATAACTGGTAAAGGGTTAAAATATATCAAGAGCCGTTATAAGATAAGACGTCCAACTGCCGCGTATCACCGTGCGTGTACCTTGTAACATCGATATAAGCTATAATTATGCAAAATATAACTAAGTCATTCTGACATTCTACAGCAATAAGGTTAGATAGATAATAGTACATTTTGCTGCAAGTGCGGAATAAGCGAGGGACAAGACTCGGGACGAGCGACGATGCCAGTCCCGCGCGTGCACCTATCAAGAGACGTTTTTTAATACATTTGCAAAAAAATCTGTAGCTGTGTATGCGTGTATCTGTGTATCTTTCGTCTTATCTTTACCTCCGTGACCTTACTTATTCATTGTGTACCTACTCGCCGTACTCGGTAACGTTAAATACAGAACAAAGTAATCCTAATCTTACCTTTACAAGATAAAACAATAAATTAGTAGGTATATCTAGAGGTACAACATTGAAACCAGATATTATCTGATATCTGATAGAGCCTTAAGGCATTAAGTACGCCATTTGTACTTACTTTGTGTGTTGTGCAATGAAGTTTAAATAAATAAATAAATAAATAAATAAGTGATAACTTGAATACCTATCTAATGATTTGCAACGCTTATCAGATCAAATCAATTGAAGCCGGAAAGGTGATACCTACGCGGCAGCGTGACGTGTCGCGCCGCGTCGTCCTGACAGCGATTATCTGGGGCCTGATTAGGATATCAGTTAGGAATGCGGTTTTTTCACATTGGCATGATTCACATGGACATGGATATTTACTTTTCTCAAAAATGCTCGGAAATAACGGTTTTCCGATTGAAACACATGGACGGAAAATGCCTCTTTTTACTCCTAGGAGTAAAAAAACCATATGAAAACACTTTCCTTCCATGTCCATATTGTTTTCTCAAAAGTGCTCTCTATTGCATATAAAATCGAAAGGACCATGAAAAAAATCCCGTACCTACACCCAACTTGTGGGGGCGCAGTGAGGGCGGCGGCGCGGCGGGGCTCTGCGGAGCGGCGGCGGCGGGCGGCGGCTCGTTGTGCGTGAAACTATCTTAACTAATACTCGTATGACGCAAACAAACATTCTCTCCGAATTTGTCAAAGGTTTTCGAAAATACTTATAATCATGTATTTGTATAAAAGATAAAAAGATAAAAGAAATTTATTCAGTAAGTAGGCCGCACGGGCACTTTTACACGTCAAGAATCTACCAGCGCTTCCCAAGAGAAGACCACTGCCGAGAAGAAACGCCGCAAGAAACTCAGCAGTCAGTCATTTTTTAAACATATTTCTTATTACAATGGTACTACTTAGTCTAGCATTATATAAAGCTATAAATATTAAATTAAATATAGTATTAAATAACATGCGTAGTTCAGCAGGAAAACATGCCAATTAAGAATCTTACGGGAGAGATAGAGAAAAAAAAAACACATACTTATGTGTATAAGTATAAGATGGTGCGAGACGACCACATAAAAGTTTCGATATGTTTTCCTACATCAACGGTGTCCCCTAGACAAGATAAAGATTTTGCATTTGAATAAATTATTATTGACTAAGTTTCGGATTTAGGCCATGCATTTTTTTCTGTTAGATAGTCCTCGATCCTATAATACGCTTTAGACATTAACGACCTTTTCAAGTAACTTTTAAGTGCTGGAAAGGGTAACTTTAAAACTTCGTCAGGTAATTTATTATAGAAATGAATGCATTGACCAACAAATGATTTATATACTTTACGGACGCGGAATTTTCGGATAGCGATTTTATTTTTATTTCTGGTATTTAAATTATGTATATCAGAATTTTTGGTGAAAGAATCTAAATTTCTAATAACGTAAATAATATTCTCATAAATAAATTGAGACGCTACAGTCAAGATATTAATTTCTTTAAAAAGTTCTCTTAAAGAGTCACGGGAGTTTAAGTTGTAAATAGAACGAATGGCCCTTTTTTGTAACACAAATATAGTTTGTATGTCAGCTGCCTTACCCCAAACCAGAATACCGTACGACATGACACTATGGAAATAACTATAATAGACTAAGCGAGCTGTCTCAACATTGGTTAGTTGTCTAATTTTCCTAACGGCGTAAGCTGCCGAACTTAGTTTACCTGCCAGTACAGCTATATGGGGACTCCATTGCAAATATTTATCTAATGTTATGCCTAAGAAAATTGCCTTATCTACCATTTGCAAACACTCGTCATTTAGAAAAATACTAGAATGTACCGGTTTAACATTAGGCAAAGGGAACCTAACACATTTCGTTTTCTTAGCATTTAGTAGCAAATTGTTGCTAGTAAACCAATTAAGTACTTTAACTAGTGTGGTGTTAATCCTACTGTAGTCTACGGATTTTCTATCTACCTTGAAAATTAGTGAAGTATCATCAGCAAAAAGTACAATATCACAAAGTTTATCTACTGTTGGTGGCAAGTCATTTATGTAAACCAAAAATAAAAAAGGACCTAAAATAGAGCCTTGAGGCACACCTATTTTCAATGTAGCTCCAACAGATTGCGTTTTGTTTACAACAACTGTTTGAGTTCTATCACTTAGATAAGAAGACATAAGGCTTAAAGCTTTGTTGGACAATCCATAATGTTCTAATTTTAAAATAAGGGTCGTATGATCCACGCAATCAAAAGCTTTAGAAAGATCACAAAATATTCCTACTGCATCGCAAGATTTCTCCCAACTGTTATATACCACGTGTCCCAAAACTCAACGATAAGCCGGCACCAGAGGATGGAGCTGCTTATGATTAGTCGAGAAAAAATAAGGAAAAAAATATATCTTTTCCTTATTGGTATTGGTATTGGTAGTATCTTGACGTGTAAAAGTGCCCGAGCGGCCTACTTACTAAATAAATTTCTTTTATCTTTTTTATCTTTTTTATTTTTTCTCGACTAATCATAAGCAGCTCCATCCTCTGGTGCCGGCTTATCGTTGAGTTTTGGGACACGTTGTATATGTTTAATGAGTACAGATGCCGCATCAATTGTTGATCGACCTCTGGTAAAGCCAAACTGGTTATTGTTAAGTAGTTTATTTCTGTTAAAGTGACCTAACATATCCTTTAGCATTACTTTCTCAAAGACTTTACTTAAAACTGGTAGTATGGAAATGGGACGGAAGTTCGTTATATCACTCATCTCGCCCGATTTAAAAAGAGGTATTACTTTACTATATTTCATGAGATCTGGAAAGACCCCCTCTGATATGCAATTATTGTAGATTAATGCTAGATGGGGTGCAATTACATCTATGATATGAAAGAGTACCTTAACTGATGTGCCCCACAAATCTTCAGTCTTTTTTAAACTAAGTGATTTAAATATCTTGACTATTGAATCTGAATTTACAGGGCTGAAATCAAAGTTTATATTACATTTACTGACATTAGTGCTAAGTAATGATTGAGCTTCAACCGCGGATGATTTAAGACATTTCGTAGTATTAATGGCTATGTTAGAAAAATAATCTTCGAATGCTAAGGCAACGTCTTTATTTGACGTGATTTGTTGGTCACCTGTGTTCAGGGTGACTTGATTATCACGAGTTTTTGATTTTCCCGTTTCTCTATTTATAATATTCCATACAGTTTTTACCTTGTTGTCAGATGATTTAAGTTTGAGACTAAGAAAATTTGCCTTGGCAGTTAAACAAACTTGTTTAAAGGTCCTTGAATAATTCCTAACATAATTTAGAAAGTCAGCATTCTTATTTTCCTCCCTCTCTCTATATAGGTCATAAAGCCTATTTCTACTTTTATGAATGCCTGTAGTAGCCCATTCACTAAATTTTGTTTTCGACCTAGAAATAGTTTTCATTTTAAAATTGTTGTTAAATTGATGTAGAATTACGCCGAAGAAGTCTTTATAAATACTATTACACTCATTCTGTAAAAACGGTAACACTGTAAGATTACTCTGAACTTTATTTTGGAATAATTCCAAACGATTACTAGTTATAGGTCGGTATGTTATTGTATCAGGTTTTTGATAAAAATCATAGATGAAAGATGCCTTCTGACCACTATGGTCAGAATTAAAACAATTAAATATTTCTTTATCCAAACATTCGCAACTACAAAAAATATTATCTAAGCAGGTTGCACTACTAACACCTATCCGTGTGGGTTCTAAGAACAGATTACCTAAATTAAAAGATTTAAATAAACTAAGTAACCTAGTGGTATTATTTGACGTTTCGAGTAAGTTAATATTAAAATCTCCTCGCATTGTTTGAGATAAGCATTATGTATGCCTCGGCGGAAACGAGGATTTCCTGACTCGTATTTTACCAATAACCACCTCGTCAGGAAATCCCTTACTTTCCGCGCCTAGGCAACAATGTACTATACTTTATGGCGCACTCATACCTCCAATATAACTGTAATATTAATATGTAATATTTTTCATATCTTATTGGGCGTGTGTCGGATTGAAATTTTACATTTCACGCGATTACAGAATAATATAATAATACGAATCGATTACATTTTCTCTATTAACCTTATCGGTAATCGAATGAATTAATGGGATTTTAATTAGCAGCATCACTAAACTTGCCAAATGACATCTGTCACAGGCAAATCTTCCAATCCTCTGAGGCACAATAAGATTTGAAAAATATTATAGTACCTAACCCATCCTGCCATCACCCACCCAGTATTAGTGAAGTACCTATTCATAAGCGCACACTAAATCTATTTAAGTTAAAGAATTCACTTAGGTATTGCCCGTTTATGACTAAGAGGCTAAGAATTTAATGAAACCTAACCTGCGCCTATATACACGTTTAATTAAATTGAAGCTAATATGTATAATTGACGAGCCATTCGTGTTGCGAGTAATATTGCCGTAAGTACCAGCAACACGTCTGACGACGAAGTATGGGTTGCAGCTGTGCTGGTTGTCCTGTTGGTGAATCCCGATAATGCTGGGACGCGTTCAATTAAAAACTATTTTAGGTAACCATGCGTGAAACATCTAAATATAGCATCCGCGGCTCTAGCACCTACGTACCGGTCAGAGACTGACTGATGTTTTGTCTACATCGATGACCTATCCAGAATATGTCCGATTTCAAACAAATTGCACCTATTCAAAAAAATAATGAATGAACGCTTCTAACGTTACAAATAGCACATTTTGTGAAACTGGCCAATAATATTTTTGCTGGCCTGTTCGCGTAAATATAACAGGGCAAACATAATTGTTGATCTAGAATAGGTATGTGATATAAATGATTTGTGACCCGACAGATCTTCTTTGGTGATATATCCGAGCGGTGCAGCAGTGTTACAAAAATAAATGTTTTGATTTTAATTTCATTAATATCTTTGTTTTCAGCATAATGGTTGACGCACAGTTCACGTTCGCTCAGGTCCGCTCTAAGAACGGTCAAGGCGGGGCGCCCGTGTGGATTGTTCACAAGGACTCCGTGTATGATATCACGTCTTACATTAGCCAGGTATGCTGTACCATAGATTATGTAATAGTACAACTCACATACATTATAACCCATATAACCCTGTAGTTTGTGGTACAAGTACATAAAGTACTCTTACGAACAAAACACTGTGTAGATATATTTTTTATCGCACTGTTCCATACGTACCATAGTCAACGGAATGAACGGATCGATAGACCACCAGCCTGCTGCGGCGTCTCCACCCATCATCATCATCATCAAGGCTCAGGCTACCGGTGGTTAGGGCTGCCCGGCTGCAGAGAGAGGAACTAGGCTTGAGTCGGTCAGGAACTAAAAACTAAAAGGAATGAATTCCCGTCACGGACCGAAAGGAACTAGTTCTTCGTAAACGATCTTAATCAGTATTCGGTCCTTTAGGTCAGTAGCAATTGTTGAACGTATGAGCGAAACAGCGAATCGCGGCGCTGGATATGAACGAGACAAATTGTATAGTCACGAACTGAAATTTGAGACCCACCTTAGGTCCAAAGTCATTTTGACAAACTATAACAATAAGATTGAGTCTCCTATAAGTTACAAATGATTTGGCATCTCTAATGACATTGACGACTTCAAGCCTATTTTTCTTGAAATGGGTCACAAATTAACGATCGCGATAGTACCTATTTGAAAGCGTGTAAGTACTGTTCAAGTGTTAGTAGGACGCATAACTGTGCATTGGCAGCATGGTTATTTCCGTGTTCTTTATAGATCGAAACGGTTACTCGTTTCCAGATCACAAAATTTGCTCCGGAACTAAAGAAACTAAAGGAACTAAAAGACAGATTGACCGAGATTGGAGCACTATCTTTAAAGAACGTGCTGGCACAACTCTAAGAGCAACCTCCTCACAATAAAGCCCCGTTGTTTGATCAGTAGTTAAACTAACTAATTGTTAAAATTCGAAAAAAGAACGGAAAATTTGACACATTTCCTTAAGATTTTAACCATTAGTAACGTTTTTTGACCATTAGTTAGTTTAACTACCGATCAAACAACAGGCCATAAGTGCCAAAGAAGGCGACTAACCGCATAGTAATAGTATAATCCATTTTAAATTTAATATGGACACCAATAGAGTATTGAATGGCTGCGTTCTTCGGTTTTACGAGTCGGCAGTGTACCTGGCCCTTGATGAAGCCATCTAGCGAGTCTCTTAAGGTGTTGGTCGAGTCTCGCTATGACATCGTTCGCCGAAACAACTATGGACAACTAGACGCATTCCGAGAACGTGATATCCAAAATGTTATTGACGTAAGCTGCCGAACGGTCGCGTCGAACGCTTATTCCATACATTTTCTCAGTTTCGAAAATCGTTTACGTTAGTATCAATCATCTTGTCTAGGAACACTGATCCTATTGTAGTCATGTTGCAGCACCCCGGAGGCGACGTGATAACAGAGGAGGCTGGGAAGGACGCCACCGCGGCCTTCGAGGACGTGGGTCACTCGGCCGACGCCCGGCAGATCCTCGCGAAGTACAAGATCGGTGACATTGTCGAGGTATGGTGTTCAGGATTCTTATTAATATTTCCGTCCATCCTAACCTAACCTAACCTAACCTAACCTAACCTAACTTCACCTACTGGTGAGATCGAACACCCATAGACACTTGCAAGCTCAAGACTGTAATCATAGGTCTGCAAAGCCTAAGATGGGTATGCCTTTGTGCTAGTTATATCACTGGTTGTCTTATCCCCATACAGGAACAAAATAATGCGAACACTGCTGCTTGATGGTAGAGTTAAGGATAAAATGGTGCTAACGATCCGGTACGCACGGTCCAATCACCGGGTGCCCTTCTACTAACCTAAAATTTTGTGCAAAAATTTTTTGGTCGAAAATGTTTCCTACAATATTGAATACTTCTTTTTTAGCATAAAGATTTTTTTGCATACATATTTTTGTTATAAAGCTCTCTCGGTCAAAAAAAAATCTGTCTCAAAATTTAATTACTAAGAGGCAAAATCCATAATATTGTTTGGTCGAACCTACCCCCCCAGTATAAAACACCTAGGTCAACCAATCTATAGGTTATGTTAGGTTAGAATCGTGTTGAGGCGCGAAGCGCCACAACTACGCGGAATAGGAGCTCCGCCAAGCATTTGACAGAAAAAGTTATTCCAAACAAATTTAACAGGGCGACCACGATCTAGCGTGCATAACAAACGCTGGTCGCCTGTCCCGCCACGCCTGCCTTAACGACATCATCCGGCGGGCCCTTATGTCAGCGTTAACGTGCCCGCTACACTAGAACCTAGTGGGTGGCACGTGACGATGGCACGAGACCCGATGGAATGACTCTCGTGCCGTGGGAAATGGGACGGCCTTTAGTGTGTGATGCCACCTGTGTGGATACTGTGGCATCGTTCCACCTCGGCGGGACGGTTCTGAAGGCAGGTGCGGCGGCTACCGCGGCAGAATCAGCAAAACGCAGCAAATATGCAAATGTAGCTGATAATTGCATATTTTCGGCTTTTGTAGTAGAAACTCTTGGACCGTGGGGCTAGAAGGCACAGAAGCTTTTCAAGAATTTAAAAAATTAATTAATTCGTGCCTCAGGTGACCATAGGGCTGACTCTTTCCTCGACCAACGGCTAGCAACAGCTATCCAACGAGGAAATGCAGCCAGCATTATGGGTACCATTCCCCGTGGCAGTGGCCTAGGGGACATCTGTACATATTTTAGTTATTTAGAATAAGTTAATTTATTTTAGTATTTAGTTTTAGTTTATGTTTTTATATTTTCTCTGTTTTTGTTTTGTTTTTGTTAATTATTTATTAGTTACTAAATAAATGCAAGTGTGTTTAAACAAATGTTATACTAAACAATTTTTTGACCAAACAATATTATGCAAAACAATTACGATCAAATAATTTTCGACATTTAAATCATTAGACGAAACGTTGGTATGCAAAAAATATGTGGCGAAACAAAATGAGGCCAAACAATTTTAGACCAACCGATATAGACCCGTAATCACCACTAAAACATTTGGTTGTTAAAAACATTTGATTTCTCACAAAAACTGCTGTTGTAGGTACATAAAAATCAATACTTAGTAATAACTGAAGCGCCGACGGCAATACTGAAGCGGTATTAAGTCTATAAAATGATCCAAAAGGCTATTTCCAAGGCTTTAATAGCATTGCCTCTCAACCCACTCTCCCTGGGGAACCCTAAAAGCACAATTTAGAAGAAACGTTCAATATAAAGTTTCTTAACTATGTGTTCACGTGCTTACTCATCAGTTTAGACCGTCAGTTATATTTGTATACACGGTGACATCAAAGACCAAAAGTGATATGACTTAATTAAGCATTAAAGTGGGATCCTAATAATATAGGTTTGTACATAGGTGTTTAGATGTAGTATCAGACTTAATCACGCAATGATCGAAATTAAATAATTTATTTTAAACAGTGTGGTCACCCTACTTAACAGAAAGGGATGATGAAAGGTATGATTCTAAAAATAGGGTAACCATGATTTAATGAATCGATGATTTAATTAAGGGGAATATTAACAAAAAATATAACTGTTGTTTATTTTCCGAAGATCCTAAAAGGGTCGAAGTGTATCCGAAAGAGCCCATTTGTAAGACAAGATGAGATAGACATATTGGGTGTTAACATACATTATATCCATCCATACTAATATTATAAATGTAAAAGTGTGTATGTTTGTCCGTCTTTCACGCTTCAACCACTGAACGGATCGAAATGAAACTTGGCACACATATTGGTTAGGTCCTAGAATAGGACATAGGATAGTTTTTATCCCGGAAAATTGGACAGTTCCCGAAGGAGCAGATAAACGACTTCTACACGGACGGAGTCGCGGGCGAAACCTAGTAGATGATATTATGTTAGATTTGTATTCGTGATGCAATGAACTCAATTGAATAACTTTATTGTTAGACATATTATTTGCCCGATGTAATAAAGACCATTAACTACCGCTGAACTCCTCCGTTGGAAAATAAGCGAAAGAAACCGGAAAAAATAATGTGACATAAACAGGGGCCTTCCGTCTGTTCCCCAACAATTAATTGAAAGATTACCAACAGAACTATACTTAAATGTCGTGGTTTAATTACAACACACTAATCAAATAAGCTGCTACCAGTAGGCATTGTATCTAAAAATGAGCCTAGGAAGGTCAATGAAGGACGTTGAATGTCAATGCCAAATACAGACGGGTCTAGATTCCACTTTGTCCTTTTCCCTATTGATATTGCATTATCAACATTAAACTCTTAGTATCGTGACAGTAAAAGCGGCCAAGTCGTAAACAATACGGTTGCAATGGCGCTGGCGGTAGGTAATTACCCTATTAATGGGTGTATTATTAATATGGGCCTAGTATTTTGAACACGTTTTGGAGGAGGGCGTTTTAAAAATCTCATCGTGTCATCGTCCTATCAAAAGATTTCAAGTCAGTGTAAGCTACCTAAATCACAGTATGAATAACTTATAATAAGCTTTTATTATTTGTTTCGTGCGTCTGTCTGACATTCCGGAACTCGCTTAGTTCGTACGTCTGTCATTTGAATTGGGATTCCTTAGTTTGGTCTCGATATGACTACAAAAAAGGTACACATGGCAACAAAAACTTGCCTTTAAAATTAAATTTATGATGAAACTTATTTTATAATCCTTGCCTCTGTAACGATGGACGGAGGCGGCGCGCACCAGACGGACCCGTCGCGGTAATCACTCAGATGTCCCTTTTGTCCGTCCGTCGCTCCATTTGCTGAGTGGCTTTTTGTGACGAGATAGAGGCCATGTGTACATGTGTACGCTAATTTATTGTGGTAATTTACGACACTGATGTTAATTTCTGATGTAATATAACCAGTTTATTTATAAATGTTAGTTAATGCTGCAGCACTTTGGTTTTGGTTGGTTTGGTTGGTTGTAGATATGCTCCCTCTTCCCTCCCAGCCAATAAACGGACAACATAAAGATCTTGGAATATAGGATAGAGTTTTCAGTCCACGACCGCACGCTTTGGTCATTACACTGAACCTTACGTCGAATACAATATGGTGACACACGCCAAACAAATGTTTGCTACGCTCAGCTATGCAAATTACAACTTAATTGATTCGACACAGTCTCCTTTAATCTTGAACTTTTGACGTCTCTAGCCGTCGTCGTTTCAGTTGACGGACAGATTCGTCTGTGTGATAAAATTAAGTAGGTAGTAGGTACTTAAATGATCAGAATGGTAACGACTTCTCCTTTTTCAGGATGAAAAAATCTACGACGCAAACGGGAAGAAAAAGAAGAAGGTAGTTAAAGCGGACTACACAGAGAGCAAAAGCTGTATGAGCATAGTCACGTGCGGACTACTGGGCTAAAAACTACACTGCCGTCCAAAAAATAGACCTCGGAAGGTAGCACACTCAATCTGACTAACAGACTTCTTCTCTCCTGGTGCCATCTCCTAATTTAAAGGAAGAAAGATAATTATTTTAACATGCTGGGTAGTAAGAGTTGTAATAAAAGGGAAGGAGAGAAAGTCGCCTTGGTCTGCCGTGACGCCGAATTCTATCATGAGTTTAGCATATCCTTCCAGAAAATATTGTGTAGCTTTGTTCTTTGTAACCATATCTAGGAAGCCAAAACGTTCTGGGTTCGATCCCCGGTAAGGCAAAAAAATTGTGTAATAACCACAAACAAAATCAAACATATATTATAGTATTTATTAAACTTCAGGTACAATTAAGTATGTATACTTGTCTAGTACCTGTAGTAAGAGTCTAGAATTAAGGTTAGGCTTTGTGTAAGATTGTAAATAAAGCGAAATTGTTGCTGTGATTGGTTGATTTCTAATAGATTTTTTATAAATAGTTGTAACATTACTATTTTTATTAAACATTTCACTTGTTATTGCTCCTGAACCCTCCACCAGTACATTTTTAAGTATCATCATTTAATGCGGCGTTTACATTATTCGACTGCAACACATTTTTAGGTCATCGACTATACTCCGTTTGTTTAGGTACTTAAAAAAATGTAAACAAAACAAGCTCGTGATATAGTTCGTCAGCCAATAGAAGCAGAACATGATACGTCAAAGTGCGATAAAACAGTTTTGATTGGCTGACAACAATGCCACGTGTAGTTTGGATTGTTTACATTTTTTTAAGTACGGTCGGTCAAGGAAGTTGTCTACCGTTTTTAGCAAAGTTTCTGTGAGATCTAATTATCGCTAAGGTTGACACTTGTCACTGTCATTATATTATTGCAAGGGAAAATCGAACTTGTTGTATCATGACGTGCAAATGAACTTCAACCGTCGGGTGGTAGGCAACATTTTGGCCGACTGTACCTAAACAAACGGAGTATAGTGTAGATGGTGTTTAGGGTTACGTACCCAAAGGAGCCGACGGGACCCTGTTAGTAAGCCACCGCTGTCCGTCTGTACATCAGCGAGCTGCTCATGAACCGTAATAGGGCAGACAGTTTAAATGTTGACAGGGTATTAGTATTTCTGTTGCCGTTATAACAACAAATAATAATAATTGAAAAAGGGGACAGAACCTACACAAGAATGGTACGGAACCCTTCGTGATTCTGACTTCCACTTGGTGCAGGTGCAGTTTGGACGGGGGTTTATGACCCTCAAAACATTAAACTATGTATTTGTACCCTCGATATATGATAGCCCCTTCTTTCAGAACTAATATCTGTTAAACGGCCGAACCGATTTTCATGAATCCTTGTTAAGAACCACCGCTAGAAAACCAGCTTTCAAATACAAAAAAAAACCGGACCGTGATATCAAACCATGCTGAGTGTAGGTTTCTGAAGCCGTTACGACAAAGACAGAAATTATCTTGAATAACTTTAACATACTTACTAGTCTCAAAATGTAAAAGTACGATTTGAATGAAATAATGCACCAGCAAAGGAGCGTATCTTCATGGCTTTTGTTGAGAAGCGCAGTTTTTCGGCAATAACTCAAAAACCGTATATTGGATTATTGCTGAAAATAATTTTCGTTGAAATTATTTATTAAGCCTTACCTTCAATTTACTACTACCTGCTACCGATTTAACCCCTATGTATCTTTAGCGATTTTTACTAGTTTCGGAGATATTGATCATTTTAATCGGAATTTTTGTAATTTTCCCTTATGTCCATGTCACGAAAAATCATTAATTTCAGTTTTATTTCATGTTTTTCAGTGGTATCTTACATAATTAGAATCATTACGAATCAGCGAATTTTTTAAACCTATTTGCCCGTTTTTTTTTCAGTATTTTTTTTGAGTAATCACATAAAGTTTGTTTCTCCATACTACGTGTCCCAGTGTTTGCTTTTCACTTTGTATGGAAAAAACCACTTTAGGTGATTACTTGAAAAAATTACTGATGAAAAAAAAGGCAAACAGGTTTAAAAACTTCGCTGATTCGTAATGATTCTAATTATGTAAGATACTACTGAAAAACGTATGAAATAAAACATGAAATTAATGATTTTTCGTGACATGGACATAAGGGAAAATTACAAAAATTCAGATTAAAATGATCAATTTCTCCGAAACTAGCAAAAATAGCTGAACATACGTAGAGATTAAATCGATAGCTTTTTAGCTGCTCTACCAGCCCTAGGCGGGTGACGTCGGTATATCCGAAAATATACACCTAATCAAAAAAACTACTTAGGAACCTTACAGTGTTTGTTAAAAGAAAATATGTGACACCCGATGATTTATGCTGATTTTTTATTCTTTTCATCTTGTTTTACATGTATGGAGTGCCCCCCCTAGAAACATTTATTATTGGTTCGGAAATACAGACGCCAAGAGCTGATTCCACGTAGATAAGGTGCGTGGCAAAAAAGCTCTCGAAAAACCACGGTAGTGGATTTGCACCTATCAAGATGGTGTTGATGAAATGATAGTTTGGTACGAGTTGCACGATGCCGGAATCCTAAAGCTGGTATTAATCTTAGCAGCAGCAGTGGAACAAATATAGGTCATTGTTTTTACGCCAAAGTCGAATCCCGGCACGTGAGTGTCAGAAGCGGACACAGATGTAGGCTCCGGGCAATTAGAGATGTCCTCCGGGCATTTCCCGAGAGATCTCGGACGACGGGCGCGCACGCAGCGGGCTGGGGCCGGGAGAGACGCGATTTTGGCGCGTATTGGTGTTGAACAGGTGATTAAGATCAATAGCTGATGGTGATATAACTGCCGCACTCAGAGTCCGACACATTGACTGCCAAGGGCTCTGATTTTCAAACAAAATAGACGTTACTACACAGAATATCAGATTGGCAAAACATCATACTAACAAAACATGATATACGCATAACATCATACTAGCAAAACATCATATACACATAACATCATACTAGCAAAACACGATATTCGCAAAACATGATATTTACAAATAGTCGGGTTTGGTTTTAGAATCGTAGGTAGGTTAAGGTTATGTTAGATTTACAATAGGCCCGGAAGGCCAAACCACCCAGAAATAGGAGCTCCGTCGACACTGTCTAATTAGTCTTGTTTTTATGATATTTTTGAGAATACGAATACGATACGATACGATATCCAACGACGGAGGGACAAAATAGACCCGCCTAGTGGGTTGGTGGCACTCAAAGTGTTGAAGATTAAGTCGAGCAGAGCAAATTTTGTCTGGTTTGAGTAGCATCGCATTGGTGCATAGGCTAGGTTTCAATGTGTTATTATTCTAAGTATACAAGCAAAGTTATTGTATAGGCACTTATTGTCCCACCGAAGACGATGAGCGGAAAGCGATCAACTATTAATATCATCTATCTCTTTTAATGACACGGGATCTATATCTTTTGTTCGTTTCTTGATTGAGAAAATAGTCGATAGCTAATCGTTTTCTCGCCGGCAGTGGGACAAGTGCCATATCCTGGGGTGTTAATTCTCCCTCGTGCGACCGACCGAGCACCGGTTTTAAGAGAATAACTCCCCTGTAGAATGCCTGCCAAGTAAATACGTAATAGGTGCCTTCTTATTTTCATAACGTTGCTTTGGTTGGCGACTTGTGGAGCTTTCCCTAGCGCGGACACCGCTGTCCCCGCGGCCCCGCGCCGCCGGCACGCATTTCCTGCCGTCGCAAAGATGACCGAAATAAACCGTGTCCTAATCCCGGCTATTAGTATAAAATAAAAGCTCTAGTTTTTTCTTTTGATCCTTTTTAGGATTCCGAAGTGAAACTAGGAGCCTTTATAATTTCGCTATGTCCGTCTGTCAGTCTCGCTTTTTCTCAGAAACTGTTAAATTTACAAAACTGAAATTTTGTAGGTACTGTATTACCTACTTATAGATATTTATACCTATAATTAGGTAATAATGTACACTAAGATAATATAAGTGGACATTTTTTTTATGGTATAATTTCTTCCCTCTCGTAACGCAACGGTACCTAAAAATAGATTTTTTTACTTGACAATATCATGTGATATAGGTATTATTGGATACCTACCTAGCTATAAAAAACCATTATGTGTACCTATATTATTATTTTTAGATTTACGGGAACGTTAGGGTAAGTATATTGAACTCTAAAAGTGCAATTTTGCTAGTTACGTGTCCCCGTAACTAGAGTCAAAACAACAAATACTAAAAATCTGGAAAATATCTTAAAAGCACATACCTAGGTAGGTACCAATAAGGAATTCAGAAGAAGGCATCATTTACATAAACTACTATTGCTTAAGACGAGGCCACCCAACGATTACGCTTCCAAATTTAATTACCTAAACCTAAATGATCGGATATTAAGGTTAGGTACCTATTTTATTTACAACAATATAAGTAGGTAACTATTTTAAAAGCAATTAGGTATGCAATTCTTGTGTAAATTCCTTTGTTCTAGTCCTGCAAATACTTGTCTATCGTTGATTATACTATACATAGACAGTCCATTAGGAACCATTAGGAAGAGCTCCAGACGAACGATTCTGGGCAAAACGACTAAAACCTTATGTAAATCCTCACACAACGGCGACGTGTCAGCGCATAATTAAGTAGAAAAAGGTACTAAGTACATTAAATTTCAAATGTGGACTCAATTCAGCTATTTCTACTAAAGTTTATAATTTTATATTATTAAAAGTTAAAAATTGAATACAAAGCAATAATTGTATCGTATAAAGCTATTAACGACATCTTGTTTCAAAAGACGGAACTATTAACTAACTGGCGTCACTAGCGCGCGGTGACCGATGCTTGTGATAGTTCCAACGTCTGCCGCTAGATGTCGCAATTAATTAAGTGCAATGAACTTGAAATAATTGTAAGCTAACCACGTTATAAACTTGCCCATAATTACAGATTAAGATAGTTGATATGATGCTAATGTTATGAATGAGGACAAAAGTAATGGTCAATAATTAAATAAATAACATCAGTAGCCACATGTTGCAAATATGATTAGGTAACTCGGAGAAATTGTGGTATTCCAGTCGGTCTATTTATAGATTTAATGTTCTAATGAAAACAACCTAAATGAGTGCCGCTGGGGTCCTACTCTAAATATACCTACTGAAGTTCGAAGTTACGTTAACTGCGTCTCTCGCTCTCGCTCGACTTGACTGTCAAGTAGCATTACTCGCGTAAAAGAATGGAACGGTGTGAAGGCTTAAATTAGTTAAGTCCTTTAATAACGAAATTAGGTTTTCCAGATTCTCGGTTGACATAGCATGAGCGACATAGTTATACAGGGCGTCCCACGGCTATGCCACATGGAAGGAAAGTACCTTAAATATTGTAGATGGAACATTTTACTGAAAGAAGACATTATTTGAATTTAAAAAACAATTTAAACTGCATTCATAGATATTTAAATAATTACATGGTTGAACCGGGAATCGAACCCGTTACACGAGAAAAATAATTATCCTGTAGCTTTATCATACCGATCGAAAGGCTTCATCATAAGGATTATTTTTTGCTAAATAACAGTGTCAAAAATAAAAGGAAGACCATGAATTTTAACATTTGATGTGAAATTTTGAACAGAAAAATGAAAAGCTGACATTACCGTAAGGACATACAACTGACATTATCATAAGTACCTATTACTAATTACCAGTATGAAAGTGTCCACGAGCAACAAACAGAACTTAGACGTATTATTCTAAATATTCACCACAACAAGATAAAAAAATCGACAGGGAGCGAAATAATCAAAAGAGTGCGACTTTGTATTCAACAGGAAGGGACTCATTTTAACCATTTGATAAATTGATTAATTTTGTATAAAAAATGTTCAAATTCATGGTCTTCCTTTTATTTCTGACACTATGTTATTTAGCAAAAAATAATCCTTATGATGAAGCCTTTCGATCGGTATGATAAAGCTACAGGGTAATTATACGACAGATAAAAGGATTGTGTAGAAACACTATACAAAATACCTATCTAACGTATCTAACAAAGGTTTCCTAACGCTGACTCTAACAAAATAAAATAATCGACCCAATTTTATCCAAATCGTTTATTCAAGCAAATGAACATAATATGAACAAACTATAACATTAAATTTATCTACTTAATGATATTTACATTCCATACCTCGCTTACCTTAACGATAGTGATTACTCTATATACGTACACCTAGCTTAAACTAAATAAACAGTACGTATAAAAATGCAGAATACAGTGTCACGAGAATATATTCAAATGTTTAGGACAGTTTAATTCATGAAACAACATCTCTTCTGTTGTGTACAGTTGGTCTAAAAAATGGTACGATTTCGGCAATTTTGAGAAAACCCAATCGGTTTAGTGGCTTTTTAAACCAAATTTGAGAGCAACTGTACGTAGGCTGTAAGGCAATGGAATCGAACCGAGTGGCAGTGAGCATCAATACCAGTGACAAAAATAAAACGCCATACATACCTACTATTTACAACAATAATTAATATAATTACATTTAGACATTCTAATATAATTTGACATACATCCTTGTGAGCAGACCTTATTTCAACTGATTCACACCATACTCTGCATTTTTATGGTGAATATCTCTTACAGAACAATTATTGATAATACACTTATCAATAAAATTGTCATTATGTATTTAATTGGAAGTGCCCCTTCTTCATTTCGTAACCAATCAGTTATCCTACCAGTGGTAGTCAACGAGTCGAGCATTGCCAAGATGTTGGGTAAGAATTTAGTCAATATTTAAAATAGCCTCGGAGAGCCCCGAAGTCTGGAGTCCGCTCCAGGGCTGCACTCGTCCAACACTAGAGCAATGCCAAAGAAAAACAACAACGTCTTGTCATAAAACTTAAATAGTGCATATTATGTCGACATTTGAATAAAACTAAGAAACAATTCCATGCACCATGGTTATAATGGCTGCGACAGTCTACTTTGTAGACCAACTCTTTTAAGGCAGCCACCAAAATCAGGGTTTAGGATATAAATTATCAAAATTATAACTAGCTTCCTACACACCGTCATGTTCAAAGGGTTGGCCAAAATTATAGAGTTCTCTGTCCAGAGATTTCACATAAAATGTGGTAACGGAAGACGCATCATTAAGGCATAAACAATAAAATTTTAAAATAAGTCTAAAATTTGTAGTACTCAATAGTTAGGACAGGGTGGAACTATTAAAGTTAGTTGATTTACAGATACTGTATGTACTGTCAATACATGATTATTGTAAAAAAATATTTATATAATAGAAATATAAGTAAACTAACAATAAGTTAAGCATCGATACTATATAGCTTTCAAACATCAGTTCCATTGCATTTTCCACAACAGGATAGAACCACTCTGTAGGCACTTTCACATAAGTTATTTAAATCAAGGCGGTCTTTGCTAGGTTACTAACAGAAAGTAGTGTGCAGCCACAAAAAAGTACATCAGAGTTAAAAGACAGATCACCAATCAGAGTTAAAACATGAGCAGGAAATTAGGACAGAACATTACAAGTAACATTGCTTTATATTAAGAGTTATTAAAATATTTTAGTAAAAACTCTATGAGGACACTTTCTACACAGACCCATAATAACATACAAAAAAAACTCATATTACGATTTTAAATACACTATAGTCCAACTCACTATCAGTGTTTCACATAGAAATCTAAACAGACCTCTGGGGCCGCGTCACTCACACCGATGAAAAGACCCATTTAGGGCACTCAGCGGCGCGGGCGGCGCGGTCGCTACTGCGGCGGCGCGGGCGGCGCCCCCTGCGCGGCCGACTTCGTGATGACAATGGTCTGCTTGCCGCCCACGCCCGCCTTCCCTAGCTGCAGCATATTCGACGGGAGCGTTATGATCTTGTTCCCGCCAACAGTGTTTGCCGATACCAGCTTAACGATGGTCGCGCCCGGCGCGATGCCGGTCGACGCGGTGCCCGCCGGCGACGCGTTGGGCCGGCTCTGCATCATCGCGACCTTGGGCATCGTGGCTACCGTCATGCCGGTGGAAGTCTTCACTAGCGTGACGTATTGAGGCGCAGAAGTAGCTTGTGCGCCGCCGCCGGGAGTCTTCTTGATGATGACGGGGATGCCGGCGTTGCCGCCCGCGGGCCGCAGCATGGCGCCGCCCGCCGCCGTCGTGGCCGTGACCGTCTGCTCTCCTGATTTCGCCGTTACGATCTTGTACACGGGAGCTTTCACCTGGCCCTGAAGTGTTCCACCGCCCGCGAGCTGAAGCGTGCCTCCGCTGCTGATAACGGGCAAGCCGCCGCTGCCCAGTTTAACTGGCATACCGCCCGTGACTTTATGCAGTCCTGCGCCAGCCTGCACTGGCATGCCGCCCGCAGTTTTGACGAGCACGTTGCTGGTGCCAATCTTAACGTTACCGGGGCCTAGTTTGAGCGGGACACCACCCGCTTTCTGCATGCCGATCTTCCCTTGTACTCCTTGCATTCCTTGGATACCCGCACCCAGTTTTAGAGGCATCGCGCCGCTAGCTAGTTTGACGGCGCTGCCAGCGCCGAGTTTGACGGGCACGCCAGCGGCGCCGCCGGCCTTCACTTGCACGAAGCGCGGCGTGCCACCCGCCGCCGATCCTAGCACAAGTTGCGTAGCAGTTTGCGCTGTACTGACGCGTGCTGTTGCGACGGCGCCCGGCGTGCTCGCAGCACTCACGATCCGCGTCACACCCTGCGGTGTAACCGCAGCTACCTTTATCTGTGAGGAACCAGCAGGGGATTTTACCACTGTCTTGCCATGATATGTAGCTTGCTTGAGCGCAGGCGTTCCAGGTGATATTTTGACTGCAGCTTGAGAGGGTACTTTGATAGCACCAGGTAGAATCTTCTGCGGTGTCGTGACGATGGGTGAAGGGGAGGCGGTGAGCGGGGCCGCGCGGGCTGGCATGTCTGAAGGCGTGGGCATGTGAAGCGACGCCGGAGAGAGCCCGAATGCTTTGGCGGCGTCGGGCTGCGAAGGCGAGACCGGCGGCGCTGCGGCTACGGGCTCGGCAGCCGCGGGGAAGCGCGCTGGCGCCACCTTACCGCACTTCTGTACTTGCAACACATATGTAGTAACAGTATTCATGGCAGGCCAGCAAAGCTCTAATGAAGTCGTGCCGGCGCGCACGAGTGCCACCCTGCCCGCCTGAGGAGGCACACCTACTTCTAAATACCACAGATCTTTACAGCAAATCTGGTTGTTCCATGTTTTTCTATATCCATCTCGCCCTGACCATATATAGAGTCTAGTCTGTATGGCAACTGCACTGTGGCCAGCCCTCGCTCTCGGCACGCAGTCCTCAAACTTGTCTAGAGCAATGTTGTCCCAGGTCATATTCTCTAGATTGAGTGATGCAAGAGTATTAGTACATTTCCATTCCTTTTCATGGGTAGCTAGTTTGGATTCATCAGGTACGAGTGGTACCCATCCACCATATATATACATGTGATGACCGACTACAGTAGCTGTGTGCAAGGAGCGTGGTAAAGGTGGTGGGCCTCCCACTTCAGGTCGTGACCATGACATGCTGTCTACATCTAATACCCACAAATCGCCAAGACGGGATCCACTCATACCGCCATAAATGATAAGAGATGATTTTGAACTGTTCCTGTCTGTGTATGAAACTCCACTATGAGACTCGCGCGGGGGCGGCGACTGACCATAGGTGAGTGGTATGTCCCAGACGGTCATGGAGGAGTTGGGGTAGAGCTCTAGGGTGTACAGATCGTTGAGGTACCTCGGGATGTTGTTCTTGGGATCGTCGCTCTCGTTGGCCAACCCGCCGAAAAGATACACCTTCCCATTGAGCAGTGTGAAGCTGTGACCCAGGCGCGGGCAGGGCGGTAGACCTTGCTTTGGCGGCAGCGGCTTTAGGCGCTTCCATTCCCACCGGGAAGCTTGCAGTTCGTACAAATCGTTAGAATACTTGCCGTACTCCACCATGCCGCCGAAAACTAGAAGGCGCGTACCGTCGACCACGAAGCCGTATGCAGCGCATCCTGGAGGCACCTCTCCCTTGGTGACAGGCACGAACCATTGGTTAGTAGTGGTGTTGAAGACGTGAAGCTCGTGAACTATCCCTTCGTTGCCACCACCGAAAACTATCATCAAATCTTTGATCGCGACCGCGCGGTGGCCATGGCGGGGTCGGGGTTGCGGGCCGGTGGGATTGTACACTTTTTGCCACTTAAGTACGGCGTTTTCCTTCATTTTTACTATACATTTGTCACTAAAAGCTTTATACCGTATGTATCGCTCGGGATGCGTATCTATAGCATAGACAATGAGAAACGTCGTAAATAAGCTTCGAAGAAAATATTCAGGTTAGTAGAAGCTTCATAAGACAATCCCATTGAGTTTTCTCTTTCGCACTCGTGACATACGCATATGAGTAAAAAAAGATCACCTTACGTAGCTTCTAGCGTACAACAAAAATGGCGTTAGCAACAGCGCTGCCAATTTAACAAAAAGAGAAAGAGCGGCGTCGGACGTCAAGAAATTGTTTATGGCTGAATATAGTTTTAAAATATTTATGTTTAGCCTAAAATGTATTCAAAAAAATAAATTTGAAGTAGAAATAAATGCTGAAAAATCCATTTAATATCAAATTGGACATAATAAACTCAGATATTTCGAAACCGTGCTGCAATAGCTGAATCTCTTTACAATTTGAGAGCACTTTGTGAAATTTTGAGGCGCTTTGAAAGTGGATAATATGTTGGTACCCTGCACATCATCCAACACCTAAACTCCGATATTTTGGCCAAACTTTAGCGACATAAATGCTGTTAAATAGCACCCAAAATCCCAATTCGCGGCCAAACTAGGGCAAACTTTAGCGAGCTATAGTGACAACTCAAGCCAACGCGTCCGAACCACCCCTTTAGGCCTCATTCGCATTGAGCGCTTATTCAACGCGCGTTGAAAAAACGTCGGTTTAGATGAAAAATATTTCTATGGATGCATTCACACGTGAGCAATTTTATGACGCGTTGTTTTTTTTTTATCGATTTTCGACCTTGAGCGGTACGCTTTTAACGCGCGTTGATAAAAAGTCCGTGCGAATGTGGGCTTACTCATGATAGTTGAAGTTCAGAGGCCCTACTTTGAAAATCGAAGTTCGAAGTTACGTTTGCTCTGTCCCTGTCACTCGTCATCCAAGACTAAATCGAAAGAAAGACCTATTCTATAGTAACGTTGTTCTTATGTAAATTTGTTTCATATTTTGTTATTTTCCTTATATTGTTTTTCTTTCAAGAATTTTCATTTATGACGACCTTAATGTAAAATCTTATAACTTGACATGTGCAATTTATAACGTAATTTTATATTGAAACCGATTCTACGTGCACATCGCTTAAATAGCCTAAAACTAAATTGTCAAATTTTATGGGTGGAAGAAGTTAAGAAGGTGACAAAACAGGAATATGGACAAATCAGGACAGTGGACCATTTTCACAATGAGAACAAGTTAAGAAGTTGATAAAATAGGAATGTGGACGAATCAGGACACTTGACCATCACGGGTAGCACAAGTTGTATTTTCTCGCTTGTCGCTCAGTGCGTCTCTATCGTTAATGATTAGATAGGAAGGGAGATCCGAGCGACAAATAAGTCGCGGGCAACTTGTGCTAGCCGTGCATATGGGATTATCGACGATAAAGGAAGGTGACAAAAAAGGAATGTGGGTGAAGTCATCCTAAACCTAGAAAAGCATTTCATAAGAATCTAATTTAAAGCAATTCATGAATAAAAGTGTTATTTTTATTTAAAATAATTTACTAAATAAAAGTACACTCGCCTACTTACTACGAAAAAATGGCGGAGCTATTTGGAAGGACGTTTTTTATTATCTGTGATCTGTTTAAAGTTATAATAAACAAACGTCATTCAAACAATGTAAACAAACAATCGCAATATAATAATTATATTAATATTTCAGATTATTTTAAGCATTCGAAGATTGCTAGAATTATTAGTTATTATTCTTATTATCTAGACTTTAATTAGTACAGCACTTCAGGGATAAGTTCGCCTTTGTACAATTTGTTTTAATCTTAATTGTATTTTTTTTGTACAATATAGTATATACATACATAAATACATAATTACACTTCCTGCATAACCCTTGTTTCTAGAGTAGATTTGCTGAACACAATTTATTGATAAAGGATTCCATCCCATCATGAGTTCGTATAATAATTTAAATGTTGTTGTCGTCGGGTTTTTATCCTATTGGAAAACCTTAAATTATTAACATTTATCAAACATAACTTAAAAGAGAAATGGTCCCATTATTAGTATATTTGTAAAAAGAAAAATTATACATGACAAAAGCTGTCTTCGAACGAATTTGTCACTGTCACTTTGATAAGTTGTAGGTACGAATACGATAAATTATTGGAGAGGTTTTATACGTTTTATATAAAAACACGATAATGTTGACAGTTGACAGCGGTCGGATAAAGGTAATTTCTTAATTTTAATATAATTAATTCATTGTATGCGTTTCCTGAGGATGCTGCCGCTCTGTGGTCTCCGGTTGTTTCTATTAGCCTTTTTGAAATGTCCTTAAAAAGGCTAATGTCACCGGGTCCACGCAGACCAAGGGTCTCGACGCCGAAAGGAACCAAGTTATATTTTGCGCCAAGACCCTTGTGCCCCCTCTTTCATTGTTTCGGCCGCCTCAGCCGCCGCGCCTGGGTCATTTACCGTTCCGCGGAGGTGTGACGAGGCTAGGGTGTCTACACAAGTAGCGTCCCAAATCAGCACTCGCTCCATACTCCACGGAATTAAAAACATACCGTCCGGTCTCTTGCCGTGTCGGCCTAGCGACACCGGTTGGCTCCAGTAAAGCGGGAACATTGACGGAGAGACCAGCGGATAATGTCATTAAGTGCGGCGTGTCTAGAAAAACGGCCCGTGCTTTTTTGACATGAAAGTCCGTGTTGATCTAGATAATCGACTTCGTTGCGACAGGGGCATATGTGTGGAGTGCAGACCCGGACACCAAGACACAAACAAGTAGAAATTCGGAGAGTTTCGGGATCTATGAAAGTACTAGTATTTAGCGATGGGTGTGCATGTAGCCAGTAGTCAGCCTCTGGTTCCCACCACCAAGCCTGGCACGCTCAGATCCTGAGTTGCGGCTTACAAGGGTGTCTTAAGTCAAATTAGAGGTTATGTCATCCTAACTCCTCCGAGACGAAAGGATCTTAGAGTTGTATAAAGTTGATGCAACTTTGAGGTCCTTTTTAGGTGTGTGTATGAGGCAGTGGGTCACAGTCCTTCGTCAACCAGGTGCTCGAGATGTCCCCTCTGATTCGCCTAGCTTGATAAAGATTGAAAGAGGCATCTTCCAGGGTGACAGTCTGAGTCCTTTGTGGTTTTGCCTAGCCTTGAATCCCCTCAGCTCTATGCTGACGGCTTGGCTATCGACTTCGTAGAGAAGCTGAAGTCATTTCTCACTTATTGTTCATGGATGACCTCAAACTGTTTGCATCGAAGCGCCAAGATCTGATCGCATTATTGAAAATCACACAAGAGTTCAGTAACGCGATCAAGATGGAATTCGGTGTAGATAAGTGTGCGGTCATGCATGTTCAACGAGGGAAAGTTGTAAATTCGTCGAATTTGCAGCTTTCTGAGACAATGACTCTCAGATCTCTCTCCGAAGTTGAATCCTACAAATATCTTGGTATGTCACAGTCTTTGGGTATTGTGGACGGCGATGTCAAGCAGTCAGTGAAGTAGCGCTTCTTCTGCCGCTTGACAAAAGTTCTTAATAGTCTTTTGTCGGGTGGCAATAAGGTGCGCGCCTTCAATGGCTGGGTGATGCCTCTGCTCACATACTCCTTTGGCATACTAAGGTGGACTCAGACTGAGCTGGACGCCCTGGATAGGAGGGTCCGTCTACTGCTTAAATCACATCGCATGTTGCACCCACGCTCATCTGTTATGAGGTTGTACATCCCGAGGAAATGTGGAGGTCGAGGCATGTTAAATGCTAAGAATCTCCACAACCGCGAGGTGTACAATCTCAGAGATTATTTCCTTAGCAATGAGTGTGGGATGCATCGTGATGTGGTTGCAGTAGACAAGAGCCTCACGCCTCTTTCCTTGGCAACCGAGAACTGGCGCAAACCAACGGTGTTGAGCACTGAAGATCGCAAGAACGTATGGAAGAGCAAGGAGCTACACGGACGCTTCTACCGGGCCCTAACAAGGCCCGACGTAGACTTTTTAGCGTTTGTGAACTGGCTACGATTTGGTGACCTCTTTGGGGAAACCGAAGGTGTTGTCTGTGCAATTGCTGACGAGGTCATAATGACGAACAATTACCGGAAATATATTCTGAGGGATGGCACGGTTGACATTTGTCGAGCATGCCGATGCCCCGGCGAGTCCCTCAGACATATAATCTCCGGTTGTTCGCATTTGGCCAACGGCGAGTACTTGCACAGACATAACCTCGTAGCCAGGATCATCCATCAGCAACTTGCTCTTCAATATGGTATTGTTGAGTCTGAAGTGCCGTACTATAAGTACGCACCGGCGCCAGTTCTCGAAAATGGTCGTGCTACGCTCTATTGGGATCGATCTGTCATCACGGACAGGCTATTGTTGCCAATAAGCCTGATATCGTGTTGACAGATTGATCTCAACGCCGGGCAGTGCTCGTCGACATCACCATCCCGCATGACGAGAACCTTGTGAAGGCCGAGAAGGACAAACTCAGCAAGTACCTTGACTTGGCTCACGAGGTGACCGCCATGTGGGATGTTGACTCGACTATCATTGTCCCGATAGTTGTTTCGGCAAACGGTCTTATAGCGAAGAGTCTCGACCAACACCTCAAGAGACTCTCGCTAGATAGCTGGATCAAGGGCCAGATACAGAAGGCAGTACTCCTCGGCACGGCACGTATTGTGAGGAGGTTCCTCTCTCTGCATCCCTAACCACCGGTAGCTTGAGCCCTGCCCCGCTGCCGGCGGCACTCGTAGGTTAGGTTTTTTATAATGTCTATTTTTTTGTATTAGTATTGTTATTTTACTTTTATATTTGAATATTTGTTATAAAAAACCTAATGTACAGAAAATTAAATAAATATCTAAAATACATACATACATACATTAAATCACGCCTGTTTCCCAGAGGGGTAGGCAGAGACCACTTCTTTCCACCTGCTACGATCCTGACAAATCTCTTTCGCTTCTTCCACATTCATACATCGAGTCATGCATGCACGTCGGTTTCGGGTACTTAAGATACGGCCCTTTTCCAGTATTTCTCCGATTTGATTCGAAAAAGTACGCCTAGGTCGGCCTCTTCCGACCCTAAAATAATAATTAACAAATAAAACACGTCCACTATAACTAACTTCATGTTTTGTTCGATTAAATCAAACATGCTGGATGCTCGCACGTGTGTATGCTACATCCAGCACCGCGGCCTTGAGCGGACGTCCAGCTGGGATGGATAGTGACTATAGCGTTTAAGCCACCTGCAAATCATGAAGTTAAGTCATAGACAATTTAATTTAAATTTTGAACGCATTCAAAACATTGCGATCTAAATGTTGGCGTCATTGGCGTGCTAATGGCGGGCCGGCAACCTACAAACAAACATTGTATAATACATACATCACACATACATGTCATATTCGTGAATGCATTAAGACTGATTTCACCATATAATATAAATGTTATCTATCATGTTAAAACGTACTACAGTTTGTTTTATTTTTGCCTGTCCTTCTTGCTGGTTAATTTTAGTTTATCTTATAAAACAGCGATATGACAATACATTAACTGGGCGATCCGCACTTTTTTCTTAATTAATCCCGACAATCACGGTTCGACTATTGTATCCAGGCCGTCTCTATCGCAGGGTTGTGACTTGCCAGATCACCTTAAATGAGGTCAACTAACCGATTGGATCTTTTTTTATTCGGAACAGACGTTCTTTTTTAGATTTCGTTATGTCTTAGGCCCTACTTTAAAAATCGAAGTTCGAAGTTACGTTAGCTCCATCTCTGTCACTCGTCCTTCGAGAATAAATCGAGCGAAAGGGATGGAGCTAACGTAACTTCGAACTTCGATTTTTAAAGTAGGGCCTCTTATGTAGTTGTGTAGTACTATTGTAGTATACACTCTGTGCTTTCGTGGTGTTGCCAAGCCATTTATGCATTTATGGCTTTTATTTATCCAAAGTTGGTGAAGACCTGGACATTGATTCTTGCACGAGTTCTCGTCCTTGACTGACTGAACCGATCCATCGATGACCCGGAGAAGAGGCCCTACTTTGAAAATTAAAGTTCAAAGTTACGTTAGCTCCATCCCTTTCTCTCGATCTAGTCTCAAATAACGAGTGACAGGGATGGAGCTAACGTAACTTCGAACTTCGATTTTCAAAGTAGGGCCTCTAGTTTCTTTAATCATTGGGCTCGATTAATTGACAGTTGACATATCTTATAATCTGTGGTTGACTGACATGACATGACGTTGGATTATTTCCGGTTCGATCGAAGTTGCTTTCCTTCTCTTTCAGTCAGATATTTATTATATTTAACTAGAGGCCGCCCGCGCCTTCGTACGCGTACAATTACCCGCTACTCTCCCTATTTTAACCCCGTAGTGGATGAATTTTCAAAAATCCTTTCTTAGTGCTCACTTACATCATGAAAGGAACCTCTGTACCAATTTCAAGTTTCTAGGTACAGTAGTTTCGGCTGCGCGTTGATATCTAAGTCAGTCAGTCAGGTTTGCTTTTTAAATATACAGATTTACCGATGACCTGTAGCCTCAAACCCTGACACTGGCAAAGTTGAACAGAATATGGACAGAAGCCATTCTGAGAAAAAAATTACTTGAACTTGGAATTAACATTATATCATTATTTATTTATTTATTTTGTTTGCTGTTTTGAAATTTATCCTGTTTGTGTGTGTATCCTTATTATTGGTCCATTACTTTTATTACAAGAAGAGTAAAGATGTGACGTTTCTAGGATTATCCCCTGATATTTACCTATATTTATTTAAATTTACTTTATTTTTACTTAGTTAAAATACCACCCCGGACTCGTGGACCCACTACTCCTTGTCCCACTGCTATTCAACGGAGCCCTGCCTCGCGGGCTCCTCTTTCTGGGGATTTGCTCTGTTTTCGGGCATTTAGATAGCTAACGGAACTAACCTACCTACTTTCGTGGAATAAAAATGATTTCTGACGAATTTCTGATGTAGGCAAATAGTAGCGGGACAAAAGTAGTGGGTCTACGAGTCATTCGCTATAATTACTTGCATTATAATCATTAATCAATATTCAGCAATTAGCAATAATATTTTATAACAAGACCACAAAATTACAGGACCTTAATACAATTATAATATGGATAGGTTGCTGTACTACTAAAAGTAAACCAACAAATAACATGGGAGTGTTAATATTTATGTAATACAACCATTAAATGCGAAAGTTTGTGTGTAACTGAATTTGTCACATCTTCACGCTGGAGCGGCTGGTCGGGGATAGCATATACTTTGAGCTAACACAGGCTATCTTTAATCCCCAATAATATCAGATCCTGTGGGATGGTTAGTGCTTACGAAGTTGCTGACAGTAATTCTGTAAAATTTGTCTGCCAAATAAATAATATACTGGGTACAGCTGAAATATTGTGGTATACAGAAATTTAAATAAACTACAAATATGTTCAACTACTTTCTTTAAAATTGACACCTTGACTTGTTTTTGTTTGGTCAGTTGGTTGACTGGTAGAGAATCTGGATTTTTGTAGTCCTTCATTTGTACTTTTTAGAGTGAAATAAAGTTTAAATCTATCCCTACTTATATTATAAATATGAAAATAACTTTGTTTGTTATGCTTTTAAAGCTAAACTGCTGAACAGAGTTTAATGAATTTTTGTTAGGAGATAGTTTTGGATACTTTTTACTGTGGTAAACCGGACAGTTTCCAAGAGAATATCATTCAACTACTTCTAAGCGGAGTAAGCAACAGCTAATAAATAAATAAAATCCCAACAGCCGGCAATGCCATTCAATTTTAATATGAGTGTGTACTTTAGTAACTAAAAATAGGTAACTTTCTGTACTGAATCTAATATCAGATTTATTTTACTGCTGGTTATTCAAAAGCATCCGTGTATGACAAGTAAAAGCAGATTTGTTCAGAAACAAGCGGCCACAGGGAGCGCAGTGGAGTCTGCCATCGCTGTTATAGGTGTACCAGCATGGCTTCGGTCTCGAATTTTGAATTATGTTCCGTACTCCTGGATGATTGCTACGGGGCCCTGACATCTTCAATTCTAAGATTAAGAAAGATCCACGGGATCTGTAAAACGGCCAGTTGTATAACATGTTTACGAAAGATGCATTAACATTAACGTCTAGTAGGTAGTAACAGTAACGTGTCTAGTTATGGATCTGGAACAAATCTTTGAGCACATACCTATTTGTAAATATTATTAATACAGTTTAGTGTATAAAAGCATCTAAACCGAGCAGCTCAATACTTTATCAACCTTGCATATTTTATGAAGGGTGAAGGGTTAATTGAGTATAAGTACCTACCTACTCGCAGTCCAAGTCACATGAGTCACCAACTGGTGTGTTATTCTCTCAAAAAACGGCGGCCGGTCGAACGGACGAGCGAATAAAAGCGGCGAGTTTGAGTAGTCAAGCCCGAGCGAACAAAACACATTTTAGCGCGTGCATTGTCAATTAGGCAGCCTTATACGTTCGAGAAGTCATGCTGCCAAATTGAATACACGCGCTAAAATGTGTTTTGTTCGCTCTGTCGGGACTACTTAAACCCGCCGCTTGGACCTTCACTCAAGCGAACGATCACCTTTGCTTGTTGAGAGAATCACAACCCTGGTGAGGTTGCTTTCAAGCCATCCCTTTTAGGCTGTGAAGAGACACTAGGTGTAGTGTAACAAAGAACAATGTATATGTTATTCAGCTATAGGCACCTTGTCTCGCCGCTGGCGAGGAAGCATTTAGCTATCGATTATTTTCTTGGTCAAGAAGATTAGGTATAATATAGTTGATCGCTGGCTGCTCACACTGCCGGCGAGATCTCTCTCCAACAAAAGATATAGATCCGGTGTCAATAAAAGAGACTCGTATATTATAAGTTGATCGCTAGCTCATGGCTAGCTCTACTCGCTTCTCGCTTATCCTCTGCGGTGGGGCAAGTGCCTTAAGAACAGTTATTTGGTGTGAGAATCTATATTATAAAATTTATAAAGATTAGAATGTCTTATATTCAGTATATGTGACATTTGTGACTATTTTTGACATGTTTTGGCATTGTAGGCATAGTGTAAAAAAAAAACTATTATTCTATGGTCAATAACAATTAAAATATGTGACGAAGGCCTAGTAGTAGGGGTAGCAACGGTCCCATGTTCGATTTCCGGTTAGGACAAATATTTATTTTGTGTGATGAATGCAAACGCGAGTATATTTTCAATTCATTTAGTGTTCCAATATTGTAATCTTATTCCCTTTTTTATATTTATATTTTTACAGATTCTCTGATTCTACCACAGTAGGTATAGATAATTCTATTTATACTATGATTCTATTAAAATCGGTTAAAGAGCATGTCATTGTCGTGCGGTGCATAATGTAGAATACCATAGCCGTAGGTAAACTATCACTAATTAGGTACCTACCTAATTAGCGATTAAAATTGTTTGACGTTTTCAAGTAATTTGTTTATGTTGGACTGAAACTTGGCTATTAAGTCTTCCCTTAATGCCATCACTAGCCTTATAGTCCATTATATTATAATCTCTGAATAATACCAAAGAGTATAATAATATGTATCGTGATAAGATAATACCAAATACCAAATACCAGTTAACAGTGTCATCTAGCGGTGTTATACTAGTGTAGTAGGTGAGTTAGTGCACTACTGGTAATTTTCCCTACGTTTCGATATATGCCGATAGATGGCGCCACATGTATCTTTGTGCCATGTCGCCATGTCATTAAAATTTTATTGCAGGACTGATACTGATACAGACCTACACGTACATATTTCAGTAAAGTTATGTATGTGCTACATGTAACGTTGGTTGCAATCTTGTTCATCTGGCTATATAGAAATAAAGACTACTTTACTTAGATTATAGTCTGGCCACATAGGCTACTTTTTTATCCAGGAAAAAATTATGGTTTCCGAGGGAAGAGCGATAAACGATTTCGACGCGGACGGAGTCGCGGGCAACGACTTCTGATTAAATAAGTAAAAAAAACCGGCCAAGTGCGAGTCGGACTCGCGCATGAACCATTCATCTGTAATGCCGGCACCACACTTCGCTATTCGCTATTCGTTATGCGGCTGCGCCGTATTTGTTAAAATATTTGCTATCGCGCTTATGCGTTGTGCGTGCGAATAAAGAAAACATAGACGAATAAACCCTCCACACTTCGTCGAATGTAGGCGTATAAGCCGAATAACGAATAGCGAATAGCGAAGTGTGGTGCTGGCATAAAAAATCACGTTTGTTGCATGGGAGCCCACCTTAAATATTTATTTTAATTTAATTTAATTATTTAATTTTAAAGTGAACATACAAATAAATATTCTGTGAATATTTCAAGCGGCAACGGCAACAGGTAGACTGTTGCCGACTGTTGCCTATTAATATCGAGCAAAAAAACGGCAAAGAATCACGTTTGTTGTATGGGAGCCCTCCTTAAATATTCATTTTATTCTGTTTTCGGTTTGTTGTCATAGCGGCAACAGAAATACATCAGCTGTCTAGCTATCACGGTTCATGAGATACAGCCTGGGGCCTGTTTTATAAAGCTACAAATTACAATTTACAGGTTACAAGTTTCCATTTGACAAAACCTCGACCAATGACAACCAGCCATTTGAGCAGTATTGCCGGTTTAGACCTGTAAAATTGTAACTTGTAGTTTTATAAAACGTGCCCCTGGTGACAGACAGTCAGACACACAGACAGACAGACTGACAGTGGAGTCCTTACCCTTTGGGTACGGACCCTAAAACGTATATTTTATTGTAGGTACCTTCCGTACATGTAAAGTAAGGGTATTTTTCTTACTTTACAACATCGTGTGATACATTGTTGGATAGCTAAATTAACCATTAATTATTTGACCTCCTTGATCGATTTGTATGGATTTACCTAAGTATGACGTACTCGTATGTGTGCGTCACGGTTGGTGATTCGAAGTTACCGCTGTTCTACTACTTTCATCTGTTTCTGGTATCTTATGTCGGGTCCCGTGTTTTTCCAGTCAAAAACTTAAACAAGACACGGCTCAAATGCAGGGCTTGGCTTATGGTTCTTAACCAGTTTCTTCGTAAAAACTCGCTCAGAGCGGAATATTAGATTCGCAAGTGTTAATTTTTTCATTTATTTTTTATTCGGCATGGCGACTATGGTGTTTTAAAATGATAATGTGTCAATCCACAAGTATTTAGCAATAAAGTGTCAACCCTTAGTACAGTCAACAGCATAAATAAGTGATCATATACTCGTATGTACCTTGTCGCTTTCAATCGTTTCACAATTTTGTATGACATTTCAAACGCGACGTTAAAGTGACAAGGTACATAAATGATCACTTATTTATGCTGTTGAGTGTTGACTGTACTATCGCTGTGGGTTGACATTTTAATGCTAAATAATTGTGGGATGACATATTTTTGCGTAAAAGCGTCTTAATAGGATAGGAAAGGTGAGAATTAACCGGAATTTCGAGCAGGACCAATTTTATTTTGCACTTGGATAAAACCGAAATAATATCGATACCGCAGTTCGAGCAGAATCGAAATGAAAATGCTGTATGGCCTTTCTGACGAGCTGTTTAAAAATAACTTAGTTATTTTAAAATAAAAATGTAATTGTTTTTTTAAAGACAAACAATTTAATTCACAGCGTTAAACAATAACATATAAACATAAGGGCTATTTCAGGAGTCCTCGCCCGCCCCTGGTTTGCCTGCTTCCTTATTACCTCTATGATGTCCGTCATGTTTTCGGGTCTTGACCTGACAGAACTCGTGAGTGTGTCCACGTTCAGAAAGGAGTACAAGGCCTCCATGGTTTCCAGGCAGGTTGGTACGATCTGATCCGGGGGCAAGGCAAAGCCGAAATAACCTCCGTCACGGAGTTGCATCGTGCCCACGTATCTGAAATTCGTTTCAAGCAGTTAAAAACTAACCTTATTCATAAACACACAATAAACCTATTTTTGTTAAAGTATTCTTTGTCTTTTTTGTCAAATTCAAATGTCATAATGAAAGATAAGAACAAAGCTAACTCTTAGCATAATTTAACTATTGCGCGTTTAAAAATGAGACGGTAAAACTCGACGGCAATTAGTACGACGCACCCTTATAATATCACTCAGTTTTGAGTTTTTTTTCAATTGGGGTAATATTTTATGGGGAAATCCGTAATCAAAGGAGGAACAAAGTAAATAAATTAAAGTCATTATTTTATTCCTCGCAGGAAGTAAGTATGCTTAATAGTGTTTTTTTCATCGGTGGAAACTGGAAAGTGAAGCACTTACGGAATGTCAAACAGCTTCTTTGCCCAGCAAGCACTAGTTCCCGACACCAAGTAGCCTGGAAGAAAGCACTTTCTTTAACCTACCGCCAAGCACCGGTGTTGGCATTGTTGTGTGCCGCTGTGGGGGTAAGACAACTGGGGCACGTTTTATAAAACTACAAGTTACAATTTTACGGGTCTAAACCGGCAACACTGCTCAAATGGCTGGTCGTCATTGGTCGAGGTTGTGTCAAATGAAAACTTGTACCTAACCAGTAAATTGTAATTTGTAGCTTTATAAAACAGGCCCCTGGTGAAATCACGACCACAGAGGCATTCCATCTTAGTTCTCAGGCTCGGCAATGTATTGGCAGTCTTGGGATTGCAGTGTTAAGATTGCAATCTTCATTGCATATGTTTTTGTGTCCCAAATCCCACTTACCATGTGGCCTGTGTGCTCAATTGACTTCTCTATCGCATAAAAAAAACCGGACAAGTGCGAGTCGGACCCTCCCACCGAGGGTTCTGTACAAATTTGAACACATACTTATAAAAAAGGAAAAAGGTGATTTTTTGCATTATTCGCCATACACCGAAAATTATACATCATAAAAATAATTATAAATTTGTTGAAGGATGTGCCAATGAAGCCCTTCTATGCGATACCCCACATGACACGGTGAACTCAATTTTATTCAAAATTTGGAACGACGTTCCTTGCATAAACACCCTGTTTTGTAATAGTTTTCAGATTTTTCCCTATACTTGTAGTATAAGACGATATTACTTGCCAAATTTCATAGTTCTAGGTCAACGGAAAACACCCTATAAATTTTGATTCCCTTGAGAGTGTCGAAATATACGTTTTTTGCGGCATAAACGGAACAAGATATCTTTTTTTTTACGCTACCTTAGAAGTTTGATTTTTTCACAGCTTCAAGGGACTGTAGACCTGAGTATATGGTTTTAATTTCAACTCGATACCTCCACGCGTTCGCGAGATAAAGGGTCTTGACAGACAGACGGACGGACAACAAAGTGATCCTATAAGGGTTCCGGCTTTTCCTTTTGAGGTACGGAACCCTAAAAACTGAGACTAGCGCTTAAAGTCAACATAGTAGGTACCTATATACATATTATGTGATGATAATGATGATCACGATGATGATGAGCGAGGGTGTCTGACTAGAGCACGTGTGCATTTGAATGACGTGTGTCAATTATGTAAATTCTTGTTGTCTAATAAATTATTTAATATTTTCAAGGAGTGTTATTTTATTTCTTACGCAAAAATGTTAAATAATAACATACAAAATATGTTTTGATTAAAACGCGTTTACACCGATTCGACTTACCTAGCCCGATCGAATAGCCTACCCGGTTGTTGTACTTTGAAGAGTGCGGTTTCCAAGCGAGGTCGACCGGGTGTAATTGCCTTCTGGCAAGCGACGGTCGACTACCCGTACTACGAACGAATCAATGTTAGTGTTAAGTCGTGCGTTACGCCTTACTTACCTACAGTCTCGAACGCCGTGCCTACAGAATATTCGGTCCCATATTTTTTCCCGAGCCTGGCCATTGCTTTTTCAGCCTTCCATTTCTGAAATATTGAACTTGATTAAAGAATAAAAATAAACTTTGCCGACTGTTTTTGTTACTTATGGTATATTAATCAACGCTAATGCGAGGCATCTTATAATGAGTTCACGTAAAAAGATGTGATATTGTAGTATTTATAAAATCTAAAACAAATGGTTAAATAATGAACTGTGATTGAGAACCAGGGCTCGAACAATTAATTTCCTTTTATTATATTTGTATTTAAGTATGTATAAGAAGCCCAGCTAGTAGGGTGATGGAACCAGTAATGGACAAGGATCGATAATGGACACTTGATTTTTATGGTACAGAAGGTAAGGGTTGTTCATTTATTTTGATACAATCAATTTATAACCTTATGATCTTCGAATTAGAGTTAAGCGTCCATTATTGGTGCCTTCAGCCAAAAGTGTCCAACATTGGTGCCGTCATCCTCTGGTTGCGTTTATCGCGTGATAAAAGTGGATAAAGCATCCGTCACTCTCGTATTTAATACGTGTCAAAAAGTGACGGACGCTTTATTCACATTTTGTCTCGCGATAGACGCAGCCGTGTTAGGCCCCCAGGGGCCTTTTTATAAAACTACAAATTACAATTTACAGGTTACAAGTTTTCATGTCACACAATCTCGACCGATGGCGACCAGCCATTCGAGTAGTGTTGCCAGTTTAGACCTGTAGGTAAAATTGTAATTTGTTGTTTTATAAAACAGGCCCCAGATCGTAATGCTTACCACTTCCTTGTAATTCTCGAAGTGCACAGGCGTGAACGAGTAAGGTATAATGAAGCGCTGGCCGTAGGAGTGGAAAGCGAGGTAATACTTCAGGTTCTCCTTATTACTCTCCAGGAGGTATCCCATCGCTCTGGACTCTGGTTCAGAGAACTCGAACTCCCCACAATACGAATCCGAAGACGTTTGGGGGTTCGCGTCGGCGGCTGAAGAAAGGAATGATAATGTAGGGTCAGGTGGGGCAAGTGCGTCAACGGGGCAAGTGCGACAAACCATATACAGGGTGTCACTAAAACCAATGCTAAAACGGAGAGGGCTGGTAGAACAGCTAAAAAGCTTTCGATTTAACCCCTATGTATGTTCAGCGATTGTTACTAGTTTCGGAGATATTAATCATTTTAATCTGAATTTTTGTAATTTTCCCTTATTTCCATGTCACGAAAAATCATTAATGTCGGTTCATGAGATACAGCCTGATGACAGACAGATAGACGGACAGACGGACAGTGAAGTCTTACTAATAGTCTCGTTTTCACCCTTTGGTTACGGAACCCTAAAAAGGGACGGCAGATAATGTGATATACAAAAGACACAACATCTGCGCGAGAAAATTCAATATCTTGATACTTCGCTGAAAACAGTGGTTAATAGATCGAAAGTGCAAATAAACAAAGAAAATGTTATTTAATCCATGGACTTACTTCCAAATGCAATTCCAAAGTTTCTATTCAAGTCCACTCCATGATTAAAGTGACGATTTTTCCTCCATAACCGATCCTTGAAGCAAAAAATATACCTAATAGTGTCAGTTGGCCAAAGTGAATGAGGATTTTTTTTAAATTTTGCAGCATTCATTCATTTGTCTCCATAAATAAATTCTATGTGGACACACTTGCATCAAAAAGCTACTGGTAAATATTTAAACCGACCGAGTTTTAATATACTATAAGGAAATTATACATACTATCGCGATCGTTAATTTGTGACCCATTTCAAGAAAAAATGGCTTGAAGTCGTCAATGTCATTAGAGATGCCAAATCATTTGTAACTTATAGGAGACTCAATCTTATTGTTGTAGAATGTCAGAATGACTTTGGACCTAAGGTGGGTCCCAAATTTAAGTTCGTGACTGTACATACAATCACGCCTCTTTCCCTTAGGCAGAGACCACTTCCTTCCACTTGCTACGATCCAGACCAACTTCCCAAGCTTGTAAAGACACTACCTACCTGCGAAACCTACTTACTAAATGATATTATTATCACCCCGTCATTTATCGATGCTTGCGGTAAAAAGTACCCCATGTCCGTCGGGGCTTAAGCAATCTCCATACCAAATGTCATCGAGAATGTTTCAACGGTTCAGCAGTGAAAGCGTAAAAAACAAACAGAGGAAGTAACTTCTACATTCATAATACTAATATGGATAAGTAAAATGTAATTTAGTTACACTGTATTATATTAAACTAAGGGGGTAAGTGCGTCTACGGGGCAAGTGCGTCAAACCAACCATATCTCCTAAATATATATGGGCTGTCGCACTTACCCCGTTGCGACAGTTTTCCCACCTCACCATACTTAAAACAAGAGTGCCAATTTTCTTCACAACGAGGTGTACATGTATAAAAAAATATGTCACTCACATTCGTAAATGTGTATTCATACCCGTCTGGGTTCAACACAGGCACCAATATCCACTCGTACGCAACGGCAATTTTTCTCAAATCCTTGTTATGGGAACGATGGGCGTTCACCAGCTCGTTTATCAGGTACGTAACGAAAGCCGGGGATATCCACTCTCTTCCGTGGATCCCTCCTTCAATAACAACCTTGGGGCTGTTAAAAAATAACGTAAGAAGACAGCATTGTTCGGGTGCATCGATTGTTCGTCGATCATAAATCAGCAGTCAATATTGTGGTTTGTTTTTTATCTTTTTTAACCGACTTCATATCATTTTCACATAGCATTTTTTCATAATCGTTAATTTTCTTAATCGCATTTCTTCATGTAGCTATTTTTTATGTAGCCTTATTTAATGTTCGATGATATTTACTATAAAATAATATAACCCAAAATAAAAGCTCCGCCAAGCGCCATTTTTGGAATGGGAAAAAGGCGACTAATGAAATAATCTACTTGTAATTTTAGCGATTTTAATAAACGTGAACATGAAAATGCTACTATGTAAAACTGCTATGTGAAAATTGGCCCCAGGTTTAAATGTAACTAAGGGCCGTATTAATAAACTAATCTCAACTCTAATGCTCGTCTCGAGATGCGTCAAAAATGACAGTGTATGGTTTGACGTTAACTTTGACGTATCTTGTGACGGGCATCTCCGCCAAGATGTGTTTATTAATACGGCCCTAAGAATCCCATTTTCTTACCGCGTTATTATGTCATAGTTGGGATATTGTAGCTTTACCGCATAAATGAATCTCTTTTCAATGCTCAAACCAATTTTTTCCAGCTTTAATATCCGTGGGTTAGAGTTCTGCAGGTCTTCGAGCCAGTTGTAGATAGCGTCTATGCGGTAAAAACCGTTCCAGTCAAATGTTTCCGGTTTATTTGGAGTGTAAGTTTTGACGGTTTGTTTATCGAAGACACTACAAATTTAAAATACTGGTCAGGGCTATAAATACACGTCAGATTTTTTCATACGATCAATACTCGGATTCGATAAGCTGATCAGATTATCGGATCACTCGTGCCAGATATTAGTAGTTTTTAGTTTTAAGAACAAATTAAAAGAGTTAACCTTGTCCTACAATAAGAAAATTGTAAAAAGCCGGTCAAGTGCGAGTCGTTTTTCAGTATTTGTTGTTTTTCTTTAGGGTTTGTACTATACACATACCAAATTTGACGCTTGTGTGTTTTACCGTTTATAGATACAATAAAAATAAATATACGTTGTTACGCAAAAATGTGTCATCCCACAATTATTTAGCAATAAAATGTCAACCCACAACGATAGTACTAACTTTACTGCTACATACTTGTGGATTAACACATAATTGCGTATCAAAGTCCATATATGGGGAACCCCCTTTTATTATTTCAGTTTCTTAAAATAAAAGACTTATTTAGAAAAAAGAAACACTCCGCTGTCTATTACGGTTCAAAAGATACAGCACTTTAACGTTAGCACGGATGGACGGACAGCGTAGGCATACTTATAGTGTCCCGCAGGGGTACCCTTCGGTTACGGAGTCCTAAAAAAGGTCAGGCCTGTAATACACGGCAGATTTTTTCATACGTTAGTAGTATTCGATAATCTGATCCGACTATCGGATCGCTCGTACCAGATATTAGTAGTTTTAAGACCAATTAAGAGTTAACTTTACATACATACATACATACCTTCACGCCTGTAATCCCAGAGTGGGGTAGGCAGAGCTACAGAATTACCTACGGCTACAACTCTAAAAACTTGTGGATAATTCTGTAACGATATTTTGCACAATTAGGCTAAGATTTTTACCAGCGTATTAGTGGCAGGTTGCAAGCCCATCGTCTAACAGTACTACAAGCCTATATTCCCTTAGTCGCCTCTTACGACATCCACGGGAAACATGGAGTGGCACTATTCTAACCCGACATCCAAACGGACAAGATTTAACTTTGTCGCTACAATTACATAGATATAAAGATCATCAGAGTAATAAAGAGGAAAGATTTGTATTTTTGTACGTTTGTAACGAATATACTCAAAAAATCTTTCACCATTAGAATGCTATATTATCCTTGAGTCACATAGGCTACGTTTTATTTTTCTGCGCGGACGGAGTCGCGTACAATAGCTATACTAAATCATTTACAGGAAAAACAAGCAGGAGGTATTGCATTTACCTTTGAAGATTAATCATAACCAGACTCAAAGAAATATCATTATGATGAGTATACTTATGGAAGTCCTCCAGCTGACTGGGGTTGATGGTGAACTCAATGGCCCCGTAGAGTCCACCAGGCTTCCTCCAGTATATAACATCGTACACTTCGGTCAAGTTTTTATAGAAATTCAGTTCCCTCACATTCGTCGGTATGCCCATAAACAGGGGGTAGTCGAAGTATGACTTGCCTTCACAAGCTATGAGGCAAAGGACAGTGACCAACACATTCTTCTGGAAACCCATTAGTCACTAAGTTCCCAACCAAGGAAAACACATAGCACTCGAATAATCATTTCTTTCTGCCTGCTGATGTCCGTGTACAAAATAAACAAAGCATTTTAGAAATCGGCCATTTTCTTTCACATCTTGGTGCTTACAATCAATTTAGTTTTCAATTTATGTGTCCTACATGAATTTTGTAAACTGCGTGAATCCTGTGTGTTGTCAGAGGATGGACAGGTGTTGTCATATGTCATGTAATGTTAAAATGTCAAAATCCTGAATCAAACTCGGATCAAGACAAAGATCAAGAGTCATTAGAACATCATTAGAATAATTCTTAGTTCTGTGCTCTGAATAAGGTCTTAACAATTGTCTATATTATACTACTAGCTTCTGCCCGCAACTTCGTCTGCGTGGACTTCGGAGTTTGATTGCTTAAAACAAGAACCTAATTTACAGAAATTTAAATAAATAGCAGGATAACACATGTCTCTTGAAAATAAAAAACCGGTCATGTGCGAGTGGGATTTGTATAAGATAAGAGAGATCACATTTCGAGCATTTCATTAATTAATTTACAAAAATATATTTAATTTACAAAAAATACTCAACTGACTTCGGCAGTTTCATGTATGTTTTTAATTTGATTAAAATGATTAATTTCATGTTGTTCCTTTCTTTTAAGATACTATGTTACTTAAGAAGAATTATTATTTTTTGTTCATTCTTTCGATTGGCATCATAAAAACACGGGTGATTTTTTTTCACGTTTAAGTCGGTTCGATTCCCATACGAAGGAAATATTTTTTAGAATATCTTTGAATGCAGTATTACTCACTTTTAAATATAACATAAAGTCTTCTTTCAGTAAAATATCCTACCTACGATATTTAAGGTACTTTCCCTTTATGTCCCATAGTCTTGGGACGCCCACACAAGTAGGGATATTTAGGAGATCAAAAACAAAACCTTCAAAAACGCAAAAAATTACTTCTTTTAAAATTGTAGGTAGGTACCTAATAGGTTAGTCCAACTGATTTCGGCTTTTGACTAATAGGTTAGTACAACTGATTTCGGCTTTGGACTAACCTATTAGGTACCTACAATTTTAAAAGAAGTTATTTTTTGCGTTTTTGAAGGCGGTTTTTTGATTTTTAAAACATTTATTTTATTTTATACTTTTTAGTGATCATGATACGCTGTTACGTAGTCCCACTTCTTGGTTGATATGAAACTTTAAGTTATTTCAAGCGCGCCGCAAGCAACGCCACGGGAAAGTCATAATCATATTTCAACAAGTAAATATTCTTCGTTGTAGTTGCTCAACTATATTAATCGAGATATCTTATCGCCACCCTTGAAATCAGTACCGTTGAGGAGTTCCAGTGGCCATCCGTGGTCTTCATCATCAGTTCCACTTCACCAAATAATACTTTCTGAACGCAAATGCTGGATTTGTTACTAAAAATACTAAAACCGCTATATGTTTGCCTACAATATTTGAGAAGTTCCCTCAATTCCTCACTGATCCCTTCATCAGATTCAGATTTGGTGACAATGGGACTACCTCGAAAGTATACTCTATCAAACTAAAAAAGAATTTTTAAAATCGGTCCACAATTGACGGAGTATTCGGTGAACATAGGTACATTAAAAAAAAAATACATACAGTGGAACGTATAACCTTCTCCTTTTTTGAAGTCGGTTAAAAAAGGACTCAGCTCAGCATGTGCTGCAGCCGGAGCCACAGCGCCGGTTTTCAGCCAAACCCTGGTGTTTACCTACCTAGTTCGTAGCGAACACGAGATCAAAGAAAATAAAATAAAATGCATAAATAGGTAGCGTGTGAAATGTATATGGTGTACTGTAGTCAAAATATGTTTAAAAGGCAATTGTATACTCTATTGATAAACGCATAAAATTTAAAATGCTTATTCTATTATTGTATAGTTAGCTATCTTCTTTAACCGACTTCAAAAAAAGGAGGAGGTTCTCAATTCGTCATTTTTAAAATGTATGTTCCCCGATTACTCGAAGACCACCGGCACGAATTGAAAATTTTTTTCGTTGTTTGGATGGGTATACTTTCTAGTTGGTCCCATTGTCAACATGTCAGGATCTGGTGATGGGATCTTGGAGAAATCAAGAGAAATCCTCAAATATTATAGGCACACCTATAGCGATTTTGGTATTTTTCACTGTAACTCGTGCATTTGCTTTTGAAAAGTACTTTATGGTGGAGTGGAACTGATGATGAAGACCACAGATGGCCACCGGAACTCCTTAACGGTACCTATTTCAAGGGTGGCGACAAGATATTTCGATTAAGGTAGTTGAGCGACTATGACGAAGCACATTTAGGTTTAAATATGACTATGACATTCCCGCGGCGTTGTCTGCGGCGAGCTTGAAATGTTCTATAGTTTCTCATTAATATTTAGAAGTGGAGCTAGGTAACAGCATAAATAGGATCACTAAAAAGTATAAAATAAAATAAATATTTAAAAAAACAAAAACCCGCCTTCAAAAATGCAAAAAATAACTTATTTTAAAATGGTAGGTCAGTCCAACTGCATTCGGCTTTTGGTTTAAAATATTGTGGGACGCCGACTTCAGTTGGACTGACCTACCATTCATTCATTCACCATCGGCGTCCCACAATATTTTAAACCAAAAGCCGAATGCAGTTGGACTGACCTACCATTTTAAAATAAGTTATTTTTTGCATTTTTGAAGGCGGGTTTTTGTTTTTTTAAACATTTATTGGTATGACGGCTGCCGCTGCCTCTGCAAAGATGGTGGTTAAGCTGTGTCGCGTGACAAAGGACCATGCTTCAAAAGCCTCAATAAAACACAATTTTATATACAAAAACAAATAAAAATTTATAATAACAATGACAAAATCAGGAGAAATTGAGCACCCCCGATTGGGAGTAACATATATCCATCTGAATTATCGGAATAATCATAATGGTGTTTCCTTGTTTGTACGGGAAGTTGCAGGAAGGAGTACAGGGCGTCCATGGTTTCGAGGCAGGTTGGCAGGATCTGCTCCGGGGGCAGGGCGAAGCCGAATGTACCTTTGTCACGGAGTTCCATCGTTCCCACGTATCTAGAATTTGTCATACAAATCATTTGCCGATTGTAGTTATTTTTGCACAGAGCTGCTCTTCGCGACCATTTTATCGAGTGTAAACCGGTCTTAGCCACTATAGGTATATCGCATTGTCATCGAGTTTACGAATGGGCGATATGACACTGGCGATTTATTTGGGTACCGACGTGAAGTCTTACGAGTGAGGTGAATATACAACGTGTCCCAAAACTCAACGATAAGCCGGCACCAGAGGATGGAGCTGCTTATGATTAGTCGAGAAAAAATAAAAAAGATAAAAGAAATTTATTTAGTAAGTAGGCCGCTCGGGCACTTTTACACGTCAAGATACTACCAATACCAATACCAATAAGGAAAAGATATAATTTTTTCCTTATTTTTTCTCGACTAATCATAAGCAGCTCCATCCTCTGGTGCCGGCTTATCGTTGAGTTTTGGGACACGTGGTATATACAGGGTGGAGACACGAACGCCACATTGTCATGGACGGCAACTACCTTAAATATTGGAAATAGCAAATTCTTCGCAAAGGAGACTTACTTTTATTTTTGAAAATAATTATTACTGCAATTATGGATGGAACTGCGGGCCGATTATGCAGACACTTATCCACGCAATAAAACGTTTTTATCTCAAGATCATCGACATTTTATCATTGTCGACGTATGCTAACATGGTGGCATTGGTTACATTGCATTATCCATTTTTGACAACGATATACGGCAAACGTCATATTTTATCGATTTTGCTTAATATGGGTCGCCACTTTGGATCGACTTTTGACATCTCAATTCAATAAGTTTATACGAGTGCCGTGTTGGTGACGATAAGACGTTAATCTTGAAAAAAACTTGAATTTAAGCGTGAGTATTGGTTTTATAATGTTTCACTTATCAAAAAAGACTTCGTTACTTACAAGAAAGGTGTTTAACATTATAATATAATGGGTAAACATTATTTGTAGAATGTCAAGTGTGTCTTGGTCGCCTCCCGCTTCAAGACGAAAAAGAAAGAAGAAACTGCTGTGCAGGGCGATCATTGATGCTCCCAACCCCTTTCAGCTTCAGGAGGAAGAGTTTCTACATAATATACAGAGGTGCAAGGAGATATCACAGCAGTTATGTCCCGAATTCGAATTACACCTACAGCCGCACAATAATGACGAATTACCCGTGTAAATAAAATTAAGGTAAGTAATATTTATTATTTACTAGCTGTTCGTGCTTGGTATCACTCGGGTGATTTTTCGCTTCATACAAACATTGTCCTAACAATAACGAAAACAACAAACAACAGCAAACTCGGTCGAGCCGTTCTCAAGTGATGCTCCGTCATAGATGTGGCAATAAATTTTTATAAACATACATATATAGACTATTACGAGTACCTACAAATGTATACCTATCGACTTGTATAATTAATGTTAGTTATGGCACTATGAGGGTTTAGGAAATATTGTCAAAGTAACTCATAAGTAAAAGAAAAAAAAACAACATGCATTATTGCCGACTGTACTTCAAACATCGATAGTAAACTCATTATCAAAAGTCCTATAGCTACCTTCCGTCTCCATCATCATACCAGCTTGATGGTACCATTTTATTATATTGTCATCGGAACTTTAAAAGTATGCAAATCAATCCAACAATTAAAAGTAGGTTAAAATTGGCATACAAAATTTGATTGCATTGTTACTTTATGATTAAATATAATCATATTTCACAGTTACTAACTTCACTGCACTTATGCATTTATAACGTTCGACTTCATCCGCATTGACTACCCCGCAGGAACAATAATTGTTTTTGAGATATAAGGTGTATCCTATGTGTTAGTTCAGTGTAAAAGCTATGTACATTCCAAATTTCATCCATATCCGTTCAGTCGTTTAAGAGTTAAATAGTAACCAATATACATACAAACTTTCTAATGCAAAAGGTTATACAGACACAAAGATTCATCTTATTTAGGTACCGTGTTTTATTTAAATAAAATAATTTTTTTTAAAAAAAAAACTTTAAGCAGATTAAATATCCCCTATGTAATTGCGACACCTATTTTCAAAGCTGATAACTCTCGAACGACCCAACCGATATTCATCAAATCACCTAGCTTCTAATTGTAAAAACCTCATTAAAATCCATCCATCCTTTTGAAGTCTACAGACAATTATAGTTTAGTTTGCCTATATCTCTATCAGCTACCTACCTACCTATATTCCAACATACAAACAAACAATTAATTAAATATAATTGTATAAAAGAGTAGATGTAGGTGTTTCAACTTAATAACATGTTTTTAGTAGATAGGTACCTAGCTTATATGAATTGCAGAGTATTAGCAGTGAATGCTAATACTTTGCAATTCACATAAGCTAGGTTCCCTGGCATAATGCATGACTCCTTTATATTTAATATCTCGGTTCTTAAAATAGACCTCAAAAGGGTGTTAAACTCGCACATTGGGAAGTAGTTTCTTCTGTGCAAGTTAAACAAAATCTCTAGTAGAGTCAGGCAGACCACGCTCTATTTAATAAACTTGTATAATAATTGTGCGTCAAACAAAATGGCCTTTGATTTCTCTGGTTTGGGATGTGCTTTTATTAGCATTAAAAAATCTTATTGTAATTGTAATTTTTAATATAAACGTAGATAAATTGTAATTAACCTATATACATATTATATAGTGTTCTGAACTCCACCTCGGTAACAATTTCGTGTCCTCTAGCCTGAAAAAAAAGAAAACACATTATATTTTTATATTGTAATTTTTATAGGTGACTCGGGTACTCTCTTGAGCCATGGATCATGGCGCCTATTTTGAATTCTGGCCTGAATAGTCCAGATGAAAAATACACCAACTGGCATTTTAAGCCTATGAATGTACTCATTCATACGCTCAATTCTGTTGTGTAAAAAGTTATTCAGTGCTTAGGGCATAATATTTAGGGGTAACACTTTGAAGAGCGTTCAAAATAATTAAGACCTGTAGTGTGTTATATAATATGATCCAACAAGGTTATATAAGAGTTTAGAACATATTTCTAATTTACACATTATTTTTCAGAATACAGCTGGACACTACCGCAGATAGCAAATATGTTGTTGCCACCCAGAAGTTATCAGCAATAGGGGTTTAATTAAAAGTGACTCAAAAAAAGTTTCACCATAATAAATTATTATTTTACTTAACACTGTGTTTTATTTCATTTTCATATTAGAAGTAATCACACTAACCAGGTTTTTTATGAATAGTAGGAATTACAAAATAAATCAGGTAATCTGATTCTGTCCTTGATGAAAAATAGCTTAAACTCAAGCTACCTACATACCCGGTTTAATCGGTTCAGTGGGTTATTATAGATCTATTCTATTATTGAGTAAATGTTTACGATATCATCTGACCATCTTGCCTTGAGTCTTTCTACTTTTCTTATTCCTTCCGGAGGTGAGGTGGACCAACCGAGGCCCAATAAGGCCGGGACCCCAAGGAATAAGAAAAGTGGTGACCTAAGGCAAGATGGTCAGATGATATCGCAAACATAGCGGGGGCAAACTGGACTAACAATGCCAAGAATAGGGAAAAATGGAAAGACATGGAGGATACCTATACCCGACAGGGGTCCTTAATATAAAATAAGAATACTAACAACAAACATGTACTAACTATGTTTAAGGAATAATAAAGGCTTATTTATTTATTTATTAATTGAGTAAATGTGTACAGTCACACAGTGTAACTTTACTTCTGCTACACGCTTTATCACAATAGGAATGTTATATGCATTTACCTATGTTAGTATTATTTTAAAGGCCGATGGGTAAATGTTATCCAAGTATTCAAACTTACCCGGTGTGAATGAGTGTGAAACAAATCAAATAGGTACTTACGACTTTCCAAGCTGCCACAGATTTGTCTAGCTCAAAAGTCTCTTAAAACGGAAGGAACATTTAGCTATTTTCGTTTTCGTTTCTCTGAACCCGAATGGCCCAATAAATTCAGCGTTGGCAAATGGGGGGTGGATTGCCATGTATTCAACGCTTCTGTTTTGCATTGCCTTACAGCATCTGTAACACAAAATGATTTTTAAAGAGTAACAATAAATATTTAAAGAAATCGACTAGAAAAAGCTCATTTTAGTTCACTATATTAAACTTACACTTTTCTTGTTTGATTTATTGTTGATGTGTCAACTTTGTCTTCAAATTTTCTTTCTTTATGGAGGTTTCTTTATATAAATGCGTAAAACACAAACAATCGTAGTTCTTGCAAAAATAAACATTCGAATTCCCGATCAATTCGGGCCACAGATCCTAGAACTATCGAATCGAGCTGTCAAGATAACCAACCATTTTAAAAAGTATGCCTAGTCCGCTCCTTTTAATGACTGCTTGATAACACCTCATTTTAGAAGTATTATATAAAGTCCGCCACTCAACATCCAACATGTGCAAAAATGGACCGATTTCGTGTCACTAGCAACTTTTTTGCTAAATAGTAGTAATCTCGCGTGATTCTTGTCACACTGGACTTAAACACAATAGTCGTCGCTATATCGGCGCAATAACTTTATCGACATGGTCAACCATATTAGGGATTTTGATAAAAAAGACGACATTGTTAAAAATTTAGACATATCCACTCGATAAAATGGTGTCACGCATAATTGGCCCGCTGGTCGAATATGACAATAGTACATTATTGCCTAGGCATGGAAGTAGGCAATTGCGGGCCGAGTATTGGATTAAACGGACGAGCTTGCGAGTCCGTTTAAAAATACGAAGCCCGCAATTGCTGTTCCTGCCGAGGCAAATATAGTGCTTTTCTCAAAAATCGCAAGATTTTTTTTGTGTTGGAGTCAAATCTTCATCGCTTGAACTCATTTTTTGAATTGCATACAAACAGAAACTTCATGTGAAAAAACCATCACTCCTTACCGCCTTTTTGTTTATGACAAGGAGAAACGAAATTGTTGTTTTAAAAAAAAATAAGCTATTCCAGGCACAAATAAAAAAGTTATATTTCGAGTAAAATTTGGATGTATAAGACTTGTGCCCTCATTGTATTATGGCCCTTTTCACTTTTTAAAAAGTTACAAGCTAGATAGTAATGGAATTTGTATGCAACATTGCGGGCTTGTGTAGCGAGCACGCAATGTTTTTTTTTTTTAAATTTGATAACTGTCAGTAAACTATGTACTTCGCGTCTCAATATGTAGATAGGAATGTCAACATTTCCGGATATTTTTGAGAAAAATAATAAAGAAGGGCTTTTTACGGCCTTTATTTAGGAAATTTAAAGGTGCATATTATAAATATTATAATAGACATAAATGATCACTATCAATGTCCCTTTCGATGTGTATTATAAAACACGACTTTGTTTGTAGTCATATTCGACCGGTTTGAATCTCGGTTAAGGAAAAAGATTTTATTCAAAAATCCAATAATGCAGTATTTTTTGTTTCGTAGAACTTGCTATTTCCAACATTTCCGGTAGTTGCCGTCCATTTGGCGTTCGTTTTTTCCATCCTGTATATGTCTGTATGCGTGCGAGAGATGTGTACTAGCTCAAGCCACCACTAAGTTTCTACGCACTGATGAAAAGGCAACTTAATCTTCTGTTGCTTAGTTTTTCGAAATTAGTTCGTTTCCAACTAGTGAAGATTAGTTCTTTTTCTGTCCATCTTCTTTCCGTCCATTTGGAAATCCACCGCGCCAAGTACTTTTAAACGCTACAGTTTTGACATTCATGGATCGATTTTGGCGCGACGCTGCTCTATTCGGCTTGTTGGAGCGGTCGTGAATGCCCGGCTTAAGGTTTTACAATGAAGAATCTTAGCCCTGGGACAAGATTCCAAGCGGTAAAAACTATATGGCCCTTGACCTGTTATCGTATTGTCAACGTTTTGATAGCTCTTATTTACTTGACAGTAATAGCGGTCGAGTTAAAAACAATACCATAACAGGTCACAGATGATATGATTTTTACCGCCTAGAAATAGAGGCCACGAGGGTATGTAAAGCCATTACACCAGGGGCACGTTTTATAAAGCTACAAGTAACAATTTTACAGGTCTAAACTGGCAACACTGCTCAAACGGCTGGGCGTCATTGGTCGAGGTTGTGTTAAATGGAAACTTAACATGGTAACATGTAAATTGTAATTTGTAGCTTTATAAAATTGACCCCAGAAGGAGGGTTGGCTCTTGATCCTGTTCTTGTATTTTGCCATCTGAGTGTTAAAGAGCCACGACTTCTTTATTTCTCAGACACTTAAACGGTGAAAATGTCAATAACTTACGAAATGTTAAGGTGCTTCTTTGCCCAGCAAGTACTGGCTCCCGACACCTTGTATCCTAAAAGAACGCAGTTTGCAGTTAGTACAATAAACTTAAAAAAAAACCAGTCAAGTGCCAGACGGAATTGCGCACCGATGGTTCCTATTAAGATAATATACAGGGTGTCCCAGAAACCGACATCAACCCGTCCAGGGCTGATAGAGCAGCTAAAAAGCTACAGATTTAACCCCCATGTACTCTAATAACGAGGATAGCACCATCTATCTAGAAGGTTTGGGTAGTTAATAGGATAGCGATTGATTTATAAAGTTTTCTTCCAGTAAAAACAATGTGCTGGCAATAGTCTGCAGTCTGGGAAGACCTTTACAAATACGGCGCGTTTACACTGGGTCGAATTTTCTTGCTTCCGAGGTCGACTAGGTGTAAGCTCAGTCGGCCGAACGCTTTCGGCAGCAGCTGTCTAGTGTAATTAGTCTAATTACAAACGAATCCATTAAAAGTGCGTATCGCTTACCAACTGTATCAAACGCAGTGCCTACGCTGTAATCAGTCCCATGTCTTTCACGTAACCTCATCACTGCACGCCGAGCCATATAATCCTGAAATATTTAACTCGATTCAAGGTATCTAAGTTTTTTTTGCTATGGCTGGGTGACGGAACCAGTAATGAACAAGGACCAATGATGACCACTTGATCCTTATGTCACATCAGATAAGGGTTATTCATTTATTCTACGATGCCGCAGAGAGACACACAGATACACTGACACACTGAGACACAGATCATCATCATCATCATCATCAGCCGCAAGACGTCCACTGCTGGACAAAGGCCTTCCCTAAGGTTTTCCACAACGATCGGTACTTTGCTGCTGTCATCCAGCGGTTTCCCGCGACCTTAATCAGATCGGCGGTCCACCTTGTGGAAGGCCTGCCGACACTTCGTCTCCGGGTTCGCGGTCGCCACTCTAGAACCTTCCCGCTCCAACGGCCATCGGTTCTACGAGCAATGTGCCCCGCCCACTGCCACTTAAGGTTTGTAATTCGGTGAGCTATATCCGTTACTTTAGTTCTCCTGCGGATCTCCTCATTCCTGATTCGATCTCGCAAGGAGACACCCAGCATAGCTCTTTCCATCGCCCTTTGAGTGACCTTGAGCCTTCTTATGAGGCCCATTGAGACACATATATACATATAATGTATAATATGAAATGGGTAATACTTACAACTTGGTTATAGTTCTCGAGGTGCTCATCCGAGAAGGTGTAAGGTATGATGAAGTACTGGCCGAAGGAGTGGAAAGAGAGGTAGAAATGCAGGTTCTTCCTATTCTTTTCCAAGAACGCCCGCAGCGCTCTGGTTTCCGGCTCAGAAAACTCCTCGGGGCCGCAATAGGTTTCGGAATTTGATGCGTGCTCAACACCGACGCCTAAAGAGAGTTACCTCATAGTTCAATGATCCCACAGTGGTTTATAATGATCCCCAGGGGTCGACAACGACCTGCAAGTGGTCTATGTGAGCGAAAAAAAATGGGGTCCATGAGATGAGAATGGGGGTCCGCGATAGTGCATCCCATTTAAGTAGTTCGTGACTTTAATTTAGGCTTTCCATTAATGGAATAATCCACATTCATACACAGATAGTAGGTACCTACTTACTTACGTAATACTTTCTAATAAATGTATAAATAAACAATCCCTCTGTATAAATTACGTTGTTGTTTTCTGTGCGTTTAAGTTTTTATTTTGTAAATAACATACATACATTCATACATACATAAACACTCGCCTTTATTCCCAGAGTGGGGTAGGTAGAGCTACAGAATTACCAACAACTATAAAAAATCGTTGATAATTATTCTGTAACCACATTCGAATTATCATTAATTGTAGCCTGTATCAATTTTTAGCCGGCTAGACCTCCTACTTTATCAGGGGAAAAGATCCCGAAGATTTTTTGATATTAGGTGAGCAAGGGGTCTACCCAAAACCGAAAAAAAATGCTAAGTGGTCTACTCGACAAAAAAGTTTGGGGACCTTTGCTCTAGTTCAAAGCATCGATTCGAGGGAATACTGTCATCGTTATCAATTCAAAGTCAAAGTCAAGTCAGTAGTTATCATTATATTGAAGGTAGAGAATCATGGGTGGGCATGGCGGAAGAAGAAAGCAGGATAAGTGAGTGGAGTTAGGATGATAGAAAGAGTAAGAAATATCGTGATCCGAGAACGATGTGGATTGAAAGAAGCTGTAGTGACGAAGATCAAAAAGGGTATGCTGTGGTATTTGGTCATTTCGAAAGGATGGATAAAGAAAGAAGAGTTACGAGGTATGGGCGTATGGCGACCGAGAGTGAGTCGAAATGTCGGGAGCCCACGAGGCCCACATACAGTGATCAGAGTCGCATGTACTGAACAAGGGGCCGCAGATATGATGGAAGATGGGGAAAGGCTGTGGTTGAGTGGAGACCCAGAACCGGGCGAAGAAACGTTGGCAGACAGGGAATCAGGTGGACCGACGATCTGGTCAAGGTGGCAGGAAGGTGCTGGATGAGGAAAGCACTGGACTGAGACGGGTGGCGAGTAATGCAGGAAGCCTACACTCAGAATTGGGTGGCTTTAGGCTGAAGAAGAGAGAGAAAGAGATAATAAGGGGCAAATTAAAAGCGCCCGCAACCGTCGTACGCGCATGTAGAGGTTCATAAATGTAGAGGAAACGAAAGAGGTAGGTATTTTTGGATCGGTACACTTCATAGTTCTCTTTAATCTATGGCCTTACTCCCAAATGCAATGCCAAAGTTTCTGTTGATGTCTACTCCGTGACCATCGCGGCGGTTCTTCCTCCACATCCGGTTCTGGAAGCAAAAACACACGCGTGTCATTTAGAAAACAACCGGTCAAGTGCGAGTCGGACTTGCGCACCGAGTGTTCCGTATTTAAATTTTCATACGATACCCCACATGACACGGTTAATTCAATTCAAAATTTGGACCGTAGTTCCTTGCATAAAGACCCTGTTTTTTTTTGTGATATAATTAAAAATGTATAGTTTTCCGATTTTTCCCCAGTAGTATAAGACGGTATTACTTGCCAAATTTCATATTTCTAGGTCAACGGAAAATACCCTATAAATTTTGATTCCCTTGAGATTGTCGAAATGTAACTTTTTTGCTGCATAAACGGCCGTATCTTCTTTTTATGTTAACTTAGAAGTTTGTTTTTTTCACAGCTTCAAGGGACTGTACATGGACCTGGTTCTTGACAAACAGACGGACAACAAAGTGATCCTATAAGGGTTCCGTTTTTTCCGTTTAAGGTACGGAACTCTACAAATGTGAGGAATAAGTCGATTGCCTTAGGGTCTCCCCAGATCTATCGACGCGGAATCGGCTTGAGCCGGTAACAAAAAGTTTTATGGCCAAGCAATAAGAGCGAAAACGACGTCGTTCCGTTCGCAACGCCGAATCGAGCCGAGCCGAGCCGAGCGACGTCGTTTTCGCTCTCATTGCACGGACATAAAACTTTTTCTTACCGGCTCAAGCCGATTCCGCGTCGATAGATCTGGGGAGATCCTTAGTTACAAACATTCTGGTAGTTATTATATTGTTGTCATATTTGTGGCTCTATTCTACTGGGTAAAAGAATATTGCTTTCGACGTTCCTTTCGAACTTTCGTAACGTTAATAATACGCTAACGATAACATGCTAAAGGCAGTACCTATGGTGCTAAGATTAATATGTTACTGACAAATAATCTATCAACTGCATGTTCGAATTAATTAATAAATAAAAGCCAGTAGTAAACAATAGTAGTTTATGCAACAGTTGTATAAGAGAGGTCAAAAAAGACGAGTGGTGTGGTTAGGTTAGAGAAAAAGACGCCACGAGTATTTTTTGACTTAGTTATACACCGTTGCATACAATACTTTTTCTACGACTAGGTTTCAAATAAAATGCAAAATTAAATTAACAAAATTTTATTAATATACCTAGGTTAGAATACGAACGAACGAAGCACAGAACAACAAACGAGCGAGAAACATTCGAAAACAATAAAATATGTGTCTATGGTTAACTTTGTTTCTAAATTGATGTGCACTTGCCAGGTTTCATATTTTTTTAAAAAGTTGCACAATCGATTTAACTTGTGAAATAGGGACTAAAAAACACCTAATGATTTGAGAAATGAATTCTTTTACCTGATTGGTCGATTTTAATATAGCTGCGTTCTGGTTGGTTGATACCAAATAAAATGTTTTTTTTAAAGAGTTAAATTAGTAAAAGAGTTTACATACCAAAAAGAACCTAACGTTCCGATTGACAGTCAATGTGTATTGTGATTGGTGGTTTAATTTGGTGAAGTATTTTGATTGGTCAAATTAACCTAGGTGTAAGCTTTGGCAGCTAGGCATATCGTTTTGGCTCAAAAAAGCACAAGTGCTGTTAAGGGGAATAGACTAGATAGACTTTTCTACGGAATGTTCTGCGGACATATTATCTATATTCTTATATTAGTGTTCGTGACTATATAAATGACAGATAAAAGTACAGGAGTAGGAAAAACAATTTAAAGCAGTGCAATACCTCTTCAAACGACCTTTGGTTTTGTACTTCTCTCTCACTCGCTCTCATACAAGAGTTGCACTGTTTGTGACTCAACATTGAATGTATGTCACTCGCCGTTGTATACGTGTATTCACTCACCGTTGTATGTATGTATTCACTCACCGTTGTACATGTGTGTATTCATTCACCATTGTACTATATGTGTGTATTTACTCCCCGTTGTATGTAAGTACGTGATGACTGATGTCACTCACCGTTGTATGCGTGTATTCACTGACCTTTGTTTGTGTGTATTCACTCACCGTTGTACGTGAGTGTTCATTCGCCGTTTGTATCTGTGTATTCACTCACCTGTGTATGTGTGTAATCACTCACTGTTGTACGTAAGTACGTCACTCATCGTTGTATGTGAGTATGTCACTCACCGTTGTATGTGTGTATTCACTCACCGTTGTATGTGAGTATTCGTATCCATCCGGGTTTAACACAGGGATGACTAGCCACTCAAAAGCAAGCGCTATTCTCTCCAAGCTCGGTTTTTCAGAAGTTTTAGCGTGCACCAGCTCATTTATCAGGTAGGTAACGAAAGCCGTGGATATCCACTCTCTTGCGTGGATCCCTCCTTCAATAACAACCTTAGGGCTGTAAATAAACCGGTTGTAAGGAAAAAGGCTCACTTAACCTTCTCAAGCCCACCATACAACGAAATTCGTCAATGGAATATGAATCTAATTAAGATTGAAATAAAGTCAATTTTCTAATTTGATCATTACTCATGAAAACAAAAGAAATTCCACTTTATTTCCATGCACTAGATCCTTATTTCCGTATTATGTAAGTAGGCGAGGCGCGGCGATGAGATTCATTCTTACTTGTCTTATTTAGTAAACAACTCGCTAACCTCAAAATGAACCTTTTTTGGCTAAAACAGCTCTTTTATCGTAAATAAAGTAAACTGAATAAACATTATGGACATCACTTGGCTAATGTATTGTCTGTGATTGCTTTATTTTGTTTAAAATATCTATTTTAGCCAAAAAGGGTTCATTTTGAGGTTAGAAAGTTGTTTACTACATAAGACAAGTAAGAACGAACAGACCTTAGGTTGTACATGGATTTATAGTTGAGCAACGGCGCGGCAGACTATCGTTTAATGAACTGGAATATAGCATAGCCCGCACCTCGAATTTACATAAAAAATCAGCGACGCTGCGACGCTCCGCCTCGACTCAGCAGCAAGCTTAGAGAGGCCGTGAGACTTTACTAATCCAAAGTTGCGCAATGAAATACTCCTTCAAGCCTAATTTTAAATGAGTAAGTTTACATTTAAAAGCACTTATCATTTGTGTTACAAGAAATTAAATATGTTAAATAACATTATAATTCGAGCAATCCTGTTAGAACCTTTGCTTAACTTCATACTGTTATTGAATGGCAATAAGATCAAATATTTAGCAACACACGGGATGGCTGGCTTCATTACAATACTGCTTCTAGTAACAAAAAAAAGATTCAAATTGAGCCTAATATTAACTTAGATATTACTAGCTTTCCGCCCGCGACTTCGTCTGCGGAGAGTCAGAATTCGTGTTAAAAGTACTTACAGACATAGTTTTATATCACCTTCAAAGAGTTTTTTAACGAAAAAAGTCCAGAACGCGAATTTTAAGTAAGCGGTCCACAAACATCTTTCATTTTATGAGTTTATGCCTCTTAAACAACAAAATTACGTACAAAATAAATTCACTGCCCCTCTTTCACTATTACGTTTTTTATTGATGATGGGTTTGATCTTGGCTATTTGTTTCTTTAAGGGGCAAGTGTTTAAAAAACACTGAAGCTTGCACTTTTTTAGATGCTAACATTCATGTATCTGGAAAAAAAAACAACTTAAATTCAAACTTTTACCCCGCTCTTCACACTGTTAAGGGCTTATTTTAAAACCTGTTTTTATATTTAATTAATAATGGTGTTGATACCGAGTTTCATGTATCTAACTTCCCCAGTCATAATTCTTATTTATAGGTAAAAAGTAACCTTAATACCAATAATGTTCACATTTCTCTCATCAAAAATGACCCTCCCACACAAACTTCTACAACCATTTTACCCCCTTTTCCGAAATTGCCGTATTTTTAATCATTTATGTCGTAAAATATTCTCATTTTAAAAATGGCTTAATCCTCAATTTTACCACCTTTGCGGTAGTTGGCCCAACGCCTTTTTAGCGTTCCGTAACAAAAATGGCAAAACCTCTTATAGTTTCGTCATGTCCGTCCGTCCGTCCGTATGTCACACGCATTTTACTCAAAATCTACAGAGGTACATTGATAAAATTTGGAGTAGGAATAGGTGTCTTTTAGAAGCCGCTACTTAGTTTGGTAGTGAAATAACAAATATAAATATTTCTAAGTTGGGCACTCCCTACAACATATGCGTAGATGAAAAATAATAATCGCCATAAATCATCGTGCAGAACATATTTCGATAGTTCATTTAAAACACAACTTCAACTTCTACCGCCCATTTACCATCGCCATTTACAGGGATAGTTTTTCGAAAATCTCCGAAAGCAATTTAGTAGCCCTGACACAAATTCACACGTTTCTCACTTTAAAAAATATCCGAACTCGCTTATTTACCTACTAACTTCGATAGACGCTAAAATCGCAAGCAGTTGTATTTTCTATTAATAAACAGTAGACTAAATACTAATTTTCACAATTCTCATTTCAAAAATGGCCAAAATCCGAAACTTCTACCGCCCCCCCCCCCTTTACCACCTTTTTTTCTTTATTAAGAGCTTGATCATAACATGATCATGTCGCTCAGAAAGAAACCACCACCACCACCACCACCTTTACCACCTTTTGGGTAGTTTTTCCTAAATCGCCGAAAAATTACATTTTTTTTATAAAAACAGTAGTCTCACCACATTTCTCCCTTTACAAATGTCCAAAATCCAAAACAAACTTCTACCGCCAATTTGCCCTATGTTTTTCCAAAATCGCTAAAGGCAATACACGAAAATTTCCACGATTATCACTTCAAAAATATATACCTACCATACAATTTTCTACCCCCCATTTTACCACCTCAGATGTAGTCTTTTCTGAATCGCCGAAAGTAATATTTTTTATATGTATATTGCCTTTTGTGTTACATAGGTAGATTATATTTGCCTTGAAGAGCATTTTTTTCATGTTGCAAGTAAAATTAACCATAAAAGAATCCCCACACAAACTTTGCAAATCCTTTCCATCCCCCAGGGGTTGTATTTGCTGAAATACGCCTCTCATTATTTGTATTGCAGAGCATTTCTTCCAAATTTCAAGTCAAATTGACCATAAAAAAATCATAACACAAACTTTGCAACCCCTTTCCATCCCCCAAGTGGTTGAATTTTAGTAATCATAGAAATACGTTTTTCATTATTTTTTCCAAGTTTACATTTCTTCCAAGTTTCAAGTAAATTTGATCGTAAAAATATTTTTTCTATACAAACTTTGCAACCCTCTTTCTTCCTTATAGGGGTTGAATTTTAGTTATCGCTGAAATATGTGTCAAATTATTTTTATTGAAGAGCATTTTTACTAAGTTTCAAATAAATTTGACTATGAAAATACTTTTTCTCATACAAACTTTGCAACCCCTTTTCATCCCTCTAGGGGTTGAATTTTAATAATCGCTGAAATATTTGTTTCATTATTTGCATTGAAGAGCATTTCTACCAAGTTTCAACTAAATTGGTGTTATGACTTTGGTTGGCATATGGTGTAAATAAAAATGCTTAAAAACGGCGAAATTGCGTATACTCAAAAATAGATGTTTGTCGTACAGCAGGTAGAAGGCAAGTGAGTGACAAGCATTAAAACAGTAGAGGGGCGCAGCAAGCGCCCGCTAAAAAATGTATTTTCATTGAAGAAGCTGAATTGCGCGTGCAAATTGTGCAGGCACTTGGCTGAACATGTTCCCGGCCGTTGAAAGCCCACTTTCAACTCTGAAGATCTTCTGCAGTGGGAAGCTTGCATAGGCGCACTAAGGACCGGCGCACGCAGCCTCTGTTAGTTTCGACGTCCGCTACCCGGGCAATTCCATCGGATCCCGTAATGAGACGTAGAACACGGCCGAGCTTCCAAGCCAGTGGTGGAGCGTTATCGTCAGTTAAAAGCACCATATCTCCGATGCTCAGCTCTGCTTCATTGAATTTCCATTTGTTCCTTTGTTGCAATATAGATACGTACTCTCTCTGCCACCTTTGCCAGAAGTGGCGTCGTATCCTTTCGAGACGCTCATAACGTCGTAATTGACTGTCGTTGCAACCGTCAAAATTCTGTCCTGGCAGAGCGGTTAGCGGTCTGCCAATGATGAAGTGTCCCGGAGAGAGGGAGAGGAGGTCGTTGGGACTAGAGGATAAGGGGCACAAGGGACGACTATTTAAAATTGCCTCCACTTGTGTAAACAAAGTGCATATCTCCTCAAATGTTAAATGGCTACAGCCAATTACGCGCCTTAAATGATGTTTTGCCGATTTCACCCCGGCTTCCCATAAGCCACCGAAATGAGGAGAGTAAGCCGGTATAAATGAAAATTTTATCGATTGTTGACTTGCAAAGTCAGATATAGGTTCATAATTTAAATTAATGAATGATCCAATCTCTTTTGCGGCGGATACAAAATTCGATCCATTATCACAAAATATTTCCGTCGGTTTGCCACGGCGAGCGATGAAGCGTTTGAGAGTCATTATAAAGGCATCCTTGCTTAAATCACTGACAGCTTCAAGGTGAATACATTTGTATCGCAGACACACAAAAAGACATAAGTAGCACTTAATTACATGACCCCCACGGCCCTTGCGATTAATGATTGAGAAGGGGCCAGCAAAGTCCAATCCGACGGATATAAACGGATAGCCTGGGTTAACCCTTTGGGGAGGTAAGTTCCCCATTTTTGGCTGTAAAGTTTGTCCTCGCAGACGCGTGCACCGCGTGCAATTGTTTACTGTACGCGACGCGAGATGACGCCCTTTAACAGGCCATATTACTTCTTTTACTGTAGCTAATAGTAATTGCGGACCGGCGTGCATGCTATTCATATGTTCCCTATTAAAGTATAACTTAGTTAGCCTATGCGACGAATGAAGTAGAATTGGATGTTTCTTTTCGTACGAATAACATGAAGCATCTAAGCGACCACCGACTCGAATTAAATTACCCTCCATAAACGGTGATAGCGACAATATTTTACTATTCCTGTTAAGTTGTTTACCTTTAGTGAGCAATTTGTATTCATCAGGGAAAGACTGACCTTGAGCTACGGAACACAAGAAGTGCAACGACTCGCGTAGTTCGTCAGCCGATAGCGCACCTTCCCGTTTATTTTTACGATTTTTAAGATTAAACAGATATCTTTGAACGTAAGCAAAAGACCTTTGTAGCCTATTCATAGACGAGTATTTATCGAAATCAATAAAGGGCTCGCTTAACGTTGAAGAGTGTACCTTTAATTCTGGCAACGACTCGAAGTTTTTAACCTTTAGGTTTGGCCAATCAGATTCATTGCTCATTAAATAGTTAGGGCCTGACCACCATAAAGTCAAGGCACCAAAGTGTTTAGCATCCACTCCCCTCGAGATCAAATCCGCGGGGTTTGAATCAGTAGGCACATATCGCCAAGCTACAGCAGAGGTATGTTCTAGTATATCACTGACGCGGTTAGCTACAAATGCCTTAAGCCTTGCGAGATCACCCTTGATCCATCCTAGCACAACGCTTGAGTCACACCAATGAACGATTTTGTCTGGACTGAACCTGAGAGAGTCTAGCACGGCCTTTGTAAGTTTGGCAGCAAGAAGAGCTGCGGAAAGCTCTAGACGAGGGATGGTCATTGGCTTTAAGGGAGCTATTTTAGATTTGGCACATAACAAGTGCACAGTGACGTCACCACTGAGGCTGACTGATCTCATATATATACACGCACCAATAGCTACCTGCGATGCGTCACTGAATGAGTGCAATTCTACAGACCTGCGCGAATCTCCTAGAACTAGTCGCGGAATTTGTAACTTAGCCAAGTGTTCTATGTTGTCAGAAAACTTGGTCCAATCGTCTTTTATTTCTTGTGGGACGGGTTGATCCCAGTCGACCTTCAATTGCCAAAGCTTCTGAAGCATCATTTTAGGTAGAACTACTACTGGGCTCAGAATACCTAGCGGGTCGAATATTTTGAAAGAATTTGACATTATAAATCGCTTTGTTATCGTCTCATTTTTATCACAAGAAAAACCCTTTATTGGAAAATGGAGGGTGTCATTTGATGGTGTCCATCCGAGGCCAAGAGTACTCGATGATTCACTGATGGTTAAATTATCTTGTTTGTTTATATCTACGTTACTAAAAATTGATGGACAGTTACTTTTGTATTTCCTAAGGTTAAAACAACCTGAACTTAAGGCACTCGATACTGACTTTTGTATGTAACTCAATTGTTGTGGATCATCAGATCCCGTTATCAAATCATCAACATAGAAGTCTTTTTGGATGATGTTCCTAATGAGCTCATCGTCTTGTTCCCTCCCCACTTCCCACAGGCAGCGCGTACTTAAATAACTAGCAGACGCGGTGCCATAAGTCAAAGTATTTAAGGCTAGCGTTTGGATGGGTTGGGACTCGTCTTCTCTCCATAAAATACGCTGTAGACTCCTATCTTCTTCATTGACCAGCACCTGGCGATACATTTTTTCAATGTCACCAGTTATTAGGTACTTGTACTGCCTAGCACGCGTTAATATGGAAAAAAGGGAGTCCTGAACATTTGGACCCACCATTAAGATGTCATTGAGTGCGTAACCTGATGTGGAGGGGGCGGATCCATCAAACACGACACGCAGCTTGGTCGATTCACTTTCTTGCTTTATGACTGCATGATGAGGAAGATGGTATGATGGACCTAAGCTAAGCGGATCGCCTTTAATTGACAACGATAAATGGCCTAGATCTTCATATTCATTGATGAATTTAGAGTATTCAGACTTTAAAAGTGGATTTCGTTTGAATCGTTTTTCTAAATTAATGAATCGACATTTTGCTATGTTAAATGTGTCGCCTAAGCAGTCACGAGTTTCCTTAAGAGGAAGTTTGACACAAAACCTACCACAACTATCTCTTATAGTGTGAGCAAGAAAGTGCATTTCACACTCACCTCTATTTTCACCTATTTCTAGTTTGTCGGGAACACTTTCTAAGTCCCAGAATTTAGTTAACAGTTTTTCTACATTTTCTTCAATTTGTGAGTTAGTAAGCAAAGCATGATTGCAGTGTATTCTTTTGTGTGACATTGCTGAATCTATGGGACCGGATATTATCCAGCCCAGTTTTGAACTTCTAAGCTTAGGAGAGTTAGTTCCTAAGGAGTACTGATCGTTACCTAAGATGTCCCAGAAAATGTCGGCTCCGATTAACACGTCTACGGGTGCCGGTTCGTGAAACATGGGATCAGCTAATAGAATATTTTCCGGTAATTTAAATAAATTAACGTTAACTGGAGTTTTTGGCAAATAACCAGTTAATTCCTTTAATACAAGGCATGACAAGAAAATATTAAACTTGTTATGTATTGACTGCATTTGGATGTTGCAGCTTTCCATTACACTTTGCGTAGATGCATTGCCTATACCAATGACCTTTAGAGTGTCAATGGGATTTGTTTTAAGTGAAAGTTTGGTCTTTAGTGACTCAGAAATAAAAGACGACTGGCTACCACAGTCTAACAACGCACGAACCTTGATCTTTTGATGATCAATTGGATTCACGACTTCAACTATAGCAGTGGACAACAATACCTGATTTACGTTTTGTTTGGAGTATGTGACAATCACTTCATCCTGTTCATTGACAGCGACAATGTGGTTGACTACAGATGAAGGTTGATGGAGCAGGCTATTGTGTCTTTGACTGCAGCCGCGCTCGCGGCATGGTCCCATGCGACACTCATTTTCGGGATGACCTTGCCTTAGGCAGTTCTTGCATAACTTGTACTTTGCCACGTCCATCATCCTCTCATCAACCCCCTTTGCCTTAAAGGTGGGACAATCATAGATCCTATGACCTTCGTTGCAAATAATGCATGAATACATATTTGAGTTTTTGTTACGATTATTATAACTACTGGAACTTGCGAACGATTTTACATAATTATTACTGCCGTGCCTTTGCGGGTGGTTATAGTTGTGTGCAGAGCGCATGGGTGGCATGGCAGGTGTAGGAGGCTTTGGAGTATAGCTATCCGTCTTACCGTTTCTATTTAAAGCTTCGAGAACATCAGCACGGTCTATCATGAATTTACAGAATTGTTCTAAATTAGGCACGTCAGCCGGTATGTTGTTCCTATATTCCTCCCACTTTAATAATGTATTACTATCAAGCTTAGACGACAGCATAAATATAATTAAAACATCCCATTTATCCGTCGGTTGCCCTAGGCTGGCCAAAGCACGTAAATTTTTGGTGACGTGATCAACCAAGAATCTCAAAGAACGTTCGGATTCGCGTGGAAGCTGTTTTATATTGAACAATGAATTTAAATGATGGTTAATTAATATTCTCTTATTATTGTATCTATTGCAAAGCAACTTCCAAGCTTCCGAATAATTTTGTGTGGACACTTCAAGATTTGAAATAATCCTTGATGCGTCACCTTGCAGATAAGAAATCAGGTAATGAAATTTATTAATTTCCGATATGCGACTATTGTTGTGTATTAAACTCTCAAACGTGTCTCGAAATTCCAACCAACGGAAATAGGCGCCGTCAAACTTAGCAATTTGAATTTGAGGGAGCCTCAACCCTATTTCTTGATGATGAGAATCTTCCATGCAACATGACGTGTTGGGAACAGAATTGCGTCGCCTTTCACATTCCACTTTCTTTGAAAACATTTCGACTAAGTTCTTTGCCGTGGCTATATTCATTATTATGTCTTCCTCAATTTTGACACGCTCATCGATCTCAGTCGAAAGGTTTTCAGGGATTAATACCTCTATCTCACTTTGCAAGTCGTCAAACTTGAGAGACAATGCCTCGAATTTTGCAAGTTTTAAATTTAACTCTGTCAATTGAACGTTATCCAACTCATCGTGAGTAGCAGTATTATCTAAATAATTTTTAAATTTAGTTATTTGTCCTCTGACAGATGACCTTTTTGTCAAGAGCTCTTTGAGACGTCTGTCTTGAGACATCGCAAACTAAAAAAAAATTGAATAATAAAAAAAAAAACTAATAATTTAAAATATAAAACCAATAATAAAAAAAAACCGATAGAATAAATAAAACGGCTCACGTTCCTCGTTTCGGTGGTACTTGCCGCTCTGGAAGCCGGTTCCGCACGCTCAGCAACGCTCGCGGGAGCTGAGTGCAGGGCACGGTGACAGTTGGTATGGCCTGGAATTAGTCGGCAAAATGCGATAAGTAACCGATATGAAACAGCCTATACAGCTCGAGAACAAAGGAAACTAAACTGAGCAATCTTTAGTTTTGCACTGTAATTTATTTATTTGTTTTATGGCAAGTATAAGGCATACAAACACACATGCTACCTAATAGCAAGTGGGATACGTTGCCAACCCTCTGGACTAAAGATGGAATGCCTCTGTACTAGTAATTTTACCGGTTGTATTTTTTCCACAACGGAACACAACAATGTGAGCACTGCTGCTTGGCCGTGGGTTTTTGGATAAGATAGTGGTAGCGACCCGTTCGAACCCTGCGCTGGGTCGTCACTCACATTCAACCATAAAACTAAATTACTAAACTAGCCAAATTTTGTACTAAATGTTTAAAAATATATATATACTTGATTCTAATTTGATATTATTGGGACCTAATTTTAACAACAGACTTTAATTTAATCGAAATAATTGAAAATTACGATAATTAAGTCAACTTTTTTTCTAGGGTGGGTAGATTCATACGAAAAAGATGATGCAATTTCTCGCCTTTTACGATTTAGATGGCAAATTTTTGCACAAAACACTTTATTTACACAAATGGATTAGTATTATGAATAGTTTAATGGATTATATTGTAAGTTAGGACGAAATTTTAGATATTTTAGGGAAGGAACACTTATCTTTGAACGGACGCGTTGGCGCTCGATGTAGTACCACTTTAGCTGTATTACTGCTCGAGTTTTCGATTTCCAACTTGTCTTGGCTGCTATCCTTCATCCACTGGATCCCGAAGCTTTTGTCTGCTTACTGCAAGGCTCCAAATCTTGACCGAAGCGGCGGACTCGATTTCCAATTTTGCGATCGAAGTTATTTTCTTCTTATTTTGCGTAATTATTTTTAGTTCCCCTCATGGGCCACCATGTTATGACTTTGGTTGGCATATGGTGTAAATAAAAATGCTTAAAAACGGCGAAATTGCGTATACTCAAAAATAGATGTTTGTCGTACAGCAGGTAGAAGGCAAGTGAGTGACAAGCATTAAAACAGTAGAGGGGCGCAGCAAGCGCCCGCTAAAAAATGTATTTTCATTGAAGAAGCTGAATTGCGCGTGCAAATTGTGCAGGCACTTGGCTGAACAATTGGACCATAAAAACAATTTTTCCCATACAAACTTTGCAACCCCCTTTCATCCCTTTAGGGGTTGAATTTCGAAAAATCCCTTCTGAGTGGATCTCTGCGTCACAAAAAAAAAGTACCATCCAATTTTCATATTTCTAGCATTAGTAGTTTCGGCTGGGCGATGATGAGTCACCCGGGACATTGCCTTTTATATATATAGATAGATAGATAGATTGCTAGTGAATTCACAAAGACTCGATTTCTTCAGTCAGATAGACACTGTAGAGTTTTATACTCGTATTTATACCTAGATAGATTTTTTATAATTTTGAAATTATCGAATTTGTTCTCTGTCTGTCCCTTGAAGTAAACTGTGCGGGGACGTGCAGCGCAGCTGTGTAACTCTCGTTATCTCTCTCACACTCATCTGTCGCTCGCACTGTACAAAACAAAGACCTAACAATAGTTAATTGCTTAGTTATTCTTTATAAGAGCAGCGCTGTGGAAACTACTCATCCCTGAAAAGGCTATTTGACTAATTATAGAAAACCTTTTTAAATGATTGTTTTTCCATAACAAGCACAATACATTAATATTTCCATGAGATTCTACTGTAACTGTATTATCAATAAAAACAACTTATGTTAAAGTTAAAATTTTCAAAAATGCGCTAACAAAACGCTGTTTCTATCATGGCGTTGGCCATATGACAAGTGTGACGTCACACGCAAGGTATTAAATAAACAATCATTTGAAGAGATATGCTCTTATGTTCTGTGGTTACTTGCGTGTGACGTCACCAGTAAGTACAATAGCTGCAAACCAATCACATAGCGTTTCTGTCACAGATAAAATTTAAAAAAGATTACAATTTTGTCCAAAATAAAATACATAATTTAGTTTAAAATAAAGTGAAATATGTCGTTTTACGCTATTAAGTATCTGATAGGATGACCACAATTTGTAGTATATTTTCAACATCGTCAAATAGCCTATTCTGGAAGAAAACCCCTCTAAAATAAGCAGACTTTCTTACAGCGTTTCATTGGCGCAATGTTTCAGCTTTACCGCATAGATAGATCTTGCTTCGGCGCTAATACCAATTGATTCAATTTTCATGATATTTCGGTTGGCTTGCTCCAGGTCTTCAAGCCACTCGTAAATAGCCCCTAGACGGTAAAAACTCCTCCAGCCGAATGAGTCCATGTTAGCGCGGACATATGGCCTGACGACTTGCTTATCGAAGGCGCTAAAAAAAAGAAAATGCAAACTTCCGTCTGTAAGTTTGCCAAAGTAAAAATAACAACAAAATAATCAGTAGTTTTGTTAAAAAAAAACATCTCTTGTATATTGAACATTGTTAAAATATATTTTTAAACCCATTTGATTGTAACATTGTTAAGTTAATATTCCACGCTCGACTTCAATGCGGCTTCGCAGGTGATACTGAGGCTGTACTTTGAAAATCGAAGTTCAAAGTTACGTTACCTCCATCCTAGTCACTCGGCATTCGAGTCTAATTGCGAGAAAGGGATCGAGCTAACGTAAATTCAAACTTCGATTTTCGAAGTAGGGCCTCTGAGGTCGACTTTAGCATCGCCTGCGGTCGACTTCACTCACACTGAATCTGAGCGCGGCCTCGTGTATAACATGGCTGCGGTGGCGGCTGCAAAAAGAGCTCATTTGTTCATACAATCTCCATAAGCCCAGGGTCTTAGTTTCTAGATCCCTTAAAATTAAGATTCCTGTAATAAGGTATGCCAAATTAACGCGTTTGCCACGCACTTTCCATTTATTTCATACATCTTGGGAAGACAAGTTACGAAACCGTATTTTGTTTTTAAGAGCTATGAAGACCGACTGCCGGCGGCTCGCGCGCGAGCCAGTTCGCGCGGCAGGCGTGCTCCGAAAGTGTACGCGTAGTTGCAGGTACGGATAGAGCGTTCCAGGCCACGCGTAGCAGGGTACGCGTTATCCGTACGCAGCTTTACAGCGTTGCTGTGGTCGACTGCTTGCGGAGCCGCATAAGCCGCATTGAGGTCGATCTTGGAATAATAAGAAAGAAAGAAAGAAAGCACGAAAATAAATGTCATGACTCAAAAATGACACGGTTTACAATAAGACAAAGAATTAAGACTAGGTAACATCTTTTCATCTGTACCGTTGCGTCAATAAGCGCTGAGTAATACCTATACGAGCACCAGGACCGTACGCCAGAGGGCTAGTAACATCTAGCCCGCGACTTGATTGTCATTCGGTAATCCGGCTCTACCCAGTCAATAACGAAAGAGACGGACTGAGCGTCCAGCGAGAAAATACTTATTGTGCCAGCCATATAGAACTCACTGACCGACACAATAATCATCAGTCAGAGGACATCAAAGGGGGTAACTGGAGTGGAATACTCTCCCTGCGTCTATATTCCCGGAATCATTAACCTTGGTGTTTTCAAGGCAAAAATGAATAGGCTTTTTTCTAGGTAAGCGTGTACCACCCTCGACCACGTCACTTAACATCAGGTGAGACTGAGGTCAAGGTGAGTTGAAGGAGAGGAGTACCTGTCAGCAAGTCGACGAAGTTCCGCTATGCCAGGCTTCTACTTTCCGCTCTGAGGGATACAAGGTGAGGCGAACCTACCTGAAGCCATATCCCATAACACGTTTGCCCTAAATAATGTTTGACATAAATAACACACATTATTATATTTTATTCCTTACATGTATTATATTAAACGTGCATTATGACTTTTATAATTAGTGCAAATAAGATTAGATATTTAGACGCTTAGGTAATATGAAATTATGATTAATGATGTTTAGGGCAAAATAGCGTTATGACAAAACAGTCATTATGGCAAATGTATGTTATGCCACTTTATTAATTAGGGCAAACGTGCTATGGGATATGACTTTTGGACGAACGATATTATGGATCGCGAATTACTCCCTCGGTAAATGCAAAAGGTTACCTTTGAACATCCCGCATAATAAGAGTCAATATAATATATTTTTCTTCAGAATCCGCAAGTAATTCTTCCACATGCTCCGGGGCGACCATGAACTCCACTTCCTTGTACAACGCGCCAGGTTCTTTCCAGTATATGACATCATAATTAATTTTTATGTCTCTAAAGAACTCCAACTCTTCGTTTTTCATTGGAGTGCCCACAAATAGCGAGTAGTTGGTGTACGACCGGCCATCACAGGATATTAGGGAAAGGATGATAAGAAACACATTATTTTGGAAACCCATTGGACTAGATTGGGACAGGGCGAGCACTTGAATATCGTTTCTTTTCTGCCTGCCTTTGTATCCGTAATAAAGTAACATATTAAACTCCTGCCATTTCTCCTTTACGTCGTCCTGACTTCGAGACATACACACGTTTTCATTATTTACTTATTTATTTTTGTTTTTAGTCTTAATATTGTAAACATATTGTACATTGCCTATATTTTTAAAGTGTATGCTGTCAGTTGCCAATGCACAGACTAGTAAAAATATACTGTCAAATATTGTGAAGAAGTTCATCAAAGCTTGTAAATTTTTATGGTTCCATAAGAATTAATATTTAGGCGATGTATTTAGGTTTCCGTTTGGCAAACCGCTTGTCTGTTGCTCCGTCCATCTGTTTGCCTGTCTTACCTTTAAAATTCTGTATCATTTGATCCCTAATAAAACTACTTAAAAAATATTTCTCAATTAGTTCAGTCATCGATAGGTTAACAGCTAAGGTTAACAGAGGAAGGAAGATAAATAGAGTAAAACCAGAGTATTGTAATAGGCAGCCATTACACAGCCAATCTAGATCGTAATCCGTGATCGTGATCAGGTGATCTCGATCCAGATTGACTGTGTAACGTGTTAGATGGACGGATCACGACATCGGATCGGATAATCTAGATTTTTTGAAATCTCCTGCGATCCGCGACCTTGGTCGGATCATGATCTGGGCTGACCGTGTAATGGCTGCCATAAAAGAGAACAAAAAATCGATTTGTGGGTAACAGAGGAATCGCAATTAACATGGACGAGAAATTTAAGGCTGCGGAAGTAAAAATTCCCATCTATATTTATAACGTCTCAAAAGACGTGACTGCATCTGACATAGATAATTACGTTAAGAATAAATCTCACGTACATGTTATAGTTGAAAAAATGAGTATGAAGTTGTCAAAGGATTACGATGCGTATAAGGTATTTGTACCGAGAACTAAACTTCATACGTTTATGACTGCTGACTTCTGGCCCGAGGGAATAGCTTATAGGCGCTTCTTCGAGTTTAGAAAAAGGGACGCGAATGGAATAAATACAGTGGAAAAACCCAACGTGAATCGTACCTAGCACTTTATGAATACTACGACTACAAAGTTTATTTCATTCAACTGTAAAAATGTTATTAGGTCTTGTGAGTGTGTGAGGGATTTATGTCAAACAGCTGATGTAATTGCACTGCAGGAGACCTGGTTATTGCCGCACGACCTGGCATATTTGGGAAGTATCGATGACAAGTTCGGATTTACGGGGACCTCAGCGGTGGACACGTCAGCGGGCGTCGTTCGTGGTCGACCACACGGTGGCGTTGCTCTTCTCTGGAGGAAAGAAGTTTTTACCTCTGTGTCCGTGGTTATGTGTACGTCCGTCCGTCTGGCTGCGATCAAGGTTCAACTGCACGATCGTTCGTTTCTAGTGTTCTCTGTGTATATGCCAACGGACGGCAGTGATAACTTAATTGAATTCACAGACTGCCTTGCGGAAATTAGTGCTACTATTGAAAGTCAAGACATTGAGACAGTGTTTGTGTTAGGTGACTTTAATGCGCATCCCGGCCAGCCGTTTGCCCTAGAACTAGCGCGGTTCTGTGCGGAGCAAGTGTGGTCGTGCGTAGACCTGGAACTGTTGCCTGCGGACACATACACTTTCGTGAGCGACGCGCACGGCTCTCGACGATGGCTCGACCACTGTTTAGTGACAAGTGCTGCGCGGCAAAGTGTTGTGAGTACGTCAGTATTGCTCGATACATATTGGTCCGATCACTATCCTCTTTTAATACTCTGCAATATAGACATTATTAAACCGAAAATTGTTAAGTGTACTTCCTCTAAGAATGCAGTTGTTTGGGGAGATCGTGATGTTGACCAAAAGTTAATGTACCAAAAAATGTGTCATTTACGCTTGGCAACAATTGACTTTCCTGAAGAGTTTATAGCCTGCTGTAACGATCGTTGCGACAAATTATGTAGTAACAAAAGCCATCAAAAGCTTCTTACGAAAATGTACGGCGATATTGTAGATGTTTTGACAGATTCGGCAAGAAAAAGTTTTATTGTTAAAAAGCGGTGTAAGAAAAAACATGTTGCAGGTTGGAATAAATACGTCCGGGATGCTCACGGGAGGGCTAGGTTTTGGTTTAAAAGTTGGCTAAATTATGGAAAACCATCTTCCGGTAATATTTTTACTAATATGACTGAATCCAGAAAAATATTCAAGTCAAAGTTAAAATGGTGTCAGAACAATGAACAGCAAATAAAAAGTGACATAATTGCTAGACATCATACTAACAAACAATTTGGCAGTTTCTGGAAAACAGTAAATAAACAAAATCATAAGCCGGCCCTTCCCGTGAGTGTTGCGGGTGCTAACGACCCTTATGATATTGCAAACGTGTTTCAGAGGTACTTTAAAGTGGCGTCGCCTTTAGGACCGTGCTCGAGGGAGTTCAATGCTGAGGTCATGCCATCGGAACCAAGTGTTCATTTTTCTAGCAAGGAAGTGGCTTCAGTAATAAGAAAAATGGTTAGAGGAAAGTCCCCCGGTTTTGACTGCCTTAGCATTGAACACCTTCAGCACGCCGGCGATCACCTGCCGAGGGTACTCGCTATGTTTTTTAGCCTATGTCTCATCCATTCATATTTACCGGCCGACCTAATGCGCACTATTGTTGTGCCTATTGTTAAAAATAAGACTGGCGATTCCTCAGATAAATCAAACTATAGGCCCATATCTTTAGCAACTATTATAGCTAAGGTACTGGATGGTCTGATTGACAAGCATTTGGAAAAGCATATCGCTCTGAATGATGCACAGTTTGGGTTCAGGTCGGGGCTCTCAACCGAGAGTGCTATCCTATGCCTCAAGCAGACTGTCCAGTACTATACAGCTAGAAGGACGCCAGTTTATGCTTGTTATCTGGATCTTTCAAAGGCATTTGACCTTGTATCGTATGACATGCTATGGGGTAAGATGCAGATGGAGACGACAGTGCCAACTGAAATCACTTCTTTATTAAAATATTGGTATAATCACCAAAAGAACAGTGTCAAATGGGCAGGGTCGCTCTCGGAGGAGTATAGATTGGAATGCGGGGTAAGGCAGGGTGGGCTCACCTCGCCTCGCCTTTTTAATCTGTACATGAATGGACTCATTGAGGAGCTTAGCAGCACCAACGTCGGATGCCATGTAGGTGGCGTTTGTATGAACAATATTAGCTACGCTGATGACATGGTGCTGCTGAGCCCCTCAATCGGAGCATTGAGAAGGCTGGTGCGGATTTGCGAAGGTTATGCGGTGGCCCACGGGCTCAAATATAATGTCAACAAGAGTGAGCTTATGGTGTTTAGAGCGGGCACCAAATCGCCATTGAATGTGCCGCCGGTCACTCTCGATGGTACTCCTCTAAACAGAGTATCTCAGTTCAAATATTTGGGCCACTGGGTCACTGATAACTTAAGTGATAACGCCGATATTGAACGAGAGCGGAGATCTTTGGCCGTCCGATGCAATATGCTGGCCCGCAGGTTCGTTAGGTGTAGCAAAGAGGTCAAAGTAACGCTTTTCAAAGCGTACTGTCAGACATTTTACACCTGCAGCCTGTGGGTCAGTTTTACGCAGAAGGCGTACAACGAGTTGCGTGTTCAGTACAACAACGCGTTCCGGGTGCTGCTGGGGCTGGGGCGGTGGTGCAGCGCGTCCGGCATGTTCTGCGAGGCGCGCACGGACGGGTTCGCGGCTGTCATGAGGAAGCGCTGCGCCTCTCTGCAGGCCCGCCTCCGCGCCAGCCCCAACCGCATCCTGGGCGCGTTGTGTGACCGCTGGGATAGCCCTATGTGGGATCGATGGGAAAGTATGCACGCACATCCCCGAACATAATTTTTAATTTATGTACCTAGTTATTTAGTTTTATTAATTTTAATTTTATTTTTAATACCCTAACATTTATTTTATAAGGATTTCTAACAAATTTGTATGGACCTTGTCTGAAATAAACAATTATTATTATTATTATTATTATTAATACACTACTGTCTATCGCTTCACTCTATCTGGCATCTGCCAGTATATTTGTTACAGATCTAGTGAATAATCCTTTCACATCGTGAAAACCCGGAACTCACGTCTACTTCCGAATGATGCCGACGTGTTTATGAATTATTGAATTATTAAGTCACATGTTTGAATTAAATAAATAGAGTACTTTAGTTTGTCAGTGTCAAATGTCAAACCACGAGTTTGAAGTATATAACACCGAGATGTTAAAACCACCACGATCAAATTATATAGAGAATACATACATACATAATGTCACGCCTTCGTTCCCAGAGTGGGGTAGGCAGAGCTACAGAATTACAAACATCTCTAAAAACTTGTTGATAATTCTATAACTACAATTTGCACAATTAGGCTAAGATGTTTACCAGCGTATTAGTGACAGGTTGCAAGCCCATCGCCTAACAGTACTACAAGCCTTTATTCCCTTAGTCGTCTCTTACGACATCCACGGGAAGACATGGAGTGGCACTATTCTAACTCGGCAACCACACGAGGTTATATAGACAATAGGTGTAGGTAAACAAGAAAAAATATAAATGAATATTGAAAATAATTTCACAGTCTGGTCGATCTTAACGTTTCCCGGGTCTTAATGCTTTCGGCATGACTATTAAAAAGAACTGAAAACAAACTTAATCTTAATTAACAAAAAAATACTCTGGTATTAACCACTCTATATCGATTATCACTCTCGCGATGCGACGTTCCCCCGCGTTGTCTTGATGGGTACTGAGTCAGCCTGAAGTAGCATGACAGATACGAACATTTCCGAGAAAATACGATGTGAAAGGATATTTCACTACATCTGCGCTTCTATTCTAGGCGGTAAAAACGATATCGTAGTTAGCCTGTTATGGTATTGTTATGACGTCAGTCGTCATTACTGTCAAGAAAATAAGAGCTATCAAAACGTTGACATTTCGATAACAGATCAAATACGATATTGTTTTTACCGTCTTGAATAGAGCCGCTGTACAGTTCTTTTATCTCACGGAAACGGGTTTGCCACACTTGTAATTGTAACACGTATAGGCACGCACACTACGGCGGCGCTTAGCGACGACAGCTACGCACTCAGACTACTCAGAGACAACGTGCACGTGCATCTACCCACACAAGTATGGCAAACCCGCTTTCGAGAGAAAAACAACTCGACCCGTACCAGCGGTCTATCGGGTCTATAGTATGGTTGTTTTTATCGCGTGACAAAATGTGGATAAAGCATCTGTCACTCTCGTACTTGTGACGTTTAGTATCTCAAGTAGGATATGATCTAGAAAATTAAAAATGCCGGAGTAAAATATACTTAATTAATTTATTATAATTACAAAAAAAATTACTAAGGGTCGCGGGTAATTTAAATTATTGGCTGAGCATACGTCCACGTGAAACAAATCCTTTTATAGGGGACACTTCCCTGCACTGCTCGGTTCCTGGGGGCCGCTGGTGTCGCTTCCTGGGTCCTTGGTCCAGATCGCGGGATTCGCGGGGCTGGCCGGGAATGTGCGGGAGCATGCGCAACAGGTCGTAGTGGGTCTATATTGAACCCCAGACTTGGTCCCTGAAATTCCCGGGAAATTGCCATTTCATGAAAAGTCCAATTTCATGTTAGTGACTACGACATCGGGATTTTTCGGTATGAACTTTTAGGCAGATGCTTTAGGAAGGCTGGTTAGGTGAACCCCAAGCACTAAATGGTGATCCATGATGTGGCAGTCACAAACAAAATCAACTTTAAGAGTGAGAAAGAAAGATTTGAAATTACAATTAATTTTAGACTAATCAAATAGAATAGAAACTAGAAAATGATTACAATCTGGGGAAACAGCATATGTAAAACAGTTAATATTGTAATTAGTTATTTTGAGGACAAAAGAAGCAATAAAGTAAGTTTCACATGTTACCTTTTTACATTGAGGGTAGGGTGAATCTTCTAGAATATTTTGGAAATGTACAATATAAGCAGATTTAATTACAGTTATTTAAATGATGCATTTAAAATGATTGGTGATGATGATAAATGATGACTAAAAACATAAATGTTCAAATTACATGAAATGGTAACTAAGATACTAAATTTACTTAATCTACGTAATAAAAATGTTCACAACACTCACCCGATTCGGGGAAACACAGGCACTTAATTAAATTAAAACTTTATAGTTGTATGTAGATACTTGATTAACTGTACAAGAAGTACTACAGGAAATCTCAAATTAGAATATTTAATTTTGACCTTCTGCTGTCACTGTCGTAAAGGTAATGTCGGCCGGGCGCATCGCTCGCTCCCGGCGTCGGCGCAACCTGGCCTTATCGCTAGATGCAGCGGTGACGTAGTCCTTTATATTAGCGTCCAGTTTTAACTAATAGTAAATACGTTGATTCGATTCTGTTTGTTTGTAAGTTAAAAATGTTTCTTTTTATTTTGTTTATAGTGTTTTGATATTTTAAGTTAGTTTAATAGTTTTATGAGTTTTATGAGTTTTATGTTGTTTGTTAGTTGAATACATTTAGTATGATATTGTTTTATTAGTATTAATTGTATAGTTCTAGTTTTTAAGTTTAAATATGTAGGTTAATTTAATAAGAGTAACGGTAAACCGTTACATACCCCCTCTTTTAGGTCAGGATTTTTCCTAACAAAAGTAAAATCCGCTATCTCTGTTCACTGCTTAATTGGAATACTAATAACTTTCAGGCCTCGATCATAACATTCCTCCACCTTTCATTCATGCATCACGCAATTAAATTGGCAATTAACACTATATGTGTAACTGCGGCCATTCAGACTGAGTATTTTATAGAATTCAAATTAAAATACTCTCATATTTCTATTAATGGATCTTAAGTTATTCTAATAATCACTCCCAATCTCGAAGATGGTATGCCTACTGTCAGTTACATATTAATCTTGGTAGAAGATTTATGTATGTTAAAAATGATCCTACTCACTATAGGAAGTGCTTTACTGTCCGGTAGGGGCAGTAAAATAAGAAAGCAGACGTAAATTAGAAAGCGATAGCAGTAATATTAAGAAATCTTGAACGGAAGTTTGATTATTAGACAAATGGATTTGGTAGAGATAGTATTGGGGAATTAATATTTATAGTTAGTGATTTTAAAATCTTTAACATGCCAGTCTCCTATATTCTTGCCTTGCATGTCTTCAAGTTCGTAGGCCAGATTTGACTTTTTGGCAACTATTTTGCACTTAACAAACTTGTGAGCAAGTTTTTTCGAAAACATGCGGTCTCTGTCACTCTGGTAGAAAGTCTTTTTCCATACAATATCACCCACTTTAAAATCAATATCCTTACGGCGTAGATTGTAGTGACCGCTATTTCGAGAGTGAGCTTTAATTAGGCAAGACTGTACTCTATCGTAAACCTTTTTCGTGAATTTTCGGCGTACTCGTCCCTAGGGATAAATATGATGTCGTTAGTGACGTCTGCGTCGATATAATGTGAGCCGCTACTTACCAGCTCCCTACCATATACGAGAAATGCTGGTGTAAAACCGGTAACCTCATTGACCGATGTATTTATGGCAAACTGTATTTTTGCGATATTAGTATCCCATGACCTATGGTCATTCTCTATGTAGGATGATACAGCTGTCATAATAGTCTTATTATACCGCTCAACACTATTCACCTGGGGCGTATATTTAGTAGTAAACTGTACTTTGGGGACTTCATACTTGGTATATAGCCGTTTTAGGACGTTGCTCACGAATTGTTTCCCGTTATCCATTAGAACGGTACTGGGAATGCCATGTATAAGGAATACATCCTCCTCCAGTATCTTAGCTATCCTTTCAGAGGTTGCACGACGAATGGCAAAGAGTAGGCAATATTTTGTGAAGCAACATGTTACGACGAAAATGAACGTATTTTGATTTCTCGAGGGGGTCAGGGGACCTACAAGATCCATGCTCAATATTTGGAATGGGCGAGAGCAGTCTTTAGGACGGCCCATTAGTCCAAGAGTGGCATGAGTAGCATGTTTGTGGGCACTGCAAATATCACAGCTTGCCACGAAACTAGAGACATCACGATGCATATCTGGCCAGAAATATTTTAAAGAGAGACGTCTAAGTGTTTTAAAAACTCCAAAGTGGGCAGAAGTTGGTTCAGAATGGTTTTTGGTAATCAATTCCATTCTGAACTCGAGAGGAATGACCTCCTTCCATTCAAACTCTCTTGTTAGTGGATTTAAACTCTTTTTGTACCTAAACAATTTGCCATTAGTTACATTATAATTTAGAAAAGAAGTTGGGGCATTTTGGCAGCCATTATAGATATTTAAGAACCAACCATCCTGTGTATTATAGACGGGATCGGAGTTAGATGGGCCCTGATCTATTGCAGCTATTGGAACAGAACGAGACAGACTGTCAGGGACAACATTCTCTGAGCCACGTCGATGCTTGATCTCAAAGTTAAATGAGGACATGCGGAAACCCCAACGAGCCAGACGACCTGTGGGATTATTTAGGTTTAAAAACCACTTTAAGGACGAGTGATCGGTGTAGACTACGTACTTCTGGCCATTTTCTACGTAGCAGCGCCAGTGTTCGATAGCTGTAAGGACTGCTAAAGCTTCTCTTTCTGTAGCACTAAAGTTGCGTTCCTTGCTAGAAAGAGATTTACTCATGTAGGCAATCACTTTCTCCTCACCATGGATAACCTGCGTTAGAACGGCACCAACACCAAAGTCGCTTGCGTCAGTGTGCACTTGGAAGGGAAGAGTGTAGTCGGGACAAGAGAGGACTGGTGAAGGTATTAAAGCTTCTTTCAGAGTGCGGAAGGCTTTTTCAGCCTCAGAAGACCAACGAAATGGGGGAGAAGTTTTTGCGCTAGATGTCAGCTTGTTTAAAGGTGCAGCAATAGAGCTAAAATTGGCGATAAATCGCCGGTACCAAGAGGCTGTTCCAGTAAATCGACGTACCTCCTTGCGATTGGCGGGCGTAGGGTAGTTTACTATCGCCTCTACTTTTTCCGGATCTGGCTGTAGGCCATTAGAGTCCACTACGTAGCCTAAGTACTTTAGCTTATTTCGGAAGAATTTACACTTTTTGTAGCTAATGGTAAGGTTTGCCATGCTCAGTTTTTCGAGAACACGAACTAGCAGCGAGATGTGCTGTTCAAAGGTTGGGGAAACTATAATAATGTCATCGATGTAGACGAAGACCTTATGCTCAAACTCTGGACCGTAGAACAACATGTCCACCAAACGCTGTTGTGTTGCCGGAGCGTTGGTAAGACCGAACGGCATTGAAGTGAATTGAAATGTTCCTCTAGATGGTATGTAGAAAGCGGTCTTACACTTGTCTTCCTCTTTAATAGGAATTTGCCAAAAACTTTTGGATAAATCTAAACTAGACAGATACTTAGCGTCCCGCAGATTGTCGAGTATTTCCGAAATATACGGTATACTATACGCGTCTTTAGTTGTAACGGCGTTCAGCTTACGGCTGTCTAAACAAAAACGTAATTCACCGTTCTTCTTAGGCGTTAAAAGAACGGGAGACGACCAAGGGCTTTCGCACGACTCGACCACGTCTTCTCGTAGTATTTCATCGAGTTGCTCAACCAGAACGCGCTGTTTTTCGGGAGACATTCTGTAGTATCTCTGACGAATGGGTGTGGCATTTCCAATGTCAATACTGTGAGTTATTAGAGAAGTACGGCCAAGACCGCGCTCTTCGTATGAAATTTCACGGAACTGTGAAATTATGAGATCAGTAGTAACTTTTTGTTCGGTAGATAGATGGTCATAGTCGCATATCTGTATAGGGGAGTCAAATGACATAGCACATAGGGTGTCATTGTCTCTAACCATCGTGACTGAGTCCAAATGTTTAGGAAATAAGTCAAATAGTCGCCAAAAATCCATACCTAAGATGAATGGGTTTTGAATTTCCGGTACAATATAAATTCTCAAAATATGTAGCTGATCTATAAATGAGACAGGCAAGTTAATAATACCAGCACTTTTTAGTTTTTGTCCTCCTGCAGCAACAAAGTGTAGTGGTTCATTATTCTCAAGTGCAAAACCGGCATCTAAGAAACACTTGTGATGGTTTTTCCCTAGAATAGTAACACTTGAACCAGTATCTAATAGTCCATTTATAGTATTACCATTAATGTTGACAGCTACGTATGGTCTGCTAGTGAAATGTTCATGTTTATTTTGTGAATCGTGGATTGAAGTGACCGAATAGCATGAGATAAATTTTGATACGAAATCAAGCCAAGATTTCCATTCTGCCTTATCAAAGTTATTTTTAGACTTACTGTTAGCTTCTTCGACACTACAATCCACTGTATTTAGTTTTTTGTGTTACAATTAGTGCAGTCAGGGTAGCGAATACCTTTTTTTCCACATTTAAAGCATATAGGGAAATGTGCTTGTGTACACTCTTTTAGTGTATGCGTGTCACAGCGACATCTCGGGCAATACCTGCGTGTTACTTGAACACGGTTGGAGCAACTAGGTGTGACTTGCACAGCGTTCGTAGTGTTAGATTTTTCATGAGTAGTTTTAGGTTTATTGTAGTTATAATTATTTGAATAATTTTGTCGTTTATTAGTATAGTTAGTGTACTTATGCTGCTTAGCATAAGCAAATTCTGGAGCTAGTGTTTCTGAAGAAGCCCTGGGTGGTTCACGAAACAAAGAAATTCTCGACTGGATACTTTCGTAGTTAGAACACATGGTTTTTAACGAGTCTAGATCCTTGATTTCGGATGAAACAGCCAGGGTACTTGCGTAGCAAGGCCGGATGTTATGCAGGATGATTTCAAGCTTGTCACCTTCAGACAGCGGCTTAGACAATCTTGAAAACATACCATGCATTATAGCCAGGTAGATAGATATGTTTTCTTGTTCACCTTGAGTGCGAGATCTAATTTCAGCCAAAAGGCGGTAGTCGTAATTCTGTTGCCTGAAATCTTGTTTTAGTAGAACTACAACATCCTCCCAAGTATGAACTTTCTCCCTTATGCAGCGGAACCAATGTAACGCGTCATCCGTGAAAATTTGGTAACCAAACTTCAACAACCGATCCTTAGAGATATTCCTCGCGTCCACAAATTCGTCCACCTTTTGTATAAAAGACAGCACGCAGGATTCACCTGAATATTTCAGCTTAGCTAGGTCAGAAGTCAGGTTACGATCGCAGGTTACTAAACCAGTTTCTAGTTCTGAGCTAGACCCTAAATTCGAATTTGGTCTCAGAGCTGTGATGTCTTTGTACTGGTTGTTGAAATTAACGCAATTAGTTCTGTGTTGTTCAGCTATTGTAGGATCAATACTAGACAGCCTATTAATTCTGTGGTATATGTGATGAAGTAAATTTTCAGTGCGCGAAAACAAGTTCTTTTCAAATTTGGTTTTTAGGGCCGTAATCATAGTTTGTGATTTTAGCAGACTGTCTTTGACAGCTAGAAGGTCAACCGTAGGTTCTAAGTGAGATTCCAAGATATCTTCAGAAGGTATATTTAGTTTTACAATTTGACTACGTAGATCTTGTACAGATCCAGTTGTACCGCCTCTAAGTATGACCTCGTACTCGAGTTCGGACTTTTGGAGCGACAAAAATTTGATCGGATACGACATGGTGCTAGTTTCACAATATTTAAAATTAGAATAGGGTGTGTGTTGCGATTTCAACGATTGAAAAGCAGTTATAATAGTGTTGCCAAGTATGTGGAAAACAGTGATTCAATAAGAAATTACACAATAAACACTATGGGTAGACACAGTATTTACGAATTTGAGTAGGACAACAATAGAATTAATTTATATCCACGTACCTGCAACTGCTCAAATCAACTTAATTAACTTAAACTATGAAATAACTACATTTGATGAGATTACAATGAGATAAAATAGAAGTGATTGTAATACTAACTAGAAAAACAACCAACACCAAAGAAAACCAAAAAAAATGCAAAGGACCTGTTTCTGTAATGCTCAGCTCAGTAAATACCTGGAGTGGGCGCCATTGTGACGTTTAGTATCTCAAGTAGGATATGATCTAGAAAATTAAAAATGCCGGAGTAAAATATACTTAATTAATTTATTATAATTACAAAAAAAATTACTAAGGGTCGCGGGTAATTTAAATTATTGGCTGAGCATACGTCCACGTGAAACAAGTCCTTTTATAGGGGACACTTCCCTGCACTGCTCGGTTCCTGGGGGCCGCTGGTGTCGCTTCCTGGGTCCTTGGTCCAGATCGCGGGATTTGCGGGGCTGGCCGGGAATGTGCGGGAGCATGCGCAACAGGTCGTAGTGGGTCTATATTGAACCCCAGACTTGGTCCCTGAAATTCCCGGGAAATTGCCATTTCATGAAAAGTCCAATTTCATGTTAGTGACTACGACATCGGGATTTTTCGGTATGAACTTTTAGGCAGATGCTTTAGGAAGGCTGGTTAGGTGAACCCCAAGCACTAAATGGTGATCCATGATGTGGCAGTCACAAACAAAATCAACTTTAAGAGTGAGAAAGAAAGATTTGAAATTACAATTAATTTTAGACTAATCAAATAGAATAGAAACTAGAAAATGATTACAATCTGGGGAAACAGCATATGTAAAACAGTTAATATTGTAATTAGTTATTTTGAGGACAAAAGAAGCAATAAAGTAAGTTTCACATGTTACCTTTTTACATTGAGGGTAGGGTGAATCTTCTAGAATATTTTGGAAATGTACAATATAAGCAGATTTAATTACAGTTATTTAAATGATGCATTTAAAATGATTGGTGATGACGATAAATGATGACTAAAAACATAAATGTTCAAATTACATGAAATGGTAACTAAGATGCTAAATTTACTTAATCTACGTAATAAAAATGTTCGCAACACTCACCCGATTCGGGGAAACACAGGCACTTAATTAAATTAAAACTTTATAGTTGTATATAGATACTTGATTAACTGTACAAGAAGTACTACAGGAAATCTCAAATTAGAATATTTAATTTTGACCTTCTGCTGTCACTGTCGTAAAGGTAATGTCGGCCGGGCGCATCGCTCGCTCCCGGCGTCGGCGCAACCTGGCCTTATCGCTAGATGCAGCGGTGACGTAGTCCTTTGTATTAGCGTCCAGTTTTAACTAATAGTAAATACGTTGATTCGATTCTGTTTGTTTGTAAGTTAAAAATGTTTCTTTTTATTTTGTTTATAGTGTTTTGATATTTTAAGTTAGTTTAATAGTTTTATGAGTTTTATGAGTTTTATGTTGTTTGTTAGTTGAATACATTTAGTATGATATTGTTTTATTAGTATTAATTGTATAGTTCTAGTTTTAAAGTTTAAATATGTAGGTTAATTTAATAAGAGTAACGGTAAACCGTTACATACTTATTTACCTGTCAAAAAGTGATGGATGTTTTATCCACATTTTGTCACGCGATAAACCTAGTCATATTACGTCCCCAGAGAGTGTGGAAACGATAGGCAGCTGAGTATAATGAATACTGTGGTTTAATTATAAGAAATTATCAGAAAATATTACCAGCTCCTTTATTTACCTCTCTTCAGAGACTAATATTTTCAACCTTATTTAGATAGCTTGGATAATTGTCGAGGCTCTGGGAAAGATGTGTAAACAAAAAGCCGGGTCGGTGTCGCACAATTTTGTCGTATTATTTACTTACTGCCAGAAGGCATGTTTTATCCGCAAAACAACAATTTATCTGAACCAACACGAGGAGTCTGGCGTAATGACGGAATATTCCGATCGTGGGGCAATTACTCTGAAAGTTTTAATACGTTTGTGAGCAATGTTCGATGGTTTGCGGTAGGCTAGCATTGAGTTTGTTACTTTGGGACGCTTTTCAATAAGATTGCACTTAATTATTTTTTTATCAACGGTAACTTTTCCATTACGTCACGACAATTGAATATTCATGACTTTTTTTCACAGTTTCAATAAAAGCAGATTCATGTAATAAACAGTTGAAATAGTACATTACTACAGAGGCCGGGAAGTAGGAGGTCATATAGACGGCCGAGCGAAGCAAGGCCGGATAGTTACGAGGCTGGCAACCCCACTTCACGCCGAGGTTTGTATAGTGCTTTTCTCAAACATATAAATAGTTCATAAAAAAATTAAAACAAAAATTACAACGTCAAATACGTACTAGTGTGCATAAACATTAAAAGTAACCTACAGTGCTCAGTCAACCGCGCTGTGCCGGGTGCGCCCCGCGGTGCGCCGCCCCGTGCTACACCGCCTGCGATCTAAGTTGCGCTACGCACCCCTAATAACTTCTGCCCTCCTGGTACCCTGGATGCACGGCTTAGTATATTAAAAAAAAACAGCTATTTAGCCTATTCAATAAACATAGCCGCCATGTTTACATGAAAATCAAAAAAAAACTACTTCCCGGCCTAGGCCTTCAATTTTGTATGAAATTCCTTTACAGTTCTCTCGTGTTCGGCCCGCAACGTGATACTTTGAGGCCTAAAATAACGAACATAACGCCAACATTCCATTGCATGTTTGAGAAATAGTACATTGTAGCCCAGGTACAGAAAGTAAGCAACAGATGGACGAGTTAGTTCGCGGGCCGAGCCGCAGGTGAGGACCGCGAAGATACGAGTCCATCTATTGCACTTTCTACCGAGGCAATACTATGTGCTTTTCACGCCTAATGTAAGGAAATAAAACAGGTTAGGACATAATACACAGTTTAATTAAAAGTTAAATTCCGAATTACCGACTTTGCCGTATCCTGAATTTCAGGCGGTGTAAGATCCATATCTGTACTTGTATCACTCATTTTTGTTGAATATCGTACAAATTTCCAATCAAAAGTTCAAAAGTTTAGCGTTTGTTTCCAATTAAAAGAACAGAAGTAATTTTCATTCCCGCCTTTTTAACTTTTTTAATTTTTACCTTATTTAAAGATGCAAAGGCGTTTTTCACGTACGCCTTAAAAACTTACATAAAAACACGTTTACAATCGCAAAAATACACTTTCACTGAGCGAATTTGACGTTTTAATTTTTTAATTAAACGTTCTAATGTCATATTTGTCAAACATTTTTTTATTTATTTCCGAACGAGTTACTAATGTCATAAATAACCGACCAATAGCAGAGTAGAAAGTAAACTGGTCTAAAAACACTCCATTTTACTTTGCAACTCAACATTGTTGGACTGTTTTTGTGTTGTACTACTAAGAGCAACTTTCTATTCTGATTTCGATCCTTCTTTGGCCATATTTCCGAGCAGTGGCGTGAAAAATATTTTTTCTCAAAAATGTCCGGAAATGTTGACATTCCTATCTACATATTGAGACGCGAAGTACATAGTTTACTGACAGTTCTCAAATTAAAAAAAAAAGCATTGCGTGCTCGCAAATTCCATTACTATCTAGCTTGTAACTTTTTTAAAAGTGAAAAGGGCCATAATAAAATGAGGGCACAAGTCTTATACATCCAAATTTTACTCGAAACATAACTTTTCTATTTGCGCCTGGAATAGCTTGTTTTTTTTAAAACAAAAATTGCGTTTCTCCTTGTCATAAAGAAAAAGGCGGTAAGGAGTGATGGTTTTTTCACATGAAGTTTCTGTTAGTATGCAATTCCAAAAATGAGTTCAAGGGATGAAGATTTGACTCCAACACAATTTTTTTCTTGCGATTTTTGAGAAAAGCACTATGTTTGCCTCGGCAGGAACAGCAATTGCGGGCTTCGTATTTTTAAACGGACTCGCAAGCTCGTCCGTTTAATCCAATACTCGGCCCACAATTGCCTACTTCCATGCCTAGGCAATAATGTACTATTTCTCAAAAATGTCCGGAAATGTCGACATTCCTATCTACATATTGAGACGCGAAGTACATAGTTTAATGACAGTTCTCAAATAAATAAAAAAAAACATTGCGTGCTCGCTACACAAGCCCGCAATGTTGCATACAAATTCCATTACTATCTAGGTTGTAAGTAACTTTCTAAAAAGTGAAAAGGGCCATAATAAAATGAGGGCACAAGTCTTATACATCCAAATTTTACTCGAAACATAACTTTTTTATTTGTGCCTGGAATAGCTTATGTTTTTTTAAAAACAAGAATTGCGTTTCTCCTTGTCATAAACAAAAAGGCGGTAAGGAGTGATGGTTTTTTCACATGAAGTTTCTGTTAGTATGCAATTCAAAAAATGAGTTCAAGCGATAAAGATTTGACTCCAACACAATTTTTTTCTTGCGATTTTTGAGAAAAACACTCGCAAGCTCGTCCGTTTAATCCAATACTCGGCCCGCAATTGCCTACTTCCATGCCTAGGCAATAATGTACTATTTTTGAATAGCTATAGAAATTACCAATATGTAAGCCAACAATAGTACATTACTGCACAGACCGGGAAATAGGCCGTTGCGGGACGAGTAGAGTTAGCGTAGCCGAGACGCAGTCGAGGCCGCGATACTCGTATATACGAGTCCAGCAACCGCCCTTCCCGGTCGAGGCTTGTATAGTGCTTTTCTCCAAGATGTGAGGAAATTTAACACAGTTGTTAATAATATTAAAAAAGAACAGAAACGTACGATTTAGTATGACACTGAAATAAAGCATTAAATAAAATCACAAATTATTTAAACGTAATAAATTCAATTTGAATAAAATATAGTTTAAACTATAAAAAAATTATTACGCGTTTATGTTATTTCCGCAATTTATTTTGTTTATGAACGCAATTTCTATTTAAAAAAAGTCAAACTATTTGACACACTTTTAAATACGTTGTAAATGCTGTTTGAAAAGGCTTAACTTTTTAGTCTATGACATTTAAAAAGTAAAATATACAAGGAAGAATTTTGATTGCACGAGTGTTTGGCTGTTTGGAGATAGTTATCCTAGTCCAAACATGGTTTTAAAAAGTAAATCACCAGGTACGTAATGAAATTTCATACATTTTTCGCGGCCGCTACCGTTGGTAAATAATAACTTTGTTTTTTTTTTAACTTAGAACTTCGCGGGCTGATTTGACAACAGTAAGGTTAACATTTCCGAGCATGTGGGAGAAAAAATTTGCTCATATCTCTTTGTAGAAAAACAGAATGAAACATGGAGTTTATATGGCCTAACCATGGTCGACCTGTTATATGACGTCACAGTTCACGCCTTTTTATTTACTTTCATCAGCGGGCCTAGTATGGCGGCGTCTATATCGCGCGTCAAATGTGGATAAAGCATCCGTCACTCTCGTACTTATCTACGTGTCAGAAGGTGACGGATGCCTTATCCAAACTGTCACACGATAAACGCAGCCATATACCCCAGAAAGATAAAAAAAGATAAAGATAAAAGAAATTTATTCAGTAAGTAGGCCGCACGGGCACTTTTACACGTCAAGAATCTACCAGCGCTTCCCAAGAGAAGACCACTGCCGAGAAGAAACGCCGCAAGAAACTCAGCAGTCAGTCATTTTTTAAACATATTTCTTATTACAATGGTACTACTTAGTCTAGCATTATATAAAGCTATAAATATTAAATTAAATATAGTATTAAATAACATGCGTAGTTCAGCAGGAAAACATGCCAATTAAGAATCTTACGGGAGAGATAGAGAAAAAAAAAAACACATACTTATGTGTATATAAGATGGTGCGAGACGACCACATAAAAGTTTCGATATGTTTTCCTACATCAACGGTGTCCCCTAGACAAGATAAAGATTTTGCATTTGAATAAATTATTATTGACTAAGTTTCGGATTTAGGCCATGCATTTTTGTCTGTTAGATAGTCCTCGATCCTATAATACGCTTTAGACATTAACGACCTTTTCAAGTAACTTTTAAGTGCTGGAAAGGGTAACTTTAAAACTTCGTCAGGTAATTTATTATACAAATGAATGCATTGACCAACGAAGAAGAAAGGCTTTTTAGTTCCTCTTGTACAGTCTGTGAGCACTCGAAGATGCTTCAGGTTTGTATTTCTTTCTCATCACTCTTAATAAGAGCGTATGAGATCGAGTGAGAGACAAGTACAAACCCCAAGCACCTTATAAGAGTTATCGCACTGCAGATTGTTTATTTAATACGGAACAATTAAAAAAAGAAGTCGGTTATCACTTTTCTCTTAGAATCTGTCGATTTTTCCGGGATAAAAAGTATTATACCTATATGTTCGACTTCGGGGCTCAAGCTATCCCCAAACTAATTTTGATTCAAATCACTTCGGTTGTTTAGCTGTGAAAGCAACACAAACAAACAAACTTTCGCATTTATAATATTAGTATGGATACGGCCTTTGTTGTTCAGGGTATATCCATGCTAAAGTAATGTTTGCTTGGAATCTATTCTACTTTATCTTACATCGATATCGGAATCAAACTGTTTTCGATGTGACCGCTTTTTTCTCAAGTAAATAAGGCCTACCATAGCGTCAACACTACCACATAATACAATACGATTACAATATGGAAGACAATGAAAGTCCATACATATTTTTCGACAATAATTTGCCAAATTTATTTGTCAGGATCGTAGCAGGTGGAAAGAAGTGGTCTCTGCCTACCCCTCTGGGAAACAGGCGTGATTTAATGTATGTATGTATGTATGTATGTAATTTAACAAACTTGGTTCGATTTTACATTCGATGGCTGATACCGCTACACTGTAAAACAGTGGTTTTCAAACGTTTTTAGCGATGGAACCCTTTTTAACCACTTTATTTTTTACGGAGCCCCAAATGAGGCAAAACCAGTCTGGGGAAAAAAAAAGTTCCTTTGAATTACTTTACGATTTTTCGGACAGAGCCCTTGTAGAGGCTTGCAGAGTCCTAGGGCTCCGCGGAGCACACTTTAATAGCTGCTTATATCAAAATGGTTAAAGCGGTATTTAAGATCATCTAGGATCTTTAAGAGCCCTTCATATACTTACATAGAAAACATCCAAGATTACATACATACATACATAATCTCAAGCCTTCGTTCCCAGAGTGGGGTAGGCAGAGCTACAGAATTACAAACATCTCTAAAAACTTGTTGATAATTCTATAACCTCAATTTGCACAATTAGGCTAAGATGTTTACCAGCGTATTAGTGACAGGTTGCAAGCCCATCGCCTAACAGTACTACAAGCCTTTATTCCCTTAGTCGTCTCTTACGACATCCACGGGAAGACATGGAGTGGCACTATTCTAACTCGGCAACCACACGAGGCGAGGATAAATATTCATAATCTCAAAATATTTGCCTTTACTGGGGATCGAACCCGAGACCGTTAGCTTTGTAAGCAGGGTCATTGACACCACTAATTAGGAAAGGTATCAATACCAAGCAATAACGACGGAACATTTAGTCGATGTTACCTCTAAACCCGCAAACACACTGAGAGCGGAGGCGGCGCGTTTTTTTTAATGCATGGAGTGAGGAAACAAAGACATTTGTAAACTCAAGATTGCAATCCCGAGACTGCAAAATACGTTACCAAACACTGGGGACTTAGATGCAATACATACATATATGTAAGTCATTTAACCGGTTGTGTAATGGTGCTTCCACACCGGGGTTACATTACATTAGGAAATATTTTATAACATTTAAAAACACGTACATTCGACAACATACTTATATTTAATAGGCATTAAGTTCAACTTTTGTACTAAAAAAAAATACATGTTGTATGGTTGTAATGTTTCATTAAAGATAAAGATAAAGAGACATTACGTTAAAGTATAACATTTTATAACAGCTCGACGTGTAAATCCCATACACTGTATCACAAAAAAAGTGTTTTCGAGTAATTGGCCCTTTTAAGTTTTGTTAAATTTTAACGAGTTTAAGACACATGTGCAATTTAAACGGTAGTGTGTGGTATCATTAGATAGGTATTTTGACTGGCTATCCAGCCATCCAATTTCTATCACATTACTACTGCAAGTTTTAGAGCCTTGAACCAAAAGGAGTATTGTCACAACTATGCGACAAGAATAGTGCGATGATTGTTACGGCAAAATACTGTATCTATGTTTACAGTGTATTGTCTAGTTAAATCAACATAAAAATACTTGCTGCTTTAGCCTGTATTTAACACAGGAACTAGCCACACTTGCCGCCGTCAATCGGCCCACTATGGGCCCATTGAACAAGCAAGCGAACGTCCAATAACAGGCGAGCTCTCATCCTTCCCCCTGCACATAGCTCGCCTTCTCTAGCTACTGGCCTTGCAATTTTGGTTTTACCTAACACTGTACCGCAGATCGACCATAATTTTTTAGTAAAAACACTGTATTTAAAATTACAGTGTTTTGTCAATTTAGACCCTAAATATTTGTAAAATACAGTGTTTTTTATTTACTTATATCTCAGTAACTATAAAGAAATTTAAGTAAATTTCTCTACAGCTATATAGACTAAAGGACGAGTACTCCATAGAACGTTGTTGAATCAAAACACTGTATCTTAAGTTACAGTGTTTTGGATTTACACGGCAGAGCTGTGTGGGAACACCATAACCCCGCACCGGAACTTAATAATGCGAACACTGTGTGTTGCAAAGGGAAAGATGGTGGTATCGGTCCGAACGGACCCAGCGTAAAAAGATCCTATTCTAAAAACGCTTCCGCCTTGCTTTAGGCACGCTGTGAATCGCACCGCCACCGCCATCAGTGTGTTTGTGCCTTTAATGGACACGGCCAATTTGGGTCCTACATATCCTAATAGGGTGCCCAGGGTCTTCCTCCGATTGACAGGGTGCTAACGAGGTTATCAGCGGACGCGATGTACATTCGGCCAATAATTAAATGCCAGGGCCACAGCTGTTAGACGTGTGACGTGTCCCAAATACCAGGCATAAAATGCCGCCGCGAAAAATAATTGCATCATTAATTTGAAATTGAACTTACAAAACACAGAAATACAATATTTGCAGAATAGGAATGTACAGAGGCGAAATTATCGTTTTAAGGGGTCTCTTCCAGCTAACCGTTGGGTGATTGAGAAAAATAAGAAAAGTAGAATGTGGCAACGAGTAGACATAAGTACACAAACAAAGTTCGTAAACGTATTCGTACATGTTAGAATTGGCTGAATAAGGCCTGAGGGGCCTGCCATTATTCGGGTAATGTACTTACTTAAGTTAATAAAACGATACAAAATATCCGCTGGGGAGTGTGGCGATATTTTATAAAAATAATAATTCTGGTAGCAATTTTTCCAGTCGCGATTTTTCCGATTCGTGATTTTTCCGAATGTCTTTTTTTCCCATTCTTATTTTTTTCTGGTCGCATATTTACCATTCTGGTTATTTTCCAGCCTCAAATTCCACCATTGTAATTAGGCCGAAATAGGTAGGGTATGTTAGTTTTGCAGCAGGCCCGGAGGGCCTAACCACCCAGAAGTAGGAGCTCCGCGCTAGCGGAGCTCCGTCGACTCTGCGAAAATAATATAACTATTCAGATAAATAAATACACATTGGGAAATTATGATAATGGAAATATTTCTACTCAGATAAAAATCTTTGGAAAAATAAGCAACTGAAAAAGTAGACTGGTAAATTCTGCGAATGGAAATATCGCTTGCAGCAAAATTCGATTTTCGGAAAGTCCGGAAATTAAAATTTGGTACAGAGGTTCCTTTCATGATGTAAGTGAGCACTAAGAAAGGATTTTCCGAAAATCGACACCCAACGGGAAGAAATAGGGGGAGTAGCAGGAAACTAGTTCTACGCGTACAAAGTCGCGGGCGTCCTCTAGTATGTAATAAGACTTTTATAATTTACTCGCTGTTGCCCGCGACTCCGTCCGCGCAGAAAAATATAACATAGCCTATGTTACTCAGGGATAACGCAGCATTCTAATGGTGAAAGATTTTTTGAAATCAGGCCCGTACTTTTTGAGTTTATTCGTTACAAACATACAGAATACAAATCTTTCCTCTTTATAATATTAGTGTAGATTAATGAATCATAATAATTTCATAAAGTCGCACAAAGTATAATATGAAACTGTACATAATTCCTTATGATATTACTAGCATACTTATTTTAAGACATACCTTTACCCGTGTCCTAACCTAACGCACTCGTGTGATAACCGCTCTGAGGGCCCTGCCAAGATGCTTAACGCTAACTAGCGTTTCTATTCGATTCGTTTTTAAACCAATCGCGTCACTGGTAGATGACGGGGTACGAAAAGTCACGTGGTCTACCAGCGACGCGATTGGTTTAAAAACGCAACGAATAGAAACGCCAGTTAGCGCAATGCATCTTGGCAGGGCTGATTATGCGACGATGTATTAACTACCTACTATATTAGCTGTGTCGGTGACGTACTTTAGGACAGATTGACAGGTTACTGATTACCTTATCAGCCCGTCAGCTGCAGCGTGTGATGACAATGGATCCAATCATTAGACCCTGCGGACCCTTAACTTTCCGTGACCCACGTTAAATTATATTTGTGCCATTATTTTATAAAAATTAGGAAGTTCGTACGGAGCAAATTAAATAATGCATTTTTTTTTATGGCAAGGAGAAATCACGCGAGCTTTCAGGCCACCTGATGGTAAGTGGGATCTGAGACCTTTGAAACCTCAAGACCACAATCTCAAACCTGCAATCCTAAGACTTCAAATGCGTTGCCAACCCTGAGGACTAAGATGGAATGCCTCTATGATAGTAATTTCACCGGTTGTCTTATCCCCACACCGGAACACAGCAATGAGAACTCTACTGCTTGGCGGTGGGTTAATGGATAAGATTGGTGGTAGCTAGCTATCCGCATAAACTAAAGTGTAAGGTGAGTGTGTGTGTGTGTGTGTGTGTGTGTGTGTGTGTGTGTGTGTGTGTGTGTGTGTGTGTGTGTGTGTGTGTGTGTGTGTGTGTGTGTGTGTGTGTGTGTGTGTATGTGTGTGTGTGTGTGTGTGTGTTTAGGTTAACTACTTTTATGGACTCAACACCGTGCATTTATTTTATGCTTACTCGTGACCTGTTTTAGGCATCGAGACACTTAAATGTAATATTATATGTATATTAGTCATACCAGACAGTGCGTCACTAACTTTCCTGTAATTATTAACATCAAGAGAAAGGATTAACCAAACTTAGTACTATTGTGTAATAAACTAACGTAAATAAACTACTTCAAAATACCTTAGGATTTCTCTCTCTCTACGCTCCTCGAACTACCAGCATCAGCTACCATCAATACAGCGTACTGTACAGATCTAACGGACTATACACTACTATATAAAGTGTTTACATACAAAACTAGATTTTTTCATGTTGGGTCCATTTATGGAATTCAACATTAATACAATTAAAAATTAAAACTAAACGTATTTAAATTAAAATTAAACTAAGCTACTCAAATATAAAAGATATAAATAATAATCACCACTATAAAAAGAACACCCCCTTTAGCAGGTCCGCTCGCGGCATGTTCCCCATGACACTGGCTGCATTACCTCTCTGGATAGATAGCCCGATCCTTTGGGAGAGGTAAGCATGAGCTCTAGGATCTCCGGAGGATTCTATGAGCCGAGAGGACAGGGCCTTAATAAAGCTTTTCACATCAGGTGACCAAGGTCCCATGGTTTCCACTGCAAGCGCCACAAATTCGTAATTATTTAATAATGACAAATATTTGCGGCGCTTGAGTGTTTGGGCCTGATCAGCTGCTGCACCAGCCCGATTACGGGTTGACTGGACGTGGGAAAGGGCGAATGTGTCAACGCACGTCACGTCCCACACCAGTGCCCTAACTAGTTTTCACGGCACCAATGTAGCTCCGTCTGGTCGCTTGCCATCGTCTCTATGCAATCCTGCAGGTTCCAGGACAGCTGGTATAGAGGCAGTGGCAAGCGAACGACGGATCAGATCATTAATTGTGCCGTGACGGTACAAACGGCCGGCACTTCTGAAGCATGAAAGGCCATGTCGTCCCAGCTCACTCACTTCCTTCCCGCACGCGCAAGTATGAGGTTCACAGAGTCTAGCCCCAAGCCGCAAGTTTATTGCTATGCGAAAGCTGCTTGAGTCCAAGACTGTGCCTATATTGCGGGAAGGAAGAGCGTGGAGCCAGTGACCTGATTCGCCTGCTGAGACAGCGAGGAGACGGGCGCGATCTGAATCGTCCGGACTATTTTCTATGAGAGATGGATGAATTGATATGAGGCGAGGTGTATCCCATGCTCTCTGGATATGCCTCTTGACTGGCATATCCACTCCCGGACACGACTCACACCAAGCATCCCTAGCCTACACCAGGTTCGCAATCTCAACGTCAAGTATCTGTGGTTTACCGGAGATGTCCATGTTGATGGGGGGTGAGAGAGTAACCACTTTGTCAGTCAGTTTCAATCTAATTTAATTACAATTACACATGCGTATATATACAATGTTAACTTACTACAGTACTAACTAATGTGCACTAGATACACGTACAGATAATATCTTATCTAAATGCAATTCATCAATACGTGAATTGATAACAATTACGAAACGTGCCTACCGGCACAGTACTCCCCCCAAGAGAAAATAAATACAAATTAAAAGGATATTCTCCAGTACAATAAGTTCCTACTGAAATATTTTCGATGGTATGACTGTGTAAAGTGTGCCGTTATGGGCAATATATTTCATTAAAACAATCATTTATACCAAATATTCATCGACTCTTTATCGGTAATTGGCGTGGGGTAGCAAGTGTTTCCTCAGTTAGCGGATTTCGTGGCTCATTGTCTGAAAACCTAAGAAATCAATTCGCATTAGTTAGAGGTAAACATACTTCTTCATGACCGTTGCATGAAGGCACAATACTTCTTTTCAATTTCTACGAAATTCTTGGTTCCTTGAACGATAACCTAAGAAATATTCGTATTGGAGATATTGTTTAAACATCTTCTTGGCCGTTGCATGAAAGCACAAACTTTTCTCAGTTGGCGACATTCTTGGCTCATTGACCGATAACCTAAGAATAAACTGTCATTTGAGATATTAAACATCTTCACGGCATTGCATGAAGGTAAAACAAAAACTTCTGAAATCGAAACTATTACACAGTCAACCGAATAAATATTTACAAAAACAAAATAATAATTACCATACTATGTTCTAATTGCTAGTTTCCTCTCGAACTTGACCTTGATTTACGAAGAACGCCTACTAGTCACATTCTGCATACCGCTGCGCCGGCGCTCGTGCCGTAGCTCATTTTTGTCAAATTGCATTCTTGCGAGTTGTGACGCGACGCTAGCTAAGCAGTTTGTAAAATCATCTGTTTTGTTTTGCTGATTGTTTACAGCTGATATCTCTGTTCTTTGTTCTTTTAGTGTTCTCATAAATTTTATCAGCGACTTGACACATTTTGTCTATTGAAAACGAATCCGTAATAATTTGCGCTCCTTGATACCTTCTAATTTGCTGGCTTAATTTTCCTCCTGCTTCTTGTATTGATTTCTTCTTCTTGCGGCAGGACAACGGCGTTAATGTTACTTGTCGGGATGGTGTTCTTCTTCGGGGTCACCACTGTACCGGTGGTTACCCTCTATTGGTGGGTCGTCAGGCAGGGTAGCGGCGATCATTGTTCAGACGGAATAGTGTTCTTTGTCGGGGTCACCACTTTACCGGAGGTAACCATGTTGATGGGGGTGAGAGAGTAACCACTTTGTCAGTCAGTTTCAATCTAATTTAATTACAATTACACATGTGTATATATACAATGTTAACTTACTACAGTACTAACTAATGTGCACTAGATACACGTACAGATAATATCTTATCTAAATGCAATTCATCAATACGTGAATTGATAACAATTACGAAACGTGCCTACCGGCACATGTGGTATAAATTTAAAAGTTTGGCACAGCATGCTTGACTAAGGCACTATCTATTTTATTTTCACAAAGATAAGGCATACAGCACACAGACCACCTGATGGTAAGTGAGTAATGGTAGATGTGAGACTACAATGTAAAGACTGCAATCCCAACACTGCAAATCCGTTGCCAACCGTAAGGATGCCTCTAAAGGCCCAGACACACCGGACGCGTGCGCGTAGACGTGACGTGCGCATGCGCTTTCCATTGTGTTGTATAGTGACATGTTGTATGAGAATTCATACACTGCAGTGAAAAGCACACGCGCACGTCACGCTAACCGCACGCATCCGGTGAGGCTGGGCCTTAATGCCTCTATGCTAGTAATTCCACTGGTTGGTTGTCTTATCCTCACACCGGAACACAACAACGCGACCACTGCTGTTTGGAGGTTAGTGAAAGGATAAGATGATGCGCAACGTCCTATCACCACGAACAAAACACAATATTCGCATTCGCCATTCCAATTGACTATGCACGATTGTGTCGAAGTACGCGTAAAATGAAGTAGGTAGGTAGGAAAGTTAGAAGCTTCTTTCTACTTGGTAAGACTTATCGCTTTAGATATGTTATTTGTTTGACGATATAGCTCTTGCAATTCACGATGGCGAGTGAGATAGAGCTAGAGAGAGATAGAGCTCTTATTTACTAGACGGTAATGGTGGCCGAGTTAAAATCAAAACGATCACAATACGAATGAGGAGTAAACAATTAAGTCACCTTCTTTAGTGGACCATTACCTCAAAAGCAACTAGCCGTAACTTATTAGAATCCATTTCGTTTAAAACTTTTAGTCGTATACACAAAGTTCAAAGTAAAGTAAAACTCATTTGGATTTGCTACATTAAAGTTGTAAACAATGTATAAGGCTAGTAAAATTTAAATTGTGGTCCGTACCCAAAATAAATAAATAAAGGACACCGATTTAAATTCATACTCTGTTGTTTTAAGTTAATGCACGAAGGACAAACTGGATCCTTATTTAACATTGACTTTACTCCTATTTTTGTATTTAGTATTTTATGAGCCCGGTTTCCGCAACTCGACGTCTAGCGCCTATTTTGCGTGTGGGTGGGATTACCACATATGATCAGTCAAGACATCCCAACTCCTCGAGGAAGCCCACCAAACCTTTAATGTCGGTGATTGCCTCGGAGAGACACCTCAGCGAACCGAGGTGTTTAGCCCTGTACTGCGCCACCTCGGGGCAATTCAGCACTACGTGGGCGGCTGTCTCTTCTGCCTCCATACACGCACGGCACAGAGGACTATGTAACACCTAAATTAAAAAGATTTTTGTGTTAAATGGTCCATGCCCAGTTAAAACACTAGCTAGCTCCTATTGTAATCGCATTGTTTACGATATGTTAGAACTTATTAACTTGAAATTAAAGGCGGCCGAGTCATAAACAATAGTATTGCAAAAGGGGTAATAATAAATGAATACGTTGAACTGCAGGTGAAACATCGAACTAGCTCGCTTCTCTTCGGTTTATGTAAGTTTTCCGTAACACTGTACATAATCCAGAATAAATTAAAAACCTTCCTCTTGAATCACTCTATCTTTTGATGAAGACCGCATTCAAATCCGTTACGTGGTTTGAAATATCTCAGCTTATATACAGAGGGACAGACGGCGGGAAGAGACCTTGTTTTATACTATGTCAAGATAACCAAAACCATGTACAACCTCTCCTTCGTTAGATTTAGACGTGTGAAAGTGCCCGTGCGGTTTACATACTGACTAAACGTTTTATCTTTTTTTACCTATAATATTTTACTTTATTACGTAATATAATTTTCTAAACACACGCACACACACACTAAAGCTTGTGCATTTGTAATTTAGTTCTAGTTTTAAGGAGTATAAAATGTATGATATATGTATTAGTCTTCATTCCTTTGTGTTGTGTATTTTATTAGCTTTTCGCAACTTTCTGAAAACTCATTTCTGTATTGGTTACCTACAGGACCGGCTACGCCTAGTGTACGGACCAGTGTAAATCTCTCTGACAATGTTTTAAGTGCATGAGTATCATCTTCCTTGTTCTTTTTGTATCAAAAATAGAAATATTGCATATGTATGTCCACTGAACTTGATGTGTATTTATGTACAATACATTTTTATTATTATCATTATTATTATTTATTATTATTATTAAATAAATACCTGCACGTCATTATTTTAATTTATTTTTGATTGGATCTATTAGAAAACCATGCACCTGTATACATTACAGCAACACATTCGCATCCTAAATTCTTGTACAGTCAAGGACTTTAATTTTAAGCCACTATGGAACCCTGTCATAATGACAGCGTCAAACCACATGACAGAAATTAATAACGCTTGAATGAATGATTAACGGTATGCGACAGGGTTCCATAGTGGCATAACAATTAAAGTCCTTGTCTGAATCTATTTGTAATTTAAATTAAATTTTAACATTGCGTTTTTGCCATGAATACAATTTGATTTCGCCAAGCCTAAAATATCTGAATGATGTCTATATAACGCCCGCCTTTGGCTCGGAACTAGATTATCACGCAGATTGAAAGGACAAATCAAAGCGTAAGAAGTCGAGCCTTCGTTGAATATTACAGATTCAACCTCCATTGAGCGAGGATCGCACAATCATTTCCCTTTCGCGCAATGTCAAGCGAAAAGAGGAGTTGCTATTCTAGAACTGCTTAGTGTTTATTTAAGTCATCCTGCGTAAAAGTTGAACCTCGATATTTTCTCGGGGACTGTCCAATTATCCAGGTTAAGGATTGACCACACCAGGTGGGCCTAATATGGCTGTGTTTATCGCGTGATAAAGTGTGGATAAGGCATCCGTCACCTTCTGACACGTAAATAAGTACGAGAGAGACGGATGATTTATCCGCATTTGACACGCGATAAACGTAGCTATATTAGGCGCGCAGGATCAAACATCGGTCACTGTCGCACTTACATACTGGTCAGAAAGTGACAGATCGTCCACGTTTATCCATATCGATAATACGACCATAATAGTGTTCAAAATGCGCTGACGCACCCGCCAACGTCACTGCGTTTACGTTACGTCAAGTCTGGAGTCCTAGTGAAAAACGGTGTAACTCTCCTGAAGATCAAGTGAAAAAGGGTTTAAGTCTACATAGTATAACTCGTTTATGTACAAGTTAAGACGAATTACACCCTTTTGCACTAGGGTCCTAGAATTATTCTCAGAGGGACTACGTCAAATTAATGCAATAATTCAAATAGTACATAGTCTGCAAAGGGCATTGGGTAAACTTGTTTGAAGAATATTGTCATTTATTTTTTCAGCGGCCACGGATGATTCTTACATAGTTATTTAGAGGACCTCTAAATACATATAGATATATATATATAATTTATGGCGTTAAATAATATCGAAGCGGAGATTTTAAAGATTTAAGTGTTCAGTTTTTAGTACAAAAGTACGCCCAAGTATGAATATTTAAATATCTCAGCTCCGATGCACTTAAGAGTATTACATTACATAATAAAATATGTTTATTTTTAATAATTCTATCATAATTTGCCACTTTTACGAATGGCCGCTCACCTTGAAAATGTATGAATTTTACAAATGACAACACTTTTACCCAAACCCCTTTGATTAATTTTGCTTTGAAAGTTTCTCAGCTTTAAAAAAGCGGAACCGATCGATTTTAACGATTTTAAAAATAAATGTAAAGAGGACAAGATCACACAAAATCTAGTCCTAAACTAAGATCAAAGCTGTACAATCACGAACTTAAATTTGGGACCCACCTTAGGTCCAAAGTCATTCTGACATCCTACAACAATAAGGTTGAGTCTCCTATAAGTTACAAATGATTTGTTATCTCTAATGATATTGACGACTTCAAGCCTATTTTTCTTGAAATGGGTCACAAAATTAACGATTGCGATATTACCTACTATGGGTACTAGACAACGATAAATACATTATACAGAGAAATACATACTTAATTAAATACTTACATAGAAAACATCCAAGACTCAGGAACAAACACTCGCGCTCATGACTAATATTGGCCCTATGGGGTGTTATTATTCTGTTCAAAACTTCGCTCGGTCGGTCGAACGCGAGTTTAATTAGTCCCGTCAAAGCGTACAAAACACATTTTAGCGCGTGCATTCTCAGTGAGGCAGCCTTAAACGTTCGATCTTATCGACAGATGCCCTGCTGCTTAATTAAGAATGCACGCGCTAAAATGTGTTTTGTACGCTCTGACGGGACTACTTAAACTCGCCGCTGCGCCGCGTTCACTCGTTCACTCGTCCGACCGACTGAGTGCCGTTTTTAAGAGAATGACACCCCTGCTGGGAATCGAACCCTAATATAAAGCTACATTATGCCTATAAAGGAGCAATTCGAGACATAATATTTATAGTCACCGACTTGTTTTTCATTATTATTTGTTTATTATGTTAAAGCAAAACTTTACCAAAAACTTTTTCGCAACTACCAAACTACAGTCGATCAAAGTTACCAATTCCCATCCATCATCAACCTTCATCATTGTCAATCGAAGGTCGACCGCTCCTAAGCTAAAAGGTTATATGTACAACCTAATAACTACATATATTTGACTCTCCCTGGTATCACATAAGGTCGCATGTGCAATACGATGTCGATGTCAGATGAGCTCTTTTTGCTAGGAAGGTCGAAGGGGTAAAGGGGAGAAATGGCACGTATCGGTAATTAAGCAGAGATGGATCGTTTACCGCTGACAATATTGAATCTGGTTTAATGCATCGCCGTAATACGGTAATGGCAAAGTACAGGTTGTTATTCTCTCAAAAAACGGCGGCCGGTCGAACGGACGAGCGAATAAAAGCGGCGAGTTTAAGTAGTCCCGTCCGACCGAACAAAACACATTTTAGCGCGTGCATTGTCAATTAGGGAGCCTTATACGTTGGTGAAGTCAGGCTGGTGTTTTACACGCGCTAAAATGTGTTTTGTTCGCTCTGTCGGGACTACTTAAACTCGCCGCTTGGACCTTCACTCGAGCGAACGATCACCTTTGCTTGTTGAGATAATCACCACCCTGTATTCCCGGCTTCTTAATAGCTTTCGGCTGGCTATCGCTATCACGCTTGCACTCGTACCTGACAGTATATTTGTCACTCGTGTGTCATAGAAAAACGAAGATTGCCGATTAAGACAATGGTTGCACTGTACGCTGCTAACTGCTATGTACCAACAAGCAAAGTAGCGATAACAGCGTCTAAACTTAGAGCCTTAAGTGATATAGTTGCTATATAAGACATAAAATAATAGTTTTAGGTCATACTACGGACATAAGATGATATGTTAAATCACTGGCAATAGTAAGGTGATATAATAGATATATAAAAATATGTTACAGCTTAAAGCTGTATAAAGGTGCTTTAAACGACCACTTTACATTTTATTGTTGCAGCTTTAGGTTGATTTTAACACTAAAGGTTCTTTTGGAGTGCCTATTAGCACTTGCTTGCACTATTGCTCTATAAAAGTATTATTTTGACCTTTTAGTGCTAAGCCTCGCTTACAGTGTTAAAGTGGCTATAAGAAACCCCTAAAGCTATTTAAGGGTTATCAAACTAATTCTTATAACTCTTAATAGTGCAGTGATATAAGGGAGATAAGGTTTTCTGTTAAATCACTATTATAGCTATTTTAGCTCTTGAGGTGCTATAAAAACTGCATGAAGCTAGCTCTTTAAGAGTGCTTGTGTGAATATCATTAACTCTTAAAGTGATTTTAAAATGTTCTAGATATATGAGACCCTATTCTATCACCTTAAGCTGTTTAAAAAGATTATTTGTCTCTAGAAGTAAAAAGAGTATCAAACTTAAAAACTTTTTTTTTCATAAAATCAACGGTTTACGTATTTTACCTAGGAACCCAAATATCAAAGAAATCATGTCAACGATACATGTTACAGCTCTAATCGACGTTGTTTTAGAAACAAAGCTGCTAACAAATCATTTTATAACTCCGTTTAAAATTTATCAGTTCTACAGAAGTGATAATTATCACTTTTGAAGTTAGCCTTGTGTTTAAACGAAAACGCCATATTTGTTTACAAATATAACCTAAAAATGCTTGAAATTATATCTGTTAATAAAGTTACTTTTAATGTTTTATTTTCCCACAGTGCAAGATCAATCAACTTTAGCAAAACCATTTACAAAACGAATTAGCATTATTAACAAAATTACAAAAAACAAATAAAACCGCGACATTTTTGCAATTTAAATTTCTCAAAACGCCTTATTTTTAAGGGGCTTGAAAATTGAGATGAAAAATAGTATGCATAATAACAGAAAACTTACATCCGCAATAGTATTTCACTGTATTATCACTTAAAAAGGTATATTTAAAGGACTAACCGTCATTTCTGAATCCATACATCACAAAAACAATTTAACAACCCGCACGCACTATGAGAGACAAAAAACATTACACTGCTGCAACGCTAAGAGTTATTTTCACTACTCCAGTGTTTTTGCAACACTTTAAGTGATATAAGGTAACATTTTATAACTTTAATAGAACCTTTGGTAATAAAAACCGCTTTTGCTCACTTTAAGCGATATAAGGTGACACTTTATATCTTTATTAGAACCTTTGGTAATAAAAACCTCTTTTACAACACTTTAAGCGATGTAAGGTGACGCTTTATATCTTTATTAGGGCCATTGGTAAGAATAATCTATATTGTAGCACTATTATATCACTCATTTACCACTATTGCAGTTAATACGAGCTGCTGTAGATAAAGATAAAAGATAAAAGATAAAAGAAATTTATTCAGTAAGTAGGCCGCACGGGCACTTTTACACGTCAAGAATCTACCAGCGCTTCCCAAGAGAAGACCACTGCCGAGAAGAAACGCCGCAAGAAACTCAGCAGTCAGTCATTTTTTAAACATATTTCTTATTACAATGGTACTACTTAGTCTAGCATTATATAAAGCTATAAATATTAAATTAAATATAGTATTAAATAACATGCGTAGTTCAGCAGGAAAACATGCCAATTAAGAATCTTACGGGAGAGATAGAGAAAAAAAAAACACATACTTATGTGTATATAAGATGGTGCGAGACGACCACATAAAAGTTTCGATATGTTTTCCTACATCAACGGTGTCCCCTAGACAAGATAAAGATTTTGCATTTGAATAAATTATTATTGACTAAGTTTCGGATTTAGGCCATGCATTTTTGTCTGTTAGATAGTCCTCGATCCTATAATACGCTTTAGACATTAACGACCTTTTCAAGTAACTTTTAAGTGCTGGAAAGGGTAACTTTAAAACTTCGTCAGGTAATTTATTATAGAAATGAATGCATTGACCAACAAATGATTTATATACTTTACGGACGCGGAATTTTCGGATAGCGATTTTATTTTTATTTCTGGTATTTAAATTATGTATATCAGAATTTTTGGTGAAAGAATCTAAATTTCTAATAACGTAAATAATATTCTCATAAATAAATTGAGACGCTACAGTCTAGATATTGATTTCTTTAAAAAGTTCTCTTAAAGAGTCACGGGAGTTTAAGTTGTAAATAGAAAGAATGGCCCTTTTTTGTAACACAAATATAGTTTGTATGTCAGCTGCCTTACCCCAAACCAGAATACCGTACGACATGACACTATGGAAATAACTATAATAGACTAAGCGAGCTGTCTCAACATTGGTTAGTTGTCTAATTTTCCTAACGGCGTAAGCTGCCGAACTTAGTTTACCTGCCAGTACAGCTATATGGGGACTCCATTGCAAATATTTATCTAATGTTATGCCTAAGAAAATTGCCTTATCTACCATTTGCAAACACTCGTCATTTAGAAAAATACTAGAATGTACCGGTTTAACATTAGGCAAAGCGAACCTAACACATTTCGTTTTCTTAGCATTTAGTAGCAAATTGTTGCTAGTAAACCAATTAAGTACTTTAACTAGTGTGGTGTTAATCCTACTGTAGTCTACGGATTTTCTATCTACCTTGAAAATTAGTGAAGTATCATCAGCAAAAAGTACAATATCACAAAGTTTATCTACTGTTGGTGGCAAGTCATTTATGTAAACCAAAAATAAAAAAGGACCTAAAATAGAGCCTTGAGGCACACCTATTTTCAATGTAGCTCCAACAGATTGCGTTTTGTTTACAACAACTGTTTGAGTTCTATCACTTAGATAAGAAGACATAAGGCTTAAAGCTTTGTTGGACAATCCATAATGTTCTAATTTTAAAATAAGGGTCGTATGATCCACGCAATCAAAAGCTTTAGAACTTTTAAGTGCTAACGCCGGTGCCTAATTCGGACTATAAGAGAGTTATAGCGTGCTCTTTCACTAATATTTAGGACGTGCTATCGCTATTGGTGTTTAATTGAACTAATAACCGGCTATTATAGAACTTATTTTATCGCTAAAATGTTAGTTGGTAGTAATCGAATTATACAGGGTGTCCCAGAAACCGATGACAACCCGCCTAGGGCTGATAGAGCAGCTAAAAAGTTATCGATTTAACCCCCATGTATGTTCAGCGATTTTTACTAGTTTCGGAGATATTGATAATTATAATCTGAATTTTTGTAATTACCCCTTATGTCCATGTGACGAAAAATCAATAATTTCATGTTTTGTTTCATAAGTGTTTCAGTGGTATCTTACATAGTTAGAATCATTACGAATCAGCGTAGTTTCTAAATCTATTTGCCCGTTTTTTTTTTTAATTTTTATGTAAAATTACGAAAATTAAGATTAATATGATCAATATCCGGTGACATATCGCTTGTCCTAATTGGCCATATATGTAGACCAATTAGCCCACCTTCCTATAAAATGCGTATACTATTCTGTAAGTCTGTGTGTAGTTCTAGCTAGACGCTATCTCCTAAATATCAACTGTCCTCTACACAAAACTTAGTTTATGTAAGTTTATGTATGTAAGCTGTGTGGTTGCCGGCTTAGAATAGCACCACTCTGTGTCTTCCCGTGGATGTCGTAAGAGTCGACTAAGGGAATAAAGGCTTGTAGTACTGTTAGGCGATGGGCATGCAACCTGTCACTAATACACTGGTAAACATCTTAGCCTGATTATGCAAAATGTGGTTACAGAATTATCAACAAGCTTTTAGAGTTGTTGGCAATTCTGTAGCTCTGCCTACCCCAAACTGGGAATAAAGGCGTGAGTTTATGTATGTATGTATGTATGTATGTATGTATGTATATTGATGTATTAATATATATCTCTGTATCTATTTATGTAGGTATTTAATTGAGTTCCCCTATGGAATCCGGATTTTCATTTATCCTAAAGCTATTTCCGGCTGAATTTTAAAACAATTTAGTATTGTTTATAATAACCTAAGCGCAAGTATTTTGGAGACCTTAAAAAGTTGTCTTATTCAGCTGAAAACCAATTTAGGACAAATGATAATTCGGACAAACGATGCGTTAGGACAAACGTTATTAAGGATTCCGAGGGACACCCATTTAATTGTAATATTTTATTTATTAAGGTTTTATTGGTTAGTTAATATTTTTATGTTCCTCTCAATAAATTGCCACACTTGCTGACTCGATGCACAACCTTTCACTTTTCTCAATCTCTCAAGGGTTAGCTGGAGGAGATCCCTTAAAGGAATACAAAAACATACATACATACATCCATACTATTCTTTGGTATTACGACTGTATAGGTATTTGTGGTTTTAGGGTTCCGTGCTCAAAGGGCTAAACATGGTTCTATTGCTGACACCCTGCTGTCTGTTTGTCCGTCTGTCAGTCCATTTGTCAGGGGTCTCTAGCTCATGGTATAAAAAAACAAAAACCCGCCTTCAAAAATGCAAAAAATAACTTCTTTTAAAATGGTAGGTCAGTCCAACTGCATTCGGCTTTTGGTTTAAAATATTGTGGGACGCCGACTTCAGTTGGACTGACCTACCATTTTAAAAGAAGTTATTTTTTGCATTTTTGAAGGCGGGTTTTTGTTTTTTTAAACATTTATTTTATTTTATACTTTTTAGTGATCCTATTTATGCTGTTACGTAGCTCCACTTCTAAATATTAATGAGAAACTATAGAACATTTCAAGCTCGCCACAGACAACGCCGCGGGAATGTCATAGTCATATTTAAACCCAAATGTGCTTCGTCATAGTCGCTCAACTACCTTTATCGAAATATCTTATCGCCACCATTGAAATAGGGGGAAATAGGTACCGTTAAAGAGTTCCGGTGGCCATCTGTGGTCTTCATCATCAGTTCCACTTCACCATATAGTACTTTTCAAAAGCAAATGCATGAGTTACAGTGAAAAATACCAAAATCGCTATAGGTGTGCCTATAATATTTGAGGAGTTCTCTTGATTTCTCCATGATCCCATCATCAGATCCTGACGTGGTGACAATAGGACCAACTAGAAAGTATACCCATTCCAACAACGAAAAAATTTTTCAAATCGGTTTATTGGTTTTCGAGTAATCGGGGAACATACATAAAAAAAAAACCCGACGAATTGAGAACCTCCTCCTTTTTTTGAAGTCGGTTAATAAAGAGAGCTTTTTCGTGAAAGGATCTAGCCATAACTTTTGGAAATTCAGGAGGGGTCTTATGCATGAAAAATAATCAGCATTTTTCATGTCTTTTTAAACAGTTTCGACTGGGTCTTAGTGCTTAGTATGTTGGTATTTAATTAATACTTTTAATTAGTACCTACAGTCACTAATCGTATAAGATTTTTATGTACCTACCCTTAAAATATACGACTGTAAAATTTGGTACAATTATAAACCCTGAAGAAAAAAAACAAATATTGAAAAATAGCTAAGTGTACGTTGGGCTCGTGTTCGTGCTGACTCAATTCAAATTGGAAACTAATAATGCCTACTCTGCGACGGTACGGAACCCTCGGTGCGCGAGTCCAAATTAGACTTGCCCGGTTCTTTGGAAAAAAAATACAGAGCCCTTGCACTATCTCCAGAATTTTTGCCTGGTGGCTCGCATTCGGCGGCGGCTGAATTTAAAATGGGTAAACGCTTTTAGCGGGTGACGTTAGACAAACACTCCTGTATGCTAATGTACTACTTTTTGTTTTATGGGATCTATGCATTTTTAGGAGTTTTTGAGAAAATTTACCATCTGTGGGAAAATTATACCAATACCTAAACGATTAAGATAAACTATCGTACGTCCGCTTGTGCTATTCCACATAATTTAATTGATTATTAAAATCGCCAACTTTTATAAAATGCGACTTGGATAGTCCTACGAGTGTACCGGGTGGAAAAAACGAACGCCGCATGGACGGCAACTACCTTGAATATTGAAAAAAAAAAGTTATAAAAAACAAAAACCCGCCTTCAAAAAGCAAAAAATAACATTTTTAAAATGGTAGGTCAGACCAACTGAAGTCTGCTTTTGGTTAAAATATTGTAGGACGCCGACTTCAGTTGGTCTGACCTACCATTTTGAAGATTTTTATACTTTTTAGTGATCATAATTATGCTGTTATTCTCCCTATTCTCATTTAATAAGAAACTACTATAGAACATTTCAATCTCACCGCAAGCAACGCCGTGGGAAAGTCATAGTCATATTTTTAAACCTAGATATGCTTCGGCCTAGTCGCTCAACTATCTTAATCGAAATATCTTGTCGCCATCCTTGAAATATATACCGTTTAGGAGTTCCGGTGGCCATCTATGGTCTTCATTAGCACCAGCTTTCAAATAAAAAAAGAATCATCAAATAAAAAAAAAATACATGCGAATTGAGAACCTCCTCCTTTTTTTGAAGTCGGTAAAAAATAGCTGATTCTGCAAAAAGGAGACTTACTTTTATTTTTGAAAACTATTATTACTGCATTTATGGATTTTTGAAAATTTGTTGGCCTTAACTGGGAATCGAGCTGGTCACATATGACAAAACAATAAACTATGTTTTGTGATACAGATCAAAAAGGTTATTGATAGTGATCATTTATACATACGCCTAAACTAAATAAAGACCTTACGATTCGAAACGAATACAATTTTATTGTTTTGTCATATTCGACCAGTTCGATTCCCGGTTAAAGTAGACGAATTTTCAAAAATCCATAAATGCGGTTATAATTGTTTTCAAAAATAAAAATCTCCTTTGTGTAGAATTCGCTATTTTCAATATTTAAGGCTGTTGCCGTCCATGTGGCGTTCGTTTTTTCCACCCTGTATACCTATAGAGGCTGTATTCGATATTGTTATTCAATTTACATGAAATATGGTACGAATAGAGATAGTTTAAAATCCGGCACTGACATAGGATACTTTTAATCTTGGAAAATAGAACAAAGCCGTGGAAATAACGAAAAACGACGTCTGCGCGGACAAAGTTGCGGGGAAAAGCGAGTTGATTGATAAATATATCGGATTTAAAACGCGTAAAGTTCCGCAGTCGAGTACATAAATATTTATAAACTTCAGTTCAGGTAGGTTCACTAAAGCTGGCACGAACAAAAGTAATGTCACCTATCACTGTGTGAGTGCCGTCCTTTGAACCGATGTTCGAATTTCAAACTGAGAACCTGTTATTATTTTACACACTTGTATACTTTCGTTCACTCATTCAATCCATTCGTGCCAGCTCTTGTGAATCGACCTGTGTACCTCGTCACTTTAATCGTTGTGACAATTAAGTTACGCCCACAACAATGCTTAAAAAACGGTGACCGTACGGAATCGCAGTGACGCATCGTATCCGTACCGTTTTTATCGCATGCCCTCCACACCGCTGCTAAAAAAACGGTGACGGTACGGAATCGCAGTGACGCGTCGTATCCGTACCGTTTTTGACGCATACCTTCCACACCGCTGCTTAAAATACGGTGTCGTTGCGTAAACAAAACACGGGGTCATTGTAACAACATGGCGCCGTTTTTGACGCACCGTAATATACGCACCGTTAAGCAGTGGTATGGAGAGCGTGAGTCAAAAACGGTACGGATACGACGCGTCACTGCGTTTCCGTACCGTCGCCGTATTTTAAGCAGCGGTGTGGTCGCAGCTTTTATATTATGGCAGTTAAAACATGACATTAAATAGACAAGGTACGAAAGTGTACACATATTTATGAACTCGACTGTACTAAAGTGTACAGATGTAGTGAATACTGTTTTGCCATCGTTTTTTGTCAGAAAAGTTCGTTTTTATCTTGCTGTCTCAGTCAACTTCAGTACCCACCGATAAGCTAATTGAGAAAGCAAGATCAATACGAACTTATCCGACAAAAAACGATGGCAAAACATTATTCACTACATCTGTACACATATTTGAACTCGAAATGAATGAATCCTGAAAAGGGTCTGAGTCCTAGTAGCTCGAGGTGTCCACTTGTGATCGTAAGGTGCCGGGTTCGGTCCCCAGTGGCCGCCGCGCACCAACAAGCTTAACGATCCGAAACTATCGAGAGGATACGCGACGGCCCTGCCAAGATGCATTGCGCTAACTAGCGTTTCTATTCGATTGGTTTTTAAACTAATCGCGTCACTGGTAGATGACGTGATACGAAAAGTCACGTGATCTACCAGTGACGCGATTGGTTCAAAAATGAAACGAATAGAAACGTTAGTTAGCGCAATGCATCTTGGCAGGGCATTCTGATTTTTGCTACGTGAGTGAGTAAAAGGGTACTTTATAATTGCGTAAGAGATCCCGCTGAGTCGAATATCCGAAAAGGCCCATTTTGACAAGATATTGAGGTACCCTAAACTAGTATTTTTTCCTATTTCAACATTGACTTTAGTGCGCGGTAAAAATATCCACGTGTACAAAATGTTAGTTATGTTACTTTGATAGTTATTGAGAAAGAGTGAGTGTGTCATACAGACAGACGGACATGTAGTAGTATCAGGGTTCTTAATTTGACCTCGTAACACTAAAGTTCATTTTTATTTTTAATCATGATTCTTGTTTGTCATTAGGGTATACCTATTTACTTCTTTTACCCTAGTTCCAAAGATTAGAAGGAAGAAATACGTTAAAGAGTCATTTTACTTGTTTTTTTGTTGCTTGTGTATTCAATTTTTTTTACAGTATCGAGTTTTCATACATTATACATAAATTGTTATGAAATTCAGGAATCAAACAAAAACGCAATAAGTGAGTAAAAGTTTACTAAATAACTAAGTTGGAACGTCGCTAGTGTAGTATGGCAATTGGCCACTTTCAGTGTTGTACAGTAACACAATAGTTTACTGAAACATAAGCGCATACGTATTTATTGTCTCAGCATCAACCTAACATACATAAATACTATCACCGATTAATAAAGAGTGTCTTCGATCATACACACGAGTGGTATTACTTCCTCCTACATCCGCTGCCCTCAGAACCCCAAGCAGCTCTTGTTATTACACTAGCTATCTTTAAAAACACACTCGGGAACACAATGGTTACTAAAACCTAACGGTCACAGAACTCGGACTGTCTTACCGTTAATAGTCAACATTAAACGCAGGTACAGGAACTAATTTTCTTTGTTACAGAAACCTAGTTAGTGTTTATAAAAAAAGATAAAAGACATTTATTCAGTGAGTAGGCCGCACGGGCACTTTTACACGTCAAGAATCTACCAGCGCTTCCCAAGAGGAGACCACTGCTGAGAAGAAACGCCGCAAGAAACTCAGCAGACAGATATTGTTTTAGGTACTTAAGTATTTAAATAATAAAAAATAGGCAGAGTTTGAAATAAATTAGATGACGCAGCTAGTTGGTAGTGACCCTGCCTACGAAGCTAGCAGTCCCGGGTTCGATTCCTGGTCTGGGTAAATATTTGTTCGATGAGCGCGAGTATTTGTTTCTGCGTTTTGGGTATTTTTTATGTATTTATTTCTCTAAATAAGTATGATTATCGTTGTCTACTACCCAAAGTACAAGTCTAGAGCTTAGTTTGGGACTAGGCCAGTTTGTATGAAATCGTCCGTGGTTTACTTTAATAAAATAACTAGGGATCCACTTCCGTTTTACTCCGGATAAAATAAAAATAGCCTTTATTTGTCAGGAATAATGTAGCTTCTTACCAATCAAAGATTCTTTTAATCGTTTAAGTCGTTCCCGATATCAAAAATCAAATCAAAACGTTTCTTGCGATCATGTTGTATATAAAGGTCTTATGTCTATCTTAATAAGGTACAACATGAACCTCCAAAATACAAAGAAACACAATTTTACTCCTTTATCACATTATTAAAGATATCTTTATGACATTGACTAAACAAAGTCACTTTCCGTGTTTGTCTGTATGTCCGCTAACTCCTCCTAAACCACGCAACGGATTTTGATGCGGTTTTCACCACCAGTTAGATAATGTTTCATAAAAGGTTTTTATGTAAAATAAAATCAAAAATCAAAATCAAACTATTTATTCAGTAAATTGGCCACATACGGGCTCTTTTACACGTCGGTAATATACAGTGAATCTACTAGCGCTTCGGACAAGACCATCATTGCGGAGAAGAAGCGCCGCAAGAAACTCCAGCAGAAGGTCATTTTTCAAACATAAAATACAATAATACCTAAAAGTAAGTTACAGTAATAAAGCAACAAATATGAATTATTAGAACTATCACAAATAAAAACATTACAAATTCAAAAATTAAAAACATTACAAATAAATGTTAAAATTAAAAATATTACATGTCAAATACAGGTCAAATAAGCTGTCGCGCCTAGCGCGAATCGCCAAAGTTAAATCGGTAAGTGTCAACTCTAGTACTGTCAATCTATATTTGCATGGGGTAACACTGCTCCCTGTCTTTGACTAACTGTTTTTTGTATGTTGGCACGGTGATAGTTTTTTGGCGGAGATGAAGGAATGGCGTGACCTGAGAAACTGAAAAACGGAGAGTGGAGGTTAGTAGCGGTGAAGCCGGCTGAATCTCTTGGTGAGTGTTCGCTTTGTATTGTATTGATGATGACCGTAAGTCATGAGATGTGGAAGGATGAGGAGACTAAGTAGACTTCCTTAATTGTATCCGATAAACGCTGGTACAATGTACCCTAGTAATGTCTTAAAGGTTAGAGCGTAGAAATTGGATAGGAGCGAGTTGTATTCGCCCAGGAATGTGATTAGTAAGCACATTCGGCATGGTCGACTTGAAGGAGCATTGTGGCAGGACTATGGGGATGGTGGAGGTCCTCGTGGGGGCAAAGCCCCTACGTCCGGCTGGTGACCTTGATATGTGCATTGAATATTAATATCTGATAGAGAGATTGAAATGAAGTCACCGGGCACCGGTTTCTCGTGGAAGCTGGTGCCTAGACCGGAGCTGTCGACCGTTAAGCCAAAAATCTATTCCTGTAGAATAGATCAGAGAAGTAAATGGCAAAGCCATAATATAAGCAGATTACAAATTATTATCTAGTTGTTAACTCATCCTTCTACTCTCATCCATAATTAAACTCGTTTCGTTGTTTTATGTTTATTAAATAGCATATAAGGGGGCGATATATATAAGGGGCGACATAAGCGGTATTTTACGCCTGGACAGATTTTATCTCTCTACAAGGCTCAGGTCCGACCAAGCATGGAGTACTGCGGTCACCTCTGGGATGGTTCAGCTAAATACCAGCCACACTTGACTCGGTGGAACGCAGAGCTAAGAGACTCATCGGCCGCGATTACGCTTTAAAAGCTAAGCTTCACAGCCTAGCGCACCGCCGTAAAGTTGCCTGCTTGTCGATATTCTACAGACTGTACTGCGGGGAGTGTGCATAAGAGCTCCAGAGGGCCCTGCAAAGATGCACTACGCTAACTAACGTTTCTATTCGATTCGTTTTTAAACCAATCGCGTCACTGGGAGATGACGTGATACGAAAAGTCACGTGGTCTACAAGTGACGCGATTGGTTTAAAAACGAATCGAATAGAAACGTTAGTTAGCGTAGTGCATCTTTGCAGGGCCCTCTGGGACTAATACCGCCGTCTCCTTTCTACCATCGGAGTTCCATCGGATTCCATCCGCACCTGGTTGGAATTCCGCCTCTTCGAACGCAGCGCTTTGCATCATCATTTATAATGCGTACTGCAAAAGAGTGGAATGCGCTTCAGGCGTCTGTATTTCCAAGTGCATACAATCCGAACCAATGTAAAGCTAGGGTGATCAGGCATCTTCTGGGTGAACTCGCTTCATCGTCGACAAAATCTTCGCCCTCCCGGGGCAAGAGTTAGTGAAGAGCAAACCCAAATTCTATTTAAAAAAAAACTGGTTTACGGACGTACGAGTGTTTTAGAAAACTTGTATAAACCGAAGCAAAGCGAGGGCGGGTCGCTGGTAGACACACATTGTGATGATTTTAATTATTCACCTACCTTAAACATCACTCTGATTTGCCCACCTGCGTATATGCAGCCTTACTTATAAAACAAAGTACCCAAATGTTACTGATAATGTTCATAAAAATAATTGTCATGCTGAATAGAAATGGAACAAACCACACTAGAATGAAACCAGTAAAACATCACAAGTCATGTAGGTGGCTTTTACATTTTAAATCTAAAAGAAAGTTGTATAAAGTTGAAGTTCGACTAACTCAGCTTGCGACTTGAGTCAAACTGCAGTAATGCTATGAGATCCCATTTTGAACTGAATGACGCGATATGTCATAAAAAACATCAGAGCGTGGGAAAAGGGAAAATAGGGGTAATTTGTAAACATTGGGCAAACAGTGAAAAATTGATATCTTTTCGAGGACTGTTTAAGGGACTTGTATATTTGGGACCTTTGTTGTTTTATCACTATGTGATACTTATCCAGATGTTTTATTATTATAGCCGCCGCCTATAGCCGAAACAAGAGGTCTTAGATCATTTCTGCAAGCGTTAACAAATGCTTACGGCTTTTTTTGTTTATTGTTTTGTGCAGATCTAAGTACAGAATGAACTACCGCTTATTTTGAGGTTGTAAACTAAATCAAAGGGCATTGGGTAAGTTTGTTTGAAGTAAATTGTCTTTTATTTTCAGTGGCCACGGATGATTTTTACATAGTTATTTAGAGGACCTCTAAATACACATAGATATATATAATTTATGGCGTTAAATAATATCGGAGCGGAGACATTAAAGATTTAAGTATTCAGTTTTTGGTACTAAAAGTATGCCCATATATGAATATTTAAATATCTCTGCTCCGATGCACTTAAGAGTATTACCTACATTATATAACAAAATATGTTTATTTTGAATAATTGTATCATAATTTACCACTTTTACGAATGGCCGCTCACCTTGAAAATGTATGACTTTTACAAATGACAACACTTTTACCCAAACCCCTTTGCAAAGCTGACGCTAAAACTGGCGATAACACAAAACAACGAGCGCAGCGAGAGGAGTCATAAGTTGGTTCGTGACACAACGGCACTCAGAGTTATTGACTAAGTTTTTGGTAAGTGATGAATTTACCAGCTTTTATTTAACTTGCAATGTATGTACATATGTATGTATGTATGTATGTACGGGTCAAATCTTGCAAGTTAAATTTGACCCACTTCTCGTCAACGGAATGGGCTGAAATTTGGACCACATATGTAAACCCGATGATAATGCAATATCATGGTATCTAAGAGCTAATCTGATGATGGAGTCGGAAGGTGGCGACAGGTTCTCCGCTATACTTACTGTAGACCCACCGTGATAGGACTCAATAGTTTGGTCTTGATAAGCACATAAAGATTTTGGAAAAAAAAGTGCAGTCGGCAGCAAAAGGTTGTCCCATAAATGATTTTTTTGACAAAAGCTTATTCATACACAAGTTTGAAAAAGGATCCAGTCAGTTGTCTCTAACATGCTCTGAGTACAGCGGTAAGGGCTAAAGAAATATTAATAATCAAATTTATATAACTTGGTATAACTACGTGTCACACTGGTGGCGCAGAAAATACATTCATACAACATACAAACAATCACGCCTCTTTCCCGTAGAGGTAGGCTACCACTTGCTACGATCCCGACAAACTGCCCTCGCTTCCTCCACACTCATGTCTCTTCATACGCGTGCGTCGGTTTAGGGTCTCCTGACCTGGCCCTTTCTTAATATGTCCCCGATCTGATCGTGGAACGTTCGCCTTGGCCTTCCCCTACCAACATTCCCATTTACTCTTGCCTCATATATCTGTTTCGTTAATCTCACTTCATCCATTCTCTCCACATGACCAAACCACTTCAGCATTCCTTTATTAATCCTTGTCACTACATCTTCTTTTAATAAACAACAACGTTCTCTTATAACACTGTTCCTTGTTTTATCACACACGTTCATCCCAACCATACAAAATACACCAGAAAATAAACCCCGACTTTGTCGCAAAAGCTTTTTTTTCAAAGTTTACCAAAAAGATCTAGGTACGGAACCCCTGCACGACTGTGACTCAAACTTGACCAGCTCCCCGACTAGCTATTTACATATTTTTTGCGAAGCGCTTAGTTAGTTCAAGCTCTAAGCTTCAACAAAAGCTCCGCCCACACGCTGAAAGCTGGGGCAGTTTAATTAAAAGTCTGGAACTGCTTTTAGTTAGCGGTGTAAACCTATTACCCAGTTGGGATCATATCGTATTTACTGTTCCGTTTTTATGTTGATCGAGTATGTTCAAACGTGTAGGCTTCTTTATTTTTAGGTTTTTGTTTGTCTTAAATATCTAAATATATATGGATACAATTTGACTACGTAGAAACTTTATTTTATTTTTTATATAGAACACTGACACTGACAGTCATATTCAAATGCGATATAGAAAAGATAAAGAAACAATATAAGTATCAAATAGACGAGGTTCATTAATGAATACAAAGAACAATAATGCGCAACCTTAAACTTTCACAATAGTAATAACATGTGAAGGATCGCTAAAATATGAGATGTAGCGTAGGTAAATAGAATATAGATATATAGATATATATATATATAGGCAACAAAGAAAAATACACTTTAATAACATTTTAAAGCTGGTAGTAAACTTTGTAAAGGATCTATGTTACACAAATGCTTATTATAATATCCAGGAACTCGTCTGAAAAAGGTAAGAAAGTGGTAGTAAAGTGCACTTTTATATGAGGTCTACTAATTAAAGGGTGGTGCAGTTCACTCAAGGTAACTTTTTGTAAAAGATTTGGACACTAAACAACACTTTTAAAAAGTTGTAACAAAAACAAAACGTCTAACTAAATACAGCGATTACTAAGGGATGGGATAAATGCTTTGCAGCTGTCGCGGAGTTTTCGAAATAAAGTCTTTTCTGCAATTAGCATTGTCATACATTGTGTTAATTACGGCCGCTGGACATTGAACTTGCGGCTTTTTGACCACGAGTCGAAACCTCCAGCCACCGTTGCTCTAGAGTTCCACAGTGCAATTACTCTAAAAAAAACTAGTAATAATAGTTTTTCAAATAGGGTAAAATACCCAATTAACTATAGGCTTCAAAAATACCTTGAAGTTAGGTTCACAGCGAGCGCCAATAATTGATAGCGCAGTTTCCTTTATACAGGGTGTTACGTTTTGAGTGGATAATCCTTGAACTACGGATAGAGGGCACTTAGGACGTTATGAAAAAGCTAAAATAGATGTAACAAATGGTCGCACGCGATTTAAAAAAAAACCAATTGCTCACAAAAATGGTGATGCATATCTGATAACACAAGTACCTATTCAAGAATACTGAGCAAAAAAAAATAGCTTAGAATGGTGCTATGATCAAAACATTGAACAAGGGTGTTCATTTTCGAAAAAAGCCTAAAAGTCCAAATATCTCGAAAACCGTGCGACTTTTACTAAACCTATTTTAGCTTTTTCATAACGTCCTAAGTGCCCTCTATCCGTAGTTTAAGGATTATCCACTCAATACCTAACATCCTGTATAATTGACCAAAATTTGCATAGTTTTTCTCCAGTCCCTGCTAAAAAAAAGGTTCCGAAATACAGCGAAATACTTATTTCAGCCTGTTTTTGTGCAAAACTCCCTTTCCATATTTTCTCAAATTGGAATCGTACGCGATTTGCGAAAGGTCTAATTTTATCGAATAGATATTAAACGTCCCCCTGATATACGGTTCAATTAACGGGTAGTAAATATCGGGTGATAAAATGTATAATTAAGTAGAATGAGTTATCGTTGATGACGCTAATAAACAGCCTCTAACAAACTTCGTAGCCATAAAACTCGAGTAATACGCGGAACAGCTGTGAAGCTTGTAATATGAACGTTTCCAATCCTGCAGGTTTACTCGTAATGGTCTTATCAGATTGGACGTATTATCCGGGCGTTCAAAGCCAATAAAATTGCAAGAATTCTAACCATAAATAAAGGCAAACATGCTACCAGATGGAACGCGGTCACCGTCACCACCTTCCATTGACGTCAGCAAAAAAAATATACCATAGAACTTACCAAAGAGAAATATATACTTTGAAGGGTATTTTTTTTAAATATATGTTTTAGCCGATATAACAAAACACGTGCTCATTATTTTTTCATGTTCTTAAACATATAATCAAACCAGTAGTTAACTAGTTTTTTTTTTTTATTATCTATAGAAGTTAGAGGGTTTAGTCACTTTTCAGTACTTTGGAGGACAGTTTCTCCCAACAGGTTGAGATTGGGCAGCTAAAAAAATACGTGTCTGTTATTTTAGACTACTCTCTAACATAATATCAAAAAAAAACAAATCGGAGCCGGACAGTCGGGTACCTTTCCTTGTAAGTCGCTACTTTTTTTTGTATTTAAGTGTTTATTGAAAAACGACATGAAATTACATGGAGTATAAAGAATAAATGAAAATTGAAACTAAAATTAAATATGACTAAATCTAAGACTAAACATATAAAAATAAACAAAAACATTAAATATAAGAATGGCCCCTGCGGCATTGTACCAATGATGCTGGCAGCATTTCCTCGTTGAATGGGTAAACTAATGAATACTCTTTATACTTAATCCACGTTTTTTTTATGGCAAGGAGAAGGCCCTCTGGCCACCTGATGGTAAGTGAGATCTGAGACCAATACACATTTGAAAGCTCAAGACTACAATCTCAAAACTGCAATCCTAAGACTTCAAATGCGTTGCCAACCCTGAGGACCAAGATGGAATGCCTCTATGCTAGTAATTTCACCGGTTATCTTATCCCCACACCGGAACACAGCAATGCGAACACTACTGCTTGGCGGTAAATTAATGGATAAGATGGTGGTAGCAATCCGGACGGACCCTGCACAAGGTCCTACCACCACTAAACGTTTTAAGAAGGACATTACACCGCCAAAGAAACAAACTGAAACTTTAGAGGAGAGTCCTTTCTTGCTCAAACTATGAAGCAAAATGTTTCGCCTACTGCTACTTGGGGTTTGCAATCCGCTGAGCTATGTTAGTAACTTTGGATAGCTACTTCAAATCTTATTATCTTTTCTATATTTGATGGCAAACATACATGCCTACACTTGCATAGAAAAAAGTAAAGAGACATGCTGCCACATTGGATTGTTTATGATCATAATAAAACAGGGTTACAAGCGGAAAACACGCCCTGTATAAAGCAGCCCTTATAGCAGGCTCTCTGATTTCCCTCCTTTTGATCGATATTGGATAACTAGGTGGATCACGAGGATCAGTCGAACGTGACGTATTGTGTTCCGGCGAATCTAACTGGGAATTCAATCAATAGGAAATATGATGCGAACCCTTCTCGTGGTATTACAGTATGCAGATTTAATATTTTTATTGGAAGGACTAATTTACAGTGCGCGTTTTAAAAACTGACTCTTAAACGGTTTGTAAGATTACACCCTGTAGAGTTCAACATTATGAGATGAAAGTTTTGATGGCAAAAGAAAGGGACCGTATCATAAAATATAAAGTTCAAAATACATAATGGGTCATAAATCATAATACATAATGGTCATAATATATACTGGTTATATTTCTGAAACCATATACTTTTCAGTTTTTGGCCAAGGCCATTGTATAGATTCCAAAAGGTTAGGTTAGGTTTGTTTTATTTATCAATTCTGAAAAGATAACTGTTTTAGAAAATGTATTAAGTTAAAAAACCCATTATGTATTCTAACTTTATATATTATGATACGTACCCCAAAAGAATGTGTATTGATATTACACAATCATGTCTGGTTCAAAACTTGGTTCAGAAATCTGAGTTTAAGTGTATAAAAACTATAGGGCGTGCCCGACTTCGAATCTTCGTCCTTAGGCCCTTCGACTGCGGTCGATATTCCAAAAATCCATTCTTAGTGTGCACTCAAGGGTGGGATTGGGTATCCAAGAATTATTCCTTCCAAATTTCAAGGCTGTAGGTACGTTGTACGTTGTCTGTAAGTCCGTCAGTCAGTCAGGGAATTTTTATACATAAATATTGACACCGCGGGATCATAATAGTATCAACTCAAAATCCTTGCTAGTTTGGTTTCAAGTTCATAGAAGTTGTATTATTTATATTTTATATTTTACTATTTATTTATATTTTTGTGCAATAAAGAGTTTACGCACATAATATTAAAGTTGATTTTAAAATACGGTTGTATTTTGAGTTACTACTATTTTGATGCAGCAGTGCGAATCCTACTAATATTATAATTGTGAAAGTTTGTATGTATGGTTGTTTGTTACTCTTTCACGCTGCAACGGCTGGACGGATCGCGATGAAACTTGGCAAACATATAGGTTAGGCCCTGGAATAGGACATAGGATAGTTTTTATCCCGTAAAATTGTATCGTTCCCGAGGGACAAAAGCTATTGTATTATCCACTAGATAATCCTATTAATGCGAGTATCCTACTAATTCTACTAATTAGACTTTTCTTTATTAGTCATTACGTTTGACGTTAAAGTGACATAAAATGCTACCGGTCACCGATCATTTAATATTATAAATGCAAAAGTTTGTGTGTTACTTTGTTACTTCTTCACGCTGCAACGAATGGATGGATTTGAATGAAGTTTGAAATGGAGATAGCTTAGCTATACCCCGGATTGAGTCCGGATAAACACATCATCGCAATCTACGCGGAAGAAGTCACGGGCAGAAGCTATTTACAATTATATAGCTATTAAAAAATTTCGTGTCCGTAAGGTATATAAATCATTTGTTGGTCAATGCATTCATTTCTATAATAAATTACCTGACGAAGTTTTAAAGTTATCATTTCCAGCACTTAAAAATTACTTGAAAAAGTCGTTGATGTCGAAAGCTTATTATAGGGTCGAGGACTATCTAACAGATAAAAATGCTTGGCCTAAATTAAACACCTAAATAACTTAGTAATAGCTTAGTCAGGAAAATATCTAAACATTGTAGGTATAATTATTGTCTAGGGGACACGGTTTCTGTAGGAGAATGTATCAAAACTATGTGGTTGTTTTGCACCGTCATGGGTAAGTATATGTATATATATATATATATATAATTATTATTATTACGATTTAAGAGTTCATCTGAACATACTGAGTTTTGACACATTTTCCTGCTCAACTACGCATGATATATATATTTTAATGTTAAATTCATTGTTTTATATAATGCTAGGTTAAGTTCTATAATTGTATAAGTAATTTTAAAAAAAAACGACTGACTGTTGAGTTTCTTGCGGCGTTTCTTCTCAGCAGTGGTCTCTTGCGAAGCGCTGGTAGATTTTTGACGTGTAAAAGTGCCCGTGCGGCCTACTTACTGAATAAACATCTTTTATCTTTTATCTTTTTATTAAAAAATATAACTTTTTGCGATTTTGGAAAAACTACCCCTAAGGGGTAAAGGAGAGTGTAGAATTTTGTAAGTATGAGAGTTTCGTCATTTTTGAAGTTAGAAACTATATCTTTCAGTGATTTTGAAAAAACTACTCCTACGGGATAAAAGGAGAGTGTAGAAATTTGTATGAATTTCGTCATTTTTGTGGTTAAAAAAGTGAAAATTTGTATTTAGGCTACTACGCATGCATAGAAAATATTAGTTTTAGCGATTCTTAAAAAATATACCTAAGGGGGTGAAATGGGGGGTAGAAGTAGTATATCGAAGTTAAATAAACTCATAGCTATGAGCAATGATAATAGCTGTAATGTACCGGGAGTAATAGTATAGTTGGTTAGGTTATAGATTAAACCCCTAAGCCCCCATATTGCCCCTGTTTAGGGAATCTGTCTATTTCATTTCCTTTGTTATTATTTTTTTACTGTCCTTGGAAAATAACTTCCCTCAGGCCTAATAAAATTAAAGGAAGGGTTTAAAACGCTCGGCGGCTCACAAAAAGGGCCGCGTTGATAAATGGTGCGTTGGTAATTGCACTTAAAATGAAATTTACACGAGTTTTTTTGCTTAAAAAGTGAAACGCGTTTAACGCTTTGTAACTCGTTATTTAGATATTTTAGCAGCTTTTATTTGACTTATTTAGAGTGACTGCGAACCAAGCGCAAATGCGAAGTTTTTTGGGCTTAGAGAAGGTACATAACATAATAGGTGACTTGGTATTTACTGTAAACCTGTTATTTTGAATTATAAATATGCCACCTGATGGTAAGTGGGATCTGAGAAGACTAAAGACATTTGCATTTTCAAGACTGCATTGTCAACGTTGAGGACCAAGATGGAATGCCTCTATGCTAGTAATGTTACCGAACAACCCGACCATTCGCATTGTGAACATGGTGGACGGCAGTGTGAATGTAGATGCGTATGTTTTTGTTATGTGAATATGTTAGAATGTTTTTCTCCTCTTCTTCTTCTTTTTGGTAGATTTGTGACATTGATCTCGACGACGTTTCGACGTTTCACGTTTATTATAATGACAATGCAAAACAACATTCAAATAAAAATAACTTCATTTTGCAATATAAAATAAATGTTTAAAAAAACAAAAAAACCGCCTTCAAAAAGCAAAAAATAACTTCTTTAAAATGGTAGGTAAATAAGTCAGTCCAACTGAAGTCTGCTTTTGGTAAAAATATTGTTGGACGCCGACTTCAGTTGGACTGACTTATTTACCTACCATTTTAAAGAAGTTATTTTTTGCTTTTTGAAGGCGGTTTTTTGTTTTTTTAAACATTTATTTTATTTTATACTTTTTAGTGATCCTATTTATGCTGTTACGTAGCTCCACTTCTAAATATTAATAAGAAACTATAGAACATTTCAAGCTCGCCGCAGACAACGCCGCGGGAATGTCATAGTCATATTTAAACCTAAATGTGCTTCGTCATAGTCGCTCAACTTCCTTTATCGAAATATTTTATCACCACCCTTGAAATAGGTACCGTTAAGGAGTTCCGGTGGCCATCTGTGGTCTTCATCATCAGTTCCACTTCACCATATAGTACTTTTCAAAAGCAAATGCATGAGTTACAGTGAAAAATACCAAAATCGCTATAGGTGTGCCTATAATATTTGAGGAGTTCTCTTGATTTCTCCATGATCCCATCATCAGATCCTGACGTGGTGACAATGGGACTAACTAAAAAGTATACCCATTCGAACAACGAAAAAATTTTTCAAATCGGTCCAGTGGTCTTCGAGTAATCGGGGAACATACATAAAAAAAAAAAATATCCCGACGAATTGAGAACCTCCTCCTTTTTTTGAAGTTGGTTAAAAAATAAAGTGTTTTTTTTCAAAGCACCACAATTTGATTCGAGTATATATCATAGTTATTAAACAATCAAAAATTAGAATACTTTCAAATACCTATTACCGAGGTAGTGTTTAAACAAGGAGCCATTTGAATCATTAATTTAATTAGCACAAAGCACACTTTTCGTCGCGGGAAAAATAGGTTCCAAATAATACAAGGAAAAAAAACAACAACAAGGCAATAAAATACACGGAATAACTATGAAATAGATAAAAAGCCCCCGATGCAAGGGCGATGTCTTCATTCAGAACTGATATCACCATCCCTTTTAAAGTAGCTAATACTATCCCGATACCCAGACGCACAGCTACACAGACACACAAATACACACACAGACGTTAAACTTATAACACACTTTAATGTTAATAATGCTCACCGGTTTATAAATTACTAGCTGTTCCCGAGCCCACTTCGTTGGGCAATAAACTACATACATACATACATAATCTCACGCCTTCGTTCCCAGAGTGGGGTAGGCAGAGCTACAGAATTACAAACATCTCTAAAAACTTGTTGATAATTCTATAACCACAATTTGCACAAATAGGCTAAGATGTTTACCAGCGTATTAGTGACAGGTTGCAAGCCCATCGCCTAACAGTACTACAAGCCTTTATTCCCTTAGTCGTTTCTTACGACATCCACGGGAAGACATGGAGTGGCACTATTCTAACTCGGCAACCACACGAGAAATAAACTAAAGAATAAAAATGGGTTAATACATACTATTGGTAAAAGGATTTTCAAAATCGGTTACTAGATCCAGAGATTACCCCTTAGGCAGCCATTACACGGTCAATCCGGATCGTAATCCGACCAAGGACCGGATCGAGGGAGATTTCAAAAAATCGAGATAATATGTAATCTGATGTCGTGATCCTCAATCTAACACGTTACAAAGTCAATCTGGATCGAGATCACCTGATCACGATAACAGATTGCGATCTAGATTGGCAGTGTAATGGCTGCCTTACAACGTCACAAACTTTGCCTCTTTATAATATTAGTACGTTTATATATAAGTATAAGTATAGAAAAGCGAGATTATTAAAAACAGAATCATGTAGAGCTGCTGGAATTAGTACAAGGAACACTCGTATTAGAAAAATAGATAGAATGAAACACAATGAACCTTGTTCATTACCATTTTAGGGTTCCGTAGTCAACAAGGAACCCTTAGGTATAGTTTCGCCATGTCCGTCTGTCAGTCCGACCTAGGGGTCAGAGACTCTTGGTTCTACTTGGCATAGTTATATATTTAAATTATCCCGACCGACGCTGAGGTTGTAAAATAAAATCTTAATAGTTATTTGTTATACAAGGGGGGAAAGTTGTATTTTACCTGCGAGTGTTCATTTGAAACACGAGCTAGCGAAAGGATTCTATGATTGACCACGAGCAAAGCGGATTCAAAGTTCAAAAATAGAATCCTGAGCGTAGCGAGTGTTTCAACATACGAGACGTAAAATAACTTTTCACCCGTGTATAACACAAAACTTTTCACCTCACTACAGCGAGGAAAATAAGCTCAATTCCGCATTTTGCAAGGTTTCCCGTAAGTCCACAGGTGTTAATACGTCTTTCGTCACTCGAATCACTCATTTTTAATAACAAAACAAACTATAAAAACATGCGAATATTTAACGTTGACCCAAAGATGAAGGAAAACAGAGGCCCTGCTTTGAAAATCGAAGTTCGAAGTTACGTTAGCTCCATCCCTTTCTCTCGATTTAGTCTCGAAGGACGTGTGACAGAGATGGAGCTAACGTAACTTCGAACTTCGATTTTTAAAGTAGGGCCTCTGCTTTACTACCTCTATGCGTTGACGGCTTAATTAAAAAGTTTTGACTTAAGTTTTTTTTTTATTTCGGATGCGTTTTGTTCGCACATCGACTTACTTGGACTGTCAGAACATTTTATCCGTTTTTACAACAGAATGAAGGGTAATGTTGAATGCTGATATTTATGAATTAAAATAAAGTTGTAAGACTGTATTTAGTATTTTTTACTCGATGCAATTCATTAAATGTGATGTTAAAAATTCAGCGGTTTTAACGTTTTACGTTTTGTTAGCTGTCAAATATCACTAAAGCTGCCTTCAAATGTCAAAACTCTTTCTTCATATGTGGATAAAAAACGATTTTCTTAAATAAACAAAAAGGGCTTTCCGAGCTAGTGAGATGAAAAAATCTTTAACCTGTCCTGTGTGAGTTTAGTTTTTTTTATTAAACCCAAAATAGAAAAAAAAAAATTCTTTCCAGAAATAAAGTTTGAGATAATTTTTCCTTAATTTTAAATTAAGAAAAGAAAATCATTTATTTCTTCAGTATTTTAAAACGAGGCAAAGAAGGGTGGTCACAAATTTGAGCCGGTGGGAGAGGACAGTAAATGAAAGGACATAATATAACGAAAATAAAAGGAAAACTACGAGTATCACGACTAAGCAGTCTTGATGGGTCCTCGAGATACAGGCATCATAAAATCAACTAAGCCTGAATAGAAAATTAGTTCGTACTTGTTGTTTTTTGATATAGTTTTTTGTTTATAGTACCGGCTTCGGAATCTTACACTGAGCGTACTCCGACATGCTCTTGCCCGGATTTTTTTAATTAAGCTGCATGTTTCAAATTAAATAGCTCGACTTTCTCAGCATGTGAACTAAGTTAAAGGAATTTAATATTAAATTGGAATCTCTTAGTGGGCGGGCTCCGGCGATTGGCTTCGTTACAAGATATTGGATTTATTAATCACCTCGTTAGGATCGTTAATTGAAAGGTTTTATTAGAAAATAATTGTCTTTGCGGCTTAAAAGGATTTATTACGTTAGGAAATTAATTTTAAGCTTTGCCAATATATTGGATAATCAAAATCGATCGGTTATGTTTTATTCACGAGCTAGCTTCTGCTCGCGACTTTGTCCGCGTAGATTTCGATTATAGTTGTTCCCTTGGGAACTTTTAAAATTTCCGGAATGAAGAGTACTAACCCCCTTACTAATAAACGTTGAGTTAACGGTGGTATAGCAATAAAATGATTTGTCCTTATCTGTCATAGTGACATTTGAATTTGACAGATAAGGATAAATCATTGTATAGCTATAACATCGTTACTCAACGTTTATTAGTAAGGGGGTATGTGTTAATCCAGGGTATAAGATATCGCCATTCCAAATTTCGTCAAAATTCGTCAAGGCGTTGCAGTGTGAAGTAGTAAAAAACTAAGACACATACACTAACTTTCGCATTTATAATATTAGTGGGAATTACGTTTTCATCGGTCCGTTATATTGATTTTTCTCAAACATGCTATGGAATGCTGGCGTCATGTTAGTTATTTAAGGCTTCAAAGTATTACGTTTCAGGCGGATCAACTCGAGAGAACTGTAAAGGTATTTCATACAAAATTGAAAGCTTAGGCCGAAAGTTTTTTTTTAAATTTTAGTGTATAAATGGCGGCTGTGTTTATGAACAGGCTAAATAGCTGTTTTTTTAAATATACTAACTAAGCCGTGCATCCAACCAAAGCGTTTGCATGTCTATTTAAAGTACCAGGAGACAATAGTACATTGTTGCAGAGGTTAAAAAGTAAGCAATAGATGGACGAGTTAGTTCGAGGGCCGACGCGTAGCGGAGAAAGTTATATTAAAAAGTATATATATCTTTTTGATTCTCGGAAATGAACGCAAAGCGCAATGTCGTTTATTTGAGCCTTAAGGCTTAGACTGCCGTTTAAGCCGAATTCGTATCTTTTATTTAGAAGTTTAAGCAAATTAGAAACTATCCGGTTAGTAATAAAGTCGCATTTAGTTCAGAAAATATATAGGAGCTGAGCCCTTTTAACTAGGATGACAGGGCTTTGATGAAATCCAGTACTTTTATTTGCTGTCCAAACTTTTTTATTTTATTGGCTTGGCATATGTCTGGAATTTTTATTCTATGGAGTTCTGTTTGTAAGAAAAAAGTACCTGTATATAGTTATTTGATAATAAATATCAGGGGACAATGTCACACCAATTGACCTACTCCCAAACTAAGCTCTAGGCTTGTACTATGGGTACTAGACAACGATATAGATACTTATATAGAGAAATATGTACTTAAATACATAGAAAACATCCATAACACAGGAAAAAATATTCGCGCTCATCACACAAATCAGCCCTAACCGGGATTTGAACCCAGGACCGCTAGTTTGGTAGGCAGGTTGACTACCAACTAGTTCAGCGCGTCGTCGATGAACCTACAGTGAAATATTTACAGTTACAGAAATAAAAGCGGGTTGGCAAATGAAACGGTTGGGAAACGATACATTCTGGCAAACATATTTCTGCCAAAAGGCAGAGAACCAAAAGTACGTTAAAAAGCAATGTTTTCGCTTAGATACAGTTTTTTAAAGTTAGGACAGACGGACAGACGGACGGACATTGTAAGCTTAATAATAGGGTCCTGTTTGACACCCTTTGGGCACGGAACCCTAAAAAAAACTATAAAAAATCACCAAAACGCAAAAAGGGCGTGAACTTGGTTCAAAAATAGATATTCTTAAATTTTGTATCTAGAGCAATCTCTCCAATTTATTTTGACATTTTTTATTTTTTTCGCTTGAACTCTACTCTTTAATATATATCAGTGTAAGTATATTGCTTTGACGTTTTAGGGATCCGTAGAACATAGCTTTGCCTATGAACGAATGTTTTTTGATGATACGAGTCCATACATACCTTGTCTATTTAATGTCATGTTTAAAGTGCCATAAATGAATTGTCACAGCGATTAAAGTGACAAGGTACACATATTTATGATCTCGACTGTACCAAGAAGAAGGCAAACGAGCAGACAAGGCCTCTATTTCACTCGGTAAAACCATTTTGTCTTTGGCAGGTTATCGTATTGTTAACGTTACTAAACGTTACTAACGATAGCTCTTATTTCATTGACAGTTAAATTTACTTTGACGAGTTAATTTTTCAAAAAAAAAATGTATTATTGTTTTTTCTCAAACATGCAATGAAATATTGATGTTATGTTCCTTGGCCGCGAAGTATGACGTTTCAGGTGCGGCTAGGACAAGAGGTCGTTTATGGAATTTGATACAAGTCGTGCAGGCCTAGGCCGGCATGGTTCTCTTTTTTAAATTCCATTCCACATAAATTTCATCACTCGACACAATGCGGATGACTGAGCACTGTATGTTACTTTTAATGTTTATGCACTCCTAGTAATTTGACTTTGTAAATTTTGTTTTTTTTTTTTAATGAATTATTATTATGTTTGAGAAAAGCACTATACATACCTTGGCGGGAAATATGGGGTTGCCCGCCTCAGACCTATCCGGCTCGCTTTGCTCGGCCGTCTATATGTCTTCGGCCGGCAACCCCTTTTGTCCCGACCTCTGTAGTAATGTACTATACCCAGTGGAATAGAGGCCATGGTTCAAGATGATGTTATCATATTTTCAAAGGTTCGATAGCTCTTGTTACTTGACAGTAATGGCGGCAGAGATAAAAACAATACCATAACACGTCAGAGGAAAGGCAATATGGTTTACCCAGTTGAATAGAGGCCCGGAGGCCCTAGACAAGATGCATTCGGCGTGGTTTATCGCACAGAAGAAAGACTAAAGGCATAGAAACCGTACTAAATAGCAGAAAATAAATTATGGTTCACTTCTTTTTCCTTATGGTTTTCATAGTGAGTTGGAAAGAGATGAATCTATAGCTGTTCTTTCGTTATTTGGTACATCGTCACAAGTAAGGCGTGATTTGGACCTATAAGCACCTAAGGTCTATTCATTCTTACTTGTCTTATATAGTAAACAACTTTCCAACCTCAAAATGAACCTTTTTTTTGGCTAAAACCGCTCTTTTATCGTAAATAAAATAAACTGAGTAAACATTTTGGACATCACTTGGCCACTGTATTGTCTGTGATTGCTTTATTTTGTTTAAAATAGCTGTTACAAGTAAGAATGAACAGACCTTATAGTATTTGGACCTATAGACAAGGAAAGACAAATCCTTCCTATAGAAAGGACAAAGAACTCGCTGTGTAAAACCTTTTGACAATGACAGTTAAAGAAGAAAAAACAGCCTACATTTTGTTTCATTTTTTCTCATGTTATACGTAATCTAAAAAGTAGAGAAAGATAGCTGACGCGAAGTACGTCTTATAGTCCGGTTTCTATGCTATAGGTATGTTCTTATTCTGTGGTTTATCGCTATCCTAAATATTGGATTGTCGTAAGCTGTCAGACGGTCGCGTCGAGCGCCTACGTCGATTCCATACATTTTGTCCGTTTTCGACAATCGTTTAAGTTAGCGTTAAGAAATATCATTATCATTTATGAGTATAATAAACCAAGATCTCATCCAGACGAAGCCATGGTGAGTCGCCACACATATTATTACAACACTTATGTATGGGTTTTTTAAATCACATTTCTCAACAAAATAATGAAAATACCGTAAAGTAGATCAGCAGATCACCAAAAGTTATATTAAAAATAAAATCGGCCAAGAAATACGGATGATACAAGCATTTAAAACTGCTAATTAGACAGCGATTAGACAGAGAGATCAGAGGGCCCTGCAAAGATGCACTTCGCTAACTAACGTTTCTATTCGATCCGTTTACCAATCGCGTCACTGGGAGATGACGTGATACGAAAAGTCACGTGGTCTACCAGTGACGCGATTGGTTTAAAAACGAATCGAATAGAAACGTTAGTTAGCGTAGTGCATCTTTGCAGAGCCCTCAGCAGGCCTTTCGCGTAAACACACTCGCAATCACAATCGTTTTCATTTAGTAAATCGAAGGCTTGTCTGCATACAAAATGAAACCAATTGTTTTGTATTGAAGCCGATCGCGATTGCGGGTGAGTTACGCGAAAGGACTGCCGATATGCACTGTGATGTCATGTAACATGCCAGCCAAATAACCTCCATGTTAAATTCTGTTTTGCTAGAAAGATATAGGAAAAAATCTTTGTTAGATATCTTGGTTATTTATATAGCTATTCAAAAAAAAAATTTTTAAACTGTTGTGTGTTTTATTACTTAGTTTTTATTGAACCTGTAAAGAAAAGTCATGAATGTTCCCTATTACAACTAACATGCTACGGAACTTTCAAAGAAATATCGTCACTCTTGGCTTGATAGAAATAAGCTTCGGCAAATAACAATCTCGTTAGTATGACAGTAATAATCCGGCTGGATAAATATGATATTAAACTACGAGGCGCTTCAAACAGCACCTTCTTTATTAATATTATACACCGATACAGTGACACGGCCTAATCGGAGAGATTAATTTACGATATGGAGGAGGCAAATAAGCAGCTGAGGCTCTATTCCAATGTGTCGTTGTCTTATTCTTAACAATATTATGGCATTTGACAATAAAGGCGGCCGTATAATTAATAGTAGTTTATGTGACTGTACATAATGAAGGGCATTAACCACGAATGTGGGTTTATGAAACGAGCCGAAGGCTAGTTTCATAATAACATCACACAAATGTTTTAATGCCTAATTATGTACAGTTACATACACTACTTTATCTACCCACATGTCATAAGCCTCCATGATGCATTCAGGAGCCGCATATTAAATTTTAACCGGTAATGAAAAGATTGAAAAGTTTTCTGGCAGCTTTCATAGTTTTTTTTAATTCAGTGACAAACTAGAGTCGGCTCCAACTATCATATCGTTCGATATCTTACTTACGTGCGACATTTGTCCAATTTTGTATGCAAATTGACAATTCACTTCGAACTAAACGTCATCTCGACTGATATTAGAATACCTACAGGTCAAACCAAATTTCTTTGTTTTTCAGATGTTCGAAATTGAATGTCATAAGAAGATTAAAATTTATGTTCTTAAGAATCCATAAGATTACTGCAGCAGATAAAAAAATTGCTCTAACAACAGAGTTGATTATTATGCTGCGGGCCGATTATGGTTGTGTTTATCGACGTAGATAAGCGTAGATAAAACATCTGTCACTTTCTGACCAGTATGTAAGTGCGAGAGTGACGGAAGCTTTATCCACCGCGATACAGGCCCCTGGTCATAATTTGCGGTTTCTGAACGCATCATAGAGGGTTTATGTTTTGAACCAGTTCTCGTCAATGGAATGGGCTGAAATTTGGAATACATGTGTAAACCCGATGACCATGCAATGTTATGGTACCGTCGAGCTGATCTGATGATGGAGGCGGAAGGTGGCGACGGGATCTTTGCTGTAGTCAATATGTGCCCGCCGAGTTCGGGCTCGTCAGTTTCGTCTTGATAAGCAGATGATGTCTGAGTGGAAAATAGTATAGTTGGCAACAAAAGCTTGTCCCAAAAATGTTTTTTTTTCAGAAAGCCCAGCCAGAAAGCAGAAGCTAGTCTATTATTTATGAATTTACTAAATTCGGCTCGCGACTTCATCCACGTAAAAATAGTGATTCGCAATACGAAAGGTTTATTTTACTTAGATATTGTGAGTACTCTTTACTGACGCTATAACAGTTCTTACTGTCAAGGGAATAAGAGCTAAGAAGTCAATAATGTGATTTAGATATCGAAGCAAGGTGGGCTAATATAATGTGGAATAGAGGATTCGTTTGAAATACATTTTTGATCGTGGTTAGTCTGATTAGGGATACAATATGTTTGTCCGTTGTCACAACCGCGATGAAATATTAAAGTTGTAATTAGTGTGGTGGAATGCATTTTGTAATTATTTCACCAGACTAAAGTAATTTTGAAACCATGAATAAAATATACATATAAATGTCACGTCGCAGACCACGTCCAGCTTATAATTGGGATATACCTGAAAAAACTGTGTTTATAAAAAATATCTGTAAAAATAATTGAGATGTGCAATAATTCGAACATATTGATGATTAGAATTATGATATTTCATCGTAAATAAAATATAAATAATAGATTTAAAAAATAATACTACCTAGGCTGTACGGCTTGTACAATAAATAACACGGTCGGTTACGGTCTCCAAATAACAGAAGTGTCCAAATAATTAAGACAATTTTTTTATTGCTTCTAGTTAATTAAATAGGTGTAATTGGGTTTATTTTCCTTTCTTCCTAAACTCAAAATGGCATTATCGAACAAACGTAATTGAACTTTATTGCCTTGATGGTAGATTCAAAGTCGCACTCACAACAGAAACTGCCTGTTTGTAGTGTGGTAGGCTTACGAGGTTAAGTCAGTCTTGAATGATTAAACATAAGTCACGAAAATTGTGAGTGATTAATCAATGTGTGAGCTTGAAAGCACCTGGGTGGTGGAGCTTTACTCGAGCTTTGAGAAGCTCACGAGAATGCAGTCAATCTGCGGCTTATTTTCATTATAGGGGAGGATTAAATGTCACATTTTCTTATACACATCTACTCGTATCAAATGAATGTATGTAGGTTGATGGGTGAGGACCAGACCTTCAATAACCGTTATTTTCGTATAACGTTATATTGAACGAATAACGTTATACTATAACGTATATATTTAAACGAAATTTTGAGCACTAACGAAATATAACATTATGATAACGATATTATTCATAACGTTATAAAGGTCTGGTGAGAACTATAAAGTTGGGCCATAGCTATGCGTAGTTAACCATACAAACAACGAAGGCGAAAAAAGTTCCGTTGTGCGACGAAAGCTATCCTTATTGTATGGCTTATTGTCGTGTGACAACGGAAAAGTTTCATAGATGTAATTGCGTGAGTAGTGCGTAGGGTGCCCAAGTTTTTGGACCTTACCCTGATAGCAGTGAGTTTAAGATAAGAGTTTCGAATGTGTGACGTATGTATGTATACTCTTTATTGTACAAGAATAAAAAAATACAAAACACAGCACAGGCAATATAACAAAAAAAAACTAGTGCAAAGGCTAACTTATCGCTTCAAGAGATTTCTTCCAGATAACACTTGTTGAAAAAAGAAAAATGGTGATGATGGTAAATGGTGAATGGTGTCCAACGTTCACGAAGGTGTCAAATATTGTTTCTAGTTTTTTTGGCATGGGGAATAGAGAAGGCAAACGAGCACACATGCGACCATATGGTTAGTGGACTCTGAAACTCATAGACATTTTCAGTCTCAAGATTGAAATCTTATGACGGCAATCTCAAGACTGCTAATAACTTCACCACCGATTCTCATACTCCAGGAACACAACAATGCGAACACCGCTGTTTGGTGGCAGGTAAAAGAGTAAGATGGGGATAGCGGTTCATGAGATACAACCTGGTGACGGACAGACAGACTGTCCGGAGTCTTAGTAATAAAGTCCTGTTTTTACCCTCTGGGTACGGTACCCTAAAAAGATGCAAAGTGAGTCAACGGGCGATATTATCGCTAAATAGCGATCTCTTCCAGACAACGTTACAGAGAAGAGAAGTTAAAGATAAACAAAAATAAATTGGCAGATGGTATAAACTAAAACCATGAATGGAATAAAAAAAACACATTCACATAAATAAGAAATAAATGCCATTAATAAATAAATAAATAAACCTACGTCCTTCTCCGGACATATCGGTATACATAAAGTAGAATTTTAATAGAAATAGAAATAGAAATAGAAATAGAAAATTTTATTTGCTAGAATGCGTTTTACAGGGTCTTAAAAACAAGAACCGGATTGTTCGTCATACTTTTCCAACTATTCGATCAATCAATTACAAACAAAACGAGAGTTTCCCAAACCCTACGAAAGTAGGGCAAAGGATCTATTACGTTTGACGTTCCAATATCGACTCGGAATTGCCTTTTGACGTGTTCGTTTTAAACGGCCCCTAATGAATCCAGAATTTAGGGCGAAATTGTTGAATACATTACCACTGCGAGGCTGAATTTCATGTTGGTCACGTCTAGAATTGGATATCGTTTCAGAATAGATATAGAGCCTTTATTAGCTTTTCGTGTTTTTATGTAACAACGTAGACCGGTTCACAGTTTAATATATATTAGGCTAATTTGAAACAATAACCTATTGGGTTGTGAAATGATCAGGGAGATGTGGAATAAAAGAAGATGTAGTGACTTGATTGAAAAGGGCAATCATTTGGAATGGATGGATGAAAGAAGATTGACAAAAGAGATATATAGAGCGAAAGTGAGTGGGAGGGTCGGAAGGGGCCACCCTAGGCGTACTTTTTCAAATAAAATCGGAGAAATACTGGAAAAGGGCCGAATATTAAGTATCCGAAACTGACGTGCATGCATCACTCGATGTATGAATGTGGAATAATGTATGAATGTGGGGTCTTGAGTGTAAGTTGCTGTTATGGAGCATCACGGTCTCGATCGTGCGGGTTAGATGTCATTGAAAATTATATATATTTTTCCGTGAGTTAAAAAAGCGCAAATCCAAATTAATTTAAACCTTTAAAACAAAACTATACGAGTTCTATCATCTGTTAATTAGGAAGATTCAATACGATTCAATACCATAATTGACTTGAGGCTAAGATTGGTCTGAAAGTGAGTTATTTATTCGAGAATCGCAAAGAGCCGTTTTGCATAAGCAACTTACACTAAGTTCCTCAATAAGTTTTCGTTAACATAATATTATCAAGCTTTTTTGGGTTCCGAAATTAAACTAGGAACCCTTATAGGTTCGCCATGTCCGTCTGTCCGTCTGTTTGACATAGTCGTACATTGTAATTAGGCCGACAAAGTTGTTAAATAAAATCTTGAAAGAAATATATTTTCGAGTATGTAACTATCCCATATGTATATGTAAAGCAAAGATAAAATAGAATAGAATAAGATTTGTGGGACTGTTTAGGAAATATTGAACTCACAAGGTATAATTTCCGACCGAGTTGCGCGTAACCTGAAAGCCTGAAAAATATCTCATAACTAGCGACCCACCCTTGCTTTGCTTCGGCTTATGTGTTTTCTGTACATAAACCAGAATATATTATACATATAATAATAATAATAATAATAATAATAATAATTTTTATTTCAGGCGACGAGGCCCATAATTACAAATACCTTATAGACTAACATACATAACAATATAAAACTTAAAACTAACACCGAGGTGACAGAACAGCGGGTATCTGTTTTGCCAAAATTGGCAATATGGTCGCTAAACCTTCCTTTTGAGTCACTCTATCTATTGCTGAAAACTGCGTTAAAATCCGTTGAGTAGTTTAAGAGATCTAAGCGAACAGACAGCGGAAGCGACTTCATTTTATGATATGTAAAGATTATTAGGTATAACCAATTTAAACGGGAAACTATCACGAGTCTTGATTCTTGAGATACAGGCGACTAAAGACTAAAGTATTTTTAGCTACCCAAAAATCATTTAAAAGTCCAAATAACTTTAAATGGAAAATTATGTCATACTTGTTGTTTTTTGAGATTTTTAAACGGCTTCGGAACCCTACACTGAGCATAGTTCGACCTGCTCTTGTCCGATTTTATTAACCGACTTCAAAAAAAGGAGGAGGTTCGTCTGTATTTTACTATTACGTTTTCAGGTTTAAGGGTGCGGTTCCACTGAGGCGGAGACGAGCGGAGCGAGGCGGAGACGAGCGGAGCGAGGCGGAGCTGTGCCAATATTAACCAATAGAATCTAAACTAACGTGCGCAAGGCGCGCTCGACGTGACCGCATGCGCCTTCTATTGGTTAATATTGGCACAGCTCCGCTCCGCTCCTCTCGTCTCCGCCTCAGTGGAGCCGCACCCTAAGTACTATTTTATTTATTTATTAGACATGGTAAGAAAATGTAGATTACAACAATCATGATAAATTATTATAAGTTTCATATCTACATTTCTATTGCGACCACACACAACACTCATTTAAGATAGTACATGAGAAATGAAATCAAGCCTAGTATAACATCGCTCACCCATACATACAAACAAATTTTAATAAATGAATAAATAAATGAAGGAGTGCTGTGTGGTGGCCGGCTTAGAATAGCACCACTCCATGCCTTCCCGTGGATGTCTTAAGAGTCGACTAAGGGAATCAAGGCTTGTAGTACTGTTAGGCGATGGGCTTGCAACCTGTCACTAATACACTGGTAAACATCTTAGCCTGATTATGCAAAATGTGGTTACAGAATTATCAACAAGCTTTTAGAGTTGTTGGCAATTCTGTAGCTCTGCCTACCCCAAACTGGGAATAAAGGCGTGAGTTTATGTGTATGTATGTATGTAATTTTATGATAATAGATCCAATTCCAGAATACAATTTTTAAAAGAATTTAAAACTCAAATAGAAAATACCAATATCATTACATAACAATATCATTACATATTTGGTATGGTAATTTGTTACTTGTCATCAGTAAAATTATGGTTTAATAATACACATAATAGCTAGTGAAAAATAACCTGATTCTTCTGCGAATACAATTGGGTGAAAAGAAACGTATTTTGTTTACTGAATACACCCGCCGCGCTTAAAAGAAATCCAATTACGAGCCAGTCTTTATATTATTTAAATGTGTTTGACGCCATTCAGCCAGTAATTTATTGGACTGCATTTGGACCTTGAGTAGGGTTGCCACCTTAAAAGGTTGCCAGACAGCGTTCAAAATTCAGGATATTAAGTTATCAAGATATTCTCCGGATGCGTTTCGTAAAAATGGCAAATTCATTTTATTGAAACGTCATGGCAAAATTTAAAAAGAAACCAATTTAATTGATTCAAATATATTTTTCTTATTTTGCTAGCTATTGCCCGCGATAACGTCCGTGAAGAGTTTGATTCTCGCTGTTCCCTCAGGAACTGTATAATTTTCTGAGATAAAAAGTATCTTTTGTCCGTCTCCAGGCTATATAAACTATCTCAGTATCAAATTTCACGTCGTCATCGTCATTTCACATTTGGGTGATTCCACGGGCGTTTCAACCGCTGTCAGTCCGCTGTCATAAATATTGAAAAAATGAGCTACACCAAGCAGCTAACATTCACACAGAGCTATACTGTTATCGTACTTCTTGCCACAATTGATCGAATTTTAAGTATATTATTTCTTAAATACTTACGACAGCGGACTGACGGCTGTTGAAACGTCCGTGGAATCACCCATTTATAATATTAATAAGGCATATTTCCAGGCAAATTTTTTCTTCCCGTGGAAATCGTAAGAGGCGACTAAGGGATTCAAGACTTGTAGTATCGCCAGGCGATGGGCTTGCAACTTGTCACTAATATACACACACATGGTAAACATTGTAGCCTGTTTGTGCAAAATGTGGTTATAGAATTAACAACAAGTTGTTGGAGTTATTGGTGATTCTGTAGCTCTGCCTACCGCACTCTGGAAAGAAGGCGTGACGGTATGTATGTATGTATGTCAGGTTTATGAGTAAGGCAAAATGTGCGTTTGCGACTGAGTATTCGCCTCTGTGGTGCCTGACCTGACGCAGTGATGGGGGTAAGATCAGAAAAGAACGAAATTTAACTAAAATCCAGAATTTGTCGAACCAATTTGATTTGTCCCACGGTATTTACGCCCCACGCCATTTGACATATTATGATGATAATGTAATATGTACTGCAATAACGCGTACTTATCGAATATTTAGAGAAAAATCGATGCTAAAAACTGCCTTCAAAAAAGCAAAAAATAACTTCTTATAAAATTGAAGGCACCTAATAGGTTAGTCCAATTGATGTCGGTTTTGAAGGCGGTTTTTTGTTTTTTAAAACATTTATTCTATTTTATACTTTTTAGTGATCATAATACGCTGTTACGTAGTCCCAATTCTTAGTTGATATGAAACTTGAAGTTATTTATAGCGCGCCGCAAGCAACGCCGCGCGAAAGTCATAGTGATATTTCAACAAGTAAAAAAATACTTCGTTGTAGTCGCTCTACTATCTTAATCGAGATTTCTTATCGCCACCCTTGAAATCGGTACCGTTGAGGAGTTCCGGTGGCCATCTGTGGTCTTCATCAGTTCCACATCACCAAATGATACTTTCTAAATGTAAATACTGGACTTTGTTACTTAAAATACTAAAATCGCTATATGTTTGCCTACAATATTTGAGGAGTTCCCTCAATTCCTCACTGATCCCCTCATAAGATATAGATTTGGTGACAATGGGACCAACTCGGAAGTATACACTATCAATCCAAAAAATATATTTAATAATCGGTCCACAACTGACGGAGTAATCGGTGAACATACATAAAAAAAATACATACAGTGGAACGTATAACCTCCTCCTTTTTTGAAGTCGGTTAAAAATTTCCCCTATTACATGCATTTATTTTACATATCTGTAATACTAGTCTACTGAATTATGGACTCTAGTTTACCGACCAACCACATTGACGGAAACGTTATTATCTGATCTCGGTTTTACCCTTTCAAAGACCTCCATCCGGACGGTTCCGGATGCTCTTGAAACGGGGGCAATTCCGGAGAAACCTGGACTTACTAATGGCAGCCCTAGCCCTGGCCTTATTTAAAAAAGTTAAGTGAGACGTTTACCAAATGGACTCGGTAAGTATTAACTTTAATTTATAGCGTTGTTTTTCGCGATAATTTACTTTTATTGTTCTTTAGGTATGTTTGTTGGCCCATAAAATTCAAATTCATTCGGTTTCTTTGGTCGTGCGTTTCTCGTCTTGCTATTTTCCTCGACCCTTATCAGATCCTCTGTATGCGTCTGGGCAGCCTTTCCGCCTCCAAAGGCTTATGTGTAAGTAATTTACATAAAACAATACAAAAACTCTTTACTAAATTTATTTAACTAAAATTAAAGATTTAAAAGTAAAATAACAATTCTAGTACAAAAAATAAACATTGTAAAAAATCTAACCTGCGAGTGCCGCCGGTATAGGGAATGCAATTTAACCGGTTATTAGAAGTTTTTGTATGAAAATCACCGGTTAAAACCGGTTATAACCGGTTATAACCGGTGATTTGCGTTCCATACGCCGGCAGCGGGGCAGGGCTCAAGCTACCGGTGGTTAGGGCTGCAGAGAACCTCCTCACAATACGTGCCGTGAATAGGAGTACTGTTTTCTGTAACTGGCCTTAATCCGTCTAGCGAGAGCCTCTTAACTTATTTATTATTGTTGTTATTTAATAGCCCGTGTAATTGTCCTACTACTGGGCAAAAGCCTCCCTCCCTTCCTATCACGAATCCCTAGCTTAGGCATCCAAATAATTTGTCATTATTTTTCTTGTGACGACACGCTGAGCCCATTTGTTAGTGCCCCCTCCCCTCCCCCTATAAAGCTAGGATCAATAGTACAAGCCTAAAGCTTAGTTTGGGAGTATAAAAAACAATATGCTTTTTTATTTTTTTTATGGCATGGAGTAGGCACCTGAGCACTCAGGCCACCTGATGGTAAGTGGGATCTGAGACCCATAGACATTTGAAATCTCAAGACTACAATCCCAAAACTGCAATCCTAAGACTTCAAATGCGTTGCCAACCCTGAGGACTAAGATGGAATGCCTCTATGCTAGTAATTTCACCGGCTGTCTTATCCCCACACCAGAACACAGCAATGCGAACACTGCTGCTTGGCGGTGGGTTAATGGATAAAATGGTGGTAGCGATCCGGACGGACCCTAAGCTGCACAAGGTCCACCCACCACAAAAAAAAAGATAAAAGAAATGATCATGGAAGAAAAAAAGATAAAAGATTTTTATTTAGAAAGTAGGCCGCACGGGCACTTTTGCTCGTTAAAAATCTACCAGCATACATATCCTCTCCTCCTCCGTCTCCTGAATTACAAAATATTTTCAAATACTCGATTGCTCCCTTCCGAGTGGTCTCAGAAACCCTCATTACTCAAAAATACCTCTTTTCTACACAATATGGAGGCGTTTAACGTGATCACTCCAAATCGGATAAGCTTTTCCTGTAAAAAAGGGTCTTGATGGACAGACAGACAGAGCGGTCTTTTAAGCGTCGTCTGAAATACGGCAACTTCAGGGAGGTACAATTTTATATTTATAAACAAGTATGTACCTACTTGTACATTTAAATATCACACAGTATTTAATATGGAGGGTTTCAAACGGAACGCCATAAAAAACGTATGTACTAATTTGTTTAAACTTAGTGTATTAGGTATTTGTCTGCTTTATTAAATAGAAAAAAATCTATACTGTTTCAGATTTTATACCGCATCTAAAAAGAAGAAAATTAAGAAAATTATTTGTGCAATATGATATGAATGCTACGTGCCATATAATAAACATTAATTACAATGTATTATCCTAATTGAATAAAGAATTATGAATTAGGTACCTATAGGTATCAATTTTAAGAAAATTATTAAAAAAAAACTTTCTGCTAATTAAGTGAGGAATGTATCATATATATAAATAAATCAGGGGGAGACAATGTCACACCAATTGACCTAGTCCCAAACTAAGCTCTAGGCTTGTACTATGGGTACTAGACAAAGATATAAATACTTATATAGAGAAATATATACTTAAATATATAGAAAACAACCAGGACTCAGAAGCAAATATTCGTGCTTATCACACCAATATCTACCCTTACCGGGATTTGAACCCAGGACCGCTAGCTTGGTAGGCAGGGTCACTACCAATTAGGCCAATGCGTCCGTAATATAAATTAAGTAACTTCTCAAAATAAAAATAAGTCCAATTTTAACAGAGCTTTAGGAAAATAAATTAATGAAATTTAAAGTAGCGAATTATTCAATATTCGGCACAAAATAATTCGCTATTTTAAAGAATCAAGACATTGGTTACGAAAACGATGCTAAATACAAACCACAACACTGTGACCTTGCCCTTTAACGTCAAACTTGAATGTCAAGGTCAAGTTCAGTGACATAGTGGTATTTGACGAAACAGCAGTAGAACTTTATCATGTTGTTTATCTTTCATATTTCACTTAATCTACTAGACCTAGAAATTAATTAGGTAAAAAAACTTTAACTCGTTTACCCTAAGACTTTAGCTCGTTAACCCTAACAGTCGTTACCAGAAAAAACAGAAGGTAAAAAAATAAATATAACCAATTTAAGATCCTAATAACGATTACAAAGGTTCCAAGTTGTATATTTTTAATTGCTTTGTGCGCTGTTTTATTGGAAATTTGCTTGTTAATTACTCTTTATGTTATTGTGACAGTTTTAATCGGTTTAATTAAAACGATGTCTTGTTGCCGATGGCTCTAGTCTACTAATCAATACTCGTTGCTTTTACAAGGAGTGGTATTTAAGTATCCAAAAGGAATAACATTTAAACCATTTGTAACTCAAGAACCAATGAAGTCTACTTAGTCGTGATAGTTTTCCTTAATTAATTATAATGTGCTTTCATTTAAAATATTTTTTAGATTTTTGTACTTGTAGTTTTGGCTGTAGGGACGACGACACTTGACTCTAAGAAAAATTAGTGCTTTAAAGCTGAATATTTCATAAACGGATACCTTAATCAAAAAATGTTTTCACAAACCCGCAATATTTTTGAAGACCAATATACCACTATGGGGTAGACGAGAAAACAAAAATACATCCCTACGTAATATTTCTAGATTTTATTCTACCACCTTGTTTGCGTAACTAATATATATCTTCATGCCAAATTACAGCTTTCTAGTACTAAGAATCTCTGAGCTAGGCTGCGGACGGACGGACGGACGGACGGACGGACATGGCGAAACTATAAGGGTTACTAGTTTGACTACGGAACCCTAAAAAGAATAAAAGAAAATAATAATTATCGATTATTAAATATTTTATTTTATTATTTTTAGGGTTCCGTAAATTTGGTATAACGATAATGAAAATCTACGCAGACAAAGTCGCGGGCAGAAGCTAGTAAACAAAGAAAAAAAAAGCTACACCACTTAATTTTACGTGCTTTATAAGCGGGGCGAGCTTTCGCGAGTTGAAAGCTGTTTTCGTATGTATGTTATTAATTATTATATGTATGTATTGTTTGAACATATCTGGAAGAGATCCCTTAAAGGGATAAGTTCGCCTTTGAACATACTACCGTTTGTGTTTCTGTCTATTATGTTGTTTGTTATTTTCCCATTTGTACAATAAAGTATTTACATACATGCATACATACATACATGAATTATTATTTGTGTATTATATATATATATATATATAATTATATTTAGTATCAAGTAGGTTTTTAACACTGTTGAGATCTCCACTTGCATCAGGTATTCTCTGTTAACCATGTGGTTGACTGATAGAGAATGCCTTTAGGCATTAAGTCCGCCATTTGTACTTTTTACTATTGTATTGCGCAAAAAAGTTTAAATAAATAAATAAAGCTCTATACACAATACCTTGTATAAAATATAATATAAAAGCACTAACCCAAAATTAAAAGAATATTTATCCAGTCCGCAAGTTTTACAACGAATCCCTTCAGTTGTACAATTAAATTCTCTTGCAAACTGAAAACTTTTCACAACTTTATCAATATCTTATAGTCGCCGAGTTCTTTATAGAAATGTCTTAAACTCTTCAATTAAGTTTTACAACTGTCTCATAATGAGAACCTTGATTAATCAGCTGAAACTTATCTTGACAGATGCCTAGATTTATCATAATTAGTTGGACAGGAACTGTATATTTGTAATTAATTTGTTACTGTCTCTTTTCTTGTAAATTCGGTCTTCTAGCTTTAAGATACGTTCTAAAAAGAGTCTGTGAAATCTCTACATAGTATATTTAAAACAAAGTCGCTCCCCGCCGTCTGTCCCTCTGTGCGTACGCTCAGGACTTTAAACTACGAGACGGGTTTTAATGCGGTATTCATCAGTAGATAGAATGATTCAAGAGGAAGGTTTTAAAAAAGAAGATAGTTAAAATAAAATAAACTTGTGTATTTTAAAAGTAAGCGCTGAAATTACTCGCTTATAGACATTTCATGTCCATTTCAGATTGGCAACGCATTTGTGCTTATGGGATTGAAGTCTTAAGATTGTATTCACCATCAATGGTTTCCCTTCTCCATGCCATAAAAAACTTCTCATAATTTATTCATTTCGTTTACTGGGTATCATTTAATTTAATAATATGGTTTAACTAATTCTAATCACTCTTAATTAAGGTTGATGATATAATCTACTATACATAAATAAATCTTGATTGATATTGATTTTTATCTTATATAATTTTAAAATAAACCTTTAACTGGAAAATAAAACTTTTGATTGCGGCAGTACCAAAACTCGCTGCAATTTTAGTTTTAGTGCAATAAAATCACCAATAACAAAATGAATTGAATATGATGACAAACACCAGGTGGCGTGTGTGTTCATTTGCCTTCTCTATGCCAAAAAAGAAAACTCTGACAGCTTTCCAGACGTCACCAACTTTATACAGTAAAGTTTTCTAACACATTCAATACCTGACTCTCAGGTTGAAAATCAAAACGGACTCGATTTGGACCTTTTGGCACTGAGCTGTCGCAAAAAGAAGGATAAGCCGTTCACTACCCTCTGAAAGTTATTCTCGTGTCCCTTTCTAACAATTCTACCACAAAGCAGAACAAGTTCATTTTTAAAACTGTTCTTGCTTTTATATATTTTTGTCTATATATTTATGTTAATAACTATGTTTGTCTCATTATTTTATAGGCCCGTTTTGTTTGTGATATAAAGTATTTCAATAAATACATTATTTTGAATCAGTTTCGTAAACATCTTAGCATGTGCAAAATGTGGTTCCTTACAGAATTATAAACAAGTTTTTTGGAGTTGTTGGTAAGTCTGTAGCTCTGCCTACGCCGCTCTGCGAATGAAAGCGCGAGTTTATGTACGTATTTATGTATGATATCGCACTGCCAGATCAACACAGTATCATTTCAAAAAACTAGCTTGTTTCATTTCAAGTTCATAGGAAAAATGTAGTCGTATTTTGAGTTAATGCTGTATTGATCTGGCAGTGCGGTATGTTGAATCAGTTTTTTTATTAATAAAATACATCATTTGTCGAAATCGCACCGCCAGTTCAGTCTCTACGACGGAACAAAAAATCCATACAATTACCTTTATACATACATACAAACAGAGCCATTATAATATTTAACATTATCTTTTCCCATATAAATTGTCGAAATTATCACGATAGCTTTTTTAAGGTAGTAATGGCCAAGTTTTCAACAATGCGATTGCAATAAGGGCAAAAACGCAGTGAAATAGCAGTCGGTTAAAAAAATGGGTAATAATAATTATAATAAGCATTCTTAGTATAAGTTAACTATATTTAGGTTCTGGGCAGCTATTGTAATATCATTTAATAGTGTCTATATGTATTATTATGGGTTTATATTACACCCATCGGAATGACAAAATGAACTATGACGCCTCAGTCTACGAACGCGTGCGGCGCGCTACGGACGTAGCGGCGTAGCGACGTAGCACTGCTACGAACTTTGAATAGCTACGTGTCGTGCTGATTTCGAATGATTTAAAATTAAAATAAGTGCGTCAAATAAATGTCAAAGTAAATTGAGTGCTTTTAAAAAGATTATCAAGTTCTATAGGTGTTTGACGTTTGGATTTATTTAAGAAACTTATTTGACAAACTTTTCGCTAAGAGTATTAAAATATAGAGTAAGAATAAGTAGCAAAACTCTTAAACCTAACGTCAGTCATTTAGTTATTATTTTAAATGATAAATAAATACTAGTTTAAATTATGATTAAATATAATGTGCGTGGACTAAATTTGACACAGTTTAACGTGATTTTTTATCGAAAAAGAACAATACGTTAAAAATGTGTGTTTAATTTTTGACTTTAAAATAAAAAAATAAATTTTTCGCATCGCAACTTAAATTGATATTTGATCATGGCGGAATTTCTTCGTCCCAACGAATCTTTGGATGCCTTCCAACAGCGTTGCTCCAACATCAGTAACTTCGACTGCTCTGAAGAAGAGATGCTATGGTGGATGATAGGTCCTCGCAGACTGTCCCTAGGAGTGCTGGCTCCCATCACAGCAGTTCTGCTGCTGATATTTGCCACAGGGATGGCGGGAAATGCAGCTGTGTGCGTTGTCATCGTCCGACATCCCGCTATGCACACTGCGACTAATTACTACCTGTTCAGTCTTGCGGTCAGTGATTTGCTGCTGTTGTTATTTGGTAAGTGGTTCTTATTGCTTTATTTATAAGGTTTAGATTGTTTGAAATATTTTTCAACAATGAGAAGTCAAACAAGCTCACAGGCCACCAGATTGCAAGTGAGATCTGAGACCCATAGAAATTCTATGACTTCAAATGCGTTGCTAGTAAATTTTTTCAGCGGTCTTCTCCCACACCGGAACACAACATACTCGTACAGTGCAAACACTGCTTGACTGTAAATGTATGTAACTAAATTCGTCAACTGTAATTGTTGTGCTATGTTAATTTAATTAATTGTTCGTAACTTGGTGCTGCAATTAGTTAGTATGGTTTTATAGTAGATAGTAGACTTTAAAGTTCACTTTTAAAGCATACCATAACAGCAGTGTATGTATCGTTAAAAGGGGACTTAAAAAACGAAATGGCTTTTTTTTAATCTTAATATCTTTGAAACTAATATAACATAGGTATTAACCCATGACCTGTATACTTTTTTGCCTTTTCTAAAGGGCGCTGCATACGTAACGTGATTTTACACGGACGGGATGGGAACGGGATGGGACGACAATATCGTTTTATAGAAAATGTATCAGAATGTGCATACGTAACGATTACACTAACTAAAAATGTATGCAACTACGTCCCGTCCCCGTCCCGTCCCCATCCTGTCCACGTCCTGATCACGTTACGTATGCAGCGCCCTTAAGACATTAAAAAATGACTTATTTATTCATAAGGTTTCAGGCAACAATTAAGAAAATTATTATTTTCTTTCTTTATAATTTCAAATCATCAATGAAAACGGCAGCACCAATAAAAACGAGGTGATCCTTTTAACTTTAGTAAAAGATTTAAAAAAAAACCCAATGATATGTATACAATGCTTGTGATGCTCCTATTGTGTACCTAATATTATAAAATTGAGATTTTTTTTTTCTCAAGATACTGGGCCTGTATTCCACATTGAATAAACTTATTATGTTAAAACCTGCCTTACAGGGTGCCAAATGGGACCTTATTACTATTACTAAACCTTTGTTTTCTGCCCGTCCAAACTTTAAATAGCTGAATCTTTCGAAGCGTAATGTATGTATAGCAAGTCGTTTTCGTTCACAGATTTCTTAACAAAAGCTTTTTTTTATATATTTTTTCTATCGTCAAAACGGTAGGTTAGGGTATAAAAGCGTCAAAAATTAAAAAATAAACCAGTTCTGTGTGATTCGGGCGGCCCAAGCCGCACTTGACCTGCAGGCCTTTCGCGTAACTCACTCGCAATCGCGATCGGCTTCAAAACAAAACAATTGGTTTCATTTTGTATGCAGACAAGCCTTCGATTTTCAAAATGAAAACGATTGTGATTGCGAGTGTGTTTACGCGAAAGTTTTTGGCGTTTAAAAGGGCCCAAGCGACCTAGTAACGGAATAAACATTTCATAATTACCTTTTACGACAATAGCCTTAGCTGTTAGGTTAATAAAAGCTACTGAAATAATTACATTATCCGTAGAAACCTTATTCGCTAAAGCAGAGTTTCCACTGAGAGCGGAGCGGGCCCCGCACCAACTCCGTTTAAATTACAAGAGAAGATTACAACGGTGACTTGAAGAGATTTGCTCGCGGTGGAAATACTGGAAAGTCACCGATGTAAGCTAAACCGAAGTTACATTTAGCCAATGCTGACTAAGGGCAGGCCCTGACCCCATTCTTTACTAAAAATCCGATACACACTTTAATTACTGTGTCTGAAAAAGCGTATAAAAATTAGGACGGCTTCTTAAAATCTAATATTTTTTTATCTTATCTTATCTTTAAAAAACTCTATTGGACCTTCCGAATACACTTTGATCTTTTATTTTCTATGTATATAAGTTAGTTTAACGTCAATACCCATAGTACAAGTCTAGCTAGCTTTGTTTGGGACTACGTCAATTTGTGTGAGATTGTCACGTTTTTTTTTGTTTTGTGCTATTACATTACGCGCACAGCTGGTTGAATGTGCAGGTTCCCTCACGATGTTTCCTTCACGGTAAGAGCATCCGGTAATGTATAGTCAAAGTAGTGCCGGATTAGCCACGTAGCAAGAGTAGCAAATGCTGCGGCCCCTGACATTTATTTCTACCAGTTCTGTTTTATTTAGCACCCTAAACTTAAGAAATAACCTAAAACGAACCAAGGATCTCATCTAAATTTGCGAAGGGCCTTGCGATGGCTTAATCCAGCACTGAGTCAAAGTCACAAATATACATATATATATATATATATATATATATATATATATATATATATATATATATATATATATATATACGTTCCCAAGACGTCAGAAATATCTACTTAATATTCTCTATGCCACTGACAATATGGTGTGTGTATACCTCTACATATGTTACACGTGATAAATAAAGATGTTAGTGTTGTTGACTGTACCTACTTAAGTTCAAAAACATTCCTTTATTATGTCGGATTATGTAGGATATTAATTCGCAAATAGTAATTATTTGCAAATACAAACGCTTAGAATTCCTAGAAGGCACGTCATTTTACTTTGTAGCTTATCTCGCTTTAATAATATCATAATCATACTGTCGACGTTGTGACAGGTATTGGGCCTCTATTTAACACGGTAAAAACAATATCGTTATCGACCTGGGGGTTATTACGACATAGCTATGCAGTTCAAATAACGCTGCATGAAAGGGACAGAGCTATATAACTGCTATAGCTCTGTCCTTTTCGCTCCGTAAAATGAACTGCATTGCCATGTCGTAATAACTCCCCTGTTACCGTGTTGTCAGCGTTTTGATAGCTCTTATTTACTTGATAGTAATGGCGGCCGAGTTAAAAACAGTACCGTTACAGGTCAATACGTTTTGGGTTTGACCGCCCAGAATCCTCTAGAAAGCCTCTATTTTACTCAGTAAAATCGTATTGTGTAAATGAATATGATTTTAATAAGTTGGTTTTAGTTATTAGTGTTTAAGAGCATGTCCATAATTATTAACCAGATTATGTTCCACATTTTATGCAAATAAATAAATTTGACTTTGACTTTGGCATGTTATTATATTGTCAACGTTACGATAGCTCTTATTTACTTAAAGTCTATTCCATTTGACTTGTCTTATTTAGTAAACACTTTTATAACCTCAAAATGCATCGTGTTTGGCTAAAACGGCCGGTTTCTGGTAAATAAACCAACTAGAGGCCTCATTTTGCACATTGTTTTCCCGATGTTACATCATGGATTGTATTTTTTTATGAGGAAGTTGTTGTTTAAGGCGAAAAAGGAGCATTTTGAGTTTACAAAAGCGATAAAATAAGAAAAATGAGATGATACGGACAATACTTAACAGTAATAGCGGCCGAGTTACAAACAATACAATAACACGTCAATTCAATTCATTTATTTATAAAGGCATTTAAGAGCTTTCATTTCCCTAATCGGCCGGCAACGCACCGACAACTCTTCTCGAGTGGCTATTGTTTATGGGCGGTGGTGATTACTTCCCATCAGGTAACTAACCTACATGATCTTTTGCCTCCCACTCTTATTAAAAAAAAAGATTACATTTGTTTGTCATAGGAATTATACCTATACTCTATACAAAAAAAGGCAATTGTCAAAGGCAAGATTGTTTTACCCAGTTGACAGTAATTTTCATTAAATCAAGCTAAAAACTATTCCAATTAAACTTCATCCGTTTGTGAGCTACGTTGCTACAGACATTCACTCATTAAACGTATAACTTCCCATTTTTTGGCGGGATATAAGGTTTCCGAATTTTAAATATTATGCACGAAATTTCCTACAATCTCTTTTCTAAACCATAAATTAACTATTGCTCTATCAAACCGCACACACGCGCGATTTTTCCGGTTGCCCGAACAGCGCGGGTAAGCAGAAACGTGATTTCCACGACCTCAAACAGCGCCAAAGATTAAGGTGCGAACAGTCCTTCTCTCTAGGGCACACCTACAATTTAATACTCAAAGGATTTTAAACCTTTTGTGGTTTAAAGTAACGTCGCATAGGCAAAGTTTTTGAAAGTTAGATATGTAGTTTTACGCAGTATCAGAACAATGTGGATATATGTCGGAATAGGAAGGGAAAACAGTGCATGGACGAGTGATTTTGGGACGTTCGAGTCGTTTTAATTTCATTTTGGCTATGTTTACTATCCTTAATATATAAGTATCATTTTCTAGCAATAAAGCTTCACAGTAAATGAATACTTGTGCGGCTACAATTAGTTGCGTAGTCTGAGCATGTGCATGCCAAAACTTCGCTTACTGCATTTACAATTTGTATGCCACGAGGTACAAAATGATGACATACTTCCTAATAGTAAAGACCTAATGGTACCAGCCAATGTTATACAAATAAACGATCTTTATGTTCAAAAGGTCATAATTTGTTAAAGTAGGTATGGTATTTTTTTAACTATAAATTACTAATTATGACAATTTTGCTTCTTATTGGTTACAACACTGGTGTTTACAGTAGGTACATTGTCTCTGTGAAAGAATACGCATTTTTAAGATCATGAACTGAGCGGAGTTTCATGCGGTTTTTACCATCAGTTAGATAATTTTTCACGGATTTTTTATGTATGGGTGTTACAGAAACTCACAAAAACCGAAGCGAAGCGAGGGCGGGTCGCTAGTATGAAGTAATCCAAATGATTTTCATTTCAATAATAATTATAGTTACAATGTATTATATTAAACATCAACACTTTATAGTTAAAAGAATAGACTTCAGTTAGATTATACGAAATTACGGATTTTTAATAAAATTTTAAACTTATATCAATTCTATACTTACCTATTTAAAAAAAACTAAAGTGATATAATAACCAAATAATAAATGACAAATTATTGAAATGAAAACGCATTACTCGTACTGTACAATAAAATTTAAAGACTGAGCTCTAAAAATAGGATGAACTCACTTTACTAAGTAATATTTCTAAGAGCGAGCCAGGAAAACTAGTTTCAGTAAAAGGAAGTAATAACAATAACCTTTCAATTGGCTTTATTTTGTGAAAGTTTTAAATACATATACATAATTTAAAATAATTAATTTAACAAAATTCTTGAATTCATGATTCAGGATCAATATCCTCGTCCATTACACAACTATTTCCTCTTACCCTTGATAGAACCTGGAACCGCCAGCTTTGAAGACAAGGTCACTATCGACTAAGTAACCCGATTTTTCTTATCTTATCTTATCTTACAGATGGGCTCTTTCGGATACACTTCGACCCTTCTAGGATCTTTTGTGCAATAACTCTCTTACACACTCGGCTGCTCGAATGTGATGTGTTGGCCTCACAATGTTTTTCCTCCACCTTAAGAGCATCACGGGTAATGTAGTTAAGTTAGAAAAACTCATTGGTACATGGTGACCGCGGGGGTTCGAACTCGGTACCTTACGGTCCCGAATCAATCCCCTAAGCCACTAGGCCACCGACGCTCGAAGGTATAGATTTATAAACAGTATTCATGGTTATACAATAAACAAGAAGGAACCCGAATTTTGGCAAGAAATTACTCCTTCCAAGTGAACAATCAGAATAACAAAGTTTAAAAATCAAAGCACGCACTTTCTAAAAAAGTTGAGATAAGAAAGAATAAGTTCCTACAAAGTTCAAGGAGGCCGGAAAACCTTCCCTAATTTTTAATAGTCCCTTGTTTTTTTTTTGTAGTGTTGGCAGGACCTTGTGCAGGGTCCGTCCGGATCGCTACCACCATCTTATCCATTAAACCACCGCCAAGCAGTAGGGTTCGCATTGCTGTATTCAAGACAACCTTATTACTTAATATATACCTTATAATTTTCACAAAAACTCATTGCATTTACTGAATAAAAATACTTTCTTTTACATTTATATTTGACGAATTTCTAAAAATGGCAAATAAGAGGAGAGGTAGCGTTATTTTCAAATATTAAAAAAAGAACTAAACACAACAGTTGTTGTCAGGAAACATGGCTCCATAGTCATATCATAAACTAATAAGATACACAGGTGAGAGCACGTGTTTACAATAAAACCACCCGTTTGTGAAAAGAAAGTTCGTAGTCGACTAAATCCACAAAAATTCAATATATCTCGGGTTAGGAAGCGAACGCTTTGTGAAAGGGTTGGCAGCTTTTATAGATTTTTGCATCGGACCTCCCTCGCCGATCTCTTTTGCAGAAAAAGCCGAAGAGGGTAGGCTAGGGATTAAAAGGTTTCAATAGGAATATAGTTATAAAAAACCGGGGAAGAACATGTTGAACCATGCTTAGTGTAGGTTTTTTGCGGAATATTGTATTATTACCCGACTGCGGCGGAGGGTTATGTTTTTCACCGTCATGTATGTCCAGTTCTATGTTCCCCGCTACAGCAAAAACGGCTTGGACGATTTTGACAAATGAGGTATCATTGGATTCGTCTTCGCAGCGAGAGTGTCATATAAACTGTTAAAATTGAAATAACAACAATGGCCAAATGACAATTATTAACATATGTGTATATGTCGACGACAGTAGAAAAAATGCAGTCAGGTTTTTAAAGTTTGCTTTTCATATAGTTATTTTTGTTTTATATCCGGGCTACTGAAGCCGCTAGTTATGTCTGTTAGGTTATGTTAGATTAGTGACTACATAAAAAAAAACAGCTGCAAAGGGAAACTTTTTGACAAATAAAGCTTGGGAAATGATGCATTCGGCCAAAAATATTTCGCCCAAACGACCCGGTTGTGTCATGGTTACTACAAAAACATAAAACTATCTGCAAAAAACCAAAGTATGATTTAATTTTTTGTTTAAAGTTATCTTATCGCCGTACTCAGAGACATTTACATTTTAGAGACTGTTAAATCGTTCCTTTTTCAAACTTAAAGGACTGTCGGGTAGTGACAGTTGTATTTTATTTTCGTAGATTTTTACTATTTAGATTTGGACCGTAGGGAACACACCGAAAATTTTTTTTTCTTGAACGGTACCCCGTTTTGGTTTGGTTTGATACATATTTTATTTTAATCTTAGCGCTGTCCAGCAATACCTCACTCGATGATTGCATTATGTTTTATTAAGAAACATTCAGTTATGTTTGACTATTACAGTTTTTTTTATTATTTTTTGATGACGCGTATTCCTAATTGGTAGTGACCCTGCCTACGAAGCTAGCGGTCCCGGGTTCAAATCCCGGTAAGGGCAGATATTTGTGTGATGGGCAAGAATATTTGTTCCTGCGTCTTGGATATTTTTATGTATTTAAGTATGTATTTCTCTATATAAGTATGTTTATAGATGTCTAGTACCCATAATACAAGCCTAAACCCCGCGGATATGTAAACGGAGGAAGGATTTTCTCCTCCGGCCTTTCAGCATTGTCTGGGGTAGTATCCGCGGGAGTCTAAATTCTAGTTGGTAATAGTGGCATAGGTGTTTTTAGCCGGTGCGAGCCCGGCAGTACCTGGGCCCTCCATTCCCAGGTCTCCGGAAGGGATTTTCACCTCTGCCCTTTTTTCTTAAAGTAATTAAAGCAAAAAGCAAACAAAAGCAAGGACTTTTGTCTTTGGCCATTCAGACGATTACCAAAAAAAAAGCCTAAAGCTTAGTTTGGGACTAGGTTAATGTGTGTGAAATTGTCTCCTGATATTTATTATTATTTTTATTTAACTTAACTAAACTTAGTAACGTAATTGCTCAGAATCGAGCGAAATGGAATTACCTTCTACGAGCCCTATGTCCCTGCTGAGGGATAAATGAATTTCATCATCATCAATCTTAAAAAAACTTAAAAAAAGTTTTCTTAAAGATAGTTAAACTTAACAAAAATATAAGGAGCCCGTAACTATAGAGTCAGTCAGAAAGAACTAGGTATAAGTGTAAACACTCAATCTCAATGTAAATGAGCGCTAAATCAACGAATCTGCCAATAACTTGATTTTTGTAATCCAAAGAATGATGGGCAAAAATGTATGGAACCCAGCCCAATCACCAACAGAATTATAACGTGTGTAGGCTTATTGATCCCATGCTGTAATTGTTATTATGACGACTAGACTGTGAACGCTGGGAGAATCGAGATATTTTTTTAACCTCCGGCGCATAAAAGAGGGGTGTTATAAGTTTGACGTGTAAGTGTGTGTGTGTGTTCGTTTAAACGGGGTAATCTCTGGAACTACCCGTCGGATTGGAATAAATCTTTTACATGCTAGCCAGTTTAACGAGGAATACTTTAGTCAAAAAAATCGGACAAGCGTGCGTCGGATATGCGGGAAATAGCATTGCAACGCATGCGCGTCACAGCTAGTGTAGTAATAATCGTTGTGTGTGTGTGAATATTTGCAGGCTGATAACTCTCTTCTCCGGGGTTTTTGTAGTTTGTCCCCGTATTAGAAAATGAAGCTTATTTAACTAGCTTTCACGTGGTGTACATGAGATTTGTATTGGTTATATGGGCCAATTTGCCCATCATTCTTTAAAGAACAAACATCTAAGTCCTTAAAAAGCTTAAATAAGATGTGAATCTCGCGCTAGGTTTATTTGTTTCACTGTCAAAGACAGTCGGCAATTGAATAGTCTTGTAAGTTTAAATTAAGTCCGACTCGGAGCTATTATCACTTAGTTGAAACCTGTCAAAACATTACACTTGGAAACAACTAACCATTCTTGTTAGACTAAAAGAGGGTTTCGACGGATCTAAACATAAAATTAATATTTGTAAAGGAACGAAACAAAGGTCCAAATAACTACTTAGGCTTAACAATAAGCCTGGGCTTTTATTCCGATTTGTTAACGCCATTTTACTATTGTATTGTTAATATTAAGACAGCTCTTTACCGGGTTACCTTTGTATGGGCGAAATATGTTTGGCCAAATGTATCGTTTCCCAACCGTTTCATTTACCAACCCTTTTTTTCCTATAACCGCGTATATTTCAGGATTTTTATAAAAACTATCCTAACCTAACCTATAGGGTTCTACAAGATGGTACTGAAATAAATCTTGAAATGTTTACAGTTACAGAAAAAAAATGGGTTGGAAAATGAAACGGTTGGGATACGATACATTTTGCCAAATACTTCTTTCTTTCCCATTTGTCAATAAAAATACCATAACGTCTTCAATTATGTTTGCGATATAGTAGCAGGATGAGTTAAAGAAATTGGTATAACACTCCTGATCTGAAATCCAATACACCAATAATCATACTTACACTTACACTTTTTTATTCAACCTGTTCATTTTAATTCCCAAAAAAGACGAATGTTTAGTTGGAAATGTATAATTTTGCTACCTTGTAATTTAATCTTCTGACACCCAAAGGGATTTGACCTTTATGAAAGGCCTTTTTGCAAATAGTATTTTTTTATTATACTTGCTATAGTTATAGATTACTGTTGTAAAATCAGACCGCGAAGTTCTGTGTTTCAGGTCCAGGGAAAATTAAAAAAAACAAAGTTATTATTTACCGCCGTGAAAATGTATGAAATTTCATTACGTACTGGTGTTTTACTTTTTAAAACCATGTTTGGACTAGGATAACTATTTCCAAACAGCCAAACACTCGTGCAATCGAAATTCTTCCTTGTATATTTTACTTTTGAAATGTCATACACTAAAAAGTTAAGCTTTTTAAAACAGCGTTTACAACGTATTAAAAAGTGTGTCAAAATAGTTTGACTTTTTTTATAAACAAAATAAATTTGCGAAATAATATAAACTTATAATAAATGTTATAGTTTAAACTATATTTTATTCAAATTGAATTTATTACGTTTAAATTTGTGATTTTATTTAATGCTTTATTTCAGTGTCGTACGTTTCTGTTCTTTTTTTCAAGGAAATGTTGGGATTGTGTTTAATATTATTAACAATAGTGTTAAATTTCCTCACATTGTTGAAGAAAAGCACTATACAAGCCTCGACCGGGAAGAGCGGTTGCTGGACTCGTATATAGCGCGGCCTAGACTGCGTCTCGGCCACGCTAACTCTACTCGTCCCGCAACGGGCTATTTCCCGGTCTGTGCAGTAATGTAGTATTATTCCTATATAATTATAACAAATTCCCCTCAAACCGGTAATAATCTGTTAAATACGATCATAAGTTGGGATTATGTATATTAGCTAAATAAAGGTCAAGAGGGGATTTGGTTACATAATTTGCCAACTTGCAAACATTTAGGGACAACGTCCAATGATACATCCTTACAAATATTATAAATGGAGAAGTAACTCTGTCAGTAAGTCTGACTGTCTGCTCCTTACGGGGAAGGACAAAGGATGCTTTTTAGAATTCGTAATGAACTTATTACCTACCTATCACTTAGTTACAGATATATGTATTCTTGATAGGTACAGTCGTATAAGCAAAGGTTTTTGGGACTTTTGATCAAGAAATAGCCTCAAGAAGAAATAAAGTATGCGAAATCGCAGCACGAGCATTGTGAAGCACCACTAAAATAGCGTAGCTGTCAAAAAAATCCATACAAATTTAGTTCCGGGTGACAACGTTTCTCACCTCAATCAAGTCCGATAACACGATTTTTGAATATGTTGTAGTTATTATAAAGAACTAGGACTGTACAGGTAGACACACGTAAATGGAGCTCCGAGCTGCTACTAGAGGGGATATGTTTGCGCATGTTGTCTACTAACAAACCAATCATAGATAAGAGTGTATTACTGGGAACCAATAGCGTGGCAGCAAAGCGGAGCGGGTCACGCTCCCCCCGCCGCGCCCACCAATTTGGTCCGTAATTTGCTCACTGCGCCGGTAGGTCGCTCGGGCTCTTTTTACGTGTGTCGACTTGTACGTTTCTGTTTTCTGTTTTAAAAGAAATATTTTCTTCGAAAGGAAAACGTACAGTGTTTCATAATATCTACATATTCAAAAATCGAAAAAATCGGACTAGTTTAAAGGGAGAGAAAAGTTATCGCATTTTGTATGGAATTTTTTAGGTTCACAATCCTCTTAAAGAAGGGTAATTTGTGACCAAAACGCGTTGAGTAAACGTTTACTGAGCTATTAGTCGTCCGTTTGAGATAAATACGCTTTTCTCAGAATTTGGGGAAAGTAGAAACGTGCCTTTGGCTTTAATACGACTTAGATTTGCTAGTTGGATAACTTTTACATTTTCACTTTTGAAGAAACCTGTACGGTCGACCAAGAAAGTGCTATACCTCTTTTCCGCTCTATTTGTATAATGTTAAGGTTCAAAAGTGGTAAAGGATTGTACAAAATAGTACGTACGAAATGACATGGTTCCTAACTTTCAAATCACAATAACCCAAAAAGTTATTAAAATGACATTGTACTTTCCGTGTACCCTTGACCTGCAGTATTTTGTTAGCTATAAGACAACTGGAGGAATGACTAGTATAGAGGCTATTTTAATCCTTAGAGTTGACAAAGTTGCTGTCTTAAGATGGCGGTCTTGCGTTTGCTGTCTTGAGATATCAAATGTCAAACTCTCCTGGGAAATGACTAGCATAAGGAACGTTTTACTCCTAAGGGTTGAGAACGTTGCGGTCTTAAGATGGCAGTCTTGGGTTGGCTGTCTTGAGATAACAAATGTCAAAACGTCTCAGAGCCCCACTTACAATCAGCTTGTATTTGTTTGCCTTTTTCATATCGTCGAAATTCGAGATTTTTTGAAATTCAGAAATTAAAGTAAAATAGACGCTGGTTGTTGGCTGTCTCCCTAAGATGCTGTCTTCTTCTTCTGTTTATTTATGTCTGTCCACCGCAATTCCGCAGTGATTTCGCCAGTGTCAAGTGAGTGAGACTATAATCAGTAAAGACTAAAGAAAATAAATCAAAAGTTACGGCCGGACATTTTTCAATCGGCCATCTGTCCTCCCCGGAGCTTACCCTTAGATAGTGTGCTAAGATGCTGTCTTAAGCTGTTTGTTCACTTGACATTTACTCGTGTAACTTTATCTCTACACTGTTCTTGGCAGCTTGTACAAAAAATGCAATTTCCCCGTCTCTGAGTTGTCACATGTTCTCTCTGTTTTGTTAAAACGGCGCATTCCTAAAGAATACTTTTAACTTGTTTGAAGGACTGAATTCCGTTTGGCGTGTTTTGTTTGTAAACATAAAATAAAAAACAAAAGAAGGGTGTATAAACACAGCACGCGATGGAACATTCAGCCAAATAAGTCTTGTAATTTTGACATGAAAATGTCGCTAAAGTCGATTCGTCGAATTGACAGGCATCGGTTGGTCGAACTTAGAAGTAGCTTTTTTTTTTTTTTTTTAATTTGTCCATTTGGACAGGCTGAAGTCTAGGACCATATCGCCTCGTCTAAAGTTGTGATCTTTTCTGATATTTTAGTTATTTTATCGTCTAAAAGTATTCTTTTAATGTTGTCTCATCCGGTAAAACTTCTTTAGTATTATTTTTTTGTTCCCCTTTTATTGTCGTCCAATCCGATAAAACTTCTGTAGTTGTATTCCATTTCAGTAAATGTACGATCCGTGAAAAATTCGTCATATTCGTCATATATTCGTCACATCCTCCCTCACGTCCATATAATTTTGTCATATCCGAGTAATAGAATAATATATACTTCTTTCCACGCACATCTTCTGTAACGTGAGCAATATATCCTGGAAGTGACACCTGTCAGTAGTGTCAGTTGTTTTGTTTACAACTTAGAAGTAGCCGTAATTCTGTGAGTATGTTGTTGCAGCTGTTGATATTCGAAATTCAAACCAGCTCACTTTAAAATATTATTGTGACAAGGTACTGAAATGCAGAGTAGAGACCACATACTTAGCAGTTTGTACGTCAATCTTCAACTGTAGTCTACTCTGTGGTAACCCTTCTTGTTTCCCAAACCATATTGTTTTATTAATGCCTTTACTGTCAAGTGAATAAGCCATGACATACCGTTAATGATAAGATAATTATTATAGTTGCAAATAAACTGGAATAAGAATCCCAGGCTCCACAGTAAGCTCTGAGGTTTTATTAAAGGACTAATGCCCGTTTGCACTAAACTTAAGAATCGCCTACTTTCTTGCCTAACTTGTTTAGGCTACTTCTAGCGAAAAATTAGCTTGCACTAACCCTAAGCAATTCTTAATTAAACTGCTCTTAAGCTTAGGTGTATCTTAACTAGGGCAAGCGCAAGCCTAACCCAAGTTTAGTGCAAACGGGCATAATTTTTTTTGCCTTGAAACGCTTTGCCATCACGCTTTACCACTATGAAGGAAATAAAATAAACATATATGCAAACATAGTAGGTAATTATATCTTGTTTATACTGTATATCGACACTGTTGTCATAGAGTCAATTGTTGAGCAAAATTTACCTAGCACCTTTGATTTAAGATGGTTGAGCCTACATTAACAACATGTATATCGAAACCGTCCATTTTCCAACTTCTGCAGCGCTAAAATACCTACACGCTGTACTTTCTTTAAGATTGTCCCCAGATATTTATTTATTTAACTTGTGTAGACCCTCCGTGACCTTGACTACGGTTCTTTCATTACTTCACTCCCCAATGTGTTGTAATATTTACCAATTGGTCTTCCAGAAAAATAGCTAAGACAAGTTTAAACAAGTTGGAAAAGAAGTAACTTGATTTGTCCAACTCTGACAACTTTCGAATTCGACACAGCAGTTCAAAACTTTCCTCCTCCGAATGGAGACCACGTGCGAAGTAGAAACAAAGACTAGAATTATTTGAACTCATTAAAGCATTGTTTGACTACGAACGCAGAATTTAATTAGAGTTTTCACTTCTCATGCTCAAAAAGTGTGTCATATTAGACTTATCAAGCGAGATTCAAGTAGTACATGTAAACCCTAGAGAATACATTATATTCATATTTCCCCTAGGGAAAATATGAAATGGAAAATAGAATGATTTAGTGTACAAAACATTTTAATTTGACCAATCAAAATACTTCACCAAATTAAATCCACCAATCAAAATACTTCACGAAATTAAATCAACCTATCACAATACACATCAATCGGAACGTTAGGTTCTTTTTGGTACGCATACTCTTTAACTATATTAACTCTTTAAAAAAAAACTTTGTATTTGGTATGAACCAACCAGAATACAGCTATATTAAAATCGACCAATCAGGGAACAGAATTAATTTCTCAAAATATTAGGAGTTTTTAGTCCCTATTTTACAATCGTTAAAATATGATTAAATCGATTGTGCAACGCTTTGAACCGCTAAATACTCACACGGTCAGTGGCGTTTATTTGCGGTATCTATATTTTGTATCTGTGTTAAAGTACTTTTGAAAAAAACACATGCCGCCAAATTAAAACAATATTTTCGCCGTAGAATATCTTTGCTAATTTTTTACCTTTGTATAGGTAATGTTTTTATTTTCTCGCAATCGAAGTGAAAAGTAGAGTGTATTACTCGGGTCTAAAAGCCATATTAGGTACCCCTCGAACAATTTTCCCTCGCTTTGCTTGGGAAAATAGCCATCTCGTGGTACTAAGTATGGCTTATTTTAGACCCTAGTTGTACAATCTACTATTAGAACATAGCGCGTACAACCTGGGCCCTTTTTAATACACGGATCCGATGAATTCGTAAAACCGTGACGTAACTGTCGAATTGAACAGCAATACTCGTAAAGACACAAAACTGCTACAATAACTGCTAAATCATTTTTGTGTAAATTGTACCTTTCATTATAGTCTGTGGCAATTGAATTTGGCAAAGATGTAAACACAGTCGAACGAACCAATTCACCACAATTACTCGATAATCACGTGCTTTTAAAGATCAAGTGAGGTCTGAGCAATGATTTATACACTTGATCTTTACTATCACATTAAGTTTAAGATTAAATAACTATTCATTATACGTGAGTTTAAATAAAAGCACGTTTATGAATATTTGAGGTTATGTGTCAACAGTACTGATTTGTTTACATCTTTGGAATTTTCAATTGACACGGTACAGACTATAGATAGGGCATGTATGTCCTCGCTGGATTAACAACGACAGACGGGCTAAAAAACCGGTTTTGGAACAACACGATATAAACGCAAATGGTAATTTGAGGAATGCGATCACGGAATGTAAGTTGTTACAAAAAAAACAAAACAGCGCCTCTATTCTAGGCGGTAAAAACGATATCGTAGTTTACCTGTTATGGTATTGTTATGAAATCGGCCGCCAATACTGTCAAGAAAATATGAGCTATCAAAACGTTGACAATTCGATAACAGATCAAATACCATATTGTTTTTACCGTCTTGTATAGAGCCGCTGGATGGATAACCTCCTTAAAGCATTGCATTGATTTATAGGGTGTATCATCAATCTGTTTCCCAAACTCGAATGCTCCGCATAACAATTTTTCCAGTCGCGATTTTTCTTATTCGTGATTTTACTCAATCGCATTTTTCTCATTCTTAGTTTTTTCTGGTCGCATATTTTCCATTGTGGATTTTTACCAGTCGCAAATTTCTCAATTGTAATTAGGCCGAAATAGGTAGGTACGTTTAGGTAACGTTAGTTTTGCAGCAGGCTCGAAGGGTCTAACCACCCAGAAGCAGGAGCTTTGCACTAGCGGAGCTCCGTTGACTCTGGGGAAATGATAATAACTATTCAGATAAATACAGATAGGTAAATATGATGATTTTTTCTTCCGAGAAAAAAAACTTAAGCAAAATGAACTAGGTACTGAAAAAAATATGCACTAGTAAATTTTGCGAATAGAAGGATCGCTGCCAGAAAAAATGGTTTTGGGAAAAATATCGCTAAACTCGGTGCTTAGGAATAACACGAACCTAAAAAAAATACGGACGTAACGTTACACTCAAAAGGTGCGAAGCAAGCAAGGCCTGTTATTTCGTTCCGTCATACACAATCTACCGTCTCACAAATGCACTAGGTCTGTTAACCCGCCGCCATTACGCGTCCAGCCACAGCCCGAGTGACATATCACTTTACACCGAAGAAAATGCCGCATTGTGTAGTAAAAAACGTGTAAAAACTACATTAGTAACTATAAAAAGCCACACGGAATCACTTACCACCTGTAAGTTATGTTTATACGTGTTATTTTTCATAAATATGTGTTTATTTACTTTGACGCAAATTACAAACAAAAATGACAATCAGTGTTGCCAGTTTTTTCACGGATTTTTTTTCCTAAAAGTTTAAGTTTTTAAGTTTATATAAGAATTGCTTTATTCGTTAAAATTATTTTTGTCACTAGGTACCTATGTTCATAAAAATGTGGTTTGATATATCAATATTACTAATATTATTCTGTCGTGCAAACGTTGAAATTTAAATTGTCATATATTTTTCTCATCTCTAGTTCCCATTATTTTTTAGTTGAAATTGGTTTTGTCGTTACAAAATGAGAAAACCCAATTTCAATTAAATTAAAACGGTTGCATGACACAATCGAACCCAATGCTGAAGTAGTACATAAATGATAACACGATTTAATTGTAAGTACGAAGTTTTTGCAGCGATACAATCGCGATTCAGTCTCAATGCAGTACCTATCGATACAGTCACAAATCGTCTAGGTTTAGTCGCGATACAGTGCTGCGGCTGTCGAATGCGCATTTGTATCGCCGCAAAAAGTTGCAGTTGGTAAAAGGCCTTAAAATAGGAAAATTGACGATTTATATGGCAACCCTCAAAGCACGCTCACTCGTAAACGGACGGCCATTTTGTCTGCTTCACTCAAGATTAGACTAGGTTACGTCCGTATTTTTTTTAGGTCCGTGAGGAATAAACGCAAGTTTTGTGCTTGTTTACGGCAATTTAATATGTAGTGTTCCCTATCTCTCTAGAAGTACGGCGAATAATTTTCTAAGAAAATTAAATTATAAATTGTGCCAATGACAACTCCAGTTCTATATGCTCTAAGTATGATTATGACATGCGACCCCGCTGTTTAAAAGAGAGACAATAAAGTGTTACGCGTCGTTAGTTCCGACCCACATCGCTTCGATATCGTAACGACTTCAATATTAGTCTCGCAGCTGGGGGTTGAACGTTTATGTAGGTACTTACTTGAGGATTACGTGAGGTCTTTGTAGTTGGACTTAGTAGTCTATACATCTTTTTTTTTAAACCGGTCTATTCCAATATCGTCAACGTGTTGATAGCTCTTATTTACTTGACAGTAATGGCGGCCGAGTTGAAAACAATACCATAACAGGTCAAATACGATTTGGATTTAACCGCCTCGAATAGAGGTGCAGGTCAAAAATGATTTGGTTTTTACCGTGTGGAATAGGGGTACATGGAACTATGTCAAAGTGACCTAATCAATGTAGTAGTAGTAGTAGTAGTAGTAGTAGTAGTAGTAGTAGTAGTAGTAGTAGTATTAGTAGTAGTAGTAGTAGTAGTAGTAGTCATTAATTTCATATTGGAAATTACATTATTATATGTCGCATAGTTATAATGAATTCACAATAAGATCGTCAGTGTAAAAAAATAAAATAAAAAGTAAAAATCAAATAATGTCAATGTGTACAAAAGTAATAATAATAATAAAACAAAATAAAAACAGCTGAAAAACAAAATAAATATAGCCCAAATGCTACAGTCATAAAATGTCAACATAAGAGTACAATAATATTTGGAAATGTCAAAAAGTAATAAAATATAAAATAACTCAATATAGCTAGCTATATCTAATCGTCACTATATTCTTTAACAGAATATAGTGATTTCGTTAATAATTAATTTCAGATTTTTCAGTCGGCGACCAAAATTTTCGCCCGAAGATTCCTTTTTAATGTCTGCGGGTAGACGCTCGTAGAAAGCGGGCCCTATTACGCGCGGGTTTTTTTCGAGCAGCGCCATCCGCCGCGGCAAACGCTGGAGGCGGCCCGTTTGCCGGTGACTCTGCCGGGCATGTTCACACGTTTGAATTTATTAATGTTGTTATGAGTATACATTATGATATCAAAAACATACTGTGAATAGTGCGTCATTATACCATATTTTTTGAAGAGTTCTTATAATGAACTCCTAAGAAAGTTTTTAGGTGTTGACTTATTGCGTCACTTTGAAGTAGTTCCATAGCGACCCAGATATCCATTTGTTTGATTGTATATGGTTACTTATTCGCACGGAAAGGCAATAAGTTACGTAGATTTTGAAATCTTTTGTTATGGCCGGTTATTTGTGCAAAACAAATTCTTTCAAATTTATTTGATCTTCAGGTTATTTGTGTAAAAGACTCGTTTGATCTTTGCGAAATATTTAGAAAGGCAAAGTTATTGAATAACAAAATTAAGAAGATAAGTTCCTTAAAATGATTTATTTCTAAAATGGCTTACGGAGACCCCATTTTATCCAAATTAAATTGATGTAAGTATAACAAAAAAAAGATATTTTGACGTTGCTAAGCCGATTTATCACAGTTGTTTACCAACCCCAACTAACAAAAAATATTTTCAACCTTAATTCTAGAAGGTTTCTCATGAACAACTCTCACTCTTAAACTCGGGATGTTATTTTTTAAGAGTTATGTTTTATACGTATTTAAATATTTGTATTTGTAATTCAGACGACAACAATGTAATTTATGAAAATAAAAAATCAGGGAACAGTATCACACAAATTGACCAAGTTCCAAACTAAGCTCTAGACTTGTACTATGGGTACTAGACAACGATATTAATACTTATATGGAGATACATACTTATATATATAAAACTCATTACACAATATATCTGTCATAAATTATAAATGCTGTAACATTAATTTAAGCAATAAATAGAAACGGGCGTACTTGCTGCTTGCTACGCTGCTTTAAGCCCTCTACGCAGTATCCATCCGTGTTGTCCGTCCGGGCACGATGCTCGACGCAAATTAATAGTGCGTAAGCTTGCTGGACGTCAATAATTATTATTAATACCGTGATGTACTCGCACGACCTTAAGCCCTCTACGCATTATCCTTCCGTGCTGTCCGTCCGGGCACGACGCACGACGCGAAACGATAGTGCGTAGGCTTGCTGGACGTCAATAATTATTATCAGACATAGGAGTTTTTGTGGCACGAATAAAGTTGTCCTAGGGACTTCCGAACGATATTCATTTATCGATAAATTGAACTTTCTTATGACAGTTATGACTATGAGATAACGTTTAATATGAAAATGCAACTTGTATACCTATACTTGGGAGCAAAGAAATCGAGCCACTTAGTACTGAATTTCGATACACCGTAACTCAAAACTTAGAAGTGGCATAACCATTACGATAAAAACAGATGATTATCCACATATCCACTTTTTTTTGAGTCTTTTTCATATATTTTCCGAAAACTGAGTAGGTATTATAGTATACTATTATAGTACACAATATCATACAATTTACCTAAATAGGCCTTTTTGTAAGTCACTCTTAGTTTCAGTTTACTTTGTATCGAAAACGGTTAATAATAAAATTTTATTTACTAAAATTGAAATTTATGTGCTTTTTACAATCCCTAAAAAGTATGCCTATGAATTACTTAAATTAAATATTACCTATCATTATATAACATCGATGGGTAGTGATCAGCATTTTAGTTAATTTTTATTCTATCCGGTGAACTTATTTAACATAGTTATCGATAAATTTAATATCGGACGGAAGTCCCTACTAAACTGACGTTTTTGCGACAAAAAGTCCTATGTCTGATTATTATTATTACAGTGATGGACTTGCATCGCACGACTGAAATTTTGTCCAACGAGCAGAGTGGGGCCACTACTTCTCGCACGACGTGCGGCTGGATGGTGCGTAGCCCTGACGTAGGTCAGTTCAATCGTGCATCGTGCGTAGTAATGCCTAGACTTGACACCCGTCAATTTATTTTGCGCTCCTATCCTTCCAGGATGGATATTGCGTAGAGGGCTTTACTCATCGAATGAGCGAGCTTGTATGACTTCGCTCATTCGATCGCCCGTTCAATATAGACACACTGAAAATATCAGCAGGCAAAATTAAGCATTCTGTAAATGGAGTTAATTTCTCAATGGCTTTTAATTCGTAATCCCTTTTAGTTACGTGAGCAGCAAATTGCGTGGGCGGCGTGGGCGTGGCAGGGCTGGAGTAATTCCACATTCACAAAGAGAATCCGGTTAATCAATGATGCTGCGTGTGTACGTGGATGATTCCATTTTAACTGACCATCGGAACCGGTAGCGCGATTGCACGAAAATTAATGATGATATCTATGTCTACATTATTATACGGTTAAGGATTTCTGTGATCATGGATTTGCTTGGTAATCTTAATATTTAAATTATAATAGAAACGTTATTTATTTCATTTGATATTTACAATAATTCCATTTTTTATGATTTAAATGTAATGTATGTAATTTTAATGTTGACATAATATTTAAACTAGAACTAGGAACAGGATTGATATATATTTAAAACTTTATTGAAATTTCAATGTATTTTGTTGGTTGTACAAATTATTTGTTTTGATTTAGAATAATAATAAATGTTATTATGTCCTTTTACGGGTTTGATGTCGCTGCGCTTAGATGGTTTGACAGTTACCTGTCCGGTCGTGCGCAGGCGGTCAAGCTTCGGAAAGCGTCAGGAGATTCTTTGCTGTCCTCTCTTAGTCCTGTGACTAGGGGAGTGCCGCAGGGTTCGATCCTGGGTCCTCTACTCTTTATATTGTACAGTGCTGACATTGTTACCAGTATAAAGAGTAGTAAGTACCATCTCTACGCCGATGACTTGCAACTTTACACTTCTAGCACGTTCTCAGATACAGTCAACGCCCTAGAGCACATAAACGCTGACCTCGATCGTGTTGCTTCTTGGTCGGAGAGGAATTGCCTGGTCCTCAATCCCAAAAAGTCCAAATATTTGGTATTTGGATCAAAGCATCAAACCCGTAAAACTTTAGATAGCCTGGCGTCCGGGGATATTACTATCATGGGCGAACCGATAGAAAGGGTGGTGGAAGCAAGTAACCTTGGCCTGCTCATGGACAGCGAGCTGCGCTTTGAGAGCCACGTAGCTAAAGTCGTGAGTAATTGCTTTTACCGTCTCAGGGTTCTTTATAATATTCTTGATTACCTCAGTGTTGATATGCGTGTCCACCTGTGTGAATCACTTATATTATCTAGATCAAACTATTACGATGTCGTTTATGATGGTCGTATACTTGGTCGGTCCAAGAGGCTAATACAACGAGTCCAGAACGCGTGTGCTCGTTTTTGTTTTAGAGTCCCTCCCCGCTCCCACATCACTCCATATTTGAACGCCGCTAACCTGCTAAACATGGCTGCACGGAGGCGCATGCACCTGGCGACCCTTATGTTCGGTGTGGTGCAACACATGACCCCGTCGTACCTCTTTAACACGATCCAGTGGTCCAGTAATGTACGCAGGTTTAAACCTAGGGCGATTGTGCCGCTGCACCGAACCGCGGCGTTTCGGGGTAGTTTCAGGTTCGCGGCGTCCAAGTGCTGGAATGATCTCCCCCCTCCCATCCAAGGAGCGCCTAGCAAGTACACCTTTAAGAGTAAGCTTAAAGGCTATTTGTTGACGCTCCAGAAATCATAATTTCCCAACCAGCACTTTGTCCTTAAATTATAGTTTAGTTTTCTTTGTTTTTTGTTTATTGAATTGTGCCAAATGGTCGATGCTGTATACTGGCTAAGTGGGTATATCAGTGGCGAAGCGTCACGTAAATAATTAGACAAGCCGGAGCAAAAAAAGGTGTATGGCGTGAGTACGTGTTTGCCCCTTCCATTAATTAAAAAAACATACCTACCTTAATAAATCTTTTAGTTCCCAAAAAGCAGTGCTGAAGTAAGTGCGGTAACTGTTTCTACGTGCGATCCTTGCAGTTAGTGTTCACCACCTTCGCCATACATGACATCACTGGTATTACATGAACAGTGTATGTCAAGTATGACAAAAGTGGCTTTGAAAAAAGCCGTTAGTTGCGTACGCACACGTTAAACACACAGACAATATATATAGTTAATTTACGTTAGAAATCAAAACACAGTAAAAATTAGCTTGCCTTATACCTATCATGCAAAATAAAAAGTTGTCCTTTGTTAAAAACAAAACAAAAATAAACCAAATTAAGTACATGCACTGCAGGTCTGCACACAGAAACCAATTAATTACAAATTATTTACAAATTCGTGCAACAAAATCAACCGAATAAAGAAAACCCACAGCCCGCGGCATGCGCCGTCCGTACCCGCCTTCTGTACCTGTTAAGAAAACCATGACACGCATACACGCATTCTTTGAGTACCTACAGACAAAAATATTTAAAAACCACGAATATAACCTAAATAAGATTTGGGTAAAACCTATAGGTACCTAACGTACGTAAAATAGAATAGAAACACCAACCTCCGTCGTCGTGAACAATAACAAATAATCCAAACAGTAGGTAACTACAAACAAATCATCACAGCACATGAACACCGAACGAACCGAACACTTAGCGAGCTAAATTTTACTAGTTATTTGAATCATAAAACACTAAATAAATAGGTAATTCAAAAAAACTATCACAAGAATTTCACTGTGTGTCTTTGCGCGACAAGACGCTAACTAAAGAAAGTAATGGCGTCGCGTATTGCGTAATTGCGTAATGAAAAAAGGATACAAAATTTATGATTAAAGTTTGAAGGTCGTAGGTGGCGGTGGCGGCGTCCTCGGGAAAAGAAAGTGAACGCGTGCTATACACTTAAAGTTTAAAATTGGATGAAATAAGCCGCTCGGTGAGCGCGGACTAATGCACCATCTCGCTCTGATTTTTAATACGTTATACGGGCCGCCGTGTCTGTGTGTGGGTTCGAAGCGCTAGCAAAATGTTTCAATGTGTTAAGTTCGAGTCCGGCGAAAAGCGACCGCAGGACCTGAATTATTTTGTGATTGTAATAAGTTCGCGCGCAGTGAAATGTAACTGCGCGTGTGTACGAATATATATATTGTTATTGCTTCTTTCTTGTAGGTAAGTGAATACGTGCGAGCGAGTACTGCGATAGATTTCGGCTTAGTAGTAAATAAATTGCGTTTTGGTTATGCATCGTATTATGAAGGCAAGGTAAAGCTATAGTATACCGGGTTATTTTCGGTTTTACGTTTTGTTTGTATGTATACCTACTCTATGCATAGGAATTTTTGGTAAAGCCGTAAATAATCGGCTTGTATGAACGCCTCGCGACTGGGGTATATTTATTTTAAATATTATATTTCTGTAAGGTATTTGCATGTAGTTTTTGTATTTATTCTGTCACTATCTATAAGTAATTGTTCGGTAGTATAATTATATTTTTGTATTACCTAGTCTATTTATTCGTTTGGCGCACCGTCCGTCTGTCACAAACGGAGCTGGCTGAAAATCAGCGCTGCAGGTGTTTAACACCTCAGCATTATGCTGAGCCAGTGTCCGATTCACTGCCGCGAAGACACACTCACTACTCTTTTTATTGCTGTTTTCTGTTTTTACTTTTGTTTTCTGTGTCTTATGTGTGTAGTGAATCAATGTATTTTTCTTTTCTTTCTTCTTTCTTTAGTGTAAATGTATGCATTCAAACACAATTTATATTGTTACTGAATAAATACCTATGAACTAGTTAGCTAGTTATAACTATGAACTATGGTTGTCCATACTAGGTGAAAAACAAACATGGGGTACAGTTAGTATGGAGAAAGTAACTTTGTGTGATTGCACAAAAAGTCATCATGAAAAAAAAGCTGGCATGTAGTTTTAAAAACGTCCCAAGTTCATAATTATTCTATCAATGTAAGAAACCACTGATAAAATATTAAAATAATACATGAACTTAAGGGTTTTTCATAACATGGACATAAGGAAAAATTGCAAAAATTCTTATCAAAATGATCAATATCTCTGAAAATACTAAAAATCGCGGGACATACATGGGGGTGATTCGGATACCCCACGACACGACTGACCTAAATTTTTTTTTTGGACGTCATTGTTCCGGCCACCCAGTATTATGGTAGTGTATTGACGGGTTCACTAATGTTTTACCAAATCATTATTTGACAAACTATATCACTTTACAAACTTTAAATTCGCAAAGACGTACTTCCCGCCTCATATTTTTTTTTGTGGTCATTTATATATTGAGTAACTAATAAATAATTAACACAAACAAAACAAAAACAGAGAAAATATAAAAACATAAACTAAAACTAAATACTAAAATAAATTAACTTATTCTAAATACCTAAAATACGTACAGATGTCCCCTAGGCCACTGCCACTGGGAATGGTACCCATAATGCTGGCTGCATGTCCTCATTACAAGCGAGACAAAGGTTACTGTTCCTATAAAGTGTTTGTAAACAAATCGCAAATGGGAATGTATTTGAACAACGAATTGTGGCCGAAGGGTATATCTTTTAGGCGTTTCGTGAACTTTAAAAGATCGACAGACTCAGTCAGTGAATCCAATGACGTCAGAATAAACAATGTGCAATAATAGTAATCACGTATATAAATTAGTTAGTTTTAATTGTAGGTCGTTTAAGAGATCTTTAGAAGGTATTAGGTTACTGTGTCAAAGTGCGGATATTGTAGCGCTGCAGGAGACGTGGCTTATGCCTTTTGATACTCCTCTGTTAGGTACGGTGAGCAGTGAGTTTGGCTGGACGGGCAAATCGGCAGTGGACATTTCGTCGGGATTAGTTAAAGGGAGGCCGTACGGAGGCGTTGCTATTTTGTGGCGTAAGACTGCGTTTCAGTCAGTGACAGTTATAGACTCTAAAAATGACAGAGTAGCAGTAGTTAGGTTAGTGTCTGGTGGTAAACCATTACTAGTATTCTGTGTCTACATGCCAACAGATTGTGCTGAGAATCTACCTGTGTTCACGGAATGTCTTAGCACTATATCGTCGACAATAATGGACAATAGTGATATTCAGGCTGTCTACATCCTAGGCGATTTTAATGCGCACCCGAATGAACCATTTTGCAATGAAATGCTGGATTTTATTTCTGAACAGGACTGGATTTGTGCTGTCATAGAAAAGTTAGGTCTTCTGTCTAAATCTTATACGTACATTAGTGACGTGTATGGATGTAGAAGGTGGTTGGACCATTGTATAGTCACTAAATGTGCATGGGATACAGTTTATAATGTTACGGTTATGCATGACGTATTCTGGTCTGACCACTTTCCTATTATGATCGAGTGTTATGTTGATATTGTAAAACCTATCATGACAGAATCACTTCCTAGTGCCAAAAATGAGATTGTGTGGGGTGACAGGAGTGATGACCAGGTGCAAGGGTATCGAGAGTTGTGTTGTGAAAAATTAAAGTTCATCAATTTACCTAATAGTTTACGTGATTGCTGTGATGGTATTTGTTGTGATTTTGATCACCATATAATTCTTGATGTTATGTACTCGGACATAATATCCGCCCTCACTAGCGCCTCTGTTCGGACGTATAAGAAATGTAAGAAACGTAGGAAGATTGGTCATATAGCCGGGTGGAACAAGTATGTTGCAGGTGTTCATGGGGAGGCCAGACTTCACTTTAAGACATGGGTACTTGCTGGTAAGCCGAGACAAGGGAAATTTTTTGAAGAAATGACTCGGAGTAGGCAGGTTTTTAAATCTAGATTAAAATGGTGTCAAGACAGGCAGGACCACTTTAAAATGGATAAACTTGCTGAAACACATAATAAGAAAAAATTCAAAGACTTTTGGAAAGCTACAAGGAACTTAAACGTGAGGCCTGGCGTTCCTGTGAGTGTCGAGGATAAGGGTGATCCCCGGGAGATAGCTGAATTGTTCCGGGATCACTTTACTGTGCAGCCGTTATTGGATACGCGATCAACTCCTAGCCAGGTGATTGATGCTGGAGCCGTCGGGGTCAAGCGTGACCTGTTTATCACAGCGAAATGCATCAGAAATATTATTGACAAGATGCAGAGAGGCAGGTCACCTGGACACGACGGTCTCAGTATTGAGCACTTCAAGTTCGCGGGAGTTCATCTGCCGAGGGTACTGGCTCTGTTTTTCAATTTGTGTTTATGTCATTCGTACCTACCTGAGGCCCTTATGAAAACGATCGTTATTCCAATTGTTAAAAACAAAACGGGTGACTTGTCAAGTAAGAATAATTATCGACCTATCTCACTGGCAACTACAGCTGCCAAAATACTTGATGGTGTTCTTGATACTCAGTTGGACAGGCACCTTAAAATTCATGATGCCCAGTTCGGTTTTAGGGCTGGATTGTCCACAGAAAGCGCCATACTGAGTTTAAAGCACACTGTCGGGTATTACACTGCTAGGAAAACACCGGTGTACGCCTGTTTCCTAGATTTGTCAAAGGCATTTGATCGTGTCAACTACGATATACTTTGGCAAAAGCTGGGTAGAACGGGCGTACCAAATGAGTGTGTTAATATCCTTCAGTACTGGTACAAGCACCAAAAGAACCAGGTGAGGTGGGCGAATGCAACATCAGACGAGTACCGGCTTGAATGTGGTGTAAGGCAAGGGGGATTAACGTCCCCTAAGCTGTTTAACTTGTACATCAACGAACTGATTGACGAACTTAGTAGCCTGTATGCAGGATGTCGTATCGACGGGCAGTGTGTCAACAGCATCAATTATGCGGATGATATGGTGCTGCTGAGTCCGTCGGTCAGTGCGTTGAAGACATTGTTAGCTACTTGTGAGCAATACGTGAAGGAACATGGCCTTCAGTACAACTCGAGTAAAAGTGAGTTGATGATTTTTAAATCCAGTTTTAAGCCCAAATGAATACCTCGAGTGGTACTGAATGACATTGTTCTAAATGTAGTGCAAAAAGTGAAGTATCTGGGTCATATCATTACCAATGATCTCAATGATGACCCTGATATAGAAAGGGAGCGTAGGGCGTTGGCGGTGAGGAGTAACATGCTGGCTCGCAGGTTTGCTCGATGCTCACATCAAGTTAAGGTAACGTTATTTAAAGCGTATACTCAGTCCTTTTACTCGAGCAGCCTGTGGGTTCGGTATACGAAACGCGCGTACAACGCCCTCCGCATTCAATATAACAATGCCTTTAGAATGTTGTTGGGGCTGCCTAGCCGATGCAGCGCTTCAGGTATGTTTGCCGAATCCCGCACGGATAGTTTTCAAGCGATAATCCGCAAGAAGATTGTTTCGCTGCTTGGCCGAGTAAGGGCCAGTCACAACAGCATACTAAAGGTGATTGCCAGCAGATTTGACTGCCCAATACTTGCACACTGGGTGGGGCAAATTAAAAATATTGCTCAATTTGCCATCAAATAGGGCTCATTGGGGGATGGTATGACGCAATTCAGGTAATTTCTTAATTTAAATCTATTTTATTGTACCTACTAACACTATTGTTAAGATCATTTATGTATACTAACACCTACTATGGACTGTTATGTCTGAAATAAAGAGTTTTATTATTATTATTAACGGCCAAACCCTATATTCAAACCGCGGATAGATAAGCCTTACTACGGGTTAAAATTTGACATTTTCCCATACAAAATGTGTCAAATTTCAATCCGAAGTAAGCCTATCTATCCGCGGTTTGAATATTGGGTTCCGACATAAGTGGTCATTAACCTAACCTAACCTAACTTATTTAATAAGCCCATGTAACCTATGTTATATGTAATGGTTTAAGCACAATTACATTTTTGCGAAATGAAAGTTTGTGAAATGATGATTTGGTAAAAAGTCAGGATACCGTATTGATGACGTTAAAAGTGGAATTAACATCTGTCACTTTTTACAATTGATAGCACTAATAATTAAAGTTGTTATGATAAAATAAAAAAATTATTGAATTCTTGAAATTAAATTAAAATCCTAAAGTGTGGTTACCCTACATTTAATACCTAACTGTTGCCTATCTGTCATAATTAATGTAATTTTATCTACACTCGTATCATAAGTCCTCTATTATACGTTCAAAACCAGTAGGCAATGACCAGCATTACCTACTGGTTTTGAACGTATAATACATTCGCATCATTCGCATTGACAGCGATGACAGCTGTTAATTTTGGAAGATGTTCCAAATTTATTATTTCAAAATTACGTTACAGCTGTCATCGCTGTCACCTACTACCACAGGTAAGGTAATGCTGGTCATTTGCCTTTCGGCTTCTGAACCCATCTTAGAGTACTTATAATATAGATAAAGTATTGTACGGGACTCTGCGTAATTATCATTACAACACTCGTGTGATCTATTATGAACTACACTCATGTTGTAATGCCTGTCATTATGCAACCGTCACGTAAACTAATATTAACATATTGGTAGGGTAAGCGCATTAAGCGAAAAAAATTACCTAAGTCCAGCGGTTCCGGCTGTGAGTTGATCGATCAGTCAGCCAGTCAGTTTCTTCTTTTACATATATATTCATGAGCCTCTATGTCATGATGTAACTAATGTTAAGTTGCACTGTACCCAATTTATAATAAACAATTTATTACACGAGTATTAATTAAATTTTAAAGGGTCCCGCGGTACCCGCTCGACCGATCGACCCGTGAAGGGTTCTGATACTTAAAGCTTTCGTGCTTTTCACTCAAATTTTTAGTTAAAAACGGGTCTTAACACGATTAAAAGTACAAATTATTTTTGTATTTATTTTTAATCCGGTCCGGTCGAGTTGCGTCAGCGTAGTCAAATAAAAAGTAATTATCAACTTAAGCTTAGATTCTGTACAGGCATTTTGAAAATTCCTCTCTTATACAACAAGTTGACAGGGCCCGTCTATGCGGGGCTCCTATTTCTGGCGGTTTGCCATTTGGGCATCTGAAAATTAATAAAAATAAATGTTATTTTTCCCAAGTGTAGCCACTCTATATTCTTACTGTCAAATGAATTAGAGCTGCCAAAGCGTCAACGATATGATTACGATATACAAGTAATATGGGCTGACAAGGTGGAATAGAGATTAGAGGCCCAGTTCTATTTATCAGTATTACATTTTCCCTAGGGAAATAAGTCGCGGTTGGTTCCAGCTAAATACGGAAATAATGATAGAATTACTGCGTAGTTGGAAGAAAAATATTTCTAACGCTCAATTTGCGGAGTTAGATTTCCCCGGGGATGCATACATTATTGATATATGCAGTGAGAAAGACTTCCGTGCCATCTGTATTATAGTGAGCAAAACGACAGCACACGACACATAAACCTCCTACCCCACACACACACACCCACACATTTACACATACGACACGACACGTTAGCCTAGTTGGTAGTGACCCTGCTTACAACGCTAGCGGTCCGAGGTTCAAATCCCGGTAAGGGCAGATATTTTTGTGCTGAGCGCGAGTATTTGTTCCTGAGTCTTGGATGTTTTCTACGTAGGTACTTAAATACAGTATTCCCAGCTTCTTAATCTTTCGGCTGGCTATTGCTATCACGCTTGCACTCGCAACTGACAGAATATTTGTCACTCGTGTGTCATAGAAAAAAGATGATTGCCGATCGCTATTAAGAAAATAGAAACAAACATACTGTAAGTATGTATTTCTTCATGCAACTTTTTTATAAAACAAATAGGTATATCACAAACATACAAAATTATGAAAAATATCAAAAAATATTTCGTCTGCTTCGTCTGGGTAGAATTTGTTTATTAATACTTTTTCCTCCTTTACCCCTAAGAACGAAGAAGTTTTGAAGATGGTGAACGAGAAAAGACATATTTTAAAAACTATAGAATGTAGAAGAGGAAAGATGATGGGCCACTTGATGCGGCACGATAGTTTCTTTTTGAACATTTTGGAGGGTAAAGTCGAAGGAAAAAGAGGAAGAGGAAGACCTAGGCTCACATACTTTAACCAAATAAGACGGAAGGCGAATGTCGTGTCGTATCAGGAGGTGAAAAGGCTGGCACAGGATAGAGAAAAGTGGCAATTACTCCACCGACAAGAGCCTGGCTCTTAAATTTAATGATGATGACCCCTAAGAAGTGAATTTGTAAAAAAGCCCTCGTAAGTGGATAATTACGGTATAGTTTTTTTTTCCATGTTTCTAGCTTCAGCGGTTTAGAATATGCCTTGCTTTTAATATTATTATACTTCGTTTAAGTAAATAAAAGAGCTGGGGTGTTATTCTCTTAAAAACGGCGTTCTGTCGGTCGAACGAGTGAACGAGTGAACGCGGCGAACCGGCGAGTTTAAGTAGTACCGTCAGAGCGAACAAAACACATGTTAGCGCGTGCATTCTCATTTAAGCAGCCTTTTCAAGTTAGATCGTTCGGCTGAAGCCCTGCTGCCTAATTGAGAATGCACGCGCTAAAATGTGTTTTGAACGCTCTGACGGGACTACGTAAACTCGCCGGTTTTAAGAGAATAACACCCCTGGCCGTTCCCTCGGGCAAAGCAGAAGTATTAACTATACAACGAGGAAATGCTGTCAGCATTTGTGGGACTATGCCACGGGAGCCCTCTCTTTTTTAGTTTTTAATTAGTTTTGTTTTAATCATATTTAGCTTAGTTCTAATTAGGGTTATTTTGGTATTATTATTATTTGAATTTGCTTTCGTTTTAATTTTAATTTGTAATATTTTTTGTATTTTGGAGCGACAACGAGTCTAATGCGGGGGGTTATCAACTTTTAATTGATCAAGGAAAATCGATACGAATTGCGCTCTCACGCTCGCACCGATAATCGGACCGAACGGGCAGTTTGAAGCAACTGCCCGTTCGGTGCGAAATGGCGTCAAACAATGTCTAGCGAACATGTATCCGCAAAATTAGAAATATTGTAACTGACGAACTGAGATTTATTTTTCGGAAGGAAATATTAAGAAAAAATCGCAGATTTTGGGTGAGGGCAACAATATTGCCACCACAGATAAGCCACCACACATAAAAATCGTTCAATAACTTGAACGGATCGTTCTCACGTTCGACAAGTTGTTGCTGGTAAGTTGATCAACAAAAATCGCTTCGTGAGAACTCTGCATAAGGTTGTGGGAAACCGTTGGATTCAAGCGGCGCAGGAGGGGTCCTTGTGTAAAACCTTGGCGGAGGCCTGTGTCCAGTCGTCAAGTAGACGTCTTTCGGCTGAAAATATGACTTTGTATTTTAGTTTACACAGAAATAAATTAATTTAGTAAACATTAAAAACAGGTAGTTAAATTCATCTAAATTTTGTTAGGCGGCCTTTAGGCCGGGATTACACCTGTAAGTTATTACGTAAGTTTTGAGACGCAACTATGGGTTAGAGTGAGTGGCAAATATCTGCATCTCTCTCTTGCATATAGCTTTGTTTCAAAACTTACGTAACAAATTACAGGTGTTATCCCGGCCTTACACTGAAACTTACGACTTACGTAAGTAGGGACGCAGCTATTGGTTAGAAGTAGATACAAATATTTTTTTCTCATTCTAGATAGCGGCGTCCCTACTTACGTAAGTCGTAAGTTTCAGTGTATAGCCGGCCTTACGTAACACTACTGAATATAAATTAAAATACCTGTTAAAAACAATAAGCCAAACGTCCTTTTAACCGGACCACAAGCTCACAATTATAACCTAATTCTAAAACGAATAAACAACCACAATGAAAACTTTAAGTCAATTCCAAACGGGCCCTTTGTCTTAAGAACAAAGGGCGATCGTTTTTTAGGCTGGAGGTTGTTCGAGTGCTAACCGCCTGAAGCGTTTTAAAAAAACCTCAAGATGATTCTGAAGCTAAAAATTTCCATACAAAATGCGATAACGTTTACTTCTCCTTAACCTAGTCTTTGAATATGTATGTATTGTAAACTCTTTATTGCACATTTCCCAATCACCCAAAGGTTATCTGTAAGGGAAGGGATAACTTCGCCTTTGTACATACCTTTTGTGTTTCTATCTATTCTGTTTGTTATTTTCCCGTTTGTACAATAAAGTATTTTATATACACACATATCATAAGTCCTCTATTATGCGTTCAAAACCCGTAGGCAATGACTAGCATTACCTGTGGTAGTAGGTGACAGCGATGACAGCTGTTAATTTTGGATTTGGATCTCATTACCTTACTATATTCGATAACGTAATGAAATTACGTTGCAGCTGTCATCGCTGTCACCTACTACCACAGGTAATGCTGGTCATTTGCCTTTCGGCTTCTGAACCCATCTTAGAGTACTTATAATGGGTCCATATTGGGTTCGCTAAAGTTCATCACCCGAAATTGATTCTCCTAACGATTTTTACTCCTAATGATCATTATTCCTAATTATTTTTTCCCCGTTTTCGTTCCTACAATTTATTTAACTATTAACGTAGTCCATAAAACTCAGTTTTCCGAAAATTTTAATTAATAACTTAACTGTTGAAATTTTATGTAAACTCCTACTATTTTTTTTCATAACATGTTTAATCATAAAGTATTTTTTTATAATATTATTTCTCATATTATTAATATGTAGTGCCGTTTTAAACATCATTCAATATTATTTAATCTGTATGTGAGCAGGTAGACTATTATATTTATGATTCTTAGAAAATCATATCAATATGTATTATTCAAAAAGGCAGCGATTTTGAGTTTACGCCCAAATTTTGAGAACATTATCTTGCAAGGCTGCCATTTTCAATTTGCTCAGATAATGTATAGGTAATAAATTGGTGTCTTTTTATAGATTTCTAATATGTTTCGGGCTACTTTTTCCTTATTTTGGTAATTTAAAAAGAAGTGTACGAACAAGTCGACGACGACGACCACTCATGCTGTAATGCCTGTCATTACGCAACCGTCACGTAAACTACTATAAATACATACATAAATCAACAAATACAAGACATGATTGCAACAATATAGGTTACGTACGGCGAGCTGTATTTCAGATATTATGAAAAACTGGGTCTGTGTGATTTCGTTATAATTATAACATATTCAAAAATCTTGGAAATCGGACTTAATTGAGGAGGTGAGAAACATTATCGCCCGAAGCTAGATCAGATTCAGATCCTCTTAAGTGCTTACCTACAAACTATAATTTCCTTTAATGTAACTATTATGGTATTGCTGTTAACTTGGCCGCCATTACTGTCAAGTAAACTAGAGCTAGTACGTAACGTGACGTTGACAATACGATAAATGCCAGAGGAAATAATGATTGTTGAAAAGTTACGCTACGCTAGTTACTGTTATACTGTTTTTCATATTTCTTACTTAAAATAGGTTCAAATCTTTTTATTCAACCCACTTCTATATTTTATCTAATACTTGCTCATTTCAAAACGTGTGATCTCATACCAAATATCATTGAGTCTGAAGTTTAAACTAAATATGAATAATCTTCACACACGTTACTGCAAAAAAATATGTATAGCTTCATCGTCTTTAGTCATAACGACACATCTATCGTAGAAATTTCACTGTAAATGAGAACTCATTACAAAACAAATAGAGCAGAAAATAATTTAGCAAATAAATGGGAGTTGTTACTTCAAACACTATCCTTCGAGCTTAGTTGCAGGATTCTACAATTAGAATTTAAACCGGGCAAGAGCATGTCTGACTATGCTCAGTGTTGGGTTCCGAAGCCGTTAATACACAAAAACTATCTCAAAAAACCACAAGTATCAAGTAATTCTCTATTTAAAGTTATTTGGTGCTGTCGTCTTAGGTTATTTTTTTTAAATTATTTATTTAAGGTTCACCAACAGTTATTAACATCAGTACATTCAAAATTTACAATCATAAAACGCATAGTGCAGTATGTTACAATCACTTACAGGTAAACACCACGTGTGAACATTTTATTAGGTATAAACACTTAAGTCACCTGTATCTCAGGAACCAATCTAGTGTTTACTTACTTAGTTGTCATAGTTTTTCTTTTGAAAGACCTATCCAACGACACCCCACGCTATGGGGTAGACGAGAAAAAAAATACATCCCCAAGTTACGTGTACAGTGGGGCTAGAAAAGTTGCCATCGAATATGAACGCTAGCGTTAGGTGATGACCTGTAGATCTCAAAAATGTATGGAATTGACGTAAGATAGTCACGTGATATATCACTCGTTACAACTGACACTCATATGTGATATACTATACTATACTAGTCGAATACCTAGTGATAGTTTTGACAACTCTCCGGTCGCTACGTGGTACTATTTTGACAGGTCGAATTCAACTTGGCTAGCTTTTTCATTTTTGACAATGTTGTCGACAATGATCACCTAACGCTAGCGTTCGTATTCGATGGCAACTTGTCTAGCCCCGCAGATGTAGTGAAATATCCTTTCACATCGTGTTTTCTCGGAAATGTTCGTATTTGTCATGCTACTTCAGTCTGACTCAGTACCCACCAAGACAACGTGGGGGCACGTCGCATCGCGAGAGTGATATTCGATACTGAGGATCAATGGTAAAATTTTAGCCCTTGACATTTTCAACATTTTATTTTACCATTTTGTTGGCGTGACTAATACCTATATTCATGCCAAATTACAGCGTTCTAGTACTAAGAGTCTCTGAGCTAGGCTGCGGACGGACGGACGGACGGACGGACGGACGGACGGACATAGCGAAACTATAAGGGTTCCTAGTTTGACTACGGAACCCTAAAACTACCCAATATTGTGTAGTTTGCTTTCCGTTGTATTTGCTCTTTCGGTTCGGAGCGCTCAATATTACGACATTGACGGGCAACCAACGAAAAAGGATTTAGTTCGCTAGAAATATTCTTTGTATGTACGTTATTTCTTTTAGTACATTTTGATGAAAGTGTGGAAAGTATATCATTTTACACGAGTCCCGAAAATGACAGAACCACACGTGTATCAAACCGTCAAACGACGTTTTTAATACATTTGCGAAAAAAATGGCAATGAATTAGACGTAAAACAGTAATTATAGGAGACAACGTTACTTAATTCTTAGTCTGATAAAAAATTATAAAAAACTCAGTCGGTTAAATTAGGACCAAGCTAATGGTTAGAGCCCGTTGTTTAATCAGTAGTTATCTCAACTAATTGTTAAAATTCGAAAAAGGAATCGTAAATTTGACACATTCCCTTGAGACTTAACCATTAGTTACTGTTTTTAACGATTAGTTAGTTTAACTAATAATCAAACAACAGGTCCTAAGTCTTCTTTGAGTATCGTTATTTTTTTAATAAAACTAATAATTAAAGACCTATTAATATCTATATTGTCATACCGGTTGGGCAACCGCAAGAAGTCAAAAAAATGGGTTGTATTAAAACTTTATTAAATTAGCAGCGTGAGACTTAGGAGAGGGGTTAACACTGATTTTGTATTATCAATTGGAAGTCACCCGGAATAAAGAAATACTTAGAAACATCCAAGACTCATCAACAGATACTCGAGCTATCAAACAAATGTTTGCCCTACCAGTAATCGAAACCGGGATCGGTGGCTTAAGGCTGGCGCAGACAGGCACCGGATTAGCTCAAAGTGGTCATTGAAAAGTAAGCGTTGATCTTTGCTAGTAGGACTCATTTTTCAGTGGACGACGTGAGGCCCGCGACCGGCTTTAGTATTAATTTTTACGTTAAAAAATGTATTGTGCTAACACAAGTCAATGCTCACTTTTCAATGCCTCACTTTAAGCCTCCTTTAAGCTCCTTCGAATCCTATGTTTCCGTCATCACTCTGGTCGTTCTATTGCAGGTATGGCCAACGCCTTGCTAAATTTGATATGACATTTTTTAAACTGAGGCGAAAGAAATATGACCTTACCTACCTTTATAAAATTATCCACTGTTACATCGATACTCCATATCTTGTATCTCTCCTAAATATTATTATAATAAATAATAATAAATATCACGGGACGATCTCACACAAATTGACCTAGTCCGAAACTAAGCTCTAGGCTTGTACTATGGGTACTAGACAACGATATAAATACTTATATAGAGAAATATATACTTAAATACATAGAAAACATCCAAGACTCAGAAACAAATACTCGTGCTCATCACACAAATATCTGCCCTTACCGGGATTTGAACCCAGGACGGCTAGCTTCGTAGGCAGGGTCACTACCAACTAGGCTAGCACGTCATTATTAATCACAGGATCCGCGCACCTGACACTTTTAGTTCGTGTGTATACAGGAATAATACTTTCTACTACAATCCCGTTGTTCGCATGTGTAGAGAGTATAACGAACTGGTAGCTGTCCATCGCGATCTTCATGTCTTTCGGTCTAAATTACAGATGTTTATAAAATCGACTGTTAAGCAGAACAGTTAGCTTCAATATTGTGTTTTATTTCTGTACTTAATTAGAATATTTTTCCACCATGCTGTGTACATAATTATTGTTTTAGACTGTAATCTAGGTCTACATCTATCTGTTTATTCCTAATTTTCAAATTGTGATTACTGTATGTTTTATGTACCTTTTAAAATAAGTATAAATAAAAAAGCTGATCCGGTGCCGCCAATATTGTAGTGGCTTGGAATGAATGTCGAAGTCTGCTTTTGTTTAATTCGAGTATCAAATAAAACCGCGCGGAATCTATTGTTTTAATTTCGATTAAATTTATTTAGAAAAATTGGGCTCCACGAATTTATGTTAAACCGCTGTTGGAAAAAAGGCCGAAGGGTTTTGTCAACAACTCTACTAAAAGGAAGCTTTAAAAAACCCGAGTACTGCGTGAATGACCGTGAATATATTTTGTAATTCTCCATTTTTAAGCGAGTTGTTTTTCATAGAGCCACCTAACAATTACGTATTTAAAACGGCGTTACTGGTATTATGACTAACGGTTGAAAATGAGGCATTACCGGTTATCATTGTGTTTAATATTTAATTACTTTATTACCGGTTATCATTGTGTTTAATATTTAAAAACTTTATTACCGGTTATCATTGTGTTTAATATTTAAAAACTTTATTACCGGTTATCATTGTGTTTAATATTTAAAAACTTTATTACCGGTTAAAAAACTTCTTAGCGGTTAAATTTATTGTACAGTGGCATATTTTTAATCAAATATTACCGGTGATATCAGAATCTGTCAGTGTTTATCTATGGAATCTCATTAATTGAGGTATTGAATAACGGTATGTAAAAAGACTATTTAGTGTGGTAATCTCAATAGCTTAATAAGAATAAGAATAAGAATAAAAAATGTTCTATTGTCACACACCAAGAAAATTTACAAATAGACAGAAAGTACAATTATGACATGAATATGTTCTAAAATTATCTCAGTCGTGTGACGAAAGGAGCGGGCTCAGCGTGTGCTGCGAGCGCGGGCGCAGCCGCGTCTGCGCAGCGCTGGTTTTCAGTCCGCTCCTTCACACAAATTAAAAATAATAAAAACAAAAGCCCTGCTTGCTCTTTACAACATATATATTTTAAAAAAAAACACATTTAAAACAAAACATAAAAACAATAATTAAAAAATGCTTACAATGAGATCTTTCTGAGGATACCAGTAATGACAATAATGACTCTAATTGGAATATAGGTATTCATTTGCTACCGGCAATACTTTGACAGTTCGTAATATGGGTATGAAATAAAACAATTGTTACTATATTATTAAAAAAAGTGGGTTAGAGAAAGAGCACGATTATTTATTACTAATAGGTAAATAAAATTATGGACATATTTTAAACTTGAAAAACATAATTATCAACACTCTAATGAGACGCATAACGACGTGTTGGCCTAGTTGGTAGTGACCCTGCCTACGAAGCTAGCGGTCCTGAGGGCCCTGCCAAGATGCACTACGCTAAACAGCGTTTCAATTCGATTCGTTTTTAAACCAATCACGTCACTGGTAGACCACGTAACTCTTCGTATCACGTCATCTACCAGTGACGCGATTGGTTTAAAAACGAATCGCATAGAAAAGTTAGTTAGTGTAGTGCATCTTGGCAGGGCCCTCTGATTTCAAATCCCGGTATTGGCAGATATTTGTGTGTTGAACGCGAGTATTTTGTCTTGAGTTTTGGATGTTTTTTATCTATTTAAGTATGTATTTATCTATACGTAAGTTTATCGTTCTCTATAGTGCCCATAGTACAAGCCTAGAGCTTAGCCTGGGACTAGGTAAATTTGTGTGAGATTTGTCATCTGATATTTATTTATTTATAATAAGATGAGTAACAGGCTATTGCTGCAAGAAAAAAAAACGATCCTGTGCTTGTTTTAGACCAGGGACCGGCCCACTATCCCATTAAAGGGTTTTCGAATGGGATTTTATAAGGATTTATTTAGAAAAGCCGTGTCGCTTGAAAGCCGTTCGATTTGCTTTTTAAAGCGCTATTATTATAAGGGTTACCCTTACCAATCCCTTTCGTATAAGTCTTGTTCGATTTTGCTTTTAAAGCGCTATATTTGAGTGATATCAATATCCCTTTAACTTAAAAAAGCCGTAAGATTGGCTTTTTAAGCGCTATTTTAAGGGTTACCCTTATATTTGGTTATCAATGTACTGCCGACGATCTGAGCTTTAGCTCTTTAGTATTCCCTTATGTGAATAGTTAGTTTAACGAATAAAGTTACGCCCACACCAATGCTTAAAAAACGGTGACGGTACGGAATCGCAGTGACGGATCGTATCCGTACCGTTTTTATCGCATGCCCTCCACACCGCTGCTTAAAAAACAGTGACGGTACGGAATCGCAGTGACGCGTCGTATCCGTACCGGTTTTATCGCGTGCCCTCCACACCGCTGCTTAAAATACGGTGTCGTTGCGTAAACAAAAGACGGGGTCATTGTAACAACATGGCGCCGTTTTTGACGCACCGTTAAGCAGCGGTGTGGGGAGCGTGCGTCAAAAACGGTACGGATACGACGCGTCACTGCGTTTCCGTACCGTCGCCGTATTTTAAGCAGCGGTGTGTGGAGCATGCGTCAAAAACGGTACTGATACGACGCGTCACTGCGATTCCGTACCGTCACCGTATTTTAAGCAGCGGTGTGGTCGCAGCTTAACTACGTCATATATTTCCAAAGGGGTTATTATTTTAGTGGGTTAAACTTCGAGAGGTAAGTCTTTTAAAGGCTTTTACCAGGGAATGGGTGGTCGTGGTTTTTTAAAGTAACATTATGTTACTGAAGAAACTTATTTAACTTTTTCTTCATCCAGTCTTGATGTGCCACTGCCTGCTCCCACAATGCTCATGCCTCGCCTTCTTCCAGGTCTTCCCAACGAGCTGTCAGTATGCTGGCACCAGTACCCCTACACCCTGGGAATCGTGTTCTGCAAGATGCGAGCCCTCATCTCCGAAGCGTGAGTACTTACTACCGTAATATTTCTTTATTTATAGATTTCTGGCTCGGTAACAAATCACAAACGGTGGTATTACAATAGATCAATTAACTCTACATAGTCGTTAAGCTTGCAACGCGATGACAACCGAGCACATCATTGTACTATTACATTAAAAACCAGCCAAGTACGAGTCGGACCCGCGCACGAAGGGTTCCGCACCATTATCTATACAACATTAGACACTATACCAGTTGCCGTTATTAATATCGAGCAAATAATGGCAAAAAAATCACGCCCGATTTAAATATTTATTTTATTCTGTTTTTAGTATTTGTTGTTATAGCGGCAACAGAAATACATCATCTGTGATAATTTCAACAGTCAAGCCATCATGTTCATGCGATAAAACTTGGTGACAAACAGTCAGACAGACGGACAGTGGAGTCTTAGTAATAGGGTCCCGCTTTTACCCTTTGGGTACAGAACCCTAAAAAATTAACACAATTAACAATAAATACTCAAAACCAATATTGAATTACGGTGAATTACTTTTTAAATATAATTCTTATCCCATTTTAAGCATGAGGAGGCCGTATTATACGTGCCACGCAAATAAAGGGCTAGGTACAGTTGTAGACAACGCATCATTAGGCTGCGGCTCCATTGAGGCGGAGATGAGCGGAGTGGAGCGGAGCTGTGCCAATATTAACCAATATAATCTAAACTAACGTGCGCAAGGCGCGCTCGACGTGACCGCATGTGCCTATATCGGTTAATTGGCACAGCTCCGCTCGTCTCCGCCTCAGTGGAGCCGCAGCCTTAATTTCATTAAAATTTGCCTGTTTCCTATCTGCTTTTGAATAAAAGTGAAGTATCACTTTCCCTCACCATGCTTACTACACTATGGACGATTCTTATCCGTGTCCGTTCTTTAATCGATTACTGACATAAGCCAAAAAATCGCCCTTTAAAGCTAAAAACAATGGAGCTCTTGAAGATTCCTCAATGCAAGGTTCCCCTTTGTCTTACGTATAAGTTTAAGCCTTCTTCAAAGGAAAAAGGTTTATACTCTCACATATTTTAGACCCCACGACTCTTAGTAACTGCCCTAAAACAACGGCCAACGTATTCTGGTCACAGAAATGGTGAGAAACCAGAATATTTCCATCTGGATTTCACACAGTTTCTATGTAACGAGGGGTCATCAAATTATGGTTTTTTGTATTAACACCTCTGATTTTGAAATGCGATTGGGCGGATAAAAGACTTTTCTAGAATCAGTCAAGCGGGAGTCGCTCGGAATCCACGTTACAATGGTTCATTGAACTGTTATTATTGCATTCCAGAATCAAATGGCACGCGTCAACTACCTTGTTCTGGAGATATACGGTCTATAATCCCTCGATTTAGGAGTCTTAGTATCGTGTTAATATGTACCTCGGGAATTTAATGGATTCAATGAATTCAATGTGACTTATGCGTTTGATGGAGGGCGAGATTTAATTGTTGGATTCTATTGATGTGATGTACATTATAGTTTGCCGGTTTTGCATTGGCACGTGTGTAAAAGTAATATTATTTAACGACGCGCTAGCCTAGTTGGTAGCGGCCCTGCCTACGAAGCTGGTTCAAATCCCAGTAAGGGCATATATTTATGATGTGCTCATCGTACGAATATTTGTTCCTGAGTCATGGATGTTTTCTATGTATTTAAGTATATAATATTTCTCTATGTAAGTATTTATATCGTTGTTTAGTACTCATAGTACAAGCCTAGAGCTTAGTTGGTTGGCGTGACTTTGTCCCCTAATATTTATTTATTTATTTATTAATAGTGTTCTTGGACACAAGTTCTTGTTGCCGACTGTACTTTTTTGTTTATCAGACCCAAACGAACGAATCCCAAATCAGTGGGCGTAGTAAATTACAGCGGACACCCGACCATCTCCCGAATCCATCATCAGACCAGAGCCTCTACTAGTCAAAACAATATTGCTCTTGACGTGTTTCCGTATAGTCAAAAGTTTTCATAGTTCTTATTTACATAACAGTTCTTACTATCTTCCCGCTGTCCGAGCTTTAGACCCACCAATTTGTTCGCTGCTCCATCTCACCGTACAAATTATGCAAGAAACACATATTTATTTATTTATTTATTTTACATATAGGTGGGGTAATTGCAAAATTAGGTATATTCCGAAAGTTAATAAAAACTATCAAACGCCGCGATATTTTCTGACTTGCTTCATTACTTTAGACGCCATTGTTATCGGCTTTGACGCTCCAGTCGCCGCTCGTCGCTGCTAGCGTAAGTGTGTGAGCGACGTGCCGTTTCGACAGACAAGTGATTTTTGGGCCTTTTTGGGTGATTCGCAATAACCCCAACACTCTAAATCTAGGCTATAAGTAGTAAGATCTACTTTTCAAATGTTTCGGAATTACCCGGGCATATTTCGCCCAAATATCCAAAAAAGTGAGACATGACAATAAATATGCATAAAAAAGAAACAACAGCTTATTTGTGTATGTAATGTCCACTAATCATAAGTCGATTCATCAATTTTCAAGAGATACGAAAATATAGGCAGTACAATTTAAAAATAAAATGTTTTTTTTAACAGAAATGCTGTAGTTTACTCAACTCGTCAAAATTTCCATCGTAATTATCCCAATGCACCTACAATGCACCTACTTAGTTCGTTTGTTCAAATAGTTTGCATGCTTTGATGTGTCACCACAATAGGGTATTTGCCTGATATTAAATTTCATATATTAATTTGGATATATCAATATACGTAGTATGATAAAATAATTCAAAATCAAATTTGAAATTGGTAATAGAATAAAAAAGTTATAGCCTTTTAAAGTTTTTTGTCTATCCCTTTCTCACGAAACGATGTTTTGCGTGTAATTCATATGGCGGTTGAGTAATATGACGTGATATTACTGTATTTTCCTCTCTGTCTAAAAGCAAGTTTTAAACATTTATATCTTTCTTATTTTTAAAGATATTAAAATACTATTTATACTAGGCTATTCAAAAGGTAAAAAAGCTTCAATTTAAATACTAATAAAAAATTAGGCAAATACCCTATTGGTACGAAGAAGTCGCCGCGGCGCGCACAAAGCAATGCACACTAATTGAATGAACGAAGTATATTTAGCTATAGCGTGTAGAAATTTTAACAAGAAATACTCAATCAAAATCTTTTCAACAAGCGTCTCAATCAGTGTGTTTCTGCAATGAGAAAAGAACAACAGAACCACAAATCATAAATTTAAAATACACTTGAATAGTATTTATGTATATAAGTAAAAATGTTTAACAAAACAAAAACCCGTCTTCAAAAATGCAAAAAATAACTTCTTTTAAAATGGTAGGTCAGTCCGGCCGGGTTTTTGTTTTGTTAAACATTTATTTTATTTTATACTTTTTAGTCATCCTATTTATGCTGTTACGTAGCTCCACTTCTAAATATTAATGAGAAACTATAGAACATTTCAAGCTCGCCGCAGACAACGCCGCGGTAATGTCATAATCATATTTAAACCTAAATGTGCTTCGTCATAGTCGCTCAACTACCTTAATCGAAATATCTTATCGCCACCCTTGAAATAGGTACCGTTAAGGAGTTCCGGTGGCCACTTCACCATATAGTACTTTTCAAAAGCAAATGCACGAGTTACAGTGAAAAATACCAAAATCGCTATAGGTGTGCCTATAATATTTGAGGAGTTCTCTTGATTTCTCCAAGATCCCATCATCAGATCCTAACGTGTTGACAATGGGACCAACTAGAAAGTATACCCATTCAAAAAACGAAAAAAACATCAAATCGGTCCAGTGGTCTTCGAGTAATCGGGGAAAATACATTAAAAAATAAAACCGGACGAATTGAGACCCTCCTCCTTTTTTTTTAAGTTGGTTAAAAACAAAAGCACTTGTTAAGTTACCTATAGGTATATGCAATGTTATTTTTATTATTGACTGTTTCACTAGACCAAATTTATTAGCTAAAAGTGGAAGCTGTTTTGGCTAGTGTATTAACTTATAGTGTATTGTTGTTTATTTCCTTTGAAATAAATAAATTTTATATAGTTATTGAAAAATGACCTGTTGAGCTTCTTTCAGCGCTTCTTCTCTGCAATGATGGTCTTGTCCGAAGCGCTAGTATCTAGTTTCACTCTATATTACACGTGTAAAAAGAGCCCTTATGTGGCCAATTTACTGAATAAATATTTTGAATTATGAACGTTGAATAAAATAAAATAAATGTACTTATTCGCGGTGAGTATACTCTTACATACAGGCATTTTATATAAATCCCACGTTTTATTTTAGGGATAAAGTTCGCCTTTGTACATCCCTGCTATATTTTTTGTCTATTTTATAATTGTTGTCCCTTTTGTGCAATAAACTGTTTACATACGTACAAAGGTATAAATCCTCAGGGTTGGCAACGCATTTGCGGTCTCTACGCAAACCACTCTTTACTTTATGAAATACTTTAAGTTTACTTTAATTACTTTATAAAAATAGCTTCTACCCCCGAGTTCGTACGCGTAGATTTCAATTCTCCTTATTCCCTCGAGAACTTTTAAATTTTCGGGGATGAAATATAGCCTATGTGTTAATCCAGGTTATAAGCTATCTTCATTTTAAATTTCATCAAAATCCGTCCAGCCGTTGCAGGGTGAAGCAGTAACAAACTAACACACATACAAACTTTCGCAACAAACACTTGCTTACACGGTCAACGTTACCCCACTTTATCTAATTATGTTTATCTAGTTCCTCGAAAACTACATTATTCATACGCCGCGTATAATATAATATTTCGCGGAAGAAGCTAAAGGATTGAAATAAAAAGCGTTTGAACAGCCAACACAGACAAGACTGACTTTATGTTTGAGCTAGTACAAAATCTGCACATTAATGTTTAGTTTATATCAAAGTCAATATTTCTTTACGTTTATTTAGAATAGATACACATTTTCGTATTTTATCGCGTTACAGCCACGTAATTTTAAAAGTAAAAATGTGTTCAATATTACCTAATCGATCCCCAAATCTAAAAATTAATAGTAACATGCACATCATGATTTTAAGAGCTAATATTATTAATATTGATACCTCATTCGATGTTAGCTATATTTATAATGTAAAAACAATAATACTTAATACAAATAAAAAAATAAAACTAATCGTATTTAAATTAAAATAAAACTATGCTACTCAAATATAAAACATATTAAATAATAATCACGACTATAAAAAGAACACCCCCTCTAGCAGGTCCGCTCGCGGCATGGTCCCCATGACACTGACGGTACCTCTCTGGATAGCTAGCCCAATCCTTTGGGAGAGGTAAGCACCAGCTGTAGTAGTACTTATATGATTTCACAACTTTACGTATCGGCGTAATTTAAAATAAAACTATGCCATGAGTCACCGCGTAGAAACGGGCAGACGGACAGACGGACAGACGAACGTGGCAAAACTATAAGGGTTCCTTGTTTGCCTTCGAAACCCTAAAAACGTACGGTTGTATCAGTATTATATTTCAACTCACTATTTTGGCTGCGACCCAACCTGATGTTTAATCGATAAGATACTTAATAATCACTTACATATACATAGACTGTACATAATATATTTCAATAAGCTAAGTACTAAGTCAAAGACTAATCTATGATGATATTCAAGCTTGCTCTGAAAGTGGCTCACAGAATACCTAATAAGGTATTTGCGATTTCAGCAGGTGTGAGGAGGGATGCTTAATTCCTTGTTAGGCTTATATAAATGCTGGGCACGAAATAGCCCGCTTAAAAAACAGGTAAAATCAAAGAAAGAAATAAATATATTTACTGACATAAACGACATGATTTACAATAAACAATAAAGGTATACAATCATTAGCTACTTTCTTTTCATCGTTACTGCTACCGGTATCACAACGCCTAATAATAACAATTAAATAATACTTAGTAAAGCAAGAATGCTTTAATGGGTTATTATTAAATTGATACGTAATAAACGCAATAATGGTACCTTATAAAAATATTAGGAACAATTTATTAAGTTTATTAGGTTTATTACGACTCAGCATTAGGTGTTTGGTGAAAAGTTGGCTTTCCAGTGTCTTTATTATCAAAACTAAAAACAATTGTAATGGGTGTTAAACAACAAAAAGTAATTTTGTTTGACACATTAATTTAAACCACTTGACAAAAATTTAATTGTCAAACAAATCTGACGACGCGCTGGCCTAGTTGGTAGGGACCCTGCCTACGAAGCTAGTGGTCCAGGGTTCAAATCCCGGTAAGGGCTGATATTTGTTTGATGAGCGCGAGTATTTGTTCCTGAGTCATGGATTTTTTCTATGTATTTAAGTATATATTTCTCTATATAAGTATTTATATCGTTTTCTAGTACCCATAGTACAAGACTAGAGCTTAGTTTGGGACTAGGTCAATTGGTGTGACATTGTCCCCTGATAATTATTTATTTATTTATTTATAAACAGTGTCAATTCAATAATATGGTTTTCATTCAGCATGATAATCAGTGGCCTTGAATAAATCTGAAACGTAAAATAAATATGGAAAACAAAGTCACCTTCAAGTTTAAAGCTATCTCAGCGTCACTAACTAATGAATGATAACTAATATTAGTTATAATTAATTAATGTATGTCCAGCAGTGACAACTGTCAGTATTTGAAATAAAGTGATAATGATGATGAATTAATAGTAATGATGAAGATGAAACATTAAATAATATTTATGTTAATTGATTGACCGATCCTACTAATAATATAAATTGAACATTGGGGAGGATGAGGACAACTGTGTGGTTGCCGGGTTAGAATAGTGCCACTCCATGTCTTCCCGTGGATGTCGTAAGAGACGACTAAGGGAACAAAGGCTTGTAGTACTGTTAGGCGATGGGCTTGCAACCTGTCACTAATACGCTGGTAAACATCTTAGCCTACTTGTGCAAAATGTGGTTACAGAATTATCAACAAGTTTTTAGAGTTGCTGGTAATTCTGTAGTTCTACCTACCTCACTCTGGGAACGAAGGCGTGGATTTATGTGTGTATTATTTGTCCCTTTCTCAAATTCAAATGTTATAATGAAAGATAAGGACAAAACACATTTTAAGTACCGTAAAACGGGGTGAGTAGGGATTAAGGGGTGAGTAGGGACACAACCTAAAATGAAGCATATGTTACTAATTATAAGACTGAAATTATTTCCAATAGACGTAACGTTATTGTCCATTTAATAGTTGTTCTTATTTGTAACAAGTTATGACTTATTTTAGGTTGTGTCCCTACTCACCCCTTAATCCCTACTCCCCTGTTTTACGGTACACTTTAGATATTGCGCGTGAGAGGGTAAGGATTGTATGTATGTATGTAAACACTTTATTGCACAATAGTAGTTTACGTGATGTTTGCGTAATGCCAATTACACAGAGTCGCGTACGATACTTTATCTACACACATATTATAAGTACCTAGGTACTCTAAGATGGGTTCAGAAGCCGAAAGGCAAATGACCAGCATTACCTGTGGTAGTAGCTAGGTGACAGCGATGACAGCTGTAACGTAATTTCATTACGTTATCGAATATTGTCAGGTAATGAGATCCAAAGGGGTTTGGGTAAAAGTGTTATCATTTGTAAAATTCATATATTTTCAAGGTAAGCGGCCATTCATAAAAGTGGTAAATTATGATAGAATTATTAAAAATAAACGTATTTTTTTATGTAATGTAATATTCTAAAGTGCATCGGGGCCGAGATATTTAAATATTCATACTTGGGCGTACTTTTGTACTAAAAACTGAATACATAAATCTTTAAAATCTCCGCTCCGATATTATTTACCGCCATAAATTATATATATCTAAGTGTATTTAGAGCTCCTCTAAATAACTATGTAAAAATCAGCCGTGGCCGCTGAAAAAAAAAAGACAATATTCTTCAAACAAATTTACCCAATGCCCTTTGGAACATCTTCCAAAATTAACAGCTGACATCGCTGTCATCTACTACCACAGGTAATGCTGGTCATTGCCTACGGGTTTTGAACGCATAATAGAGAACTTATGATACGTATGTAGATAAAAATAGAAATATTATAATATTAACTAATGTACAAAGGCGAACTTATCCCTAAATGGGATCTCTTCCAGCTAACCAGGACAATGCATGGGGTGGGAAACGTACAAATTTTGCACAAAAAGTAACAAAAAGAGATGATAATACTTATAAATTATAACAAGTACTTACACAAAATAATATGAACGTACATATAATTATATAATACACATAAATAATAACTATAATCATTATAGGAACTTGGCTTCACGACTCATTCAGCCACAACGTGTTTGTTGTACTTAGTATCCGTTCCCAATTTTCAAACCGCGTATAGGTTAGGTATAGTCACGGTACGAAAATATCGTCACTTCTAGACCTTGACCGTATTGAAATAAGATCGAAAGCGACAAACCTTTTCATTCCGCAACTACACTTCAGAATAAAATTTGACTTATACCCCTTACTTATAAACGTGGTGTAGCTAAACCATGTTTTGTCCTTATCTGTCATTGTGACATTTGAATTTGACAGATAAGGACAAAACATGGTTTAGCTAATCCAAGGTTATTCCACGTTCATAAGTAAGGGGGATATATAGTAAGTGGCTAATGTCAAATTTTAACCTTAAATGACCACGTTTTCGTAAAAAAATGTAACCTTAATTTATCGTGGCATTCTCTATCAGACGACCTTTTACGCAAAGCAGAAAATTGTTATTGGCGAGCAATATTACAGCTATCTGCGCCTCAAGAGAATTAACTCCCTACGTCAATACATAAAACATTGGGAATAGTTCAAGGTAGGGCTGCCAGATCGGAAAACCAAAATATGGGTAAGGACCAAAAAGTTGGGCACCCTAACTCACTCAATATTTTGTATGAAACTTTTCCGTTGTGACACGAAAATTAGCTACACAATTGTAGGGATTCTTGTCGTCGCACTACTTTTTTCGACTTCGTTGTTTGTATGGTTAACTGCGCCTAACTGTGGTCCAACTTTTTGGTCACTCATTTCTGGAGAAAATTTCAAATTTTCGGGGTTTTGGGATTGTTGTTAAATAAGAATCTTTATTGAATTACAAAATTATACACTAAACAACAGATATATAAAATAATAATTAGAATAATTAAGAACTAATGTAACCTATTATCTACTTAAAACTAGAATTATCAAATAGTTATATTGTTGTTTGGAGAATTAAATGTTATTACATTTTACTTATATATTTTAAAAGACCAAAGCTATACGAATTCTTTCTTTAGTGTTTAAATTAGTGAGCAGGATAAACACCCTTTCACATTAAGCATTGCTTAAAAGAATTGGCAACACAATTGATGTAATTTTGTTTAAATTTTTGAAGGTCGCATTTTTGAAATATGCCCAAATTTTGTAATTATTTTGTAACTTTCAGATACTACGAGATTACTAAGTTCGTTCATTGACGAGAAGCTGTTTATCGGGAGATTTCGTATATTGCCGGGAGACAAGAAGAAGAAAATGTTGGGGATTCATGCAGACGAATCCCAAAAATCTGGCAACCCTAGTTCAAGGTCGTTTAGTCGCCTGAGCAACAGAGCTCATGCATTTATTGAAATAGTTTCTGTTGTATCGTTTTCAATGTCAGTGGTACAGTCGACGTCAAAGATATATTGTCATAGCGGATAAAGTGACAAGGTACTAAAGTGTAATAGTACCTTGTCACTTTATCCGCTATGACAATTTCATATGGCAGTTAAAACATGAGGTCAAGTAGACAAGGTACTAAAGTGTAAACATATTTACGACGTCGTCTACAGCGTATTTGAAGAATTTCAAATGGAAATGTCCCTACAAACGGCCTGTCCAGTATTCTTTATTTGTATTTTATTGGCGGCCCAACAGCTTTTTAACTACAAAAGATGATTTAAGTGCGTATATTTCACTGCGAGAGAGCCAATTAAAGGTTCTCACTAATAGAAGACAAGTTATTAAAACAAAGCAGAAATGAGAGTTACATACATACCTTCACGGCTGTAATCCCAGAGTGGGGTAGGCAGAGCTACCGAATTAGCTACAACTCTAAAAACTTGTTGATAATTCTGTAACCACATTTTGCACAGTAAGATTTTTAGCAGCGTTTTAGTAACAGGTTGCAAGCCTATCGACTAACAGTACTACAATTAAGCCTTTATTCCCTTAGTCGCCTCTAAGTCCCCTGCCTCACCGGGACGCTATGGCGACGTCGCCGGCCACCGTAGCCAAACAATTCATATTGAAAAGTAGACAGCCTCACTCACTTGGCGACGGTTTGGCTACGTTAATTTGTATGGGATACGTGGCCAGCGACGTCGCCATGGCATCCCGGTGAGGCAGGGGACTTACAGCATCCACGGAAAGCCATGGAGTGGCACTGTTTTAACCCGTAACCACACGGGGCTTGACAGTTAAAGGTGCTTTTCCAACGGCGAGGCGAGGCAAGTCTAGGCGGGACATGAATTTAATTTAATATTAAAAAAAACCACTTCCTCACTTGATTTAGGGGATGAGAAACATTACCGCCGTAAAAATTTGACACATACGCGGTGTAAGCATAGCGTCATAACAATTTTAATACAAATTTAAATTTACATAGTGTTATTAAAAAATACACTTCCCTTCCAAGAACATTCAAGAGTCCGGAACCAATTCTTTCATCACACAAATATTTGCCATACCGGGAGTCCGGATATCCGGGAGTGTTAGCGTCTCAGGAAGATATGAATATGTATAATGCAATTCTTTTATTTGGCTGACTGAACATAATGCGCAAATAAAGTTAATAATAGTACCTACATTGTTGCAGAGGATAGAAAGTACGCGATTTTTGGACGAGTGATATAGAGGGCCTCAACTAAGTAGTGCTTTTCACAACTACGGAGAGGAAATAAAATAAAACTTCATATTCAAAACTCCAATGTGACATCACCGCCAATTTTAACATAGATAACTTAAAAAAAAAAGATATTAAATTTCATCTCTAGTGGTTCGAGATTAGGGGCCAAGTTTGAATTACATTAAAAAAAAAGCATGACATAGTTTTTAGTCTGTGTATCTTTTAGCAAAAATACACCTAATATTTTACGACAAAAAATGGTGTGTTCTGATTGCTCTAACAAGACAATCTATGGCCATAATTCCGAGCAGTGTTGTGAAAAGGTATATTATAAAATTACGAAACACGGCTGTCATCAGGGATCATCTATCATTTACCGGATTAAACACTATGAGCTTCCTCCTGCACATTTCGACTGAGACACCCGTCTCAAAACGCGACGAGATGACAGCAGTAGCTTGACATTTGCTTTGACATATCTCGAAACCGGCATCTCACTTAAGATCATTTATCAATACGGCTCTGACTTGTCAAAATGCCCGTGCAGCCTACCCATACTCGTAGAATAACGTTTAAGTAATCATCGTTTACTATAAAATATTGAATTATTAAAAAGAACTGATCTATCTATACTAATTAATTTGAAAATAAATGCCATAATGTAAGTGAAAACTGCTATACGGTACCTAATCATAACCGTTTTTAGACGGTTTATGTCCATCTGTTTGTCAGGCTCCGAAACGGCTGAATGGATTTGGATAAAAAAATCAGGAATGACAACAGGAGCTTTGACTTAAATGTTCGTGTATTTTTCATTTCAATATCTTGTAGGGTTCAGAAGATATGATATAAGGCATTAAGTCCGCCATTTAAACTTTTGTTGTACAATTAAGGTTAAATATATATGAATATAAAATATTTCTAAAGCTAAGAATAACAGCGAAGCGAGGGCGGATTGCTAGTAAGTAAGTAAGTAATCTTTATTTGCATTCAATGTGGTTTACAATTTTAAATAATTAATAGTTAGCTAGGTAGTTAAGTCATTAATAAAATCACAATTATTTAAGTATGAATAGAGAAGCCAAATAATGGTACAGACTCGTTAACTACCTCACGAAATTGGACATTGTCCAAAACAATTTAAGCGACATAAATGCAATTAAGCCTTGGCCATTTATTTCGATCAGAGATTTCATTAACCCATTCATTGGCGAGGGCCAGATATCACGTCCGAGGAAACTTTTATCTCGAGACCGGGGTCTTCGCGAACTAAGTCGGTACCCGATAAATCGATTTCGGATAATTTTGTGCACATTTAGTTTTTTACGAGTAATTTATTTAAAGTGGGTGGTCCACTCTCATGTGTAGCAACACCACCCACAAACCACGTGGACAACTGTCATCCCATACATTTTGAGTGATAGAAAAGAAAAAAGTAATTAGCGTTTGCATCTTGACTACGGCCCCAGAGGCCCTTGCCAACATGCATTACGCTGACTAGCGTTTCTATTCGATTCGTTTTTAAACCAATCGCGTCACTCGTAGATGACGTGATACGAAAAGTCACGTGATCTACCGGTGACGCGATTGGTTTAAAACGAATCGAATAGAAACGCTATTTAGCGTAATGCATCTTGGCAAGGGCGTCACATCGGTAGATGCCGAGAAGACTTGATAAAGTTGGGTTACACAGCCACAAACCACTGCAGTGGCGCATCTCCAGCACTGCCACTTGTGTCCCGACACCTGCACGCGGCAGGACCTTTATGTAGCCACTGGAAATGCCGTTCGCGTGCCAAAATATTGGTCAGCTCACATCGAAAACGCCGCCGCACGATAAGAAGAAGTAAGTCACCCAAAGGCCAAAAAAGAGCTTGCTAACAGTTTGCTGGAGCCAATCAGGAATGCCTTTGCAATTCGCTAATTATGTTTTTTTTTAAATGTTAATCAATTCAACGTCTGTAGTGCAGACTTACAGATGCAGTCCCAAGTCTGACTAGCCTCCTGACAGGTTAAAATCAATGGAGCGAACACTTAAAACGATTAATTTCTGCCGGTAATACTATTGATTGAGATCAGTTTAACATCGAGTTCAATCGATTGCCAAATGAATTCGATCGTCAGGACGCCTGCCGGTCACCCGCAAATGTTAGCGGATTTGGCTGTGAGGCGTCGAAAGGTCCGACGGAGATCGCCGCACACCCACACTTGCAGTTTGAAAAAATCGAAATTTAAAATATTTATACAGTAAATTGGCCACATGAGGGCTCTTTTACACGTCGGTAACATGGAGTGAATCTACTAGCGCTTCGGACAAGACCATCATTGCGGAGAAGAAGCGCCGCAACAAACTCCAGCAGAAGGTCATTTTTTCCAATCATAAAATACAATAATACTTAAAAGTAACATTACAAGGTAATAAAGTAATAAATCATTATTTTAAAACTAACACAAATAAATCATTACAAATGTAAGCTAAATTAAATTAAAAATAGTGAAAAGGAGAACAACATGACGAGGTCTTTACGTCAGGAACGATAATTAAAATAACTATCTGGAAAACAGGTCCTTGCAAGCGTGAACAGACCGGACCCCACAGACAGCACCCGTTCGCGAGTATGACTCGTATCACAGCCATCGCCTCCTTCAACCATGTGTTCGGGAAGGTGGCGACTCGATCAACGACGCCGCCGTAAGCAAAGACCTTTGAGTGAGCATGACGTGCTCATGCTGCCATTTAACAACGTAATTTATCATTTTATTTGTAATGTAATATGTAATAATAGTATTAATATTAGTTTTTATAATCCTGCTGTGTTCACACCTAATAGTACGAACACCATATGGCACCATATATAATAAAAAATGTATTAGTTGCTGGCTTGCTCTAAAAAAAAGTCAGGCCAACATCGGGCGGCGGACTGTTAAGCGAGGTTCAGACTAGCAATAAAAATTGCAGAAGTTGACTCTGTCTTACTCTAACTTTAAAGTGAGAAAAAGACAGCAAAATTGTGCTTCTTACTCTAGAGCTGAAGTTAGAGTAAGACGGCGAACAACCTCTGCAATTTTTTTTGCAATTCTATTACGAGCTTTAAACTGCTTTGGCTTTTAGCTGCAAAGTTTAATCACCTCTTCAGTACATAACTAAGGTACTAAAACTAAAAGCATCGGCAATGAATTCAATTTTCGTAATACAGGAGAACTTTTCTTTGGCATGTCTGTGAATAATGAACATGTTTATTAGTTTTAAATGTACTCAATGATATTTTATATTAAGATACGTCATCTGCGCGCAAAAGCGTTCCTCGAAAAGGAAGGTAAAATTACCTTACTATCGTTCAGTCGCGCCGTGGCCGCTGACACGCACGCGTCAAAAACAGTAGTTTTATTACCGAAATGCAACAAATATAAGTCATAAAAATGCCGTCTTGTGTTTTTAGAGGCTGCCGAAATTATACTGTAACTATAAAAGGAAGAAATGATGTCTCATTTCATTCGTAAGTACCGTAAATATGTTTTACATTTTTTGTTTACATCGCCATATTTTGTGGCAGGCAGCCATCATACGGCCATGAGCGGGCACGCCACGTCATTCGGGTACGCAATTTGAAACAACTATTTATCTCTTTCTAACAATAGCGTTCGCTACGGATTGCCGTCTTTGTCTGTAGAAATCTGGCAACGTAGCCACTGTCAGTAATTGGCGACGGATTTTATGTGCGTTTAGTATGATCATAACATATCTAAATATAAAATATCATTGCATGTACTAGGATTGCATAAATGCACAGAGTGCAGGTTGCTAGATTCCAGCATTTTTTTGGACCTGGCCCTCTATGTGGACCTAACGTTGCACTTTAGCGGCTCTGTTTGTAGATTAGGATTGATTTTTTTTATCAGAGCTTTAACTGGTATAGCGCTTACTTAAGGGAAGGCTTTGAAAAGTTATACAGCGTGTAAATTTTATACGAACAAATATTTAAACTAAACTTAGGTCATAGTTCTACAAATCATATAAAAGAAAATAAATCGATATCCAAAGTGTTATTGTTGTATTATTCGTAGATATGAACTCTTATCGTAAAAACCGTTTTATTGGTTTAAACATGTAACGACGACTAGCGAACCTCAGTGCCGTCCAGTTATCGTCTACCCGGGTGCCATATATAATATATGGCATAATTTTTAATGTCCGAAACGTATTAGGCATAACAAGTTTCGCATAATTTATTTACGCCGAATCTTATAGACTTGCCTAATGGTTTTTTACCCGAATAGTATTTTAGCATAAAATTGACATGGCGGAATTCCATTATGATAATTTTGTTGAGCATATCTGTAATTTAGCAGAATTTTGATAGCCCGAAATCCTGTCCGAATTTATGTCCGAAAATCTGAAACAAAAATATTAAGTCAATTTGAAAAAAAATAGGTTTAGGTTGGGTCAGAGTTGAGTCCAGGCGCGAAGCGCCAAACTACGCGGAATTCGCGGAGCCCCGTCGACACTGCAATGTTATACGATCCGAGACCCGATTTTTTTGTTATACGGTGAGCCATGAACTTTTTGTAATGCTGCGACGCACACACACAGTTTGTAAGTTAGTTAGTTTGATGGTATCCTGCCTTTTGGCCGAAATACGTTTGGTTGAATGTATCGTTTACCAACTGTTTCATTTGCCAACCCACTTTTATTTCTGTAACTGTAAATATTTCAGGATTTATTTCTGTACCTTTGTGTAGATCCTATAGGTTAGGTCAGGTTAGTTATTATAAAAAACCTGAAATATTTACAGTTACAGAAATAAAAGTGGGTTGGCAAATGAAACGGTTGGGAAACGATACATTCGACCAAACGTATTTCGGCCAAAAGGCAGAGAACCCAAATAAATGTATAATGTGTGATTGAAGCATCAAATAAACGTTTAGATTAGATAGATAGATAATCTATGTATTTATCTATCTATCTATTACAATTCTCACTACTACTTTAAAAACCAATATCTAATAAAACATGCCGTACCAAAGGAGCCATCCCATTAAAGAACGATATCTTATTAAGCTCTTATCCTTTAAAAGGCAATTTCCAGTCAATTTGCCGCTTGAGCTCGTCGCTGCATATCGTTACGGCACGTTTCCGCAGCACCTACTGATTGGGAATTAGTACCATTCACCGGAATGCTCACTGGAGATTGCACGCGATTGCACCATATTTATAAGAGTTTTCTAAAGTTGTGTGTAAATGGAATACGAGCAAACATTTAAACTAGACGTAGGTTATGGCTCTACAAGTCATGTAAATGTGGGATTTCGTTAATAACTCTAATACATAGAGCGCAATTAATTTTTCCCATGGAGCAGCAATGTATAATGTAAACGAAGATTTAAGTCTCAGTTAATTGCAATTTTATTGGGCTATTTCTGATACATTGCGCGGCGAATTAATTTGTATGAACAAAAGAAACACAACTTATGTAAACGATACACATGTTTTTATGTTAATTAAGATGCATATTAACCGTCGTTAAAATGTTTGTTCGTATTCCATTTCCACACTGTATTATTGTTGCGGTATTTGTAACAATGATTTGCGAAATAAACGCTGTATTTGAGTGGCCGAGGATCGGTCACGTTGGAGATAAAAAGTAAATATATAAATATCAGGGGACGATGTCACGCCAATTAACCTAGTCTTAAACTAAGCTCTAGGCTTGTACTATGAGTGCGTACTATACAAAGACATAAATACTTATACAGTGTGTTATCGGCATGCGGGCATTTATTAAAACTGCCGATAATATGTTGCTTTAGCAATTGTTTGCAAGTCTTATCAATTAAAAAATTATTAAAATAACTTCACAATTAATTTTCCTAGATACTGTCCATTTTTAATGTAGTGCATGTGCTGCGTGTTCATCGTTATCAGTATCGCTGTTGCTTAGTACAAGGCATGTCGGTGTACGGGGCAAATCATAATAATCAAAGTATCCGCCGACTGTCATTTAACACTTGTCAAATTGCTGTGCTTTACATTACTGGCAATTAAAATTTTGTTGGAAAGTTAACAAAGCCTGAAAATTTGTTTATTAATTAAGTTAATATCATGGTTGCATTACAGATATACGTTATTTCAACCTCCTTTAAAAAAAGCCCGAGTGCTGGTAACACACTGCATATTGAAATACAATCTTAAGTACTATGACCCTTGCCCTTGCCCAAGCTCGTTGCAATAAATTACTTTTCTATTTTTTCACGAGTCATTGTGAGAAGCATTGGACAAAAGGGTTTTTCTTTAAATACTTACTTTGATTTCTCTTATTGTTTTATTAATCTTTATATTTGACCGGGCCTGCTATACTACTTGGCAAACGCATATTACTTTGCCGCCTTTACTGTCTAGTAAATAAGAGCTATCATAACGTTAACAACGCCATAACAAGTCAAAAGCATTATGTTTTAACAGAGTAGAATAGATCTTCTTAATGTGGGTTCTTTGCCATCGCCACTAAAATGCGGAAAATATACATTTTTACAAGCATTATTATAATTCTGAAAGACATTTTTTATAAACCAATAAAAAGACTTCTCTTTGTGTTTTCTTCGGAATTTACTTATCCTTTTTTCATCTTTGACATTAAGTCTCTTTAACCAGAAATTCCATATTGGCAACAATAAAGTCGTTTCTTTGCTAAGCTCCATCACAAATTAAATTAGGCATTCCGATAAGAAAAGTGGTTGGAGATTCAACCAGGTACGAAATAAAATTACTTTGAGATCAAATAGATCAGATATTTTTTAATATCATAAATAAAACCAAGAAATTATAAGAAAACCGCATGGCTTACCTATCTGAAACACTAAAAAACGTTTGCCAGCTGTTTCATTAGCCATAATTTTCATTTGTCCGAAAGTCATTTTTCTCTGAAACTGTTCAACTTTCCTGAATTGTTATAAAATAAATCTAACCTAACGTACAGGTTCTGTAAGTATATCTCATTAAACATTTTGAAAAGTTATTGGGTTCAGAATAAAATGAAAATTATGGGAAATGAAAATTATGGCAAATGAAACAGCTGGCAAACGTTTTTACTGTTTGCGATAGGATACCACCACCATGCTTGGTGAAGAGTTCCGTCGTCTTTACTACAAACACGAAAACTGTCTACAAAAACCACAAGACGTATGATCGAATTTAAAGTTATTTGGATGATTTTCAGAGGGCGTAAAGACTTAAACTACGCCGTCTGTAACTCTAGAACCGATGATGTCTAGGTACAGGTAGATTCACTAAAGCTGGCACTGTGTGAGTGCCGTAATTTGAACCGATGTTCGAATTTCAAACCGAAAACCTGTAATTATTTTATTAAATACTTTCGTTCACTCATTCAATCTATTCGTGCCAGCTCTCGTGAATCGACCTGTGGGTACTTAGCCATGCTAGTTGTTCTTTTAACCTTGTAAGGCCCACCATACTGCAAACAGGGAGTTTTTTGTGAGTGGGACTTTGAATCTACCATCAAGGTAATAAAGTTCAATTACGTTTGTTCGATAATGCAATTTTCAGTTTATGGGCATAGTAAAATAAACCTTATATCCATTGAAACACAGTTCAAATTAAATTGCCTTGATTTTGTACATCCTATTACACACTGGGCCTTACGAGGTTAAATTCGTTATGTGCTTTTAATTAAGATACTTTTCTGATTTTAAATATTTGTAGCTTTGATTGTACACGTTGGGATACGTTACTCTGGAAAAAACACATTATAAAATAAATAAAATAAATAAAACTTTATCAAGAGTTATTTACTCATATCTCAATAAGGAACAGGACATACCGGCATGGCGAAACTATAAGGGTCGCTAGTGCCCACAGTACCCTAAAAAGTAACACAATAGAAATGAATTGAATTATTTCACTCACAGATTGATTTGCAGCGTAAGATCTGTTTATCCTTACCGTCTTATCGTGTAAACAAACGTGACGTCATGGATGATACTAGACAATGACTAGTGATTGGAAATGTCGATAAAATATATTGATTGATTTTGTTATAAACACTTAAGTTTACCAACAATTTTAACACAGTTGAATGTATCACATTTGTAACTCAAATGCTGTGGTAAATGCTATTTCATTATCCAATCCTATAGTAGTACTTTAGTATTACCTATGTAATGTTTTTATAGAGAGATATAAGAAATAATACAAATGTATAAATCTGTATGCATGAATACACCGATAATCAAAAGTAGACTTTAGTCACTCACTTAAACCGTTACAAAGAATTTTCGCACTATAAACTTCGAATATTCAGATGATCGCTGTCGCTCTTGTAATCATGAAATCATAATAAACTGTGATGTAGTTCCTCTTCTTAGTTGATATGAAACTTGGAGACATTTCAAGCTCGCCGCAAGCAACGCCGCGGGAAAGTGATAATCATATTCAAAAAATTTAATGAATAGGTACCGTTGAGGAGTTCCGGTAGCCATCTGTGGTCTTCATCATCAGTTCTGCTTCACCAAATGATACTTTCTGAATGTAAATGCTGGACTAAAACTAAAAATACTAAAATCGCTGTATGAATGCCAATAATATTTGAGGAGTTCCCTCATCAGATTCAGATTTGGTGACAATGGAACCATCTCGGAAGTATACTCTATCAAACCAAAAAAGATTTTTTTAAATCTGACAACTCTGTAAAATGTTTCACACCAATTTTTTTTGAGTCGTTACGATATTATGTCATTTTAATGACACACTTCGGCATCTTACGCCTTCGTCGATCAACAGACGACTAAGGTAAGAAGTGTGCTTAACCGTCATTGAGCACAGTTGTACCGTCTCCCGCGTTTTGCGCGCTGATGCGAAGTCCTTGTGTCTAGAAGGTCAAGGTTTCGCTAAAACTTAACTATTTCTGTTTTATTATAAAACATAAAAATATGTATTGGGAAACGTATCTAGTAACAACACAAACGAACAAACATCCGAACGTATGCAAATCGAAGTCCTTGAAGAGTAGCCAATAGTCGTCAGTTCAGAGAATATCACCGTCCAAATCACAAAAGGTATCACAAATCCGTAAGCAAGCCAAGTCGTCAGAAATATCACAAAAAGAGCACCCGTCACGTACGACATCAAGCGAAGTAGTGGAACCAATGACATTTCTAGATTCAACTTAGTTTTTATTTATTTATTATTCTTTCCTCTAGGGGAAAAGAAAAAGGTTGAACACCATACAGGCCACATTTATCCATATCGATAAGTTGTCGTCTCCCATCAACACGAAGCGTGGACAATCTACACATTGCAATGTCAGATATTTTTCAGGTTATCCTTTCGTTTCTTCGATTATTGAAGATAATCTTATTAGAAATGATATTTTTCAGTGGTTACTTGGTTGGTTTCAATACTTCGTGAGTTTCTTTAAGTATAAAACAGCATTTTAAGTGAGGGTTATTGTGTAATCCGAGAGAAAAGTGTGACAGTGTATTCGAGAAGTGTTTGCTTACATGATAAGACAACTAAGGATGAACAGACCTTAGGTACAGATATAGTGAATAACGGTTTGCCACCGTTTTTGTCGGAAAAGTTCATTTTTATCTTGCTGTCTCAGTCAACTTCGGTACCCACCGATAAACTAATATTATATTATATTATATAATATTAGTTTATCGGTGTTGTTATTATATTTTGCCGGCCGGCATTAGACAATCACAATCAGTTGATTCGTTAAAAGACAAATTGAAGAAGTTCTGGCTTGACACTAGCTCCTAAATATTGTATCAACTGTCCTCTACATAAGTACAGTTTATATTTAGTTTATGTAAGTTTAAGTATGTATATAGATGCATAAATATAGTATATTTCTATATCTATTTATGTAGATATTTGAATGTATTTATTTTTTATAGTTAGTTAGGTTTTATTGGTCAGTTTAATTTTTATGCTCTTTTCCTAAATTAAGTTATACACTTGCCTACTTGATGCACAACCTTCACTTCTCTCAATCTCTCAAGGGTTAGCTGGAAGAGATCCCTTAAAGGGATAAGTTCGCCTTTGTACATTTTTATTTTTTTATTTTATCTTCATTGTATTGTTTTTGTTTTGTACAATAAAGAGTTTACATACATACATACATACTAATTGAGAAACCAAGATCAATACGAACTTATCCGACAAAAAACTATGGCAAAACATTATGCCCTACACAACATAGATGTCGAAGACGGTTTTTCACGTCAAAGTAAGTAATTTATTGAAATTGCACTCGATTGAATTACTCTTTCTCGGGAGGAAATTGTATTTCCGGGTTCATGTTATAAAGATTATTGGATGGGATTATTTATTGATTGAGTGACAGTAGCTTGTGGATGAACATTGTAATCCTACCATCACGTTTTCTTACGACTTTACCATTCGACAACGTGTTCTGAACCAGATTGAGATTCAGATTCAGATTAAATTACATGACATGTCAAATTTTATGCAGTTACATTGAGGTCGTCAGAAATAGAATTAAAAAAATAATAGTAAAAGTCAACACAAATGCAGAGTACATTAAAAAGGGGTTTGGGTAAAAGTGTTGTCATTTGTAAAATTCATACATTTTCAAGGTGAGCGGCCATTCGTAAAAGAGGTAAATTATGATAATAATTATTAAAAATAAACATATTTTGTTATGTAATGTAATACTCGTGCATCGGAGCCGAGATATTTAAATATTCATACTTGGGCGTACTTTTGTACTAAAAACTGAATACTTAAATCTTTAAAATTTCGCTCCGATATTACTTAACGCCATAAATTATATATATATATCTATGTGTATTCAGAGGTCCTCTAAATAACTACGTAAAAATCATCCGTGGGCGCTGAAAAAAAGAAAGACAATATTCTTCAAACAAATTTACCCAATGCCCTTTAAAAATCAATCTTATTTATAAGTCATGTTCCATATACTCATTCACCGAATAGACTGGGTTATCCAACAAAAGATTCTTAAGCCGGCGCCTAAACATTACGCATTGAGGTATAATGTACTAACGTACTAGAGCAGACGCAGCAAACAAAGTTTTTGCGCTAGACGTTGCGGTCCAGTGTAAAATGCTATTCGATAAAATAAAAATTTGGCGAAGTAATTTTAAAGTGTCGGCAATTCAAGTGAAAACCATGCCTGTACTGTACTGCCCTGCTAAATAAAAAGGACGCATGCGCAATTTGATAGTCAAAGTAAATTTAACCCTCCATCTTAAGAAATAAGGTCACTAATACATACGCGGTTCTATGAGACTAACGCCCTTTTTTCTAAGATTGGCAGTGTGGTGCTCGCCCCTCTGAGCCAAAAGCTGCATACGCCCTTGAGTAACTGTTGGAATGTTGTACTAGTCGAACTCAGAAGTAGTCGTACGTTGTAGTATCTTGTCGCAGTACCTAACGTATTAAAGCGAGTGTGGTTTGAATTTAGTACATCAATAGCTGCCACAGGGTACTAAAATGGACAGCTATTTCTAAGTTCGACCGTTTCTACATACTCGTATCTCCGGTTTGCTTATTTAAAGAGCACTGCCATGTTCAGTGCCGAACTTGTTAATTTTCGTACAAGTCTTACTCAATAATGAAGTTATAGGCACTGAATTATGTTTGTTGTAAGGGTCAATGAGCATTTTTCTAGAATTTGTGACTACAGGGTTCATATATGCTGGAGGAAATTGGTATACATAAAGTCTAGAAAATCTATGAACTCTAAAACGATATTCGTTTTAGTCAAGACCTTTTTTGGCAATAAAAATGGCGGAAGAATGTTGGTTGTGATTTATAAGATGATAAAAAGGCTATAAGTGAACCAATTTCACACGAATTACCTAGGTTACCTTATATAGGTAAAAGATACAACGATAAACATATATTTACTGATACAGTGAAAAAAATCTTATCCAAAACTCAGCACCAAATACTCGCTGCCCACACCAATAATCGAATCCGGGACCGCTAGCTTCGTAGGCAGGTCATCAACTAGACTAACATAGCACTCATCACACAAATATTTGGCCAAACCGGGAATCGAACGGAAATGTAATATCCTGAAAATTACACACATCAGTAGATTGCAGCTTTTGATAATATTAAACGCGATAACTCACACGCATCTGTCACTGGTAATAATAAGGTTGGGAATATATCTATGATTCCAGTGAAAACGGATATATAAGCCGACTTAGCTCGTTTTAAAGAGGCATAAATCATATAGAGAGTATTTTGGCCTTAAACCTTTTTTCACTTAAATCTCACAAGACTTGTACCCTTTTTCACTAGAGCCACAATTATTAGGTAATATTCAACACTCAGATGGTATAGCATGAAAAACAAAGGCAGCAGTGGGCTGATTTCGTTTCATAGTTATTAAGTCTGATTTACATTGGTCAAGGACAGTGGACAGGTGGACAGTGGACAGTGGACAGTGGACAGTAAACAGTGGACAGTGGACAGTGGACATTAAACAGTGGACAGTGGACAGTGGACAGTGGACAGTGGACAGTGGACAGTGGACAGTGGACTGTGGACAGTGGACATTGGACATTGGACGGTGGACAGCGGACAGTGGACAGTGGACAGCGGACAGTAGACGGTGGACGGTGGTTTATTTAATTCTATTTACAGTCATGCCACACATATAAGTTTTAGATTATGTAGTTTTTAAACTACTTTAGTAACACAAATGAACAACGTCGAGATCTACGCTACCGATTGAATGTATTTGTGAAAGTCTTTATAAAGAGCCATCAAGATTCACAACACGTGTGTGTTACTAACAAAACAAAATACTCGGATTAGTTGCTCGACCTGTGGTGTCACTAATAAGCTCAGTATTGCAGCAGCATGACGCACGGGCCATGTCACTTTATCTCTAGGTATTATTGTTAGAATTAATGACTTGCGTGGATTTCTGTACCTTTTCCGACTTTATTGCCCGTGTGAACCACTCGGGCCATCAGTCACAGATAATATTGGACTTAGTTACCTAGTAATATGCCCACCGGGGGGGTATCCGGCCTTTTGGCCGAAATACGTTTGGTCGAATGTATCGTTTCCCAACTGTTTCATTTGCCAACCCACTTTTATTTCTGTAACTGTAAATATTTCAGGATTTATTTCTGTACCTTTGTGTAGACCCTATAGGTTAGGTTAGGTTAGTTTTTATAAAAATCCTGAAATATTTACAGTTACAGAAATAAAGGTGGGTTGGCAAATAAACCGGTTGGGATAGATACATTCGACCAAACGTATTTCGGCCCAAACGCAGAGAACCCACCAGGGTTCTATTCCGTGTGCTCAAAATATTTTTGGTCAAATGTATCATTTCCCAAATTTTATTTTCCCAAAAAGTTGTTTCCTGTCGCGGTTGATTTATTTTTATGTAGTCACAAGTGTAACCTAACCTAATAGACGTAGCAAGCGGTTTCAATATCCCGAATATACAGCAACAATAATAATACAAAATGCATTATTGGAAAATTAAAAATTTGGGAAGTTATACATTTGACCGTTAATATTTTAGCCAAACGGCACACTCCCACCCACCAGAAGCGTGCAAGAATCTGAGCATTGATGAAAAAATCTACCGATTGGATAGGGCTCGAACTCAAAAATGCGATGCGATGTGACTTTGCAAAAGTTTGGCAAGTGACTGGCGTCACGCTGACTTGTGATAATTATAGTCTTGTCAGGAGCCTTATCATTTTAAATTTGGCTGCCATTACTGGGCCCCTACTCTACGACGTTTACCAAGTCAAGCAACTAACTAAATCATTCGGCCATTTTATTTTTTTAGCCCACTATACTGATAGGTAACTGTTTAAATAGTGTTGATAGGTTAAGCGTAGCGTAAAAGGACAAAACTACCCACCTTATACTTGTGTGTTAGTGAGAACTGACAAGGGGGTAAGTGCATGTTTAGAATAAAGTTTAAATCTTTATCTACACTCATATCATAAGTCCTCTATTATGCGTTCAAAACCCGCAGGCAATGACCAGCATTACCTGTGGTAGTAGGTGACAGCGATGACAGCTGCTAATTTTGAAAGATGTTCCAAATTTGGATCTCATTACCTTAAAACAGGGATCTTCAAACTTTTTGACTTAAGGGCCACAATGCACTTAATATAAATTCGTGCGGGCCAAGACTGTGGTTTCATGGCTGGACATGGGGTTAATGTTACCCCAATACATTAGTATTAGTTAAGTACTCTTAGTCTTCAGGGGCTACCTAGATAACGCATAAGGGACGCACTTGGTATTTATTATGTTCATGAGTGGCCCACTCTGGAGTGACTATGATTATGAATTTATGACCAATTAACGTCAGGGGTGGGTTTTATAAAACTAATTACTAGTTACTTAAAGCTTTATACAATCGGACGTGGCGACCACTGCCTAACAATATTCGATAACGTAATTTCGTAATTAATTCAGCTGTGCTGTCAAAGCTGTCACCTACTACCACAGGTAATGCTGGTCATTTGCCTTTCGGCTTCTGAACCCAACTTAGAGTACTTATAATATGTGTGTATATAAAGTATTGTACGCGACTCTGCGTAATTAGCATTACGCAACGGTCACGTAAACTACTATTGTATTGTTTTTTGTACACTTGTTCCTGTTTGTTTCTCCAATAAAGTGAATGAATAAATATATTTTTTGACGTGTTTCCGTATTGTCAACGTTTTAATAGCCGCCGAGTTAAAATCAATACGATGATATTTCAAAATCAAAATCAATAGCAATATTGTATTACCGCGTTGAATAGAGGCCCTGTCAAGTTAAGAGCTATCATAACGTTGACAATACGAGAACAATAGGTGTAAATACAAAGCAGAATATAGCCCTAGGATTTGAGGAAGTAACAACTTCAGCGCTATTATAGATCTGGCGGCGAAAACAAAAGCATAGAAATCCTAGCGAATTACGCTTCACCGTTGCTTTCGCACCGCAGCTTTCAAACGCCTAAAATAGTTCAAGCTAAAATTCGTATTCTACAAAGAACAGTTTGAGAAGGGTGGGGTAAGATGAAAACATAATGTTATAGAAAATCAAATTCTAGCGGTAAATAACGGATTTTTTAAAATATGAAGTAATCTTTTAAACTGCTACGTTGCTATACCGTTGATATGTATGCATCAAATATACCTACGTCGCATATAAATTATTTTAAAAACTATATCAATCTTACCCCGTCACCATTCCATCTTACCCCATGAGTTTTTTTAGAAATGAGTGTAACTTTATTTCAACTTTTTCAATAATAAAAGTATTAGTAACTTCCTTGTTTTAGTTTAAGTATAAAGATTCATATGTCTCCCTTACCAAAAGCATAGCTTCCTGTAACTAGTCCTCATATTATTGGTATAATATTACTTTAAACAAAACACCTCTCTCATCTCGTGTAAAATCCGTTCAATCTTACCCCACCTTACCTTAAGTTAACTTATCTACGATGTAACGAAACATTCTTCTTCAGCTTCATGTTCTTTTCCTTAAACTCTAATTCAGAACACTCAAGTTTGTGGACACGTTCGTAACAATCGGCACGTGTTACAAATCTGTTGGACTTGGGAGTTTTCAACCGTTGAGTCATTAGTTAGACAACTAGTTGAAGATAGTATGCGTTGTATATGGATGACATGACGATGTTTCCCAGAATCAGTTTGGGCTATGCTTTGTTCCTCACTCCCGCTACTCAGGGATAAATTCCTTCCTTTTTCAACTTGTGTATGAAAAATATTTAATAAGGGACGACTAAATCGTCATTAATTGTCTTTAAGTTCAGCCGTTAGTTCCTGAATTAAGTTACTGTGTGTACCTAGTGATTGGAAAAAAGGGTATAATTTGAACGTAAGCCATAATAGAATAGAATTTTTACGATAATATTCATCACGAAATTTAGTTTGCATTGTGGAGTGTAACGTCTCACAAGAAAAACACTTACAAGAGCATGTCACGACGATGTATTGGGGTCCTAGTGAAAAAGGGTATAAGTCTTCCGAAGACCAAGTGAAAAAGGGTTTAAGTCTAGTATACTCCGTTCATGTATATACCCTTTTTATTACGAGTTAAGTCGACTTGTACACTTTTTCACTAGGACCCCAGGGCTCCATAGCCGTTAACACAAACAAAACAATGTTACTCAAGATGTTTCTTACTTTGCCGCAAGAAAGCAATAACCTACCTTCGTTAGGTTTAGTTGTGTACAAAAATTCCTCTTTGTGATTTCGATAGTTTTTGCCATAAGCGACTGGAACAGATAGAAGGGCATGGTTAAATTGAGAGGTTTCCCCGATTTACAATATGGAACTCTAAAAATGCTTTCGAAAAGTGTATGCCATATTTGGTATAGTTTGCGATTTCACTGCTACTGAGACATAATAAAGTAGGTATTAATAATAATGGGTTTGCAACCTGTCACTAATATACGCTGGTAAACATCTTAGCCTGATTGTGCAAAATGTGGTTACAAATTATCAACAAATTTTTAGAGTTGTTGGTAGCTCTGCCTACCCCACTCTGGGAATGAAGGCGTGAGGATTTGTATGTATGTAATCATAATACAGTGTGAGCTCATTTGCGTTATCCAAACATACATCCATACAATCACGCCTCTTTCCCGTAGAGGTAGGCAGAGACCACTTCCTTCCACTTGCTACGATCCAGATAAACTTCTCTCGCTTCCTCCACACTCATAAGTCTCTTCATACACGTGCGTCGGTTTAGGGTCTCCTGACCTGGCCCTTTCTTAATCCGTCCCCGATCTGATCGTGGAACGTTCGCCTTGGCCTTCCCCTTCCAACATTGTCCTTGCCACAAAAAAACTGAGTTGTCCCAAAACGTCTGTCACAGTAAGCCTGCATTTCTCATTTATCTCACGTACACTCGAAAAAACAATTCGATGGTTCGAATATTGCTCAAAGAAAAAGATTTTCACAAAAACGAAAAGATAAATCAAAGGATTTATTGCATTCAAGCTTTCATGTGGCTCTGCCCTTGTTGTATCACTATCCCAACGGAAGTAGTATATTTTGGATCATTATGGACCTTTAAATATGTGAGTCGTTCTAGGTAGTTATGCCGTCTACATTCATCTTCGTCATGTTACTTTTTAATATTATAAATGAGAACGAAGAAATAATATTATTATAAGAGAGACGCTTCAACCACCGAACAAATCGGGATCGGGTTAGATCCTGGAATAGGACATAGGATAGATTTATCCCGGAAAATTGGACAGATCCCGAGGAAGCAGCGATAAACGACTTCTACGCGGGCGAAGTCGCGGGCAAAAGCTAGTAGCTGATAACTATTGAAAGTATAAGCCGATTTCCATCAAACTTAGATAATAATCCCAAGTAAACTAACTTTCAACATGAAACACTGCATTGAGATCAGTTCATCCGTTTCGAAGTCACCTACAAAGCCAAAACAAGGTCACAAGGAGATATATGCGAACTTATCTGCTCGTGTTTGTTGGGAGATGAAACTAACTTGTCCTAGTCTCTCATTTCCTGCAACTACCGTATGCAACTATTTCTATGCATAATATCACGACTTGTTTGTCGTGAAACTCAGCGTGGGACCACTGCGGCAATACAACTTTTTAATAAACGTACCAGTTTATCTGACAAATACACTGACATTGGGCAGACCAAGGGTTCAAACACTTTAAATAACTCCTTTAAAAAAAAAAATTGCATTTTAACAAGTTTTTCTTTTCTGAAAGATCTCTTATAAATGTTTAGTAAAATTTTGCAATTGCGTAGTTATGGTTCTGAAAGCCTATTCCTTGGAAGAGTTACTACAAGTAAAATAATTGTGTACTTAATACAATATGACATAAAATTATAAAATGAAAAGCCGGTCTGCTCAAAAAGTTGAACTTATGTACAGTAACACCCCAGCACAATATCACGATCTTTAAATCGTTATAAATCATAAATGATCATTCAAAATGAAAAATGATGAAAGAAACCACTTGACATAATTCGTTGAGTTTCTTTTTTCTTTTTCACTTATTGCCGCCATATTGAATTTTGATTGCTGTCATATCTTTAGTGACACTCACAAGATTATGACAAAGCGATTGACATAAGAATCATCATAATCGGCCCCCGCGCTTAGTTTCTAGAGCACCACACAGGAACAAACATACATACATAATATATTGGGCTGATTATGGTGCACTATTATCGGCTTCTTAATAATAAAGTGGACAAGCCGTCTGTGCTGGAGCGCATGGGACTGTTCGTCCCGGCGCCGGCGGCGCGGTGGTGCCGCGGCCTCCGTTCGCGCGCAGCGCGGCGCGCACCCGCCGCGGCGGGAACGCTCCCACACGCCGGGCACTCCAGCTGCTCAATGATATGTACGCGCAGGTCCCAGATGCTGATCTATTCAACTATAATAGCATAGGAGTTTTCGTGAGGCGCGTGAGGCTGTGTCTTGACAATTGTAGTGCATTATAACATATTTATGTAAGTATGACAAAATGGTGACCTTAAAATCGAATTAATATTGTTATATATTATATTGATAAGTGTAATTTTATTAACTACTTATTTAATGTCATTTCTACATCTCTTAATTTCTAAACTCTAATCTAATTAATAATGTGTAAGTGTTTTGGTTGCGAACTGTAAACTTGCATGTGTTTGACAATAAATAAATAAATAAATAAACATATTACTCTCCTTTGTGTTGCGCAAACGGGTAAAAAAACTATTGTTTTTGTACCTTATGTTATTTGCAAGTTAGGAATGCTCTTTAAGCAGCTATGATGATGATGAGGCAAAACAGAACCGATATTTCATTTTGATGTCGTAATTTAGATAACGACAACGTTAATAGGGATTTCAACCAAAGTTTAAAAACCACAAATTACAGCGATTTGTAGCGTAGCAACTCTAAAGTTAATGCAATGTTTTTACGTGTCATTAAAACATAAATAACTTCAAAACTCGGTATGCGTTAAACTATACTTCTAGAGGATTTCCTAGCACTTAACGTAGACATTAAGCCGTCCCAGAACATAAGTTTAAATATTGTTTAGGAGTTACGGTGATGGATTCGTTTTTCCGCACTTAGCCCGTGTATGTCGGGCCATTGTGCGGTGCGTAGGGGGTACCAGCTAGTAGTTTACCCAAAAAAAGCCTATCTCCGACCAGACGCGCAGGATCCTCCTGGTATCTCCACAGGCTTCTCGGAGTGACCTCGGTGTCCTGAGGATTTCAGCCCGTTGAGCAGCTATACCCTACGCATTCCGGGATTACGTGGGGAGCTGTTTCGTCGGCCGACAGGCATCCCCTGCATAGGGGGCTGTCGGTCATACCTAGAACATATTTATATGTTTGTTTAGCGAGCAATGTCCAGTAATGTTTCCAACAGTATAAATGTTTAGAAGTAATTAAGGTTTTAAAGATACGGTAAAGAACGTTACCTTGCGGTTGAGCCTTGGATGTTTTCTATGCATTTAAGCATTCTTGTATTTCTCTATGTAGGCAAGTATGATAATCATTGTACCCATAGTACAAGCCTAGAGTTTGGCTTGGGACTAGGTTCATTTGAGTGAGATTTTCCCCAGATACTTAATCATTTTACCATTCCACTCGAACGACGTGCTGGCCTAGTTGGTAGTGACCCTACGAAGCTAGCGGTCCTGGGTTCAAATCCCAGTAAGGGCAGATATTTGTGTGATGAGCGCGTATATTTGTTCCTGAGTCTTGGATGTTTTCTATGTATATAAGTATATATTTCTCTATATAAGTATGTATATCGTTGTCTAGTACACATAGTACAAGCCTAGAGCTTAGTTTGGGACTAGGTCAATTGGTGTCATTTTCCCCTGTTTAAAATGAAATGAAATGAATAAACTCTAAGCATTCGGAATATCACGAAAATCACTAATTGAAATGCAATTGGTACGGTCACGAGCGTTAATTTGGAACCCATTTCAAGAAAAATATGCTTGAAGTCGTCAATGTCATTAGAGATGGCAAGTCATTTGTAATTTTTAGGAAACTCAACCTTATTGTTGTAGAATGTCAGATTGACTTTGGACCTAAAGGGTACCAAATTTAATCTCGTGACTGGACATTTTAGAGCTACGAACCCTCAGACGGACAAACATACGCATCAAATTTATAACGCCCCGTTTCCCGTCGTTTAAATTTTAGTGCTTTTCCAATGTTGAATGTCTACTTTTGAATTAAAAATCCGGTTTTACAACTCATATTTCCCGGTACAGCCTGAGTGCACTCAAATGCGCCGCATACTTGCATAACTGGGTCTGATTTAATACTAAAAGAACTCGGCGAAAGTTTCGGTATTCGTTCACACGTGTAACGAGGGGTGTTTGAATCGTCGTAAATGTTTTACCCGAAGCAGGGTAAGTTTTTTGACCTCTTTGTGTGGTTTTTGACATACAGTGTGTAAATGGAATACGAGCAAACATTGTAACGACGGTGAATATGCATCCTAATTAACATAAAAACATGTGCATCGTTAACATAAGTTGTATTTTTTTTCATACAAATTAATTCACCACGCAATGTATCAGAAATAGCCCAATTAAACTGCAATTAACTGAGACTTAAATCTTCGTTTACATTATACATTGCTGCTCGATGGGAAAAAATAATAAATTGAGCTCTATGTATTAGAGTTATTAACGAAATTCCACATTAACATGACTTCAAGAGCCATAACCTACGTCTAGTTTAAATGTTTGCTCGTATTCCATTTACACACTGTATATGTGGGTGTGTATGATAAGTATGATAACACCATAACTATTAGCGCGAGCCCGACTCAAACTTGTCAATTTTTAGTATTCGTTGTTTTTCTTCAGTGTTTGTATAGAACAAAAATAAAAGTGCGTTGAGAAATAAAGTTTTTTACCCCATTTTTTAATTTTTCTTTCTTTAGTTATTTTTATTTGTTACAAAATGCACCATAAAAACACATTTTCTGAAGAAAAAAAACAACCCTTTATCTATTACGGTTCAAAAGGTACAATTCTAGTTAGGACGGACGGACAGACGGGCGGATAGCGTTGGCATATCAACAGGGTCCCGTTGGGTACGTACCCTCAAAACCGCATTCGAATTGGTCCATCCATTCGGGAGATACCTACAGAATATTCCCTAAGTATAATTTGCAAATGCAGCGGTTAATAACATTGAAGCGAATCGAAGAGCATCGTTGATTGCGGTAAATCAACAATTTAATCGATTAAATCATGACGAGTTGCATGCAACTGAATAATTGCATGCTTTTTGCATGAACGCACACACTACCCGTAAACCACGCGGATCAAATTTTACTCAATACTAAATATTTTAATGCAATAGTAATGCTAAATGCGAAACTAGGAGAAAAAGCATGTAACTGTGAACCGTAGAGCATTGGGCGTTTTCCAAAAAATGTGCTTATAGTTTTGACGACGCGCTGGCCTAGTTGGTAGTGACCCTGCCTACGAAGCTAGCGGTCCTGGGTTCAAATCCCGGTAAGGGCAGATATTTGTGTGATGAACGCGAATATGGTTCCCGTGTCATGGATGTTTTCTATGTATTTAAGTATACATACATACATAATCTCACGCCTTCGTTCCCAGAGTGGGGTAGGCAGAGCTACAGAATTACAAACATCTCTAAAAACTTGTTGATAATTCTATAACCACAATTTGCACAATTAGGCTAAGATGTTTACCAGCGTATTAGTGACAGGTTGCAAGCCCATCGCCTAACAGTACTACAAGCCTTTATTCCCTTAGTCGTCTCTTACGACATCCACGGGAAGACATGGAGTGGCACTATTCTAACTCGGCAACCACACGAGGCTAATATTATAATATTTAAGTATATTTTTCTATATATGTATTTATATCGTTGTCTAGTAGGTACCCATAGTAGGTACGAGCCTTGAGCTTAGTTTGGGACTAGGTCAATTGGTGTGACATTCTCCCCTGATATTTATTTATTATTAGTTAAGGACTAAAATTAACATCACCTTTACCATTACCGAACCCGTAGGAAATGCAATTCTGAGGGCCTGTTTAACTTTTATTGCTTTCTAAAATACATTTTTTTACCGGTACGCGGGGCCCCTAGGCTACCCAGGGTTCCTAGGCGATGCCTACACTGGCTAATGGATAATCCGGCTTTGCGTATTAGCACAAGTATTTCTGAAGCAGAAAATAAGGTCGTGAAGCAGAAGAAGAAGATATTTGTTCACTACACAGAAGACACACAAATAGACAAATAAAAGAAAACAACCAATGTGACGCGTGTGTAGCGAATCGGACACTGGCTCAGCATTATACACCTACAGGCTGATTTTTAGGTGACTCACGCACTACAACATACTACACTATATGTTATAGACGCTTAAACATACTAAGAAACGTGAAAGTACTTCTATAATTTAATGACAGAAGTTAAAAATAATAATTAAGACCCATACGTTAACTACTGATACTGATAAGAAGATAAAACAAAAAGATGATAAATAACAGCTCGAAATACGTAGACAATACGATAGCAGGGCAAAACGTTATGGTTTTTACCGCCTCTAATCTCGACCCTGCAATATTTTATAATCTATGCATTACTTATTGCCTAACCTGTAGCCTATAACCTTATACAATCGAATCTGTGGCTATGACTGAGTCACAGAATAAGAACATAATAGCATAGAAACCGGGCTATAAGACGTACTTTGCGTCAGCTATCTTTCTCTACTTTTTAGATTACGTATTACATGAGTAAAAATGAAACAAAAAGTAGGCTGTTTTTTCTTCTTTAACTGTCATTGTCACAAGGTTTTACACAGGGACTTCTTTGTCCTTCCTATAGGTCTTTCCTTGTCTATAGGTCCAAATACTATAGGTGCTTATAGGTACCAAATAACGAAAGAACAGCTATAGATTCATCTCTTTCCAACTCACTATGAAAACCATAAGTAAAAAGAAGTGAACTATAATGTATTTTCTGCTTGTTTAGTACGGTTTCTATGCCTTTCGTCTTTATTCTGTGGACTGAGCACACAATAACGAAGTGTGTGGAACTTCCAGCTTACCATGAATTTTATTCAAAGTAATTTTTAATTTATTGGACGTGACGTCGTAAAATGGATAATAACGACTACTAAGTGCTGAAAGTACGGCGACGCTGCCCTGTCAGCTTTGTTGGAGGCTTACTGTGATGTTACATTTTTATCAGATAAAATAAACAGACCCAGGGAGGATAGGAAAGTGATTTTATAAAAATAATTGGTCGAACACGCAGCCATTTTTGACTCGTTGCCATGGAACAATATTTATACAGCCATTATGAAATAACTCTATTTTTAACACTTGTTTTTAAATAGTGTCAAATGACAATTATAATAATAAAGTAAATTCGTTACATTATTATTAATCTAGATTACTTACTTTTATTTTGGCCTAAAAGTCATATCGTTACTACTTTGGAAAAAACTCGTATCTGATATTTCGAGATGAGTTTAAACTTAATTCTCTTCACGTTGAAGTTTAAAATCGTATGTAACGAATTATGGGATACGAGGTTTTTTCAAAGCAATGACGATATGCCGCCGTTCATAGTCACGTCGAGTGTTTGGAAAAGCCGAAACCCGAATGTGTAGTTCCGGCGAATACTGAATTATTTATTATTCGTCGCTGTGACTTTTGTGGAATAGTGATGGATTCTTAAATAACCGAAGCATAACAATCACATTGAATTTATGTGTATTTGCGGATGTTTATTGAAAAACCTTTCAGACCTTTTACCTTTTGGTGGTTTGGGGGTTATTTTAATCGTTTTTATGATAAATTAGCGACGCCCTCGCTTCGCTTCGGTTTACGTGAGTTTTCTGTAACACCCGCACATAAACCAGAATTTATTATACATATAATCCTTCCTCTTGGATAACTCTATCTATCCTCGTAAGGCCCAGTGTGCTATACGATGTACGTAATCAAGACAATTTAATTTGAACTGTGTTCCAATGGGAATAGGTTTATTTTCCTATATTCATATACTGAAAATGGCATTATCGAACAAACGTAATTGAACTTTATTGCCTTGACGGTAGATTCAAAGTCCCACTCACAAAAAACTACCTGTTTTTAGTATGGTGGGCCTTACGAGGCTATTGATGAAAACCGCAAATATCGACCCTTAAAGTATCAAATGTCGTAAAAGCCATTTTGGCAAAATGGCTTTTACGACATTTTGCCACAATGGCTTAAAAGCCATTTTGCCAAAATGTCAAAATGGCTTTTACGACATTTGATACTTTAAGGGTCGATATCCGTTGCGTAGTTTGAAAGATCTAAGCGCACAGACGGCGCGGGCGCGGGCAGGGCCAGGATTTTTTCAGATTTTTGATGAATAAACTTTGGAGATAAGGATCATTTCTTGTACATTTTTGGCTATAAATCAAAAATTACATCAAAAAATATTAAAAAATATTAGTTTTGAAATTTGCAAATTGAGCCCCTTCATATGACACCCCATTTGCTATAATCAAACCACTTTCATTTTTCAACCCCCCATTCTAGACACCTTTTCAATTATTTATAAAATTAATTTCATATTTTTTTTACTAAAAACAGATGCGGGCAAGTTGTATAACTATGCCAATAATTTCAAGTTGAGAGCATTTGTAGTTGCTGAGAAAACCTGTTGTGACATACAGACAGACAGACGGATGTCGAAGTCTCACCATAAGGGTTCCTTTTTTACCATTTTGATACGGAACCCTAAAAATATCATTCCATCATATTCCGAGTATTCTCTTTGACCTCCACTATAGACCTTTCTACAGGGAATTCCTCAATTAACCGATCAACCTGTATGTTAAGACCAAAACCAACAAATTTTCTGAAACGGCGCAAATGTTTGGGTCTGATTTAATTAAATAAATGGGTTGACTGTACTCCGGCTGGCGACATCCGAGCGCAAACAACATTAGGTGTATTGGTTGTCTTTGTCTCTGACATGACGTTATTTACTGCCTCTACAAACATTCTGTTTGCCTGGTACAGGAAATCACCCAGCCCTGTGTATAGGCATAAGAATAAACAATAACTACACGTAGAAGCGAAACTCCCGGCTCCCGACGCGCGCTCGGCGCATTAGATACCTACCGCCTGGCGACACCTGAGGTGTCTAGTCAGTCAGGGGCGTCACACACGGAATATGTATTAACCAAGATATTGATATTGTGTCTTGAATTGGTTTTCGTATATTTGTGTTGATTTTAGTGTTTAGGCTTGAACTAAGATAGTGTTTTAAAAAGTGAACGACTATTTACGGCAAAATAATTAGAAATAATTGATTGAATAAAGGAGTTTTATGAGATAATCTTAATATCATCAAAAAGTATTATTACCTAATTTAACGTAAATGTAAAAAACACATTTTGCAACAATGTTTCCATGTTGAAGTAAAACATTAATAATATTTCGTGACTGAACTTGTATACCACATCCATAAACCGATTAAAAAAATTCGCAAGTGACAGCCCTGAATTTTGGCGCGGAAGACAGAGGGGCGTAGCGGGGCGAAGGGGGAAGTAGGTATTTAAAGCGCGGCATTTGGGGCCTGGTCAAAGGAGATTCGCTTCTACGTGTAGTTATTATTTATTCTTATGGTATAGGCTAATAGTACCTATAGAAACCGTTTGCAACGCGTTCAGAAACGGTATTGACCAAAATTACGTTAACTCCAACAACCCTATTATCTCATCAAAAAGTGTAGTGTAATAACCTCATGTCCGGTAGTGTTGTAAAGTCATTACATATCTATCTACTACCGATACTGTAATGACTTTCAAATTTAGAATATGTTTAAATCACAGAACATAAAAAAACAGTAGAAGTGTCAAGTGGGCGCGTAAAGTGTGGCATGGTTATGAGGAGTTACGCGCAACCTACCATACTTTTTTCGCGATCGCTTATTTCGATATTTCGATAATTCTAAAAAAGGAAATAAATCCAGAAACATGCCTTATTACGCTATTTTGGAATGTAAAAACGATAGCCGCACCAAAAACATTTTCCATGGTGGCGTGTTGTTTTTATGATAGTGTGAGTATTGGCGACAACAGGTCTGATACTAAGCGAAGCTCATGCCACTTCCACTGTTATTTCTATTCCGTGGTTTAAATTGAGCCATTTTGAGGGCAGTAAAAGTTTTTATAGAAAATTTACGATTTGAGTGTAGATAAAGTATTGTACGCAACTGTGCGTAATTGGTATTATAACACTCCCATGTGATTATATTATGAAACTCGCTCTACGACTCGTTATATAAATCACACTTGTTTTACAACGCTTATCATTATGCAGCAGTTACGTAAACTACTATTAGAACCTATTGACGCAGATCTTGGCCCATAATCCTACCCGGTCAAAAAATGTTTGCGTACATAAAGGAAATTGCTGGTAAAATTTGCAGTTATGACCAACGTTTTATTTTAAGTAAATAGTTTTAAAAAAAAACTATGGAGGTAACATGTAACAGTGCAAAGAAGATTAACTATTAATATATCTTTGATTAGTTAGGTGTATGAAATCCCTAATTAATGTGGGTAGTTCAGTCTTCGTAGTTCTTAATGCGACATATACCATTATAAAGTATACATATTTATCTTTAATTCCCGCCCAATTTCATTTATGTACTCCCTGGGTATTATTTTCATAGTAGATGGGCCGTGACCTTTCATTGTATAGTACCTAAATGTAGTCTTTGGTGTTAAAAAACATTTTAGTAGGTATCACAGTCGGAAATCTAATTCAAGACCAAAATCCTAACCTCAACGGGCGCACATTCACTTTGATTACTACAAGTTGGTTTAAGTGTAGGTATTTTCATCAATAAAACTTACTATTTTTATGAAATAATGTTTAAATAATTAAATAATCAAGATGGGAACTGTCAGATTTTGGTCTGGAATTAGATTTTCGAGTATAGTGGCACAGAACAAATTGTTGCGTGCTGGCACCGAGCTGGATACATACAGGAGGTTTAACTTTATTTAGATCCGTTTTTAAACATGCGTGTGCGTGACTGTGTGTGTTAATAGGTATATGATAACCGCAATGTATTAAATCTCACACAAGTCTAAGATGTGTGTATATATTTTGTTCTGAAATACTATATTCCATTTGCCATTTGACCGCATACTTCACATAATTTACCAATTAGGGACCCTAAACACTGGATGCGTTCTGCGGTTTAGTCAATGATCTTATGTCTCTATCAGTTTGCAAGACTAGACATAGATATATTATGCTGAACCGGACCGCAGAACGCAGAACGCTTCCAGTGTGTAGGGTCACTCAGGCCTGACACGGTTAACCGTACCACGTGCAAATAATAGAATCACATTGGACGCATTGACACACATTAATCGAATCCCAACGATGAACGCCTGTATTGTACTGGGTAAAACTAATTTGCCACCGTACATTAATGTCAAGTAAATAGGAGTTATAATACGGTAACATGCTAAAAGCAATATGGTTTCATCGTGAAGAATAGAGCCCTAGGATTGACTTTGCTTTGGATTTTCGAGACGAGAGAATATACAGGGTTCAAGCTAGTGTTCTTTAACTTTTAACTTTAACTTTAACGAATAATAATAGTTTACATGACCGTTGTGTAATGCCAATTACGCAGAGTCTCGTACAATACTTTATCTACACACATATTATAAGTACTCTAAGATGGGTTCAGAAGCCGAAAGGCAAATGACTAGAATTACTGACAGCTGTAACGTAATGAAATTACGTTATCGAATATTCCAAAGGGGTTTGGGTAAAAGTGTTGTCATTTGTAAAATTCATACATTTTCAAGGTGAGCGGCCATTCGTAAAAGTGGCAAATTATGATAGAATTATTAAAAATAAACATATTTTATTAAGTAATGTAATACTCTTAAGTGCATCGGAGCCGAGATATTTAAATATTCATACTTGGGCGAACTTTTGTACTAAAAACTGACCATTTAAATCTTTAAAATCTCCGCTCCGATATTATTTAACGCCATAAATTATATATATCTATGTGTATTTAGAGGTCCTCTAAATAACTATGTTAAAATGATCTGTGGCCGCTGAAAAAAAAAAATACAATATTCTTCAAACAAATTTACCCAATGCCCTTTGGAACATCTTCCAAAATTAACAGATGTCATCGCTGTCACCTACCACACAGTCCTGGCTTACGGGTTTGGAACGCATAATAGAGGACTTATGATATGTGTGTAGATAAAATATATTCTAGACCAGTAATAAGATAATAGAAGGCTTTCTCATGTTGTAATACATGCATAAAGTTCTGGCTTCTGGGACACCCTAAAGAGGTTGCTTAGTGGGTAGTTTCAGGAACCAGCCATTTTACACGCAATCCTACCTACAGGACAGATCCGAGATATGGCGAATAAGGGGTCAATGGATCCCAAAATACACTCAAAATGAAACCTTTGGTTGATGCTAAACTTGTAACCAGGATCTTGGAAGAAAGGGTTTTGTCACACTAATATTAGAAATTCAAAAGTTTGTACGCGAATGTGTACCTACGCGTTGCAGTATGTTTGTTAATTCTTCACGCTGAAACGGCTGGACGGATTTGGATAGTTAGTATAACTTAATACAATTTCTGGTGAATTGTTGACGTGTAATAGTGCCTGTGCGGCCTACTGAATAAACATCGTTTATCTTTCATTCAGTAACAATATTGTGATATTAAATGGACCGTAAAGATTGATGTTCTGAATAGCCTCAGGGCTTTGAAAAGCCTGTTTGCTAATGAATTTCGATTCATTACACAAACGATAAGATAATTAAAATAAAAAAGCGAAGATGTTTGTGATAAGCATTCGATATTTTTTATGCATTTTTTTCCTGATGATAGCGAATTATCATCATCAAGTTATTGTTACTTTTTCCGATAGTTTTTGGTTACTGTCGCAAAGGAAAAAATATTCGAACATTTATAACAAACTAAAAACGTAGTTCAATATTGACTTGCAAGATTTTCCACTCACATAACATTTACCAAACAGGCTACGTTAAGCACAAGCTTTAAGTAAAATGAAATGAAAAGTGAGCTACTAGCACACAGCGCGTTTGACATAGGCCTCCTCAAGTCAAGCACAAACAGTGTCTGTACATCTGGAACAAACCACGCTCCGAAACAACCGCATTGAGCAGGTTGCCGTACCCTCATCAACTACGATACTCCGTTCTAACGTACGTTTATCCATGCTATAATACTTATAATGCAACCGCAAAGAGCTTACTAACGGATTTTATAATTAGTACCCTTGTCAGGCTGGTTATAATATCAGTGTGATACCAAGAAATATTTCCAGCGATGTCTGAACTTGCTAACGTGTAATTTCAATTGATATTGATCTTGAGTCCGCAATAGCTCGCGAAGGCAATTTATAATGGAATTGGGCCGGCAAGATGAACATTATTTTCTAGCCTCGTCTGGATAGTTGGAGGAAGTGGTGGAACACGCCGCACCTTTAGTGATCACCTGCACTTTGGGATCGGAGTTTGCGTTGCATTGTCAAGTTAGAACTCCCTCACTGCCTTAGTTAAACCTGGGTTTAAATGTTTTAATAGAGTTCTTGCTGATAAACCTATTCGTAACTAGAGGACGCCGGCCCCGCTCTTCCCACATTTATTTCTGTTTAGGGGCTAAATTTCGAAAAATCGTTTCTCATTGCACCTTTAAAGTAAGCAAGGAACTTTCCATCTAAATTTCAAGTTCCTAGCTCCAGCAGTTTAGGTTGTACTGATTGTGAACTATTTATCAGTCAATCTTAGTCCGCAAGGTTGGCGATAGAGGTCTTGAAATGTTTAAGGGCCTTAGGTGGCATGTGAGCTCATGTGCCTTCTCCCCCACTTTAAAAAGTCAGTCAGTCCTTTTATTCGATACATTGATAGACTAATTTTTACCTTCTTTTCCAGGGCCTCCTACGTCTCCGTGCTGACCATCGTGGCCTTCTCCCTGGAGCGGTACCTGGCAATCTGCCACCCGCTGCACATCTACGCCATGGCGGGTCTCCGGCGAGCCCTGAGGATAGTGGCCGCCCTGTGGGTGCTGTCACTGATTGCAGCCACGCCCATGGCCGTGTACACTTCTATACATTACACTGATTATCCACCTGGTAAGTGTTTTTTTATTTCACTGACTTGACATAGTTGGTGCGAAGCACAGTGACTGTTTCACGCGGGCAGTGCGGGGATACCACTATGTGGGCAACTCCGATCTGTTGCTGCTTTTGTGCACAAGCCGGCCAAGCGTAACAAGGCTGGCTGAATCGAATATAGGTGAGGACTCACCAGAGCTGAGTGAGTTAGCAAAGCGGGGTGCGAGGAAAAACCCACCAATAGGATAACTTAATTTTCCTCGCCTCGCTCAGCGCAGCTCTTTGGTGGTTTTTTTTCTCGCACACCGCTTTGCTATGTTGCACAGCTATGGCGGATACTTACCCGAAGACTGGGTTGTCGTTAAGTGCGAGATAAGGTCTTTAGTCTGATTTTTTCCAAATGTTTCATTTACCAAATGCTTATACAGTGGAGTTCATAAATATGTGTAGGTACCTACACTTTAGTACCTTGTCACTTTAATCGCTGTGATAATTCGTATACGGCATTTTCAACATGACATTAAATAGACAAAGTACTAAAGTGTACACATATTTATGAACTCGAATGTACTTAAAAAATATTAAGTGGTGGTGACCCTTGTGCAGGGTCCGTCTGGATGGGTCATCATTATCAGCCGCAAGACGTCCATTGCTGGACAAAGGCCTTCCCCAAGGTTTTCCACAACGATCGGTCCTCTGCTGCTGTCATCCAGCGGTTTCCCGCGACCTTTACCAGATCGTCAGTCCACCTTGTGGAAGGTCTGCCAACACTTCGTCTCCCGGTTCGCGGTCGCCACTCTAGAACCTTTCCGCCCCAACGGCCATCAGTTCTACGAGCAATGTGCCCCGCCCACTGCCACTTAAGGTTTGCAATCCGGTGAGCTATATCGGTTACTTTAGTTCTCCTGCGAATCTCCTCATTCCTCATCGATCTCACAAGGAGACACCCAGCATAGCTCTTCCCATCGCCCTTTGAGTGACCTTGAGCCTTCTTATGAGGCCCATTGTGAGCGACCATGTCTCGGATCCATACGACATCACTGGCAACACACACTGATCAAAGACTTTTGTCTTGAGGCACTGTGGTATTTGGGCTACGTCTGGATGGCTACCACGATCTTATCCATTAACTTAGCACCAAAAAGCAGTTCCTATATGGGGACGAATAATGATATTGCAATGATGGACATGCCCGAAGTGCTGATAGATATAAGAGCCCTCGTGTGGCCAATTTATCGAATAAATTATTTAATAGTTTATTTATTAATTTTTAATATTCGGTCACTCATAATAACCACGCCAATGCCAGTGTACCAATACTACTTTATATTGCACTGGTTATCCGTAAGAGATTTTTGTTTTGTATGCGACGCGGCTCTCATACTTATGGGTTGTCACACATAGTGGCTCTGAATACTACTATACAATACACATAATATCCAACTGGGACGTACGAGTACTTAGGAGATCATCCACTGGTGTCGTAAGCAACCGGACCAACCGAGTCTCTGTCTCTTCCTAGCTATTATTAATCCCACATGGTGGTGGGGTTAGCTTTCCTTATCTCTCTTCTCCACTTCGCTCGGTCCTCGACATCGTCCTTAGATGCCTGACACTCCTGCATGTCTTTTAGCACTACATCTTTCCACCTTGTTTTGGGTTTGCCCCAAACCAACCTATCAGTAAATAAAAATGCTAAACGTAGATTAGCGCAAGTCGCATTCTTTATTTACCCAATTGCTTGCCACTAATGTCTTATATCTATCGATCACACCGACTGACCTCTGACCTAATCTCGACCTACTGCCGTTAGTAAACCTTTTGTCAAAACTCCTTCAACCTAATAAAGTACTGTTTATTTTAATTCTCAAGTAAAACCATACCATGTTCTTACCGCTGAGAGTTTAAACTGCAATAAAACTTTAAAAATAAAACCTCGTAGTAGGTTTACAAAGTATATTATGAATGGGAACTTTATTTATATAAGGTGCTAACTTGCGTTTTATATTTTAGAATTAAAAGCTTTAAAGGCTTGGGTTTACAGTTGCTTTTTTATTAGTGTTTTGTAATGATGGTTTAGTGTGAAATATCATGTTAATTTATTTAACTTGACGTTTCGACTATAATTTACTACGACTTTATGTTAATTACAGCGGTTGATTGTGTAACGGATAGGAGTAAAGGTGCGTGTTGGTGTTATAATAGTACATTATTATAGGTGTGTTAAAGGAATTAATTTTAGGCTTCAGGACTTCTAGAGTAACTACTTAGTAATTAAGCCAATACAACGATTAGTCAGTACAAAATATTATCGTGTATGATATTAAATTGTCAATTGTCACCAAAATCCAATACCTACATGGGCTTCTATTAAACTCGGTAATTTACCACATTATTGTCTATGACTCTACTTTCAAGATAATAATATGTATTAAAATGTTGGCAATACGATAAAATGTCAAAGGCGATATTGTTTTTACCCAGTAGTTATTGAAAAATATTTACGATCATATAAAACTAGTTTATGAAGTAACTTTCATATTTTTCTCCCTTACATATATTTTTAGTATCTGTTAGTGTATTTTTTGATGTTTCCTTCCAAAACCTGCTTACAAAATATGAATATATTACATCAGGGGACAACATCAGTGATCTTTTACACGTCTACGATAAATGGAGTGAATCAACTAGCACTTGCTCTTATACTTTATAAGTATGTGTCCCTTTCTTTCTTACCATTTACCAAAGGAAAGTTAAAAACAATCTTTTCCTTGTCTCTAATCTCGCAGCGACTTAGTTAATTGCACCCAATTGCGAACGTTTTTGATTAAGAGGGTGTCGGGAGGAAGACATTAGGGCTGTCAGCTCGTTAGCAGAGGCTCGCCGTTGATAAGGATTAGGCAGGTTTACCACTGGCTGCAGATAGCGAACGCGAGCTATAAGAATTAGCCACCTCTACTAACAGAGTGTCTCAAATTAAAATCTAAATCACGGAGTATCCATAACACATCATCTCCGCCGGTCTCTAGTGCCGCGGTGGTGGAAGTAATATCTTTTCAGAAAACTTTTTGCCCAATTTGCTGGATCCCTTAAGCACTAGGCAATTTTGCGAGATGAAAACTCGAATCTTTACAGTCTAAGTAGATACGCAAATACGCTATTCGCAGCAAGGATTACTCGTATAAAATGAACCAATGGAAAAATTTGAATCGAATTGAATAGAAAACCGTATTTACCCCCGTTTTCTCGTGGTCCTACTGATTTATCCTAATAGTAGGGCCACGAGGGAGACCTATTCCTCGTAGTCCTACTAGTAGGACAAAATATTATTACATGATCGTTTTCGTTTGCTAAAAATGTAAATACTTAGGTAGGTTTAAATTATGTTAGTCTTGCAACAGGCCCGGAGGGTCAAACTACCTAGAAATAGGAGCTCCGCTCTTAATTTCAAATCAATAAGACAGTGTCGACGGAGCTCCTATTTCTGGTAAATTTGGCCCTCCAGGCCTGCTGCGAAACTAACATAACCTAAATCTACGTAAAATGTCAGTAGCAAATTAGGGAAATTCTTGTGTGATTGTACCGCTGTAGGACTTCGAGGAACTAGGCATTTATCATTTAATAATTTTACTCCGCAGTAGGGTTAGGAGGAATGGGTCTCCCTCTTGGTCCTACTAATAGGACAAATCAGTAGGACCACGAGAAAACGACTATATTTAAAAGATAAAAGATAAAAAAGATAAAAGAAATTTATTCAGTAAGTAGGCCGCACGGGCACTTTTACACGTCAAGAATCTACCAGCACTTCCCAAGAGAAGACCACTGCCGAGAAGAAACGCCGCAAGAAACTCAGCAGTCAGTCATTTTTTAAACATATTTCTTATTACAATGGTACTACTTAGTCTAGCATTATATAAAGCTATAAATATTAAATTAAATATAGTATCAAATAACATGCGTAGTTCAGCAGGAAAACATGCCAATTAAGAATCTTACGGGAGAGATAGAGAAAAAAAAACACATACTTATGTGTATATAAGATGGTGCGAGACGACCACATAAAAGTTTCGATATGTTTTCCTACATCAACGGTGTCCCCTAGACAAGATAAAGATTTTGCATTTGAATAAATTATTATTGACTAAGTTTCGGATTTAGGCCATGCATTTTTGTCTGTTAGATAGTCCTCGATCCTATAATACGCTTTAGACATTAACGACCTTTTCAAGTAATTTTTAAGTGCTGGAAAGGGTAACTTTAAAACTTCGTCAGGTAATTTATTATAGAAATGAATGCATTGACCAACAAATGATTTATATACTACTATTTATTAACAGAGTACAGATTCGACTAACATAGGGTTCAGGTTCCCCACTCTGGGATTACAGGCGTGAAGGTATGTATGTGTACGTATTTAAAAAAAAGTAAATGCACCGTAAAAACACATTCTGAGAAAAGAGGTACCCGCTCCGTTGCTAACCAACTTTAAATCGTTATAAATCTTAAATTATCATTCAAAATGAAAAATGATTAAAGAAACCTAAAGATCATTTTTAAATACCTATTCAATTATACCTTTTTTTTCTTAATTAATGGCTTTCACTCCTTGTGTTTGACAAGGTGTATTTCGCCAGTACCGAGTTTTAGACAATCACCATGGACTTATTAGAGAAACAAGTCCATGGATATCACACGCGAGGACAATTGTTCGGTTAAAGAGATTTACCCTGGTGGACTAAACACAAGCACATGGGGTTAGCTCCACGCGCTTCTGTTAAGTCCTATACCTCATTTGTCATAGTTCGTCGACTTTTTTTTTCTTTTTTACAATATGGCGTCTAGTTGCTGCCATATTGAATTTAAATTATTGCCATATCTTTAGTGACACTCACGAGATTAAGAAAAATCGATTGACATAAGAATCATCAAAATCGGTCCACGCGTTTAGTTTCTAGAACGCCACAACGGAACAAACATACATATATAGGCTGTGAAACACAATACCCTCCGACGGTCGGGTACAAATGGCGCTTGGTCGGTCGATCGTGTGAACGAGTGAACGCGCCACATCGGCGAATTTAAGTAGTCCCGTCAGAGCGCACAAAACACATTTTAGCGCGTGCATTCTCAATTGGGCAGCCTTATAGCTACATTCGATCTTATCGACAGACGCCCTGCCTAATTGAGAATGCAAGCGCTAAAATGTGTTTTGTGCGCTCTGACGGGACTACTTAAACTCGCCGGTGTGGTGCGGTTACTCGTTCAATCGTTCGACCAACCGAGCACCGTTTTTAAGAGAATTACACCCCTTCTGGGGTTCTTCTCCGGTTCGCCGTAGAAAGCGAGACCATCAACATTAACGCCCGTGCACCAAACTGCAGCGTGTCGCCGGCGGCACCGCACTTACCGTAATGACTCAGTCTTGTTGGTAGATAACCCGCTTGCTTTTAGTGGTACAGTCGAGTTCATAAATATTTGTGGGTACACTTTAGTACCTTGTTTTGGAGCTTCGACTTAAATTGGACTGTAAATGGATTTCAATGCACGTTCGTAGTCATTTCCCTAAATGTTCTAAGATCCGAATAGGAAACGATTTGCACCGGGCTGTTTATTCGATGAAAAGTAGTTTATATCATACTTACACTAAGACATATGTGGCGAATAGGTAAATAGGCTGAAAATTTTCAGTCCGGTACTTATATCATTCAAAAAAATGAACTTTTTTTTTAATTGCTTATGTTTGTTTAATAGAACAATTACAGTCATGCTAATCGAAAGTATGAAGTCTACAGAATATGCAAGCGTTAGGTTAGGTGCAAATTATAAAGTACCGATTTACCTGTTTAAACCTGCCTACCCAATAGTTTGACGGGAAAAAAATAGTCAACCTAACGTTTGCATATTCTAATAGGCTTCATACTTTCGATTGCTCTGTAATTTGCCTATTAAACAAACTATTGCAATTTTTTAAAACACAGTAAATTTTTAAATTTTTAATTAATGAAATATATACTGAAATGTTTTTTCAGCCTTCTCGGAACTCCTACTAAACGATCTTTGTCCCGAGCGGCGGCGGCGGGAATATCCCTTGCAAGCACGATTCAAAGGGGTTTGCGTAAAACTGTTGTCATTTGTAAAATTCATACATTTTCAAGGTAAGCGGCCATTCGTAAAAGTGGTAAATTATGATAGAATTATTAAAAATAAACATATTTTGTTACGTAATGTAATTCTCTTAAGTGCACCGGAGACGAGATATTAAAATATTCATACTTGGGCGTACTTTTGTACTAAAAACTGAATACTTTAATCTTTAAAATCTCTGCCCCGATATTATTTAACGCCATAAATTATATATATCTATGTGTATTTAGAGCTCCTCTAAATAACTATGTAAAAATCATCCGCGGCCGCTGAAAAAAATAATGACAAAATTCTTCAAACAAATTTACCCAATGCCCTTTCAAGTAAACGAAAGCTAATTCACCAAACTTCAGCTCCACAGGAAAATCCAAAGCACATAATATTAGCACAATATACAGCAAAGCGGTCACAAGAAAGCTTTATGAGAAAAATGCGGAGCGAAAGAAAATATTGCCATGCACACCAGTTCGGCCATATTGTTCTTACTGGCTAGTGTTGTCCCAAAGCCGTATTATAAACGGGGACAAAATAGAGCTGCCCTGCAAATGGAAATCGTGAATTTCAGCGAGAGTATTTAGTATTCAATAAATATAGAAAAATGCTTTCAAAGGCCTAAACACCTTGTCTATTTAATGTCATGTTTAAACTGCATACATGAATTGTCACAGCGATTATAGTGACGAGGTACTAAAGTGTACACATATTTATAAACTCGACTGTACATTGCATTGCTGCAATTGGCCCAATAATGTTAAAACAATGAGGCAATAGATTGCTAATATGCACGTGGGTTACCGAACAAGGAAAATGTGCCATAACGCCTACGTACTACGTATTATACTCGAATATCAGACATAATGCGCTTGACTTACGACATATGAGATATGGCGGAAAGTAAATTTTACAAATGAGAGTAAAGGAGTTTGGGTAAAAGTGTTGTCATTTGTAAAATTCATACATTTTCAAGGTGAGCGGCCATTCGTAAAAGTGGCAAATTATGATAGAATTATTAAAAATAAACATATTTTATTAAGTAGTGTAATACTCTTAAGTGCATCGGAGCCGAGATATTTAAATATTCATACTTGGGCGTACTTTTGTACTAAAAACTGAACATTTAAATCTTTAAAATCTCCGCTCCGATATTATTTAACGCCATAAATTATATATATATCTATATGTATTTAGAGGTCCTCTAAATAACTATATAAGAATCATCCGTGGCCGCTGAAAAAAATATGACAATATTCTTCAAACAAATTTACTGCTTAGAGTACCCAAAGGGTACCCACGGGACCCAATTACTAAGGCTCCGTTCACATGTAGGACTGTATCTTTTTTGCCGTATTCCTAGATACTTGATATTTTCACAAAGCATGTGTTAATGTGACCGCTATAACAACAAATAATACAACTAAATAAATAATAAAATGAAAGGGACCCCTGATACAAGAAACGTATTTTATTGGAGATTTTGCTCGAACCTGATATTGGAAGGTAGAATTCTTCGTGTGCAAGTCTGCCGCACTCGGCCGTTTTTCTATTGGACATGAGATCGGTACGCTAGGCTATCGAACTACGTGACGTATTTTGAAGTGAAGTTACGTCTCACTGTACGCGTTCTGGGTAAAGATAGTAAACAAATTCTGTTATTATTTAATTAACAAACACCTTAAAATATGAAAGCAGAATAAAATTATACCAAATGTTTGGATTTGAAGACTGGAAAAAATAAGCAGGGGATTTCACATTTTCTATTAATCTAAACAGCATTACCCCAGCAGGCTATGGCTCTAAACATTTCGGTACTGCGTACACAGTGGAGTACAGATATATGCATAAACTTTTGTATTCTGATACTCAGAACGCCCTATTTGAAATGTAATTGTGCTCCTTATGCTTAATATTGAGCCTGTAACACCATGTACGTAATATGACCTTTACAGTACACAATTCCTTATCACTTCTCGCTTACATTGAAACACGAACCTAATGAAAGCTCGAGCTAAGCTTGCTGCAAATAAATGTCTCTATTTATTACTCTTGATATAAGCGAGCCAATGCCGGAGCCGCTTTAGACGACACCTTGCTATGTGTCTTACTAAGTTACTACACACTAGCCTTAAATGTATCTAAAGTTTCTGTTCAAGAACTATTTTAATCTTTTCTTTACATAGTAAAAAATAAGGTCAAAAATTTCATTTTTGGGACAAGCTTTTTTTTGCCGACTGTACTTTTTTTTGCGAAATCTTTAGCTGCTTATCAGGACCAAACTATTGAGTCCTAACACGGTGGTCTACGTTAAGAATAGCGGAGATCTGGTCGCCACCTTGCGACTCCATCATCAGATCACCTCTTGGATACCATGATATTGCATTGTCATCGGGTTCACATATGTGGTCCCAATTTCAGCTCATTCCGTTAACGGGAAGTGGGTCAAATCTAACTTTCAAGATTTAACCCGTATATACATACATACACATACATTGCAAGTTAAATAAATGCTTGTAACAAAGTCGCTTCCCGCCGTCTGTTATTCTGTCTGTTCGCTGACAACTTCCAAACTACGCGACGGATTTTAAAGCAGTTTTCATCAGTAGATAGAGCGATGTAAGAGGAAGGTTTTTATGTATAATAAATTCTGGTTTATGTACGGGAGTTACAGAAAACTCACGTAAACCGAGGCAAAGCCAGAGCGGGTCGCTGGTGTTTAATATAAGAGAGATATTAGTAATAGCTGAACGGCATGAGACGCTAGCGTCCTTAGTTTTAACTCCGCTAAAGGCAAAAATCTTGCTCGTGATTCTGTCAGCGTATAGTGCATTCATGGCTATTCCCTTGGGAACTGTTAATTTGTTAAAAAAGAAATAAAACCGTTTATTTCATTTGATACATTACATTATTTTAAGCTTAACTTCTAATCTTAAATATTAAATATTTTATGGTTGAAGTAGACTTAACTAATAACACTTGTCTACTGTATGTTTGTATGTATGTGTTTATGTATGTAAGTGGTTATCACTTTAACTATATTTTTGACTTGGCCTGCAGTTTGCCCCTCTATTGAGCATGATTAATCATCAGGAAATCGATTTAAGGTACTTGGGAGAAGACACTTTCACACTCTTTAATTAGTTTATGCCCGCCTTGGGACTATGTAAAATATCTGTGCCCAATTTCACGAAAACCGGTTGTGGCGGTTAACCGTGACAACTGATCAAACAAACAACGGGACTACTTAGGGCCAAGTTCACCAACCAATTGAACAGACGGTTAAGTCTTAATCAGCTGTTAATCAATGCATTTGACAACCGTTAAACCGCTAACCATCCGTTTAGTTGTTGGTGAACTCGGCCCTTAAACGCGCCTTAACTAATACGCTTTAGAGGGTTAAAACGCGTTAGTTATCAAAGTTTTCCCGGTTTTCCCATACAAATGTAGCTCCGGGCGACGTTTCTCACCCCCTAAATCAAGTCCGATTTCCACGATTTTTGAATATGTTGTGGTTATTATAAAGAACTAGGTCTGTTGTTTCCGATTTTTATTTTCTATATTTGTTTCTTTCCAAGAAATATTTTGCTGGAAAGGGAAACGTACAGACATAGTTGTTCATGATAACTTCAACATATTCAAATATCGAAAAAGTCGGACTAAATAGGTTAAGGGAAGAAAAACGTTATCCCATTTTGTATGGAATTTTTTAGCTTCACGATCCTCTTAAGAGAATCACATCTCAGAACAAAAACAATCCGTATTCCGCGAATTAATATCTGTGCACGTTTCTCGGTATCAACATTTTGTTCTACAAAAGTGTATCCAGTAAAGTTTATTAGATTATATCGAATTTCATTTCATCAGACGTAATTTTTTGCTGAAACCATGATATTTTCAAGATATAAAAACTAGAGATGGGCCGACTACGGATTTTGCCGACTGGCCAGTCGGCCGACTAATCGGTTTTCAATTTGCCGATTAATCGGCCGACTAGTCGGCAGTGCCGATCGTAGGATTTTGCTAAGTTCGGGTGAACTTGGAAACGTTAATTTCGCTTCGTCCGTCGCGCTATTTGTTACCTACCCCTACCATGGTTTAATGTTTTGACCAGGTTTGTTTGTTTTTTCTGTGCGTGTTGCACGACAAAAAAACAATTAATACCCTAATTCTAGTATTAAAACGAGCTACATAGTGCTTTTTATAACTATGTCGAAAAGAAAATCGCGTGTTTTTTTGACGATATTGGGGGTGATTTCCTATAGGCAATTAAGTGCCTACTAGTCGCCGACTAATCACCGACTAGAAATGATGCCGAATAGTCGGCTTTCCCGACTAATCGTCGACTCGTCGGCCCATCTCTAATAAAAACATCAATTACATCTCTAATAAAAACATTATGTTAGGTTAAACTTGTGATTACCAAAAAAGAAACTCATTCGGAAAGAAATACCTTTTGATGAAATGAGAATTCTGCGAACTGACACGATCGTGGAACGGTGTTTCGTCAAAATAAGAGTTACTCTATTTTGAGTCGCCTTGAGGCGGGCATCTTACAGAAGTTCTCTTTTATAATACGGCCCTAAGATTTTAGTGGGTTTGGTTCAGCAGGACTTGCATTTTTCCTTGGTAACCAAAACGTCTTACGGCCAAACCCTATATTCAAACCGCGGACAGATAAGGCTGATTAAGGCTGAAGGTTTATTTGATGTTTAATTGTTGTTGTTTCAATTAATTATATTTGTATTCTTTGATTATTAGTATTTATGTTTTGACGATCTCAATGTAATTTCGTATTTTTTGACATGCAATGCAACTTATATTGTAATATTACATTGATTAATAAATAAACTTAACTAAACTAAACTTACTTCGGGTTACAATTTGACATTTGCCTGTACAAAATGTGTCAAATTTAAATCCGAAGTCTCCGGTTTGATTATAGGGTTAGGGGTTATACATTAGGGGTATATTGTCAGTGCCAAACGCCCGCATTGCAATATTTCAAAGTAGGCGAAAGGGCTTGGTTGTAAAATGTTTTAAAGTCATAACGACTTAGGTAATAAGCAAAAGGTCCAAATGATCATAACAACGATTGGTAGAATGACTTAGTAGCATAAAAACTATATATAGTCACACACACTCAGTCGTTGCTTACAAACAGTCCTTGTACATACAACCAAGACCTTATACAATTTGATCGTTTTGCCAACCCAACCTGTGAATTTAACGACTTAGACTTTTGCTTAATAAGTCGTTATAAAACTAAGACTATTTTCTAAGCATGTCATTATACAAGCAAGTCATTTTGCTTACTTATTGTTAGTCATTTTACAACTGAGACATTTTGCTTACGAGGGCAAAATACAACTCAGTCCTCCTGAACCGAACCGAACCGAATTTTAGTTGGATCAGCTTACGAGTTATACAGCCCTAAGAGTCATTGTTTGACGATAACTTGACTATCTACTTTTCCTCCACGTTATTGGTATTATCGTTTTATCCCTCTGTCGATTGATTTCCTTTATTTATTTGATAAATCTCATACATACATATTCGACGTGGAGTGATTTCCGTAATGGTACATGTAACTTTCCTTTTCAATCTCCTCAAGTATCTAGGTTTACGGCTCGTTTTTCGATCACACGTTCAACTGACCCGATTTTGCAAGATAAAGTTAACCTAAATATTCGCTAGTTGGTATGCTGGCATGATTTTAGACAGCGAAGTTAAAAAGCGGAACTGGGCTGGACATGTACAATAACAGATAAAAATACCACCGATTGCAGATTAAGGCGAGATGGTAACAAGTTAGATAAACATCTTAGCCTAATTGTGCAAATTGTGGTTATAGAATTATCAACAAGTTTTTAGAGATGTTTGTAATTCTGTAGCTCTGCCTACCCCTCTGGGAACGAAGGCGTGAGATTATGTATGTATGTATGGTAACAAGTTTGGACTGTACAATGAATCAGCAGGAGTGCAATCTGTACGAGTACAAAGTCGAGGGAAAATGCACACGAAGTAATAGTTGTATAATGTCGGGTTCCTATATTCAACAGTTGTATTTTGCACCATATTTAATTTGTTAGTATCACCGATGATATCGAATGTGCAGATTCAAGTACGTACTTCTATCACTCTATCTTTACAAAAAATGAAAACCAATAATATTTAACAATTATATCAACCTGAAATAACCAAAATATGAATTAATACAAAATGCTCCATTTTAAGACGGAGGTATAGAATACCGAATATCGCTGCCAGTGCTGAGAAAATAGTTGTTCAAATTGAATTAAAGTAAATACTACATTTTAGTGTTCTCGTAAAACTTGAACAATGTGGAGAAACTTTCCAAGAACATTAAAAGGAGATGAAATTCACTGGCTTTATTCCCGCGGTACGTATTTCTTGTTCTAATGATTTCTTGTCTAAATAAACCATAGCTTCTGCCCGCGACATCGTCCTCGTACATTTAGATTATCGTTAACCTCTAACTTTTATATTTTCCGGGAAGACAAGTATCCTATGTGTTAATCCAGGGTACGAGCTATCTTCATTTCAAATTTCATTCAAATCCGTTTAGCCGTTGCATTATTTTAGACAGGCAGTTGGCACCGATACGTCTAAATCTTTGTTCACTGCACGAAATGAAGTTAGTAGGATATTTAAGCAATACAAGTTTTTGCCAACAACTTCATCTGCGTAGGAATCGTTTATCGTTAATTACTTTTGGGAATTAATCCATTTTCCGGAAAAAAAATATCTTATGTCCACCTCCAGGCATAAACTGCCTCTATACCAAACTTTAACGTAGAACTGAACAGGCGGGAACCATACATACAAAAAAACACACTTTCCCATTATTTTTTTTAGTAAGAATCGTTTTTCAACAGATTTTTTGTTAATTAGGATTGATGAAATCAAATTAATTACTAGGTTTGTTTAGAAGTCGATAAAATAACCGAAAACCGATAATTTAACGACGCGTTAGCCTAGTCGATGGTGACCCTGCCTACGAAACTAGCGGTCCGGGATCGATTCCCGGTATGGGCAAATATTGAGAGAGAATAATTTCTCAGCCTTGGATCGTTTCTAAATATTAATGTATTTATATCGTTATCTAGTACAGTCGTTCATAAATATGTGTACACTTTAGTACCTTGTCTATTTAATGTCATGTTTAAACTGCCATGTATGAATTGTCACAAGGATTAAAGTGTACACATATTTTATGAACTCGACTGTACCCATAGTACAAGCCTAGAGCTTAGTTTGGGACTAGGTCAATTTGTGTGAGATTGTCCTTGATATTTATAATTATTCCTATTTATTATAAATATTATAATATATTTTAGCGTTTGTAACCTACATTCTTCCATGATAGTCATATTCATTTGGAGCTTTAAGTTTTTCGTCTTGAGTCAGTAAGTAGAAGTTTAGACGACGACGACGGCTAAATAGCCGCAAACTGTTTGCCTAACGGGACCGCCGCCTAAAGTTGTGGTTATTACAGGATATTTAAAACTTTTATTTGGAAAGGGCAGATGATTAGAACAACGTTGTTGGTGGAAAAAACATAACACTACAAATATGAATGGAGCTTAATATTTGTATAAGCTTGCTGACAGGAATATGGTGATCGTAATAAATTTAGTTCCATTCACAGCCTGCTGTCAATATCTAGGATTTTTAAAGGACTGTTCGTCATTACATTAAGACTTTAGGACAAGAAGTAGTTTATATTCTGACTCGGATAGATAATATCAAATGGTAGTAAATGGTATAAAAGAGCGTCGGTGGCCAAGTGGCTTAGGGGGTTGACTCGTGATCGTAAGGTACCGAGGTCAAACCCCCGCGGTCACCATGTACCAACGAGCTTTTATAACTTAAGTGCATAATCCGATGCTCTTACGGTGAAGGAAAAACATCGTGAGGAAACCTGCACATTCGAACAGCTGAGTGTGTAAGACGGTAAATGCACAAAAGATCCTAAAGGGTCGAAGTGTATCCGAGAGGCGACATCTGTAAGATAATATAAGATAAGAAATGGTTTAATGCATTACAATAATGTTCCGATCTTGTTTCAAATTTTTTTGTAGTAGGGTTTTAGGTTTTTTAACTTTTTATTTTGATAGAAAATGGGGATTAACCATAAAATGTACGAGTACAAGCAGCTCCTTACCAACATGTCCCCACCTTCTTCCAAAAAATGATAACCCTACCGGATCCTTGTTGCAGGATCCGGCAACTCCTCGCTGGAGTCAGCGTTCTGCGGCATGCTGGAGCTGCCCTCCTGGTACCTGTGCGAGCTGAGCAGCCTGCTGTTCTTCATCCTGCCCGCCTTCATCATCCTGGGGCTCTACGTGAGGATGGGGTTACGCATCAGGTACGTCATGGGGTACGTATGGGTCTACCGTTTTCATAATTTTGGCCTATTTATATAATTTTATTATGATTTTTCATTAATTCAACCGCAATGATCGTGTTAGAAACTAAAATCGACGCCTGAAGATTATGACGCACGTCTATACGTATAGACTTTAAATGCATGATTTTTGGCTGAGACCAAATTTTGCACACCATTTTCACTCACATCATGGATGGTTCTTTTTATGACAATATTGTTATTTCAGTTGTTGTTGTTATTGAAAAGGGAGCATTTTGAGGTTATAAAAGTGTTTACTAAATATGACAACTCAATTGGTATGGACTTTATATACCTATATTTATGAGTATCAATATGACGCACTTGTTCTTAACGAATCCTGAGAGACCCCATTTGTCCAAACATATTTGATTAAAAATATCTTCAATAATACGAAACTTAAGAATAGGCTACCTATTTGACAAAAAACATGCTGTAATTTGATTCTGGTTTTTATAAAGGTATAATTCCAGTCTCGGCGACCACGACCGGCGACCGCGACCAGCAACGGCGACAATGTCGCGCGACCCACTGTTTAGTATTCAATTAGATAGGCCGCTAAGTCCGCACCGAGTCGCTAGGTTTGGTCACCGGTCTATACAAATTCATTTCAATACAGACAATCTCTAGATAAGGCTAGGTTAGGTTACATGGTTTACCCTTATGTTTCACCGACACTCATTTCATACACCGTATCACTTCGCAGTATTTTCGTTTGATAGAAAGCTATTTTCTACTGAACCCGTGTTGATTTCAGGTTATTTTAAGACCAAGTCTAACCTAACCTAACCTACGTGACTCGTATATGTATAAGATAACCTGAAATCGACACGGGTTCGTGGTCGTGTGTCGATGAAACGTGGGGACACCTAGCAGGTTACATACAAAGTAACAGTTTCTTAAAAACAAACGATGATAATTATGACCTAAAAGTCTAAAATATGAAAAGCCGAAACATAGGTAACCCACCTTTATTTCAGTGAAATATGTTTGCCAAATGTATTGTTTCCCAACCGTTTCATTTGCCAACCCGCTTTGTTTTCTGTAACCGTAAATATTTCAGGATTTATAAGAACTTACCTAACCTAGGGTTCTACACGATGGTACTGAAATAAATCCTGAAATATTTATATAAAATTGAGTTGGCAAATAAATTTGGGAAACGATACATTTGGCAAACATATTTTTGCCAAACGGCAGGCTCCGCCTAAAATAGATTATTACTAAAAATAATTAAGTATGACTCACAATATAGACATAGTTAATTATACGAGTAAATCCGCCGAAAACCTCTGTTCAGGCTAATCCCGGGCCTCCAATTGGTCTTCCCGAGGCTCTTCAACATCAAAGGATTGTTGGGTTTCCTCAAGGGCTGGCTTGAGTGACACTGATCTCTCATGCGAAGTAGGCGCTTAACGTTGAGTTGGAATACCTACACACCTTAAAATTAATGACGCGTTTATTAGGTCAGTGTCCGAAAGCGTAGCCCGCATACAGTGTTTATGATGAAATAACAAAAAGCAAGCTTTAAAAAAAAACAATTGCTATTTGGAGGATGCTATCCATGTAATGTTAGTTATTATGACATGTATATTCTGCTAATTTCAAACTTAGAAAAATAATTAAAAATAATGTGAGTTTAGTAACAAATACGAGGAGACGCTTGCGGAGAATTTATGGTCTTAGTAATCTAGATCTTATTTCAAGCCACGCAAAGACGATGATGCTTTGGCAGTGAACATGAATGGAATTTTTAAATCGCACTTCTTAACAAAATATGAAAATACCGTAAAACAGATCACCAAAAGTGAAACTAAAATTTAAATCGGCCAAAAAATACGGATGTATGTATGCAAACTATTTATTGCACTTAAACAATTAGGTACAAAAGATTTCTTATCACTATAGATAATGTACATGGGCGAACTTATCTCATATTGCATTTTAAACTGCTAATTAGACAGAGAAATTAGATACGCCGTGTGACGTCATGTAGCACGTCGGCCATATAAAGTCCATGTTAAATTCTGTTTTGCTACAAAGAGATCTTAGTTGGTTTATATCTTTGTTATTTTTATAGCTATTCAAAAACTGATTTCTCTTAACTGTTTGTTACATGAATCGGCTTTTATTGAGGCTGTGTAAGAAAGTCATGAATATTCTATATGGTCGGCATTCTCCCTCGCTTCGCTGTATATGTGGGCTGGGGTGTTATCCTCTTAAAAATGGCGGTCGGTCGAACGAACGAGCGAAAGCGCAGCGGCGAGTTTAAGTAGTCCCGTTCGAGCGAACAAAACACATTTTAGCGCGTGCACTCTCAATTAGGCAGCCTTATACGTTCGAGAAGCCATGCTGCTAAATTGAATACACGCGCTAAAGTGTGTTTTGTTCGCTCTGACAGGACTAACTAAACTCACCGATTGGACAATCACTCGTTCGTCCGTCCGTCCGTCAGTCGTTATTGAGAGAATCACACCCCTGGCCTTTAAGCCTATTCTCCGATGATAAACGATTCCTGTCCGTAACAACCATATCTCTATTAGTTTGTTGCAGACTAATGTGGATCGATCTAACTAACTCATCACTTAATTTGTCTAATGAAGATGAAGCTCTCTCTGTAGTGGTACTATCTATCGACGTCGTTGAAATAGGTGACTATTTCATCAAACCAGTTTATCTTGACCTAGCAACTCTTTAGATGGCAAATGTCTATGGGTATCACATAACATCCTACTTTACACTTATAGGGGTTTAGACTAGCGTTTTTTCTCGCGTATAGGCTCGTAAGACGCGTAAATTTGCCATACGCGTATCTGGTACGAGCGTAGGCGTGCTATGTAAGGCCGTTGACGCGCGCGCGAGCCACGAAAACCTAACATACTAATTCAAGCGAAAATGGTGGAATGAGCGTGTATACGCGCGTTCGGATTAATGAAGCGCGAAGAGCGCGCGTGTAAGCGCGCATATCAAAACGAGCGTAAAACGCTAGTCTGAAACCGCCCTTAGTCCACAGGGTTCGCAACACTTTTGCAGGCTTAAGATAACAGTCTTAAGATTGTAGCCTTGAGTATGTCAATGTGTTTGGGTCTCAGATTCCATTTGCCACTAGGTGGCCCACGGCCCGTGTGCTTGTGGGTCTACTTCTACATGCCACAAAACAAAATAAAAAAGACCATATTGAATGATACAATAAAAAAAATACCGGAATGTGTCAAGATCAAGACACTACACTCTGTTTCATCTAAGATGATTCCTGTGGCAGCTTTACATAAATAATACTTTGGTACACACCTAGCGACGCCGTTCCGGGACTTAAAAAAAATAATCGCCTACTTTTAAGTACCTCGCATGTGAGTATAGAAAGTGATCGAAATTACAAAATACGGCTGTCACAGGAATCATCCTAGATGAAACAGATTATAGTGCAGAGTGGACGCGTTCAATTATTTGTTTTAGTCTACTTTACACAAAGAGTTTGTGTGAACGATTACCTGAGCAGCGCCTCCCTCTAAAGATGCCCGCAAATAGTGAAACTTTTATATGCTGCTGATAGACTGATTAGAATGGATAAGAGACACAAAAGTATCGCGGAACTCGAGCCAATTACCGAATTTTCCATTGTATTTAGGTATTTGTATGGTGGATAACTTATTTCCCTGGTTTGTCACCTGATCATCACCGTTCTCGCTGGCCGAGGAGAAGGAAGTCTCGGAAGAACGACTAGTACGTTTCATAGACCTTTTAAACATGTTAAATAACTCTTGGCCCCTAGCCATAACAGAAAAATATTGAGACTCAAAATCTGACCTTTGTAACGCTTGACTCTGAGTGTCCGCCTCCGTCATAGCCAGACACTCAATTTTAGCCTGGACTTCCCCAAATTCCGTATACATCGCTTCAATGCCGGCCGTCCGCAGCTTTATTTCGAATGCTTGAACTTCACTGCAAGTTGTAATATTTTTAAAGGTATCAACAAATTGTGGCGAACTTGGTTAAACGAAATTTACACGTTCCTTGTTTATGCAATAGATCCTTCATTGCCGACATAAAGAAAACTCAACATAAAACTATGAATTAGATATACACCCAATAAAGTAGCTATTGCACAAAATATTAATTGCTTTTAAAATTATACCTATACAAATTGATTTATATGTTTAAATAATTAAATTACACTAGCATAGACTCATATATCAATTACCTTGTTATAATTCGCACCAGTCGAACTAAACAAACAAACAAAAAACCATGATATAAACATAATTATTAGGCCTTAAGTACCCGAAACCGACGTGCGTGCATGACTCGATGTATGAATGTGGAAGAAGCGAATGGGATTTGTCAGGATCGTAGCAGGTGGAAAGAAGTGATCTCTGCCTACCCCTCTGGGAAACAGGCGTGATTTAATATATGTATGTATTAGGTCTTAAATATCAGGTAGATACTTCTAAGTACTTCTAGCCTGCGTTACGTAACTTGTTTACGCTACCTGCACGCGACGTGGCTAACGGTAACGATTAAGTTACGACGGTTTTAATATCGGAATATTGAAGAAATGTTTGATTCTTTAATGCGGTTTATTGTTGATTTTAAATAAGGGAGGATCTAAACTACACGGCTGTATAAATTAATTCGGTAAAACCTATAACCATGGGGCAGAAAATGAGATTAAAGGGCAAACTTAATGGATCGGACTTATCTTGTAGACAAAACTTATAAAACAGTCATCTGGTTCATGTTAATAACGCTGCACTGATTCTTGCCATCCATAAAGTTATCTTAATGATTAAAGTAGAGGATCCCGAGGGCTTATTGCCTAACGCACTCGCAATCGCAATCGTTTTCATTTTGACAGTGCGAAGGCGAGTCTGCATACAAAATGTAAACAATTGTTCCACTTTGAAGCCGATTGCGATTGCGAGTGCGTTAGGCAATAGCGATGCCGGTTTGGCATCGATCTTCAGGCGCTTCCGGTTCGTAAGGCCAATTTTGAATAAATAGATGACTTCAAAATCAATCAGTTTAATCGTGAATAAGGTTTACAAATTACATTTATCAGTAAACGTTGATATGGGGTGACTTGCGCACTCGTGTCTAAGTCCGTAGGCCATCTGTCTCGTCTCCGCGGCCCGCCGCGGCGATGCTGGGGTGGGGGCTCCTCAGGAGCCTCGAACGATCGGTGACTTCAAGGGTTTCCACCGCGAGCAACCCTTTTGAAGGCATCGTATGCTAAACAGAGTCCGTACGGGGTCCGGTCTGCTAGCAGTGGAAACCCTGCTTAAGATAGCAATTTTCAGGCTTGAGGTTTACTTTGACTGACCTTTTATCTATAAATCTATTCAATTTTATTATTATTCTTTATATAGACATCTTCTCCTCTTAATTTCGTCATTTCGTCTCCTTGGATTCGTCTTATCCGCTCTTCACGTTAGCGGATCATTGGCCAACGTAAGGACGCATTTACACCTTAGAGTGAGCAACATATTCTTACATCTCACTCTTACGTATTTCTCCATCCCTTACGCTGGCCCATGATCCGCCAAAGTGTAGAGGGGCCATTGGCGGCGCGATCGTTAGGTACTGCATGGCAACTTTTTTTAGGGTTCCGTACCTCAAAAGGGAAAATGGGACTCTTATATTATTTATTTTCTTTTGGAAACTTTGCCAAGACATTATGCTGAGTGGCGCCCGCATTATGCGGTTATGCGGTATGGTTTAAAGTACAACACAATAAAAATCGAGTTATTGGTATTTAAAGGCAGAAACTGACCCCCTGCGTCAGTACCTCCGGTTTTTTTGAATGATCCGTACTGCAAAGTCAAGCAGTTTAAATATCTAGGGCACATTGTGACTGAAGACTTTAAAGACGATTGTGACATAGAAAGAGAGCGCAGGGCGCTGTCGGTAAGATGAAACATGCTGGCTCGTAGATTTGCTGGTTGTACACTTGCAGTCAAGGTTATACTTTTTAAGGCATATTGCCAAACTTTTTACACCAGCAGTCTATGGGCTAGTTATACTCAAAAATCAAACGGCACCTTGCGAATACTCTACAATAATGTATTCAGGGCCTTGTTCAGGATTCCTCCTCGCTGCAGCGCTTCTGGCATGTTCGCCGATGCGCACACGGACGACTTTTTTGCACTCATGCGTAAAAACGCATTCGTCAATACGCAGATGGGGGGGAGCCCGAACAGTCTCCTAAAGGTTGTAGCGGGCAGGTTGGACAGCGCGTTGCTGGAGAGGTTCACGGTGCTGCACGCCACGCGACCAGCCTAGTGACCCAAACCAAGAGCTTGTACCAGGCTGCCTACCTAACTTTTATTTTTATTTTTATTTTTACTTTTTGCTTTTTTCATAAAAATCACACTAACATAGCTACTTAAGTTCTGTTTGTCTACTAACCAACTATGGATCAAAGTTTTCTGAAAATAAAGATATTTTATTTTATTTATTTATTTTATTATAATCGTGTTTTGACCCAATCTTTTTCGTAACCTTCTCTTCCAATATTTTTCGTTTCATCATCATCATGTCAGCCGAAAAACGTCCACTGCTGGACATAGGCCTCCCCCAAGGCTCTCCACTCAGACCGATCTTGTGCTTTTCGCATCCACCGCGTTCCCGCGATCTTTACAAGGTCGTCACTCCATCTTGTTGGAGGCCTACCTACAGCTCGTCTCCCGGTCCGCGGACGCCACTCAAGAACCTTCTGACCCCATCGGCCATCAGTCCTGCGAGCAATGTGCCCCGCCCACTGCCACTTAAGTTTGGCTATTCTTCGGGCTATGTCGGTAACCTTAGTTCTACTGCTGATATCATCATTTCTGATTCTATCACGCAGAGAAAACCCGAGCATAGCCCTCTCCATAGCCCTCTGACTGACTTTGAGCTTCCTTATAAGGCCCATTGTTAGCGCCCACGTCTCAGATCCGTAAGTCATCACTGGCAACACACACTGGTCAAAGACTTTTGACTTCAGACACTGCGGTAATTTGGACGAAAAGGTGCTACGAAGCTTCCCGATCGCTGCCCATCCGAGTCGGATTGGACGAGTGACCTATTTCTCAATACTGACCTAATTCTCAGCCATGACTACGATATCGTCAGCGAATCGAAGGTGAGTGATGTACTCGCCATTTATGTTGATGCCTCGTCCTTTCCAGTCCAGAACCTTAAAAGCATCCTCCAATGCAGCGGTGAACAGCTTCGGAGAGATCACATCTCCTTGTCTGACTCCCCGCTGCAGAGGGAATAGGCTTCGTGCTCTGGTCCTGTAGTCGGACGGACATAGTGGCGTTTTCGTACAAACACTTTAACACTTCGATATATCGGTAGTCAACTTGGCACCGCTGGAGAGACTGTAGTACAGCCCAGATCTCGATCGAATCGAAGGCTTTCTCGTAGTCCACAAATGCAAGGCAAAGGGGGAGGTTATATATACTCTTCGGTCTTCTGTATAACCTGCCGCAACGCATGTATGTGGTCTACGGAACAATAGCCATTTCGGAAACCGGCTTGTTCGGGAGGCTGATAATCGTCAAACCTGCGCGCGAGACGATTTGTGATGACCCTCGAAAACCGCTTGTAAACATGGCTCAGAAGTGAGATGGGTCTATAGTTCTTCAACAAAGTTCGTTTCATATCGTAAAAATATTGTATTTTTCTATGCCCTTAAATTTGAACTCAGTCATTAGGTTTCTGTATAAAGGTCAAAAAAGTCATGAGATCGAGAACGAAAACGTTTTTTTTCTAATTTAATGATCACAAAAAATCTAAGAAACTTTGGAAGAAGTTTCGAGATGAAAATTAATAGGAGTCTGTCTAAAGTTGAGATTGAATCTGCAAATCGAAACGATTTATGTGATCGACGGCTTCCAAGTAATCATTAATATTAAATTAAATTGTACCGTTAATTTCTGTTATTAATTAACATTATTGAATTAGTCGAAAAACACTTATGAAATAATGTTTAAATTTTGTACTTTGGTGATCAATCGTTGATTCCTTTATGGCGTTATTTTGTAACTTTAATTATGCTTTTATGGCCCCGCGAAAGTTAATTACTTTTGCTACAAGGTCATTACTTCCGTTGTTTTGCAATTTAACTTTACTTTAAGTAATTATATTATATTTATGAATAGCAAATCGCTTCATAAAAATCCCACTACGAGTATACCCGCAAATTAGTTAATGTTGTTGTTAATGATGTACGCTTAAGTCTGTTTGAAGCTAGTAATTAATTGCCACCGCACTCTAACTCCTACTCGACAACGAATTTGCATCGTTGATTAGGTACTGAGAATTGTTAGTGCTAACACTTTATAGGACGTGAACACTAAATCTAAAGTTAAACACAACAATAAGACCTATTAAATGCTGTTATATTTTTGCCCATTTAATATTATCTTGCCTTTATGCCATCTTTTGGTCGGTTTTCTTTCAGTCATACTTACGTCGTTTTAGACCGAGCGTTTTGAAAATTGAGGATAAAATAATAGTAACATACCGGCCGGGAAGTAAGCCGTTGCGGGACGAGTATGAGTTACTGCAGCTGAGACGCAGTCATGGCTATACGTGTCCGTGTCAAGCAACCGCTTTCCCGGCCGAGGCTTGTATAGTGGGTGACCACAGGCTGAAGAAAGGAGTTAAAAAACTTAATAACCATTAAAACTAAGTGCGTGTAGCATATTATAAGTAAATTAATTATCAATACTTTTAATTTGTGACTTTTTATCCTACTGTTCATTCATAAATTTATTTATGAAATAAAAACATTTTCAAATAACAAATTATAATATTTTGTTGAGTCCCATACACGTCTTTGGATTATTTTGTTGTAGGTTAGATGATCGTTTCTTTAAATATAGCCATATTCGGCTATTTTGGCAGATAAAGTTATTCTTATACTTAATGCAGGCTTTTACTCTGAGGATACTAAAAATACCCGTATACCACAAACCCCAGTGTCCTATAAAAGCAGAGGCCCAAAAAGCTTTTTGCCAGATTAGTGACACGGCCGGGAAATTGAGTTGGGTTAGGACAGTGGTCTGTTACGTCATTATAATATTAATTAGCATGTACTATCGGTGGCCAAAACGTTTGGCCTCTTTACTCTATCGGCGAATATAGGCGATTACTGGGGAGCACGATAGTGTAAAGGGCATACTCGGCTTTGTTCGGATCGCCTGCGACCCGTTTTTATTTTGTCGGTTCTTCGGGCACGTATCAAAGAGCGTCGCCGCGTTGTGTGTTGAGCTGCCCACACTATCGCCGATCATTGATTCCCCGGTGGACAATAAATTAAAAAATAAATTGTATTATATAGTTATTGTATCTACATACTTCGTTTTATTATGATTAACCCTTAATTTGGCAGTGTATGGTATACCATACATACCATAAGGTTCACATTTTTTGTTTGATTTGTGTTTTTATTTTTTTTCTGATTCAAATTAACTTTTTATTTTTGCCAAATTAAGGGTTAATGCTCAAGCACCACAATCTTCTTTTCCTCCATTTATTAAATAATAAAGCAGCAACACAATCGACGTCCATCTTGTACGCTGGCCGTTCGAAAACTACTACAGGGCGATAGTGTGCATGCTTGCATCGTGCAAGCATGCACACTATCGTCGTTCCGATTATAGACGATCAGACCATCAACGATCATCGCCGATAGTATAGAGGGGCCATTAGGGACAGGTTGTATAAAGCCGTTGTAGTGCCATTGTTTGATTTCTTTGTTTTTTTTTTAGGTAAAGATCTAAGTTATAGTGATTTGAAGTAACCTAACCTAAGAAAGCAATTTATTGACAAACCTGGGGCTCTTTGCTCCGTTCTGCTTTTGACATGTTATTGTGTTGTTAATGATATGATAGTTTAAATTATCGTTTATATGTGTTTTTTTCCGGCGCTTCTTCTCTGCAATGATGTTTGTGTTTCATTTCCCGACACGTAATCGTAGAAGATCCCTTATGTGGCCAATAGGGAATATGCAAGTTTTTTTTACAGCTTCAATAAAAGCCGATTCATGTAACAAACAGGTGATGATATCCACTGGATGGTCATATGCAGGTGGTGGGTTGCTGGTTCCAATAAAAACTTAACAACACTTAACACTGACTTTAATCAGGAAACTAAAATTACCAAAAAGGATACACTAGGCAGATTTGCTAAGGCTAGGGTCACGTGACTAAATTCACAAGCGACGCGCGGTTACGCCGACAGATGCTGGCAGACTGGCCTTTGACCAGCGTTTAGAGATAAGTAAAACTAGTACAGGTGAGCGCGTCGTTAACAGGTGAGAAAAATCATTTTTTGAATAGCTATAAAAATAACCAAGATATAAGCCTAAGATTTCTTCCTATCTCTTTCTAGCAAAACAGAATTTTACGTGGAGTTTCTATGGCCGAACTGCACTATGACGTCACCGGTGCACTTCGGATCTCTCTGTCTAATTAGCAGGTTAAAATGCTTGTATCATCCGTATGTCTTGACCGATTTTAATTTTAATTTCACTTTTGGTGATCTCTTTTGCGGTATTTTAATATCCATATATTTAGAATTTTAAACTTTTCCGATAGCCCCCGTCGATTAAAATTGCCATTTCAGCCTAAAACTTGTATCTTAAGCGGCACTGCGCTGTCGTGATATGGGTCCCCCCAATTTATTCGCCCAATTAGGGACAAATTGGTTAAAATATTCGCAAAGTTGGCGGAAATTTTAATGGGAAACAACATCATTCATCATAAAATAAAATGCGCTGTTTTTACCACGTGAAATAACTACTAAAACATTTCGCTTCTTTTTATAATAAAGTCTGTAGATAAATTTACCCTGCATAAGGTGGAAAATAAACAGTATTGATATCAACCTATTGTATAGGTATGGGGTTCTTAAATAAATCCAGGTTTTCAACCCTGGGGGAGGGGGGAATTTTATTGGAGATATAGGGCAATAAGGTATAGACAATTCAGAAACTATAAGGTTAGGGTAGGGTTCATAGGAACCAAAGCTTCGATATTGGGAGATGGAAAAAATAATGCGGGCGGTCGAGTGGCTCTCCATTCATTCCGCCCAGTTCCCGTTGATCCAGCCTCAAGTTACTGGCTCTGCGGCGCTCCCATCCAGCGCTGATCCCATCTTCTTGTTTTCCTACAGAACAATAGTGCGTCCTGAAGGTTAATGCTTTTAAGTGTCTCTGCTGATAGTGCGTCCTCCCCGAATGTGCGATGTCTCAGTGACGAGTACTATCGCGATCGTTAATTTGTGACCCATTTCAAGAAATATAGGCTTGAACTCGTCAATGTCATTAGAGATGCCAAATCATTTGTAACTTATAGGAGACTCAACCTTATTGTTGTAGAATGTCAGAATGACTTTGGACCTAAGGTGGGTCCCAAATTTAAGTTCGTGACTGTACTATCGCGATCGTTAATTTGTGACCCATTTCAAGAAAAATAGGCTTGAAGTCGTCAATGTCATTAGAGATGCCAAATCATTTGTAACTTATAGGAGACTCAACCTTATTGTTGTAGAATGTCAGAATGACTTTGGACCTAAGGTGGGTCCCAAATTTAAGTTCGTGACTGTACTATCGCGATCGTTAATTTGTGACCCATTTCAAGAAAAATAGGCTTGAAGTCGTCAATATCATTAGAGATGCCAAATCATTTGTAACTAATAGGGGACTCAACCTTATTGTTGTAGAATGTCAGAATGACTTTGGACCTAAGGTGGGTCCCAAATTAAAGTTCGTGACTGTACTATCGCGATCGTTAATTTGTGACCCATTTCAAGAAAAATAGGCTTGAAGTCGTCAATGTCATTAGAGATGCCAAATCATTTGTAACTAATAGGGGACTCAACCTTATTGTTGTAGAATGTCAGAATGACTTTGGACCTAAGGTGGGTCCCAAATTTAAGTTCGTGACTGTACTATCGCGATCGTTAATTTGTGACCCATTTCAAGAAAAATAGGCTTGAAGTCGTCAATATCATTAGAGATGCCAAATCATTTGTAACTAATAGGGGACTCAACCTTATTGTTGTAGAATGTCAGAATGACTTTGGACCTAAGGTGGGTCCCAAATTTAAGTTCGTGACTGTACTATCGCGATCGTTAATTTGTGACCCATTTCAAGAAAAATAGGCTTGAAGTCGTCAATGTCATTAGAGATGCCAAATCATTTGTAACTAATAGGGGACTCAACCTTATTGTTGTAGAATGTCAGAATGACTTTGGACCTAAGGTGGGTCCCAAATTAAAGTTCGTGACTGTACATTACACACTCGGCTAGAACGTATTGACTAGTTTCCTCCTTGCCGCAGTGTGGGCATCGAGGATCCTGTTTGACTCCTATTACCGTCAGATGTCTGTTGAGTGGACAGTGTCCACTATCTATACTAAGTAATATTATAAAGAGGTAAAGTTTGTGACGTTGTAGGGGGTAATTTCTGGAACTACTGAACTGATTTTGAAAATTATTTTACCAATAGAAAGCCACGTTATTTGTGAGTGTCATATGCTATACATAAATTAACCCTTAAAAATGTTTATTGCAACGAAGTGGGCACGGGAACAGCTAGTATTTGAAAAATTACATAAAACTGGGATTCAACCCAAGTAGTTTTTTCCAAAAAGAGCATACATCATTTTATGTCGTGGTGCGGTATTTCCCTTTTCCAAACTCGAGGCCGAGAGAGAAGTCCTAAAACCAGATTAACCTAACTCTTCAGGACAAGTTCATTTATCTCAGAGGTCCCCAAACTTTTTTGTCTTATAGAGCACTTGGCATTTGTTACGGTTTTGGGTAGACCCCCTCATTACGTTATCAAGTAAAAACTTGGCAAAAAAAATCGGGATTTTTTGCACGGATAACGTTGGAGGTCTAGCCGGCTAAAAATTGACACAGACTACTATGAAAATAAAAGGGAAAAATATTTTTTACTAACTAAGAAACTACACAAGGAGAAAATTTAAACATAATTTATACCTATAGATAATATTTGTTTATTTATATATTTATAAGGAAGTATTACGTAAGTAAGTAGGTACCTATTATCTGTGCATGAATATGGATTATTCCATTAATGGAAAGCCTAAATTAAAGTCACGACCAGTCACGACCTGCTTAAATGGGATCCAATATCGTGGACCCTCATTTATTTTTTCAGCTCTCATGGATCCCTTGCTGGTCGTCGTGGACACCTGGGGGTCGATATAGACCACTTTGGGGATCACTGATTTATCTTCTATACATAGTATAAAATGTTTTCGCTTCCGCTGTCTGTTCGCTTAGATCTTTTATACTTCAACGGATTTTAATGCAGTTTTCAGCAACAGAAAGAGTGATTCAAGAGGAAGGTTTATATGTATAATAAATTCTGGGTTATGTACGGGTGTTACAGAAAACTTACATAAACCAAAGCGAAGCGAGGGCGGGTCGCTAGTTTAAGTATATAATCCACAAAAGAAAATGTATATTTGGGGTTCCCTTCATCTTGCATAATATCGATTGTCCGAAATGTACTTCGCATAACAGTTATTGCAGAAACATTTTTAGCCGAATGATACTTTAGCGTAATAGTATACCAAGCATCACTGCCATAACGCATAACATTCATTTGGCAGAATTTTAAATAACAGAATACTAATATCACCGACTTTAATTTCGCAGAATTTTATGTGGCAGAATATACGTTCCATCGAATTTACTGTCGCATAATTGTACCATAGCATAATATTAGTAACGCACTGCTTCTAGTAAAGTAGGTTAGCATACGTTAGAACTGCGACGTTAACAGAAACTAAACTGTGTCAGAAAAGTAGGTTAGGTTAGGTTAGAACTGCGACCCTAACATAAACGAAACTGTTTCACAAATGTAGGTTAGGTTAGGTTAGAATTTCAACCCCAACAAAAACGAAACTGTGCCAGAAAAGTAGGTTAGGTTAGGTTAGAACTGCGGCCCTAACAGAAACGAAACTGTGTCACAAATAGAGGTTAGGTTACGTTAGAATTTAAACCCCAACAAAAACTAAACTGTGCCAGAAAAGTAGGTTAGGTTAGAACATAACATTAGGATATAACAATGGAAAACGGTTGAGTACAAAATCCAATCCCGTCCATCCAAGTGCGTCAAAGTATTAAATTCGACATTTCGGATGTGCCATCTCTTACTCAACATTGGTGACCAAATCGAGAGAAAGGGATGTAATTCAAAACACAGGCGCATACAGTGTAATAAAATTAACAGTTTGCCTCTAGCTTCTGTTGAAGTATTGGATTATTGGATCCTTAATAGGTAGATAATTAAGACCAGTTTAAGTGCAATAAAGCTTCAGCAACGAGGGAAAGAAAATAACTCAGTTTATTCGGAATCGCCCCTAAATAACCAGCGGGCCTAGTATGGCTGCGTCTATATCGCGCGTCAAATGTGGATGAAGCATCCGTCACTCTCGTACTTATTTACGTGTCAGAAGGTGACGGATGCCTTATCCAAACTTTGTCACGCGATAAACGCACCCATATTAGGGCCCCAGGTTTCATTAATTCACACCGCACAGTCATTTCATCAGTGAGTTACCGCGTAGAATAGACCCCAGATGGCCCTTGTGCTTATTTTACTGTTTTTTTAACACGTATCTCATGTATAAAGCTACACATAAAGGGCATTGGGTAAATTTGTTTGAAGAATATTGTCATATTTTTTTTCAGCGGCCACGGATGATTTTTACATAGTTATTTAGAGGACCTCTAAATACACATAGATATATATAATTTATGAAAGTAAATAATATCGGAGCGGAGATTTTAAAGATTTAAGTATACAGTTTTTAGTACAAAAGTACGCCCAAGTATGAATATTTAAATATCTCGGCTCCGATGCACTTTAGAGTATTACATTACATAACAAAATATGTTTATTTTTAATAATTCTATCATAATTTACCACTTTTATGAATGGCCGCTCACCTTGAAAATGTATAAATTTTACAAATGACAACACTTTTACCCAAACTCCTTTAAGACTTTTTGAATGATACGTTTTCGGTCTACCATTTCCAGGTAATTGGCAGCCAAAGCTAGTTGGGTGCCAATTTTGGTCAAGCCTCCACCCTTTCATTATTCAAGGCTACTATTGTCTAGAATTCATTGACCAACCACATTATCGAGACTCCCAGGCCCATAGGAACTATTTGAAGTTGTAGATCAAAATGCTCTGGTTCACCCAATTATCCTTAAACCGGCTTATTCAGATTTCCAATTATTCCGTGATCAAGTATTTGAGTAGTAAGCCCGGATAGAGTCTAATTAGTGTAACCTGAAATGTATATGAGCCCAATACATTAAAAGTTGATTGATAATCGACTTTATTTGTTTGATTTTGTAACAACCAGTCACGTGTGTCTTTTGCACAGTTACTTAAGTTAACATTAGTATAGTTAAGTCTAAAGTACACGTATTTATAGATGGTGGAGGTTTTTAATTTTTAATTAACATCAATGTGTTTACCCGCTTTTCACAAATAAAATATTCATTTCATTTTGGGTCCCGGCAACGTCGTAGGTAGACCAAGGCAATCGTGGAGCAATGATTTAGATGCATTTGCATTCCAAAAACTTCCCTAGTTTATTTTGATATTTTACAAATCAAAATAATATAGGCGGATCTATAATAGAATCCCTAATCGTAATTTCTCCTAATGCATCGTTTCTCCTAAAGCCATTTCCGTCTGAATTTTAAAACTTTTCTAACCTAATCTAACAGCAGGTAGAATTTGAAAAACTTAATAAGTCGTCTGACTCAGCTGAAAACCAGATTAGAGCAAACAATAATTAGACAAACGATGAGTTATTTATTTATTTATTTATTTATTTATTTATTTATTAGGGCCTTCAACAATAAGTACACTGTTACATAAATATTATACATGCACACTTACAAGTTAAGCGCCTTATTAATTACAGAAGGTCACAGCATGCACAGAAATAAAAGTAAAATGCACGTATTTAAATTAATCTTAGTTTGCTAATTAAATGCTATGGCGTAGAACTACTTAATATTAAGCAGTTCTTTTTTTATTTTTGGAAAGGAAGTTGCACTAAGATCAACCTCATTTTGGTGTTGCTTGTAAATGTTATACATGCGTGTCAGTGGGCAATGTCTCTTGAGATTGGTGCGACAATTTGGCAGACAAAATAACCTAATATTACATGGCCTTGGTATCTTTGATGGAATGTAGAAATTGATTTTTTGTAGCAACTCCGGACAGTTGAAACTACCTGTCACTATCCTTTTGAGAAACACCAGGTCAAACATGCGCCTTCTATCAGATAATGCACCTATTTTAAAGTACTTCAGGCGCGCATTATACGATTTAAGCCTCTTGGAGTTATTAGTGCTGTAAGTTAAATGAGAGACAAATTTTTTTTGTATCCTTTCTATCCTATCAATGTGAATGTTATAACATGGTGACCAGACTACGCTACAATACTCCAAAATACTTCTAACCAGCGCATTGTACATTTTTAAGTTTAATAGCAGGCTTCTTAAAATTTTTACTTTCCCTAATTACAAAGCCCAATAATCTCGACGCCCTCAGAATTATCTCGTCAACATGATCAGAAAATTTAAGCTTGCAGTCAAACTTGACGCCAAGATCACGTATACTCGGAACTTCCTCAAGGACCTCATCGTTTAACCTGTACTTGGTTTGAATTATATTTTTATTCCTTGTAAATTTAATGTGTTTGCATTTTTCTACATTTAAAGACATGGCATTCTTTGAGCACCAGTCAGACAATCTGTCTAGATCACTCTGAAATGCCATGAAATCCGATGCATCCCTGATCTCTGCTGTAGCTTTAAGGTCATCTGCAAAAAGATATATTCTAGAGTGATGAAAACATTGGTTAATATCATTAATGAACATTATAAAGAGGTGGGGGCCAAGATGAGATCCTTGGGGAATTCCAGACGTTGCTTTGTAGGGCTTTGAGGAGAAACCGTTGACCACAACTTTGAGATTTCGGTCACAAAGATACGATTCAAACCATCCGAGCAAAGGTTGAGAAATGCCCTGCATCTGAAGTTTTTTTATTAGAATCTCATGGTCAACCTTGTCGAACGCCTTGCTAAAGTCGGTGTAAACCGCATCGATTTGTGTGCGCTTGGCAACTGCCTCGACAAGATCCTCCATGTAGGTAACGAGATTTGTTGCGGTTGACCGGTTTTTGACGAAACCATGTTGGCTACTCAATAGCACCTGTGAAGCGTGCCACGAAATAACTGGACAGATTAACGATTCAAAAACCTTGCCTCTGAATTATCTCGTCAACATGATCAGAAAATTTAAGCTTGCATTAATTAATTTAATTTAATTTTTTATTACTCTGGTAGGCAAGATGGCAATAGGCCTGTAGTTATTTATTAGCGATCGATCACCATTCTTAAATACTGGAACAATTTTAGTGTCTTTCCATACAGATGGAAATATACCACATTGCAGAGATTTATTAAAAATGTACGCAATAGGGGCCGACAGTTTGTCTGCTGTTTTTGTCAAAAAAACGGCAGGAACATTATCGGTTCCAGCGCCTTTACTGACATCTAATCGTTTTAAAGCCCTTTTTACTTGACTTTCTGAAAAGACAATGTGGTTAAGGTTGTTATTATTAGCACTGTCCTGAAACTGAAAAAGACTGTTATTTCCAGAGGAACCTTGTCGGTAGCTGTTGAAAACGCTTGAAAAATGAGCAGCAAACAGATCACAAATAACCTCACTATTGTCAGAAGTGTTAACACCGTTCGACATTCTATCTGGATAACTACTGGCACCTCCTCTTTTCATTTTCAGGTAGCTCCAAAAGTATTTTGGATTAGATGCTATTTTTAATTCTATGGAAGTTATATAAAAATTGAAACAAATTAATGCCATTTTGTCGCACCTATTTTTAAGTAGTTTAAAAGACAATTCGTCCAGTGGATTACTATATTTTCTAAATTTTAATCGAATCTTGTTTTTTTCTTTTAACATTTTTATTAATTGCCTAGAAAACCAGTGGGGGTAGTGAAACTTTTTAATTTTAGTTATTGGGACACATTCTCGAATGATACGACGAATCTCTGAATAAAAAACATCAACAACTAAGCCAACAGATTCCAAAGGCTCAAATATTTTTTGCCAGTTAATAACATCAAGTTTCCTATTAATAGCAGCGTAGTCTGCCCTGAAGAAATTATAATTCTCCCTTGGACATGTGTTTAAGGTTTTTACTTGGTTTGATTTCAAAATTTCTATATAAAGTGCCGGGTGATACTCATCTATTTTGGACACAATGTCGGTTGGTGAACTTATATTTATACATGGCAGACTAGTCAGTACAATGTCGAGAATTTTCGTGTTACAATTATGTATGTGATTTACCTGCTTCAAGTCATTAAGTGTGACAAAGTCCCAGAAGGTGCATTCAATATTATTGTTTATGTGCAAGGGGGCTAAAATTACATTACCGTCATCGTTAATCCAATCAATAGAGCTAATATTAAAATCCCCGATTATAATGCACTTATTTGATTCTCCCAGTACATTACTTACATTTTCTGTAAAATGATTCAATATGGCAACATTAATTGGTGGTGGCAGATACACCGCACAAAGACAAAATTCCTTAACTGAATCATTTATTGACATAGAAACGTTTATCCAGAGGTCCTCACAAGAGCTTTCCTTGTTGTACAACCTACGCGACTTAATTTTCTTGGAGACCGCGATTAGGACTCCTCCGCCCTCTTTTTTAGTGTTAAAACAAGTGACCGTTCGATTTCGCCTGTACACATCGTACCGCTCGTTAAAGATCTCGGAGTCATGGACACTACTGTTAAGCCAGGTTTCTGTAAATACGAAGATATCATAGTTATAACATGCAACTCTACAGTACACATCCTTCAATTTCGTTTTTAACCCTCTAACGTTTTGGCAGTATATATTAAACTTATTGAATGTTATAATTTGTAAATATGACTAAGACATGGGTTAAATCTACTTTAAACTTAATTACTCGTAAACGTTACTCTAATCTATCTAATGTTTCAAGGTCCTTTATGTACTTGTATTCGCTACCCTCTGTTTTTCTCATGAATATTTTTCCGTTACGAATCCAGACGAATTGGTATCTTTTTAACCGACTTCAAAAAAGGAGGAGGTTATACGTTCCACTGTATGTATTTTTTTTTTTTTATGTATGTTCACCGATTACTCCGTCAATTGTTGACCGATTTCAAAATTTTTTTTTTGGTTTGATAGAGTATACTTCCGAGGTGGTCCCATTGTCACCAAATCTGTATCTGATGAGGGGATCAGTGAGGAATTGAGGGAACTCCTCAAATATTGTAGGCAAACATATAGCGATTTTAGTATTTTTAGTAACAAGTCTAGCATTTGCATTCAGAAAGTATCATTTGATGTAGTGGAACTGATGATGAAGACCACAGATGGCCACCGGAACTCCTCAATGGTACCGATTTCAAGGGTGGCGATAAGATATCTCGATTAAGATAGTTGAGCGACTACCTACAACGAATAATATTTACTTGTTGAAATATGACTATGACTTTCCCGCGGCGTTGCTTACGGCGCGCTTGATATACCTAAGTTAAAGTTTCATTTCAACGAAGAAGTGGGACTACGTAACAGCGTATTATGATCACTAAAAAGTATAAAATAAAATAAATGTTTTAAAAAACAAAAAACCGCCTTCAAAAACGCAAAAAATAACTTCTTTAAAATTGTAGGCACCTAATAGGTTAGTCCAACTGAAGTCGGCGACCACAACATTTTCAACAAAAAGCCGACATCAGTTGGACTAACCTATTAGGTGCCTACAATTTTAAAGAAGTTATTTTTTGCGTTTTTGAAGGCGGTTTTTTGTTTTTTAAAACATTTATTTTATTTTATTTCCTTAGCCTTAATTCTCGCGGCGGCATGAAGCGCTTTATTCCCGGGAGAAAGGTGCTCCGCAATGTACACATTCTGCTTTGGGCCACCAATTCCAAGAGTGTGACTGTTCAGTTTGTTGTCTGGATTATTTTTGTTGAATTTTATAGAGGCCGCTAAGAACTCATCGCGCGCTCTAGGGCTGTTAAATTGAACTACGAGTATGATCGATTTCGCTCGAGTGCTACTAGGGTTTAGCTTAGCGATTCGTGTAACATTATGTATATTACTCTCTGTGATGGCACTTGATATAACTCTGCCTATGTTCGATACAGTGGATACCAAGTTCTCACCCTTATGTTCCGGTAAGCACTGGATCTCTATATTACAAGAGCGTGAATGTTGTTCTATTTGGTTAACTCTCACATTTAACTCTTTTACTGTGGCCTTGAGCTGCAAATTTTCTTTTTGTAATTCGTTGACCGTGTTGAACTTTGTTTTCAATTCCGTTCTCATTTCTTCATATTGATCATTCAAGAACTTCATCGACTCGTTCACTCTAGTAATTTCATCTTTGATTGACTTAAGCTGCTTGTTCACAATATTCGCCATTGTATCATTTAGATGCTTAAGCAGGCCCATGATTTCATTTTTTACGATGTCTCGTACTGCATTAGCTGTCACGGGGCTATTGTCCTTATTTTCCACAGAAGGTGAGGCAGCGGGCGTGCGTTTACGGTGCGTGATGTTAGCTTCCTCATTGTTTTTAGACCCCGTGTTACTGGCTCGTATCGGAGTACTGTCGGCATTAGAGGTTTTCGGTTTGCAGGCAGGACACCTCCAAGAAGATCCCGCTGGTTTTGATATGTCGAGACACCCAGCGACACAGGCGGCGTGGTAGTACGTTTGGCATGCCGAACAAATCACAGTATCTGAGTTGTGTTTAATAGGTTGTTTACATCCGCCACATTTTTTATCCGAGTAGGGAGACATGTTGGAAATGAGTTTATATTATTTACGCACAGTAATAAATGCTCAAGGAATGTTTGCGAACTGCACGCGCACTCTAGATAAAGCTCCGTCTAGTATCACCCAACGCTGCGAAACGTCTCGGCAAAAAGGTCGCAAGCGCCATGTAAATCGTGGCGCTTATGGGTTTAGGTCAAAACGGTATGAAATTAAGAGTTTTGCCGGTAGATCGGTAGATTGTTAATATTATTGAAATTGTTCATCAGAATTACGTCTATATATAGAAATAAAATCCACTTAGCTGTTCACTATCACTTTCACAGTAACACATAGTACATATTTATCGAAATTAACTGAGTTTGATTCACTTTTTCCCAATATTATAAATTAAAAGTGTGGAGCAAACAAACGTTGATGTTACTCGTAACGCGGGTCGTGCGGGTATTGTATAGTTAGGACAATTATTACTAGGGATTCCGAGAGACATCCAATATAGGGACATGTTTGTTGCTTTAACGCTATATTACAGTTTTTTATTCTTGGTGAAAAGTGCAAGAACGATATTGAAGTTGAAAGAAGAGCAAACACTTAACCGAGGCTACTTAGCAAAATTTTTGATGTTTAAGAACAGCTGCTAAAAATAAGTGTTTAAACAAAAACTTTTATTTTCCTTTTTTCATTATCTTCGTCAAATCCCTTGTTTTGTATTAAACCATTTGTAGAACAAAATCTTAATAACTCCAAGAGAAATGGTAAAGTTGTTTCCCTTGTTATTCTTTCTTTTTCCCTGATAATTTGTTGCGAGCTCGAAGTTTGTTTTGTTTATTTACCTTTGTTTGAAGTGGTTTTTTATAACACTTCCGAGTACTTTTGATTGTTTACGTAACGGTACAATTGATATTGTAAATAGAAAGAGGTTTCAATGGTAATATTATGAATTAAGTTTATAGCTCACGCATTTAGTAACGACGGTAAAAATCTATTATTTCGATTAAGTTGATTGAATTCTTTGAATCTTGTAACCGCGGTTGCTCGCAAAATGTAACTTGTAAGGGCGGTCAGTTCTTCTGTTTACAGTGAGTTGACAGATGTCGGGGCAGATTTAGGGTGCGGCTCCACTGAGGCGGAGACGAGCGGAGCGGGGCGGAGCTGTGCCAATATTAACCAATAGAATATAAACTAACGTGCGCAAGGCGCGCTCGACGTGACCGCATGCGCCTTCTATTGGTTAATATTGGCACAGCTCGGCTGCGCTCCTGTCGTCTCCGCCTCAGTGGAGCCGCACCCTAAATGTAACAGTTCTATTTTATTTTAGGCGCCGTAAGGCGTTGCCTTGTTTTTTGACATACCTTTCTTAAGAACCTACCTACCAAAATTTAATAAAAAATCGGAATCTTTACCTGGTGGTTAACACCTAATTGTTGATGTTAAGTAAACAAACGTGTTATAATATACCTATATTTAAGTTGGAGAACGGCTTGTTTATTTACATTTTAATTTTAACCTTGACCTTCAATTATAAGCCTGACCTTCAATGTTGCCCTTGACCTCCAAAGATAATATTGAATTTCAATGTTTACCATTCTAAAGTTCTGCTTAATCTTAAAAGTTAACCTTTTCCTTTAACACTAACATTGACCTTTAATGTTAACCTTGATATCCAACAAAACTGTTGACCTGACAATTAACCCTTGACCTTGATCTCCAGATCCTCGTGCAGCAACGCGGGCAGCCCCGGCACCCTGAACGGTGTCAATGGCAGCGTGCACGGCGAGGCGCGCCAGGCGCAGTCCCGTAAGACCATCATCAGGATGCTAGGTCAGTCAGTAGCTTCTAAGTAACCTTTTTTTTTTGCCATCGACGGACAAGTTGACGGCCCACCTGATGGTAAGTGGTCACCACCGCCTATGGACATTTGCAACGCTTGAGGTGTCAACAATGCGTTGCCGGTCTCGAAAAAATGATGGCATTGGTGGTTGGTGGACTAATGCATCATGAAAAAAAATGAATCAAATTAAGCTACGTAATATTACTATACTATATTGAGCACTTGATTGGCTTGCACCCTTCACCTCAAAAAAATCATGCATTTACAACACACAGCAGACCATCAGCCTGCAAGCAAAAAAGTCATTGAGCAGCGCAAAAGTGAAGTGTTTGAATCTGGACTTCTTTGCTCCGGTGTCTAAACATCTCGTGTCATCATGGCCTATTTCAGTTCCTTGATAAAATAAACAATCTATTATACAAAAATCGAAGACGTTGCTAGGATGTTAATATATTATGCTAACGAGTTCTAACAACCGAACATTAACCTATATTCACGAACAGTAACTATAGGATCCGCAGTACAAACGAACTAAAGTTAAAGTTAATTTTTGAAAGGTATTTGTGGCATATAATATTTATTTCCATGTTTATTTAATTAGTGTAAAGTCGGTGTCAATTATAATGGGGCAAAAGTGCAAACTAATAAGTATTTGTTTGACGCATAACCACAATTTTTTACTACCTAGGGTGACGGAACCAGTAATGTACAAGGACCAATGACGGAAACTTGATTCTTATTTTACAGAAGATAAGGGTTGGGTTATTCATTTGTTTTGTTTGCAACAATCAATTTAGGACCGTTCGTTTGAATAAAGTGTGAAGTGTCCATTACTGGTGCCGTCACCTTACGTCGAATCGATGCAGATTATATTTCGTCAACTATACAATTTTTTTCTTTATAAATATCGAAGTTCCTCTTGTTTCTATGAAAATAATCACATAAAACTAACGCTTCAGTACCAAGTCGATGCCAAAACTTTACCCTAAGTGGCGATCCATTTCGTTGGGATCCATAACACCTTATTCAGTTTTGTTCCTTTCAATAAGTAGTACTTTAGGCATTGTGATTTATTCTGTTAATATTGCCTCTTAGTACTTTCTCTTTGTACTTAATATAGGCTTAAGTGTGTCGGTAAATAAATCTTTTTTCTTTTTTCTTTATTATGCCGTGCGTGCCGTGTATGATAGCTATGGTTGGCCTCTTAAGTAGCTAAAAACATTAGTGCCTTGTCATCTTAACGTAATGTTTGAACTGTTGCATTAACCTATCAAAGATGTTAAAACGACAAGATACCAAAGTGTGCAGGCTTAAGGCCTACTGTAGGTACCACCACAACCCTGACGCAACGATATCTTATAAATCTCATGATCGGCTACGTCACTCAAACTTGAGTAATGAGCCGTTTAAAACGTCATTTTATAAGTGAATAAGAATATGAAAATACTAGAGGACGCCCGCGACTTCGTACGCTTAGAATTAGTTTCCCGCTACTCCCCCTATTTTAACCCCTTAGGGGATGAATTTTCAAAAATCCTTTCTTAGTTCTCACTTACGTCATGAAAGGAACCCCTGTACCAAATTTCAAGTTTCTAGGTACAGTAGTTTTGGCTGTGCATTGATATCTAAGTCAGTCAGTCAGGTTTGCCTTTTATATACATAGATGTCACCTCATCGCGACAAACTACGGTGTTACAGCCGGCAACGAATGTTACGACCGTCGAAGAGCTGTAAATTATGTAATACTCGTACACGATTCTATTATCAAGAGAATAAGCGCGTTTATTGATTATTTTGGGCTCTTTAACTATCCACTTACATCTATTGCCACGTAAGCAAATTCTAACATTCCACGAAATTAAATTATGCTTGTAATTAAATTGTTTAACGGATTTCCGCATATCGCGCTTCAGTCATCTGATTAAGTAATGGATCATTTATGTACTAAATACTTATATAAGTAAATAAATATCCGGGCCTTAATAACCTTGACCCAAGCTAAGCTTGGTAATTTTGTACAAGAGCAGAGCTTCCTGATACACTTCGACCCTTCAGAATCTTTTGTGTAATTACCCTCTTACACACTCAGCTGTTCGAATGTGCGGGTTTCCTCATGATGTTTTTCCGACACCGTAAGGGCCTGGACACATGTCCACGGCACGGCGTCGTTAACGTGAAACGACGCGGCGCCGTAGTAAGGCACGTTGCCGCGACGTCACGGTGCCGTCATTCATTTTAAAGTGCAATATTAAGGGTGCGGCTCCACTAAGGCGGAGACGAGCGGAGCGGAGCGGAGCGGAGCGGAATTGTGCCAATATTAACCAATAGAATCTAAACTAACGTGCGCAAGGCGCGCTCGACGTGACCGCACACTCAAAAAAATGAGAGCTAACCAAGAGAGATTTTCACTTAGTTGACAAAAAATGATTACAATAGTTAAGATATTAGTTATATCAACCAAAGCTGATAGTAACAACAGCAATTTCTTTAGTGATTCAACTAACATCTTAGTTGATGTATCAATCGTCTTGTCAGGCTCGTATGGGATCAAGACGCTTATGCACAATAATCACAATCTTGTTACAAGCGACCAATTATTTTTTTCAGTGCATGCGCCTTCTATTGGTTAATATTGGCACAGCTCCGCTCCGCTCTGCTCGTCTCCGCCTCAGTGGAGCCGCACTCTAAGCCCAATGTCCTGCGCTTAGAGTTTAAAATAGTTGAAGCCGTTTGTCACACGGCACCGTGTATTTGCACGACGCGGCAACATGCCTTTCTACGGCGCCGCGCCGTTTCACGTTAACGACGCCGTGCCGTGGACTGGCCCCTAAGAGTATCGGGTAATGTACTTAAGTAATTAAACTCATTTAAGCCCTACAAAGCCAAATAGCAGCATCTTAAATCCTGTAGTAATCACAACCTCATTACTGCGAGAGGATTATTAACTTTGGAAATTAAATCTGACATAGATACTTTTTATTGGCATAACAGGGCAGATTAATTTGTAGGTATTGATCGGAACTACTTTGTCGTTTTGTATAAAAGAGAAATATGCTGATTTAAGTGAATCGCAAAATTCCTGATTTCAGCAATTTTTGCTACAAGGAAAATCACTAGTATTCTACCGTGTGCGCTAACCTAAATACATTTTGCCACGTAAAGCGAAAACTTCTATAACACCGGTTAGGGAAGTTCGGAACTATTAGGTCAGAGATCGGATCGGAAGTTACGTGTTGCTTTAGTTACTTTTGTGATACGAGTAGGGGAGCGGAATTCGTATTGATTAACCAAAAGATTGAAGATGTATTCTGACAGTAAATAATACAGGGTAAGTATCACGGAGACCCCCGGTGATGTTGAAGACGGGTTGATACGCAGGAGTTTTAGATAATAAAATCGCTTGTTCGATTGGACTGTAGTTTTATTAATTACTCATGTGATATACAGCTTTTAATAGTCAATAGGTTAAAACAGAAGCTTTAGCACATGAAACACTAAATAAAATAATAAATTATCGGTATGTAGCTAGCATGCAACTCGAGAACAGCAATTCATATTTTTTATTTGAAGTTAGCTATGAGAATTCCCAATATCGATCGATATTGGAATGGATCGAAGTAGTTTTGAATTTGGAAAAGAATTTAGATCAAAGACAAATGAAAGAGTGGCCAGCATTATAATCTAAAGAGGTTGTAACGATCTTGTACAGTATAAAATAGGTACATAATTACCTACGAAAGGTAATTATGTATTTTATACTGCTATGCTTTGTAGCTATGTTTATAAGATTTTACATTTCTTCTAAAAAATATAAAAAACGGGTCAAGTGTGAGAAGGACTCACGCACCGAGGGTTCCGCGCCGCACAGTAGGTATTATTCTTATATTCTGATTTGAATTCGATTTCGAATCGAATTAGCGCGAGCCCGACTCACACTTGACCATTTTATTGTACTATTAGCTGTTTCTCTTCAGGGTTTTTACTATAATCATGCGAGATTTGACGCTTGTATGTTTTCCCGTTTAAACGATACAAAAAAAAAATACGTTAATATAATTAATACAGCTCTTTAAAGGTAGGACGAACGCACAGCGTAAGCATATTAACCTTTTGAACGCCATACGTCGAATACAAAATGTGCCACCCACACGCCAAACATGTTTGCTATGCTATGCAAATTACACCTTATTACTAACAAACAAAGTCTCTTTTAGTCTTGAACTCTTGTCGGCTGTAGCCGACGTGGCGTCAGTGGCACGACTTTTAGTTGACGGCCAGAGCCGACTGTGGCGTTGAAAAGGTTAACAGGATCCCGTTCGCCTCCCTTCGGCTACGGAACCCTATAAAGAACCTTAAACAGTTTTGTTGAAATCTAATCAAGCGAAGGCATGTTATCGTAATACTCTTACTTTTATATTACGTATCTACCCACGATAACGTATATCGAATATCGATACTTGATAGTAAACCCTGTTCGTTTTTACGGGCCACGCATGTTCTGCCACCGTTAGGTATACTCCTTAGACGTAGGACGGGCACATACACTCGGCCAATTAATTTTCATTCCATTTCTACAAAGTTTTTGTGGGGCAACTGTGCGCACTTTATTTTCAAAATACTATCAAAATTATACGAAAAGCATGAAAGAAAAATGAAAATATGTGTCTGGCGAAGCATTTATAATTAAATCATGAAATTATCAATAAAACCTTGCCACCTCGAAGAAAAATCGCCTTAATTCAACCAGCTCAAAATGCGCACACTTACCCATACTGCGGGTAAGTGTGCGCAGCTAAGCGAAGTATGTGGATTTTTTATTATACTAAGCAGACTGATTTTGATCGAACTTACCTAACTTTATTGAGACTTAACATAGCTTCGAATTTTATGCAAAATTGAAGGCTTAAATACATTACTAACAGAAATAAAATTCATTTACTCGTGTCGATTTTCACCATGACGGCAAATTTTACCTTCACGGCATCGGATTCTGAATATTTCCTTTTTCAAGTAAATGAATGATACCATCTGGGTTTTTCTTGCATAAACTAATTCTCTACCAACATATCTTTAATTTGCTTATACATATCAAAAACTTCTCCCTGCCCATTTCTAAATAAAGGGGTTGCGCACACTTACCCGCTGCGCACACTTACCCGCTGGACACACTTACCCGCTGCGCACACTTACCCGCTGCGCACACTTACCCGCTGCGCACAGTTACCCCACATGACCCTAGTGATAGGACCTCGCGTTAATCAGCGAAAGGTTGCATACTTGGGTCATGATCTACGCCATGATAGATACCAATTGCTGCGTCATGATAGGGAAAATCCAAGAGAAGAGAAGGCTGTACAGTACTCGTAGAACTAATGGTGGGTATTGTGGAATGGTTCTACAGTACGCGACGTACCGGGGATTACAATGTTGGTGTAGGTCTCCCACAAAATGGACCGAGACGATCAGATAAGATCTTTGGGGACAGCGGGAAGGCCTATGTCTAGAAGTGGACGTTTTCTTATAAATAAATCATTCTTGTTCAGCAAATATTTTCTTAAGTACCTATATTTTCGATCTTCATAACGAAGAACGTAACGTGACTTGGATAGAAAACATGTATACCAGAAAAATCTGCATGAAATATCCTCTCTATTAGTTTTTTTTTTATAAAATGCAACTATTTAGTTTTTTCGGTAGCTGTTTGAACAAAATCGATTTCTTTTTAATTCAGAAAAAAGAGATTTACAAGCATTCTCGTTTGGTACTATAGTGTTTCTATCATGCCACGGGAATTGCTACAAAAATATTATAAGTAAACAATTGTAAATCGACTTGTCTGTAACAGCCCTTACCGTTATAGTCTGGCATAAACGTTAGTTACTACTAACTAAATCATCTTAGGTACGGGCAGCGTATGCTATTGATTGTTTGCCTAAGTAGGCAGTAAAGTAGTAGATTAGAGTATTATAGGTTACGTACAATATAATGCATCAATTATGATAAAAATCTACCAAATAAACTAAAAGCCTAGCCTAAAGGTCGTATAAGAAACTAATTTGTAAGATGCACGTCTATGTCAAATTAAACTATGCTATAAAAAACGTCATTTTCGAAGAACCTCGAAGAAGAGGTACCTAATAAAACAATGTGAAAATAACTGTCAATAAAAATATTTTATACTTATTTTCAATCTAAAGTACTCCTCATGTCCTCTGTTGGTTTCCTTTTCCTAAAAACATTAAATAATGAGGCACAAAAACTCACCAATCGTCGGTTTTACTGCAATATCGCTTAGCTAACAAATTCAATAAATTGCAATATTTACCTTATTCACTTACTTGCTGACGTGTTTTGCACCTTATTTAATATGTTAGTTACCGGGTATTGCAATACCAGCGACGAAATAATGTCCTTCCCGGGAATCAAACCAAAACCCGCTAACGTCGAGTGTAGAGTTACTACCAACGAGCCTAACCGCGTGGTAACGAAGTTCACATAAAGAAGTTCAAGGTTTAAAAGTAGTATTATTTGAGTAGTTAGATAGGTATTTACCTACTATTTAGAACATACCTACGTCATGTTGAATTCAACCAGTCATGTTCCATTCCAATTACTTAATTCAACGAATTAACTGGAAATCGTGAATAACAAGAAATTATGTACACATACAATTTACGTCAAAGGAATTCGTAGTAGTCGTTTAATCCAATTTAATTCAGTGATTTTACTATTTCCGTAAAAGTTCGTTACTTTTTTACGGAAATAGTTAAAATCCTACCTGGTAGGATTTTAACCGACATTAGCTTCGTTATTAAAGTTTTTCTAATTAAGGCAGATGAGGTCATAGCAGATGAAGGTACGGTACGAGCGTTAATTTGGGACCCATTTCAAGAAAAATATGTTTTAAGTCGTCAATGTCATTAGAGATGGCAAGTCATTTGTAACTTTTAGGAAACTCAACCTTATTGTTGTAGAATGTCAGAATGACTTTGGACCTAAGGTGGGTACCAAATTTTATCTCGTGACCGTACTAACTCGTATTTATGTGGTATTCGGTATCGAAATCCAAAAAGAAAGTTGAAAGTTGGGAATTAACAATTAAATCTTAATAAATAGGTTTTTATTTCGATACTTAAACGACATTGTATTGGCACATGTCTGCATCAAACGTAGCCGATGAAATAGATATAATAGATAGAATAAAATTGTTGATTTAAACTGTATTTCCATTTATTATTATTGTTTGTGTTTTGCACCAAATAAACGATTTTCTTCTTCTTCTTCTGATCACTCTTGTTCTTTATGGCATTAACACATTTGACAGAAATTGAATGATGATACTGACGATGATGCTGATAATGATGACGCTCGTACAGACGACATGACCACCCCTTGAGCCATGTTAAGTACAATTGAAACTTTTTATCTGTTTTGTGTCTGTGTAATGTTCAAGGATCGGAAAAACGCCCGTCATTTTGAAAACATAACCCAGTTCCGTACAGGAGAGACTTCCTTCTGATGTTAATTAAAAATATTATTAGCTATTTTACATTTATTATACCATTATTTATATGTATTCAGCAACAATATTATTAATGAATAAAACCATAATGGTTATGGGAAAAAAACACTTTTGCCAATCAAAAAGAAAGTCTTTTTTTTAATTTTCTCCTGTTATTCCATAACGACGTGAATTTAGGACCTATTTATGAGTCGAAAAAGTTTGTTCACAGTTTACGGAGGACATTGGGGCAATCGTTGACATTGGTTTACTGTTTGTATGTGTGTTTGTGTTTTCTAATTAACATTTCGGTGTCATTCATTAATAAAATTGTCGCTAAGTACATATAAATTATTGTATAATAAATCTATATAATACCTAATAATATTTTTATTTAATGTCAAGGAAGTCTCTGCTATACGGAACAGGGTTATGTTTTCAAAAAGACGGTCGTTTTTCCGATCCTTGGTAATGTTTGTCATATTTAGGGTACCTATGACTTCCCACTCTGTTGGACCGAATTCTGAATCTATCCTTGTCCATATACATACTAAGTAAATAATAGTTCGTGGAACCTAGCAATGCTTACTAATTTTACCTGGTTAGCGGCCGCCACCCTGAGGTAAAGCTGGGCACTCACGGACGCGCCGTTCGTCTCGGCGACAGATGGAGTGTATACAACTGGACTTACGTAATATTTTGACCACTTTCACGGGCGCGCCACGCCATGCCTAGGGCATCCAAAATTACGGACATTTCAATTACGTAACCAGTAACGAATTTATTAATTTAAAATACGTAATTACGTAATTACGTAATTTATCTGGATTTTTAAAGAAAATAATCAAGTGCCAATAATTATTATTTTAAATTAAAATTTTAAATTTATAAAAGTTGTTACACGTCCTGGAATCACAGACAAACCAATAATTAATTTACAACAACACCATTAAACTTGAAAGTAAAACAATACATGCCATGCTAATTGCCAAATCAATGAACTGCATTTGACTGCTGACGGACGATCGAGCAATAAATAAAACATTCTTCCAAATTTTTAAGTAATATTCAAAAACTTCCCGGGTGGGATTTTACCCGCACCGCACCGCTACGGTATCCTAATATTCGGAAGTTCCCCTTAAAATAAAAATTTATTTAGACGACATTGAACTCTATTGTTTATTAAACAAAATTTATTTTCATTAAATACGAGTCGTGTTGTAGTAGGTATGCTAACTATCCGAGCCAAACTATAATACACGGGGCGGGGAATAACCGGTACGCGGACCGTTCCTGTGCCGTTTCCTTGAGTAAGTTAGGTATTCTATGTATGATTTAATGTATTTTAGAATAAAATTGAATCTATTTTCGTCAGTTTTTCCAATAAACAAGTAAAGATACGTAATTACGGAATTGCGGCTTACAATAACGTAATTAAAAAAGGTCCGAAATCAATCCGTAATTACGGAATTGCGAAATTACATAATTACGGAATGGAAGCCCTAGCCATGCCTCAACGGTGGTGCGACATCACGGAGCAGACTGTTTAGAAAATGGCAGTCAGAGACGACGCCTTTTGGCTTGGCGTGGATGCGTGGCGTGTTCCAACATTCAATTTCGACATTCACGATAGTTCCATTCGGATTGCGCGTTGGCTCATCGCGCTGGCTTTCCGTTCATTTGGAAATCCAACGGACCGCACCGAGTACTTTTAAGCGCTACAGTTTTGACATTCACGGATCGGTGTTGGTGCGGCGCTGCTCTATTCGGCTTGTTGGAGCGGTCCTGAATGCGCAGCTCAAGGCTTCGCGCCACCCTTTCGGTCGCAATCCACAAGTTGCAAAAACACTGCCCTAATGTGGGTCCATATTGGTTCACCTAATTATTTTTACTCATAACGATTTGTAAGACCTAAACATCGCAACTCCTAACGTGTTTTTTTTTGCAACTGTTACTTTTTCAGGATTTATATAAATCAAACCTAACCTAACCTAGTCTTATCTACTCATTGAATATTTCAGAACTTCTGAAAAGCTTACGGTTCCAGCGGTATAAAAAATTCATTTTCGGAGTTCCGATAATAGGAGTTGCAATTTTAGTTGAACTTTGGCGCTCCCCCCTAATGTACATCCGCCCTTAGTGGCGGATTGTTGAGAAACTTGGCCAATATCGTTCGAAGTTGTTTACTTAGTGCGCTGGCGCCGGCGATAGTTTAACATTGTTGCGGTTGAGCCCGTAATGGAGTGTTGTCGACTGTATTAAGTTAAATTGTTTGCTGGAATTGATTACTAGGCCATTGGTTAACGTTTAGGCTGTTTCTTATTGAAATTGCTGTGAAATATTTCTATTTATAGTACAGTCAGAAGCACTAATACACAAGTCGCGTCACATGTTGTGTGTACACAAACCTTATTGACAGTGGCATAGAGGTGTGTAGATATTTTTGACGTCTTCGGAACGTTTATATATTTATGAATTTGAGCGCACGTCGGTTTGTTACGTTGTCTTCGACTTTTTCTGCTGTAAAAGTATTTTTGGTATCATAAAAACAAACACGTTCGTATGAAAAAAAACCTTAGCAAATAACAACATAAACAAACAGAAGAACAAAGGCCAACTTATTTATTTAAGGGATCTCTTCCAGTTAACCTTTAAGCGATAGCAAAGCAATAAAAACCAAAGAAAGTCGAGTAACAATTATAATTATTAAAGTTTTTACTTCATCTATACGTCTTTGCTATAAAGAGAGGGTGCGATATTTTGTTATAAATAAATACATTTAAACAACATACACTTACATACCTTCACGCCTGTCTCCCAATGGGGTAGTCAGAGACTATGAAACGCTAGGTACCTACATCGGTCGAAACATACAACTTTCGCATTCTCTACATTTGTCACCCTCTTCATGCACATACGTCGGTTTCGGGTGCTTTTAATTCGGCCCTTATTCAGTACAACGCGAATCTGATCTCTGTTTGTGCGTCTTGGGCGGCCTCTCCCCTCATCTCCACGTCTCCACTCACTATCGCCCGCCATATCTCTTTCGTAACTCTACTGTACTTTATTGTACACTAATTAAGATTGGGTTTGTAAATTTTATTGCAGTGGATTGGTCGCATCGACTTAACCCTAAACTAAATACCTAAAATCGTGTCTTAGGGCTACTCATATTGTTTCCCCAATAAAAGGAAAAAAATCCTTACATTGAATAATTTAAAAAATAATAACTTAAGATTTCTTGCTTATTACAGGTTTTTTTTAAAAAAAAGGACGTAACTTAAAAATATTTTTTTTTTAATATTTTAAGTACATAGGAACAATTAAATCAAAACTTTTAACAGAAAATGCAAGGTTTTTCTAGTAAAATTTCATTCGAATTAAAATTGTGTTATACACTCTGCAAGCTGTACTTACAGACACAAAGCTCTCAAGTTACATTCTAAGCCCGACTGTACTCTAGACACCGATTAAGAACTCCAGCTGCTGTATTCAAAAGTTATTAAGTTCATTAAAAACTTAAGTAATAATCCTTTAACTTTGTCTGTTAAAACTAGAAACGAGCACGTGTGAGACTACAGTGAAATAAATGCAGTGAAAGATACAACTTTCTTACAATATACAGGGCGACTGCGGGGTCGTGCAGCAACAAAGTAAACTTAAACTTTCTACACCATTAGGAACCATAATAGATTTAAAAGCGTTAAGACAATTTATTTCTTTTTTATTTAAATAGACATTAAATGAAATCTTTTTATTCAGAATCATGGCCATCCTACATACTCAATTTCCTAGTTGTCAGATTCGTTGATTTTCAAATAGGTTTTAATATGAAATTGTCAGGTGACCAGAATTTTAGTATTAATTATGGAAAAATAATATAATTTCGGTAAAATTGTAAACTTTAATTGTTTCTCAAACCACTATACTATGCCATTAGGTATTAAGTCCGCCATTTGTACTTTTTCTTTGTGCAATAAATATTAAATAAATAAATAAATATACTAATAGAATCTCAATAATTTAATGAGTTGGAAAAATTAAGTTAGGATCACGACCCCGCAGTCACCCTGTCAATGCGAAAGCGTCGTTTCTTTTCTGTATGGAGTAAGCTTTAGGAGGAAATATAAATATAATATCACACAAAACGGTGTTTTTTTTTCCTGGAACACTACTCCGCTGCCTCACACAGCTCTGGTGGATATTTACCCTTAAACGCTAGTCCCTCTGAAACTATATGTCCGATTTTCTGTAACAAAATTGGTTCCTATTATATCGCGTTGAAATTACACACCGGAGAAAAAAACATTATAGTGCTAAACGTTTTAAAAAGGCTTTTGGGTTCGGTGAAAGTCAATTAGACTCGCTTATGAGCGTATGGAGGGAGCGAGGAGGGAGTCATGGGAGAAAATGGAGGAGGCCTTTGTCAAAGAGGGGTCCATATTTCAATAAAAAAAAGACTTACTATAGAATAGAATAGAATAGAATATTTATTTTCATAAAACATGGGTCAGAACAGATGTTACAAATAGTATAGGATCCAATCATGTCCTGCTGTGTCAGCGTACAAATATTGTTAAAATTATTATTAAACTATTATACATTTAAATCATAGTAAATTAAAATCATAATAGCAGCTACATACAAAATAAATAAAATAATTCAAATTTACACTCTTTATTAAGGAAGTCATTCACAGTGTAGAAACAATTATTGATTAAATATTTAAATAACAGTCTTTGGAATTTTTTGGTTGCGTGTTCCTTAAAGTCACCAGGTAACTTATTGTAAAACCTAATAGCCATGCAGTAAATAGGCATTGTTTCGAAATAAGGCGAGTCTTTGAGGGGGAGCTACTATAACATTTTTTTCCGCTTATTAGGTAACACTTTAAATAAGTATAAATATTTTTTTACAAACATACACATTTCAAAAATATACAATGATGGCAGGGGCAATATATTTTTCCTCTTAAACAAAGGTTTGCAACTATATAAAAAGTGAGCCCGACACAAGGACCGAATACACTTCTTTTGGGCTTTGAAGATACGAATAGCTTCCACAGAAATCTCTTGTCAATACATTACCGCTAGTCACTCTACTGGGAAAAAAACCACAGCCAAAACAACCGACAAAAAACACATTGATAGCCGCGACAGCGCCTAACCTGCCTTTGAACCAGGAACAATCGGCCAGAAAAAATGATAAAATAACCCATGCAGATTCAACCACTGGTCAAAAAATTATAATAATAGGTGAATAGGTTAAGGTTTAGGTTAGGTCCGGTAAGTCTTAACGCAGAAAAAAAGATCGCAAAGTAGATAACAGACGGTTAAATCATATTTCCTGAACTATACATGAATCAGCTTTTATTGAAGGTGTGAAAAAAAGTCACGAATATCCCTTATTACAATAGTACATTACTACAGAGGCCGGGAAGTAGAGGGTTGCCGACCGAGTTCATATAGACGGAGACGAGAGACGAGGATAGTTACGAGGCTGGCAACCCCTTTTCACGGCAAGGTATGTATAGTGCTTTTCTCAAACATATAATTCATAAAAAAAATTAAAACAAAAATGACAATATCAAATACTAGGAGTGCATAAACATTAAAAGTAACCTACAGTGCTCAGTCATCCGCGCTGTGTCGTGTGCGCCCGCCCGCCCGCAGGTGCCCCGCAGCGCACCGCCTGCGATCTAAGTTGCGCTACGCACCCCTAATTACCTTTGTTCTCCTGGTACTTTAAACAAACATGCAAACGCTTTGGTTGGATGCACGGCTTAGTATATTTAAAAAAAAACAGCTATTTAGCCTGTTCAGCCGCCATGATTAGACTAAAATTTAAAAAAAAATCTTCCTGGCCGAGGCCTTCAATTTTGTATGATATTCCTTTACAGTTTTTTCGAGTTGATCCGCCTGAAACGTGATACTCTGAAGCCTAAAATAATTAACATAACGCCAACATTTCATTGCATGTTTGAGAAAAACATGTTTTCTTCAATATAGATGATGTACATAGGCATATTAGTATGAATTTCCCAACATTCGCTAGTAAATAAACATAATGTGCATCAATAAAAACATTTACGAGCTTTTGTAAATTACGACAGGCTCATGCCGCCCGCAGATAAGGAGGCATAAAAACAAAAGGAAGAACATGAAGTTTGTTTTAAAACGTATTATGACCTTTTTACGTGTAAGTTATTTGCAGTAAAATGTCACGAGAAAACCTTAGCAAAGTTTAATTTGTGAAACTGTATTTTATGTACCTATTTAATAAAACTATGTTCCGGTCTAGTCTAGCCTAGGTCTAGTCTTCCGGTAACCTTCGGGGAGGGAAGATGGCCGTTTGAAAGATGTCCATCTTTGTACTTACTTTTGATATATTTTAACGGGTTGGCTTAAAGTAATGAGAAGGTATTCAATTGACAATAGAAGGCAATAAAAAAAATACAAAAAGAATTTTGACAGCTATAATAAATAGAAAATATGTCAATATTGTTAAAAAGGAAAAAAAAGATTAGCTGGTTTAATAAAAAAAAACCGCGAGGAAGTTATTACGTAAAGCGCCGGTTTGGACACCGTGAAAAATCTGAAGTGGTCTCTCATTTCAAAGCTGAAAATGTACCTCCATTTGCAATTTCATGTCTGATCTAGCGGTGGACCTTGAAATCAGGATTAAAGATTTACCAAAAACGGGAAGACCACCCATTCTTAATGATCGAGGCCGGAGGAAAGTGGCAAAGTTTGCACAAAACAAAGTGGGTGAGTCCCAGATAAGTTAGCTGTAAAATATGATGTTTCCCTTGGCTGAGTAAGGAATATTTTAAAGAAATACAATGTTCAACACTTAAAGCGTCAAAAAGCACCCAAATATTCCGACAAATAGCTTGAAGAAATTCCAAAGAAGTGTAGGAAGTTGCGAAGAAAGTATCACTATGCAGGGAGCACCCAGAATTGACTAAAAGAGCGTGACGTTCACTTCATACCGAAGGATTCAAACCCTCCGAACGTCCCTATAGCTCATCCAATGGAGGATTTTTTGGTAATTCTCAGTAGACTAGTTTACAGTGTGGGGCGGGAAGCGAAATCACAGACTCGGTTGAAGCGCAGGGTACAAAAACAACTAATTAACTAAGATATGAAAAAATATATGTCGTCCAATGTATGATGAAAACGGTAAGAAGAAAGCTACGAAAAATTGAAGATGGGGGACCTTTCGCTATATTGTAATGATTGATTATCATACTGAATTTAGTTTCTTTTGATATAATAAAAAGCTATATAACCCTAACAAGTGATTTAATAAAACAATAAAACAAAATTGTAATTCTGATTACTTTAAGCCGACCCGTTATTTACTGATTTACTATGTTCACTTGACACTGGCGAAATCACTGCGAAATACCGCGGTGGACCGCCATTATTGAAAAAAGAAGAAAACTATGTCGTATATTCACTGACGTAACTTAAATTACTACGTAATGTCATATTTTAAAATATGATGTGGAAAAATGTACCTTATTTCAAACTAAAATGTTGTTAAAATTTAAAATTAAACGCTTAGATGAGCTGTTCATAATAGTTATTTATGTAACTGGTATATAATGCAGCTTCTTAAGGTACGAGTGGCGAGGTTAGAGCGCGAATTACAGGCACGAGTACCTTAAGAGCTAATTATGTACCGTTGCATACATAACTTTTTCTACAAGCTTAAAATGATAATGACAAAAATAAACAATCGCCAACTTCTCTTGTATACTTTACTCGATTTTTCTGCGAACAAATTACTTGTCAGCAAAGTAATGTTCATTATTCCGATTGACATTAATAGTTTGTGAATTTTATTGTTATTATGTTTACAAATTTTACGCCAATTTTTATAGTTAATAAAACAGTCCTGACAATTTATCAAGTTGGAATGTTGGAATACCAAATGAAACGCCATTTTGTTGGTATCCATATTGAACGTAACCATGGTAACCAAATAACAAATCGATGGATATTAATCATATATTTTTAGCAATTTGATAAAAAAATAATTTTAAACACGTAATTGGTCTCAAAATTAATTCTGTTTTTAGTGTATGTAATTTTAATTGGTGGTGGAATATTTTTAACGGTTTATTACACAAATTAGGATGTCAAGTGTTCACTAAACGCCAAGACTGATATCCGGAATGACCGTATCCATGGTAATAACAATGCTATAATAATTATTATAGAACTGTTATTACCATGGCAACGCTCATTATTGAATAGTTTTCACGTTTCGGTTACGCTATAGGTAGTATTGTGGTACTATTAACGATGTCAATATAAGCGGTTTATAGTACGCGAGTAGAAAAAAATAGATTTAATTCGCATCTCTATTCTATAGGTACTGAGTAAAGATGCGACCACACCGCTGCTTAACGGTGCGTCAAAAATGGCGCCATGTTGTTACTATAACTATATATGCGCATATTAGTATATAATGCCCTTCCAATGGAGATTAAGGTGCTACAGGGATCAAAGTTTAAAAGCTACCTGACAGCTTGGCTTTTTCAGAATTGCTTTTATACATTAAAGGAATATTTAAATCGTGAGACTGGATCGAATTAAACTAATTAATTAATTAAATAAATGTATTATATTAAATAGTTTTCACGAGACATAATTGTTGTAAGAAATAATGAATACTTGGCTTTTGTACTGCACCTCATCTATAATTGTTGTGTGAAATACTTTTAATATTAATTAATTTTGTTTTATTCACATAATGATTAGTTAAGGTTAATTATTTAATAATTTGCATGTCGTATTGTCGACAGAATGCCTGATCTGTAATACTATTTTTTAAGACCAACCATATGTAACGCATTTTAATGTTTTAATGTTTTAATGTTTTAATGTTTATTAGGATAACAAACGGTACAATATGACTTAATAGCTAAAAAAAGATGACTGTAACATTAACCACTAAAGTTACCACAAGTTATTAGTACAAATAGCACATGGGTACGAAGTTTAAAGTTTAAATTCACAATTAAGATTAATAACAGTAATCTTCCAAACAGTCGGATTTAAACAACAAAAAATATGAAAGAGAAAAATTAAAATTAAAAAGAAAAATATAGAAACAGAAATTAAAATTAAAATAAAAATAAAAAACAGACTAAGTGCTAAGACGGCTGATGGTGGTCTTAAATCTGAGGATTGAAGAACCAAATATATCGGCATCATAAAAACGGTCGTTGTATACTTTACAAGCTCGGTTGATGAAAGAGTGGCTAGCGTATTTAGTCCGGGTGAAAGGAACATGAAAAATACTATTAACTTGTCGTGTATTGGTGCGAGGTGCTCTAAATCTTAATCTACTTACAAGATATGGGGAGTCAATTTTGTTACAAATTAATTTAAATAAGAAAATTTGATCTCGTAACGTGCGCCGGTTTTCCAGTGAAACAACAGTGTCACAATTAAAATGGTAATTAGATTTGGAAGCTTTATATTTCAGGTGTTTTAACAGTTTATTTTGTACAAGTTCTATAGAGTTTATATGTATTTTATACTGAGGGTTCCAAACACTTGACGAGAAATACTTGGCAAATACATTGATTGATTGATTGATAACCCCGTCTTTTGTTTACGCAACGACACCGTATTTTACGCAGCGGTGGGGTCGCACCTACCATATTGCTTTTAACGTGTTACTCGTATGGTATTGATTTTCACTCTACAGCCATTATAAGAGCAATCGTAAGGTTGACATTACGATAACATGTCGAAGGCAATATAGTTCTACCCAGCGTAATAGAAACCTAGGTCAAAAAAATTGCGCATCTTCGACACTCGGATAAAAATAAAAAACAAAAAATTAAAAAACACGTTTGCCGTTAAAAAAATTGATCTAAAAAGTAAAAAATAAGTTTTATTGTTCGAATAGGACGGAAAAAGTTTTTGTTAGTATATTTTTTTTGCAATCGGGGGACTTTTAAGGACATCGTCTCAGTAGAAAACATTCCCCGACTGCATAAAAAAAAATACTAACAAATACTTTTTCCGTCCCATTTGAAAAATATAACTTATTTTTTACTTTTTAGAGCTTTTTTTTTTTTTTTTAACGGTAGTCGTGTTTTTTAATTTTTTAATTATTAAATTTTATTTTAAGCATTGTTAGGATCTTGTAAAGCCTAGTTTTAGTGATTTTTTATGGGTTTGGATATGTGCTAGAAGTAATGAATGTAGGTATTTTCTAGTATTTATCACGTTTTCCAGGTAAACCCGTTTATTAATGCTACTATATTTGTATATATTTGAAATGGTCCCATTAAGACCTTTCAAATGATACCTATATTGTAATAATTAAAAGACTTTAATTTTGTTTTGACATAAATAATTGACATTTTGCCATTGTTCTTATTTAAATTTTAACAGTTTATGTATCCTATGTCACCCGGGAAGATGAAAGACGATTCTAACGTTACCACACACATCGAAATCGGCTGCGGCGTTTAGAAGTTACGGTGGAATAAAGAATCATACATACCCTAACCTAACCCTGAAAACATTACACTCCTTTTTTTGGTCAGTCGTGTAATAATAAAAGCACCGTATTTCAACTCGCAAAGAAATCCCTCACGTTCTTACAATATGTCTTATGATGCCTTGGAAACCTTCTTGGGTAAAATGGGGTGAGTTTCTAGGACTTGGGCAGTCATTTATAATATGTAAATACACTTCTAGTGCCGAGGGTACAATGCTGGGGCCAGTATGGCCTATTTTACATGGAAAGCAGCTTTGAGAAAAAGTTTGAGGAGATTTAACTCTAAATTGGGCGTTTGGGAAAGGAAAGGTACAATATTTAGCTAGATCAGAGGTAACACATCAGAGCATTCGAGTGCGATGATGGAGCCGGAGTTCACTAATCATAATATTATTGCCTTAACTACACATTAGTCTCAAAATGAATTTTGTTTTTAATATACGTAATTGTTTTTGTTGTCGTTTACAAACAAATTCTATAGCTGTGTTATATACTATTGCCATATGTAATCTTTATTGAAACTTATTATTATTAAATACTTTGAGGTAACTCGACTGAAGTACCCTTAAAGTTATTTTGTATGGAATAGGAAAAAATCTCTAAAAGGTGCACTTCCTAGCTGGCAACAATAGTGCTATCTTACTTTAATTTGGTCTAAGAACGAGACGTCTTTACTGTTGAAGAGCACTTTTTTTTTAAACTCCCGTGTAGGGTGAACTTTTTGTTACTTACTTTAATTTTTTAATGGTGGTAGGACCTTGTGCAGGGTCCGTCCGGGTCGCTACCACCATCTTATCCATTAACCCACCGCCAAGCAATAGTGTTCGCATTGCTACGTTCCGGTGTGGGGATAAGACAACCGGTGAAATTACTAGCATAGAGGCATTCTATCTTAGTCCTCAGGGTTGGCAACGCATTTGAAGTCTTGCAGTTTTGAGATTTTAGTCTTGAGATTTCAAATGTCTATGGGTCTCAGATCCCACTTACCATCAGGTGGCCTGACTGCTCGCGTGCCTTCTCAATGCCATAAAAAAAAACTTTTTTTGAACTGGTCAAGACAGATGAGAGTGGTTTTTTTCTGCGACTCTTAAGTGTTAGTTTGCAATGACCCCATTATTTATAAATGCGAAAAAAGTTTGGAAGTAAACCGAAAAATAAAAGTGAGCTATCCTGCCCTGCCCTCTTTGGAAAAAAGGGCGCATGTTTCATAGAACCACGTAAGTATAATTGACCTTATTTCTTAAGGCAGAAGGTTAAACTTGCTTTGACTATCAGAATGCACATGCGTCCTTTTTATTTCGAAGGGCAGAATTGCCCGGCCCATAAGTTAATCTTGAAACATTGCACAACCATGAAGTTACTGATTTTTGAAAATGTTGACAGCAGTATAACAATGCTGAATATTACTATTGATTCACACGCAAAAAAAGTTCAGCTTCTTTAAGTATGTTTGTTACTTATTCACGCTGAAACTTGTAATGTATCTCTATAGCTTATCCGTCTAATCAACACAGGCTATCTTGTATCCCGAAAAGAATTTCGTTCACAACTGTTCTCATGCGATGGTTGAATTTCTAAATCTACTTTAACTACTTAAATATTCAAATTTAATGAAATACTTCAAAGTAAATTGGACCTAAATTAAATTAATTAAATTATAATTAGTGCCCTATAATTAGTAATTAATGTATGATTATTAAGCTAAAGCCCTCTCCTAATGTTACTGTGCTCAACGGGTCCATAATTAAGTTATCTATATCAATTACTGTATATTAATTAGTTTATGTTTCCCCTGTCCACTGCCAATTCACATTGTGGAATGCAATAAACGTTTGAGTATTTCAGTAATAGAAATTAATTAGCTAAAATGTTATGTAAACCAATTTTGCAATAGGTTTATTTTCACCGTAAACTTTTGGTAAAGTATTGTTGGTTTGAGGAAAATTTTAAAATTTATTGGTGATTAAATTACAAAGTTGAATTTGCTTAGACTTTGAAACGGCCACAATATTTAAACGGTCATAGAAATCAAATTCGTTTAATAAATTGCGTGTCGATGCCACAAGCCAAGGGCTTATCAATTTTTGTCAATTACCTACTTCATAAATAATAGTAGTTTACGTGACAGTTGCGTAATGACAGGCATTATAACATGAGTGTGGTTTATGAAACGAGCCGCAAGGCGAGTTTCATAATAGATCACACGAGTTTTGTAATGCTAATTACGCAGAGTCTCGTACAATACTTTATCTACACACATATTATAAGTACTCTAAGATGGGTTCAGAAGCCGAAAGGCAAATGACCAGCATTACCTTCCCTATGGTAGTAGGTGACAGCGATGACAGCTCTAACGTAATTTTGAAATTACGTTATCGAATATGTTAAGGTAATGAGATCATAACTTATTTAGACTAAGACTGCAAATATACAAAGTGTTCCCAATTCGAACACTAACTGTTTCCAGCAGCAAATCCCGAAACGAAACTGGTCTATTCCCGAGATATCCTGTTGACCTAGATACCCTAATTCTGCACATGATTTGCGGACGAATATCAAACCTAGTTGTTATTCAACAATCCAGGTTATCTTTAAACCGGAGGATACTGCCCTCTATTGTGAAATTATGACAATGGTAATTGGTAATTGGCAACCTGCGCACATGCTAGGATGAGTAGGAAACAAACACGTACAGTATTCCCAGCTTTTTAATATCTTTCGGCTGGCTATTGCTATCACGCTTGCACTCGCAACTCACAGTATATTTGTCACTCGTGTATCATAGAAAAACGAAGATTGCCGATAACAAAATAGTAGCACTGTACGCTATTGACTCTAGTCCCACCACAGCCGACGATGAGCAGGAAGCGAGTGGAGCCAGATGTGTCTCTTTTATTGACACGGGAACTATATTATTTGTTTCGACAAACTAGTGGAGAGAGTTCTCGCTGACAGTACTTTTATTTAAATACGTATAAAATTATTCTTAACGTGTTTATGCAAACTAAACGGCACCCATTTGCATCATTTGTTTATTTTTGTTGCAGCGGCCGTCGTGATAGCGTTCTTCGTGTGCTGGGCCCCGTTCCACTTCCAACGCTTGTTCTTCATCTACGGCACCGCATCGCCCCACTATAGAGCCATCAATGAATGCCTCTTCTTCGTAGCCGGTGGCCTGTACTACGTTTCAGCTACTGTGAACCCAATTCTGTACAACGTTATGAGCCATAGGTAAGTTTTAATTATTAATTATCTTCTTAGTCGTTTTCTCATGGCTGAGAGTAGTGATCACCATACAGCACTTCTAAATAAAAAGGACACATGTGCAATTTGCTAGTCAAAGGAAATTGAACTCCGCGTCTAAAGAAATAAGGTCACTAATACATCGTGATTCTATGAGAAATACACCCTTTTTTAACCGACTTCAAAAAAAGGAGGAGGTTCTCAGTTCGTCGGGGTTTTTTTTTTTAATGTATGTTCCCCGATTACTCGAAGACCACTGGTGGACCGATTTGAAAAATTTTTTCGTTGTTCGAATGGGTATACTTTCTAGTTGGTCCCATTGTCACCACGTCAGGATCTGATGATGGGATCATGGAGAAATCAAGAGAACTCCTCAAATATTATAGGCACACCTATAGCGATTTTGGTATTTTTCACTGTAACTCGTGCATTTGCTTTTGAAAAGTATTATATGGTGAAGTGGAACTGATGATGAAGACCACAGATGGCCACCGGAACTCCTTAACGGTACCTATTTCAAGGGTGGCGATAAGATATTTCGTTTAAGGTAGTTGAGCGACTATGACGAAGCACATTTAGGTTTAAATATGACTATGACATTCCCGCGGCGTTGTCTGCGGCAACCTTGAAATGTTCTATAGTTTCTCATTAATATTTAGAAGTTGAGCTACGTAACAGCATAAATAGGATCACTACAAAGTATAAAATAAAATAAATGTTTACAAAAACAAAAACTCGATTTCAAAAATGCAAAAAATAACTTCTTTTAAAATGGTAGGTCAGTCCAACTGAAGTCGGCGTCCCACAATATTTTAAACCAAAAGCCGAATGTAAAGAAGTTATTTTTTGCATTTTTGAAGGCGGGTTTTTGTTTTTTTAAACATTTATTTTATTTCTAATAAGGGCACCATAAGTCTCATAGATAGAGCATTCCAGGTCGTTTTTTGCTGAGCCTGATGGAGTGCTGACTGGGGGTTGCAGTTAAGCGCTTCCAGTAAGGGATCAGTCCAACACGGGTTGGTGCCCTCCCTCTGCTTCTTGATCCCTCCAACGCGGCCAACCAGTATAGTTTCTCCAGGCTGTTGGTTTCAGTATGGACTCTTTAGTTCTTAGGCAGACAGTCTCCGCCGCATAGATTTTACTGCCATCACGGCTTTTTCGCATCACCTCTTGGCACCTAGATGGAAAAGAAAAGACCAGGTGTGTTTAATAACCGCTTAGTGTTCATGGAAATTGGTGTGTGAGCCGCCTTAATAGCATAAACTAGGGAATCTAGTTAGGTATTGTAGAACTAGAGCTGTCATTGCTTATAGGTTATAGCATTCATTCTCTTCAGCTCTTCTCCCTTGTCCTGTCAACGGATAAGCGTGCGCTTATGTTCGGTCTATATTAAAATCAATTTTGTATTGCGTAAAAGTTAAGTTTTGCATTAAACTAAGTTATACATAGCTTCAGTATTTCAATTCTCAACCATCATCATAGTCTAAGAGGTCTGTCCGATTCGAACCCGCGCCAGGCTTCTTGGGAACTTCACATCATCATCATCAGCAGCTATCTCGCCGGCCAGGGTCAGGATGCGAGTATTTGCCTACACTTAGCGAGATCCTGACATCACGTATTACTGCTGCACTCGGTGGATGTTGATGGACCTTTTGACCTTCCCCAAGAGCCGTTCGGCGGCGGGTACGAAGCGTCGTTTAGAGGCTCCTGAGGTTGTTGAAGTATGAAATATGAACACTGACTTGATATTATCACATCACAAAATAAATGAAAATATCTAAATTTTCCGTTAACGCCACGGCTTGAACGTACATGCATACGGATCAATACCATTAACCGCTTTTTAGGCAGTTCTTAGCCTTTTAAATTAAGGAATTTAATAAAATTCTATTTATTAAATGTTGGCCCTCTATGGACCGGACTAACTCAAAATAGGGCAAAATGGAAAAGGATTAAAGAGGCATATACCCAACACTGGGCATGTAAATAAAATGCTGCAGAAGAAGAAGATAAGAGAGAAGATTTACTAAATCGTAAGATCATGTTCAATGTGAAATTTCTGAGAGTTCAAGAGCGAAACTAATTTTAGTCAATGATTCAAGTGATATTGAACTGGGTAGGTACTCAAAAGGGCCAAACTTGGCCCTCGTTCAAACAAAGACAAGTTTAGTAGCGAACTGCTTTAACTTAGCCCTGGGGCAAGTGCAAGCAGCTCGCTCCAATCAGGCGAGATAAGAGACTTGAAGCCATTCACGGTAGAAACTTATGTACTTGATTATGTTTCGGTATTGTGTATAGAATGTATCGTTTTTTAACAACGTTCACACATACTGTTATAAATCTAAAACGGAAATTAATCGCATAAAAACGATGTGCAAACCTCAAGGTTTCGATCGTGTAGCAACGCTCGTGGTCACGAGCAGACTAAAGACGGCTTTAAACTATAAGTATTTAAACACTACACAACTTAAACAAACTACTAGTATTTATAAATAAAAACTCCAGACGAAGACGGCGTAACCGAAAAATGTAAAGACCGTATAAGAAATATCGTACCTAATGCATCAAGCATAACTTATTATCACAGTACAGGGTGACATCTAATTCGTAATTTTTAAATAAATAATTCATAATAAATGTTATTTCTGGATCTACTCATGATTATGATCAACCTTTATTATGGGACTTACCTCGAAAACGTAAACACAAAATCGACGTCTCCATACAAATTGTGAAACCAGCTGATTGCATTTAGTATGGGATGTTCATTTTTTTTCTGCTGATTTCGATTTTAGTCCCAGTAGATCCAGAAAATAACATTTTGTAATGAATTAGATGTCACCTGTATGTTGACATAGTTTTTTACTTAATTTATCAGAGGGTGTTAACATCACGACCACCTTTACTGTCAAAATAATAGAAGTTTTATTTCATCAATACGATAACAAAATGGAATAACCCGTAATACAACTTAAAGTCGCCCGCGGTGTCTGTAATTCTGTATGTATGGTATGAGTACGTCTACACATATGTCAGAAATTACCTACTGTATACATTGTGATGCGGTATTCATCATTATTCCGACTACTCTAATAATTTAATTTTTAATGTGTTAATATTAATAACGTTGTTAAGCATTCGATATCAGGGTTTAAAAACACAAATTATGGCTAATTTTAGCCAAGGGGTCGAAAAGTGTAGGTACGCCAAGCGTTCTTTACCTGTCTCATTAAATATGTATTAGCTTTTAAACTAATTAACATAATGGGAAATTAAAACTATATCCTAGACCGGTATAAAGGGGTATTTTACATGCCGTAATATTTATTTCAAGTTCTGGGACCCTACATGCTGCCCAGTTCTGCATAGACTAATAGGTACATGTCAAGTTATTAAAAAAACCGATCTCTAGCGAAAATTACACTTTTCTAGTTATGTTTTTCCCAAATCTAAAAAATATATAAGAACATCTACACGATCTTCCTCAATCTCTTATGTACACAAATATATATAAGCATTGCATTACATGTATGGGAAGAACCCGAAAAACATTTTTTTTGCAAGATTTTATTTTACACCTCTGTGGGCGTAATTTAAAAGTAACTATGCCAAATTACAGCTTTTTATTACCAAGAATCTCCGAGTTAAACCGCGGACAGACGGACAGTCACCAGCAATAATATATTATACAACATTGGGCGCAAAAATATCTGACACGCTCTTATACCTTTAGTAATAAATTTATACCTGTCAGATAGTTTTGCGCCTAATGGTTCCCTGTTGACTACGGAACCCTGAAAAATCACCTGTATTTAAGATCATGATACGTATCTTAACCTTAAACCCAATTTAACATACTTGGCAAACTCTTTTCAAAGCCGCTCATGAAGTTTACAGACTTCCACGAAGATATTACAATATTTATGAACCACATCTTGAGATTCTGCGAAAGATATTTCGACACTTTTAGATATACTTTGTAGTAAAAAGTATTGTAATATTTCTTTTACGAGTTCGTGTAAGTAAATACGTAAAATTATAATTATAAGTTAATTATAGGTATATTTTATTTTTAATAGTCCTAAATATTTAGTTATAGGTACACATCAATAAGTTAGTTAATGTTTTATGTTCTTCTAAATAAATTATATAATTTTTAATTATTAAATGATTTCAACATGTTGACATAGTATAAAACAAAGTCGCTTCCGCCGTCTGTTCGCTTAGATCTTCTAAACTTCGCAACGGATTTTAACCTCGTAAGGCCCGTACTACAAACAGGGAGTTTTTTGTGAGTGGGACTTTGAATCTACCATCAAGGCAATAAAGTTCAATTAAGTTTGTTCGATAATGGCATTTTCAGTATATGACGATAGGAAAATAAACTTTATTCTTATTGCAACACAGTTCAAATTAAATTGCCTTGACACATCCTATTGCACACTGAGCCTTACAAGGTTAATGCGGTTTTCACCAATAGGTAGAATGATTTAAACCGAAGCGAAGCGAGGGCGGGTCGGTAGTTATCTATAACTTTACTCTGTCACAACGGCGCGTCTTAACAGATTTTCAATAAGTAAAACCACATTATTTCTCTACAATAGACGTTCAATAAGTACGTATTTGTCCATTTGTTTGTTATTATCCATTTGGTAACAAAGAAACGCGAAACAATACACTCTATTGTCAGCAATTGGGTAGTGAATGATCCTCATTAATTAACGACCTTTAATGAGCACGATCAAAGACAGCGATTGTAATTAATATAATGCTTCATTTCAACGAGTTTAGTACTGGTTACTTGCACTTGTCCTTAGACTTAATAGGTACACTTGACACAAGTAATAATATAACATAAAACGCGAATGCTGTTTCATACCTGTTATTGAGGTACAGGCAGGTTATGTTTCCTTTATTATAATCTGTATTGTTAATATAAAGCTGTGTACTTAGTTGGTGTGTCTAATAAATAAATTAATTAATTATAAAAACCATAAAACTTACGATAATTTAATCATACAGGTATAAGTTTTTTTTTTGTTTTCTGAGATTCTATGGTACATAGAAAATTAGGGTCTAAGTGTAAACGGTTCACTAATGTTTGACCAAAAAACGTTTCACCAAATGATTCATTTCACAAACATATCATTTGACAAACCTTTATTTTTTCCGAAACTGTAAATATTTCAGGATTTTTAAAAAACAAACCTAACCTAACCTATAGGGTTCTACACGATGGTCCTGAAATAAATCCTGAAATATTTACAGTTTTGGAAAAAATAAAGGTTTGTCAAATGATATGTTTGTGAAATGAATCATTTGGTGAAACGTTTTTTGGTCAAATGAACGGACCCCAAGTGTAAACATTAGGTGTTTATTTGACAAGTGCAAGTAAAAAAAGCGCTTGTCGCCTGCGTTGACAACCCCGGTAAGTGCTAGTGATAATTAGTTTTGGAAAATGTTACCATTGTTTTTTTAAATTGTGGTTGATTTTTCGGATATTTACTCACACACAGTGGTAAAATTCTCTTTCAAGGATTAGGAAAAACGAAACTGTAACGCAAGAAAAGAAGATTGCAACAGAAAAAAAACTTTGTACTTCTTTAGAGTTTTTTATGACCGCGAATCTAGCCTTTATTATAACTTTAATTATTTATCTATTTTCTACGTTTCATTTTGGTTAATATGATCTTATTTTAACAGCGAGTAAAACCAGTTATTATTAAGTGGTTAGTTAGTTAGAACACTCGCTACTAAGTAGCTTAGTACTAAGCGCAAGTACTAAATACGATAACTAACCTCGTGTAAACCCTGTTATGGTTTACTGAGCTTATTTGTTAATGATTTTAATGACACTTATTATTTAAAATAAATAATATTATCCCCTCTGTAGTCAATTTAGTTTCTTTGACGTTCTTAAACTAATTATAGTTATTTAAACTTTGTTCGCAAAATAAATAGGTATTGGGAGACAATATCCCACCAATTAACCTAGTTTGACTAACCTTTAAGCTTGTACTGTAGATATAATACATAGACTAAGATATAAATAAATACTTAAATACATAACCTCCGAGACTCGAAAATATAATATTCCAAATAGTAATATTTATTCAAGTAACGAGGAGATGAATAGAAACATTTAAGGATGCCTATTCTGAATCTCTTAATACCTTTACTTTTGACAAAACCAACAAAAAACTCCTTTACTCGCTTACGGCGTTCACTTGTTTTTACATAAACTTAAATCATCAACAAAGTTTCCATCTCTACTCTACTTAAAAACCTGCATAAATAGTTATTGCAGAAGTTTTTAATATATACAATCACACCTCTTTCCCTTAGGGGTAGGCAGAGACCACTTCCTTCCACATGTTACGATCCAGACAAACTTCCCTCGCTTCCTCCACACTCATATTCTCTTCATAAACCTGCGTCGGTTTAGGGTCTCCTGACCTGGCTTAATACGTCCCCGATCTGATCGTGGAGCGTTCGCCTTGGCCTTCCCCTTCCAACATTCTCATTGCGTTATCCTTGCCACAAAAAAACAGAGTTGTCTCAGAACTCTTACTTCATATCATATATCTTACTCTTGCCTAATATATATCTGTTTTGTTAATCTCGCTTCATCCATTCTTTCCACATGACCAAACCACTTCAGCATTCCTTTATTAATCCTCTTCACAACATCGTCTTTTAAACAACAAGTTTTTGATAACTATTTTTTTTTCAGGTACAGGATAGCCTTCAAAGAAACCCTCTGCTTCGGCCGCTCGCGGAGCAAGAGCAAGTACTACCGGGAGCACTCCAGCGTCAGGGAGACCACCGTCAACCACACCTCGGACGGCTCGCACCTGGTGCGGGTTCGATCCCAGAGCCGAGATAGGTAACAATCCAGTTTTATTAACCCTCGACGCAAAAGGGGGGGGGTGTTATAAATTTGACTGCTATGTGTGTCTGTGGTACCGCAGCTCTTAACAGGATTGCGAAGAGCTGTCAAAAAAAGTCCATACAAATTTAGCTCCGGGCGATAAAGTTTCTCACCCACTAAATCAAGTCCGATTTCCACGATTTTTGAATGTGTTGTAGTTACTTTAAAGAACTAGGTATGTAAGTTTCTGTTTTTTATCTTTTATTTTTATATTAATTCTTAGTAATATTTTCTTAGAAAGCGAAACGTACAGACATATTAGGGTTCCGTACCCAAGGGGTAAAAACGGGACCCTATTACTAAGATTCCGCTGTCCGTCTGTCTGTCACCAGGCTGTATCTCATGAACCGTGATAGCTAGACAGTTGAAATTTTCACTGAAGATGTATTTCTGTTGCCGCTATAACAAAAAAATACTAAAAACCGAATAAAATTAATATTTAATGGGGGCTCCCATACAACAAACGTGATTTTTTCGACGTTTTTTGCTCGATATTAATAACGGCAACAGTAAGACGCTTGAAATATTTACAGAATATTTAGTTGTATATTAACTTTAAAAACCAACAATTAAATTAAAATAAAATAAATATTTAAGGGGGGCTCCCATACAATAAACGTGTTTTTTTGCCGTTTTTTACTAATGTTATAGTATAGATAATGGTACGGAAGCCTTCGTTCGTGAGTGCGACATATCTACAACATATTCAAAAGTCGTAAAAATCGGACTGGGTTTAAGGGGACAGAAACTTTATCGCATTTGGTATGGAAATATTTAGCTTCACAATCCTCTTAAACGGGTGAACCGATTTGGATGTTATATGAAAGCAGGTTTTCTAGCCAGTTTTTACCTAGGTTTCATGAAAATCGGTCGGGCCGTTTAAGAGATATCAGCTCTGAAAGAAGGGGTCACCATTATATCGGGGGGTTTTATCTATCCAATAGCTATATGTACTATCATGAACGTTAATTTGTGACCCATTTCAAGCAAAATAGGCTTGAAGTCGTCAATGTCATTAGAGATGCCAAATCATTTGTAACTTATAGGAGACTCAACCTTATTGTTGTAGAATGTCAGAATGACTTTGGACCTAAGGTGGGTCACAAATTAAAGTTCGTGACTGTACATTAAGCTGATGCCGGCAACTCCATCCGCGTAGAAGTCGTTTATCGCTATAATTTGCTATTCTCTCAGAAACGTTCCAATTTTCTTGGATAAAAACTAACCTATGTATGTCCTTCGGGGAGGAAAATATCTCCATACCAAATTTAATTAAAATACTCTGGCTGTGAAACTGTTACAAACAAACAAATTTCTCACATAATAATATTAAAGGACGCCCGCGACTTCATGCGTGTAGAATTAGATTCCCGCTATCCCCCCTATTTCTTCTTCCCATAGGGGGTGGAACAATCCGTTCTTGTTTAGAGATTAAAGGCATTCATTGTCAGTCAGTCAGTCAGTCACGGGTAATGGGCTAATTCTTCAATTGGATGTGTGAAGACAGCCAACCTTTAGTAATTCTAGGGGTATTTTTTCTGGTATGCTTTTTGTATGGTTTAAAGATATATGAGTTGTGTGGTAAAAGCCAAGTCTAATGCCCGTTCCTAATATTTAAACCGCAGATAAATAAGTTGACTTCGGGTTGATTTGACGTTTGCCACGTAGAGAAAGTGGCAAATTTTAACTCGAAGTATCAAATGTATATTTTTTATTAATTTACTCTGAAACGCCTGGAGGGATTTAGTTACAATTTGAAATGGAGATAGTTTATACCCTAAATTAACACAAAGACGACGTTGTAATAACACAAGTCGGGGGTTGGTAGTTGGGCAGCGTTAGGGTGTAGGCAAAGAATTTTAGAATTTAATTGTAGAATTTTTACTACAAAGTCCTTTTGCATTTGAGGTAAAGTAATGATAAGTTATTTTAATTTGAGGCATTTTGCTTTGTAGGCGTTTTAAATGTTATTAATTTTGCTTCGTAGTCATATAGCTGTTTAGGAGTAATCCTTCAAAGTAGTTTTGCGGCGTAGGCATTGTGATCAAAAAGGAAGTAAACACCACTAGTTGCTGTACAGTCAAGGAATTTAATTTGTGACCCACCTTAGGTCCAAAGTCAATCTGACATTCTATAGCAATAAGGTTGAGTTTTCTATCAATTACAAATGGCTTGGCATCTCTAATGACAATGACATCTTCAAGCAGACTTTCTTCGAAATGGGTACCGTAAAATGATTTGTTAGATCATTTTCACAAAAGCATTTTTTCATAGTAGCGAATTTTCACATCGCATTCTTTCATATTAGCAAATTTTCACATAGCGTTCTTTCATAGTAGCGAATTTTCACATCGCGTTCTTTCATAGTAGCGAATTTTCACATAGCGTTCTTTCGTGATCGCAAATTTAATTATTCGTCTTTCTTCATGTAGCGATTTTTCATAAAGCGTTTTATAATGTTCGCGTTCATTTTCTTCGCATGTTTTACCAGTACATTGTTTTATTAGTCGCATTTTTCCCCAACCTAATTTAAGAGAGTCGACGGAGCTCCGCAGAGCGGAGCTCCTATTTCTGGGTTATTTTGGCCCTCCGGGCCTGATATAAAAACGAACCTAACCTAACCTACCCATGTATTACGCTGTAATTACTAAGGAAAATTTGCGATTGGGAAAAATAGGAACGGAAAAAATGCGAATAGTAACGTCACCGAACAATAAATAATGCTATACGAAAAAACGCTACATGAAGAAAGACGATTAATTAAATTTGCGATCATGAAAGAACGCTATGTGAAAATTCGCTATTATGACAATACGCGATGTGAAAATTCGCTATTATGAAAAAAATGCTTTTGTGAAAATGATCTACCAAACCCGTAAAATGTGCCTACTTTGCTCCAAAATTTGCTCCAAATTTCGAAATCATTTTATTTTTTTGAAAATCATTATACTGTGGTATATTGATTTATGTATCTTTATAAAGAAGAACATCCCCACTTTCATGTTGTTATCTGAAATGACATCGAAATATTGTTTTAATATAAATATATAAACTTTAATTTAGCAGCAATGTTACCCAGTGTTTGGGAAACTTTGCCCCCGAATTAAATTTGCTTTAAAACTTGTATCAGAAATAGGGAATGCAAATTAACCGGTTATTAACCGTTTTTGTATGAAAATAACCGGTTATTTGCATTCCCTAATCAGAAAGCGTTTGGTACAGTTTCACACCGTCGTCAGTCAAAGTATGCTCCAGGAACAATCATGTTAGCCTAAGTTTGAGTAGGTTTGGAGCAAAGTAAGAAATGAATTAAGTGTTAGGAACAAAAATATATTTGTTTTTACTTAAAGTTTTTTATTTTTAATATAATCACAATATTGTTCAATCTTAGTATTGCTTCACTTACACAATAATCAAAAGTAAGTAAAAGTCTTCTGAAAAAGGGTACGTACCTAGGTACGTACCTCACTTTACTTAAGTAAAAAGAAAAAAAGTTAAAAAAAGCAATATTCAACAAAAAAAAAATCGTCTGAAAGGGTATCATAACCCTGTTAATTAACATTTTAGGATATAAATAATCTCATGCTGTAAATGTTCTCATATACCCTATCCCCAAATTCGGTTTAGGTCAGGAACTGCAAAAATTTCAAGTCAACCATTTTTTTTTGGTGGATATATGGACTCTGAAATGTCATTCCAATGATAATGGATTTCGTCTTCCGGATTTGGCCACTTTCAAATTTTTTTCATGAAAGATGTATAACTATATTCCTGGATCAAAGTTACCCCAACACGTGTAGCAAAGTAGGTACGTTTTTTTTTTTTAGATTCAGCCTTGATATAGCTAAAAGCTACTAGAAATATTGTTAACATGGAATAGCTTATTATATACAGGAACACATCAAAACACACTAACCGTGATTCGATGAACAATTGCTGAGATGGAAGTGACTTTTTCTGATCATATTTTTTTATTAAATTTTCTTGTTGTCGCTGTACGACGCCTGACAGTAAACGGGAATGGCAGCGAACAATTCACTTTTTGCCTCTTAATTTGCAAATGTATCAAATGATTTCGGCAATTTTGACGAATTGACCGAAGACTTTGACTTATAGGCCAATGAAACTAAATACAGATTCGGAGCAAAGTTACCCAGTAAGGAGCAAAGTAGGCACATTTTACAGCAATTTAACTTCCGTGACCGTACGATAAAAGACATTTATTACAGTTCTGCTTTAGCTTATATACAATAGATGTCGCTGACACAAGCAATAAGCGTTTATGTAGCAGTTAACTATTACGTTATTGCTAAACACTTAAAGTGGCCAATAGCCACACTACAACCTTTTCTTCTGAAAAGAAATGGCTAACACGGAGGGAGTCGCGGGCAGCCGTTACGTTTACAGTATCCGGTAAACAGGATGTTCGTGTGACTGCTAGTACTAAAACACATACCCCCTTACTAATAAACGTTGAGTAACGGTGGTATAGCTATACAATGTTTTGTCCTTATCTGTCATTGTAACATTTGAATTTGACAGATAAGGACAAAACATTGTGTAGCTATACCACCGTTACTCAACGTTTATTAGTAAGGGGGTTAAAGTATTCCCGGCTTCTTAATAGCTTTCGGCTGGCTATCGCTATCACGCTTGCACTCGTAACTGACAGTATAATTGTCACTCGTGTGTCATAGAAAAACGAAGATTGCCGATCGCTATTAAGAAAACGGTACAGATCTACCCCTTACTAATAAACGTTGAATAACGGTGGTATAGCTACACAATGTTTTGTCCTTATCTGTCAAATTCAAATGTCACAATGACAGATAAGGACAAAACATTGTATAGCTATACCATCGTTACTCAACGTTTATTAGTAAGGGGGCTAGTGAATAATCCTTTCACATCGTGAAAACTCGGAACACACGTGTACTTCCGAATGATGCCGACGTGTCTATGAATTATTGAATTATTAAGTGACATGTTTGAATTAAATAAATAGAGTTCTGTAGTTATCAGTGTTAAATGTCAAACCACGAGTTTGAAGTATATCACACGGAGATGTTGAAACCACCATGATCAAATATATAGAAATTAGGTGTAGGTAAACAAGAAGAAATATAAATAAATGTTGAAAATAATTTCACAGGCTTGTCAATCTAAACGCTTCCCAGGTCTTAATACTTTCGGCATGACTATTAAAAAGAACTGAAAGTAAATTTAATCTTAATTAACAAAAAAATACTCTGGTGTTAACCACTCTATATCGATTATCAATCTTGCCATGCGACTGAGTCAGACTGAAGTAGCATGACAAATACGAACATTTCCGAGAAAATACGATGTGAAAGGATATTTCACTACATCTGTAGCACTGTACACTACTAAAAGGGATCCTGCAAAAAACTGTACCTGCAAAAAACGGCATGTATCCGTGGGAAAGGGCCCTAATGGAAAGGAAGTATTAACACGGCTAGCTCGACTAGTCTTATTTCACATGAAACGACAGTGTATTACCGTGTATTATCAATCTCATGATTTTATATCTAGAGAAGTTTTATTAACAAAGTGGAAGTCGGTTGATTAAGGGGTTCCTTTATTGGAGTTCGAAACCAGAAGTCGTTAGGAAAAATTGCGATGGTAGCATTATCTTGGTTTATGGGTATTGGGGTTCGAAAGTTCTTGTGCCCTTTACTCAGTAACTGATCAACGTGGGTAGGTAAACATGTTTAAGATATTTTTATTGACAGAAAAAGATTTTTTAGAGTTAGGTACTTGATTATTTAATTTTCATATTCTTCTCATCACTCGATAGTCTAAATGCTCGATATATTACGCCTTAACCTTGTAAGGCCCACCATACTGCAAACAGGGAGTATTTTGTCAGTGGGACTTTGAACCTAACATCAAGGCAATAAAGTTCAATTACGATTGACCAATAATGCCATTTTCAGTTTATGAACATAGGAAAATAAACCTTATTCTTATAGCAACACAGTTCAAATTAAATTGCCTTGATTATGTACATCCTATTGCTACCGGGCCTTACGAGGTTAAGTTATGTTTTTCGAGAGCCTTTTTTTTAAGCAGGTTAATCGTATAGCGATGGAACTCTATTGTTCTTCGATTGGAAGCCAGCTTGAAATAGTTCACTATTATCATCGTTTTAACAATCACCCCGACACGTACAGTTAGCGGACTGTGTAGATTTCCTCACATTTTTGTTCTTACTATGAGATAATTCTACAAAACAAATGATGATCACGCAAGCTGCAGCTTTATTCCACTTTGTTTTACGCCAATAAGAATAGAGAAGATCAGAATTATTTTTTACAAATACTTGACTTTTTTTCTACAGGACAAACCGCATCACTGGAAAAATGTTCCGTCGTTCCAGTTACTCTGACTCCACCAGCGTCTCCTCTGACCGTTGGAAGGTCAACTACTTCAAGGGCAAGGACACCTGTCTGCTCCACAGCGCTGAGTCTTCTCCTTACAAGTGCAAGGAAACTAAACTGCTGGTCAATGGTAGTGACGACGTTAAGAAGGGAGATGTCAGCTTTTAAACGTGGTTTAGGATGTGTATATTTTTTATTATTTAAAGTGTTTGACTGTTTGAAGGTCAACCATTTCAAGGTCAACCATTTAAAGGTCAAGGTCAATGTTACATATAAACTCCGGTTAATGTTATTATAACGCCTGAAGACGACTATACTGCTTGATACTAAGTAAAAATCACATTAAAAATGGATATGTAGGCTTATATTACAATAAAAAATATGTTCTTTATTGTCAGTTTTAGCTAGATTTATTGTTGGAAATTTAAAAATTTCAAAGTCGTTTTTAATAAGACTTAATTTGTCAATAAAAGTAATTCAGGATTTGTTTACGTGTTAAATACCTAATGCGTTTTTGTAGTAAGTCAAAATAGTAATGTTTAAAGTTGAATTCGTGCATAAATGTAAAAACACTGTATATAAATTAATTAATTATTAAAAAAACTCTTAAAGGGTGAAATGAGAAAATATAATAAAATAATTTTACTTTCTAACTATTGTCTGATGTGATTTTGTAACAGTTTTTTGCTAAATGTATAAATGTGTCAATAACATTTCTATAACGTACGTTTAATCCTAATTACAATATAAGTAAATACAAAATGTTTAAAAAAAACATACGTAATGTTTTTCCATGCTAAAGATACATAAGCAGTAGTTTTTTTTAACATCAGCGCATAGTTTCATTTTTTACTTTTAGAAACAAAGAGAAATTAGTATTTACCGCGTAGTTTTTCACATTGTCTTTAAGTAAAAATATGCGATTTTGAGACATTACCTAGTATAGTTAAAGCAAGTTAAAACAAAACGCTCGAAATTCAAAGTCAGTCTGCCGCATCCCGAACCCTTTGTGGGTGAGACGATTGATTGAACCATACCGAACAAAGTTTTTTTTATGACTTGATGGCAAACGACCACACATGCCACCACATAATAAGAGGAATCTGGAGCCATACACATTTCCAATCTCAAGACTGCAATCTTAAAACTATTAATTTGTTGCAAACCCCGAGGACTCCAATGTAATGCTTTGTCAGTATCAAGAATCCCTCTATACTATAGGCGTACAACTTCGGTGAGAGCCCGGGAGGGCATGAATTGCGGGGGTGGGATAGTCACCATTTCCCTCTCCCCGCACCTAATGCATAGCCTAATTATTTTACCGATTGTATAATAATCTGAAGACTGCAATCCTAAGATCACAAATGCGTGCCAACCCTGAGCACTAAGACGGAATGCCTCTATGCGAGTCATTACACCGGTTGTCTTATCCCCACACCGGAACACAACAATGTGGTATGGTAGATGTGGTAGATGGTGGTATCAATCCAGACAGACTCTGCACCAGGTTCCACCACCACTTAGCACATTTCGTTTGGCATCCACTCCTAAAATTAAAAAATAAACAGTAGAATTCTATACACATTGCTTTTATTACACCAGACAGTTTCTGAACTGATACTATTAACATAAGCATGTTAATGCTCCACAGAAAAGCGGAATTTGCTCGAAAATGCAATTCAGTATAATCCTATTACTACGAAGATAGTAGCTACACACGTAGCGCCGTCAAAGGAAATAGTGAGGGCAGCGCTTGTATGAACGCGATTGGATCACTCCTCTCACAACACTCAGAACAGTTTGAAACGTAAATTAAAATCCCTTTTCGTTCCGTATTCGTAGTTTTAAACTCTGTTCTGAAATTTGCATGCTGCAGGAAAATGTAATCGAGATGCCATGTGAAGAATGTAGATTGGATTGTTTACGTTGACGTTGTAAAAAATGCAATTTTATCTCAATTTTATGAGATAGTTTTAACTGGATACTAGATATTTTGCGTTTGCCGCGCTTTTTGCTGACAGTTTGTTTTTTTAACCGATTTCAAAGAAAAGAGTAAGTTCTTAATTAATCAGGTTTATTTATGTATGTTCCCCGACTACTTAAAGACTTACTTTCTATACAGGCTCTCTAAAAGTTGTGCTAATGTTTTGTAAAAATTAATAAAATTATTAATTTTAAATTTACCGAGTCTTATGGTCACCCTACTTCTTACGTTGAACTGTCAGACTCATACATAACTCTTCTAGAAGAATAGGGTGACCACACGGTTGGTAATTTTTACTCTTTAAAGAAACTAACTTTTACTTCAACTAAGTTTAATTGTTGGTGATTCGAGTTAATGCACTGAATTCGCCTTAAAATGCAGTGTTAAAAACCATAATTTCGGTTCACGACTTAGGAGTCACCCTACAGTTTGTTATTCTTATTTGGATTCCCTTTGTTAGTCATTTTAGCGGCAGTCTCATTTCAAATCGGAAAACAACATTGTAAATAGGTACTGCTGCTTAGCAACACACACTTTTACATCTTACTCTTTTACTTGCTTGAATAGAGGCAATAAAACATGACCCACAAATGGATAGGGCATGATAAATCCTTTTAACTTTGAAAGTCGGAAACCTCACTAGAAGCACGCGTCACAAACAATAATCTTCAAAGAAGGAGGGTAGTGATCAAACGATCGGAAACATGTCCACGACAAAGCCCATCCGCGGACCCCGAGATAAACCCAACTAACGGATCTGAGGAGCACGTATTGGCTTACTTTACTTTGAATTACATAACATAAACCCACGCCTTCATTCCCAGAGTGGAGTAGGCAGAGCTACAGAATGACCAACAACTCTAAAAATTCTGTAACCACATTTCGCACAATTAGGCTAAGATGTTTACCGTGTATTAGTGACAGGTTGCAAGCCCATCGCCTAACAGTACTACAAGCCTTTATTCCCTTAGTCGCCTCCTACCCCACCCACGGGAATACATGGACCGGCACTATTCTAACCCGGCAAACACCCGGAACTAATCCTGATGATACTTTGAATTATGCCGGAGATATTAATGAATATTGTCATGTAACACTTCCACCTTACATTTATTGGGTATATTAAAGCTCTACTAGTCACCATTTCCCTCTCCCCGCGCCTCATGCATACCTGTCCTCAATTATGTTGTACACCTATAGTTATATCACCGGTTGTATAATAATCTTGAGACTGCAATCCTAAGATCGTAAATGCGTTGCTGACCCTGAGGACTAAAATGGAAGGCCTCTACGCGAGTCATTTTACCGGTTGTCTTATCCCCACACCGGAACACACCAATGCAAAGATTGCTCCTTGGCGGTACATTTATTGGGTGTTTACATATATACCAAATTATCACCTGTCATTGTCAGGATGGTGAAGTAGGAGCCAGATAGCTACCTGTCAGTCTGTCCTTGTTTGACTACTCCATGTCATAAAAACTATCTGACCCTGCCTACGAAGCTAGCGTTCCTGGCTTCAAATGCCAGTAAGAGCTGATATTTGTGTGATGAGCGCGAATATATGTTCCTGAGTCATGGATGTTTTCTATATATTTAAGTATATATTTTTCTTTAAGAGTCTTTTTATCGTTGTCTAGTACCCAAAGTACAAACTTACCTTAGAGCCTTGTTTGGGTCTAGGTGAATTGGTGTGACATCGTCCCCTGATATTAACAGTGTACACAAAGTTAAAATATCGTATTTTGTTGTTAAAAAATATATCGCAGTTTTCAATGACGCAGCTAACGTTGTTTTAACCAATGTTCTAATAACTTTTTGTACTTATTCATTAATAATATTGCTTTAACAAATATAAGTTCAGTAAATCAAGACTTTACGAAGTGTATGTGATTTTAAGAGTTATCAAGAACTGGTCTGTTTTGAATAGGCCATTTAGTAACTACATTGTTATTCTAAGGAATGTTTTCTTAGCTCGCATCGGTTCTTTAAATTATATAACCATGCCAGCTTTTGTTATTATACCTCGTGTGTTCATAAGTTTTGAGACGAAATAAAATGTTCATGAAAAACATATTTTTTTGAGTTAATCATAGGTTTAAAATTATCAGATGCTAATAAGTATACATTAACCAATAACTACAAGCAAATATTACTCAAATAGCAGTGATTTTTCAGAGAATCAGTCTCCTTGTAAAGTTTTATGGTGTAATATCCTCGTAAGGCCCGATGTCCTAAATTTAGGACATTTGTCAAAGTGACTTTGACTTTAATTGACTGGCATAAGATTATTTTTCGAACTAACGAAATTTGACGTAGGCCTTACGAGGATATATAAAGTTGCGGCTAATCCCAAAACATTTGAAGACACGGAAAATCTCTATTGGTTTTTTTCCCGCCATATTATGTAGCGAAATGACAATTGCACGTAATTCTTGTGCTCACGCCATCACAACAAAGTTAATTGAAATAAATAATAAAATGATACAAATAGAACACAAACATTCCAAATTAAAAATTGGAAAAAGAATTAGACAGCTGCAAGGATTGTTATTTCTCAAAACTCTCAACTCAAAACTTATGAACACACGAGGTAATTGTGTCCAAACTTTATTTAGACTGCGTATCTATTAAGCATTGAGCAAGCAAAAATCCACTCGTGAAAGATTCCTCCCTATTACAACTAAAGGACATACGAAGTAAATCTTGACACCTATCAACGCGGTAAAATATAAACCTTTTCACAACATTGCTTGGAAATATCGCACCTTCAGAACAATAGTGACCTAATTCAAAATTTTAGCTTTAAAACTTCAAGTCATATATTTATTATCATACAGACCTAACTCGAAATTTAAAATTTCTGAATTAGGTCACTATTGTTCTGAAGGTGCGAATGGCCATAGATGGTCTTGTTTGGGGTCACAAAACGTCACTTATAAGGACAGACCAAGAATGTTTTAGTCGGCGTGTTTGCTGATTGGTCGAGAACACTGTTGTCCAACTTTAAGAACCAATGAAAATCAATCAATCAATTTTTGTGTCATAGCTCCTTAAAATGAAAAATTGAAATCGACCAATTAGAACACATTATTTTGTGTCGTAAAATATTAGGTGTTTTTTTGCTAAAAGATTCACAGACTAAAAACTATGTCACTGCTTTTTTTTTAAATGTAATTCAAACTTGGCCCCTAATCTCGAACCACTAGAGACGAAATTACATGGGAGATATGGCGTAACAAATACAATTTTATATGGAGTTGACATCTTCATCTCAGTTTATTAATCTCGAGTGCCACGAGAATAGGGGTCCAGATTAAAAAAAAGTTATCTATGGTAAAATTGGCGGTGATGTCACATTAAAATGAATTAAAATTTGAGTTTTTAATATGATTTTTTATTTTATTTCCTCTCAGTAGTTGTGAAAAGCACTATGTCTGCCTCGGTAGAAAGTGCAATTTATGGACTCGTACACTAGAGGGCCTCAACTACGTTTCGGCCCTCTATATGACTCGTCCAAAAATCGCGTACTTTCTATCCTCTGCAACAATGTGCTATTCCTTAGATTTAAGGTTATAATTTAATTTAAACTGTAATCACAGGTGCCAGGACTGACGTCTTGTCTAGAAGAAGAAAGTGCTGGGAACATTCCCGATAACTTTTGTGAGCATTGAGAATTTTCTCTTCCTATACAAAATTTATTTTTGGAAATCTCCGAGAATTTCTCATAAGAAAGTGACTCAGTTTGGGAACGTTTCTTGTTGGAACAATGTAACTTTGGGATACTCAATTATACTAATCATTTTAATGTTAGATTATCTAATGTCATTTTCAATTAATGTCTGTGTCGCCGTAAATACTTTTACCCTTTATTGAACTATAAACGCAAAATAATTGAAGTATGCTTACAATACGGTTTGTACTTGTCTTTAACTGTAACAGAAAGTAACAATGCATACTTTATCTAAAATAGGTTTATTGTTCGTTTATAAATAAAGGGGTTATCATTCTTATAAGAAAATCGAGTGTAAATTATGTAAATATTGATTATGATACATAAACTAATTTTATTTATAATCCATGGAGTACTCTAAATAGGATGATTTCTATTTGTATACCTAATACTGTATTGTAAGTAAAACTCACTTGCTACCTGAAAAGGTAATCTCTTGTATTTAATATAACTGTTGTACGTTACTCACAGATGGCGTTAAGTGCTTATAAAATGACAAGTTAGTTCGCGACGTTTCCGTGGTACAAATTAGTACCGTGGGAACGCTGCGAAGTAACTTGTCAGCCTTGTCGATAAGTTTCCGCAAGAAGACCGGGAAAAATTCAAAGCCAGGTTTGGCCTCGGTTTCAAACTCTAGAATGGTATTTTTTTTAAGTATAACTTAATGTTGGTTACGACGAATGTGTGTTAAATGTGTTATTTTGGAAAATAAATACTCTTTTTAAAATATATATTTGTTTGATTTTTTACTCATTTTGTTAGAGTCAACACTTAATTGCTGGGTCAAAGTGCAAGTTGCATAACATTCCCAAAACTTTGGGACTCTTTTCAAGAAAGTACTGAGAACATTTTCATAACTGTTAGAGATGATTGAGAATGTTCTCTTTTCATGGCATAATATATAAAAATATTCTTAGGAATTAACTGAGAAATTCTTATAGAAAAGTTTTTCGTCAGTAACTACAGTCTAGTATAAAAATATGGGAAAACACAACATCTCCAAAATAAGTACCAATGCACCTTATTTCAGTGTAATAAGACCTTCGTAACATATTTATGAAAGGATTCTTTCAATAAGTACATATTTTTGCACTTGACTACGTACAAAATACCTAAAAAATTAACCTTACTTTTCGTTTAACTTAAAATGATCTCATTTTCAGAAACTAATTTCATTCAATGTGAATATTTCGCCTCGTTCGGACGTGTTTGAAGTCTGTCCTATATAAAAAAAAACATAAACGTCAAATAAGTGTCAAAATCATAAATACCTAAGATTAATTATAAAAAAAAAAAATAGGGAATAAAGACTTGTAGTACTGTTAGGCGATGGGCTTGCAACCTGTCTCTAATACACTGATAAACATCTTAGCCTGATTATGCAAAATGTGGTTACAGAATTATCAACAAGCTTTTAGAGTTGTTGGCAATTCTGTAGCTCTGCCTACCCCAAACTGGGAATAAAGGCGTGAGTTTATGTATGTATGTATGTAATTATAAAAAAACAATACGCCCCTTTACTGCGATTACATAATCCTATGAAGTCTCTGCGAAGTTTTCTCGTTGGAGGGGCGCATCACTTCGATGTATACGTGCTCTAACACCATACAACAGAAATTCTACTCCGTATTAATTGTAAAGAGAATTGAATGTGACAACAGGAACAGGTTGGAAACAAATACAGTAAGAAATAAAATGTTTCCGTTACGGTCTCGTGACTTCTGGAAAAGTGACAAACGATTTCTACGTGGTCGGAATTGCAGGCTAAGGCACAACCAAGACGAGAAAAAAGGGGACATAAAAAAGTAATACTGAATCCCAGTAAAACATAAATGATGAAAAATTAGGCCAAGTTATTATGTGCCACCAAAAGAAGTGATTACTACATCTAAAAAGGTGCCAAGTTTGGCACTAGATGGTTGGCAGACTAATTTCTTGCCATGTATTTTGGGCCTTAAATTATCAGTTTTCTTATATACCTAACAGATTACAATATATGCTAATGTAACTGTAACGTTGCATTTTCTGCGTGAAACGGAACCTAAAGACTGGGGAAATATTTAAGGTGTATATGGCATTACTGTTCATTACTTTTGTATGTCAAACGTCAACACCATAGTTTTGTAGGTTGGTGTTGCCGCGTTAGGGAAATTACTATAGGATTATGGGATTATTAAATATTTGGTATAATATTTGGTTGCCTCGTGTGGTTGCCGAGTAAGAATAGTGCCACTCCATGTCTTCCCGTGGATGTCGTAAGAGACGACTAAGGGAATAAAGGCTTGTAGTACTGTTAGGCGATGGGCTTGCAACCTGTCACTAATACGCTGATAAACATCTTAGCCTAATTGTGCAAATTGTGGTTATAGAATTATCAACAAGTTTTTAGAGATGTTTGTAATTCTGTAGCTCTGCCTACCCCTCTGTGAACGAAGGCGTGAGATTATGTATGTATGTATGGTATAAATCAATAAATGGAGTAAATAGTTATTTACATTTATTCGATAAACAAAACAATTTAAAGATATCTTTTGGCTGTAATTGTACATACAAGAATTAAACAAACACATTTCAGACAAAAGAACATTTAATGTAGTAAGTAATGTATTAATTAAGTACCTAATTACCCATACTAATCAGATTAAATTGTATAGCTACATTCTATGCATTTTATTGCATCTATATTTTTACTAGCTTTCTGCTTGCATAAAAATCAGCAAGATGATGGCCCATTATAAAATCAGACTTAAGCTGAACGACAGCGGAGGAGCCATCCTCGATAAAATAACCAAGCTCCTGCTGTGGAGATATAGTACATACTTTCAGATATATTTCGGTGAAAGAAACTTGTAAGTATTAATTAATAACTTATTTCGGATGGAGGCATTTATTCGTTGCAATTATTCTGCAATTCTCTGACCATATGGTGAATTTTCAGTGATTGTTTCTCACACGTGGAGAGGAGGGAATGTCTTAGCGTCGAGATTACCAGGGGTTTTCCTTGAAGTTTTCCGGTAAGATTAATAATTTTGTTAACCTAAAATGTTAGCCTCATGTCTCATAGTTCATAACCGTAGTGCTAATCAGAGCAATTTCTCTGTGTCTTTACAGATGGACTTTGTTTTTAAGCGCTTAGGGTTTTCTTAAGCATTTAAGGTTTCGTTAGTTTCGTTTAACCATATTCAGTATGTACTGATTTAAGTTTCCGTCTACATAGTTTCTGTTATTCTGTTTAGGTTTCCGAATAATTTAGCTTTCTGATTTGCCTTTATGGTTGGATGATTTATTTTGTAGTTTTGCATTCAGTTATTCCGTTTCAGACTCCAACTATATTCAGGTTCCGTAAAGCTATGAAGTAGTTTATTCAGGCATTAAGTATTTGGCAGGAACACTCTTTAGATCTGTAAGAAATAAATTCATGTTTAGGTTCCTGATCATTCAGTAAATTCATACAATTAGTGAAGTAGGATATAAAGGTATAAACCAACCTTTAGTAGGCGTGCTGTGAGCTGCCCGAGGGTACTGTGGCTTGCAACGCAGTGTGCTGGGGCTGCGCCACCAGTTTGCCGTCCTGGTACTACATCGAGTAAATCGTCCAGGAACGAAAGTTTTCTTCAGATCAAGGTCTGTAGAAATTATATTTATAATTAGGGAATTAGGATATCAATAATAGTTATTTGAACTCAGATTGGAATTAGTGGCAACTCTATAAATAGGGACTAACAACTTACTATCTAAGAATTGTGAATTATAACATAAGAACCTTTACTTTATGTAAAACGACCAGCCTTCCGCTGAGCTAAACATATTTTCTGGTAGAGTAAGAATTATGCGCAAAGTTATGTTCACAATTTAATAACATCATGTATAGAGCTGCATAGGAATAAAGACTGTGATATTTACTAACCTGTTTCATTAAGCTCCTCGTCATACGTCCTAGAAGACTCCATATCTCTTCAACTTATTCTACAACATTTTGTCTCTTGTTTATTCCGTTTATATTCAGTATTGTTGCGTGTTGTACCTCCGGGTGGTACGAGCGTCACATAACATACCGTAAAGAAAAACTGTTAAAGTTAAGGGCTCAAAATGCATATAGTGGCAACTAGTCTGACTGTCAAAACTAGCCGTTAGTTTGCAATATTAATGTTCGATATGACTGACCAATGAGGGCCAATTAGGATTAGTAGGTATTCTATAACTTTAAACATCTGTCAAATTAAAGGATCATTCAAAATGGGCCCAGAACAATACGAGGGCTGCTATTTATGTATCCGGAATCTGGGATTCCAACATTTATAAACGTTATATCTGACCTCCATGGTAAAATTTGAACTTTTTTTTAATACTGGCCGCTATATTTTTTTTTCTTATGTACGCTAGTCTTTTGTTTATGGCGGGATCAAAATGTCATCTCGCTGCAAGAATGGAACTCACTCGTGAAAATATTCGTGCTATGATTTATTATGATTTTCGGCGTGGTTTAACGCAACAACAGTGCATAGATCAATTAACTTCGACTTTTGGTGATGAAGCTCCATCAAAAAGCCCTGTGTACCACTGGTTTAGTGAGTTCAATCGTGGACGTAGTATGCTCACGGACGAAGTTAAGGAAGGTCGCCCGAAATCGGTCGTTGTACCACAAAATATTGAAGCTGTGCGAAAACTTATAATGCATGACCGTCATGTTACATATCGCGAGATAGAGGCGACTCTGGGCATATGTATGACGAGCATTAATAAGATATTACATGATCATTTAGCTGTAAAAAAAAATTGTTCCCGTTGGATCCCTCACAATTTAACTAAGGATCAAAAAGAGGCTCGCGTCGAATGGTGCAAGAAAATGTTAAAAAAATATATCCGTGGTGACTCAAAAGCTGTTTATAATATCTACACAGGTGACGAATCCTGGATCTATGCGTATGATCCGGAAACTAAACAACAATCAACAGTGTGGGTGTTTCAAAATCAGCCGAACCCTACGAAAGTAACTCGTGCAAAAAGCACCTTGAAGCAAATGGTCGCCTGCTTTTTCGGTATTAATGGCCATGTGGCTACAGTGCCACTAGAGAATCGTAAAACGGTTAATTCGGAATGGTACACGACCATTTGTTTGCCGGAGGTATTTGAAGAAATACGTAAAAACAACCAGCGACGCAGAATTGTTCTTCACCATGACAATGCCAGCTGTCATACATCACGCGAAACGACTCCATTTTTGGAAGGTCAAAATGTAGAATTAACGGGTCATCCACCGTACAGCCCTGATTTGGCACCCAATGATTTCTATTTATTCCCAAATGTAAAGAATAAATTACGTGGTCAACGATTTTCGACCCGTGAAGATGCAGTCGACGCGTTCAAACAGCACGTTTTGGAGATACCTCAGTCAGAGTGGAAAAAATGTTTTAAAAATTGGTTTCAACGTATGCAAAAGTGCATCGATCGTAAGGGAAAATATTTTGAAAAACAATAAAACCATATTTAGTCATATACGTTTGTTATTTTTTTCTATTCCTGTTACATAAGTAGCAGCCCTCGTATAGCTAAGTGAAATGTGATAGGCTTTTTCATTTAGGTACTTCACTTTTTATTAGAGATACAATTAAATATTATCCGGTGTGTAACCCCACTTTCCCTTACAACAACAATTATTTCCTGCAATGGAATTCGATTAGGTATCCATAATATAAAAAGAGGGACACAGAAAGACCTATTTCATGATTATGTTGCCGATCTGTTGGTTCTGGGTTCTTACAAAGTTGCCCATAGTCCTTTAAAAACGTCAACTTCAATTCTAATCAAACGAGATTAGGGACTTGACAGAAGCGCGTGGAGCTAACCCCATGGGCTTCTGTTTAGTGCACCAGAGTAAACACTCTTTAACCGAGCAATTGTCCTCTCATCTCTTATATCACATGGATTTGTTTCTCTAATAAGTCCATGGTGATTGTCTAAAACTCGACATTGGCAAAATAAACCTTGTAAAAACAAGGAGTGATAGACATTAATTGAGGAAAAAAACAGATTACAACGTGAAGTTTATAAATTTAGGTTTAGGTAAATTTAAAACTAGAGGACACTCATCCGAGTTGGCCCGAACCCAATGTACACAATTGCTACGGAGAACCTTTATTAGGAAACAAATGGAATAGCTAATTGTATCAATTCAGAGAAGCACCAGGCCTTCATTCTCGTCCTCAGCACCATCGCGTTTGAGGCTGGATTGACAAAAGGCAATTAGTCTGTACACGTGGGACCAATGCATCACTGAAATAGCAAATTCAATGGAATACATTTACTGTTTGTCATGTCACTAATACGAGTATAGCCTGCTATCTAACGTGCAATTTTGGAGCGCGAAAATAGTGATGTAGGTTAATAAAGCCCAGGGTGGATCAATCCGTTTCCCAAACTCGATTAAACCGCGTAGCAATTTTTACAGTCGGGATTTTTCCCATTCGTGATCACCATTCTTAATTTTTCCTGGTCCCATATTTTCCATTCTGGATTTTTTCCAGTCGCAAAACCCATTGTGATTAGGCCAAATAGGTAGGTAGGTTTAGGTTATGCCCGAAGGGCCAAACCACCCAGAATTAGGAGCTATTGCTATTGACATAATACTAAATGTTAATCGTATTGTGAACATCACGATAGCTCTTAATTACTTGACAGTAATTACTGCCGAGTTAAAAACAATACGACAACATGTTAACATAGCGATATGATTTTACCAAGTAGAATAGACCCCTAGGGTTTAGTATAAAAATATCTGTGTTAATTTTATTTTCAAACGTGTGGGGATAACCTTCATTTATAATTCAGTATTCGACTGCAGATTTGCAAATATGCTTTCCTTTTTAAGGTTCCGTACCTCACAACGAAAAAACGGAATCCTTATAGGGTCACTTTGTTGTCCATCCGTCTGTCTGTCAAGACCTTTATCTCCGGAACGCGTGGAGTTATCGAGTTGAAATTAAAACCATATACTCAGGTTTACAGTCCCTTGAAGCTGTGAAAAAGTCAAACTTCTAAGTTAAAGTAAAAAGAGATACGGCCGTTTATGCCGCTAAAAACGTATATTTCGACACTCTCAAGGGAATCAAAATTTATAGGGTATGTTCCGTTGACCTAGAACTATGAAATTTGGCAAGTAATACCGTCTTATACCACAAGTACCTACAGGGAGAAATCTGAAAACTATACATTTTTAATTAAATCACAAAGAAACACGGTCTTTTAAGCAAGGAACGGCGGTCCAAATTTCGGGAAGAGCTCGGAAAAAACTGCAAGACTCTATTCCTGAACTATTTATAATATGTACCTATAAATTTGTACGGAACCCTCGGTGGGCAAGTCCGACTCGCACTTATCCGGTTTTTTTTGAGTAACTTACGCATTTTTTATAAATCCACAGCTCTGATCCCGAGTCCAATAATCGAGGTTCCAAGTTACGTTAACCCTGCCTTTTTCTCTCGATTTACTTCCATATGTCGAATGAAAGGGACGAAGCATATTTAGTTTAAAATTTAGGACTTCAGAGTTATTCTTGGTCCCTTTGGAGCATGTCCAATAGACATGGTAATGAGGTCTTGCCTCAGTAAACCGGACCTGATTTAATAATTTACGAAATCCATACGTTTCAGGGTTATCGTCGGAAAATGCGGACACGGAAACTTGATTTAGTGCGTGGAATACTTTAAGTGACTGACGAGAGGTGTAGTCAATGTTATAGCTTAACTGCCTGTCAGCTTGTGTCGCAATGTAACCCTGCTACCTGTTACCTTGACTGATTTTTTTAATCATGTGTATATGTGTGTCTTATGGTTGGTGAATATATGTATTTCTTCTTCTTAACAGACATTGCGATACAAGATTTACGGTTCCGTACCCGAGGAGTAGCCCAACGGGACCCTAATTAATATGCCTACGCTGTCCGTCCGTCCGTCCTAACTTTAAAGAGCTGCAGTATCTACTGAACCGTAAAAGACTGCACGTTTTATTTTTGTTCCAATGTTCCAATGTTCCAAAGTCCCCGTACGAACCCCGAAGATAAACAACAAATACAAAAAAATCGTCAAGTTTGAGCTAGGCTCGCGCTGATGCGATTCGAAATCGAATTCTAATTGTAATATATCTAACGATTCCTAATGTGTCGCGGATGGCGATACGGAACCGTCGGTGCGAGTCCGACTCGCAATTGACCGGTTAGAAATTAGAAATTAGAAATTAGAAATTATTTATTGCATGTCACATTACAGTTTACAGGTGAAAGGTATATAAATAATCAGGTATACATGTGACGCCCTGCAAGGGCATAGCAACATAAGAGGGCTAAAACTAGGTGTATTTTCATGGCGTGGAGTTGGCAAGCGATCTATAAGGCTGTTGGGAAGTGGGATCTTTACCCATAGACTTTAACAACTCAGATTTATGAAGGCCGCAAATGAAGCATTCCATCTTAGTGTTAGGAGGAGGATTAAGAAGGGATGCTTCTTTGCTGGTAAAGTAGTCTCAGTCTCAGATCCCACCTACCACCAGGTGGTCTTTGTGCGCGTTGGGAGTTTTCCAAAAAAAGTGTACATGAACTTTTTTTCCCGAATTTGTTTTTTTTTTTTCTTACTCAGAATCGTTGATACTATCGATCCTCATACAAGAAAAAAAGTGTCCCAGATGTTACTATGTATGTTTTTTCTTCCAGTACGTCACGACCATATACACAAATAAAGACGCATACTATAATGTGACGATCTGGAATGGAATATTTGGGACACTTTTTTCTTATATGAGGATCGATATTATGAACGATTCTGAGTAAGACAAACCAAAAAAATACGAATTCTGGAAAAAAAAGTTCATGTACACTTTTTTTGGAAAACGCCATACCTACTAATTAAATCTTAGTCTTAACTAATCCAGAAACTTATTTGTTACGTACCTAATTAATATTCAAGTTTTTGTAAAAAAACTACGAAACTTCAACCGGAGATAGCTTTTGGTGAGTAATATATTATTCTGTGATTACACAGAACAAAGTTACATTTTTTTTCTCATTAATATAGCAGAATTAGTTAAAAATCGACCAGATGTCAGATAACGGCATTATAGATATGTCACGGCAGCCTACTAATGCTAAAGTAATAAAGCATCCAGTCCCCGTCTGTATGTTCAGTTCAAATTTTAACTGCTAAAACATTTGTGCCGAACAGACAAGCAAACATACAACCAAGAATGCGAGCTAATAATAAAGTGGTAAAATAAAAACATAACAAAATTAATCAAACACTTTCATAAAAAAGTGCTTTTATATTTGATTTACTAACTTTTCCCACGAATTGAATAATAATGACGATCCTAAATTTTGATTAAGGCACTCTACACGGAATCACTTAACATTCATAATTAATCCCGTTCTGCTACCGACCCTTCTTGTCGTTAAACTTTTATGATAGCTAAAGTCCTTAAAAAATCTCAATTTGTAAGAACCGGTAATATTAAGCCTACAATTTTGTTATGACCTATAGGTTGGACCTCGTTCATTCTTTATTGTCTTATATTCAGGATGAAACATTTAAATCGGTCAGTATGGGAAAGTCTGAAACTATAAGACATACTAAGACCTGTTCTTAGAAATCATGTCATCGATTTTAGTAAGAAAGAAAACTACATTCATACATTTTACTCAGCTCGGCAATCGATCCCGGATGTTTTGAAAATAAAACTAGTTACATAACACTACTCGTACCTATTTATGTTTCACAATAGTAGATTGTACAACAAGAGCATAAAACGAGCCATTTTAGCTGAGATGTGCATATAGCCACCCGAGCCGGTACGGCGAGGGAGGATAGTCACGTTGAGGCTAAAATGGGTTTTATGCTCGAGTTTTACACTCTGCTTTTCACTTCGATTACGAGGAAATAAAACAGTGATACTGTAAAAAAACACGCTTGAATGAGAAAGTATCGACTTGTTTGCCGCTTCTCCAGACTTTGAAATTTTCATACGTTTAAAGTAAATTTTCTTTGATTTAGGCGGCAATGTCTGTTCAATAAGTTCTTTTGCATTTTTTTTCTATTAGTGGTGAACATTATTTCCTCTTCACTAAATTCCGTAACACCACACCACAAGTTTTGCAAAGAAAACAACTACCTAATGAATAGTCCAAAACTGTGGTCCAAAACTATAGACAAAAACCTTTTTCCCGCCAGTGTATTTCGTTTTTTTTTCAGTGTAACAAGTTTATTTAATGCAGTCACCTCATCTGTCTGGCTGTAGGGCTTAATTGTCTTAGTCTAGATGAAGACAACACTTTATGCACTAGTGCATAAAATGCGATTTTATGCAGCCTATACCCAACATAAAGAAGGACTTTACGAGCATGAGAAGTGAAAAATAAATTACCTGCTTACTTTTAAAACAGTTTGCGGCTTACTGTCTGCTCTCACATAATGTACGTACAGTCAGCTGCAGATAGATCTAACCGAACAGCGAGCCCATAAAAATATGTTGCATTGGATTTGCAAAAAAGACTAACACGCGAAAAGGTCAGAAAAATGTCCTGTAACAGTATGTTTTTAATATCTGCTTGAATAAAAATTCAAGAAGATGTAACTGCATAGTAAACCGAAAAGATTTGAATGGTGAAAAGATTTGAATGCCTAAAAGGTCTAACCATTCGAGAAAATGAACTTAGTCCCAAGACATTAAGGTTCCTAATTGTTCGCCACTTGAAACGCAATGAACAGCACAATGTTTTCCTAGTATGAGTCTTAAACCTTGGTAATAAGGGTTAATGTGAAATTAATAACTTTCTAACGTCATGTCACATGAATGTCACTAAGCCTATTTTGCAATACCATCTAAGTAAACGTATGGACCAGACATGTCAAATCCATTATGGGTGCTCTACACGATGGCCCATCATGGGCCAACGTAGGGGCGGAGTGATGCGTAAGAGTGAGATGCAAGAATATGTTGCTCGCTCTAACTTGTATATAGACTGTACATATGGAAGGAGAGAGAGTAGGTACCGGTATAAAATGAATACCTATTTTAACTAGGTAGGGATATTGTTGTCAATACACTAACGATATTGCTGTAATGGTTATTATTTTTACAACTTTTAACAGCGGTTTTCATTAACATTACTTGAATTTTACAAAATTAGCTATAAACCGCTCAGATTTTTTGACACTGGTAATATTTTTGTAATCCGTTTTACCACTTTTTTTACCGATTTAGTCAAATACTGTGGTAATGGTCTGCCCCTACAGTGAGCGTTCTTCGCTTTTTCCATTAAAATGTCGCGGACCGTCAAGTTAATAAAATATTTGGCGTGGAAAGGCTGCCTTTTCATGAGCCACCAGTAAGTCATGTTACTTGAAGATGTTTTGGTCGCTTTTTATTACCAAGTCCATAGAGACTATTCAAATATTTAATGTTTTTCGTTTAATCTGCGCATACTGTTACAAATATGAAGATTTTTCGTAAAATAATTCCCGGGACCATTTAAAATGTTACTTTTTTTTTCTTGGAGTTCATAAATACGTGTTCAGTACCTTGTCTATTAAATGTCATGTTTAAACTGCCATAGGTATATGAATAGTCACAGCGATTAAAGTGACAAGGTATTAAATTCTAGGTACTCATATTTATGAACTCGTTTTTTTTTTATCACAAAATACTTTTTTACTTTCCTATCTATGGAATTTTATGTCGCTTGACATAATGGAGTTTACAAAAATGAATAGAATAGAACATATTTATTTCGTTATATTTTGTTACAGTGCATTAGAACAGAACAACCCTCGGGTTAGCTAAATTGCTGAGGCCCAATTTTGAAAATCGAAGTTCGAAGTTAAGTTAGCTCCATCCCTTTCTCTCGATTTAGTCTGGAATGATGAGTGACAGGGATGGAGCTAACGTGACTTCGAACTTCGATTTTCAAAGTCGGGCCCCTGCACACTTTAGTACTTTGTCACTTTAACGCCATGTTTGAACTGCTACACTAATCTTTTAAGGGCGTTAAAGCGGCAAGGTACAAAAGTATGCAGCTACTTAAAACTCCGACTGTACTTTTCACTCACTCTCATACCCACTTCTGCTAGTCTAGCTGACTTTAGAACTCTTGCCCTTGACTGTACATCATCAACAAGATCGTTTCAGCCGAGAGACGTCCATTGCTGGACTTAGGCCTCCCCTAAGCTATGAAGGTATGCCACAGGACGAGTTCTGCATCAACTACGACGTGGCTAAGCTTTTTTTGACGCAAAAAGAAGACACACAAGGACACCGGCCACCTGGTAAATAGGATCTGAGACCCATTAGACATATGCATTTTCAAGACTACAATCTCAAGATAAATATGTTACCCACCTTAAGAACTAAGATGGAATACCTCTATGCTAGTTATTTCACCACGTACCGGTTGTCTTATTAAAGCAACTGCTGACTTGACAAAAGCGCGTGGAGCTAACCCCATGTGCTTCTGTTCAGTCCACCAGAGTAAATCTCTTTAACCGAACAATTTTCCTCGCGTGTGATATCCATGGACTTGTTTCTCCAATAAGTCCATGGCGATTGTCTAAAACTCGATACTGGCGAAATACACCTTGTTAAACACAAGGAGTGAAAGCCATTAATTAAGAAAAAAAAACTGCTGTTTGGCGGTAGGATAAAGGATAAGATAGGGGTAGCGACCCGGATGGACCCCGGATCCAGGAAGCCACTCTGCTACTCTGCACAAATCCCACTCTTCAAACGTAATTCTGTTCCACAAAGCTATTGCAGAGTTGAAGAGACAGAGTCAAATGCAGAGTGTGGATTTGTGGATTTGCAAAGTATTTCTGTTCCACAATACAATCGCAAAGTGAAAGAGGCATAGTCAAATACAAAGTGTGAAACAGAATCTTTGCAGAGTGTTTTCTGGAACACGTTTACTCTGTACTTTGGATTATCGTGGATTTGAAAAGTGCAGAGTGCAGAGTTGTAGAGTGGCTTTCTGGAACGGGCCCTAGATCCTACTACCACTGAAGGTTGCGGGAAACCAATAGATCCAAGCACCGTACATGTTTATGTAAACATATTTAAAAGACATAGTATAAAACGCAGTCCCTTCCCGCCGTCTGTCCCTCTGTATCTGTATGTAGATCTTTCAAACTACGCAACGGATTTTAATGTGGTTTTCATCAATGGATAGAATGATTCAAGAGGAAGGTTTTTTATGCATAGTAAATGCTGGTTTACGTACAGGTGTTACAGAAAACTCACATAAACCGAAGCAAAACGAGAACGGGTCACTCTAATCCCAACAGAATGTTTGTTCAACGTACGTGATCTAATAAGAGCCAAACAACTTATGGCTTTCAATTAGTCAAACGATATTGAATCTCAATATTAGCTTTGATGCCAAAGGATTAATTCTCCGAATAGTTTTCGAATAAATGTAGATGTTTATTCTGTAAGTAGGCCGCAATTTTACAAGTCCGAATTTACCAAAGCAATGGTCACCAGAATGGCCGCTTTTTTACTGATTTCTAGGAAGTTTGTGCTTTTTATGAATATGACTGGGCACTGAAATTCTCACGCCCATAATAGCAAATACGATTGCCCCCACTCACTCGTAAACAAGATGTCAATAAAAATTTTCCTCTCCCAGCAGCGCTTCAAAAGAGAAGACCACCGCCTTTCGCGGAAAAGTGATTTCGTATCCCAATTTAGCTATAAAAAATCAACAATCACTATTAGATTTAATTTAAATATTCATTCTTTCTCTGAAACGTTGGCTGTAGCAGTTAATTGTGGTTACCAGCAGCGGGAGCGGGTATCTGGGTTTGCTTGGGAGCCCTTTGTTTCCCATAATTTTATTAGTCATAATGTGATTGTTGACATAATTTTTGATAGTCATAATTTTTTATATCGCCGAACTGTAAACTTTTCAGAGGTTCTGAAATATGTAATGTGTAGACAAGGCTAGGTTAAGTTAGGTTTTATAAAAATCCTGGAAAAGTAACAGTTTCTTTAAAAAAACACGTTATGACTTGCGATGATTATGACCTAAAGCACATTATGACTAAAAATAATTATGTCAGTCAATATAGACCCGGGTTTGCTTATGATATACGAGTTCACCCATAACAAGTCACTAATATTAAAAGTGTAAGTTTAAAAAGTATTTCTAGAAGGCTTTTATTTTTGATTGACCATAGCTATCTACACATAATAATAGCCCGCATGCTTTCCGTAATACATTGCGTCGCTGCAATAGCTCTCGGCTCAAAAGTGTTAAAACAACCGTCAATGGATTGCTACAAATATGCGGCCTATCGAAGCAATGAATTTGGTCCTTTACGTTGACTACTCAGTTCGGTCAGTACAGTTAATGGAGGGTTCGATCACCAATAACGGAAATTATCGTAAGGCGCCCGCTAAGCTTTATTTCCTAAGCCTACTTAAATATTATGGTCGGTTTAAATATAGTTCACGTAGGTTAGTTTAGGTTACACTTGTAACCATCACAAGATAACCTGAAATCAACACGGGTTCTGCAGTAAAAAGTTTTCTATGAAACGAAAATTCTGCGAAGTGATACGTTCTGTCAAATGAGTGTCGGTGGAACATTACGGTACACCGTCCATAATATTTAAATAGTGTTATACGAGGGGTGCCTTTTAAGTTCTGTCGTTTGAAAAAACCAAAGACAATTTAAGTGTTAAATGGTATTTATTGTTTTTCAAAGTAATCTTCTTCATTCGATCGAACCAGTTTTCGAAACACTTATTCCATTCCGAAGTCGGGGTCTCCAAAATGGCCGTTTTGTATGCCTCAACCGCTTCTTCAGGCGTCCGGTACCGTTGACCACGAAGTCGTTGCTTGATTTTTGGAAAAGTGAAGAAGTCATTAGGGCTTAAGTCTGGACTATACGGCGGGTGATCCAAATTTTCGACGTTTTGTTCTTTTAAAAACGCAATTGTCTGCCGGGCGGTGTGCGAGCTAGCATTATCGTGGTGCAGTACTATACGACGTCTTGGGTTATTTTTTCGGAACTCGCCGATAACTTCTGGTAAACAAATAGTGGTATACCAGTCAGCATTAACTGTTTTACGATCTTCGAGCACGATGGTCGCAACGTGGCAACTTTTCGCTACAAACGTGGCGACCATTTTTTTCGAAGTGCTCCGTGAGCGTATTACTTTGGTCGGTTTTAGCTCATCTTGAAACACCCAAACAGTCGACTGCTGTTTAGAATCCGGATCGTAGGCATATATCCAAGATTCGTCACCACTGATAATGTCATAAACGTGTTTAGAGTCTCCTCGGTTGAATTGCCGCAGAGTTTTGCGGCACCATCTAACGCGAGCCGTTTTTTGGTCTTCACTAAGTAAATGTGGTATCCAGCGTGAGATATTTTTTTTTACACCTAAGTTGACTTCGCCTCGGCTGTTTAATGTTTACGTAAATGCACTGACCGTCGCGCTCAGCAGCCAACACGTCGGCTGTCACGTAGATGACGTGTGCGTAAATAACCTGAGCTACGCGGACGATATGGTTCTGTTGAGTGCGAGTGAGGGGTACGCCAACAGCCATGGCTTAATGTATAACACCAAGAAGAGCGAGCTCATGGTGTTCAAGTCGGGGACCAGGTGTCTGTCAGTTATACCACAAGTCATGCTAAACGGAGTTCCGTTAAACCGCGTGACCCGTTTCAAGTACTTGGGACACCTGATCACCGATGACCTGAGAGACGACGCCGACCTCGAGAGGGAGCGTCGGGCGCTGGCGGTGAGAGCAAACATGTTGGCCCGCAGGTTTGCGCGGTGTTCCAAGGAAGTGAAAGTTACTCTTTTCAGAGCTTTCTGCACTTCTTTGTATACATGCGCCCTGTGGGCCAACTATACTCGAAGATCGTTTAGCGCCCTTCGCGTACAGTATAATGACGCGTTCAGGGTGCTGGTGCGGCTGCCGCGTCGCTGCAGTGCATCAGGCATGTTCGCGGAGGCGCGCATCGATTGCTTCTACACCACTCTGCGCAAGCGGTGCGCGTCTCTGGTGAGCAGAGTGCGCGGTAGTGGCAACAGCATCCTGGACATGATAGCGAGTAGGTTTGATTGCCCCTACATGGTTCACTGTATGCAGCTCCATGTAGGGAGCAATCGTACTTATTAATTGTGTTTTAGTTTTTTTTTTTTTTCGTTGTGAAAGTTTTGTGTAATTTTAATTTTAATTGGGATTTTTAATTGTAATTTTAATTGTAATTTTATTTTTAACTTGGATTTTTAATTTTTATTTTAATTTTAATGTTTATTTAAATTTTATGTGTAATATGGAAATGTTATTTCTGAAATAAATAATTTTGAATTTTTTGAATATTTTTTTTAAGTGATCATGCAATATATTTTGAACACTGGTCCCTGAAATGCTTAATGAAGCTTCTATCTCGCGGTATGTCGCATGGCGATCTTCGACGATCAGTTGCCGTACAGCATCAATGTTTTCCTGGGTTACAGCTGTTTTTGGTCGGCCTTCACGATGCCTATCACTAAGACTAGAGCAACCACGTTGAAATTCCAAATACCAACGTTCCACAGTCCGGATGCATGGTGCTTCATTTTTAAAAACGGTAGTCAGCTCTTCAAAGCACTGAAGACGCGTTAAACCCCTTTTAAAGTTGTAAAATATTATCGCACGTAAATTTTCCTTCGAAATTTCCATTTTCACAACCGACTTGTCAACTTTGAACCGACGCTGTACTAAAACGAATCGGCCGATCTCGAGACATTCTTTTGTTTTTGAATTCTAAATTCAAATATTTTAAGATGATACTAGTTTTCTTTTTAATAATCACGGGAGTTTTGCAAACGACAGAACTTAAAAGGCAGCCCTCGTAAACGTTATATTGCTATGTTAAATTAATAATAAGCTCAAACTTAAGTACCTACTTATTTTTATCTCTCCATAGCCTACCAAGGGTAGGCTTAAATTCATCCGAGCTTTGCCTACACCTTTTTCAACACCCGTTTACTGTACCGTAACTTAATGTTATTGTGTTTCTAATGTAATTAAATGAAAAATAAACTTAAATTTGAAATATTGCCGAGTCACGAATGTTTTCTATGCATTGAAGTATTTATTTCTATAAGTATGTTGATCGTTGTTTATGAACGGGGAACAATCTCACACGAATTGTCCTAAAGAATAACGATACAAATACTTACTTAGAAGTAGAAATAAATACTTACAAGCAAAGAAAATTCAGGATCAAAACCTTGCGCGTATCCGACATTTTTTCAGAAATCAAACCGCCTTCCGCGAATTTTTTGAAAAATCACCTTTCCTTAGTGTAAACTTTTATTTATTTGATCTACATTAGAATATTGTTTTTGGTATAGTTATTTATTTAGTTATTTATTAGTGTTTATTATTATTATTATTATTATTGTTCTGTTTAGTAACGACTGTTTGTTTGTCATTAGGGTACTTCTTTTACCATTATTTCAAGGGTTAGCTGTAAGAAAGGTTTTAAAGGATTAGTGCACCTTTGCAATTGTTTTTATGTTGGCCCTTGTTTTGTATTTCATTTTTATTGTATTACAATAAACAGCATACATACTTACGAGATATCTAACCTTTTTTAAGATATAAATTGCAATTTCTTCAATTATTTCAGTGATGTATTTTTCGTCACTCCCCTGTCACTAAGGCATTGGTTCCATTAAAACTTTTCAGACACGTTATCAGGCCCCTGCCAATCTTAGTTGCGAAAACTCGCTCTAATATCTAACACTTATTCTTAATTAAAAGATGTAGATAAATATAAGCATAAAAGCGTTACTACTCTTAGCTGTCTAAATCAGCTGTGATATTTCTTTATAGTGCTGAAGATTTATGTGATTAGGAATTCTGTTTGGGAGTTAATTAAATTCTTAACAGAGTGCATGAGGTTGAGAGGTCATTTGCTCTGCAAACGGGGTAAAAAATACGTATTCCCAGAGAAACTTCTACAATTTTATTATGTCCTTTTGAGTTAATCTCGGTAATTCTCAGTACTTTTAAATGTTTTCGAAAGTGTTCTGTGTTATTTTATGAGATTTAAAAATTAAGAGGTCCTGCGATTTGCAAATGCTTTGTAGTTTCTATTTAATTAGTGCGTCTACTTAAATAATTGTTTTTAATCTGGAATTTCATTTTAACTTGAAAATTAACTATTTTTTTGCTTAATGTAAAAATACCAATAATATAAATTAACTCACTACCTAGTTGCACAAAAAATAAATAAATATAACATCGAAAAAAAACTGTGTTAGTTTGTTACTCCTTCACGCTACATCGGCTGAACGGATTTGGATGAAATTTAAAATAGAAATAGCTTATACCCTGGATAAACACATAGGCTACTCATAGTGTAGTGTAGTGAACCTGCCTACAAAGCTAGCGATCCCCGGTTCGATTCCCTCTAAAGGTAAAATATCTACGTAATGAGCGCGATTATTTGTTTCTATGTTTTGGATCGTTTCTATGTATTTGTCTACTAGGTACCTATAGTTCAGCTTATAGTTTGAGACTAGGTCAATTTGTGCAAGATCCTCTGAAAGGGGTTTGGGTAAAAGTGTTGTCATTTGTAAAATTCATACATTTTCAAGGTGAGCGGCCATTCGTAAAAGTGGTAACTTACGATAGAATTATTAAAAATAAACATAATATTTTGTTATGTAATATACTCTTAAGTGCATCGGAGCCGAGATATTTAAATATTCATACTTGGGCGTACTTTTGTACTAAAAACTGAATACTTAAATCTTTAAAATCTCCGCTCCGATATTATTTAACGCCATAAATAATATATATATGTGTGTATTTAGAGGTCCTCTAAATAACTGTGAAAAATCATCCGTGGCCGCTGAAAAAAAAAAGACTATATTCTTCAAACAAATTTACCCAAAGCCCTTTATTTTGAAATATGATTACGATATAGACGCTAAATACGGTAAAACAAAGTGGAATAGAGGGCTAATTAATATTACTTTTAAAGTTTTTTCTCTGACATATTCACCGATTTACCTCGTTTCGATCCAATTTAACTCCCACGATAAAAGGGTAAAGATACACAGGGAAGGATTCAATTAATACTCCTCCCGGGGCACACCGGGAGCACTTCATTAGGCAAGTGCTCCATCACTAGGTAAGTATTAATTAAACCGTTAACCTTTTAAGGAAAAAATCTTGGGAGTTGAAGCTTCCGGGTTTTTTAATAAGAGAACTCCTTTGAGAATTATTTGAAAGCATGTTTTTAATTAAATTAAAGAGATAAAAAAACATTCACAATTAATTAAGCGTTTTTAACGTTTTTATTTGGTTTTAAATCAAGTTTTTCGCTATTTTTAACGTTATAAATCAAATCATTATAATTTCCAAACAAAATGTGACACAGTTCTGTGTTGGGTCTGGGTTCGGGCCATTTTACCGATTGTGCACTCACAACACGGGATTGTTGCGCCACTTGCCACGTTCGTATTTTGGACGTGTAATGCAAATTGGGTTCAGTCGGTTATACTATTATATCCGGTATGTATTAATCGGCAAAATAAAGGAGAGTATCAAGTGGTACAGTACCCCAACAAAAATGTTAAGCACTTTAGTGCGTTGTCATAGTAAACTTCAAACAGAACATCAAATGACACACATGACAATGCCAATGACATTAACAATGACAAGGTTCTAAGTATGCTCAACATTTTTATTGTGTGACTGTACAAAATCATCATGATTTGAATAGCTAAATAATGAATTGTTAACTATTACGATTTTATTAAACGCTGTTTGTTGAGAAATGTGACTTGTATGACTACTTGAATATTTACAATATGAGTACATTTTTCATTATTTACCATGACATACTAAAGCGATTTAGTTTAGGTTGATAGAAAGAGACCGAGCTATTGCAGTTATACAGCTATGTCCTTTTCTCTTAACCTAAACTAAACCACTGAATGAAATTCTAAAACCGTTCTTTTATCTACATTAATATTATAAAGAGAAAAGATTTGTATTGTTGTGTGTTATAAAATTAAAACGACTGGACCGACTTCAAAAATTCTTTCACCATAAGAATGCTACATTATCCCTCAGTAACATACCTAGGCCAATCAGAAACATGGACGTTCACAAAGGCAAGTATGCACCAAGTTAAAGTGGCACAAAAAGCTATGGAGCGGTCCATGTTGGGAATAACTTCTGGATCACATACCGAATGTTGAGATTAGGCGCAGGACTAAAGTTGCGGATGTCTGCAAAAGAATAACACAACTGAAGAGGAGACGGACGGGACACTTGCCTAGGCGTTACGATGGCAGGTGGTCGAGGGCGCTAACAGAGTGGTGGCCGAGATTAGGTCACAGATCAGTGGGCAGACCATCAGCTCGTTGGTCTGATGACATTTGACAGACAGTTGGGAAGGATGGATGACGTTAGCACGAAACCGGGCAAAGTGGGGTGAAAATGAAGAGGCCTTTACCTTGCCGTGGGTGGATGTGGGCTGAAATTATGATAATGAATATAGGCCACTTTTTATCCCGGAAAAATGAACGATTCCCGTGTGATGTTAAAAATACACGGACCGTCGCTGGCAGAAGCTAATACAGCATATTTTTAAACTTTTTCCTCCGAGTACGCCCCTGTCTCCTAAACACAGTGCCGCCCAAAGCGTGTCTCTAGAGTAATCACAGGCTAAAATGAGCCTAAATGTCAACTCAGCGCCTTGTTGGTTCTAGCCTTAAACACACACTGTCCTGGAACTGCAATAAACACATCTCTTTAAAGGCCTACATCTCCTAAAGCCATAGTCGAAATACCTACAAAAAATATATAGGGTGACGGCACCAACAATGGACCCTTCACTCTTAATTCAAATTTCATACGGTCCTAAATTGATTGTTGCAAAACAAATGAATAACCCTTATCTTCTGTAAAATAAGAATCAAGTGTCCATTACTGGTGCCTTGTCCATTACTGGTTCCATCACCCTACTTGCTTTAAAACTCAACTTTACGGTAATTTTTAATTTTATTAACTAATGATTAATAAAATCCATTGACACGCAGTGTACCTACATACATATTGCTCGGCCTTCTGGCGAGGTAGGTCACTTTCTTGGGATGTCAATTTAGAAGAACGACATGTTCGTTTTAAGTCCATTTCGATAGACGACATATTCAGACTCAGTCAACTTCTTAATAGGTCCAGTAAGAGGGTCGTCATTTTCTGACTTAGTCATCTTCTCAGTAGGTCTATTTCGAGGGACGTCCCTTTCGGAGTTAGTCATCTTCTGAGCAGGTCTGTTACGAGGGACGTCAATTTCTGAGTTAGTCATCTTCTGAGTAGGTCTGTTACGAGGGACGTCGCTTTCGGAGTTAGTCATCTTCTCAGTAGGTCTATTTCGAGGGACGTCATATTCTGGATTAGTCATCTTCTGAGTTGGTCTGTTTCGAGGGACGTCATTTTCTGACTTAGTCATCTTCTCAGTTGGTCTATTTCGAGGGACGTCATATTCCGGGTTAGTCATCTTCTGAGTTGGTCTGTTTCGAGGGACGTCATATGCTGGGTTTGTCATCTTCTGAGTTGGTCTATTTCGAGGGACGTTATTTTCTGACTTAGTCATCTTCTGAGCTGATGATACTCATTTTGTTATAAACAATTCTATGCAATAAGGTCCTAAATTTCAATACAGCTTTTCAATAAAAAAAAATATGTTATTTCTCAAAAACTGGTACTTTTGAACAATCCATTTAATATTTCCAATAAAATATAAATGATTAGCTATACGTCAGGATTTTTTTAATTTTCAACTGTTACTCTGCAATCTTTTTTCTTAACGTATAATTCTCAGGTAATAAGATTTTTATCTCCGTTTCGTTTTGGCAATGATAGTCATATTACCGATTTTTTCTTTCATTTCATCCAATACATGGCTATTATTTTTATTTAATTTAGAGTAGCTCCTATTTCAATCTACCTTAGGTGTTGAATTAAATGTCCAAATCGAAATGAGCGTTTTACCAAAAAAACGCCTTGGGAGTTTCAGAACAAGAATGTGTTCCGAAACTATAAGATATATTTGACAGAAAAACGTTAGCGGTGTTTGCATATTGTCTAGGCCACCTGGCCTCTATTTCACGATCCTGACAATGACAGGTGACAGGTGACATTTCACTGTGCATGGCGCAGCTTATATTAATCCCAGTGATGTAAAAACGTATTAACTCGGCAATGTATATCGAAGTATCACCTGTCACCTATCATTGTCAGGATGGTGAAATAGGAGGCAGGTCATTCTGTGACTTTACATATTACGAGTAGGTACTACTCTCACATTCAATGATCTAGGAGCTTAACATTTCAAGACTTTGACTTTAAGAGCCGTTACGCACTGGCGACTGGTCGCCGGCGACTCAGCCGACGGCGACTGTGATGTTCTACAGTTTAAATAGTTGTTTACGCAATTAGTCGCCGGTCGCCAGAGCGGCCAGCCCGTCGCTGTGTAAGTGGCGACGCACAAACGAGTGGCCAGACAACGCGACCAGTACGCAATATGAGCCTTTACGCACTGTCGACTGGTCGCCGGCGACTCGGTCGACGGCAACTGTGACTTTCTATAGTTTAAATAGGTGTTTACGCAGTTAGTCGCCGGTCGCCAGAGCGACCAGCCTTTCGTTGTGTAAGTGGCGAAGCACAGGCGGCTGTCCAGACGCCGCGACTATTGCGCACTATGTAGACTGAGTTGCCAGTCGACTAGTCGACAGTGCGTAACGGCTCTATGTCGACTGAGTCGCCGGCGACTAGTCGACCGTACGTAACGGCTCTAAAAGATGATGGCGTTTTACTACCTGGTATTCTAAGACTTTGACATATTAGTACTCTGACTTAATGTTTTTTGCTCCAAATTAATAACGGCAACAGGTACGCTTGAAATAGTTACAGAATATTAAATTGTATAATCGCTTTAAAAATTAATATTTAAATTAAAATAAAATAAATATTTAAGGGGGCTTTATGGCTCTCATACAGCAAACGTGATTTTTTATAAATAATGGTACGGAACCCTTCATGCGCGCGTCCGACTATCACTTAAGCAAGCTGAAGCTGGGTCTACCGATATGACATATGACACATAAGAGGATGACTAAGTCAGAAAATGAAGTCCCTCGAAATAGACCAACTCAGAAGATGACTAACCCAGAATATGACGTCCCTCGAAATAGACCAACTCAGAAGATGACTAAGTCAGAAAATGACGTCCCTCAAAACAGACCAACTCAGAAGATGACTAACCCAGAATATGACGTCCCTCGAAATAGACCTACTGAGAAGATGACTAACTCCGAAAGCGACGTCCCTCGTAACAGACCTACTCAGAAGATGACTAACTCAGAAATTGACGTCCCTCGTAACAGACCTGCTCAGAAGATGACTAACTCCGAAAGGGACGTCCCTCGAAATAGACCTACTGAGAAGATGACTAAGTCAGAAAATGACGACCCTCTTACTGGACCTATTAAGAAGTTGACTAAGTCTGAATATGTCGTCTATCGAAATGGACTTAAAACGAACATGTCGTTCTTCTAAATTGACATCCCAAGAAAGTGACCTACCTCGCCAGAAGGTTGCTCGGGAGTCTGCGATTTGGCCGAAATATTTTTGCCAAATGTATCGTTTTCCAATATTTTCATTTGCCAACCCAATTTTTTTCCTGTAACTGTAAATATTTCATGATTTATTTCAGTACCATCGTGTAGAACCCTAAAGGTTAGGTTAGGTTAGTTTTTATAAAATCCTGAGATATTTACGGAAACAGAAAACAAGGCGGGTTGGCAAATGAAACCGTTGGGAAACGATAAAGTTGGCAAACATATTTCGCTGAAACAAAGGTAACCGATTCACTTCACTCTTAATTCAAATTTCAAAGATCCTAAATTTATTGTTGCAAAACAAATAAATAACCCTTATCTCCTATAAAATAAGAATCATGTGTCCATTATTGGTGATATGTCCATTGCGGGTTCCGTCACCCTAGCTTGTTTTAAAGTGAACAAGATTAACCTGTGGCGGGGATATTAACTACGGTTCCAATATCCACGTAGTTCCGCTCCAAAGAACGGATTTGCATGTAAAAGAGAATGAGATAGCGGGTATAATAAAATATTATAAAATTTGTAATATCACGGTCATGCTTGAAAATAATTGGAAAAAAAGCTTTACGTTGGTTATCTAATTTAGTGGTCGGTCTTTTTTGCCGAGCAACGTATTTTTATGGTATAAATTACAATCTAGAATGGATAGGATAAGGAACGAGTATGCTAGGGTGGATTCGACCAAATAAATACGCGAATAACTATACTCATACTAGGGATATATCTATTCCACAATTTTTAGTCTCGAGTAAACCAGTGGACGTTTTTCTACGCACTCCAAGGTATAGCTATACTTGGAATTACTAAGCTCCAATTAGTAGGTAGAGTGTATGATGAACGAATGTATAACCCGGCAAAAAGATATTGCTGTACAACGGAACGATGTCAAAAACTTCACTCATGTAAACTTACTTTTATAGTATTTTATAGGACTGGAAAATGGGTAAGGATCAAAAAGTCGGACACGCTATTAAATTTTCTATGAAACTTTTCCGTTGTGACACGAAAATTAGCCACACAATTGTACCTAGGGATACTTTTCGTCGCACAACGGAACTTTTTTCGACTTCGTTGTTTGTATGGTTAACTGCGCCTAACTGTGGTCTAACTTTTTGGGCCTTACCCAAAAACTGTCATTAGAAAACGAGTGTTAAGTTGATTTGACAGCACTGACAGCACAAAACAAAATGTTGACGCCATTAAATTATTCTTGGAATAACTCTGTTATTCCTGGCAAAATGGTGGTATAGTAACTATTCCCGAATAGGTTCACTATTCTTAGAATTATCGTTGATATAACGTAAAACTTGTTTACTCTTGATAAACTGCCGATTAATTCTAAGAATAATATATACTCTCAGTAGGTCGAATCCGCCGTATTAAAGTTTAAAAGTAGCGCTAGAGTTTTTTTTTAAATTTATTTATAGGAAAAAAAACATTGTACATAACAGTTCCAGCGGGAGAAAACTGAACCCAGTTTATCTGCCGCTGGAGTCACACGGTATATTCTTATGTCTACTTCTCTAGGTATTAATATGAAATAGTTTAAGGACCATGAGCCGAGTCGCAGCCGACGTACCACATAGACATACTATATTTTTAATTTTGTAGTAAATATTGTAAATGATTAAATGTGAGGTAAGAGACAAGATAAAATATAGATTGTTATTATAGGGGCATGTCTGCAGTAGGAATGAAAGTTGTGACGAGAAAAGTTTCAAGCACGAATGTGGAGGGCTATAGAGGAAGGGGGGGGGGGGGGGGGGCTAAGAAGAGATGGATGGAATGTGTGAGAGCCATACGACGGCTCATAGAGATCTTGGGAAGAAAAAGTCAGACTACGCCGACCCCAGGTGATTGGTCGAATGGCAATATGATGATGACTAGGTATATAATCTTTTACTATTTAAATCAGGTGTTTTAATTATTGTGGTGTGGTACCATGATTTTTCGATTTCTGTCGATTTAAACAACTACCGTACCGTCCTATGTCAAGTCTCTTTCGACGCAAGATGTTGTTCTCTACGCGTCTCTCTCTATTTATCAAGTGGGCCCTAGACAAGATGCATTTGGCGTTCGTTATCGTTATCCTAATGTATAGGATTAACGTAAGCTGTCAGACGGTCGCGTCGAGCGCCTGCGACAATTGCATACATTTTGTCCGTTTTCGACAATCATTTACGTTAACGTTAAGCAACTTGTCTCGCCTCACAAATATCTTCCGTTCCAGCAGCCATTAACGCCACAAGGCCAGCCCACTGCCAAGCAATTTCCAACAATTTTCCCATCCATTAATTCCACCCCAGATATCCTACGCCCCTTTACGTTGACATAACCCAGCACCCTTATCTATTGGAATGAAAGAATCGGGTTAATATCGTATTCTCGCATCATCTACTTTGCGAGAAGAAAATACCTTAAGTTTGTAAGGCGAAAATCCACTGCAGAGTGTTCCACATTATACAAAAAGTAAATAGTTCTACTTTGCAAAAAAACTGACTACCTACTTATTTGTGGCTTCAAAAGCTCTGAATTGCTAACACTCCTAGGGAATATATTTATAGGTCGACATATTAAAGCTGTCTGACTGAAAGAATTCGTTAGCGAATTTCCCTCGGGACCTAACAAAACCGGAGAAAAATTACACTATTCTAATCCAGTACAAGAACTAAGTATCTTCAACTTTTATGAAAATTCAATTACCGAACTGGAATTCTTACAAAACTTGAATAACTACATATTTTTATCCTTGTTTGCCCGCGACTTAGTACGCACACAGAGCTCAATAGCGGCCTGCACACGTAGAGTTCGGACCGCGGGAAACGCCACGCGCCATTTAAATCTTCGCGCCGAACCGTACGTGTAAATGCAACTGTAATAGTAAAATAGTAAAAAACCTACGGTTCGGACTGGCGCGTGGAATGGCGCGTGGCGTTTCCCGCGGTCCAAACTGTGCCGTTTAAAGGCCGCTATTTAAAGGGGTGCCACACGAGTGTTGCCGGTACGTTGCATCGTCGTCGGTGCTTTGTTCTACATATAAATTAGAACGACATGCCACACGATGCGTTAAAATACGTGCCTCGCTGTATTATGAAATCACAGCGTTGCCACGACGCAAGGCACTGGCAACGCTCGCGTGGCATAGCTATGAATGTTATTTCCACGGAAGTTAACGTTGTCTATTTCGGAACATGGCAATTTTTCGGGATAAAAATTATCTTCTATATTTTTATCCAGGAGAGGACGTGGCAAACTGCCCCGAAACACCCCAAGGGCAGAAGGATTGTTGTTTCTTCTACTATGTCACATATACCATCTCCTAAACTTAATTCGACAACTAAATGGGGTGTTATTCTCTTAAAAACGGCGTTCGGTCGGTCGAACGAGTGAACGAGTGAAAGCACTAAACCGGCGAGTTTACGTAGTCCACTCAGAGCGTACAAAACACATTTTAGCGCGTGCATTCTCAATTCGGCAGCCTTACCCGTTCGATCTTATCAGCAGAAGCCCTGCTGCCTAATTGAGGATGCACGCGCTAAAATGTGTTTTTTATGCTCCGACGGGACTTCTGAAACTCGCCGGTTTAGTGCGTTCACTCGTTCAACCGACCGAACGCCGTTTTTAAGAGAATAACACCCCTGTTTCTAATTTCACTAAACTATTTTAAACCCCTTACAAAAAAGAGGGGTGTTACAAGTTTAACGTGGTGGATCTGGGTATCTGCATGTCTGTCTTTTGTATCGTAGCTCCCAAACGGGTGGACTGATTTGGACGTACGGACGGACGGTACCTATGTTATTTATTGTGTGGGGTTGATTGGCTTAAATTTTAATATGATCTAAAATCACATGCTATAATAATTCATTTGCTTAGAGAAAATTTAAATAACTACTAGCTTCTGCCCGCGACTTCGTCCGCTTAGATTTCGATTGTCGTAATTGCCTCGAAAACTTTAATAAATCCGAGAGAAAATCTATTTTTTGTCCTATTCCAGGAACTTACCTATATGTATGCCAAGTTCGCGATTCGTTCAGTAGTTAAAGCGTGATAGAGTAACAAACATCCAAACATCCAAACTTTCTCATTTATAACATTAAGTAAGGTGATACTCTATAATTTCAAAATGTCATTTCCTTTACTTTAGTAAAACCTCTCACCTTAAAACTTTGATAAAGCCTCTATACATAGAATAACGGTGTTATTAAAAAGCCAAAAAGGAATTTTGAACAGTGTCAACGGAGAACAGCATAGCGGAGCTCCTTTTTCTGTGTGTTTTGGCCCTCCGGGCTTGCCGCAAACCTGATCTTAGCCTACACTTTTTTTTGCATTATTATAATTTTGGACTTTTGTACCACAAAAACATTAGAACAAATGGGTTTCATAGATTTGTTGTTACGCATAATAAGTTAGACTCAAAATTAAAATAATCGTATTTTGTGATTTTAAAGCAAGCGATAGTTAGATCAAATACAATTAAATATAGTGAAATTATAGCATTTAATATTTGCATACCCAATAGAAGATACGTTCACAAGGTCGTTTAAAGTGAGCTCTCGGATTATAAAAGATTTTATGCATAATACGATCGTTAACGTCGACGCGTGTAAGAAAGTACGTACGAGTACAATACAGAACGAAGCAAGTTTACTTTGATAAGTGTTTGAGCAAATAATAAAACAAGCAATAAATATTACGAGCATCGCAAATTTCGACTTTAACCACGTGTCATAAAGTAGTTTTTGCTACAATATGTCTCAGTTGGAAAGATTTCAAAGGAGTGGGTTATTTGATTTGTCTTCGGTTTTAATGAAGTATTCGTTATGTGGTTATTTCAAAATATTATGGAGGTCTGGCTTGTTATTTTCATGAACTCGTCGACAAATTATACCAGCACCCTTAAATAATCAAGTTATATGCCTATGAAGGGAAGTAAAAACGGGTACATTATTGTGGTAATGTTAAACAGAGACATAATAGTGACACCTCCTTTCAGAGGGCCCTGCCAAGATGCATTGCGCTAACTAGCGTTTCTATTCGATTCGTTTTTAAACCAATCGCATCACTGGTAGATGACGTGATACGAAAAGACACGTGATCTACCAGTGACGCGATTGGTTTAAAAACGAATCGAATAGAAACGCTAGTTAGCGCAGCGGACAACTCTTAAATAAACGGCTCATCCGATTTTCAACAAACCTAGCTAAGAACCACAGAGATAAATTATATTCTGGAATAGCACATAGGCTACTTTTAGTTAATATGTATTATTACAGTAGATTTCTGAACAAATAAAAAAAGAAGAATGTTAAAAAAGGGGGTCCCCATACAAGTAACTTTTTTTGACGCATTTTTATTTTTGTTTTGTCGTAAAAACGGTAAAACACACAATTTTAAATTTTTTTATGATAATAGTACAAACCTTAAAAAAACAACAAATACTAAAAATTGTTCTAGTGTGAGTTGGGTTCGCGCTGATTCGCTCCGAAATCGAATTCAAATAGGAATATAATAATACCTATTTTGCAGTGGTACGGAACCCTCGGTGCGCGCGTCCGACTTGCACTTGGTATTTCTGAAGTCAGTCAAAAGGGGTTTGAAGATTTAGCTATAAAAAGTTTGCACGTGTAAACGGAGAAAGCTAAATTTAGATATCATTCCATATTCAACGGAAAGCTTAAAGTAAATAAATAAAACCATTATAAGGGTTGCGCGGGCATGCTTGTCCAAAACATGTATAGTTGCAAAATGAACTCAATGTGAACGTCGCAAAGTTTTATATTGTATACCAGCGGAAAGTGAGTGTATAATATGTCTGCAAACCTTGGAATATTTCTTTGAGATGGGATGACAGGTCTGATCGCCCGACTGGCATATCGCTTAAACAATAATTATTTGATAATATGATAAATACTAAAGGAATGAAGGCTTGTAGGTATTACTGTTAGGCGATGTGCTTGCAACCAGTCACTAATATTCTGGTAGGTATACATAGACGACGCGCTGGCCTAGTTGGTAGTGACCCTGCTTACGAAGCTAGCGGTCCTGGGTTCAAATCCCGGTAAGGGCAGATATTTGTATGATGATCGCGAATATTTGTTTCTGAGTCATGGATGTTTTCTATGTATTTAAGTATACATATATTTCTCTATATAAGTATTTATATCGTTGTCTAGTACCCATAGTACAAGCCTAGAGCTTAGTTTGGGACGAGGTCAATTGGTGTGACACTGTCACCTGATATTTATTTATTTATCTTACCCTAATAGTGCAAAATTGATTAATTTTTTTATTCAGGTCATTTATAACTTAACAGTATACACCAGGGCGTTATAAAATTATACATTAACATAACAATATTTCATGTGGTTTTAAAATTAATGTGGTAACAGAATTATCAACAAGTTTTTATAGTTTTAGATAATTCTGTAGCTCTGCCTACCCCACTCTGGAAACGATGGCGTGAGTTTATACATATATGCGTATGTACATATAAATACTAAAATAACTGTCTTCCTGTCACCTTTTTATGGATTTGAATACAACTTGAGCTATTATAGAAATTACATATTTTTTCAAAAATTACACATTTTAACCGATACCTCCCGATTTTAAATAACTTACCTTTGCTTGAAGATTAAAGCAAACAGAACTTTAAAAAGTACTTACCTATAAGCATGTTTTCATGCATGTCATTTGTGGTGTGGTGGTAGGACATTTGTGTGGTGTTGTGGGGATAAGACAACCGGTGAAATTACTAGCATAGAGGCATTCCATCTTATTCCTCAGGGTTGGCAACGCATTTGAAGTCTTAGGATTGCAGTTTTGAGATTGTAGTCTTGAGATTTCAAATGTATATGGGTCTCAGATCCCACTCAAGCACGTACCAAGCATGACGGCACCTACAGTACACCAAGACCAGTGAATTACGGGGTCCCGCAGGGGAGCATCCTTGGACCCACCCTATTTATAATGTATTCAAATGACCTGGCATACCTTCCTATCAAGGGGGCAGAGAAAATCTGCTACGCAGACGACACGGCAATACTGTTTCATGGAAGCTCATGGGCTCAGTATCTGGATACAGCTCAGGCAGGTCTTGTAACCCTTTACGAATGGCTCACAAGTAACCTTCTAACATTAAACGCCAGTAAGACCAAACTTCTGTGCTTTCATAAAACTAGGGCTTCTGCACCTCCTAACCAAATGAACCTTAAACTTCACTTCCCAGGATGTGGACAAGGACAGGGTAGGGTAGGTGATACCTCAATAACATCTTGCAACTGCAGCTCAATCGAAAGAACAGAAAGCATCAAATACCTGGGCGTCATCTTAGACGAGAATTTAAACTTCGGGAAACACATAGAAGCAGTGTCAGCACGGGTACGTAAAATGGTCTACACATTTTCTAAGCATTTTCATAAATGCTTAGAAACTCGACAGACAAAATTTTATTGAAAACGGTGTACCTAGCGTTATGTCAAGTAAGTATTACGTATTGTATAATCATTTGGGGAGGGGCCGCTACAACCAGCTGATAACCCTGGAAAGAGCTCAGAGGTATGTTCTCAAGGTTATGACCAAGAAGCCCAGACTCCACCCGACGGCAGCTGTGAACAGAGAAACGCAGGTACTCACTGTGCGCAAACTGGCAATTGTGAGGTTGGTTGTTGCGATGCATCGCAAGGTGATCGCATGCAAGGATTACGACACAATGCTAAAAAAACGATTGCTAACGCTGCCAACTCCCAGAACGATTCCCTGAATTTCTACTTCCACACGCCTATAATGGTGTTAACAGGAGGTGTAACCTTAGACACTGCTCTGCCTCTGAGGCCAAAAGAATAGTTACAAATTGGATTCAGCCTATTGATTATTATGAAGCTGAAAAAATACTGAGGGTTTTCTAACACACACCCACACACACTTATACTCACACTCCCACACACAATCACACACACACACACACACACACACACACACACACACACACACACACACACACACACACACACACACACACACACACACACACACACATACACAAACAAACACGCACGCACGCACACGTAGCTTAAAAAAAGTACCTGGTAATTGTAACAAATGGACCCCACGTGACAGGCTGAGCCTAGTGTGGCGGTCATGGGCAATGTATGTAAATGTAAGTTTCTTGGCAAATAAACAATATTTTATTTTTTATTTATTTTACTCACCATCAGGTAGCCTGAGTGCTCGCGTAAGGAGAAGGCACGTGCCTTCCCCTTGACATAAAATATTGTGTAATTAAGGGTGGTAAAGACAGAATTACAAACGAGAGTATGTTAGAAGCCCGAAGCCGAAGGCTGAGGGCTTTAATGACTCGAGCTTTGTATTTCCTTTACCACCCGTGTAACTTACAATGTTTTTCATCACAATTGCGAGGAAATGAAATAAAATCAGACAAAAGATCATATTTTTAACTTACGATTGTCACTAATAATTATAGCCGCGTTGGTGATGTCCAGCGGAGTCGCATCATCCATTTCTTCTGATGACGACATGTTTTCTATTTATATATATACATTTTAATATGTGCACAAAAACACCCGTTTAATTATTATTTTGGAATCCCACAGGATGACAGGACACACAGTTTATTATTATTATTAGTATAATCAGTACTTATAAATAAGCGGCAGATTACATCATTGTCCTTACCACAGATAATTTCAAACGTGGGAGTCCGATTCTAGTGACAGTCGAGATCAATAGTTTATATGCGAGATTTTTAGAAAATTGTATGCAATTGACATTTCATCTTGAAGTAATTTCATTTCATTTTGCCGTAAGCTAGTTCCTCTGGTTGCCACCTGAGCGCTGCCTGTTCTAATGAACGCTAGCCCACATTCGCGCGGACGTTTTTTTCAACGCGCGTTGGAGAGGCACTCGTGCGAATGAAGCCTTAGTATCGTATGTTGTGTTTTTATTTTTTATTTTGCTTTTGTTTTTCTTTTGAATTACTTGTAGTGTCTGTGTCGCCTTCCGTGTTTTCCCCGAGCGGGCCCGACGGAAGACCAGCGTTGGCTTTACAGCCGCACATGCTGAGTTGGGCCCGTTTCGCAACAATTGCACTTATCTGTCGTTTCTTTTCCTTATTTTTTGTGTTATATTTATGTGTTATTGTTGTGAATAAATGTTTTCTATTCTATTCTATTCTATTCTATCTCGAATGAAACTTCATATCGAATGGCACAAGAATTGGGGTCCTGGCGTATTATGATAGTTTGAGTCCAAGTATTATAGTTTTTTATAAAAAAGCTATTACACACGATAGGGCGTAATGGTAAAAAAAAGGACCGCTGTTATTATTTTGGATTTACGGTCCATTTTTCTAGCATATTAGAACACTATTTACGAGCAAGTGTGTTGAAAAAATAATGGTTTTTTTAGAACACCTGTTAAAACTTTGTTCCTGTTAATTATGATGCAATATTAATGTAAGAGTGAATTCGTAAATTAATTTCTGCAACTGCAATACAAACGGAAACCTTTTAATGAACAGAAATACGATCAACGAGAAACAGTGACTACACCACGGACGATTAATTAAATTCGGCTACGGAACCAACTTTAGCGGGCCGGAGTTAGGGTTGCGATGCATCCGAACGTTTCTGCAGACCTAATGGTTTTCTAAAAAAAACACTAACGAAGGAAGTACCAGGAGTTGGTAGGTAGGTAGGCATTTATTTCATACTGAAAATTACATTATTCTATGTCACATAATCATAATGAATTCACAATAAGATCGTCAAAGTGTAAAAAAATAAAGTAAAAATAATAATGAAATAAAATAAACAAACGCAGTCAAAATGTAAAAATAAGAATTAAATTAAACAAAATAAAAATATAGCAAATAAGCTACAGTCAGAATTGTCAAAAAATGTATTGAATAAAAAAAACAAATCAAATTAAAACGATCATGTCAATAGGGAATAATAATAAATAAAACAAAAACAACAAATCAATTTAACCTATTTATCACTATAATCTTTTACTGAATATAGTGATTGCGGTTGGTTGCAGTCGGTTTTCAAGCATATTGCTAAATTAAAGTTGTTTAAAGGGCTGCGTTTTGATTTCGCTTCCATGTATGTAGCTACTCATTTCAAAGGTCCAGGACTCCCATAGTTTCGTATAGGTATGTTTTAACATAAATAAATAAATGATAACATTGTGTTGTTACATTATTGGCTGGGGCTGTATCGCGAGGAACCAATTATATATAAACTAACTTCTGCCCGCGACTTCGTCCCCGTGGAATAGTTACTTTGGGCTATAGCTAACTTTAACCCGCGACTTTGTTAACATAGAAGGTAGAAACATTATTCATTGGTGCTCCGCTCCTATTGGTCTTAGCGTGATAATATATAGCTTATGGCCTTTCTCGATAAATGGGCTATCGAACACTGATAGAATTTTTTAAATCGGACCAGTAGTTCCTGAGATTAGCGCGTTCAAGCAAACAAACTCTTCAGCTTTGTAATATTTGTATAGATTAATTACTTAAGTCATATAGGTACAAAACTATGAAATCGTAAAGTAAACCAAACAATAGAAATAAAATTAAAAATAGCTTTTCGCTAACAAAAGAATTCATTTGCAAAACTTAACTTACCTACTACCCGTGCCCATGTAAAAAAATAGACTTTTATAACATTGTAGCTGGAATTTTCCTTCTTTTTGTTTTGCAACCCTAACTTAAGTGAATCGCGGTTTAGAGATGATGCAGCGTGGTCGCTATAATTATTATTTCGCTCGGCAATAATTATTGTATGCCGGGAAATCGAAATTGAACCAAGGTTATTTGTACGAAGGAGTCTCCGGCACCGAATGCGTTACTGCATTGTTATGTTTCAGAGGGTGGTTACACCGACCCTCACGAAATATTGTATTTACATCAGGGTCGAATTAAGAGTCAGTAAAGTCCGTTGATATTAAAATTTATCATGAGTAGGTATTTAAAATAAAGAATTCACTGACCTTTTAGGTAAATCGCGTCGACGCAATAGCCTAGTTGGTAGTGACCCTGCCTACGAAGCTAGCGGTCCCGGGTTCGATTCCCAGTATGGGCAAATATTTGTGTGATGAGCGCGAATATTTGTTTCTGAGTCTTGGATGTTTCCTATGTATTTAAGTATTTATTTGTTGTCTAGGACCCATAGTACAAGCCTAGAGCTTAGTTTGGGACTAGGTCAATTTGTGTGAGATCGTCCCTTGATATTTATTTATGGGAAGTAATTAAATGGTCAGCCGTTGTTAAAATTGGTTCGCAAAAAAAATAAGCAATTAACTAATTTGGGCTTCATACAAAGATTTGGCAGGCAATAAATAAAAATCGGGCTACAACTCTTGTTCAGCAAACAATTTACAAACGGTTAACATTTTAACCAATATCAATCTGCTTTTTTATAATATCATTCATATCATTTTATCATGTCTGCCTAATAAACAGTCGAGCCGCAAAATAATTACTTTCGCAGCAAGATTATACAATTGGTCAGCAGAGAAAACATGTCTGTAAGCAGTTTAATTGAGAGGTGTGCATATTAAAATAATGGTTATCTATATAAATAAGTGGATTGCGTTTAGTTTGAAAAATCAGCAGTGTTCGGTGTTCGTTATTGTAGGCGGAGCGAAATCAGACCACGTGACGCGAGCACCCAAGCGTTGGTATTTTTGAGGCTAGTAGTAATTACAAGTTAAGTTTTGTCACACAAACTTAGAAATCACAATCACACCCTAGGTTAACCAAACTTTTTATCATAAATATGAGGTAGGTTAGGTTAGATTTGTTTTTATATCAGGCCCGGAGGGCCAGAACAACCCAGAAATAGGAGCTCCGCTGAAGCGGAGCTCCGTCGACTCTCTTAAATTTGAAAATTTGATGGTGGATCTGGTATATGTGCGTTGCCGGCACGGCAGTAAATTGGCCCCCTTTTTTTTGATGGACAATTTGAAATATTTTGCTTACCTACTGATTCCTCACCAAAATTTGATTAACTGTGGGTCGCTGAATGCAGCTCAAATATTTAATTTTCTGACAAAAATAATTTAGAGCAGTTCAGTATATCATTAATTGCAGACAGATTTATAAATGTTTGCTAACCATAAGTTGCTTACCAACTAGCTGTTTAAATACGTTTAGTTTTAATTTTTAATTGTACTAATGTTGAATTCTGCAGTAGGTCTAGGTACTTAGTTGGATGTAAATAAAGTCTATTACATAACTAACTATTTTGGCTGACCAAATACATATTTCTGTTCACCAAAATAAGAATATTTTGCTGATCGATTGAATTATACCCTTTATTTATTTATATTATTGAAATAGATCGATTTCTGGGTGACAATCTACCCTACAATATAAAACATACTTTTGTAGATTTGGAATACTTACTACTGAAATACAAAGAAAACATCCAAGATTTTTCTAAATAGGTACAATATCTTACTTTCTAGTTATAATTATGTATACGTAGATATTGGCCTTACCGAAGATCGAACACCTCCACATTTTACCCTACAACTTTACTGAACTTCACCTCACCTATTTCTATAATTCACTTTAGTAAAATATGTAAAGTATTTACCCAAATTTAATTATTATAAATCACCATACCGAAAGCTAGTATCGTCGTCTTCCACTTAAGTTCCTCAAATAACTAAAGTTTCAAACACCAGAGAGTTTCCCCGCTCAGCGTATTTGCCTTGCTCTTCAACGAGGAAATACTGACAGCATCTTAGTCACTATTATACATATACGTAAATGAATATACAGGGTGTCCGGTATATAGTGGACTACCTTACAGGGCTGGATAGCTCAGCTCAGGAGTGTTGAAAATATGTTAATTCATGTTTGGTAAAAGTTGCATGGACAAAGAGATATCTCAACTTTTCAAATTTTTGGAAATGCTGCACCCTTGTTCACCATTTTCGATGCCACGACCACAGTTATTAGAATTTTCAGTTTCGTTTGCTGTGAAAGAAAGCTGGTTAAATTTGCTTTAATACCCTTGTAACGAAATGAATGCATGCAATATGCACTACATTTAGTTTATTACATGGTTCACTAATGTTTTACCAAATCATCATTTGACAAACTATATCATTTTACAAACTTTAAATTAGCAAAGGCGTATTTCCCGGCACATATATTTTTATTTAATGTGGTCATTAATCTGACCTAACCTAACTTATTTAATAAGCCCATGTAACCTATGTATATTTACATTTTTGCGAAATTTTAATGAAAGTTTGTAAAGTGATATAGTTTGTCAAATGATGATTTGGTAAAAAGTCAGGATACCTTCTTACATAAATGCTTACTTAACAAAAGTTAATACCATTTTCCCATTTTTTAAGGCACTTCAAATGCTTGTTAGCGTGATCGATAGTTATGCTTGAGTTTACAGTCTTATAATTAAAATTTTATCTTCAAATACAGACACTGTGAAGGCCCCCGAAGGTACCTAAGAATTCGTCATCATTTTCTTAATGGAAAATAAAATAATATTGTATTCTTCTTCATCTCATAAATTGAAACAGTAAATTCAAGTCCTTTCATGTTACTTACCTTGCTCAGTTCATTATTGGGGTTGCTGTAGATTTATGAAACGAGAAGTCGAGTAAATCACTCCAGAATAAGGAGAACAGGGTTCATAAAAATTATGAAGGTTAAATATTTCTTACGCATGACATAATCACAATTGTCAAAGAAATACGACCATTTTACCACGGCAAGGGAATGAAAGCGTTTATAAAAAAAAACTGGTCAAGTGCGAGTCGGACTACCGCGGTACCGCCTAACAGTAGGTAGGTATAATTATTGGGAGCCCTTAGTTTCCCATAATTTTATTGGTTATAATGTAATTGTTGACATATTTTTTTATAGTCATAATTTTTTATATCGCTAAAACGTGTAGACAAGGCTAGGTTAGGTTAGGTTTGATTTATAAAAATCCTGAAAAAGTAATAATTTCTTTAAAAAAACACATTATGACTTGCGATGATTATGACCTAAAGTACATTATGACTAAAAAAAAGTTATGTCAGTCAATATAGACCCATAATTATTATTTAAATTAGAATTCGGATTTCGAATCGAACCAGCGCCGTTCGTATCGTATTTGCTGTTTGTCTACAGGGTTTGTTATATAATCATACCAAATTTGACGTTTGCACTTATGTTTTACCGTTTTGACGATACAACAAATTAAAATACCGTAAAAAGTATTTCAGCTTTTTTTATTTATTACCTCAACATGCTCGGAAAACTATGAAAAACCTAAGAAAACACATTATTGTTCTCTGCTCTAACTTTTTAAATTTGCTTATTAACATTAAACTGACAAAGGAAAATTATTAGGTATTATTATTAGGTTGCAGTTTTGAGATTGCTATCGTAATATTGCAGTCTTCAGATCGCCATCGTAAGATTGCAGTCTTGAGATTGCCGTCGTAAGATTGCAGTAATGTACTTTTAATATTTCTTTACATTGCTTGACAAAAGCACTATACAATCCTCGGCCGGAACAATGATTGAAGGACGAGTTTGGGGTAGACAGCTGAGTCGTAGAGGACGAGGGAAACTTCACGGCCTCTATAGTAATATACTATTATTTGTTAGTAAATCCGTCATAATAAACCGCTATCTATTACAGTAATTTATATGAATATGTGAACAAAGTAGCAGTATTTAGTAACTCATAGCATCATCCTATTTCACGAAAATGAAATTCATGCTTATCCGCATTAACTAAGGGTGACCGTGCTTAAAATAGCTTATTTGGGTGGCGCTATTAACATACCTATTACCTACACGTGCTGTACCTGTTTTAAATGAACAAAATGTCGGAATAAACAGCAAAAAACACTATGAAGTAAAGTCACAAAAATAGTGAATAAACTAAGCAGTCATCATCGGTAATCTTACCATGTATTATTAAACGAGCAATATTTGTATTTATATATATTTATATACAGGGGCTTACGGGGGCGAAAAATCGTTCTGCCAAGTGGTCATCTTCGGGAAAATTCGTTTTCAACCCGAGCGACGCGACGCTCGGTCTGCCAGATACTAATATATTGTGAAACATTGGGTTTTGTTAACCCCCGACAAAGAAAGAGGGGTGCGTATCTATTTATCTGTTTATCTGTGTTTTTATGTGTCTGTCTCTATCGTAGCTCCCAAACGGATGTACTGATTTAGATGCAGTTGTTTTTAAACAAAAACCGAGACCGTTCTAAGCTAGGTTACATTAAAATTAATTGGTTATTTATAAAGATACCAGCACTAAAAATAGGGGTTGCCATTATATCGGCAGTTTTTCTCCATTTCGTAGTTATTTAATACTTTAAGGCTACTTAAACTAGCCTTTGCGAGTGCTGGAACAAACTAGTATAGTTAATCCGAGGACGAGCGCTGCGAGCGTTGAAAGTTTGCGTTATTTATCATTATCATCATCATTATCAGCGGCCTATATCAGACCACTGCAGGACTGCCTCCCCTGATGTGCACCATTTCACCCTGTCCTCGGTCGGTCGCATCCAGCAGCGTTCCGCAAATCATCACTCCATCTTGCCGGAGGGCGTCCTACACTACGTTTGCCGAGTCGCGGTCTCTACTCAAGAACACGTTTAACGGTTATCGGTTCTTCTACAGATATGGCCAGCCCACTGCCACTTGAGCTTGCTGATTCTCTGAGCTATGTCATTATTCATCAGCTAAACCTATTCGTGGCTATTCGTGGCTTTGTGCCTAGAGGAATGACATCACAAAACAAATGGGTTAAGACATTAGAGAATACGTAAAAGTGCTAAAAGCATTATGAATCACTGACTAAAAGCAAGCTTGAAAAGGGGTCCCATAACCTTTCTTTAAAGGTCCTGATCGACGGGCGAGTAAACCCGCGGTTTTACAGCTCGTCGGTAAAACTCGCCGGAGTGTCATTGCAATACCGCGGGTTTACATACCGACGAGCCTGGCTCGCGGCTCGTCAAGTTTGCTTTATTTTTTACTCGGCTCCTCGTGCAAAACCGCGTGTCGGTCATGGCCGGCGAGCCGAGGTGGCAGTTATCAGTGAGCTTTGCACTCTGGAATAATGAGAAGAATATCTGGAATAAATAGAAAGAAATCTGAAGATTGCGGATTATGAGAATAACTTTTGATCGTTTCAATAGCTATCATTGACAAATGTGAAGGTTTATTCTTCAACACAAAAACCGGCCAAGGGCGCTATTTTTAACCGACTTCAAAAAAGGAGGAGGTTATACGTTCCACTGTATGTTTTTTTTTTATGTATGTTCACCGATTACTCCGTCAATTGTCAACCGATTTCAAAAATTTTTTTTTGGTTTGATAGAGTATACTTTCGAGTTGGTCCCATTGTCACCAAATCTGAATCTGATGAGAGGATCCGTGAGGAATTGAGGGAACTCCTCAAATATTGTAGGCAAACTTATAGCGATTTTAGTATTTTTAGTAACAATCCAGCATTTGCATTCAGAAAGTATCATTTGGTGAAGTGGAACTGATGATGAAAACCACAGATGGCCACCGGAACTCCTTAACGGTACCGATTTCAAGGGTGGCGATAAGATATCTCGATTAAGATAGTTGAGCGACTACAACGAAGAATATTTACTTGTTAACCGACTTCAAAAAAGGAGGTTATTGAAATATGACTATGACTTTCCCGCAGCGTTGCTTGCGGCGCGCTTGAAATAACTTAAAGTTTCATATCAACTAAGAAGTGGGACTACATAACAGCGTATTATGATCACTAAAAAGTATAAAATAACATAAATGTTGTGGTCGCCGACTTCAGTTGGATTAACCTATTAGGTGCCTACAATTTTAAAGAAGTTATTTTTTGCGTTTTTGATGGCGGTTTTTTGTTTTTTAATTTAAATGTAATATTGGCAGTATAAATACACACACTACGGGGATAACTGTCTACCTATTACAGTTCACGAGATACATCCCGTTGACAGAGAGATATGCAGACGGACGGGTGGAAGGACGGACGGACGGACTTACGGACGCTTGGTAATAGGGTCCCGTGGCACCGTTTGGGTACAGAACCCTAATAAAAAACAATAAAGGCGAGGTCGTCGGCGGCTCACGTACTAAGTAGACTAATGTGATACATGGAGCCATTAAACACGTTTAGGACCTCAAAACCCCCGTCTTACCCCGTCTTGCTTTTATAACTAAGCTAGCGGTTCCGGGTTCGATTCCCAGTATGAGCAAATATCACTTACAACAATTTTTTGTTTTGTGTTTTGTTTCAAATATGAAACAACTGTTTTTCCTATTTTATTTTTCTTAACCGAATCAATTTCGTGCGTATATAGATTTCGAATCAGTATTTATCGAAGCAGATTTTCGCTAGATAGCGGTAAAATGCTGCTTCAGGCCACAACTGTGTTCCTGAGTCTTGGATGTTTTCACTGTAGGTATTTAAGTATTTCCCTATATGTGACGTTATCTATGAAAAAGGACCTTATTGTCGATGGCGCTTCCGCCATTATTAAAGATGCTCCGATATAAATACAACGTCGCGACGTGACGCAGTGCGGCGTAAGCGCCCTCGACAATAAGGTCCCTTTACATAGACAATGCCACATTATATAACTAAGTATATCGTTGTCTAGTGCCTATAGTATAAGCCTAAAGCTTAATTTGGGACTTGGTAAATCTGTGTGAGATTATTCCTTGACATTTATTTATTATTTATAAGGAGATGCGAGCCTTTTGACGACTCTTAACGATATAGAATATAGATTACCTTGGCTGATTCCAAATCAAGAAAACCCCGACAGAAAATCGTAAGATACATTGGACTTTAAGATGCCTCAAAGACATTATTCTGACGTTGTAATTGCATTATCAAGATGGATAAGAAACGCGAAAGAGTAGAAAATATTTTATTTGTACTCCGGGGAATAAGAATTGCTATCCAACTGATTTTAGAACCTTGTCGCGAAGAGGAGACGGATTATAAACGACATTACTCAAGTTTGAATGACGTTGTCTGTTATTGCGACAGGGTATTACGGTGGTACACGATAAATTACTTACGATTGAGTGATATGGCTGATGATTTGGATTGGCATTAGACATTGGCGGTTCATGAAATATTTTTATGACTGCTACCATAATCTGGCATTGGCAGAATTTTAAATTTTACAATCGTGCCCCCAAACAGTAGTGTTCGCAGTGTTGTGTTCCGGTGCTGGAGCAATACAACCGGTGAAAACTATCATAGTGGCACTCCATCTTAGCAACGCATTTACAGTCTTGAGATTGTTATCTCAAGTTTGCAATCTTGAGATTGAGAACATGTTTTGGCAGAGTCCAACATTTTCCTTTTTTATTACGGGTGGTACAGTTGCGAACGGACCCCGCACAAGATTCTACCACCACAAAAGACCGCAAATTCGTTGCCAACCCTGAGAACTAAGAATAGCCCTTATTTTCTTATAAATAAGGTCGATCAAATTTGCACGAGCACTCAAGTGGTTAAAGCTAAGTACCTATGCATGTATGCTGTGCCGTGATCACTCTCAACCCTATATTAAATACTTGGGCCTCTGCCGTTGGGTCGAAATATGTTTGGCCGAATATATTGTCTTCTATAAAATCTCGTGTCACGGTGTTTGTGGTCGAACTTTTTATGATTTTTTATATATAGGTATATTTGGTAGGAATGAGAATAATAGGTTGTAAAGTATGTTTCATGAGGTATGTATGAAAAAAAATTACACCCTGACGGCGCCGGCGCGGGTTTGCCAAAATATGATTTCCGTCTCTGGCTGTTTCTTTTGTATGCTCAGTTTTAATCTGACCTTAGCGACTTAACAAGCGATATTGGCATCCCGAAAAAAAAAACAGCTTTTTGGTAAAAGAAAATATACATTCGACCAAAAATCTTTCGGCCGAACAGCAGTCTCCTTAATACTCAAAGAAAATTTCTAACAAACTAAATTCAATTTTTTCATAAGAATCAACTTGCAATCTTAATTTCAGCGCCCTCATTTGCTTTGATCTTTCCAAATTACCCGCCATTGTTAATTTCATTCAAATTCTATGGCGATCTTCAGTTAAACTTCTCCAACTCTTTAATCTTTTTCCGTGACAATTAAACCTTTTTAACGATGGAGTAACAAAGTGATTGCGATTCAGGGAAGATCGTACGACAGATCATTAGGTCGCGAGATTCGAATCTCGAGTGATAATCGCTAAAGTTACTTAATACCTTTGGAAAGTTTTTTAGAAGCTGAATTACAACCAAAATTTGGGTGCCCTACCATTGTCTTTTTTTTTTGTAAGACTGACCAGCGATTGCCTCTTCCTGAAGTTTTGAAGACATATATAGGCAACATTATCCTAAAATTGCAATTTTTCTTTCCTTTTTAATTGTTTTTAATTTGAGTGCTGTGTTGCCATTCTTTTTTTCACTGTTCTGTTTTTTTTTGTGCTCGTCGAATAAATGTTTCTATTTCTATTTCTTTATCTCTAGGCATATTTATATAGTCAAGTCTAAATTAGCATAGAAAGTGACCCGTTTTCATTGCTCCTGTGTGTACGGTCCATTTCATATAGACTGGTCTTATTTAGTAAACACTTTTATAACCTCAAAGTGCTCCCTTTTCGCAAATAACAATTTTGTCGTAAAAAGAACTTTTTGTACTCGTCGATTAAAATCTGTGTATTAAGATTTCATAGAGAATACTGCAACGTCACTCTTTTCATCGTTGAGTAGTCTATGTTACTTCCGAAACAACCGAAATAACTGTTTCGATACGCTCTAGACAACCGAAAAACATTCGAAAATAGAACTTCGTATTTCAATAATATGTGTCCTTGTTTAAGGACACTCGATCCGATACAAAATTGACAATCTATGGCGTTTCGGAACGTATTATAGCAGCGTCGCGTCATCTGTCAAAAATCTACTTAAACTTGCTGCTGTATCCAGGGCATAAAAAAATAAAAAACTACGCTTTGTGATTGGCTAGTATTTAGCCAATCACAGCACAGTACTGCAACATTACGGACGCGAAGTCGGATAGTAGAACTAGACATATAGTACCTACTTACGATATTTAGTTTTCATAAATACTCGTATTAATGACTTAAATTATTAATTTTAATGAACTCGTACAAAAATTATTGTTCACAATAGTGTCATAATCAAGCTTTTTAATCTCGTACCTTACTTAGGCCACTCAGCAAGCTTCGTGGCCTAAACACGGTACTCGACTAAAAAGTTCTCTATTATAACACGATTGTGAAAAATACTAATCCATGATGTAAAATCAGGAAAATGGCGTGCAAAATGTGGTCTCTAGTTGCTTTATTCAGCTGAAACGGCCATTTTAGCCAAAAACTATGCATTTTGAGGTTATAAAAGTGTTTACTAAATAAGATAAGTCTATGGGAATGGATTTTAATGTAGGTATGGATGGAGAAAGCGAAATCCACTCTGTGACAATTCGCAGTTCGTTCGAAAAATGTATATAGCTTAAGAAAATACCTAGGGTAAAACTCCTATTTAGCGGAATATAAAATACTGGAATCTAGTCATTTTTGATTTACGAGTATCATCTCTATTACCTTGTTATAAAGTTATGGGGCTAATAATCGATATGTGGTTAATAATAGTTAGTTGGTGATAGTTGACCCTAGTTTTATGTTTGTAGTGCTAAAGGAAACCTACACTGAGCACGTAAGTAAATCTGCAAATAAGTTATTTATTTTGACTGTACATAGACGACGATGGACCTGCGGGACATATACAAGGTGATAAAGTACCGAATATAAATTGATTTCTCAGTGACTTATAGTCCATTCGCTTAGATAGTGTCGCTACACTCGCACGTACTTGTGGTTATTGTAATAAAATACGAATATAATTCGATGTAAATAAACTGCCAAATTAACTTGCGGATGTTACGCCGCAAGTCAATTTGGCAGTTCACATCGAATTATATTCGTATTTTATTACAATAACCACAAGTACGTGCGAGTGTAGCGACACTATCTAAGCGAATGGACTATACAATTGAATGATAATGTATCGTAAACCCATAGTATCCACAAAATTCCTGGGGATAGCATCGCCATCATCCCGAGGGGTGTGAAAAATCACTGGTCCATTTATCATTATAATTGCTGCCCGTATTTTACGCCGACACAATGACTAGACTTATGTTAAAAGCTTTCGGAGTGTGAAAAATTATGTGACTAGGGGGCCAATTTTTGACTTTCGAGCGCTTTAAAGTTTGGTTCGAAAGTGATCATAATCGGTTTTGGCCTCTTGGCCGCACTTGGCCGGTTTTTTTATGTTGTTATAATACAACCTAAACCTAACCTAGCCACATTCGAAAAACAGTTTATGACAAACAATAATTCGGACAAACGGTGCGTTAGGACATGCGTTGAAAATATTAAAGTTAACAGTATATCTAGGGGCCGATTTTTGACTTTCGAGCGCTCGAAAGTTTCACTCGAACGTGAGTAGAATCAGTGAAACCGTTTTTTGAAATTACGAGCGATAGAAAATTTAAAGACGAGTGGTCCACACCATTCGTTTTCAATTCTACCGCTCGTATTTCAAAAAACGGTTTCACAGATTCTGTTAACTTTAATATTTTCAACGCATGTCCTAACGCACCGTTTGTCCGAATTATTGTTTGTCATAAACTGTTTTTCGAATGCGGCTAGGTTAGGTTTGGGTTGTATTATAACAACATAAAAAAACCGGCCAAGTGAGAGTCGGACTCGCGCACGAAAAGTTCCGTACCATTATCTATAAAACACACAACGAAATATTCTGTGAATCATTCAAGCGTCTACCTGTTGCCGTTATTAATATCGGAAAAAAACGGCAAATCCTCACGTTTGTTGTATGGCAGACCCACTTAAATATTGTATTTTATTGTATTTAGTATTAGCAGAAATACCTACATCATCTGTGAAAATTTCAACTAACTAGCTGTCACGATTCATGAGATACAGCCTGGTGATAGACAGACAGACGGACAGTAATGGGGTCCTGTTTTTACCCTTTGGGTACGGAACCTTAAAAATATGTGACTAGATATAATGTTTACCTTTAACCTTTTCAACAAGTGTTCCTCGGAATCGGAATTATGGCTTATGATGTTTAGGGCAAATAAACGTTATGACAAACCAGTAATTATGGCAAATGTATGTTATGCCAAACATTACTTAGGGCCAACATGCTATGGGATGACATTCTGACAAACGATATTATCGATCGCGAATAGGGAATCCAAATAACCGGATAAAACCGGTTAAAACCGGTTATTTTCATTAAAAATTGCTAATAACCGGTTTAATTGCATTCCCTAATCGCGAATGACACCCAATTGTATGATGAGCACGAATATACACAGACACACACTCTAAACATATAACTTCTTTTTGGTCGGCTTTTAATAAAGCAACAGTAAGCAACGCACAAAGGCCTCAACAAGACAAGATGAAACGACGAAAAATGTGCAGAATTCCATTCCTCGTGACATTTCGGCTTCGTCGCCGTTAATGGAGCTCATTGTTGCCGAAATTATCATTGTACCGCCCCGAGTAGCGACGGAGGTGTATATCCCATTTATATATAAACCAATTTGCTATTTTTTTATACTTTATGGAGAGCGATTGTACCATCCCAGACTAGTAAATAAGGGTTAAGTTTAAAATAATACTTCGCGTAGAACCTGCGCCTCTATTCTAGGCGGTAAAATGCAAATCGTATTTGAAATGTTATGGTATAGTTTTCAACTCGGCCGCCATTACTGTCAAGTAAGTAAGAGCTATCAAAACGTTGACGATACGATAACGGGGGAAGGGGGTGCTATTCTCGTAAAAACGGCGCTCGGTACAAATAATGCTGTCAACATTATCAATATTTAAAAACTTCATGTTTGTACAATGTGTCAGGATTGGGCTTGATTTCCTCCTACGCTGACATCGGTCGCTGACGTTGGTCTAGCGTACCGTCGGTCGTGTATGCGAAAGAAAAGTTCCGCAGTGCGAAACCGATCACTGTACGGAACAGTTTCTGCTCGCCTGCGCTACGCACATGCGTACAGCCAGCTTAGGTCAGCTTTGCACTGAGCGCGCGCATAGTGGTGTATAGCGCGTCAGTGCACCAACGTACGCGGTGCCGACCGGCGAGACCGATGCTCGCCATCAGCGGCGCGTAGCAATAAATCTGCCGCGGACGTCAGCGTCGCTGTGCGGTGTCTCATAGAACATATGGTGTATATTCGTACGCTTGACCGACGTCAGCGACCGACATCAGCGTAGGAGGAAATCAAGCCTAATACATTAGCTTCGTAGACCGATCTCTACCAAAAGGCTATCTATGTCGTTAAAAACCATTTTAAACAACTGTTTATGTTAAATATACATTTTTTATGGCAAGGAGAAGGCACGCGAGCTCTCAGGCCACCTGATGGTGAGTGGAATCTGAGACCCATCGACATTTGAAATCTCAAAACTACAATCTCAAAACTACAATCTCAAAACTGCAATCCTAAGATGCGATCACGACGGATCCTGCACAAGGTCCTACCACCACTAAAAAAAACATAGTGAGTTAAAATTAGAGTCTTGAAATTGTTGTTACAAACTATGTTTCCATGAAAACGTTTATGAATGTCATCGACATTTCAGTCTGTAACCGCCGACAGCGAGGCCTCTTTTTTTATGTGACCAATAGTAATTTTGTCGAGATGGAACGGCATTTTAAATCTTGTTAACATTGCGCAGACTCAGAAATACATTCAATTAAACCGCTAAGTCCAATTTACTTCTCGAGGAAAAATGAGAATTGAAATGTACAAACCACAGATAATTGAATATCGCAGTATGGCACTAAGGCATAGAGGCCTTCGACATGATAATCTACAGCGAAGGTTAACGCTATCGAAAACGTTTAAGAAAGTAAATATTTAGTAGCTAAGTAGACTTCGTCCACGTAGAATTAGTTATTCGGCTATCCCATGTTGGGGATTTCGATTATTTATCGTTATTCCCTCGGGAATTTCTAAATGTTTCGGATAAAGAGTAACCACTATCGCGATGTCATCATCCAAAACATCAATATTCTACCCACCGTTTAGATGATACCCGTTTATAAATAATATAATATTTATAATACCCATGCTATCATACATATTATTCTGTTTGGGGCCTAGTCTAAGCTAACGTAGGAATTTTATAGAATTTACTGCGGATGATCTATAACGTCGACCGCTTGTCAACTCCATACGTTTCGAGTCGACAAGTATAATACAAACAAAGCAAAAGTTCAAAGTAAAAGTAAGATACACCACATATAATAAAGCTATCGAATAAACCAAAGTGGAATCTATGATATATGAATTTCATTTTAGATCTTGAAAGTTTAAAAATACAAAGTTTTCCAAGACGAATTCAAAGATTTCATGACAAGTTTATTTATGTCTGTCTTCTGATAATAGAGCCATCGCAGAGCTTGAGATAACGTTCCTTAGATAAATAATGCAGTTTATTTAGAATATTGATGGACACCTACGCTGAATAGTTCCAGCTATATCGAATTGGTCTTAGAAATATATTAATCATAAAATATAATGGAGTTTTTTTTTCTACATCTATATCATAACTTTCCTACAATATGTTCACTTTTCAGCTCAGTCGTACAATACGATAAGCAAATGATCTATATTAAGAAACCTGTATCTGTGTTGAATTTTAATGTTAACATTAAGGTGTAGCATATCATTAAAACATCCGTTATCGATGTGGTTGCATCTTCATGTGAAAATTAAGATACAGGTACATTGAGATACACTTACAGATACAGGTTTCTCACGTATTGTAGAAAACTTATTATATGCATGTAGATAAAGTTATGTATGCGACTGTACGCATAATTGGGCATTAAAACACACGTGTAATCTTATTATGCACCAGTCACATAAATTACTATCATGGCATAAAAAAGGCATTCCCAAGGTGACAATCTCAATACTGCAATCCTAAGACTACAAATGTGTTGCCAGCCCTCATGAGTAAGATGGAAAGCCCTATGCTGGTAATTTTACCGGTTGTCTTTTCCCAACGAAACACAGCAATGTGAACACTACTGGTTGGTAGTTCGATTAAAGAGTAAAACACGGTAAAAAATAACGTTAATTCAATACTCGTCTATATTACTGGCACGAGGGCTGCGTGGTCAAACCTGATAAATCGAAATAATTATTTATTCAAATTTGAATTGTCTTGATGTATTCATTAATGTTCTTTTTGACACAACAAGTTATACCGACCTATCGGGTTTGACCACGCAACCCTATATAAGTCTCGAATTAAACTCTTCATTTTTCAATGTAATAAAATAAAACAGAGTTATTTACCTCTATTTTGATAATAGAAAAGTCAACAAGTCTTGCGGTTGCCGTCAAATATTTCGCAGCAGACGGGAATATATCGTCAAAGGCTTAAGGGAAACTTTAGAAATACTTGAGAACCTCGTGCGCTTTATTATATTTACGAGCGACATGCCATCTCAAAAGGTCATCTTTATCTCTAGCGCTATCCCTCGCACTTGACGACATTCTATCAAAATGGGAATTTCTCTGGTTTTATTCCATATGTTTTTAACAACCAAGAGTATTTTAATAGCTGCTAGCTAACCCGACAGATGTTGTCCTGTCCTATTTTCCCAGGCATTTTATTCTTTTCTTTAAGGGTGAGTATCCACAAGAGCTGTGCGAGGTACGGATGATAAATACACCAATAGTATTACTTAATTTTCCTAGCTTCGCTCAGCGCAGCTCTCCTATTGGTGGATTCTTTCCTCGCGCACCGATCCGCGATAATAGTGGATCATCATCATCATCAGTCCCTTACCCCAATTGATTTGGGGTCGGCGCAACATGTATTTTTCCTCCATAATTACTTATCATGTCATGTTGCCAAAGATTTTGGCTAAGTTTTACAGTCGCCCGCCTGACACCAACCCTTCTTGGGAATGCTTTTGTTGCTATAATAGTGGATACTTTACTAACCCTAAAAACATTGGAAAAACATGCCAAACGTGTCCAGCCGTTCTCAAGGAAGAGCGCGTTCACATAGAACGTCCGTTTTTACAGGATCCGTTTTAACGGATCTTGATGGCGTATGTAGTTGTATGAGCGAGTTCGCACCCAACACAGTATTCTGGATCCAGTAAAACGGAAGATTACAAGGTAAAAAGATCCGTTAAAACGGATCCTGTAAAACGGACGTTCTATGTGAATGCGCCCTTATACTTTTATTATGTTACCGTATTGTTTTTAACTCTGCCGCCATAACTGTCATGTACAAAAGAGTTATCATAATGTTTTCAATACGATAACATATCATAAGAAAATAATATGGTTTTACAGAGAAGAATAGAGCCTCCGTTATAAAGTTTTATTTATTAAAGCTAAGTGTATTATTTTAAATACGTACAGGGGTGTTATTCTCTCAAAAAACGGCGGTTGGTCGCACGAACGAGCGAATTGCAGCGGCGAGTTTAAGTAGTCCCGTCCGAGCGAACAAAACACATTTTAGCGCGTGCATTCTCAATTAGGCAGCCTTATACGTTCGAGAAGCCATGCTGCCAAATTGAATACACGCGCTAAAATGTGTTTTATTCACTCTGACTTTTAGTAGTCGCACTTAAAGTCGCCGCTTGGACAATCACTCGTTCGTCCGTCCGTCCGTCGTTGTTGAGAGAATCACACCCCAGCAGTCTGTTGAAATGGGAAAATTAATTAGTTTAAGTGTACTTTCGTAAACACTCGTGAAATGGTTCTCGGCAAATCAAGCGTGAGGGACGCGATTCACGCCTCGTTAGTTCTATAAAAAATGTGTCTTACGTAACATTACATAAGAGTCCAAATAAAAGGAAAAAACGGGTGGTTCTGATTGCGCCTGCATATTTTTCTTTGTTTATGTATGTATGTAAACTCTTTATTGCACAAAAATATAAATATTACAATTATAATACTAAATTAATGTACAAAGGCGAACTTATCCCTAAATGGGATCTCTTCCAGCTAACCCTGAAGCAAATGAGTAAGGACAATGCATGGGGTTGGACACATACAAGTTTGCACAAAAAGTAAAAAGAAATGATAATACTTATAAATAAATAAATAAATTTTAAACAAATTAGCAAGTACACAAACTAATATAAACGTACATGTATAATACACACATATATACATATATACATACATATATACATACATATATACTTACATAAATATATAAATAACAACTCTAATCATTATAGGAACCTGACTTCACGACTCATTCAGCCACAAAGTTTTTAAATTCCTCTTTAGAGAGACTACAGAAGGGGACTGCCTTAAGGACAACGGAAGTTCATTCCACAGTTGGACACCACGGACTGTGAAGGATTTGGCATAGAAACGTGTTTTATTAGACGGAACCGCAAGGGAAAGATTGGCGCTGGAACGCAGGCGATGACCACTGCCACAGGCCAGATAGTTGAATCTTTCAGAAAGATAGGGAGGGGAAGAAGGAAGGAAGAGGACATTGAAAAGGAGTGAAAGTACATGTAAATCTCTACGGCGGCGGATAGGAAGCCATTTCAGCTGCGTACGAAACATCGACACGTGATCGAACTTTCTCAGCCCAAAAACGTACCGGATACAAACGTTCTGCAGACGCTCTAGTCTGTCAAGCAGCTCCTCTTTTAAGTCCAAGAACGCTATATCGCCGTAATCTAGAAGAGGGAGTAATAAGGAACGCGCAAGTGTCAGTTTTGTCGGGAAAGGCAGGAAATTCTGCAGGCGCCTCAGGGAGTGGAGTGACGCAAAGAGTTTGCGACTTATTGTACTGATGTGAGCTGACCAGGACAATGTCTGGTCCATAGTAACACCTAAGTTTTTGACTGTCGAGGAGAAAGGGATTGGAATCCCATCATAGCGAACATTAGGTACCACGGTCTCAGACAGTCTAGTAATAAAGTGAGGGCTACCAAGAACAATAGCCTGCGATTTCTTGGCATTCACTTGTAGACCGAATCTCTCAGCCCAGCATCGTATCGATTCAAGATCGCTGTTAATTTGCTCCACCAAGGAAGGGAAATCATCAAAACCGGCAGAAGAATATATTTGCAAATCATCCGCATACAAATGGTAGGAAGAACGAAGTGACTGGGAGATACTGTTAATAAATATTGAAAAAAGAAGAGGAGAAAGCACCCCGCCCTGAGGAACACCAGCGGAGAGTTCGCACCACTCAGAATACTTGTCATCAACCCTGACACGCTGGCGCCTCCCAGATAGGTAGGGCCGAAACCATGAAAGAGAAGAAGGAGAAAAATTAAGAGTATTAAGAATTCCAAGAAGAATATCGAAATCAACGGTGTTAAAAGCGCTGCTGAAATCCAGTAGGACAAGAACTGTGAGCTTTTTATTTTCGATATTAAGACGAATGTCATCGGTGACCTTAACCAAGGCAGTGACAGTGCTATGCCCGGGACGGAAGCCTGACTGGAAGGGGTTAAGGAGGTTATGCCTATTGAGATGGGATAGGAGACGGCGATTCACGAAATGCTCGATAACTTTCGAAAGAACTGGAAGAATGGAGATAGGACGGTACTGAGCATACGAGGATGGGCTAGAGGATTTAGGAAGTGGAATCACGTGGGCATATTTCCACGTTGAGGGAAAGGTACCGGATGAGAGAGATAAGTTGAAGATGCTGGAAAGGATGGGAGCAATACGGTCTGCCGCGAGCATGAGCATGTCCACGCCAAGGCCATCTTCACCAACAGCTTTCGTCTTAATAGCCCTGAGAATGGCAAGTGTTTCTTGCGGTGAAATATTACCAAGCTCAAAAGTAGAGGAGTCGGGGTGTGTGGCAGAAGAAAGAGAAGATAGAGTGAGTTGTTTGACAGAAGGGTTAAAAATTACGGGGGGAGTGGAAAAATGGCTATTAATAGCATTTAAATCTAGAGAGTTAGAAGGAGATTGTTGTGATTTGCCTACCCCAAGCGACTTTAGAAATTTCCACAGTTTGGAGGAGGGACAATCTTCGATAGACTCATGGATATATCTACGTCTGGCATCCCTAAACACCTTATTGCAGCGGTTACGCAACAATAAGTAGGTTCTATGACTTCCCTCCGATGGATCATGCCGCAGTCTGACACGTGCCCGATCCCTTTTGGCCATGAGACTTTTAATATCTGGCGTAAGCCATGGAGCTGGAAAATGTTTAACCCTCATCAGCCTCAAGGGAGCGTGCACGTCAAAAATAGATAAAAATGTGGAGCTGAAAGCCGAAAGTACAAGGTCTATGTCTCCGAGCGCCTCAATGTTAGGCCAGTCCGCATTGCACAAATCTTCCTGAAACGCCTGCATATTTATGCCCTGGAGATTCCGACGCATCATAACTTTATGTCTCCGTTTAGGAGGCCGAATTTTGAAAGTAGCGTAGACGAGATCGTGATTCGAAAAAGCAGCGGCGTTGAATTGGCCGTGAAAGGGAACAAGATCTGGAGATGACGTCACAATAAGGTCTAGGAGAGATGGAGGTCCGTTATGCGGAAAATGTGTAGGGCCAGAAGGTAATATACTAAGATTTAAGGAAGAGGTTAAAGTTTGAAGCTTATTACAGCGGACATCATTTTTAATTAAGCAGGTGTTGAAGTCACCCATGATTATGAGATGATCAAATTGCGGACTAAGATTAGCAAGGGTATCTTCTAAATTGTCAAAGTAGTTTACATTTGAAGAAGGGCTGTAAAAAACTCCCAGAAGGACTTTAGCACTATGAAGAGTTATATCGAGAAACATAAATTCAGGTGAGTTCGAGTAGACAGTGGGAGACTGAGCAGCTACTTGACAGACTAAATCGTCCCTCAGATATATGGCAACACCTCCACCACGGACAGTGCCACATCCGCCATCCCTAGTTCCGGTCCTGTCATTACGGAACAGGCTGTAACCGGGCAATTGATAGAGGGTAGAAGCTAAAGTGGGCTTGAGCCAAGTTTCGGAAATAAGGATAGCGTGAAGGTTTTTAAAAGTAAAGGACGCAAGCAACGCAGTATAGTGGGCCGGAACACTTTGCGCATTTATGTGAGCCACATTAAAAAAATTACCACAAGACTCAAAGGTGCAGTTCAGTCGATCACCTAAATCAGGCATGTCAGAATCATCGCTGAATGAATCATAAATACTGGAGCCCGATGAAAACAAAGAGAAAAAATCGCTGTTCGTGCTGATATTCAATACATCGGACATTACAGGTACTATTATATGCTATCTATAGATACTAATTATCATAAAATATAATAAATATAAAATATAAATATATAATAATAACGCAACACTATATACCAAAAATAATGTATCCTTAACCAAGAGGCGAGCAAGCAGCCTCAATGCCAAGTACCCTCATCTGCTCGCCAGCAGCTGGTTACAACACTATATAATAATTAAGAAAAGTTATATATACCTAAGTCTAAAAGAAACTTGTGTATACATTTTAAAAAGAGGAACATGAAATTACTACTAGACATTAACTAAAAAGAAACTAAAAAAGAAATATTGTAGGAAAAATACATCTCTTAGTACAAGTCCCAAGCAAAAACAAAACGCCAAAACGTCATTTGAGTGACTTTACAAAAACGTCAAACGTGTAACTTGACGTTTGTTTGATAAGTGTTAAATAAAACTAAAATGAAGGTAACATAGAATAGGATAGAAAATTTAGAGAATAAGAAAGTACAAAATGATAAAAAGAAAAAAAAAAGTCAAGGACACCCAACAGCTATCTCAGCCTACTGCTTTGCTTTGTTTTGAGGGGACACGGAAGGGTTTTTCTTGATGACAGCCGGTCGTGGCGCACGGACCCGCAGCGCAGGCGCCGACTGAGTAACAGCAGGCCCCGCCTGAGCTCCCTGGATCTGACCTGCGGCGGCAGTGAGGCCAGGACCGGACGCTGGAGTAGCCAACGACCGCAACTCCGCCATAGTTGAGACTCGGCGACGAATACCATCCCGACACAACACCACGATCCGCCCGTCACTCGTCCAGCTTCCTTTGACTCCGTAAATCCTACGAGCCTCCACAAATACAGCATGCCGGTTATTAGTAAGAAACTCAGAGAGTGTCATCCCAGAGCCTTTAAGCCGTTTCTTGCTAGACCAAATAACGTCACGAGCTTTCTGACTTGAAAATTTTAGTAATATTGGCCTAGGCTTAGATGAGCTGCGTATCTTACCAAGGCGAAGACACGAAATGAAAGACTCCGGCTGTATATCAGATGCTTGAAGATCCCCATTGCACACATTAGTCACCATCTCGGCCACATTTTCCTGCTCCAACTCTGGAACTCCATGCAGCAGTAACATTGCAGACCGTGACCTCATCTCCTGATCTTCAAGAGTCTTGAGAACAAGACCCATCTGTGCCTGTAGACTCTCTACAGCGCTCCATATGAGTGATTTAAAAGTGCGAAACTCAGTGGCGATAGACGAGTCAGACCCCTGGGCTGGAGACATATTTTCAAAGGCTGTCATTCTTGACTCAAACAGCTCCTTCATATCATTCATGCTCTTTTGCAGTTGTGATAACTGATCCATCTTGAACTTTATACTCAGTGTTAGATTTGACCTTGGTAGAGTGACTAAGAAAAATTGTTCCTTGCTTGATTGGAGTGGTGAAAACAGCTACAGGCGGCAGTGAGGTGCTTAATATCACATTGATGTATGTATACTTAATTAATTATTGCAAATAGTATTTTAATTTTAATATTAAAAACACACCCAAAATTTTTGCAACTTTTTTGTTTGCCTACCCGTTTTTTTTTTGTTTTTTTTTATTTCGTCACCATGGGAACCATTTACACACACACATTCAATGATGATTTCGGCAAACGATATAGGCGTTATCGCTATCGAAAATGTCGGACGGTCGCCTTGAGCGCTTACGTGAATTCTCTACATTTGGTCCATTTTCGACAATCATTTACGCTAGCGTTAACCATCTTTTCTAAGGCCTGGGCTTCTATTCAACTGGATACAACCATATTGCGACGTGATTATGGTATTGTTTTTAACTGGGCTTCCATTTATGTCAAGTAAATAAGAGCTATCAATACGTCGACAATACGATAACACGTCAAAAGCAATAAGGCTGTAACATCCCAAAAGTGGAATGTCATTTTTTTTTGTTAATTGGTGTCAAAACGGTGAAGGTGGCCGCCTGGCACGCTAGGAGTTCTATTTAGGCGCCTACCGTTGACTACTTACAGACTAATATTCAACAAGGACTGTCGATACGATACCGGATCATTTTGTTCATTCCTTCTTGTGTTTGGAAGCTTACCTTGCTGGTTCCTGGCTGAGTTTCGTGGCGGCTGTTTAATGAGCTAACGAGCTTCACGCTGTATACTCGAGGGAACCGAGGTACTTCTAATAACTTGTAAATTACTCTCTCATCTGGGACCATCAGCCGTCGACACTGAGCCCGTTCGATTCACTCTTAGATGCTCACTTTATCTCACGCATTTCCACACGGAGCGCGTGTGTCCTAGACTTAGTTCCTGTGTCAACATTCTAAACCCATATTTAATCAACATATCTAGGTAATTCCTCTTTATTTTCAATGCAAAGACGAACCGAAGTCTTTGTGACGGCAAATGTTGTTATTGTATGAAACGTCAACTTGACGTTTGGCAAAAGGCTAAGGGCGGTCGCCACGTCGGCGTTATGAGCTTGGTCGATTACCGATTTCCACCTTAAAATCTAATTTACTTGTTACAGATGGTTTATTTATTTATTCTCAGCTAATAGAAAGTCTTTCTTTAATGGGAGAGTTCGGAAGTGGTAGGAGTTAACTCTTCGATTTGAAGCGATAGTGTTGCAAGGCCGGAAATTGCATTGGAATGCGGCAGAGGAACATCACTACGGCGTCCTTTGGTTAGCGGAGTGTTTCATTGAGAGAGGCTTCGTGTCTTTTGCTGTGACTTCAAGTAAATAGCCGAGAATGCAGTGGCCAAGCACATAATATCAGTGGAAATTACGCCTAGGCGCTTCCTTTACTCTCGCCGTTGGCTTTAATGGTGAGTACGTTATACCAATCGCGTGTACTGTTCACGCGACCGCGGCGACGCCGGCTTTTAAGTAAAGACTGTTGTCGGTTTGTTTCAGGTCAGGATGCCTCTTTCGTATCAGGAATAACTACTGTGCCTATGTCTAAAGCTTTAACGAGCACTGTCACGCATCTTTAAGGTAAATTTTCATGTTGAAAGTGTTGCGTCATAATTGTGTTACGTATTCACCTCGTTCTGTTTCTGTAATGCGTCCGCTTTGTTTCAGATGTTTAATACGGTGTTATAGCTACACCAACTCCGCGGTCTCTGAGTATAAAAGCCACTTACGTCTAATTTCATGCCCGAAAAGGTAAACTTTATTCATTAAAAGTGAAGAGTTGTCAAGTGAGGCGTCTGAGTTTGTTTCTTTTCTGAGGTGTTATACTTATTGTACATTTCAGGGCTTCAAGGTTACCCTGGAAATCTCAAGACGGAAGTTATCGTCCTGCGTTCTACATGCACGTGGGTGACGCGTCGTGTCCGAGCATGAGGGAGTGGCTGAGCAGCATGCGCTCAACTCCCATGGTTTCCTGATGCTATACCTTCCTGGATGACGCGTGACGTTGACCTGTTTTCCTTATTTTCTTTTTAACTTTTCTAAATGAACCTCTTATGCTACTTTAGCCATCCTTAACACCGCGTAGGTAACAAGCGCCTCTTTTGTCTTATTAGGAGATGAGTTTATCACGGGTTTACTGATGCTAATCTCGTAGGTAACCCGGACCTCTCTTTTCTTACCCATTGGTAACTATTTTAGTAACCCCAACCGCTGTGAGCCTAAAGGCGTGGTTAATTAACATTTAAGTACCAAGCAGGGGGGACGCCCTCTGTTCTGACTATGCTTAGTCTTAATTATATAAAAACCTAATTTTATTGTACTTGCCGAGAAGTGGATATTAAACAACACTCAATAAGAAAAGTTTATCTTTTTTAACAACACCACCATCGATCCTGTTTGTGGCCGGTCGTTCTTCCTACGGCGCCCAAACTCTAGCGATTGGCCCTCGAGCCAAGCGACACACGACCCAAGTCTCATGCCGCGGGCGAAAATAAAGTGTTACAAGGCCCAGAGGGCCCTGCCAAGATGCATTGCGCTAACTAACGTTTCTATTCGTTTCGTTTTTAAACTAATCGCGTCACTGATAGATCACGTGACTTTTCATATCACGTCATCTACCAGTGACGCGATTGGTTTAAAAACGAAACGAATAGAAACGCTTGTAAGCGTAGTGCATCTTGGCAGGGCCTCCAGGTCACTTAGTGGTTAGTGGCGTTGCCAACCCTGACGACCAAGATGAATGTGTTTTATACTAGTGATTGCTAGTTAGTGTCTATCTTACCCTACACTTGAACATCACAATGCCCACAGTGCTGCATGGTGGTAGGTCAGCGGATGCTATGGTGAGAGATATTTTAATTTTTGATCAGGGACTTTAGAGATGGTTTTAGCATAAAAATAGCAACGACGATAAACGCAAAGCAACAATATTTGAAATTCTTTCAAATGGCTTTAAGATGTGTTAACAGATTACAGCGTATCACCCCTAAAAAAAAAGTTATAAGTAATAAAACACTAGCTTTCCTTTTCATAAACGCGCAATAGCTAAAGTGGGCTTGAAATATGCTGTCCTTATCCGAAATTATGAAATTTGAATTTAACAGAAAAGGACACATACTTTAACTAAAATAGGTTTATTGTGCGTTTACAAATAACGAAGTAAATACATACATAAGACGCGGTTGTTCACAAAACTCGTAATAAACTTTACAATTATACGTATACTTAATTAATTAACATGGAGCGCTTATAAAACACTTATAACACATTCATATCAGGTGTGCTTAATGACAATTATGTAATGAAGTTGGAAGTGCTATTAAAACTCGTATACTTAAGATTTCAGGCGTGCTGTTGACGGCGATGCTTAGTTTGAAATATGAAGATTAAGGCTGTGTTTACTGTAAAAACCTGGCTAATTCCAGGGAGTGAGATAAACATAGTTATGGCAGTCATATAGTTCTGTTTCGCTGCCTGGAACTTGCCATATGGTGATTGTTAGGCTAATATACCCGGAATTGCGACGTATATCTGTTTATTTAAGTACTTTATTGCACAAAATTAAAATAGTGTACAAAAACCGAACCTAATTTATGCAGTGGTAACAATATTCGGAATAACAACGTTACGAGTACATTTTTTTTCCATAATTCCATACAATATTTGGACCTAACAATTTTGAACAAAAAAATTTCGACATTTTAATCATTCGCGAAACGTTGGCATGCAAAAAAACATTTTGTGAAACCAAACAATTTTCGACCATCAATTATACTCCCAACGATAGCATATCAAAGGCGATACAAAATAAAATTGCCATGGAGAAGACAAACAAGCACACAAGCCACCTGATGGTAAGTGGGATCTGTAACTGTAATCTTAAGATCGCAAATGCGTTGCCAACTCTAAGGACTAAGATGGAATGCCACAAAGCTACCTAGTCATTTCACCGGATGTCTTATTCCCACACAGGAACACAACAATGCTGCTTGGCGGTAGGTTAAGGGATAAGATAGAAGAGCCTAAGAACTAATGCAGTTAAACTAGCTTATTAATCAATTGAAATTTGTCCATCCGTTTTGGACATACGATTGCACAGACAAATACATACATACATTAAATCACGCCTGTTCCCCAGAGGGGTAGGCAGCTTAGAGACCATTTCTTTCCACCTGCTACGATCCTGACAAATCTCTTTCGCTTCTTCCACATTCATACATCGAGTCATGCATGCACGTTTGTTTCGGGTAGGTACTTAAGATTCGGCCCTTTTCCAATATTTCTCCAATTTGATTCGAAAATTACGCCTAGGGCGGCCCCTTCCGACCCTCCCACTCACTTTCGCTCTGTATATCTCTTTCGTCAATATTCTTTCATCCATCCTTTCCAAATGACCAACCAGACAAATATACAGATACACAATGCATACGGTGACAAATATACAGATACACAATGCAACTGATAACACCCCTCTATTTGCAACAGAGGGGTTAAAAACGGAGTGTTCATTAAGTCAAAGTTTCACTATAAGAGTACTCTCGGACAGTCCACTTGGATGGCTGCTCGGACGCTACTTTAGTGTGTAAACACATCGAGTGCACTTGGAAATCGGCATCCGATCAGAGTGGATAGAACGTAGTTTTATTACGCCGAAACTTTTTTAACGCCGAATGCATGTTACGCCGAATTCTGCTTTCGCATAATTTTTCTCCAGCTTAAACGGTTTTTTTTTAAATGTTTTGCGTAATCGTGGTAGAATAGAGAAGGTTAGGTTAGGATTATTTTATAAATTTTCAAAAAAGTCAAAGGTAATTTCGAAATCATACATTCGGACAATCGCCATTATACATTACGTAAACAAGGAATACCTTTTACGGCTACACTCAGATAATTTTATAAGAACAAAATGGCGTCAACAAAGTTAAATTGGAAAGGAACGTTAATAAATAAATATTAAGGGTGAACACAAATTCACCTAGCGTTTTTGAGAGCACAACACCAAATACCACCTCCGATCATACGAGAACTCACGTCGCCGTACGTGAGGATTAATCAAATTCCCAGTAGACTCGACGCACTCTAGCGTAGGATACGCTTCATACAGCTCTAAAAACTTAGGGCTTGTTACGGAGACGCGGAGCGTCGCGCGTGGCGTGCGGCTTGGAGTCGCGCGGCGTGTCGAGCGTTTTTTCCGTTTACAGAGAGGCGGCGCGTGCAGCGGACCGCGTCATCACACGCGCAAACACAAACATATGGCAATGTACGGTGTTGTTTATGAAGATGTGGTGCGGGGCGTAGAGAGTAGCGTGCCCGCCGCTGCATCCGCGGCGGACTCTCTAGCGTGACGCGGAGCGCGCGGCGGAGCACAAGACTGTCAGAAGGTTCTGCCGCGGGCGCCGCCACGGGCCCCGGCTGCGGGCGCAGTGGCGGGAACCGCGCCGTTATTGACGCGTGCGAAGCTGCGTGCAACGCAGCGATGCCATCCGCGGGCTCCGCCGCAAGTAACGCTGTATTTGAAGCATAATGTAAAACCGCTTCTCGGTAAACGCTTTTATACAACGCCATATGTTTGAATTTAGTGCAGACCGCGCCGCCCAACGATACGCACGACGCCCCGCGTCTCCGTAAATAAGCCCTTAACAGTGTCACGCAGCGTGACTCACGCTACATCGATGACATGGGTAGCTTAGTTGGTAGTAAGCATACGGCGTAGCGGTCCTGGGTTCCATTCCCGGTCTGGGAAAATATTTATTTGTTTGATTAGCGCGAGTTTTGTTCCATAGTGTTGGGAGATTCAAGATATAAATATATAAATAAATAAATAAATAAATAAATAAATAAATAAATAAAATAAATAAATATCCTCACAAAGTTGCCTAAATGATGTTCACGTAAACCTTATTACCATTGTTATATGGTCTGTGTACAGTCACCAGCAATAATATATTATCCAACATTGGGTGCAAAAATATCTGACACGTTTTTATTACTAGAGGTAGCGTGTCAGATATTTTTGCACAAAATGTTGGATAGTATATTATTGCTGGTGACTGTACATATTTTTGGGACTTCGTGATGATTATATGCATTAGAGCTTAGTTTGGGACTATGTCAAATTATGTGAGACTGTCCCCATGATAACTGACAATAGGAACTTTTTTAAACGGGTTCTTAAAAATCATGCTTATAAAGAGGTTTGTTTCAAGAGCATACTTTTGTTTTGGTTATTATTCAAATATAAAATTGAATTTTATCAGTGTTCGCTACACCCGCCTGACCAGGCTCCATTTTCTTCTGTCTTTAGATTTTTTATACAAATAACGATTTGTGTGTATACTTACTCATCATTTCTTTGAAAATTTTGCTCATACGTTTTTGTTCATACTTTTTTGTTCATACTTTTTTAAGTCATAATTACCGCAACTCATAATGCGTTTTTTAAGAAACCGTTGCTTTTTGAGGATTGTTATAAATCTAACCTAACCTAACCTAATTTTATCTACACGTAAGATATTTCTGAGAAGTGTACGGTCCCAGGAATATTGGCGTTATAAGTTCAGATGAGTATAAGTTCCGATCATTAGTATTAAAAAATATTATGAAGAGTATGAAGACTGTTCATTATGATGTAAAAGGGTATGAGAAAAAAATTCGGAGTTCCAATAATCGGAGTTGGAATTTTATAATGAACTTTGGCGCACCCGCCCGACCAGCGGGGGGATGACGACACTAGCACTTGCTGTGACGTAACATGACCATGTGGCGTTTAAGTCATTAAGAGGATTGTGAAGCGCCGCTAAAATCGTGTAGCTGTCAAAAAAAATCCATACAAAACTAGCTCCGGGTGAAAACGTTTCTCACCCCCTAAATCAAAGCCGATTTTCACGATTTTTGATTATGTTGTAGGGTGACGGCACCAATGATGGACACTTTTAGCTGACAGGAACCAGTAATGGACACTTCACTCTTAATTCAAATTGTATACGGACCAAAATTGATTGTTATTCATTTGTTGCAAAACAAATGAATAACCCTTATCTTCTGTAAAATAAGAATCAAGTGTTCATTATTGGTGCCTTGTCCATTACTGGTTCTATCACTCTAGTCATTATAAAGAACTAGGTCTGTACGTTTCCGTTTTTTGTTTTTTAAATTTGTTTCGTTCTAAGAAATATCTTCTTGGAAAATAAAACGTACAGACATAGTTTTTCACAATATCTACAACATATTCAAAAATCGTAAAAATCGGACGAGGTTTAAGGGGAAAAAAACGTTTTCGCATTTTGTATGGAGATTTTTAGCTTCACAATCCTCTTAACAGGAATTTGTTTATTTATTTTCTCAGTAAATAACAAATATACACACATCAAAACTGCCCTACTAAGCATAATTGCGATATCTCAGACAACACATCTGTAGAAATTGCAACCTAGTTACAAACAGAAGAGAGTTGAATCTGCTTTGGCTATTGAATTTAGTTATTGCATTTTTGCTTAGGAGGGCAGAAAAGTGCCTAGGGATATTTTTATTCCTGGACAGTTTTGAACATTTCAATATAGGCATATTACTACTGAGTCAAAACATTAAATTTGTCTTGGGATACGTATCCCAAGACAAATTTGATGTGTGTACATAATTATTATGTACATTCTTAATTAGTAAGCTTTTGCGACAGACCTCTATAATTGTTTTTTTTTCAGAACACTTAAAAAAATTAAAAATCTACAAGGGAACCCTGTCCTAGGACCACGAAATTAAAAAAATCCTGTACTATATACCCGTGTAAAGCAATGAATAAATATGATATGATATGAATTATATTTGTGTTAACTTGCAAGAACAAAATATTCATGCGAGAAGGTAAAAGACAACGTTTATTCAAATACTCGATACGCATGCTGGCTGTACCAAATACCTCAAACGAATACCGCCGGGGTATGTTCGATGCGGAGATATTTAGCATTAAGGGGATACCGGCGTGACATCGTTCAGACATTTTTCGCTCCGAGTTTACCATTGAGGACAGAAATGATAGAGATGACTGTCCTTTTTAACCTCAAACAAAAAAAAGGTTTTATAAGTTTATTTTGTGTATTAAGTGTCTTTCTGTGGCACCGTAACTACCAAACGGAAGGACCAAGAAAATAAAGTAATTTAGTAACCCTTGTTTCACCGATAATAATTGTATCACCTTGTAGAATTTTCGTCTCATAGAAAGCTATTTTCTGCTGAACTCACGTTGGTTTCATCTTAAATATGATTCATTTAGCTTAGGTTAGACTTGAACCATCACAAGATAACCTGAAATCAACACGAGTTCATCAGAAAATAGCTTTCTATGAAACGAAAATTCTGCGAAGTGATAAATTCATTCTCTTTAGGTTAATATACATAATTATTCATATTCATTCATTCATTGTCATCACATGGCACAAAAGTTTAATTTCCGTTTTTTTATATAAACTAGGTACTACTTTTCGCGTGCAGAACAGATGGCCGATGGGGTCGAAGACTTCTCGAGTGGTGTTAGGGCCTGGACACATGTCCACGGCACGGCGTCCTTAACGTGAAACGGTGCGGCGCCGTAGAGCCTGGACACATGTCCAAGGCACGGTGCCGTACGCCGTGAAACGGCGCGGTGCCGCCACCGTGAGACGGTACGGCGTCACGGTGCCGTGTACCTGCCGCCTGCCGCGTCGTGCAAATACACGGTGCCGTGTGACAACGGCTTCAACTATTTTAACCTCTACGCGCAGGACATTGGGCTTAATATTGCACTTTATAATGAATGACGGCACCGTGTATCTGCACGTCGCGACAACGTGCCTTACTACGGCGCCGCGCCGTACACGGCACCGTGACGCCGTACCGTCTCACGGTGGCGGCACCGCGCCGTTTCACGGCGTACGGCACTGTGCCGTGGACATGTGTCCAGGCCCGTAGAAAGGCACGTTGCCGCGTCGTGCAAATACACGGTGCCGTCATTCATTATAAAGTGCAATATTAAGCCCAATGTCCTGCGCGTAGAGTTTAAAATAGTTGAAGCCGTTGTCACACGGCGGCGGCACCGTGTATTTGCACGACGCGGCGACGCGACGTGCCTTGGACATGTGTCCAGGCCCGTACAGTCACGAGATTTAATTTGGTACCCACCCTAGGTCCAAAGTCAATCTGACATTCTACAACAATAAGGTTGAGTTTCCTAAAAGTTACAAATGACTTGACATCTCTAATGACCAGGGGTCGGAATAGGTAGTGCTTATTAACCTAAACTTGACTCATGTTCATTCATGCGTAAGTGAGATGGGAATACGTTATTGAATGAAGATGCAACAAGTTTAGGTAAATAAGCACTACCTATTCCGACCTCTGCTAATGACATTGACGATTTCAAGCATATTTTTCTTGAAATGGGTCCCAAATTAACGCTCGTGTACTTACCGGAAGACGAAACGTGGGTAGGGCTCCAACAAGGCGGACCAACGTGGCTAAGGTTGCGGGAAATAATTATATGCAAGCGGCGTAGTACCGCTCTTTGAAAATGAAAGTTTAATGAAAAAAAATTTTTTTTTTAGTTTGTATTTATCTAGTATGTTCATCGTTTTCTGGTGGTCATAGTACAAGCCTAGAGCTTAGTTTGAGACTTAGTCAATTTTTGTAAGATCGTCCCCTCATATTTTTAAGGTTCCGTACCTCAAAAGGAAAAAAGGAACCTTATAGGGTCACTCGTGCGTCTGTCTGTCTGTCCGTCTGTCACAGCTGATTTTCTCTAAAACTACTGGACCGATCGAGTTGAAATTTGGTACACATATGTAAGTCAGTGACCCAAAGACGGACGCGTAACGTAAATAAATGAATTTTGGACAAGGGCGCCACTTTTGGGGGAAAAAATTAGTAAATTAAAAAAAAAAGTTTTGCAATCCTTATTGTGTGCAATGTCAAATGAAAGGGCCTATTGTTAGCATCCCAAATGTATATTTTTTTGGTAACAGTTTTTAAGTTATTTAAGAAAATAGGCGAAAATTGACCACTCCCCTTATCTCCGAAACAGCTGGGCCTAAAATTTTGGAAAAAATATGGAAAATAGTTCTTCACCTATAGGTACATTACAGAAAAATTGCGAATGTATGTGCACCTCGGGCGTGCACATATGTACATTCGCAATATTACAAGATTACTTAAAAAATATTTTTTTTGAGTATGTATTTATCTAGTATGTTTATCGTTTTCTGGTGGTCATACGAGCCTAGAGCTTAGTTTGAGGCTCGGTCAATTTCTGTAAAATCGGACCGTGATATTCTTATGTATTCAAATCTCCACCTTATCTCTGCTCCGTGGTCCGATGTCGGAATTGAATGTTCTGCAATGGGCATATTTATTTTGTTCTTCGTGACGCATCAATAAATTACCTCGTTCAGATGATTCCAGTAACAGCTGGTGTTATTCCCTCACGATACAATGTTTTCTTTGTAGAGTTCTGCAACAAACCAGCCTTCCTTGATCCTTAGAAAACAGCACGGGAATGACAAGTTTATTGAAGCTCAATTCAGTTGGCTAAGTACCAATTTCACCAAACGATGTTTACCACTTAACAGACGATTAGAGCGTTAACAGCTCTCAAAATGTATGAACTGACAGTCGATTAACATTGATTGATGGGTAAGAGGCGTAATCTTTAACTTAACGTCGTCTTCAAGTTAAAAATGACGCCGCCATTAGCCTAGCTGGTAGTGATCCTGCACACAAAGCTAGCGGCTCTGGTTCGATTCCCGGTCAGGGAAAATATTTTTGTGATAAACACGAGTATCTCTTTCTGGGTTTCGGGTATTTTCTATTTATTTAAGTATATATTTCTCTATACAAGTATTTTATTGTTGTCTAGGTCAGATGGTGTGACATTTTCTAGTCCCCCCCCCCCCCGATATTTATAACTATTTATTAAAAATGTCTTTGGGAGGCCATAAGACTGTAATAATTACTTAACGAGAAGTTCAGCAATTATGCCGTATTGCTCGCGACTCTCAAATATTTGTTATCATAGCATGGTTACTTTACCTGTCAGTAAGTAAATACATATACAATGCGTTAGCACTTAAAAGGGTCCTTCGGGTTTGTACTTCTCTCTTGACTCGATCTTAAATGCTCTTATTAAATGCAAATCTTACCAACTACCTGAATCCGAAACACTTTAAAACCTCTTGCACTTCTTTATGCCTATATCATTAATGCATATAACGCGTTCAGAACCTGTGTTTACACACATTACACGTGTACTATTACTTATTCTGTAACATTAAATCAATTCCAGTGATAACTAGCGTCATATTTATTATTAGTGGTAATGGCGTGAAGGCATAATATGCTCTACCGATGCCACGATGCTATAATGACTTTCAAATTTCGAATATGTTCATATTACCTACCACCAAACGTGTAATTCGCCTTTCTGTAGCTCGAGCACGAACATTTCAATCAAATGTCATATTATTGAACCGCTTTTACTATTAAACGTGTTCCAGGGCCTCTATTCAACACGGTAAAAACCATATCGTTTTCCACCTGTTATTGTTTTGTCAACGTTTTGATATCTAAGGACATGAGCGAAAACAAAGCATTGTACGCATCTGCGAGTAATTAGCATTATAACATCGAGCGATGCTAATGAGACTCGCATTACGGCTCGTTTCATAAAACACACTCGTGTCACAATGCCTATCATTACGTTGCAGTTACGTAATAGTACATTATTGCCTAGGCATGGAAGTAGGATTAAACGGACGAGCTTGCGAGTCCGTTTAAAAATACGAAGCCCGCAATTGCTGTTCCTGCCGAGGCAAATATAGTGCTTTTCTCAAAAATCGCAAGAAAAAAATGGTGTTGGAGTCAAATCTTCATCGCTTGAACTCATTTTTTGAATTGCATACAAACAGAAACTTCATGTGAAAAAACCATCACTCCTTACCGCCTTTTTGTTTATGACAAGGAGAAACGCAATTGTTGTTTTTAAAAAAACATTCCAGCTACACACAGCTATTCCAGCCACAAATAAAAAAGTTATGTTTCGAGTAAAATTTGGATGTATAAGACTTGTGCCCTCATTTTATTATGGCCCTTTTCACTTTTTAAAAAGTTACAAGCTAGATAGTAATGGAATTTGTATGCAGCATTGCAGGCTTGTGTAGCGAGCACGCAATGTTTTTTTTTTTTTAATTTGAGAACTGTCAGTAAACTATGTACTTCGCGTCTCAATATGTAGATAGGAATGTCAACATTTCCGGACATTTTTGAGAAAACTAGTTTTACTCAACCCATCTAGATATTCAAGATGACATACAGCAAACTCTATTTCATTTAGTATTCTGAAAATAACTTATTTTCAAGAACATGTTCAAAGCATGTTTGAAAGAGGAAAACACACAGGAAATTGCACAGTGTGCGAGACAGGCAGAGCTCTTTCGAAACCTCCCTTAACCAGTTTGCCTCGAGTAACTAAACTGCGACTGCAAAGTTTGTCAAGCATGTTCCATTTATTTATCACAAGCACAGAATTAAATTAAAAACAGTTAACGTCCATTTCCAATATTCTGGAGCACGTACATTATCAAACGTATCGGCATCAAGTTCGCCTTTTGTATATTAGTAGGGTGATGGAACCAGTAATGGACAAGGACCCAATGATGGACATTTGACAGAATATTTAACAGAAGATAAGTTATTCATTTGTTTTGCAACAATCAATTTATAATCGTATGAACTTTAAATTAAGAGTGAATCCTGAATGGTGCCTGTCAAAAAGTTTCCATCATTGGTGCCGTCACCCTAAGCACATTCATTTGTGCAATAAAGATTAAGCAAATACATTTGTTAAATCGCTCTAAAATGTTGTGTTACTTTAATAATAACAATCTGTTGGACAGCAAGCAAGAAACTGCACTTAACTTGCCTATATACAGGGTGTCTGAAAAACCTTTGGAGGAATTTTAACAGTAGATAGGGATTTGGATCATCCCTATATTGGTAACTTTTTTTAAAGTTAATATTTGACTGAGTTACAGGCTAATTTATCATCGCCTTTCCTGACGATGCTCTCAGTGTGCCCCATCTTAACTACTTCATTCAGAACACGTGTCACAACATAATGTAAATAAACAAGTTGTTCCCTATCAACAATGTTTCTAATCATGGTTAAAAGCTCCATGGTGTTTAGAACACAGACACATTATTCTGTAATGTGAATGAAAAGACGGTCTCTGATAAAAGCTATTATGTGAAATAATTTAAAAATTAAACTTACGATTACGATTATTACTCACACTCTGCTCACACTCACTCAGCTAAAATAGCACTTGTACTCGTACATTAGACTTATTTTACGAGATCATGAATCATGGATTTATTCTATTGATTTGCACTACTATCAAGGAGTAATACGAATAAAAAACACAATAATTAAATCGAATCATTAAGTTGTGATTGTGCTTTGACAGTTTGACATAGTATTTTTTTTAATCTTTTACTTTTGAAAACTCTTTATGAAAAGAGGTTTCTTTTGTAAAAATAAAATCGTTCCTACACGTTATGTTTAATCAGAATTACATTTAAAGCTGGCATCATACACGTTGTTGAAAGAGTTTCGTATCCTAGAAGAATGAGAACCGTGTGAGCACAAAACGACAAGTGACTTTTTTACGTCTATGCGAACACCTCTGGTTCCTAGGCTTTGACCATGCGAGATCGCCCCGCTAACGCAACGCCTTTCTGCACGTCCGTGCGAACGTAGCCTTATTGAATGCTTTAAGTCCGGAATATGGAATGAATATGTATGTGTTATGTAAGTACCTACTACTTACGTATATCGATTCCATGATTCCATGGCCTGGGAAAGGCCGGTCTTTTTTATTTCTCTATGACAAGTGCGATCATACAAATTTAATCAACTATGCGACGGCCTTTATATTCGGACTGTTAGCTATACCGCGCGACGAGTTCCATACAGATCAATATGGACAGCAATAACCGGATCGTTCATTTCATGTCCATCCGAACTTTCAGCAGTCTATGACAGTAGCCATTTATCAAAGAATTGAACTTGTTCTAGGATATGAAAATCTTTCAACAACGTTTATGATGCCAGCTTTAAAATTTATGGTTGTCATTAGATGTCAGGTAAATTAAATTTCAGATTTTCTAGTCTGAATAAATAATAATAATAATCTGAATTAATTTTACTGTAAAACAATAAATGGGCTATTTTAGAGCAGAAAAAAGGTGAATGTTTAGATCTCGACATTAATATGAAACAAACGATACGATCAGAGCTCGGCAGAGCGTGTCCCTACAGATCTAGTGAACATTACAAAACCCGCTAAAATGTACAATTGTAAAAACGAAAATACAGTGAGTTGCATTAAAATTAATCTTTTTTTTGTAATTTGATTTTTGTTTACATGGGGCGAACTGTTTACATGGAGCGAACTGTTTACATACCATGTAAACAACGTATGGTCTAAGGTCATTGACCTCGAACTTAGACTTTTGACGTTAGTTACTACGAACGTTTGGATTAGTATAGCATCAACATCAAAATGTAAAGGTCAAGATATCGGCTGCGTTACATTAAGTAACACAACGAATATAATTAAAACTTTTTTTTTTTTTACATTAACAGAAACAAAAATGAACCATACCCCCGTGATCAGAATCGTGCGAACTATTACCGCGCCAAATAATTATCTCCAAAGGTTTTCCAGACAACCTGTATATATAATTAATCCCTTTAAACAAGCAATTCTTATATACATATAATCTGAATCTCGGAAACAGCTCCAATGATTTCGATGAAATTTGAAATAATCTGTAAAGTTGTCATCTTCGGGAAATTACGTTTTCAACCCGAGCGACGCTCAGTCTTCCAGGTATTATTATTAAACTAGAATCATTAACAAATCTTACCCCGCTGCCCAAACTCACGGCTATCCACCAACTAACAATAACAAATGGAACCCGAAAGCGTTTATTTCAGGAACTCCCAACTTTCCATTCCCGATTGAATAAATATACTCGATCAAGTTCGGGAAGAGGGCCTAACTTGACTCCGACCCATTCATATACTTAATGCTTGTGCTTATACAAACTTTTTTAATTTCCTCCGACTCCTATTACATTGGCGGTATCATCTTATAAGTTGTTGTTTATAATTTATTGTTCTCCAATTTAAAGTTTGGGGCTTTAGCGGTTACCTGATGAAGATTTACGCTATGAATCATTGTAATAGGATAGATAAAGTTTTATCTACATCCATATCATAACTTCCCTACACTATGTTCAGAAATGATAAGCTAATGGCCTTAAGAAACCTGTATCTGTGGTTGTATTTTAATGATAACTTTAAAGTATTGTATGTCATTAAAGTATCGGTTATCGATGTGGTTGCATGGGGCAACCACAGATACAGGTTTACTCACATATTATTTTAGAAAACGTATGATATGCATGTAGATTAAGTTATGTATGCTAAATGTTCACATAATTAGGCATTTAAATACTCGTGTGATCTTATTATGAAACTCGCCTTTCGGCAACACCCGTGTATTAACGCCTCCCATTATACAACAGTCACATAAACTTCTATTATGTTCAGCATGGTCACAGTATTGACAGTAGGTATCTCGTCTGCAAACAAAGGTATAGGCGGTTTGCATGTGCCACTACAAACAATCTCAACAGGGCGGCCCGAGCCGGCCTACTTAGCCGGGGTCGCCCGCAGCCCCATTTGGTTGCATATTAAGCGTATCGTGCGACGCGCATTGACGCAACCCTAGCATTCGAATGGCAATAGGTATCAGTACCCATACCATGAGTTACAATTGCCGTACGCGGTAGCGAGTCGAATGCTCTGTCCCTCGCACTCTATAAGAATACTGCGAGGTCTGAGAGGGACAGTGCATTCGACTCGCTAGCGCGTACGGTAATTGTCACTCATGGTAAGGGTACAGAAACTTTTATAGGGCCGGAGACAACCTAGTTTTCTATTTATATTTCCAAGAAGATAGAGGTACACGTAAAAGCTGAATGCTTTATAGCCCCTTTTTGAACAATAGGGTTGATTGCAGCCCTGTTTTTGATGGTACCCAGTAATAATTTAAAAGTATACGGACGTGCGGTCAGAATTACGTTGATTTCTCTTCATTCATACACTTTTTGAACCGCCGAGTCAAATCTGTGGGCTTTTTAAATTTGTTTAACTTTTTGAACATCATTCAATTTACTGGCAATTCAGTTACCGGCGTAAACTGTCTGATAATCAGCTCATTTAGTCCTATATGACTTTAATTTCATAAACTAGATTTTTCTTTATAGATTTCTTTGGTAAGCGAGAAAGTGTTCCCTTGCAACAAAATTAAGAACCGGTTAGGTGCGTAAAAAGATAAGATAAAAGATGTTTATTCAGTAAATAGGCCGCACGGGCACTTTTACACGTCAAAAATCTACCAGCGCTTCGCAAGAGACCACTGCTGAGAAGAAACGCCGCAAGAAACTCAACAGTCAGTCGTTTTTTAAAAATTACTTATACAATTATAGAACTTAACCTAGCATTATATACAACAATGAATTTAACATTAAAATATATATATCATGCGTAGTTGAGCAGAAAAATGTGTCAAAACTCAGTATGTTCAGATGAACTCATAAATAGTAATAATAATAATAATTATATATATATATATATATATATATATATATATATAAACACAATCTTCTGGGTCATCTGTTGCTATGGAAGTGCCTCAAGGCTCTATTCTAGGTCCGTTCTTGTTTTTAATCTATATTAACGATCTCCCATATGTAGTGCGCGATAAACATGAAATAGTCTTGTTTGCTGACGATACTTCACTTATATTTAAAGCGGATAGGAAACAGGATAATTTTAATGACATTAATGATGCATTATCCACAATTGTTGACTGGTTTACGGCCAACAACTTACTTTTAAATGCCAAAAAAACCAAGTGCATTAAATTTTCATTGTCCAATGTGAAACGAGTGAATGCGGCTAGAATAAGACTGAAGGATGAGACACTGGAATTCGAGGATAGAACAGTATTTCTAGGTGTCACTCTGGACTCAAAACTGCAATGGAGTGCGCATATATCCACACTTGCAGGTAAACTAAGTTCAGCGGCTTATGCGGTAAAGCGAATCCGACATCTTACTGACGTCGAGACGGCGAGACTTGTGTACTATAGTTATTTTCATAGTGTTATGAGTTATGGAATTTTACTGTGTGGAAGAGCGGCTGACATCCAGACCATCTTTGTATTACAGAAGCGGGCTGTACGTGCTATATATCAATTGGTGTCTCGTGTTTCGCTTAGGGATAAATTTAAAGAAATCAATATTCTTACAGTCGCGTCGCAGTATATCTTTGAGAATATCATGTATGTACGCAAACACATACACGAGTTTAGGCATAACCGCGACGTTCATAATTTAAATACTAGAAATAGGGATAAGCTCGCTCTTCCAGGTCACCGTCTCCGTAAGGTAAGCACTTCGTTTGCGGGGAACTGTATACGTTTCTACAATAAGATACCATCTGATATCGTCAATATGCCGTTCAATAAATTTAAGTCTCACATCAAGCGCTGCTTGTTGGGTAGGGCATACTATACTATAAATGACTTCATTGGTGACCAAGATGTATTTAAGTAGTGTCTATGCTATTACTTATTTAAGGTAATTTCTTAAGTCTAGGTTATTTCTGATATTTTTATCTTGATAAAAATGCCTTTAAGCAAACTGTGTATTCAAACACGAAATTGTATGTTTACTTTTGTACTTTATCTTTATTGGTTCTTGTGTGTACAAGACGCTTTTAAATGAGAGCACACTGTGATGTTTCTCGCCGGACAGCTATATCACACAATATTACTTTTATGTTGTCCGGCAGCATGAGCACGTCATGCTCGCTCAAAGGTCTTTGCTTACGGCGGCGTCGTTGATCGGGTCGCCACCTTCCCGAACACATGGTTGAGGGAGGCGATGGCTGAGATATGCGTCATACTCGTGAACGGGTGCTGTTTGTGGGGTCCGGTCTGTTCACGTCTGCAAGGACTTGTTGCTCAGTTAATTATTCCAATTATGGCTTTTGACGTAGAGACCTCGTCGTGTTGTTCTCCTAGTCATTATTTTTAGTTTCATGTATTTGACATGTAATCTTTTTAATTTTTACATTTATTTGTAACGTTTTGAATTTTGAATTTGTATTTTTTTTATATGTGATAGTTCTAATAATTTATATTTGTTGCTTTATTACCTTGTAATGTAACTTACTTTTAAGTATTATTGTATTTTATGTTTGAAAAAATGACCTTCTGCTGGAGTTTCCTGCGGCGCTTCTTCTCCGCAATGATGGTCTTGTCCGAAGCGCTAGTAGATTCACTGCATATTACCGACGTGTAAAAGAGCCCGTATGTGGCCAATTTACTGAATAAATATTTTGATTTTGATTTTAATATACTTACCCATGACGGTGCAAAACAACCACATAGTTTTGATACATTCTCTTACAGAAATCAAAAGACAGAAACATATTTTTCTGACTAAGCTATTACTAAGTTATTTAGGTGTTTAATTTAGGCCAAGCATTTTTATCTGTTAGATAGTCCTCGACCCTATAATAAGCTTTCGACATCAACGACTTTTTCAAGTAATTTTTAAGTGCTGGAAATGATAACTTTAAAACTTCGTCAGGTAATTTATTATAGAAATGAATGCATTGACCAACAAATGATTTATTTACCTTACGGACACGAAATTTTTTAATAGCAATTTTATTTTTATTTCTTGTATTCAAATTATGTATATAACAAAAGAGTCTTGACTTTTAATGTCATGAATAATATTCTCATAAATAAATTGTGACGCTACTGTCAAAATACTAATTTCTTTAAATAGTAATCTTAAGAAATCACGGGAGTTTAGGTTATATATGGAACGAATGGCTCTTTTTTGTAACACGAATATAGTCTGTATGTCAGCAGCTTTTCCCCAAACCAGAATACCGTACGACATAACACTATGAAAATAACTATAGTAAACTAAGCGAGCTGTCTCAACATTGGTAAGTTGCCTGATTTTCCTAACAGCATAAGCTGCCGAACTTAATTTACCTGCTAGTACTGCTATATGGGGACTCCATTGCAAGTTTTTGTCTATAGTTATCCCTAAGAAAAGCGCCTTGTCCACCATCTCCAAACACTCATCATTTAGAAATATACTAGATTAAATGCGTGTTAAATTTAAGGTTCCGTGCTACGTACATATAATGCAACAAGTTTTTTTTAACTGTACCATCAAGTTGAACTTAAAGTATTACCTGTTTTTTTTTCATTTCCTAACTTAAGATTAAGCATAAAAAAATTAGAAGGTCGGAACTTTCACATACTAATAAAATTAGAAGAAATCTCCATTTAACTTTTACATGGCTGCAAATTTACAATGTTTTGTTGATAATCTCCATTCAGCCTATTTACCTGCCTAGTTAGGTGGTTTTATTCAACTATTAATACATACATACACTTACGCAGTTTAGGTAGGTACTATTAATTATTTGCACGAACACTTGTATAGTGATCTCGGCCTATCTAATAATGTAAGTATGTACACACGTATATTTCTTACTCATACTTTAATATCTTTGCATAGTACAAATACAAATACAAATACAAATACAAATAATTTATTTCACTTAATTTTAGGTACAATGAGATCTTAAAAATAATATTCGTATAACTAAAATCTACCAAACATGGCATGTGAAATTAGAAAGTCTGCAACTACTTATAATCTAAAAACTCCTGTATGCTATAAAAACACTTTTCTGCCAGCCATCTTTTCAGAGCTCGTTTAAATTTTACGAAGGTTAGGTCTTTTATTGTGTCAGGTAGCTGGTTAAATATTTTTATGCACATAATATAACTATTCTTAGCAACAAGTGATAATTTTGACATTGGGATAAATAATTTATTGCGATACTGCGAGCGTAAGGGGTTTTTATACATTGATTTAGCGCGGTTGAACATATGCTCATTCTTATACACAAATAAACATGCATCTAAAATATACAGACTCGGTACTGTTAGAATGTTATATTTCTTAAAAAATGGTCTGCATGATTCTATTTGCTTTAATTCAAAAATTGCTCTTATACATTTTTTTTGCATCAATAAAACAGTATCTATATTTGAACACCTACCCCATAGAGTTATACCGTACCGCAAGATAGAATGTGTGTATCCATAATACGCTGTAATAGCGGCTTCCCTGGATACCGCCTGACTTATTTTTCTTAAAGCAAATACAAATCTGTTAATTCTGGAGGACAATCTCGCTACATGATCGTTCCATTCACAGAAACTATCAAGTGTAACACCTAGGAAGTTTAAATTGCTAACCTGATCAATTTGAACTCCATCAAAGTGAACATTTAGGGGAAATGGTTTACTTCTACGAGTGTGGAATTGCATTAATTTAGTTTTTGATAAATTTACATTGAGATTATTTATCTCCAACCATTTTATTGCTTCAGTCAATGATCTATTGATATCAGATTCATAAGATGGCCGATTATTACACCTTATTACAATTGTGGTATCATCTGCAAATAAAAAGCATTTTTGGGAGACTGCATTGGGAAGGTCATTGATATAGAGCAGAAACAATAGAGGTCCCAAAATGCTTCCCTGAGGCACGCCATATTTGTTTGCTATAAATGAAGATCTGTATTTAAGGGTACTTCTCTTATCTGGACAGTATTTTGACACCTCTACACACTGCTCTCTACCAGATAAATATGAACGAATCCAGTCATGTGCAGGACCCCGAATACCATACCCAGAAACCTTTTTGAGTAATCTTTCATGGCAAACAAAATCAAAAGCCTTGCCCATGTCCATAAATAGTACAGAAACTGGCACTTTTTCGTTCAAACAGTCGGTTACAGTTTTCATCAATTGAAATATTGTCATTGTAGTATTTCTGTTTTTCCGAAATCCATTTTGCTCACCACTTAATAAATTATTACCCTCAACAAATTTACTTATTCTATTATAAACTACTTTTTCAAAACATTTAGAAAATATAGGGATTAATGTCACCGGCCTGTAATTGTTTAGTATTCGTTTGTCATCCTTCTTGTGAAGCGGTTTCACTATAGATTTTTTAAGTTTTGTAGGAAAGCTACCTTGCCCCATTGACAGGTTGATAATATGACATAATGGTTCAGCTACGGTATGTATACTCATCTTAATTATTTCAGTGTTCAATTCATCCCATCCAACTGCCTTAGTATTATTTAAAGAATTTACTATTTTAATCAGTTCCGAACAGTCAACTGGCGAAAGAAATATGCTTTTTTCAAATTGTGGTATTAAGTTATCTATCCCTGTCAAATCTAAGTCTAAAGAGCAATTATTCGTTACAGTATTTATAAAAAAATCATTAAACATATTTGATATTAGCTGAGGATCTTCATAAGTAACATTATTATAAAATATATTTTGAATATTTTCGTCAAAGTCTTTACAGTTTGTATAATTTTTAATAACATTCCATGATGCTTTACACTTGTTATTTGCTTTACTTAAGTACTCAGCATTAGTTTTCTTTTGTGAAAACATAAGGCATTTTTTAGAATCTGTTAATATTTTAAGTATAAAACAAAGTCGCCTCCCGCCGTCTGTTCTTCTGTATGTAAGCCTGGATCTTTCAAACTACGCAACGGATTTTAATGCGGTTTGCATCAATAGATAGAGCAGAGTGATTCAAGAGTCAGGTTTCTATGGTTACCTATCTGAACTCCGAAAAATGATTGACCGAATTTTGGTTCGATAAATATTATTCGACAACTATGGTTTGGGTTTTTTTACGTTTGCCCGAAAGATCACTTCGAATATTTTCATTTAGTCATTACTTGTTTAGGTTTTTTACCGATTTGACAAATTATCTATTCCGTAATACTGGTTTCGGCGTACAAACAGTTGTCCAATGTAATGGTTTGTCAATTTATCTATTTCCCATTTCTGATTTTACCTTAGTATCATTTGCCCAATGTAACGGCTCGGTGTATTAATAGTTTACCTATTTTTAAATCGACTATGCTAACCTGTCCGATTTGGTTCTACCCTGATTCGTCTTGATCGTTGCATTTTCTGGATAAATTACAAGCAAGATTTTTTGGGCAGAAAAAAAAAACCTCGAAGACCAAGGCGGGAGCAGCTCCCACCTTGGCCTTCTAACCTAACCTATCCGTATCGGTTCTGCCCTAATTCGTCTTGCTCGGTGCATTTTCTGGATAGTAACAAGTTACAAAGATGATTTGCTTACCAGAAATGAATATTTGACGTAACGTAGCGAACACTTTATGTAGCATTGATCAAGTGAAAAATGGGTTAAGAAACAAAATACGAAACGATCCCTAGGCTAATTGAAGCACTGGTGTAATGAAAAATAGGCTTTGAAATAAAATACGTAACAATACATAGGGCAAGTGACTACAAGGAGAAAAGTTGTTCGGACTAAAGATATGTTTACTTAATGTCAAATAGTGAAATAAAAAAATTACGAATCGTGCCATCGGACAAACGTTAAAAAACGAAACGATTTCGGTCAAATGAAATTCGGTCAAAAAAAATTTGAGGTTGCGATAGGTTACCGGTTTCTTTGTATAATAAATTCAGGTTTATTTACGATGTAACAGAAAACTCACATAAACCGAAGCAAAGCGAGGCCGGGTCGTTAGTAATTAATAAAAACTTGCGCGTACGTTTTGTGAATCACTCAAACTTTGGAATGAACTGAAAAGTTTTAATTTAGTTGCTTAAACGACAAAGTTGCACAGATCTGAGAGTTGCAAGTCTCAAACTAACTTAGGTACGCAAACCTTTTACACCATGACACGTGTCGCGACTAATAAAAATAAGTCTCTGTCAAAAATTAGACAAGTTTTTGTTGACGACTATCCTTTTTTTCGTGTACCTAACCTACGTTATCATCTGTTTACGAAAACCAAATTAAAAAAACCGGACAAGGGCGAGTCGGACTCGCCCATCGAGGATTCCGCACATGACACGGTTAACTCAATTCAACATTTGCACCGCCGCCGTTCCTTGCATGAAGACCCTGTTTTTTTGTGATTTAATTAAAAATGCGTTTTTTTATATACTTTTAGTATAAGACGGTATTACCTGCCAAATTTCATAGTTTTAGGTCAACGGAAAATACCCTATGAATTTTGATTCACTTGGGAGTGTCGAAATATACGTTTTTTGCGGCATAAACAGCCGTATCTTTTTTTTACTTTAACTTAGAAGTTTGACTTTATGACAGCTTCAAGAGACTTTAGATTTGAGTATATGGTTTAAATTTCAACTCGATACCTTTACGCGTTCCCGAGATAAAGGGTCTTGACAGACATACAGACAGACGGACAGACAGACGGACAACAAAGTGATCCTATAGGGGTTCCGTTTTTTCCTTTTGAGATACGGAACCCTAAAAATCCAAACTTCGTGATAAATATGTACCTACTGTATATATACCTACACTTTAGTACATTGTCTATTTAAATGTAAAGTCTTTATTGCACAAAAAGAAGACAAATAGACACATCGGCCACTTGATGGTAAGTGGTAGGTATCTAACCCCCATAGACATTGCATTCTCCGGCAATCCTAAAACCACAAGTGCATTGTCAACTCTGAAGACTAAGTGCAATGCCTCAATGCTATATGTATATTTCCAGCAACATTGACAGCAAAATTCAAATTTTACATTACTTTACATTAAATCACGCCTGTTTCCCAGAGGGGTAGGCAGAGACTACTTCTTTCCATCTACTACGATCCTGACAAATCTCTTTCGCTTCTTCCACATTCATACATCGAGTCATGCATGCACGTCGGTTTCGGGTACTTAAGATCCGGCCCTTTTCCAGTATTTCTCCGATTTGATTCGAAAAAGTACGCCTACGGCGGCCTCTTCCAAACCTCCCACTCGCGTTTGCTCTGTATATCTCTTCTGTCAATCTTCTTTCATCCATCCTTCCATGACCGAACCATTGAAGCATGCCCTTTTCAATCTTAGTCACTACATCTTTTAGTCCACATTTCTCTCTGACCTTTTCATTCCTTACTCTATCAATCAGTTCACACATACTACGCAAAGAGCGCATTTCAACTGCATTTATACGACTTTCTTGCTTGTCCTGCCACACCCAACATTCACTACGATACATCAGACACCAACACCATTTACAGCCTGACTTTATACGCTACTTAAGGAACAATATGAAAGAGTCATTTTTCCCACCACTTATATTCCTTTTATCGAATTGTTATCACTTTTATTGAATTGCTTCCCATTGAGGAACGGTTCCGATAGGTGCGTCATAAATCATGGCTTCTCCGGCCGTTTCATGGCGATTAGAATGCTAACCGTTGAGTTACGGTTGCCAAAGGGGTCGCAAATTATCATAATTTACCAGTCAGCGGGAAAGTGTGTTGTGGGAACTGTGGAAGAAGGACTTTGCTATCGGCTTTATTATAATACTAGCTTTTTCCAGCGACTCCTTATGCGTCGTTTATCGCTGTACAATGAAAACTGTTCAATTTCCCGGTTTAAAAAGTATAGCCTGTGTCTATCTCCAAGTTATAGTAGTCCCACTACGCATTAAACCAGCATGTACTAGCGTAAGAGACGCATTTACACCTTAGAGCGAGCAACATATTCTTGTATTTCACTCTTACGCATTACAACGTCCGTGATTTGAAACAGTTGTGTAATATACAGGTATCGGAATAGGTAGAGCTAATTTGCCTAAACTTGATGCATATTCATTCAATAATGTATTCCCATCTCACTCATGTATGAATGAATATGCGTCAAGTTTAGGCAAATAAGCTCTGCCTATTCCGATCTCTGGTAATATACAAAAACTGGATTGATAAATAAAGTAAAAACTTGTTACTCTACATATAGAATCTAAATCTAAACTCGGTTCCCACGTGCCTAGAGTCCTAGACCGACTCTCGTGCGTGTTACTGTACCGTAAAACGGGGTGAGTAGGGACACAATCTAAAATGAAGCATATGTTACTAATTATAAGACTGAAATTATTTCCAATAGACGTAACGTTATTGTCCATTTAATACTTGTTCTTATTTGTAACAAGTTATGACTTATTTTAGGTTGTATCCCTACTCACCCCGTTTTACGGTATCTATTAAGTTTAGCCGAAAAATATACGTAAAAAATCACCTGTGTCTGTTACTATGTAGGTTTTAGAACAGTAGTTTTTTTGTAAAACCTGAAATTTTAAACATAAATTCAGTTAGTTTAAAAATACTTTAATTTAAAAATATCATCTTAAATATACCTTAAAATTGTGATATTTCTTGGTGAATGCTGTGCTAATCTATAATTTAGATGTTCTAGTCGATTTCTATGAAAATTATGCTTTATTTAAAATGTTATCTACATAACGTGTACCTACATACGTAATTATGTGCATACAATACAATACATTACAAATACTCTTTATTGAACACCAAAAAAATAAAACACGTAACAGTACATTTTAACAGGCGGTCTTACCGCTAAATAGCGATCTCTTCCAGACAACCTTGCCAATGTTGGTTTACCTAATGAATTCATAATTTTATTAAAACTTAGTAAAATTAACACAGGGATCCTTGCGGAAGGCCTGAATATGTCTAGCAGTGGACGTCTTTGACATGATGAAGACCACAGTCATTTTATTCCAACGTCAATTAAAATAAACTAACTAACTAAACTAATCAATTAAATTGTTTAGATGTTGAACATAAATAACTGGTCTAACTAGTTCGAACCCAAGCTTCCCACGTACGTAATTTATAATGAGCTATAACTTCGCACGGGGCCAACTAGTGCGGCCCAATATACTGCTACTACGGAAAAAAGGCACATCTGCTATATGAATTGTATTGCACTTCCAACCTTATTATAACCCTTGAGAGTTTAATATGCTTCTATGAATTAATTGCACTTTTGCCTTTCTCCGTTGGAGGGTAGTATACTCCGCCGAGTTCGCGGAGCCCCTAGATCACAGTTCAAATCAGGATGTGGGAAGAAAATAAATAACGATACGGCACTTCCGAGTTGGCATCTACGCGTGCGCGAGCGCGTTCCACTGCGTTGTATAGTATGAATCCTCATACAATATGTCACACCGCTTGCGCACGTGTATGTCACGTAAGCATTCGGTGTGGCTCGGCTTTTAAGTGCGCTGATGACCCCGGGCAAACGTTCAATAAAATGCAATACAATATAATTAATTCTTTGTTGAACATCACATACAATTACAGATTTACAGCTCAGAAAGAAAATACAAAGGAAATTAAATTAATTCCCAAAAGGATTGGGCTAGCTATCCAGAGAGGTGTCATAGGGACCATGCTGCGAGCGGACCTGCTAGAGGGGTATGTTCTTTTTATAGTAGTGATTATGATTTATATCTTTAATATTTGAGTAGCTTAGATTAATTTTAATTTAAATACGTTTCGTTTTAATTTTTAATTGTATTTATGTTGAATTCTGTAAATATTATGTCGATTAAATATAAAAGAAATTTATAATGTGCAGAGTTACGCTTTTTGATAAATATTGATCTCCTTCAGACAAATTTACAAAGTAGAGAAGTTCAAAGATTATTAGAGTGTGATTATAAAAATACTTAAAGATGAAAGACAACTTGAAGTGTGAATTAGATTGTTTTGTGGTTGAGAAATATTTCCACGTTAAAAGTAAGTAAGTTTTTATTCTTGTTTTAGTCGGGTTTTGCTTGACATTCATTTTCACTACAAGCTCCTTTGTAAAAATCACTTAATAGTATTTTTATTTCTTTTAAATTAGGTTATATACTGGAAAATGTCCACAAGTTGAACACTTGCCCAAATACTCATTTTATTTCAGCATTTTTATTAAAAATGATTTCGGGATAAAAAGAAAATCCTATAAATTTATGTCAATAAATACATATGAGTTACCTACGTTCATGATCATTTTAGAGAAAATGACAGATGTGTTCAGGAAGAGAAGTAGTAAATAAATTTAGTAGTTCCTAGTCAGTAGGTATATTACTCATGTAAGTTTTAATTAATCCAAGCCGAAACGATCGCCGGGCGGTGGACAACTGTCATACAGGCGAAGTTATCTCATTAGGTACATAAGGTCGCCATTCATTTGTTTTTCCAGCAGTGTAAACCAAGCAAGGAGTTCAATTCGTGTATGCGGGTGACAGGAGCTTGTTGATCCCACACGGTAACGGATCGGGAAACTACATGATTGCACTGTTGTGTTCCGGGGTAAGGGTGAAACTGTCGGTCACATATCTTAAGGACAAACAGATATTTTTGTCAAAATGGTTTTACTTTCTTGATGATGACTTGGTCAGGCGGAAAAAATTGGTAGATTTTTTAAAATTTATTTATTGATTATTATTTACTAAGAACTTTGGACTAGTGATCGGAATGACGTCATTTCGTTTGTAACCGCGCGTACGCGTTACGTAAGGTCAGATTTTTTCCCACAGAAAAAATGTAAACAAAGGTGTTGCCGTTGACGAAAAATATTTGCTGTATTCAAAATATTTATACTTTCCTCATTTAAAAGAAATCGACTTTCTATAAAAAAAACTATATATTGTAATCAAGATTGAAGAATTTAATTTGTTGATGGCAAACTTTATTTTGATATAAACTCTTTGTTGTATTAATTTAAAACGAGAAAACTGTTTTTGTATGCATAATTTATTTATTGCACTGGTATCATTGACTCGATGCACCCGTGTCAACAAGTTGAGGGCCGGTTGATTGATGTGAGACGTGACTTCACGCGCTTCGCTTTACAATTCGTGCTCCCATTGTAATCGCTTTCCAGTGACTCATTTCTGCGATTTTAATTTCAATGATTTCTCTAATTTATTTTATATCACGGTTCGAGCGAAATGATAACTTAATATTATATTTCTTGCTGGCCCAAACTTTGAGATCGCCTGATATGTCACTTTGACAGTGACGTAACTTTGTTTATATTTTATATATTATCGCTGATGTACATAGGCTATATTGTTTTTTCAGCGCAGACGGAGCCGCGGTCAACAGCTAGTCTTATCTAAACCGTGTCCCGAAGACGAGAGGCATTTTCAATAATGAGTCAAAGTTAATTGTTAACGTATTTAATGATTTACAAGAAGGTCACTCCAGCCTTCACGGCGTGTCGCGACTAATGGCCTCACTCAGAATCACTTAATGACGATTAAGTCGCTCCTTAGTGAATAATTTGCATTTACAAGTTTAAAAAAGGAACAAGTTAATTATCTACAATGTCTGAGTACGGCGGTTAGTCTATCAGGATGATCGGCCTTCCAAATTACCCTCTCTTTTTTTTTCGGGGGGCTGCTCCTTCTGTAACCAATCAAATTGTTGCGTTTTTAGTTCGGCCGCATTAATTTAAAACAATTATATGCTGTATATACAAAGTCAAGGTATGTTTCTTAAGGGGCAGAAATACGGTTTTGAACTCTAATCCTAATCGCTTTGAAAAATAATTGTGTTATTGTTTCGTAAGTGCTCTATGTCCCCAAGCTTAAGCAACACTAAATTTCATAATAAATAAATTGGTCCACCTTTCTAGGAAATGCAAATAACAGGTTATAAGCGGTTAAAACCGGTTATTTTCATACAAAAATGGCAAATAACCGGTTAAATTGCATTCCCTAATCGTGTCGTAGAAGCTATCGAACATAGAACTTTGGGACTTATAATATTAGTAGGGGGGAATTATTCTTACCTCCACGGATAATACGTTTGAGGCCACCACTGCCAGTACCGTGTTTGCTAACAAAACCCTTGCTTGACCCGCGGTCATCGCGATTACTGTTAAACACACTGGTGATAAACCTACCACCATCCGAAGAGCCACCATTCTCACCACGACCACTTTCACGGCCTTTACGGCCTCTTCCCTTACTTTCTACAACTCCACCTGGGGGTATATAGATTCCCCCACCAGTGCCAACAGAGGACCTAAGAACGAGATCCGATGCTGTTAGGTAGCCAATGGTTTCAGCACTTGATTGGGCGTCAGAGCTACCAGGGATACTCCGGGGGCTGCCCGAATTAGTGAACTCAGCATTTGAGGATTTCCTGGGATCAAAAGAGCGCAATGCTGATCTGAGAGCAGTAGGGCGTGTCCTGAGGTTACCAAAGCCTTCATAACTTCTGAGAGCAGCCGGGAGTCCGCCAAAGTTGGAAGAGTCTTCAGTTTTCTTGACATCGTAGAAAGAACTTTCAAGTCTTTTGATAGCTACCAGCAGTGCCCTGAGGTCGCCTGACATTCTAATAGACCCGAAATTAGAGTCTCTAGGGTTCTTAAGATTATTTAGAAAGTTGAGGAACTCGTCAACAGTCCCATCATCACCCGCGGTGTTTTTGTGAAGTTCGTTTGACGACACCCTGACGGAAGGGTCGCCCAGCTTAACCCCGCTCAGACTTAAAGGTGTTTCGAGTGCATTCGTTGGTATATTAGTCCTCAGAGCACCTCTCGATGATGTCCTAAGGGGTGACCTGAGAGGAACTTTTGGTCCTCTGAGCCAGTTAGGGTTTCCGTAGCCATAGGTCACGAAAGCGTTTGCAGGGAGTGCTGGGGATATCGGAGGTGTTGCTTTACCGTCAGGGCTTATTGGGGTCTTGGGAGTATTCAAGGGAGGTTGGGAATCGCTCCAGGCTCCAGGTGCGTTTTGCGGTGCTTTTGGGAGTATCTGGTAACCACCTGGATTCTCAGCTGGACCTTGCGGATTAGGAGGTAATTGGTTACCACCAGAATTTTCAGCGGTAGCTGGTGGCTGATAAATGACAGTCTTTTCAGGCTCGCCAGGTGTGATCGAGGGCGACTGTGAAAGCGGCTCAGGTATCTTGGGCAACTCGCCCGCGGCGACTACAACCATGTCCAGCCACCGCTTCTTTGAGCTTCGGACGTCTGATTTTTTCTGTTGACTGCAACGAAATAAGCGCTGCATTACAAGTATTACGAGTTAACCATCGTACATACACGTTTCTAATATATATTTTGTTTTTTTTTTTACTGTTTGACAAAGTCCTATACTGCCGCGCAATTAACAATCACAGTAAAACCGGATCCGGGGAAAATGGCGGTGAAAGTATTTTTTTATTATAATTAATAACTACCACTAATGGGATAGGAAGATTATCTTCTATAGGCATGACTGTTTTTTTTTCAAAACATCTTTTAAAAATGTTCCTATTGTAAATTTTCTTAATTGAGTTTTTTTTTTAATTCTAAAGCTTTTTAACATACCTCGATTGTTATAAATCAAACCTAACATAACCTGGTTCTGTAAGTATTTCTATTTACTTAAACATTTTTAAAAGTTAATTGGTTAAGAAAAAACTCAGAATTATGAATTTTCGGACAAATGAAACAGTTAAAAAAATATAGCGATAGGATACACTTTTAGGCTTTACCTTATGTTTTCTTTAATTTTGCAGTTCCGTCCTTGACACTGTAAAACATTATCTGTATATTATGTCTAAAATAATACAAAAAAAACTGGTCAAGTAGGAGTCGGACTCGCGCACCGAGGGTTCCGTACCGCCGCACAGTAGGTATTGTTATTATATTCCGATTTGAATTCGTTTTCGAATCGAATCAGCGCGAGCCCAACTCACACTTGACCATTTTTCAGTTTTTTTTTGTTTTTGACATGTTTTGTACTATATTCATACCCTTTTTCACGTATATTTTACTGTTTTTCCGATACAACATCTATCTATATATTTATATAAAAGGCAAACCTGACTCACTGACTTATATATCAACGCACAGCCGAAACTGCTGTACCTAGAAACTTGCAATTTGGTACAGGGGTTCCTTTCATGATGTAAGTGAGCACTAAGAAAGGATTTTTGAAAATTCATCCCCTAAGGGGTTGAAATAAGGGGAGCAGCGGGAAAGTAATTCTACGCGTACGACGTCGCGGGCGTCCTCTAGTATAATATAACAATACGTTGAAAAAAAAAACGTTTCTTGTATGGGAACCCCTTATTATTTAACTTTCTTAATTATTTTCTTATTTTTTAATTTGTTATCAAACGCGTAGTAATAAAATCAACCCTCTATCTAATACGGCTCAACAGATACAGCTCTTTAAAGTTGGGACGGATGGAGTAAGAATATTAATCGGGTCCCTTTGGGTACGGAACCCTAACAATAATGATGAGATGAGTGAGCAGAGGGACACAATACCTAACCATCGCTAGTAATATGCCTTCCCTCACCATACGTAAACTAGTAGTACGTAGTATTATCCTTTCCCATGGTTTTTTGTGGGATAGGTTCGTCTTTATCTTGCTTTCTCAATTAGCTTCAGTACCCATCAATGAGCCAACTGAAAAAGCAAGATAAATACGAACTTATCCGACAAAAACCGATGGGAAAGGATTACTCACTACATCTGTAAGTGCAATACGCATAGTTCTAAGCAGTACTCCTCCGACCGTCGTAGCGAGCACACCACAAAGACAGTAAAACATATCTTTTTTTCACTAATAATAAGTAGCGATGCGCCGAATAGTGGTTTCGCCGAATAGCCGAATACCGAATAATATTCGGTTTAACCTTTACCGAACCGGATATTCGGTTTACTATTTCATTGTTTTGCCGCGTAAAAAGGTTCTAACATGTACACTACCTGTCGCTGCTGGCTAGATGACGAGCGAGCCGTACCATTGTTTTGAGGTTTAAAAATAAATGCTGATTTAAGGTTTAAAATAAATGTTGACTATACTAACTAACTATAGGTTAAGAAATAACTATGTTGACTTGAGGTTTCAAAATAAATGTAGATTTGAAGTTTAATTGCTTTATTTTATTAGCTTTATTCAACACATTCTTCATAGGATTTCTTTGACTTATAATATAACATAAATCTTACATAAGAAGTTTTTTTTATCTTTTAGTTCTACTTATACCGCTTCGTGTAGCCAAGAAAATAGAAATACTCTAACCGAATATATTCGGCAACAAAACCGAATACAAATAGTGAAAAAGATGCCGAATACGCCGAATACCGAATACCAAACGAATATTCGGCGCATCTCTAATAATAAGGCATAAGTAACGCAACCCTGTCCTTTATTTTCAAGAAAATTAAGCAAAAGCATAAAATATTTCCAGCATATTTTAGGTTTATGACTTTTAAAATTACTTGTTTGTGTATTTATCTTGCATACTCACCCAAGCGGAGCATAAATATCCTTCACACTAAAATATTAAAACAAAAAACATATGATTTATTTCGTTTGGTCTACTGAGTACCCAAAGAACATGTCCTAAAAGCCTATACATGTTGGAAAAAACGAACGCCACGTGGACGGCAACTACCTTAATATGTATGTATGTATGTATGTAAACTCTTTATTGCACAAACAGAAAATAACAAAACAAAAATAAGAAACAGAAACACAAAAAGTATGTACAAAGGCGAACTTATCCCTTTAAGGGATCTCTTCCAGTAAAGTTTTTCCTTAAATATTGGATATAGCAAATTCTACGCAAAAGAGACTTAGTTTTATTTTCGAATTCATTCAATACTGCATTTATGGATTTTTGGAAATTCGTCTGCCTTAACCGGAAATAGAAAATAATAAAGTAGGGTTGTTTACGGTCTATGTTTAATTTAAAGGAGTACATGTTGTAGATATAGAAATGATCACTATCGATGACACTTTCAATCTGTATCATAAAACACGATTTTTTTGTTTTGTCATATTCGTCCAGTTCGATTCCCGGTGAAGGAAGAGGATTTTCTTTTAAATCCAATAATGCAGAAATTATTGTTTAAAAAAAATTAAAGTTAGTCTCCTTTGCGTAGAATTTGCTATTTCCAATATGAAAGGTAGTTGTTCCATGTGGCGCTCGTTTTTCCCTGTATAATATGTATTTAGCATAACTAACCGTGGATGAGCAATAATCACCATCGCACTGAAACATAACTCGTATTAGTTTGCGGCCGGACTTATTTACATAAATTTCACACACACATTTCACATTTCTTTATTTCTGAAGCTTAATTTAAAAGCCCTATTTAAATGCAACGCTGCATAATGATGTAGGTATAGCAGAATGGTTAGTGTTGGTAAAGACTCAAGTTCTTGGAGTCTCCAATTCTAAGAGTCGAATTAGTTTTTTAGACTTTAGTCATTGAATCGAGGCTCGAGTTCTTTTAATCTTGGGAGGGACTTGAGTCTTCTGTAGTCTTCTATAGAGACTCAGTTTTCTATAGAGTCTAAAGTCTTCTATAAAGACTCGAGTATTTCGTTGTAAGTTTTAGTTAGTTCCTACTTATTGTTTAAAATCATTTCCTGTATTTATTTTTATTTCAAACCTTTCTGGAACATGCATGACATCGTGTCAATTTCATTAGGTAGTCATCTTTCATATATTTGAATAGAAACTTAAAAAGTGAGTCTTCATTCATTATAGTACTAGAGTCTTTTTGATGCACACCTACAGATGAAAAAAAAACTACTAAAAAAATCGTATCTTTTATAGTCTTTTCTAAAACTTGAGTTGTGATTTCAAGACTCGATAAGACTTGAAAAAGGACTCGACTCACGATTCAAAAGACTCGGAAGTCTTTTAAGCTCAGAATTCCGTAAATATGAGTCGAGTTCTTGCAATGTAGACTTAAAAAACTCGAGTCGTTACCAACACTAATAATGGTAGCAAAAGGCCGTATTAAAGTAATCAAAGTAAGAATGCCTTTGGTCAGATTTGTATTTTTTTTAAATTAAACTATTCACATCTTGTAGTCGTTTTTTTTAATAAGTTTTGTTTAGTTTTTCCCGTCTGGGATCCGTAAAACATATCCAAAAATCACTTACAACTTTTAAAACTGTTTATCGAAGCTAACATAACATCAGCATAAGAATAAACAATAACTACACGTAGAAGCGAATCTCCTTTACCCAGGCCCCAAATGCCGCGCTTTAAATACCTACTTGCCCCTTCACCCCGCTACGCCCCTCTGTCTTCCGCGCCCAAAGTTAGGGCTGTCACTTGCAAAATATATTAATCGGTTTATGGATGTGTTATACAACCTTAGTCACGAAATGTTATGTATGTTTTTCTCCAACGTGGAAACATTGCCTCAAAATGAGTTTTTTACATTTACGTTAAATTAGGTAATAATAGTTTTGGATGATTTAAGATTTAAGATTATCTCCAGAAAATTACATGGCTTATGTGGCTATTAATCATGTATAAAACACGGAAACGAGTCTATAAACAACCTTTGAAACTCGATAAGTTTTATAGTCTGGGACCCGGAGTTACTTTTTACGTTCCTTTCCGGACCACTACCATAATTATTTAATAGGTACGTTTAAAAAATTAAATCGCGACACGCGTGTTGAAACACATACAAATACAGATATGAAAATAATTATATATCTATCCCATTCCTTATAGTGGCGAGGGAAAGAGATAAATATATCTTATAGCAAGGTCTATTAAGGTATCTTAAGATACTTTGCTATAATATACATATATTATAGCTGCGTGTGTTTCCACACACAGTCTACTAGTACTGAAATATATCGTAAGATGCATTGCTATAATGTATATTTTGGCATATTAATATATATTCCGTGTGTGACGCCCCTGACTGACTAGACACCTCGGGTGTCGCCAGGCGGTAGGTATCTAACGCGCCGAGCGCGCGTCCCGAGTAGGGAGTTTCGCTTCTACGTGTAGTTATTGTTTATTCTTATGCCATCAGGCCGATGAAATAGATTTTTAAAATAATAACATCTGCAAGGCCGCATACAAAACACATTTTTTTATTGAGTCAATGAAAAAATGCGTTAGTCGCATCGATTTAGCGCTTTAGTCTTCTTATAAATAATATTATCTTAACTCCAAGAAATAGAAAATAAATGGTTATTGAAGACGCGTCGTTAGCTTGACAGATTCATACGAAATCAATCCCTTAAAGGCGTTAAAGAGACAAGGTACTAAAGTAAATAGCAATTTACACCGCTGACCGTACGTCTACAAACAAACCGACTTCGAAAGCAATTTAAGATTTCGCTATTGCTCTGTCTGCGGTTTGAGAAAGGTCGGCGACCCTTTTCAATGGGTTGCCACTTCAAATTCAATCGTAAAGAAACATTGGTTATAAAGGAGACAGAACATGTATTTAGACGTCGCATTTTACTAACACAAGAAGCGGATAAATTAAACTCTTATGCCCTTACTTATAAACGCGGAGTAACCGTGGAGTAGCTTAACCATGCTTTGTCCTTATCTGTCAAATTCAAATGTCACAATAACAGATAAGGACAAAACATGGTTTAGCTCACAGAATAAGAACATATAGCATAGAAAGCGGACTATAAGCCGTACTTTGCGTCAGCTATCTTTCTCTACTTTTTAGATTTTACATGATATTACATGAAAAAAAAATGAAACAAAAAGTAGGCTGTTTTTTCTTCTTTAACTGTCATTGTCACAAGGTTTTACACAGGGACTTCTTTGTCCTTCCTATAGGAAGAATTTGTCTTTCCTTGTCTATAGGTCCAAATACTATAAGTGCTTATAGGTCCAAATTACGCCTTACTTGTGACGATGTACAAAATAACGAAAGAACGGCTATAGATTCATCTCTTTCCAACTCACTATGAAAACCATGAGTAAAAAGAAGTGAACCATAATGTATTTTCTGCTTATTTAGTACGGTTTCTATGCCTTTAGTCTTTATTCTGTGGTTTAGCTACTCCACGGTTACTATACGTTTATAAGTAAGGGCATAAGACGCAAATTTGAGCATTGTAAGTAATATGCGAACATTGCAAGGAATATTTATGGCGTGACGAACGCAATCAAGCACAGTATAACATCTATGGAGCGCGGCTTGTATGTGTGCGCGTCTTTCACGCACGCAACACACGGGCAGACGATGTGGAGCCGGGCACTGATAAAACTGAGCCAGTCAGGGCTGCACCTTTGCCGCGTACGGCTGCGTTTTGATGGAAAAAAAACAGTACTGATTTGCCCGGCACTGCCTGATAATAGGCAAAATCCTGGAAAAAGTTAAGCAAATATGGCTTCTTATAAATGCAATTTTAATAATATAAACTCGGGATTCCGGGATTCTTCAAAACTTTTATATTAATTTTTTTACATGTAAGATAAAACGTTCTGTCAATTTGCTCCTTAAACTTCGTTAGGTTATGTACCAGTTTCACCATACAATGTTAAGCACTGAACAGACGATTAGAGTGTTAACAGCTGTCAAAATTTATGAACTGACATTCGTTTAACATTGATTAAATTTATTAACATCATATGGTGAAATCGGTACTAATTTAGGTTAGGTTAGGGGGATTCTCTTTGGGTTTTCGACAAGATGGCGTCGCTTTCTTAGTTGTAATTATTTTTTTGCATATTTTGTTGTTTAATGGATAGTAATGATGTATTAATATGCAGTAAATTAACATTCAAATGTGCAGTATAATGAAGAATTCAAGTTTGAACACGTTTCGCCTTTGGAAGGATTGCTCCAAGAAAATCCCATCTGGTCTTCGTAAAGTTACATCGCTTCACGGAGGCTAGAGGATCACCGTACAACGTCGACTTAAGTTTTTTTTTTTGATATCATTTACACCGATCACGTGTAACTTCCAACCTTGACACTGGCAGAATTGTCCCACTGGACAGAAGCCATATATCAAAGAATTGAACTTGTAGGTTAGGTTAGGTTAGTAAATCTTTACGTAGAAAATAACTTCAAATAGTTAATGTAAATACTTACTTATGAATTTATCCTGGCGTAATTAATTTATTCAGAAATCCCGGGATTTTTTTAATGAATTAAAATTAAGTCCGCTTCCATACAACTGAACAACAAACGCCGACGCCAAAGATTAGGTAAACATCTTACCGAATTTCAGATCCCTGCTGATAACTCTCAGTAAGTCAGGGCTGCCCCTTTGCCGCGTTCGGCTGCGGTTTGATGAAAAAAAATCGGCGTCGCGCGCTGCCTCGGAAGTTGTACAAATACACTTATGTACATAGGCATGACCCTGTGTCATGAATTATTAATTACAAAAATTGAAGGAACTTAATTTCATGCTTTTACAATAGTTATTACACTAGTATACTACTAAACATCTTTTGCAAACGCCCCACTAAAATAGAGTAAATACCTAATAGTTTGCCCATGACAGTAAATCCATGGCCAAACTATCTAGTTCTCCCCGACCACCTCCGTTCATTATGCCCTTTTATTTCAACCCTTTTAACCGACTTCAGTTCTTCTTTACCCTTTCAAAGGTTCAGTACCCTTTTGGGGCTTACTGATATTAGAAGCATCAGCCCACAGTAAATAGGTAATTTATTGGTTTCCTTTACGTTCGTTAATGTATTAGTATATTATTATTAGAAGAAGAAAAACAATTTATTCAAAGAAAACGCACACAGAGCGAAAGTAACAGTGTCTTACAGCACAATTATATAAAAAAGAATTTTGAGGTGTAAAAAAAAACTTGGCAGTTATGCAAAGCAGAGCACACAATTGTGTGCACCGGAGCCAGCAATGTGTGCGCATGAATAGGTTCTGGCTCAGCATGTGTTGTGACGCCAGATCACACCGCTGTTATTGTTGCATTAGAACGTTTCTAATCTGCGCCTCTATTCTAGACGGTAAAAGCGATATCGTAGTTTGCCTGTTATGGTATTGTTATGACGTCAGCCGCCATTACTGTCAAGAAAATAAGAGCTATCAAAACGTTGACAATTCGATAACAGATCAAATACGATATTGTTTTTACCGTCTTGAATAGAGGCGCAGTTCAAATGTTTTATTTTGACATATTATTTATTTAAACATAATACTCGTACCGTACCTTCTCGTGCTTTAACGTGTCCTAAAACTCCCATAAAACCAATTAAAAATCGCTGTAATTTGGCCGATTTTTTTTCATTTTTCCTAAAGCTAAATAATGGCATAATTTAATTGCTTTAAATACTCGTATGCTACAGGTCAAAATTGTAAGCAATGTAAGGAGTCTATATCTTTACTATAATAATATTATAAAGAGGAATTATTTGATTGTTTGTTTGCATTGAATAGGCTCCGAAACTATTGAACCGATTTGAAAAATTCTTTCTCCATTAGAATCCTTCATTATCCCTGATGAACATAGGAAATGTTTTATTTTTCTGCGCGGACGGAGTCGCGGGCAACAGCTAGTATATATAATATACATATAATATACGCTTAGTACTGGAAAAATTGGGATTTTGATCGATTAAGTAGACAATATAGGTAATAAGAAACAAATATTGGATCTTAGCAGGCATTTTGAAACCCCTGCACAATAAAGATCATAAACAACGAAATCCATCAAGTTTTTGTCTCAACAACAGTCCAGGTAAATGTAGCATTTTTAACTCTTTTTATTTATTTAATTTGCCAACAGACATGTAGGGAAGAAAAACAAAATGTTTACCAAATCGCACTCTATACGTGCAATCACAGGAGTGGTCGGTACCACTACTGAGAATAAAAATGGCCAAATTCTAAGTGGCCGCGGGAAAGCGTCTGATTATTTGTTCCTTGAAAAGTTTTATTTAAAGTTATAGAAATTTAAACCGTGTGTGACCTATACTCACGATTGCTTCGCATTTGAATCCCCTGCACTGAAAACAATAATCCATCATTTATAAAACATTTCGGTTTCAATTCTTATATACCTATTTCTGTCTCTATTCATCTAAATGCAGTAGCATAAGTACAAAAAGGTAGAAAAGTTTTGTGCTTTTGTAGACCTCGTAGAGAATAGGCAAACAAGAAAAAAGGCACTCCATTCAACTCGGTAAAGCCATATCGCCTTTGAAATGATTTCGTATTGTTTTTAACTCGGCCGCCATTAGGCCCCACTACACGGGCGGTTCTCTCGCCGCGGGAATCCGCTTCTGAACCGCACCAGACACAAATAAATATGGAAGTGGTATGCTGCATTACACTGCGCGGTTTTGTTTATATATTGTCGAGCGGATTCCCGCGGCGGGAGGACCGCCCGTGTAGTTGGGGCCTATAGGTAAGCGTCCACATGTCGGTATCGTACGCATCGGACGCACCGCATCAAACGGATCGTAGTATTCTTTGTATAGGAAGTGACACAAGTGCGTCCACTGATACGATCCTCACGGATCGCACGAACGAAAAAGAATGAGGGCCCTGCCAAGATGCATTACGCTAACTAGCGTTTCTATTTGATTCGTTTTTAAACCAATCGCGTCAATGGTAGATGACGTGATACGAAAAGTCACGTGATCTACCAGTGACGCGATTGGTTTAAAAACGAAACGAATAGAAACGTTAATTAGCGCAATGCATCTTGCCACCTCTGCTCATCGGCAATGCCGAAGCCGATGCTTCGAGAGGCAACTTTTGCCATGCGTGCTGATGACGTCATACGACGAAAATCCCAATGAACTGGCATCGGCAATCCGAAGGCTGGTAGTCGCATCAGCAAATCCGGTCGCTGCCGATACAGTGGACGCATTGTGAAAAACTCATCCGCTCGATGCGATGCGTCCGATGCGTACGATACCGACATGTAGACGCTTACCTTTACTGTCAAGTAAATAAGAGCTATCAAAACGTTAACAATACGATAACAGGCAATATGATTTTACTCTGTAGAATACCTGCCCTATTGCCCTGGATACTTTAGTGGGATCTGAGATGCGTAGATATTTGATATCTCAAGATTCAAAATTTAGAAACTGCAATCCAAATCTGAAAATGCTTTAAAAATCAACGCCGTGGCTTGCCTCGGCATCGTGCTGGGTGGGTCCCTTATTATTATTATTGGCGCAACGTACGGCACAGATGAAAAGATGTTGTCCGTTTTAATTCTTTGTTTATTGTAAACCGTGTTCTTTTTGTGTCAATATTAATTTTCTTCTTCTATTTTAGGATTCCGTAGAAAAAAATAAAAAAACGAAACCCTTATAAGATCACTCGTGCGTCTGTCTGTCACAGCCAATTTGCTCCGAAACTACTGGACCGATTGAGTTGAAATTTGGTACACATATATAAATTGATGACCTAAACACAGACGCACAAAGCAATTTTTTTTTAATAAGGGTCATTTTCGAGGGACAAATTAAGAAATTAAAAATAAAAGTTTTGCAAACCTTACCGTCTCATAAATCAAATAAAAGGGCTCGTTATGAGGATCTCAAATATATTTTTGTTAATGTTATAAAATAAATAGTTTTGATTTTATTCATGAAAGAAGACGAAAACTGACAATTCCTCCCGATTTCCGAAACTTCTGAGCCTAAAATTTTGAAAAAAATACAAAATATATTTCAGTGCTTGTAGATAATAGGAAAACCTATAAGAATTCTATAAAAAAAACGTATGTACGGAACCGTCTCCAGTCTCTCCACGCGAGTTCAACTCGCACCTGGCCGGGTTTTTTTTCTTTAGAGCAACCGTGAAGACTAGCATGGATTACTTTTTGCTGTTGGTGCTAAACGAAGTATCTTCTAACGTGAATCGGGTGAATTTACCGCTGTTTCTTGTAAATAACCTAACAGGCAGGAGTCAGAGTAGTTGGTTAATAGTACTTTACGTGACGGTTGCGTAATGCTAACTACGCAGAGTCTCGTACAATACTTTATCTACACACAGATTATAAGTACTCTAAGATGGGTTCAGAAGCCGAAAGGCAAATGACCAGCATTACCTCACCTGTGGTAGTAGGTGACAGCGATGACAGCTGTAACGTAATTTTGAAATTACATTGTCGAATATTGTAAGGTAATGAGATCCAAATTTGGAACATCTTCCAAAATTAACAGCTGTCATTGCTGTCACCTACTACCACAGGTAATGCTGTTCATTGCCTACGGATTTTGAACGCATAATAGAGGCCTTATGATATGAGTGTAGATAAATAATATTATTTAATTATAAATTTACTCACGTATGATTCACAATTTGACCCGCGGCACTGAGCGGAGCATTTGTCCTCATAACACTATAACAGAGAGCAGAGAGCAATTTCGAGTTTTTTTATTGATAATGGGTTTGTTCTTGACTAATTCTTGCCCCTGGAGGACGAAGATTTTGTTGACGATGAAGCGAGCTCACCTAGAAGATGCTCATTCACATCAGCTTATATGCGCACGAGACGGATAAGTATATTTTGGCTTTCAAGATTAATTGTTTTGGGCAAGCGTTGTCCTTTATGCTCCTCCCGTAATAGTTCGAATAACAACAACAACAACAAGCTAAATGTAGCCCCTCTGGGGCCTGTTTTATTAAACTACAAATTACAATTTTATTGGTCTAAACTGGCAACACTGCTAAAATGGCTGGTCGCCATTGGTCGAGGTTGTGTCAAATGAAAAATTGTACTGTAAATTGTAATTTGTAGCTTTATAAAACAGGCCCCTGGAAGAAAATTCTTTAATTTAATTTTAGAAAATTCTAAATGTAACTTTGTCCTTTCTTCGACCTGTTACTTTCCTCGATCTTTTGGCGGATCATTGCACCCTGGTGTTTATTTTACATTGGTTCAGCGGTGTACTGCTGTTTCAGGAAAAAATAATCGTCCAACTTATCGCAGTACTTTTGGCAAACCAATCGTAAGCACTCAATTTAACAAAAATTTTACTACAGCGAGTAATAATTGATTGACAAAAAATATTCGTTTTAATTAAAACGTTGCGTAATAATATAGTCTGTGCCAATCAAAATTGGCATAGATTTAAACACAACTATGTGCCAAAGGAAACTTTCCAAAATTGCGGAACATTTCATGCAGGAAAATTTCGGAAACTTCTCACAATTTTGTAAGGGAATTGAAACTTTCTGTTTCTTAAATTTAAATTTCCTATACTTCCAGTTAAAGTTTTCGGAAATTTCTTAACTAGAACTTTTACAACTTTTTGGAAACTTTCCGCAACTTGCACATCAGTAAACACAACTATTGATGGGCGGCTTGTAAGTTTCAAAAGTGAAACTTTCCCTTAAATTTCTACAATATTCTGCAAATTTCAAAAGTGAAACTTTCACCTAAAATTTCATGCAATACTCTGAAAGTTACCAAAGTGAAATCGTTTACTTTCTGAAAATTGTTATTGTATTGACATGTAACGTAAGTAACGGATACTTTTCATGAAATTTACTTGTGTCAGTATAATTTCTATCTAATTATGTAACTTTCAGAACCAGTAATTTTCGCAGTTAAGGAAAGTTTTGCAATGTTTCAGAAATCGCCCATCACTGAACACAACCCAACGAACCAATTGACCATTATTACTCGGTCATAACGTTCTATTAAAGATCAAGTTAGGTCTTAGTAATGAATTATGCACTAGATCTTTACTTTCACATTAAGTTTAATATTAAATAACTTATTGACACAGACTATACACAAGTTCTAGGTGGTTAGGTTAGGTGAAAAGTTGAACTTACCGCAGCAAAAACGAGCTGCAAGTTTAAGGCTACGTTTTGGTCTGTCGATGCGTCGGTGACCTGTCATGATATTGTTTATAACCCGGCCGCCATTATTGTCAAGTAAAAATCAAGTCAATCCCAATTTAACTTTGTGTAATACTTAATGTTCGTAATGTGTGTTGTTTTAAAGCTTTTGTTAAAATAATAAAAATCCGATGTCTGAAATAAGCCTTTATTGTAATATGTGCTGTGGATTCATTATATATGCATAAATAAAATTACGCCTATTTGTAGGCAGAGACCACTTCTCTCCACCTGCTACGAATCTGACAAATCTCTTTTGCTTCTTCCACATTCATACATAGTCATATACGCACGTCGGTTTCGGGTAGTTAAGATTCGGCCGTTTTCCTTTTGGATTAATTGTTTCAATAAAATAAAATAAGTAAATAAGATCTATCAAAACGTTGAGAATCGATAACAGGTCGACGTTATGACAGCTTCTATTGACTATACGTTGTGATCTTACATAACATCAACAGTGTGATTACAATATGTTTGTAATGCGGCAAGTGCGTGACTTTTCGAACATAAGCGCCATATGCGCACTATATGAATCAATTGTAAGAAGCCATATGGAGTTTAACTTAAGTATTTGGAGCCCGCACGAAGCGAAATATAAGCTTATGTTAGAGCGAATACAAAATAAATTTGTCCGTTTTTTATATTTTAAATTGTACGGCGTCTATCCTTTTTATCCGCTCATGTACCCAACGTTATTCGTGTTGGAAATGGTGGGCTACAATCGGTTAGTAGTTAGAAGAGAATTAAACCTCGCCTTATATATTTAAATTACTGCGGGGAAGGATCAATAACCCAGGTGTACTGGCAAGGGTGAGCCTGTGCGTGCCGGAGCGGTACGTGTGGCGCCGGCGCCGGCCGCGGCTGCTGGCCGAGCCGCGCGCGCGCACCCAACTGTTGCGCGAGGCACCCTGGGCCCGGGCGCTGCGCACGTTCAACCAGAGGGCTCAGCCAAGATGCACTACGCTAACTAACGTTTCTATTCGATTCGTTTTTAAACCAATCGCATCACTGGTAGACCACGTGACTTTTCGCATCACGTCATCTTCCAGTGACGCGATTGGTTTAAAAACGAATCGAATAGAAACGTTAGTTAGCGTAGTGCATCTTGGCTGAGCCCTCTGGTAGCCACTAGAATTGACGTCTTCGTTTCTTCGTTGAATGAATTCACAAATGTTACGCTATTTATATTATGTTACTGCTCGTAATGTTATTTTTTAACCTGTGTTAAATACTTGCTACACTATCGCATTGGGCTGACCTGTAAAGATAGATGTATATTTGAAATAAATAAATAAAAATAAATAAAATATCGGAGCAAAATGGGCTAAACCAATGTGGAATAAAAGCTGCCCCGCCAAAAGATCGCGGAGGAGAGCACTGTCGAAGAGTTTAGGGAAACATATTGAACAAAGAACCTAAGATTAAAAAAACTTACCATTGACTTGCAAGAGAGAATGGACATGACCTAAATCAAAAAGGTGAAATATAAAAATATAACCAAATTAATATTAAGATAAGATTCATTTTCAAAAAGAAACTACAAAAACATCTGTAAATCACGGTACCTGATGTCTTATATTCTTGCCTTTCTTTGGATTGGGCTGTGGAAGTTATTCAAATATTTAAATAATTTAGGATGATTGTTATTGTGCTATAAAGCAAACGACGCGTAGTATGTAAAGTGCAAAATACATAATGGGTCAAAAGACATAATAGTCATAATCTCTTCATTTTCTACTTTTCTTCTTATGAAGATGGGTTTTCAGGGTTGTTATTAAACAAACCTAACCTAGCCTAATGGGTAGGTACTTCAATGTTATAATATACAATGGCCCTTTTAAAATTTCTGAAAACAATTGCCGGGCGCGGGCCTCGCGTCGTCCACTGAAAAATCGTACTAATACATTATCAAACCGCAGTTTTCAATGTCTCACTTAGAGCTGATACCGTGCTGAGCGGTTATGTGCTCTAAATTGCAGCAAAGACAGCAGAAAATAAGTAGATTGTTATCGATGATAACAATAGATAGACATACCCCTGAAATGCACCCAGCTCCAAGACACTGGAACAAAAGTAAGTCATAAGGTCCAGACATCCTTTCACTGACCTAGAGTCAGCCTAGTTTGGCAGTAGTGTTCGCTATAGGTACTGCCCTCATAAGCCAATAAGTAGTATCTTAAATTCAATGACCAAAGCAGTTTTAATTCTCTTCTGTTAGTAATAAGGTTGATATAGGAGTTTTATCTGAGATACCACCTATTGGCAGTATACATATTGTATGGAGGGTAGGACCAAAGTGAAATTACTTGTCTTATCTGGTAGGAAACCTAAACGTCATTCAAAAGACAATGGAGAGAGCTATGTTCGATTTCCTTGCGGGTACGAAACAGAAATGAACAGATGCGCGCGAGAACCAAAGTCACCGACATAACCCTAAGAATTTGCTAGACTTAAGTGGCAGTACCTAAGTGCGGCACACCGCAGAACAGGTGACCGTGGGGGAGTACCGGAAAACGCAGGTTTGATAGGCCTCCAGCAAGGTTGACCGACGACGTAGCTAAGGTTGCGGGAAACCGATGGATTCAAGCGGCGCAGGACCGGTCCTTGTGGCAAACCTTGGGGGAGGCCTGTGTCCAGTAGTCGACGTGTTTAGGCTGAAATTATGATGACGATGAATGATGATGATCTTATCTTGTATAGACGTGCCCTTTCGGGTATCCCCCTCATCTAGTATTCGACCCATTAGGTTCTTTTGTGCAATAACCCCATCATTCTCATCATGATCATCATCATCATCCCCATCTTACACACTCCAATATTCGAATGTACAAGTTTTGTTCGAATGTTCTTCTTTACCATAAGATCAACGGATAATATACTTAAGTTAGAAAAACATTGGTACATGGCCTCTGCTGGATCTCCATTACCATCACGAGTCGAAGCTCTACGGGTATATGATTTAGACAACCGAAGTACAATATAAACAGTAGTTCATCTTCAAACAAAGGTATATCGCGCAGCTTGTATGTGTGTGTGCTTCGACCGTACGCGCCGCCACCCACCGCAAGCGAACTCAACAGGACGCACCAAGTCGGTTTAGTCGAGGCCGTGCCGTCGCCGCGTTTGGTTGCGTGAGTATTAAGTATGAAATGCCCGAGCGGCAATAGGAAACATATTAAAGAAGATTTGATTTCCTCTTACGCTGACATCGGTCGTTGACGTTCGTCGAGCGTACGAATACACACCATGTTCTATGGGACACCGCACAGCGACGCTGACGTCCGCAGCAAATTTGCCATATATTCGTACGCTGGACCGACGTCAGCGACCGATGTCAGCGTAGGAGGAAATCAAGCCTAAAAAGGCTAGAGACGAACCACTTTTCTGTTTATACTACTCTGAAATCACTTATCTACAGAATTCGGTACTTACTCTGGTATCGCACTGGCATGATATTATCTGCAATTGAAAATAATCATAATTATTATATTTTTTTAATGTAATAGTCTCTATGGATAGTACATGCATCCACTTTCACCCATATTCAAATATCTGATTTTAACATGTGAATTTTCGAGAAGATACTCGTTACTTACTTTGGACATGATTAATTATGTTTATTTAAGTTTGATCGCAAATTAGGAAAGAAAAATCATCGAAATTAATAATAACAAAAAGCAAGCTTTCAAAACCCGTCTGTTGCTAACCAACTTTAAATCTAAAGATGATTTTTAAATCCCTGTTCAATGATACCCCACTTGTCATACTTGGTCGACTTTTTTTTTTGCACATTATGGCGTCTGGATGCCGCCATATTGAATTTTGATTACTGTCATATCTCCAGTGACACTCACCAAATTAAGACAAATCGATTGACATAAGAATCATCAAAATCGGACAACGGGTTTAGTTTTTATAGCGACACAAAGGATCGAACATACATAATATAGGCTGTGAAACACATTACCCTCCTCCTTCGGCAGTCGGGTAAAAATGGCTGAATCAGGTTTCCTGGAGCTCTATTGTATTCGTAAAACCATAATGTTTTCAAATACTATCGTATTGTTTTTAACTTGGTCGCCATTTGCTGTCAAGTAAATAAAGGATATTATAACGTTGACAATGCGTTGACAAGACGATATCATGTCAAATGCTATGTAGTTTAACCGAACAGAATAGTCGAGCCTCAGTGGACTCATTACGGTTGCGTTTATCGTTGTGGGTAACACATCCGTCACTTTCTGACAAGTTCGTATGTGCGAGAGTGACGGATGCTTTATCCACTACCGTAATAAGCCCTCTGGAACGGTGTAATTTACACTATTTTAGTTGTAGTATTAGCTGCGTGCGACGTAGAAAAGACTATGTGTCAGCAAGAAACAAAAAAAATACATTGTGAGAAAACCTGCACATTTTTACAGCTAGGCTGAGTATGTAAAAGGATAATTAAAGTCTTTATTTCTCTATACGCATAGAAATATTTAAATATATATAATATATACACTATACAATTATAATTAGAAACAATTAACAACTAATGTAACCTATTATCTACTTAAAACTAGAATCATTAAATATATTTATGTACACAATTACAAAAAGAATAACTATTCTAATAAATCCGTTCGCGGCATTGTTACCATGATGCTGGCTGCGTTACCTCTCTGGATAGTAAAACCTGTCCTTTGGGAGAGGTAAGCGCCAGCTCTGGGATCCCCGGAGGCGTCGATAAGCATGGCAGACAGGGGTCTTTACAAAACGTTTCATGTCAGCAGACCAAGGTCACAGAGTCTCCACTCCAAGCGCCGCAAATTCGTAATTATTAATTAATGATGAATATTTGCAAATCATTGTATTTTTGACACATTCGTCTATATGTATAAGCATGATTTTTAAGAACACCTTCAAAAAAAGTTCCTTTCGTCAATTGTTTTTAAATTTACCTGAGTACGATGCTTAACTCTGGTTAACTCTCAAATTCCCTAACTTTATGAACATTAAACTTTTTATTTGGGATATTCTGACATACTTCACCTTTTAGCCAAACCACATAAGGTGTCGACCCGCCATTCCCGCATTTCTAAATGGAGGACAATTCTAGAATCGATAGAAAATATTTCGCTCAAGTCTCATTTTTTTTATTACTAGGCGAAAGATTTTAAAAGTTAACATATCTACAAAGGGTAGCGCCTGAGTGGATTCAAAACTCTATAATTATTACAATAGTGGTGATAACGATTGAGAATTTTGTACCGAAAACCGGAAAAAACCGGTCAACTACGAGTCAGATTGGCGCACCGAGGGTTCCGTAACGCATGTTTTTTTATTATTTACCCTTTAACCACCCTAAATTTGACGCTTGTTAGTTTACTTTTTCTATTTGTTAGATATAATTACTATAACACAAATATTCTGTAAAAAAATCAACCGACGATCAAAGTATTTCGGTTCAAAATGTACAGCTCTTGAAACTTAGGACGGACGGACGGACAACGAAGGCTTCGTAAAAGTCTCCTGTTTGTCACGCTTTGTATATGCAACCTTTTAAAAAGCGTCATTTCCAGCATTTTTGTAAACGACCTCTCTACCCATCAAAGATTTCTACTACCGAGAATAGGCCCCAAGGGTCGCGTCACAGACGAGCAAATGTGAGTTTTATCCACGCCTGATACGCCGCCCGCTTGACACAGGTCTTGTGGGAAACAAAACAAGTGTTGTTTTCGACGCCTACGGGTTATTTATGTTTTTTTTTAAAGCTGTATCGTAAATTACTGCCGAGGCTGGAAACTACGTGATTTAGAGGAATTGCAGCCTTGCCAGCCTTTGGGAAAAGAGTATGCTCGTCCCCAAGTAGTAGCAGTCCGAAAATTCTGCCGCATTAATATGATTTCATAGCACTGTTGTGCACGGCAAAAAGTTTCGTCTAAAATAAACAGTGGTATAGTTCAGGAAATATGATGCCGTCTGTTATCTACTTTGCGATATTTTTTCCTGCGTCAATACTTAGCAGACCTAACTTTAACCTTAACCTTAACCTTTCAACCCACTGTGCTATTTGAAGAACGAGGGCATTTTTACGGTTACCTTTTGTGTGATATCAACAAAAGATCTCAGTGAAGATTACAGGCGGCCAATTCATATTTCCTGAACTATAAACTGCAATCTATCGAGGTGGTGGGGATGACAGGACAACCGTTATCGAACGGTTCGTAAATACATTTTGGTCCGTTGGTCGTCTCGATCCTCCTTCTTAGAGGAGGATGAGGAGCCGGTTACCGGCTGATGGCCCTCGAACGGGGTGACCTGCGCCGACCGTAAAGACAGCCGGGTCCGGGATAGCAGCCGGCGCCGAAGAGGCAGGCTGCGAGGAGGTGAGGTTGTATGGAGAAATTGGGTAGGTGGGGAAAGGGAGGCGTCAATCCGGGAATACATTGTGGTTCGAAGTGAAGCAGTTTTTAAAGTATCTAGCGGTATCCCCTCCACAGATGTCTACCGCTACTACCGGGAACCGACGAACTGATGAAGATAAACCGTCGTATTGGAAGGCTTTTTTCCAACAGTGACCGTCCTTCGGCATATGATAAAACTTATTAAAACCTGTGTTTTTTGGCGACAGGTTAGCCTTGCGTAGCCCTTCTTATGAAGCTAGCGGTCCCGGGGTCAATTCCTGGTAAGGGCAAATAATTGTTTGATGAGCGCGAGTGTTTGTTCCTGAGTCTTGGATGTTTTCTATGTATTTAAGTAAATTTATCTTTGTCTAGTACAGTCAGCTGCAGATAGATCTAACCGAACAGAGAGCCCAAAAAAATATGTTGCATTGGATTTACAAAAAAGACTAACACGCGAAAAGGTTAGAAAAATGTCCTGTAACAGTACCTATTGTTTTAACTATCTGCTTGGATAGTTCTACATTCAAGAAGATGTAACTGCATAGTAAACCGAAAAGGTTTGAATGGTCGAAAATCAGCATTATCTAAGGTTAAAATTTCAACAAAATTGGATGGAATAGAATGCCTAAAAGGTCTAACCATTCGAGAAAATGAACTTAGTCCCAAGACATTAAGGTTCCTAATTGTTTGCCACTTGAAACGCAAGCAAGCCATAGTACAAGCGTAGAGCTTACTTTGGGACTACATCAATTTGTGACATGTCATGGTCAAGTGTTTTTTACTCGGCTTCCGAAGGAGGAGGGTAATGTGTTTCACAGCCTATATATGTATGTTCCTTTGTGTCACTATAAAAACTAAACCCATTGTCCGATTTTGATGATTCTTATGTCAATCGATTTGTTTTAATCTGGTGAGTGTCACTAAAGGTATGACAGTAATCAAAATTATATATGGCGGCAACGAGACGCCATATTGTGCAAATTAAAAAAAAACGTCTACCAAGTATGAAAAGTGGGTTACCATTGAATAGGGATTTAAAAAGCATCTAGGTTTCTTTCATCATTTTTCATTTTGAATGATCATTTAGGATTTATAACGATTTAAAGTTGATTAGCAACAGTCGGGTTTTGAAAGCTTGCTTTTTGTTAAAGTTATTATTACATTTTTACTATTTTTGAATCTAGGAAATGCTTGCCTATATACAGATTGAGTCTGCTTCGTTAAATTTGGGACGCCCCTATTTATAGTACTTTATTGGGCGCTCTTCCACGTTAAAGCAATGCGACGGTCGGATGGATTTTTCAATTTGATATAGTCTGAGAGCCGTGACATTTTCCCCACTAAAAATTGGATAGTGTCCAAGTATTTTAACGAGTTATTTGTAGATAAAATTTACAAAAGATACCTTTAAACCGGCTGAGAAGAAACCGAAGAACAGTGCGATGCGCTCCGGGCCCATTTTGTAATGAGCAATTTATTACAATTTCATGGATAAATCGCAATTACCAACGGTATCGGTCGGATGGAATATACGATGACACGTGAAGATCTTTGCGCCGCGGTCGTCAAGGTTGCGACAATTACCATACAGTGCGATAACTGTTAATAAGTCTTTTGAGTTTGAACCTCATTCCCTTTCATTTTCATGTGCTCTTAGTGCTTGTTTACGGAGACGCGGGGCGTCGCGCGTAGCGTTGGGCGGCGCGGTCTGCACTAAATTCAAACATAATGACGTTGTATAAAAGCGTTTACGGAGAAGCGGTTTTACGCGCGTTTGCTTCAAATATAGCGGTACTTGCGGCGGAGCCCGCGGATGGCATCGCTGCGTTGCACGCAGCGTCGCACGCGTCAATAACGGCGGTTCCCGCCGTTGCGCCCGCAGCGGAACCTCTGCCCACCGCGTGCTCCGCCGCGCGCTCCGCTACACACTCGAGAGTCCGCCGCGGATCAGCGGCGGGGGGTACTCTCTACGCCCCGCACCACGCGCCGCATCACCCCCGTATCTTCATAAACAACACCGTACATTGCCATATGTTTGTGTTTGCGTGTCTGAGGACTCGGGCCGCTGCATGCACCGCCTCTCTGTAAACGGAATAAACGCCCGACGCGCCGCGCAACGCCAAGCCGCACGCCACGCGCAACTCTTCGCGTCTCCGTAAACAAGCCCTTAAGTACAATTTCCACCAAACGGCCCGCAACGGATCGGAACGGAAAGAACTTTCTGGTCTTTAAACGATATTAAATCATGTTCACAGTATTGAAAGTCTATATTACCAAGCTGCGAACAGCAATTTGACCGCGGGCATCTTCCGCGACACGCGATCGTAGCCGAAAGGATGCTGCGACGCGCGATCGTCTCCATCATAAATAGACAATAATAATTTTAAGAGACGCGATCGGCTGTCACCGCATCCGTACGTATCCTTTCCGATCCGATGCGATGCGAGCCGTTTGGTGGAAATCATCCTTTATGCGAGTTTAATCAACTTTACACGAACCCGAAAGACTTTTTAATACTCTGGGACTGTACATATGAATGATTTCTATTCTCAACAGAGTTTATTGGGGGGTAGCAAAGATAAATTATATCCTCGCCATGCCCAAGCATTTTAGAGCCATTTTCGATTCCTGCCCAATGTCCTCAACGAAGGACATTTTTGTATGGATACTTTGAATTACTGGGCAGAACGTACTGCATATATTTGTTCTTATAAAGAACATTGGACAGGCTGAGGATATAGTGAGAAAAAACTAAAGCTAATATAAAATGAAAAAAACAGCAAGAGTATTAAAAAAGGCAAAGCCGACGAGTATTGTTAGTATTTACAGCGGGACAATGAAACAATTGCAATTTTCTAACACCATCTAGCTAGGTGTATACCATACTGTTATTCTCTGGACCGGAGATCGAACCCGGGACCGTATACTTCGTAGGCAGGGTCATTATCAGCTAAACATTTAGATGTATCTAAATGGTCTTCTATCTAAAATTTCTCCTCATACAAAATGGGCTTAGAGAGAATATTTAAACGAGAAGAAAAACGGATCGCATTATTTTTCATTACTTACCTACATCATGGAAACCCCTGTAGAATCTCATTATGTAAATGCTGCCTGTACAACAGCATGCCGTTATTAAACATTGTCTTTCTTAACATTCCAACAACAAGATGGGCCACTATTCTATAGGATAAAATGATATTGCCTTTGTCGTGTTATGGTATTTAACTTAGCCGCCATTACTGTCAAATAAATAAGAGCTATCAAAACGTTGACAATACTATAACAAGCCAAAAGCAATATGGTTGTATCGAGTAACTATAAGGGCCGGTACAGACGGACTGCATTTGAACTGCAACCCGGCTGCAAAATGGCAGGTCGAGGGCAGTTCTGATGCAGTTCACGTAACTGCACGCCAGCTGCTAGCGGACTGCGCAGTCCGCTTGCAGTTGGCGTGCAGTCGACCTAAGCGGGCTGCGCAGTTGGTTTGCAGTTTTATTATATCAACTGCATCAGAACTGCCCTCGAACTGCCTTTTATCAGCTGGATTGCAGTTCAAATGCAGTCCGTCTGTACCGGCCCTTATAAAGGCCTTTCAGCCGGTCTTTAGTCACCTGTGACATCCTTTCTGAAGTTACATCGTAAAATCTAATTATATCAACAAATTGTGAGGAATTTATCGTCTGCGATAAGATTTAATGGAGACTCAAAAAAAGAAAGTTCTTGGCCGTCATTTTGTTCTTTAATTGAAAGGAAAATTAATTTATTTCGCGCTGTGAATTGTGAATTACAAACGTTATTAAAATCTTAATGAGATTGTAATGAGACTTGTTAATTGTTGTGGGTCTGCTTGTTTTAATTACAAGAACAATAAGGAAATGTTTTTGTCTGGCACAGAGGCTATAAAGTTGGCGACGCCTGGCCTAGTTGGTAGTGACCCTGCCTATGAAGCTAGCGGTCCTGGGTTCAGATCCCGGTAAGGGCAGATATTTGTGTGATGAGCACGAGTATTTGTTCCCGAGTCGTGGATGTTTTCTATGTATTTAAGTATATATTTCTCTATATAAGTATTTATATCGTTGTCTAGTACTCATAGTACAAGCCTAGAGCTTAGTTTGGGACTAAGGGAATTGGTGTGACATCGTCATCTTAAAAAAAAAGTAGTCAACATACAAACAGACACCAAAGTCATAAGGGTTCCTTATTGATATGGAAACCTTGCTAGTCAGGCTAGCGTATTCAGGTTTCCAAAGTTATTATCTGAACTCTTTACTGACCGAAATTTTATAGTGAAATTCAGATCTTTTGTGGGCGTATTGCGGACCCTATTGAAATATAAATCAAAAATACTAAACAAGTTATAAATAAATAAATAAATATCAGGGGACAATGTCACACCAATTGACCTAGTCCCAAACTAAGCTCTAGGCTTGTACTATGGGTACTAGGCAACAATATAAATACTTATAAAGATAAATCTAGGGTGACGGCACCAATGATGGACACTTTTAGCTGACAGGCACCAGTAATGGACACTTCACTCTTAATTCAAATTTCATACGGTCCTAAATTGATTGTTGCAAAACAAATGAATAACCCTTATCTTCTGTAAAATAAGAATCAAGTGTCCATTACTGGTTCCATCACCCTATATACCTATACAAATACATAGAACACATCCAAGACTCAAGAACAAATATTCGCGCTCATCACACAAATATGCAGATATTACTTATCGGGATTTGAACCCAGGACCGCTAGCTTCGTAGGCAGGGTCACTAACAACTAGGTCAGCGCGTCGTCAATTAAGTTAAGTTGTTTCAGCAATAAATACTAGAAAAATATAAACAAACATACTAAGCGTCTGAATTTCTAATAAACACTATCATCGCTCATTCTTACATAATTACATAAATGCAAAAAACAATATCAATCTTAATTAAAAATGATATTAGGTTTTTGAAACAATGTCAGATAAAACTGACATTTTCCCTTGATTAACTTTTTACTGACCATTTTAATTATAACTAATTGAATATTAAATTGATAAAATAAATTAGATTTATCCTTATAAACGTGTAACTTTGGGCTGTTTACGTGTGCCCAGATAAGCTTTATGCAGAAATCTAATGTCAGAATTTGCATGCAGGATTGACGTCAGCTGTCGTGCGTTGACTTGAGTCATTACCAACTCAACATAACATAACATAACATTTATTTGACACAAACACACTACAACACAACAGTTATAATACAAATAGAAAAACAAGATAAGATTAGAGCAAAGGGGTTTGGGTAAAAGTGTTGTCATTTGTAATGCCGGCACCACACTTCGCTATTCGCTATTCGTTATGCGGCTGCGCCGTATTTGTTAAAATATTTGCTATCTCGCTTAAGCGTTATGCGTGCGAATAAAGAAAACATAGACGAATAAACCCTCCACACTTCGTCGAATGTAGGCGCATAAGCCGAATAACGAATAGCGAATAGCGAAGTGTGGTGCCGGCATAAAATTCATACAATTTCAAGGGGAGCGGCCATCCGTAAAAGTGGCAAATTATGATAGAATTATTAAAAATAAACATATTTTATTATGCAATATAATACTCTTAAGTGCATTAGAGCCGAGTTATTTAAATATTATACTGGGGCGTACTTTTGTACTAAAAACTGAACATTTAAATCTTTAAAATCTCCGCTCCGATATTATTTAACGCCATAAATTATATATATCTATATGTATTTAGAGGTCCTGTAAATAATCATACGCGGCCGCTGAAAAAAAATATGACAATATTCTTCAAACAAATTTACCCAATGCCCTTTAGAAACGTTCGGTTGCACTGTAGTGTGAAATCAAATAGAATAGGACTGAGCTCTGCATGTCCTTTAGCCGGTTTGTTACATGTAAGCTATATGTACTTATAATGAATACGAGTAAGGATAAAGAATATTCATTAGAAAAATAAAACAGTAGGAATATGCATTGATTTTTTAAAATCGCGTTTCTCAACAAAATATGAAAATACCGTAAAAGAGATCACCAAAAGTGATATTAAATTAAAATTAACTAAGAAATACGGATTAAGATCCAAGCACTTTAAACTGCTAATTAGACAGCGATTAGACAGAGAGATCCAATACGCCTTGTGACGTCATGTATCAGCTCGGCCATATAAACTCCATGTTAAATTCTGTTTTGCTAGAAAGAGATAGGAATAAATCTTTGTTGGCTTATATCTTGGTTATTTTTATAGCTTTGCTCAACTGTTTGTTACATGAATCAGCTTTTATTGAAGCTGTAAAAAAACCCTATTATGTAGACATTATACTTAAAAGTAACATAAACCGTAAAAAGTCACAAATATACTTAAACTTCTTGGTCCTTGGATGTTACATTTTGACTGATTACTAAAGCTGCCAGCTTTCGATAAATGCGACTTGGCTAGGGTCCACTTTTATATGACTTTTTAGCAATGAACGGCATTATTTCCGACGTACTATGTCCATCAATCAATCGATATTAGCTATTGTCGGTTCCCTGCTAGCTGTAAACCTCCTTTTGTGAGCGCCAAGCATCCGGGTCTTTAGCGGGTGAGTTATTCTTCATCGACGAAGTAATTAATTGTCAAAGGCTGCGGCTCCACTGAGGCGGAGAGGAGCAGAGTGGAGCGGAGCTGTGCCAATATTAACCAATAGAATAGGAGGCGCATGCGGTCACGTCGAGCGCGCCTTGCTCACGTAAGTTTAGATTCTATTGGTTAATATGGTAATATTGGTTAATATCGCAAACACTAAAAACGTTTGCCAGCTGTTTCATTTGCCATAATTTTCATTTCCCATAATTTTCATTTTATTCTGAACCCAATAACTTTTCAAAATGTTTAAAAATATATACCTATACTTACAGAACCCGTAGGTTAGGTTAGGTTTATCTTATAACAATTCAAGTGAAACAAATCAAATGAAACAGCTGGCAAATGTTTTTTAGTGTTTCAGATAGGTAACCGGTTAATATTGGCACAGGTCCGCTCCACTCCGCTCATCTCCACCTCAGTGGAGCCGCAGCCTAACTGACGTAGCCCCGCCCTCCCGTGGGCACCTAATTACCACATTCGACGAGATGCCTCGTCGAAATAATTTGGTCGTAGGAGAAAGGGATAAAGCTGTATGACTGCTATAGCTCTGTCCCTTTCTCTCAAACTAAACTGATTTGCTTTAGTATGTCATGTTAACCCCTCTGTGACCAAATTGAAACTACACGCTCGAAAATATGAAATACGCTCTGGTAGGGTTGTGCGCGCTCGTTCACTGAGCGGATCGCTCCAAACTAGTACAATCGGTCTAATGAACTAATTCGGTCTTTTAGTTCTTTTAGTACACTATTACACTGAAAGAAGCTGGTCTGTTCATGCTCCTTTGACCGAATGATTGGCCGGCTTTGTTGTCAGTATCACTCACTGCTCTGCCTGCTCTGTTCGGTTCTTGCTCCGCGTGTACTAAATGAACTAAGAGCAGAAGCTTCACGGAATAGTTCGTTCTAGTACAGTGACGGGAATTAATTCTTTTTGGCTCTTAGTACATGTACTACACAACCCTACGCTCTGGAGAAAAAACTTAGACCAAACGGATAGGTAGTAATAGTCTTCGCTGAATTAAAAAATAGATTTGTTTTAGAGAATATCGTTCTGACTAAGGCTCTATTCTGCTCAATTTAATCTATCGAATATACAGTGTGTGACATCCATAAGAACATACATTTTAAGTAACGATAGCTTTAAGTGTTGTGGACCGTTTAAAGAAGGAATTAAGTTAATAGCTCCAATAAATTTAGTGTAATTCATTTTTAAAGGGTCCATCGAGCAATGTATAGCATTACTTAAGTCTTAGTTAACTGAGGGTTAATTGAGCTATTTTTGATACATTGCGTGGCGAATTAGATAGTATGAAAAAAAAAGTACGACTTATATTAACGATACACATGTTTTTATGTTAATTAGGATGCATATTAACTGTGGTCAAAATATATGTTCGTATGGATGTCACACACTGCATATCGTATTGTGTATGCCCATAATATTTGAGAAGTTGCCTCAATTCCTCATAGATTCCATCATCAGAACTGGATTTTGCTAAAAAAATACCCATTTTTCAATTATTATGTTTTCAAATCGGTTTATAAATATAACGGACTTCCGAGGTAATAACCCATTAAAAAGAACCAACCGCATTGAGAATCACCTCCTTTTTTGAAGTCTGGTAAAAATATCCTCTGAAAGGGCAATTAGGTACAGCTACCTTTAGGCTGAAATTTATTCCAACAAGAAAGTTAAATAAAACTAAAAGGGATAACATAATAAAAGGAATGCGAACTCAATCTTAAAGTATTTGTTAGATTTATTTTTGCGTACCTTTGGGATTTATTTTAACAAACTTTACTTGCTTAAATACTAATGCCATTATAAAAGAAAAAGTGTAGGGGCCGCCGCCTTCGCACCCGTTTCTCCCACACAGGGATGCTATAGTTGATTGAAAATTCCCGAAAACGGCGCGTCTCTTGTAGGGACATTGTCAAGAATTCTCGCGTTTAAAAACCTGTCTACTCCCACATAATTCCCAAATAGCTATTTTACTTCGATCAGTCCTTAACCCACGCCGCCCGTCTGTCAATTAAACTAAATTGACCTTTTTGTATGGGCTGAAATTCCAAAAAGCGGCTTTTTTAGGTACCGAATTAAACAACAACACATTATTAACAAAACTGGAAAAGGGCCGAATCTTAAGTATCTTAAGTACGAGATGTATGAATGTAGAAGAAGCGAAAAAGATTTGTCAGGATCATAGCAGGAGGAAAGAAGTGGTCTCTGCCTATCCCTCTGGGAAACAGGCGTGATTTAATATATGTATGTACATTATTAACAATAGTTAATGCCTTTAACGATGCTTAAGATGGGTCAAGGTCTCTCAAACGGCAATAGAAAACTCAATGCTTCTCTGTGAGAGCGAAGAAACGAGGAGATCCCCAAAAGAACCAAAGTTACTGACATAACTCAGCGAATTGCAAAGCTTAAGTGGCCGTGGGCGGGACAATTGCTCGTTAAACTGATGACTGTTGGGGCGGGCAGGTTCTATAGTGGTGACCGGCGAAGTGTTAGTAGGTCTTTTATAAGGTGGACCGAGGATCTGGTGAAGATCGCGAGAAGCTGATGCGAGTAGCACAAAACCGACCGTCGCGGAGATTCTTGAGGAAGGCCTATGACCAGTTGCGGACGTCTTGTGACGAGTATGAAGATGATACTGATATCAAATAAACTCGATGATTTTAGTGGTCACCTATCCTATTATTTTTTAATGGCTTTCACTCGTTGCTATTTTGGCAAGGAGTATTTTGCCAATGTCGAGTTGTAGACTTAACGCACGTGACGAGAATATACGGTGTCGTTGTAACTAAATTTAGTTTTTTTGGAATGATCAGGATCAGGCTATCCTGTTTTGCTCGGCTCTTGTGGTTGCTTTACTTATCTGTTTGATTTTTTTTACTGCCTCATGTCATTACTATGGTGTTATCTGGAGAGGTTACTTTTAAAAAGTCTACTGACACCTATTTTATTTTTGAGTTGAATAATTTATTATTATCATATCACATTGCTAGGTTACAAAGAAACAAACCTGCAAACTCGCTATTTAAAGTTATAATCATGCGCAAATATCGCATAACATAGCAAAAACGTCATAACTAAAAACTAGACGTTATTGAAAATTGCATCATTACCTCATTGTATTAAGGATCAAAATCCAACAAATTTAAGTTTTACTGTTGTGGCGTATAAGATATATGTATGTATACCAGTGCAGTCGGGCACGAGCCATAATTAGTATGATGAACAAACCGACGAATAACTTTGAGTTACGTGTCACAGTATACTGTACAACGGCAGTAAAGCATGATTTATTTCTCATTGTATGAGTGAATATACATTTTACCATCGCATGTGCAACCACTATAAATTTACGGCAAAGAAATGATGTTGATCGGTGGGTGGCCATAACATTACTCAAAGTAATCGCCTTACTTTAATATTTGTGATATGTAGCTGTTTCACTACAATCAAGTTTATATGTACATACATACATCATCATGAGCATCATGTTAGTCAAAACCCGTCCTCTGCTGGACATAGGCCTTCCCCAAAGATCTCCACCGTAATAAAAATAAAATAGATTACATTTGAGAATTTTATCATACTTTTAGGAACACCACGTCGCTGTCTCGCCACGCCACTACCACTGCACAGTGGGACGACTTCATAGAAATGGCTTGACACATCGACGTGTATAGCAAATCGACGATAGTCGATAACTCTAGATACCGTACATTATAATTATTATGTGAATTTGGATCAGTTTACCTTCACTATAATTGTATTTTTATTTTAAAAAATGTAATATGTTAGTAAAAAAAGGGTTTTTTTTTCTGCGGGCAGCTTAGTAAAAAATATTAATAAGTTACTTAAAAATCAAGCATCGGATGTCAAAATTAAAAAAAAAAACGGTAAGGAAGTTCTCTGAAAGGGCGGCGCCGGTGTGCAAACAATTTCGTGGCCTTATACAGTAGAAGATGGTTTATAAGAATTGTAAGATCCTATAAAAAATGTATAACTTTATCATTTTGTGTAGCATTACGGTCAGCCACTACTTGAAACTAAACTAACCCAAAAAATTACTCAAAAAATCTGTTTACTATGCAAACAGAGAAGTTTTGTAGGTGTTAAGGAATTGAGAAGTTCTGTGTTGAAATAATTAACTAACCAAGCTAGTTGGAGTTGCAGGCTAAGCTTAATGGGGAAACGTGGTGGGAGGCGCCATGTAGGGAGAACTGCTGGAGCTTTAGTTGAAGGTTATATCAGCTGGAGCTGCTGACCTGCTGAACCAAAGAGCGATATCGCCCACGAAATGTCTGTAAGGGAGAGCGGGGCTAAAAGTTCCGGTTTTTAGTTCACCGCAAAATTTGTTAAGAATACTTGATTTTAGTATTCATACGACACAGTGGGACAACGGCGGAATTAATTCAATTTTGGGATGGTCATCAGTAGTCACATTTTTTATCTGATATGTATATAAAACATTTCAAATACCTATGATCTAATAAAATATTGCATATATATATTATTTTTATAAATAAATTAGGCCGCCAAACTCGTACAAATGCACTCGCATGAAATAAACGTTAAAAATACCTTGCATTTGCAAAGGGTGTATTCCTCTCAAGTTGTTGATTTTGTTTAACATGTTTCATTTATATACAAGAAACATTATTCCTACTATTGTAAATGAAATAACATTTATGGTTTCTCTTAAATTATGAGTAATTTTAGGGCTGTAAGAATTTGATAGCATTTCTCGCCTAAATATTACATTTCATTGGCTATAACTTTTTAGCTACAACGACCCTCAAGCTCTAATACAACAATATTTACACATTATTTAATCGAGATCATTATTTAATTGGTTCTAGCTGCAATAATTTGCAAACTTTTTATTGCTACCTCATTAATGAATGAGCTTATTTTTCTAAGAAAAATACTTAAATGCGTTATCGATGGTAATGAGGGCAATTAAAAAGACTATTAAATTATAAAATAGTATAAAAAGGGTATTTACAACATTGTGCATCATTTACTTTTGTGAATTCAATAAAGCAACACCTGATTGTATATTTTATTTTAAGTTCAATCAATGTAGGTTTTATTTTAAATATTAGTTGGAATGATATTACTATACTTATAAATATATTTGAAATGTGTTGTTTTATCCATTAACCTAAAAAAAACAATTAATTCCGCGGCTCCATACAACGCGCACCACTGTGCGATGCGATAAAAATCAACTTACATATGTAACTTTGATATTGAAACAATTGTTTGAGTAATTTTTTGTGAGCTTTTTTTTTATTACCTTATGTAAAAATCAATAAATGATTAAACCAAGTCTGTTTAATTTTAAGTAATAATCAACAATATCGTACGAATCATCAGGTAAACATTTTTATGTTATGACAAGTAAAGTCCAGGTTGTATTTAGACAATTATTAACCAATCAGTAATTAACAGCTTATCAAAGAACTTGTAGCTAATCAGCCTTGGTAATTCGTTCCGTCTTCAATCATATTGCCTTGGCTGAAAATATCTTATCTCTTTTTCTCGCGGAGTTATTTCAATCGGAACAACTTACCTCGGTAACTTTTAGCCCCGCTCTCCCCTAGTATGATGTGCAACCTCATTAATAACAAAAGGGAATTGATTTGAAAAGGTTATCTAAAAAAAAAAATGCTTATAGAGGTTTGTCTTACAAAAAAAAATTTGTTAATTTTGTTAAGTATTATTTACTGAGATAAAGAATATTGAATATTATCAGTGTTTCTACGCCCGCTTTGTTTTAGTGGCCGGAGTGACGCCATTTTGTTTGTAACCGCTTTTTTTTTTTTTAAACCTTGCACTAGTTATGACGTAGTAAAGACCACGTGGCGTTTAAGCTATTTAGCCATTAGCAGAAATTGTTTTTTTATTTCCTTAGTAAATATATAACAAAAAAATATTATGTTTCTGAGATCGTCCTCCATATTTAAGTTACATTACAAGGTAATAAATTAATAAATAATTATTTTTAAAACTAACACAAATAAAATCATTACAAATGTAAGATCAAAAACATTAAATAAAAAAAACTGCTAAACTACAACAGGCACGGAAAGCGACGTTGCCTTATACTACGTAAAATAAATAAAGAAACATAAAAAATATGCTAGGCCAACAAATTTAATAACAGGAACTGGTTTTGCTTCATTTGCACTTAATTAAAACATTAATTATCCTGTTACGTAATGGAGATTGGTCCTAATGAGAGCTCTGCGCAAAAAACTTTCGCATTCGGCAAAGGGAAATTTAAGCAGTTTACGTTACATCAGCCTCCATTCACGGATGAGACGAGGCTGGTATTTACAAAAGGGAGGGTGTCTTTAACTCACTTCAAAGGTAAAGGTTATGTATTCGACGCGCATTATATTTATTTATGTTCATGCATAGCATTTTACTTTGTGAACTGATATAGACGATTGTTCAAAAACACCATTTGGTAAAGTGCAACAGACGATGAAGATCAGATTCCATCATACAGAAAGTATTTCATTGTTGTGTTTTTTTTTCTTTATCTATAATTTGGGCAAAATGATAGATTAATTTTCCGAAATATTGTTTTTAACTTACATATTCATGACTTTTTTTCACAGCTTCAATAAAGCTAATTCATGTAACAGACAATTAGTTTTTTTTTTGGAATAGGTTTAATAATAACCAAGATATAAGCCAACAAAGATCCTATCTCTTTCTAGCAAATCAGAATTTAATATGGAGTGTATATGGCCGACCTGTTACATGACGTCACAGTGCACATCGGATCTCTCCGTCTAATCACTGTCCGTATTTCTAGGCCAATTTTAATTTTAATTTCACTTTTGGTGATCTTTTTCACGGTATTTTTGTATTTTGTTGAAAATTACGATTAAAAAAAACAATGAATATTCCCTATTAAGTACGTCATGACATGACTACTTCTGACTCATGACAATCAAAGCAAACAATCTCACCACGACGGACAGTACTCGTAATTAAATACTTTTTCACTTTAACGCAATCTGCCCCGAATTCTTAAGGCTTTCCTCAGGGACCCGTCTTTATCCAGGGCTCAAAGGGATGCAAATAAGGGTAAGAAGTTAAAGCGGTTTAATTTAACAAACGGCCGTTATGCATAGTAATTTTGTCGTGTAAGGAATTTTGGACGAAAGATAACTTTTTGTAAAAGTTGTTCGCGCAACGCGAGTAAATTCGTAAAAACTTTTTATAAAATGATTATTTTCATGATCATTTCAACCCGTGACATTATCGGCGTAGAACTTGTTTAATGTTTTTCCTGAGGGGACTATTAACTTTACGTAAAAATAGTCAAAAAACAACAAAGCTGAGCCTCTATTGGACTCGGTAAGACTTTACCTTTGACGTGACGTGTACGGTAGGTATTGTCCTCGGAAGAAAGACTAAAGGCATAGAAACCGTACTAAATAAGCAGAAAATACATTATGGTTCACTTCTTTTTACTTATGGTTTTCATAGTGAGTTGGAAAGAGATGAATCTATAGCTGTTCTTTCGTTATTTGGTACATCGTCACCAATAAGGCGTGATTTGGACCTATAATAAGCACCTATAGTATTTGGACCTATAGACAAGGAAAGACAAATCCTTCCTATAGGAAGGACGAAGAAGTCCCTGTGTAAAACCTTGTGAAAATTATAGTTAAAGAAGAAAAAACAGCCTACTTTTTGATTCATTTTTTCTCATGTATTTCGTAATCTAAAAAGTAGAGTAAGATATCTGACGCAAAGTATGTCTTATAGTCCGGTTTCTATGTTCTTATTTTGTGGTATTGTCTTTAACTCGGCCGCCATTACTGTCAAGTAAATAAGAGCTATCAAAACGTTGACAATACGGAAACCCGTCAAAAGCAATAAGGTTTTACCGCGTCGATTCTGTTATGAGATCTAAGTCTTCAATCAATAAATATACGAATACACAGGGAGCCATGTACAGTAAATCCTCTCATAAATATGTTACGAAGTTCTTACTACACTGGAAAGTTGTTCTTATTACATTGGTGCATTGGGACATATTTTTGAGATTTTGCGTTCTCATATTTTTACACTTAACTGTACGTAGAAATGCAGTTCTGTTAGAATATGAAATGTGTACACAGTGAGTCCAGAGTAAACGCAATATTAAATAATAACAGAACACTAACGAACGTCGGAGGTAAAAGCCACAAACTCCCCATTTCCGCCCCACACCACACCACAGACAATAATATTACACTGCAGAATTGCACGCCATTTTTCTATTTCATTTGAGGCAACAAAGAAAACTCAATTTGTGAGTTTGCTGACAAAAATGGCTCGCTTTACACAAAAATAATTAGTCATAAAGTTAAATGTTAAAAATGCGGGTTTTTAAGTAAGGAACGAAACAAATGTACTGTGGCACAAGTCAGTATTTTATTTTAGGCACAAATGGACAAAATGTGTGTAATTGCTAAAAAAGGTGGCTCGCTCTACACTAAAATTATAAATTGTCATGAAAGCGAAAATTTTAAAACCGCAGGCTTTTAGGGTTTCGTAGTTAATAAGGAACCCTTATAGTTTCGTCTGTCTGTCTGTTTTAATCAAAGGCTCTGGAATTCTGGATACTACAAAGCTGTAATTTGGCAAAGTTATACATTGAAGTTCGCTGACAAAGTTGTTAAATAATAATAGATTGTTAAACAAGGTACTAAGACAAGCCATAATGACACGAGATGTTTTGCCACGCGAGCTGAGCAAGGGTGGCTATAGTAGAGTCATCATCATGGTTGATTAGTCTCGGGTTAAACAATCTACTTTTCACTTTGAACGCGAGGAAAGAAACGACGTTCTATACAAAATTAAAATATTTATTATAACAAAGTTCCTTACAATTTTGTTCCGCGAGTGTTTTATTTTGTAAAGTGACGGTTTAAATGCTTGCATATTTAACCAACAGATTCAAACTTGACAACTATTTTAAAACGAATTGGAACATGCATAATAAAATGAATTCATCCTTAATATAATTAAATAGATTCATATTCATTCATTATTAGTGTTTCACGAAATTAAAGTTTTTTTTTTATATTTTTGCACAGTTGTCGTTTTGAGGTTATTTCCACGCCCTAAAAATTGTCTATACACAATCACTGAAAATGGCGATAATCCTCCATTCACAAACACCGTGATTGATTGTTTAGGGGCTTCCAAAGTAAATTAAAAAAATACTTTACTAATAAGGAGCTTTAGTCCCGATGTGCAGAGACTAAAGTAACATCTTAACAGCATGAGAAGTGGAAAATCTTGAACTAACCTTAGACAACTAACTGAGCACCAAAGAACTTTAAATAGAAAATAAGTTCATAAGTTTTTTTGTTTTTTTTTGAGATTTCATTTGCTAGAAAAGTGGCGTATCTTATAATAGGACTATGGTAAATTCTCCAGACATTGACAATAAAAAAAATAGACGCGTTCATTATGCTGATAACATTAAAAAAATGTTTATCCGGCTGCCGAAGGAGGAGGGTAGTATAGTATGGTTCTTTGTTCCCTTGTAAAGGATGAAGGGATGGCCCGATTTTGACAAGCGAGATATCGTTAGACTCGTTTTAACGCCACGAGTGAGACTGGGTTTTTTTAAATGTGAAATTGGCGAAATAATAATATACATGATAACTAACATAAGGTACATTTACGACATTATCCAATCAGCAGTGTTTTTTAAAGCTTGCTTTTTGTTACTTGCTTGCTTGACTTGTATTAAAAAAAAACACTTTTAACACATTTTACAGTCTTCGCTTTCCCATGCTCCTTTTGTAAAGCAAAAATACCCACAGACTGGATTATTTTAAGGTGCTTTTGCAACGTCGGCGATTCCTATTCAAATCGGACTCGGACCACGTTGGGTCTGAATGAGACATTCCCTAAATAGATGCGCGGGCGCTCAAATTCAATCAATCCCACTGATTAAACGATTGAAGTACGATACGACGCGCAATAAGGATTAGCGGAGCGGTGTAATGGCGGATTATTAGCGTCCGGCCACGAAATAAGCGGACGCGGCTGTAGAGGGTTTCCCAAATGATCATTCGGCAAACCTTATCATCAGTGATCGAAAATAGGTGAGCTAATTTGCCTAAACTTGATGCATGTTCATTCAATAATGTATTCCCATCTCTCTCACGCATGAATGAATATGCGTCAAGTTTAGGCAAATTAGCTCTACCTATTCCGATCACTGCTTATCATTTTATAAATTTTCGTTTCGCGAATCGAGCCCGCTTCCCGCCACAGTATATTTTTTTAACCCCCGACGCAAAAAGAGATAAGAAGAGATGAGTAAGTTTGACTGCTATGTTTGTACAGTCGGCCAAAAATGGTCCACCACCCTACGGTTGAAGTTCATTTGCACGTCATGACGCAACAAGGTTGATTTTCCCTTGCAATAATATTATGATAGTGACTAGTGTCAACCTTACCGATAATTAGATCTCACAGAAACTTTTTTCAAACTGATAGACCACTTTTTTTGGCCGACCGTATGTGTGTGTGGGTGTGTGACTCCTAAACGATAACATTGTAACACCAAGCAGCGATAGGATTTTTAACTTGCTAATATTTCAGAATACAAATAGGACGCGGGTGCGGAACCTCGGTTGGACTTGATTAGTTCAACTCGCACTTGACCGGTTTATTTACATACACATACACATATACAGTGGTGGTCACATAATTAGGGACACTTGTTTTTTTCCCATACCTACAATTGTCTACAAATATGACTTTTCAATTTTGACCACAAATCAAAAAGTTCTCGACCAATTTTATTGCTAAATACATTTTACTTTACATAATTAACTAAGGTTTAAACTGATGTACAGTGAACTATTATTAAAAACGGACCTTATATTTTACAAGGATTTAAAAACTAAGTGCTGACGCGTCCGTACAAAATTCTACAACTTTGTATGAGCGTCGAATATTTATTTTTTCAAATCCTTATAAAATGAAAGATCCGATCTCAACAGAGATAAATTGTACATACATTTAAACTTTACTTTATTAGTTAACGATATGTGTAACTAAAAATATAATGGGTTAAGAACTTTTTGAATGGTGGTCAAAATTTAAAAGTTATATTTGTAGGCAATTGTATGAGAAAAAAACAAGTGTCCCTAATTATGTGACCACCACTGTATACCTTCACGCCTTCATTCCCAGAGTGGAGTAAGCAGAGCTACAGATTTACTAACAACTCTAAAAACTTGTTGATAATTCTGTAACCACATTTTAAACAATTAGGCTAAGATGTTTACCAGTGTATTACTGGCAGGTTGCAAGCCCATCACCTAACAGTAGGTACCTACAAGCCTTTATTCCCTAATAGCCGCACCCTATATTCAAACTGCGGATAGATAGGCTTACTTTGGATTAAAATTTGACACACTTTGTATGGGCAAATGTCAAATTTTAACCCGAAGCCTTATCTGTCCGCAGTTTAGATATAGGGTTCGGCCATTAGTCGCCTCTTACGACATCCGCGGGAAGACATGGAGTGGCACTATTCTAACCCGACAACCACTCGGGACCGACCGACAACCACACGAGTTAATCGGGTTTATTTACTTTTAAAGTAATCTAATTTTATTAAAAACTCCTTATTTCATGGCCCAATCCGATTACATTAAATACGACTATGTAGATTAGTAGATTAACGGCAAATTGTATCTTTTTAAATAAATCTCAATACGGTCATCATTATGTAAGCTGAAAGACGTCCTAGTTAGGTTAATTTGAGCCTCAAAACCATAGAGTCACCCTTTAAAACGTAAGGCATGCCAACAAGCCCGTCACTGTAAATGTGTTTTTTATAAGAAGAAAGCAAAGAGCAGCCAGGCTTCCTTATTGAAAGTGGAATCTGAGACCAATGGACTGATTCTCAAGACTGTAATCCTAAAGCTAACTTACACGGGAAACTTTTAACAGCAATTTATTTTGCATCAGTAGTTATCTTACTCCCTTTTAGCGTAATAGAATGAGACGTCCGTCCTTTTGACGATTTTTCAAAATATTGCCCGTGTAAGCACACCTTAAGGCTGCAAATGTGTTGCCACGCAGTAACAGTCTTAGGATTGCAGTCTTAAGATTGTAGTCTTGAGAATGTAAAAGTTTATGGGTCTCAGATTTCTCGTACCACAAAAAAGCTTGGGATTAACTCAATTCATGCAAAATGTTCGTCAGATAACACAAAAATGTAATTGGATGTTAAGACAAGATAGGAGGTGGCACGAATAGATTGAATGAGTTTGAGATTTTTAAAACCTGGAATGGAATATTTGTGACACTTTTTTTCTCGTATGAGGATCGATAGTATCAACGATTCTGAGTAAGAAAAACCAAAACAAAACGAATTCTGGAAAAAAAGTTCATGTACACTTTTTTTGGAAAACGCCCAGCAGGATTTTGGTTTGAAATTCGAAAATCGGTTCAAAGAACGGCACTCGCACATTGATAGGTGACATTACTTTTGTTCATTCCATTCGTGCCAGCTTTAGTGAATCTACCTGTACCCTCATACCATCAACACCCTCATGTAATTGAATACTTAATTAAGACAAGATAAAAGGCAACACCCTCATGTGATATTATGACCCTAAACAGCCGCTAATCACCAGCAAACAGCCATAACAATGTCACAAAGACAAGGATAATAACGGTAATACCAACGAATGAACACACAAAGACAACTTGGCAGGCTCAGCTCACTCCAATTATATTCCATATAAGCCATAACAAAAGAAAGTCTTTAAGATAAAACGCCATTAAATCTTAAAAAGGCACTTGAATAAATGGCCGTATTTGGCCTTAACACTCGAGCAAGTTTTTACTCAACTAAAGCCTAATGTAGCGACGACGTAATATCAAAAAATGTGATATTATTTGAGCAATTTATGTGAGGTCGATCCCTATTAGAGGGATAATGCTCCAGACGTGGTAAGGCTTGTGAGTAGTGCCTTGGCTACGGACCTAGTGGTCCTGGGTTTGGGGTGAAATAACTATATGTAAGAGAAATCTTCTAATATTGCTTGTATGTAACAGAAATCTGTATTTTTGTTGTCTCTCACCCATCATATTTTAAGAAGCGAAGTGAAGCCTTGCATAGACAGACTAGGGAAAAGATTATGAACGTTTTATATAAACCTCCAACCCACAAGTGTATTTATAAAAGAAATGTTTTTAATATGTGCATTGTTATATTTAACAAACTACCCATAAACCTGAAAACTTTAGAAGGTAACGATGTTAAGCGCTCGCTCACAAAGTGGCTTCTGGACAAATGTTTTTATAGTGTTAAGATGTACCTCGAGCATGATAGGAATCAAGTTGACATTTTATCTTAATTTTATAAATGTTTATTATATAATTTTTGACTTTATAAATTCATCTGTTATTATAGACATTTTGCACGCCTGCATGCAGGCTGGATACGCTGTACCCAAAACATGTACTTAACACCTTTATACAGTCATATATTCTAGCAAATAAACGCATTTTGATTTTAATTTTTGATTTTATAGTCGTACAACTTCATCTAAAGCCAGGGTAGGCATGAGGTGCAGGGAGAGGTAAATGGTAACTAGTTCGGAGCTTTATCGTACCCTACCCCCGCACCTCATGCCCACCCCGGCTCTCAATTGAGTTGTACGCCTATAGTATAAATGTGGCGAACTAGCGACATCTAACGGCAACTTGTATCAACCAACTCGCTACCTCGCTAGCGCCACCAACGTCAGACAGCGCAACTTAAGTGTTCTACAACGCGCTAACGAAGTTTCTCGAGTCAGATGAACATATATACAACTTCCAACTTCATTCCAATGGACTTCGGTCCCCAGGCATAACACCCGCCTGGAGAGAGATCTCTCTATTGTCCTCTCTTACTACATTGGTGACCCCGACGTGATCGTCATCCTACATTGGTGACCCCGACGTGATCTACATCTTACATCTTCCTACATAAAGAGGTTCTAGATACTTGCAAAGCATTACATCTTATGCCCGCCTTCCACTGCGAGCGGAGCGGGCTCCGTACGGACTCGTTTTAGCTTACAACGGTGACTTTCAAGTGTTTCCACCGCGAGCTAACCTCTTGAAGTCACCGTTGTATGCTAAACGGAGTCCATACGGAGCCCGCTCCGCTCGCATTGAAAAGCGGGCACTCAGGGCTTGCGACAAATTAATAGTTTTAAGATCGCAATCTCGAGTTTGGGTCTTAGATTCCTGTTACTACTTATCGGGTGGTGTGTGTGCGTGTTTGCGATCTACATGCCATAAAAAAACTGTTCGGTAGGGTTCAATCAGTGTCGGTCATGCGGCAGACGTTTTCCTTGGGATCTGGAGCGTTTTTTTTCTTACTATACGTATAACTAATGTCTAAAAAATTACATATTTTTACTTTAAAACAATGTGAAAAATTACGCGGTAAATACTTATAATAAAAGAAAAAGAAACTGGTGTTAAAAAAACTACTTCCAATGTACCTTTAGCCTGGGAAAACATTACGTTGTCCTTTTTTTGAACATGTTTTGTATTTACTTATATTGTAATTAGGTTTAAACGTAAGTACTTTATAAAAATGGCATTGACACATTTATACATGTATCAAAAAAAGGTTAAAAAACCGAATCAGACCATAGTTAGAAAGTAACATTATTTTATTATATTTTTTCATTTCACCCTTTATAAGAGTTTTTTTAATTATTTATTAATTTATATACAGAGTTTCTGTTTTTAAATATTTTATGCATGTATTCAACTTTAAACATTACTATTTTGACTTACTACAACACGCATTTCAGGTATTTAACACACGTAAACAAATCCTGAATTACCTAAATTCTAAACGTGTCGCGTGGTCACTTTTATTGACAAATTAAGTCATATTAAAGATGACCTTGAAATATTGAAATTTCCCAAATCAATCTAGCTTAAACTAATAATAAAGAACACATTTTTTATTAAGTATAATAGAAGCCTATATAATTATCCATTTTAAAAGTGATTTTTACTGGTAACAAGCTGTGTGTAGTCGTCTTCAGATGTTATGATAACATTAAGCAGAGTTCATGTGTAACATTTGACCTTGACCTGAAAATTGTTAACCTTGAAATCGTTGACCTTGAAGTTTTTCACCTTTAACCAGTCAAAGCCCCAAGTAATAAAAAAGAACTTTGCCAGTGTCAGGGTTTGAGGCTACAGGTGATCGGTAAATTATTTCCCGTACGGATTAAAAATGACTAGACTGCATGAGGGTAGTATTATAACTACAAAAACTACTTAAATAAATGTTATGAGAAGTGAGCATGCACATTGAAGCGGATATAAAGCGGACAAAGCAGTGGGCAAGCAGATTACAATTTAATGTTAATGTCGGTAATAAATTTGGTGAGGCGATAGACAAAAGGAGAGGGAACATAGGTTAAGATAAAATTCATATTAGCAGGACGGGGAATAAATTCGGGAAGTATTGATGGGGCTATTAAAGAAAATATGATCTGGAGACCCTTCCTCTAACCCGCACTCACACAAAGAGTGCTTACGAACGCGGATTTTTGCCAGGAATAAAGGAGAACAGATGTGGCCAAGATGTAATCGAATCACCGTGGAGATGGCACGCTTGCCAGCACTGCGGAATTTAAAAAATCAAGTCTTCACGGAGACATCCTAAATCATAATTAAAAGCTGACATCTTCCTTTTTAACGTCATCACTACCATTCACAAGCAGATTAGTTTCCTTGCACTTGTAAGGGGAAGACTCAGCTCTGTGGAGCAGGCAGGTGTCCTTGCCCTTGAATTAGTTGACCTTCCAACGATCAGAGGAGACGATGGTGGAGTCGGAGTAGCTGGAACGATGGAACATTTTTCCAGTGATGCGGTTCGTCCTGTAGAAAAATTTAATTCATTTACAAGTATTTGTATAAAAAAAAGCCCTAAAATTACTAAGGTTGGCTGTCTTCAAACATCCAATTGAAGAATTAGCCCATTACCCGTGACTGACTGATTGACTGACAACGCATGCCTTTAATCGCTAAACAAGAAAGGGGATTATCCTTGTTTGGCACAAAAACGTTTCCCAAACTGATTCATTTCCCAAAAATAGCATATGGGCTTATAATGCTTTTTTGCCGAAACTGTAAATACTTCAGGATTTTTATGACCTAACCTAACCTAACCTCTAGGGTTCTACAAGATGGTCCTGAAATAAATCCTGAAATAGCGTTTGCCCAAATGTTATGTTTGGGAAACGTTTTTGTGCCAAATGAAAGGATACCCAAGAAAGGAGTTTCCCGCCCCCAATGCGCGCATATACGCATGAAGTCGCGGGCGTCCTTTGGTATTATTATAAATGCGAACTATGTCGGTTTGTTACACTTTCACAGGTAAAAGATTTTTCTCAAAAATGTCCGGAAATGTTGACATTCCTATCTACATATTGAGACGCGAAGTACATAGTTTACTGACAGTTCTCAAATTAAAAAAAAAAAACATTGCGTGCTCGCTACACAAGCCCGCAATGTTGCATACAAATTCCATTACTATCTAGCTTGTAACTTTTTAAAAAGTGAAAAGGGCCATTATAAAATGAGAGCACAAGTCTTATACATCCAAATTTTACTCGAAACATAACTTTTTTATTTGTGCCTGGAATAGCTTGTTTTTTTTTTAAAACAACAATCGCGTTTCTCCTTGTCATAAACAAAAAGGCGGTAAGGAGTGATGGTTTTTTCACATGAAGTTTCTGTTTGTATACAATTCAAAAAATGAGTTCAAGCGATGAAGATTTGACTCCAACACAAATTTTTTCTTGCGATTTTTGAGAAAAGCACTATATTTGCCTCGGCAGGAACAGCAATTGCGGGCTTCGTATTTTTAAACGGACTCGCAAGCTCGTCCGTTTAATCCAATACTCGGCCCGCAATTGCCTACTTCCATGCCTAGGCAATAATGTACTATTAATAACATTTGGTATGGATATTAGTTTGCTCCACGACGAGGAAGGACGTAGATTACTTTTATAGACGAAAATTGGAAAGTTTTTGAGAGAATAAATAGCAAATATAGCAAAAAAACCGGTAGAGTCGGACTCGCAAACCGAGGTTTCCTTATTTAAGATAACATGCTTGATAACTACAAAAGAAAATACCATTTTGTCAGAAAGTCCATTTTGACTAGCCTAAATTTGAATAGAGATTTTTTTTTATTATATCTCAAAAACTGTAAATAATGAACACTTCACTATTTTACCATAAAATATTAGTATAAGTAGTATTAGTATCTATACGCCTGTTTTTTTTTCAGATTATTTAATTAATAAACTTTTTTTTGGATTTAAATCAAGAAGTACATTAAAAAAAAAAGTGTTTTGAAATGTGCAGATTGAGCCCTTTCATATGCCATCCTATTTGCTATAATCAAACCACTTTAATTTTTCAACCCCCCATTCTAGACCCCTTTTCAATTATAATTATATTTTTTTATACCAAATTTCAAGTTGATACCATTTGTAGTTGCTGAGAAAACCTGCTGTGACATACTGACAGACAGACTGACAAACAACGAAGCCTCACCATAAGGGTTCCTTTTTACCATTTTGGTACGGAACCCTAATAAATGAGTTCTACGCGGATTGAGTGGCGGGCATCAGCCTAATGTACAGTCGACGTCATAAATATGTTTACACTTTAGTACCAGGGGCCTGTTTTATAAAGCTACAAATTAATTACAATTTACAGGTTACAAGTTTCAATTTGACACAACCTCGACCAATGACGAGCAGCCATTTGAGCATAGCGGATATTTTCATAGCGGATAAAGTGACAAGGTACTAAAGTGTAAACATTTCATTGTCACTTTACGGGTTTGATTGTAACACGGTAAAGTGGTTTTCGAGTTATTTGGTTGGTCGGACCCAGTGTGTGGGATTGACTAATGCTGCTGGATCCACAGTCTTCTCTAAAGTAGTCCATTTAAGTTGCGGGGTTCCACAGGGTTCTATTCTGGGCCCCATTTTGTTTATTTTGTACACTGCTGACATAACAAACTGCTTGGAACATTGCGATTACCATATGTATGCTGATGATCTCCAAATGTATCGATCATTTAAGCCTACTAATGTCTCACAAGCGGTTGAAGCGATAAATCAGGACCTTGAACGTGTATCTGAGTGGTCGGGAAGGAATGGCTTACTTCTCAACCTCAAAGGTCATTTATCACAGCACTAAATTTCAAATAAAAATCCTTCCTGCTTCTGACCTTCAAGTGAGGTTGGGTGATGAACTCTTGGAGCGGGTCACGGTTGCTCCCAATCTCGGCCTGCACATGGACGACGAGCTCCGTTTTGAACATCATGTTCTAAATGTTGTGCGCCAGTGTTTCTTTAGGCTGAAAGTCATATACGGAGTTCGCAATTATTTGAGTGTAGATTTAAGAATAAAATTATGTGACACCTTGATTCTTTCGAAGCTCAATTATATTGATACAGTTATTGGCGGTTGCCTTCTAGCTCGTACAAAGGCACTCATCCAACGTGTACAAAACGCTTGCGCACGGTTTTGTTTTCCGATTCCCCCTAGGACTCGCGTCTCGCCGTACCTAAACAGCAGCAATCGCATGAAGATGAACGCAAGGCGTTCTTTACATTTTGCCACCCTACTCTTTTGCGTGATCACCACTCGCCAACCAATCTACCTCTATGAGAAGCTTCTCTTTTCCAAGAGCGAGGTGCGAACCGCGACTCGTCTTGTTTGCCCTAGACACTGCTCGGCTGCGTTTCGTGGTAGCTTTCGGTATGCTGCCACGAAATGTTGGAACAATTTACCACCGCCAATTAGAAATTCCTGTTCAATTGGATCATTTAAGTACAAATTAAAAAAATACCTACTCAATATTCAGAAATCCCAACCATAGACAGTTCGTGCAGTGTCAAACTTTGTTGGCAGTAATACTTAGTTCAATCTGGTTTTGGAAAGATACGCAGTAGAAAGTTGAATTATTATTATGTTAATAAGTCATTTATTTAAACACATTATTTTGTTTGCCTATTTATTTCCACGCACTACACTCACACAATCAACTTTTGGGACAATGCGAGCGCACTCAACAGGACAGCAAGTTATAATATTTTCTTAAGATGTTGTTTACCGTCGCACGCAAACTCGGGATCCACTGAAAATCAGCGTTGCAGCACACGTGCTGCAACACATGCTGAGTGGACCCCTTTTGGCGTCAGGATGCAGCACCACCAATGCTTATGTTATGTTAGGTTTCTTATGATTAAATTGGTAGAGGTGCTCTTTTGATTCCAATAAAATATTTTTATTATTATTATTTATTATTACATATCTTTGACGTCGACTGTACTATTATAATATCCGTATTATAATACGGACAACAACCCCCGATATAATAGTGATCCCTTCTTTCAGAGTATCTCTTACAATCAACGATAGATGGCGTTAGCACATCGTTACTACTTTAGAGAAAACTCGTATCTGATATTTTGAGATGTATGAGTTTGAACTTAATTCTCTTCACGTTTAAGTTTAAAATCGTACGTCACGAAATATGAGATACGAGGTTTTTCCAAAGCAATGACGATATTGTACCCTTCGAGTATGAAAAAGCAAGCGATTACAAATTTCGTGGATCTTACGTAGGGTCTTGGTGGCATAGGTGGTAATGCGCCTGCGTCGGCCCGGATAGCCAGAGGAGGGTGTAGCTTCAAATCCTACCTAAGACCGATAATTTTTTTTCCGCTTTAATATAGTTTAATATCTCTTAAACGGCCCAACCAATTTTCATGATACCTAGTTCTTAAAGAACCACCGCTAAAAAACATGCTTTAAAATAAAAATAAACGCATCCAAATCGGTTCACCCATTTAAGAGCTACAGACCGCTCAGGTGCCACAGACACCGGACACAGGTCCAACTTATTACACCCCTATTTTTGCGTCGGGGGTTAATAAAACTGGATTGTTACCTATCTCGGCTCTGGGACCAAACCCGCACCAGGTGCGAGCCGTCCAAGGTGTGGTTGACGATGGTCTCCCTGACGCTAGAGTGCACCTGGTAGTACTTGCTTTTGCTTCTTGAGCGGCCGAAGCAGAGTTTCCTTGAAGGCTATCCTGTACCTGAAAAAAAATTGTTATTAAAAACTTGTGGTTTAAAAGAAGATGTATTCACAAGGATTAATAAAGGAATGCTGAAGTGGTTTGGTCCTGTGGAGAGAATGGATGAAGTGAGAGAAACAAAACAGATATATATGATATGAGGCAAGAGTTCCGAGACAACTCAGTTTTTTTGTGGCAAGGGCATTGCGATGAGAATGTTGGAAGGGGAAGGCCAAGGCAAACGTTCCACGATCAGATCGGAGACGTATTAATAAAGGGCCAGGTCAGGAGACTCATGAGTACCCTAAACCGACGCACGTTTATTAAGAGACTATGAGTGTGGAGTAAGCGAGGGAGGTTTGTCTGGATCATAGCAAGTGGAAGGAATTGGTTTCTGCCTACCCCTACGGGAAAGAGGCGTGATTGTATGTATGTACTTATGTATGTATTAAAAACTGCTGGAATAACTATTTATGCAGGTTTTAAGTACAGTAGATAATGAAAACTTTGTTTTATTACACAAATGATTAAAGTTTATTTAAAACAAGTTAACGCTGTAAGCGAGTAAAGGAGTTTTTTTCTTGATTTTGTCAAAAGTAATAGTAGGGGATCCGAATAGGAGACGAGGTTCACCGGGCTGTTTATTCCATAAAAAGTATTTTATATCAAATTTAATATGTTAATTAATATATGGCGAATAGGTAGGCTGAAAAATTTCAGTCCACTATAGATAATTAAAATTTAAAAATCAACTATAAAACAAAAAGGGTCAATTGCTTGTTTAATAAAAATATTACATACCAATCGAAAGTATGAAGCATATATAATATGCAAACGTTAGTTTGACTATTTTTTCCCATCATAACTATTGGGTAGGTAGGTATAAACAGGTAAGTCGGTACTAATAATTTGCACTAAACCTAACGTTTACGGTACTGATTCCATCACTCTACGTCTAATAGAATCGCGAATGTATAAGTGACCTTATTTCTTAAGACACAGGTTCAAATTGCTTTGACTATCAAATTGCGCTTGCGTCCTTTTTATTTAGAAGGGCAGAATGGTAGTCACGCCCTCAGCCATTAGAAAACGACGAAGAAGAAAATAAATAATTAAAACTTACCTATGGCTCATAACGTTGTACAGAATAGGGTTGACAGTAGCCGACACATAGTACAGGCCACCGGCCACGAAGAAGAGGCATTCATTGATGGCTCTATAGTGGGGTGACGCGGTGCCGTAGATGAAGAACAAGCGTTGGAAGTGGAACGGGGCCCAGCACACAAAGAATGCTATCACGACGGCCGCTGCAACAAAAATACAGTTTATAAATGATGCGAATGGATGCCGAAAATGAGAAGAAAAAAGAGGTACGCAGTTGTCTCACTGCCAGCGCGGAAGCGATTAGCTATCGACTATTATCTCGCTCAAGAAACGAACACGATAATTATTATGTATAGATCCCGTATCAAATAAAAGTTACACATATTAGGGTCAATTTTCAAACGATCGTTTTTTGCGGTCCCAGAGCTGTAATTCCAAATACAGTCACGAACTTTAATTTGGGACCCACCTTAGGTCCAAAGTCATTCTGACATTCTACAACAATAAGGTTGAGTCTCCTATAAGTTACAAATGATTTGGAATCTCTAATGACATTGACGACTTCAAGCCTATTTTTCTTGAAATGGGTCACAAATTAACGATCGCGATAGTACATTAAATTTTGTGCATTTTAATCTACTTAAATTATATAAAACAGTGTACTAAATATTAATGGATTTCGAAAGAATCGAATTTGAAATCCTAAAAACGGCGAAATTTACCGCTTTTTTGCGTGTCCCACTTGCGGTTTTGCTCAAACAAAATTTCATAACTTAGGACGTAGACAACGTATTAATACACAACATATACCGTTGTAAAGCGCTTTTATTATTTTAATTAAATATTTAAAAAAATCAATACATTATAATTATTAAAACGTATTTTTGTAGCTGTCCCGCGTGCGACCGTTTTTGTAATGACTCAAGGAAACCCCCTTGAATCTGGTTTGTCTATTGGCCTACCGTCATATTTACGTTAGGATACCAAAGCGTGTTAGTTTGGGTTTCGACCGACAAAAGATGTGGGCGCAGAGCCGGTATTTTTGATGGAGGAAACAGGGTAGTCTCTTTTTGATGTATTTTGGTACGATTATCACGACATTTGTATGGGCGTTTCTTTATTGATTACGAATGGAATAAAAATATGTGTTTCATAATAATTGTAAGCAATATGGGGTAAGTAAAAAAAAAAGAAAAAAAAAAGATAGGCGAAAAACCGTTTTGTCGACATTTGTATGGCGACATTTGTACGGTTATTTTGTCCATACAAATGTCGAATTTGGCATACAAATGTTGGTTAAAATCAAAATCTGAATGAAATACGAAATATTATTTCCATATCTATTAATATCAACTTTTTTATGTTTTCTTGAACAAAAATAAATTACTTAAAATCGAAGGTTTCATATTTTTAAGTAACTAGTGAGCAACATGCGTTTCAATAATTGACCCATTAATAGTTGGTTGCTAGCTGTTCACACTGCCGGCGAGAACCTCTCTCCACTAATTTGTCGAAACGAATAATGCAGATCCCATCCCAAGCAGCAAAAAGTGGAGTAGTAACTGTCCTGGAACCACTTTGACGGGATAGTGAGTGCTTATAACAACGGAAAAGGGCCCAATTTATAGGCGTATCTATTCTAATAACTAAAATACCCATAGTAGACTTGGTGACTCCCTAATTTGGTCTATAGAAACCTTTTAGTTGGACTACGCAAAACTATCTGCTCCCACGAAGCTAACTATCAGCGCCTAACAGACCCAACCACGACTCTAGCGCACTCCATGTTTCTGTTACAAGCTCTTCCAAAAACCTTTGTGAAATCGTGTGTGTTGCTGCGGAGTTTCATAAAAAATATAACATATTTACTTAATAAAATGCTAAGTTAACTGCCCATCTTCTTTATAAAGGGGTTTGGGTAAAAGTGTTGTCATTTGTAAAATTCATACATTTTCAAGGTGAGCGGCCATTCATAAAAGTGGTAAATTATGATAGAATTATTAAAAATAAACATATTTTGTTATGTAATGTAATACTCTAAAGTGCATCGGAGCCGAGATATTTAAATATTCATACTTGGGCGTACTTTTGTACTAAAAACTGAATACTTAAATCTTTAAAATCTCCGCTCCGATATTATTTACGGCCATAAATTATATATGTCGTATTAATCATGATGCGCGCCAATTTGTTCTTCCGGTTGGGACGCCAGCGCCCTCTAGGGCGTTCGACGGAGTCTACTTAAGGGCGAGCTGGGGCGGCGGAGCACTACTTACTTGCTGAGCCGTCGGACAGACCACATCCAGCTGTAGAAACCGTCCCGCGTTCCTACTGTGCATTTGATTGTTGTACCTACGTTATTATACGAGTTCTCTGCAAAACCTTTTTAAATTCCTCCAACACTACCCACGTAACGCCCACAGCATGTCAGAGGGAAGTGAGCCCCCTGATCTTCACCCGTCATCAGAAGTGGGATCGGTGTTGGTTACGACGCAAAGTGAAGATCCTTGGCGTACCCTATTTGAAGCACAAAACGCCAACATGCGAGCGCTTATTGAAGCCCTTCAAGCACCGAAGATATCTTTTCAAGTTGAGTTGCCCGAGTTCGACCCTGAGAAGACTGATACTGATGCCAGATCATGGTGTGCGACTGCCGATTTATGTTTCGCCGAAAAACCTCTCCACGGCGGACAACTTGTTGTGGCAATTAGCAAGGCGTAAAAAGGTATCGCTTCGACCTGGTTGGCGCAAGTGGCATACCAGGGCATGACATGGCCTGAGTTTAAGACCCTATTTACGACCAGATTTGTTCCCACGGAAACTTTGGCAGGTACCCTCATAAACCTAAATAGTGACAAACCAAACGAAAAAGAAACTTTGGTAGCTTACGCGAGTCGTTTGATGACGTCACTATCTAATCGCTGGAAGGACGCGAGCAAGGAACAATTGACTGTTGCGCTCGTTCTCTCGCACATATCACAGTTTGACACTAGGCTGCAACGGTTGGCTTTTACTACCGACATCACAACAAGGGACAAACTACAGCAAGAATTACACATCTAAAACGCAAATCGAGTGCATTAGGCGAATCCTCGAGTGACAGCAAGCGACCCAGGATTGCTACTACCTTCAAGTGCTTTTTATGTGGCAAGCCGGGTCACAAACGCTCCGAATGTAAAAGCAAGTATAAGGATATCCGCGGTCGACCTGCATACTCATCATCACCAAGCGAAGCTCAACAGTCTGCGGCGAAGCCCCTGCAATGCTTCAAGTGCGGGAAGCCTGGCCACATCGCGAAGCACTGCATGAGCGGCGTTGCCCGAGCGAACGGCGCGGGAGCCGCGGGCGCGGCGCATACCGAGCGGCGAGTGGACATCTGCGTCGTGCAACCACCTACGGGGACCTTGGAGCATAACGGTGAGCTGTATTGTTTTTATTACGATTCTGGTGCCGAATGCTCGTTGGTTAAAGAAAAATTAGCTGCTAAATTAAGTGGTAAACGATTCCATAATGTTGTGTCTATGGTAGGAATAGGACAGACGCGAGTATTTAGTACCGAACAGATATTATGTAATGTTATGATTAACAACTACCCCCTTGAAATTTTATTTCATGTGTTACCGGATAATTGTTTGCAAAATGAGATTATGATAGGCCGAGAGATTTTAAATCAAGGATTTTCTGTTAACATGACTGCGACTGACTTCTGTCTAGTCAAGAATGTAGTAGTCAATAATGTGAATACAGTGCGTAACTATGATAAACTTAATTTAAATTCGGTCAATACGGACGTAGTAGGTCCAAATAAAGACGATCTTTTACGTGTTTTAGACCCGTTTTCTGATTTTTTCATAACGGGTATGCCCACTTCACGTGTAACCACCGGTGAGTTAAAAATAAGGTTAATTGACCCTAATCACACGGTGCAAAGGCGACCGTATAGAATGTCAGCCGAGGAACGAGTGGTGATTCGCGATCGAGTACAAGAGTTATTAGACGCAAACATTATAAGGCCTAGTTGTTCCCCATTTGCAAGCCCCGCGCTTTTAGTTAAGAAACAGGATGGATCGGACCGAATGTGCATTGACTACCGCGAGCTCAATAGCAACACACTTCCCGACCGCTACCCGCTCCCTCTTATTTCTGATCAAATTGCTCGTCTCAATGGCGCTAATTACTTCACAAAGCTGGACTGCGCAAGCGGATTCCATTTGATCCCGGTGCATGAGTCTTCGATAGAGAGTACTGCTTTTGTCACTTCAGAGGGTCAGTACGAGATTTTTGACGATGCCTTTTGGACTACGAAATGCTATTTCAGTGTTTCAGCGAGCTATAATTAACGCTTTAGGCTCTTTGGCTAATGACTATGTCATAGTTTACGTCGATGACGTACTCATTGTCTCCCCCGATGTAGACTCTGGACTAGAAAGACTTAGAATTGTGCTAGAAACTTTGACTAAGGCTGGTTTTTCTTTGAATCTCAAGAAATGTTCTTTCCTTAAAACGAAGGTTGAGTTTCTGGGATTTGAGGTAGAAGCTGGCCAGATCAGGCCTAATCGTAAAAAGATTGAGGCTTTAACAGCATTGCCGCCTCCAAAGACAGTGTCTCAATTGCGCCAATTTATTGGTTTGGCTTCATATTTTCGCCAATTTGTGAAAGATTTCTCTCGCATCATGGCCCCCCTGTATCGATTGACGTCACTTAAAGGTGATTTATCCTGGACGGATGAACATGAAACGATTCGTCAGACTATTATAGGTACTTTGACAAGCGACCCCATTTTGACCATATTCGATCCAAAATACCCAGTGGAACTCCACGCTGACGCCAGCAGTCTGGGCTATGGGTCAATGCTTTTCCAGCTGATTAATGGCAAACGACATGTCGTAGCGTATTATAGTAAGCGCACTTCCCCCGCGGAGAGTAAATACCACTCCTACGAGCTCGAGACACTAGCCGTAGTGAACTCGGTACGACATTTTCGACAATACCTTCACGGTAGACATTTCACTGTGTATACAGATTGCAATTCACTCAAGTCATCCAAAACCAAAATAGAATTGACCCTCAGAGCGTATAGGTGGTGGGCTTACCTACAGTCATTCGACTTTGACATTACGTATAAAGAAGGCAAACGTATGGCCCACGTGGATTTCCTGTCCCGCAATCCCGCTCCATCTGAGTGTAAACTGCCCTCCCCGCACGTTGCACACAAGCGCGTCGATGTCACGACACTTGCCCCCAACTGGCTTCAAGCCGAGCAGCAACGCGACGAAGAAGTAACAAAGATTATTTCAGACCTACAAAATGACCAAATGAGTGAGCAAATGGCCAAGACATACGTGTTGCGTTCCGGTATTTTACATCGTAAAATCCAACGTAACGGCCGGTCCAAATCCTTACCCTATTTACCTCGCGCTTTAAGATGGTCCGTAATTAATAACTTTCACGACTCTCTAGTGCACCTCGGAGCTGACAAAACACGTGAAAAATTGTTTGATTATTATTGGTTTCCCGGGCTGTCTCAATACGTAAAGAAATTTGTAGACAATTGCGTAACGTGTAAGGTCGCTAAGTCCCACTCGGGAAAAATTCAAGCCGAATTGCACCCGATACCAAAAGTAAACATACCATGGCATACCGTGCATATAGACGCGACGGGTAAATTAAGCGGCAAAAATGATCACAAAGAGTACGTGTTTGTTTTGATAGACGCGTTTACTAAATATGTGTTGCTGTTTCATACACAAAATATTGACTCGAAAAATAGTATTCGTGCTGTAACTCAGAGCGTAGCGCTTTTTGGGGCTCCCACACGCATCATAGCCGACCAGGGTAGGTGTTTCGCGAGTAAAGAATTTCGTAGTTTTTGTGACAGTAAAAACATAAACTTGCACCTGATAGCAACCGGCTCCGCGCGTGCGAATGGACAAGTCGAGCGGATAATGAGTGTTTTAAAATCCATGTTGACGGCTGTCGAGGTCAGTGACAATAAGTCGTGGCAGGATGCTTTAGGTGAGGTTCAGCTCGCAATTAATTGCACTATGAATCGCATCACTAAAGCATCACCACTTGAGCTTTTAATAGGCAGAGTAGCTAGACCGTTGTCTTTAATGTGTAACGATAATGACATAACCCAGCTAGATCTTGAAGAAGTGCGAGAAATAGCGTCAAGCAGTATTCAAAACGCAGCAGCGTATGATAAAGCACGGTTTGACAGCACTAAAGCAGCAATTAAACGGTTTTCGGTCGGTGATTTCGTGTTATTACAGAATGAGAAACGTAATCAGACTAAATTAGACCCGAAGTACAAGGGCCCCTTTAAAGTGACCGAGGTCTTAGATGGCGACCGCTATACATTAAAAGCATTAAATTGCAATAGATCGTACAAATATGCACACGATAGGCTAAGGCTTATGCCAGTAGGTCATGTACCAGTTGAAATTGATGTGTCAAATGATGTAAGCAGTATTGACGAGTAAGCCTGTGTGAGGCAGTTGAGTAAATAACCTATTAGCCGTATTGAAGTTCGACCGTACCAGTAGTTTTTTCATAGCCGTAGCCCGGTGGAAATCGGTGTCTCTTGGGGAAACTCAAGTAGTCCGTGGGTGCGCGGTGCGTGATTAGCTCTGGCGGAGGTCGTGGCCTGTGAAGCCGTAGAGTGGACCACAACATTGTGTGGCGTCGCGCGGTTATCCATGGGTAGGATAGACTGTTCCAGCCAGTGGTGGCTGTGGTAATAGTGTATTTACTCGAGTGTTTTAATCATGTAAGATAATTGATTAACAATGGTGGTGGTACATGGCTCTGGTTTTATTTTAGGATTGTAAGTTTATTTTTATGAATTACAATGTACAAATGCTAGTTTTACGTAGCTAGTAAGGTTCATTCTGCTGGTTGTAAATAAATAATAATGATTTAAAAAAAAATAACAAGTTTTAATGTGAAATATTTATTTATTTAAAAGAAAATAGACTGTCCATGTGTTGTTGGTCAGGAACGGCCGAGTCTGGGTTGATGCTTTAGATTGTTAATGATATTGTTTCAGAGTAACACACCAGGAGGTGTGCTTGCAGGATGGCCGTGTCGTATTAATCATAATGCGCGCCAATTTGTTCTTCCGGTTGGGACGCCAGCGCCCTCTAGGGCGTTCGACGGAGTCTACTTAAGGGCGAGCTGGGGCGGCGGAGCACTACTTACTTGCTGAGCCGTCAGACAGACCACATCCAGCTGTAGAAACCGTCCCGCGTTCCTACTGTGCATTTGATTGTTGTACCTACGTTATTATACTCGTACGAGTTCTCTGCAAAACCTTTTTAAATTCCTCCAACACTACCCACGTAACACCCACAGCATGTCAGAGGGAAGTGAGCCCCCTGATCTTCACCCGTCATATATATCTATGTGTATTTAGAGGTCCTCTAAATAACTATGTAAAAATCATACGTGGCCGCTGAAAAAAAATATGACAATATTCTTCAAACAAATTTACCCAATGCCCTTTATTATGTAGAGTGAGACATAGTAATAAGTACCTACACAAGATTTACAATATGCGTCTGCATGGCTAACGTATATTTTCTGTGAAGTGTGTTATGTTTTAAATCAAAAAATTTAGTCACCTCTTGAAATTAGCGTATTTAATAAGTTATAATAATATTGGTTTCAGTAAGACGTACAATGAAAAGTCGCCATGATTTAGAGCAAGCATTTTCAAGTACAATACCACACCGTTATAGGCCTAAATCTCGCCATGTTGTTAGGAATTAGGGTTCCACATTTATTTCAAAACCCTTTTTATCTTTTTCTGTTATCTATTTTTAATATATTATGTTCAAATGTCATGCCTGTCATGGTAATGTTCCTGGACATGGACCGCTTTTTGAATAAAAACTATTTTCACGCTTTATATTCATTGAAATTAAAAATGAAATTTCATTCATTTCAACGTCGGAACCTTCGCTAACTTCTATGGTACGACCTTTGCCCGATATAAAGCTAGAACCCGACACCTGAATTATTTATTGATATGTTTTTTGTACTTTTCTTTTATATGAGCCACTTTTTTCAACCGCTTCCATTTATTTAAATTCATTTTTGACAAATATTTGTAATGAAGGATTGTAAAACGAATAAATAGAGAGTTAATGAATAACAACAAATCAAAATGTTCTCGGTGAAACCACAACAGTATCTGCAAGATTATTATATTAATAGTTGATCGCTAGTTGTTCACACTGCCGGCGAGAACTCTCCGTGTGTCCGTTGATGGCGATTAAAAAAAGGTTATTTAGAAGCTACTGACTGACCTAGCATCTTGATGGTCTTACGGGACTGCGCCTGGCGTACGTCGCCGTGGACTTTGCTATTGACGCCGTTCAGGGTGCCGGAGCTTTGCGCGTTGCTGCACGAGGATCTGGAGATCAAGGTCAAGGTTAATATTGAAGGTCACGGTTAAATTGGGAGTTCAACAGTTTCGTTGGATGTCAAGGTTAACGTTAATGGTCAATTTTAGTATTAAAGAACAAGGTAAACCTATAAGATTAAGGTAAACTAGAATGGTAAACATTGAAATTCAATATTATCATTGGAGGTCAGGTTTATAAGAAGGTCAATGTTAAAATTAAAGTGTAAAACATAAACGGTTCTCTACCTTAATTATAGGTACATTATGTATGTAGGTAAACTCTTTATTGCACATAAACAATTACAAAACATTTTGCATCATCATAGATAGATAATGTAAACTTATCCCATATGGGATCTCTTCTAGTTAACCTAGGAGTAGAATAAGCAAGAATAGGCAAATTTACAAAATAACAGAAAATAGAAAAAAAATGTAAATACATCTGAAAAACAGACATATTAAAAAGTAATAATATCTGCTTCAATAAAATAAATACATAGGTAATAAAATACATAATAATTAATTGCTAATAATGGGCAATTTGAGAAATAATTTATTCTTTGATCAAATTGGCCATTATTAGCAATTAATTGTAATTTTTTGGGATACTTTATCCAAAACACATAATTATCGGTAAAAAAAAGTGAGACTTCGTCTAAGACAACCATGGCTCGAATGGGTCTCTCTGGTTCTGGTTCTGGAATTAGAGAAGTAGTTCGATTAAAACATTCGATATTTCATTTAAAATTTAAAAGGATTTATATATTTTTTAGCAGTTGAAAATGCTTAGCTCGAACTTTTATTTTGGCAAAAATTTAATAGATTTTACACAATTTATGTTCTTTTTTTAGTCAATAAACTATTGGAAAGTAGCTAGGTAGGTATACCTTATTAAGAAAACAATATTGCGACGGACGGATGATCTCATCCAGTTCACAGAAACAGGAATGGAATTCAGCGATTGGAGCCGTCTGTTATTTATAACAGATCGGATTACATGTTTGTACATATAAAATGAATTCGTAATTAAACTATACTTCGTAAGTAAAGTATCAATGAGTTTTACACGATATGAAATGATTATTTTAACATTGTAAACATAATAAAAAAAGGGTTATTGCATTGTTTTGCCCCACTTTAGTTTAATTAGTTAAAGTTAATTTAGGGAAGTATGTAGAATATATTTATCGGGTTTGACATTGAACTGACAAGACAAAAGAATAAGAAATAAACATATGAAGGAAATTTGATTAATTAGATGTATATCGACGGCAAAAAGCGTAAACGCTGTAACCCGCAAAATCAAACTTTACACCAGAGCCAAAAAACTTTTGAAATTTTACAAAAAAAATCATATCTTTTTTTTTATTTGAGCGATCGGTGCCATTTTTATACTACATACGTATTTTCAAATTCCCTATTAGACCATATGCCTGTCGTGTACCAGAAGTGACTAGGTTTCTTTTTAGTGTCGGTTACAGCAACCTGACTTTTTTTTTCAATACGATAAAACGCTGTTAATGATTTTGTTAAATGTATGGAAAGGTAATAATCAGTGTGATTTCTAATAAGCGTAAGTGATGTAACCACCATTCTTTAAATGTTGAGCACTGCCTAAATTGATGTTATGCTGCAGTGCTTGCAGTTTAAAAAAATCATAATTGTATTCAATGATAGATGTCAAAAAAGGTTATTGATATTAAAACGACGTAAATATGAGATAACATTTATTAATCCTTTTTTTAAATGTTATCCTAAAGAATTAATTAATACGAATGTGTTTGTATGTGTATGTAAATATATTTTCAATCCTCCATTAGATATAAACATCCGAACATCTACATATAAATATATATATAAATATATACATGCTTATAAACATTTACAATACAAGTCTAGTAGAAAAAAAAGAAATACATTTATTTTAACGATAATTATGCATCGCTACAAACACTTCCTATAAAATAAGTATATTAGTTATTATGATAAATTAAATATCACAAGTTAACTTACTCATGAAATAAAGTCAATTAAAATTAAAAACATCAATGTTTAACAAACTGAAAAGTTTAAGACACTATACTAGCGTTTCTTCAAACTAATAACTATTATCAAAGTATTGTTAAAATTCGTAAAGTAGTTTTAATTACTTATAATTATGTAAAGCAACACTTAGTTAGCTAGATAGTTACTATTTAAATGCAATAAGAATTCATTAGTATAGTATTAACTATTCACATTATTTGCACTGGTTTACTATTAAAATAGATATAATTACATTTTAAACTTTTGTTGTCACGCGGTGAAAGACCGTTACACCACACACAACTTGATCCCACGGCGGTCTCAGACTGACTGATCAGGGCGGTAAGCCGTTACCCACACAGCATGAGCGCGTATTTAAAATACGGTAAACTCAAGCGACCAATAATAAGCAATCGTTTAAGAAATGAGGTAAAGGTCAGTAATATTTTTGCGTATTACTTCATATCTGGTGTAACTTGTGAGTATTCACATTATGGTGTCTGATTAAAACGTAGTAAGTCACTATCATCTAAATATATTTTACAGAAAACGTAGTAAGTGCAGTGTCACTTTTTTTTTCAATACGCGTAAACGCTGTAAATGACAGTGGAAATGGTTTTACGCACGCAGTAACCTACTGGACTCGAAAAATTTGTAAAATATGAATTGGTGTAAATGCAAATGCAAAATAAAGACCTGTTTTTTGGCGGCTTACAGCAATTAATTTTGCTATATGTCAAAAAAGTACATACAATTTCAACGCTGTACAGAATTTTCTAATCGTCGTAGAGCCACGAGACCCGGACCATTCGACGCAGAAAAAAAATCTGATTCCGAATATGCAAAAAAATTTTTTTGGTACATTGTGGGTTACAGCGTTTACGCTTTTTACCGTCGATATTATGAAAGCAGGTGTCGTGATCTCAGATGTGGGTTCAGAAGTAAACAGGAAAAATAAAGCTTTGGTAGATTTTAATGGTTAACAGTTGAGATTAAAAAATATATATAAGGAAAATATATTAGAATGAATTTTGAGAAAATTTTATTTTTGAAAAAGAGAGGGAAAATGGTGAGGTGTTGTGTTAGATGTGTGTTAGGGTTTTTTTAGAAAAGTGCATTATGCAAGCGTTTTAAGGAAAAAACAAAGCAGATAAGTAATTCGATGAGCGATTAGCCTGATCACGTAAGAGCTATTGAAATTCTTAGTTGCTGACGTTATTAAAAAACTTACGAATATTATGATAAGGAAATAAATAACTATCCGAAGAAGATGACAATAAGACGTGATATATTATGAAGAACCTTGAACCTTATCCCGATACACTCGAGGTGGCATTCGTCAAGGTCCTCGGACAATGGATAGTGAGAACGGAAAGTAATGAAGTGTTAAAAGAACTGCCTGAAAATACCCACTAGCAGGTATAATAATGAAAAAAGAAGATAAATATATAGGGTACCCTTCATCTGGCATAACTTTTTTTGGCATATCTTCATATATATAAAGATATGCCAAAAAAATATTGTAATTTGGCATTTATAACAATCCTGAAAAGTATACGGTTTCAGAAAAAAAGACTGTATGCTAAAAGGTGATTATGCCAAATGATGATTATGCCAAAAAAAGTTATGCCAGATTAATGTAAACCAAATATATAGTGTGTGCGGGCACTTATAGTAATTCCTTGCATCCTCAATAAATGAATAAATGAATATGATAATGTAAAAAAATATGTGTATGATAAGGTCGGCCGACCGCGTAAATATTGTGCAGTGTACCTTTGCAGACGTCAGTCAGTATTTAATAAAAATAATGCAAAAAGATTGACACCATATTCCCGAGGACAAATGACGCGAGCCGCCTTTGTCAGAGGAAATTGGTAACTTATAAAATAATGACGTCATATATTATAGTGCTGGACATTACTATAAAAAAGGAGGGTAAGAATATGCATAATCAAGGCAATTTAAACTGAACTGTGTTGCAATGGGAATAAGGTTTATTTTCCTATCTTCATAAACTGAGAATGGCATTATCGAACAACCGGAATTGAACTTTATTGCATTTGTGGCGACCTAGCGACATCTAACGGCAACTTGTATCAACCAACTCGCTACCTCGCTAGCGCCACCAGCGTCAGACAGTGCAACTTAAGTGTTCTACAACGCACTAACGAAGTTTCTCCAGTCAGATGACATATATACTTACAACTTTCAACTTCATTCCAGTGGATTTCGGTCCCCAGGCATAACACCCGCCTGGAGAGAGATCTCTCTATTGTCCTCTCTTACTACACATTGATGGTACGAGTAGGTTCAAAGTCCCACTCACAAAAAACTCTCTGTTTGTAGTATGGTGGGCCTTACGAGGTGAACGAGTGCATTATATTGATAATCACAAATACATAAACGTGTGTCATAATCAGCTCCCGTCAGTTTTAGCTTCTAACACGATCATTGCGGTTGAATTCATGATAAATCATAATAAAATTATATAAATTGGCCAAAATTATGAAAACGGTAGACCCATGCGTACCCCATGAGCCCATGATATACCTGATGCGTAACCCAATCCTCACGTAGAGCCCCAGAATTATGAAGGCGGGCAGGATGAAGAACAGGAGGCTGCTCAGCTCACACACATACCAGGAGGGCAGCTCCAGCATGCCGCAGAACGCTGACTCCAGCGAGGAGTTGCCGGATCCTGTAACAAGGATCCGATAGAATGATCACTATTTGGAAGAAGGCGTGGACATGTTGGTAAGCAGCTGCTCGTAGTCGTATAACTTAAGGATAATCTCCATTTTCTATCAATAAAAAATAGTTGGAAAACCTAAAACCAGACAACAAAAAAAAAACAAGTTCGGAACATTGTAATGCTTTATTATACTACCATTTGATCTATCCGAGTCAGAATAGACATAACTTCTCGTCCTAGTCTAATGTTAATATGTGTGTGTGTGTGTGTTAATGTGTGTATGTGTTATGTTAATGTAATGAACTAATGAGGAACAGTCCAAATTTATGAAAATCCTAGATATTGACAGGAGGCATCCCCTGTGAATGGAACTAAATTAATCACGATCACCGTCCTTCCTGTTAGCAAGCTTATACAAATATTGAGTTTCATTCATTTTTGTAACGCTATGTTTTTTCCACCAACAACTTATCGGTTTTCCGACTACTTATTCTATCGACTTCTAAGAGGCTATGCAGCAACAGAACGGAGTTGCCTACATAGCAGTATCCCCCCCACTGCCTACGTGAAACAGTCACCGTGCTTCGCACCAACTGTGTCAAGTCAAATAAAAGATCACTTACCAGGTGGATAATCAGTGTAATGTATGGAAGTGTACACAGCCATGGGCGTGGCTGCTATCAGTGACAGCACCCACAGGGCGGCCACTATCCTCAGGACTCGCCGGAGACCCGACATGGCGTAGATGTGCAGCGGGTGGCAGATTGCCAGGTACCGCTCCAGGGAGAAGGCGACGATGGTTAACACGGAGACGTAGGAGGCCCTGGAAAAAGAAGGTAAAAAATAGTCTATCAGTGTATCGAATAAAAGGACTGAATGACTTTTTAAAGGGGACGAGAAGGCACATGAGCTCACATGCCACCTAAGGCCCATAGACATTTCAAGACTGCAATCGCCAGCCTTGCGGACAAAGATTGACTGACTATTTGTCCACAATCAGTACAACATAAACTGCTGGACCTAAGAACTTGAAATGTAGACGGAGAGTTTTTAGGCTCTAAATTGTACGGATGGTGTTCGGGAGTTTCTTAAGTAAATAGGCGTACTCACAGTTCCAACGGTATATTGACCGGTACACATAAAAATCCATACACAAAGGTCCGAAGGCACAAGAAGGGTAGAAAGCACAAGCACTAGTACAGAGAGAAAATAAGGGTGTGGTTTGTGAAGAATGAAGGGTAATAAAAACAAGCAATAGATAGGCACAGCTGTTCGCGTCAATACAATTTGCGGGGGAGAGAAGCATGCGCTCCGCGTCATACGTAGCTAAGTTGTGACTGTCAATCGACCTCGCTGCGCGCGCGCCGCGTCGGGCGAGTGCCTACATAATTTTATGTGCTTAGCGCGTTTTAGTGGGGTCGATGAGTTTATCGTTACAATCGACGAGCTGGTAAATAAATAACAATAAATAAATTTAATTACCATACAATACATGTCTTATACTAATTACGTTAGCCAGAAACAATTCGCTAATATTTTTAGTCCAAAATAAAAACAGGATAGCATTATTTTTTCGGATGACATACTCATAATACAAGGTAACGGTAATTGTCACGCTACCTTTGAAACAAAAGTCAACACGACATTAGCAGAAGCGATTAAATGGTTCGAAAGTAACAAATTTAAAATTAACATCACAAATACTAAAGCTGTGCAATTCTGGTCATAAAATTCAAACCCACTGTCTGTACAAATTAATTATGACAATTTAAATGTAGAATCAGTTGACTTTGTAAAATTTCTGGGTTTTATTTAATATTGACATCCATTTGAATTGGAAACGTCATGTGGACAATGTTTGCAAAAAACTCGATCGATTTGTCTTTGCACTCAGAAGATTGAGACAAACGGTGTCACTAGATGCAGCTCTAACAGCGTACCATGGCTACGTCTCCTCTGTCCTATAGAATATTGCTATGGGGAAATTCCGTAGAGTCGGATAGAGCACTTGGACTCCAAAAAAGGTGCATCAGAGCCTTGGTCAACGCGTGGTTTCTGCAAAGCGGTAAACCCCTATTAAAAATAGTACATTGTTGCCAAGGCGCGGAAAATAAGGGATTTCCTGACGAGGTGGTTAGCAGGCCGAGCAATAGCGAGGCCTGCTAAAATACGAGTCAGGAAATCCTCGTTTCCGCCGAGGCATACATAATGTTTTTCTCAAACAATGCGAGGAAATTATACAAATACATGAAAATAAGTATTTCTAAAAACTTTTGACAAATTCGGAGAGAATATTTGTTTGCGTCATACGAGTATTAGTAGCGATAGTTTGACGCACAACGAGCCGCCGCCCGCCGCCGCCGCTCCGCAGAGCCCCGCCGCGCCGCCGCCCCTCACTGCGCCCCCACAGGTTGGGTGTACGGGATTTTTTTCATGGTCCTTTCGATTTTATACGCAATAGAGAGCATTTATGTAGACGTCAAATCGGCCACCGGTTTTGTTAAATGTATTTTAAGTAGTTTTAATGATTAAATTGTTAATATTTGGGACTAAACTCGAAGATAAACACGTAAATGTTTAGTATAAATGTTATCAAGACTATAAGTGCTGTGAAGAAAGTATTATCACGAGTGCAAAATTTGACAAGTAACTGGGTCAACGACTTCGTGGTTTGAAAAATGTTTTAAAAAAGGTACACCGTTTGCTGTGCTGATGATCATCACCGAACCCAGGGGAGTATTGATATTCCATAATCTTGTTATTACTTGCTTCTGTTTTAAATTGTAACGAAAATACTGTCCATAAAGCTAAGAAAATTAATAAAATTAAGTGACACTGACAGTGAGAAAGGATATTAGTCGAGTCACATTTTAGTAGTAGGAATTGTGGCTTATTTAAGCATTAATTATAGATTACCTATATAATAGTGACATTAGTATTACAATAGTAAAATTATTGTAATAATTATTAAATCATTATAAATATCTTTAAGAGGTTATTGTGTGATATTGAAACAGTGAGATTTTTAGACTTAAATTAATCTTAAATTATAATTAGGCTGTTAGGTGTATCTATTTTGTGCCCTGGTACTGTTCTTTTTCATCATGTTTTCAGCTACCAACAAGCCTACTACCCGTCGGGATGTCCTTGTTGACAAACTTCGAAACACACAGTTAGAGCTGAAGACGGTCAAAGAGCTCAATGCACGGCTGCTACAGGAGCGTGACGAGAGTGAAGAGGAGGTTCTGCGTGTGTTAAACCATAACCAAACCCTCAAAAGTTCTCTCGCCAAGCTGGACTTGGATTTTGATTATATGCGGGAACAGCGGGATCGCCTTCAGGCCAACGTGGACCAGTTCCAGCAGTGCCGGGAGACGCATGAGGAGGCGCTACGGCGGATTCGGGACCTGGAACAGCTATTGGAGGAGCGACCAGTTAAACAAGACACTACTTGTGCCAGATGTGTTGCGGAGGAGTCGGCTTACAATGTAAGCTTGTTTGCGGAGCTCAATACTTCTGGCTGTGAAGTTAACAAACACTTGGAAACGGTAGACCTTACTAACTCTTTAGATCTTATTGATCCCAAACCTTCTAACATTACTGTGAGGGGATCGAACAAAATTAAAAAGTATTTAAGGTTAAGTAGATTTATAAAAAAGTCAAAAGTTTTACTACGATGTAATAAAAGCTTTATGAAATTAGCACCTATTAGATATAGCAATGTAGCCTTACATAATGACCTATTAAATTGTCAACACGAACTAGAGCGTGTTATGCATGAATTTGATGCCAATGCTAAACAACTAAAGGTATTGGAATTCGCTCTGCAAGATGTAACTAACAAGTATACATTGTCTTGCAAACAAATGGAGGAGTACATAGGCTTCATGAATAACATCATCGATCTAGGTAATACAAACATGGACAAACTAGACTCGCTGGTAGGTAAATCTTGTGATGGCTACGGCGGCTCTCCCTGGCGCAGCCGGAGGCAGAGCCTGCCGGCCTCGCCGTCCCCGGCACCGGCGCCGCGCCGCGCCCGCCCCGCGCCCCCCGCGCCCTCTCCGGCCCCGCTTCCCGCGCCCCGCGCGCCCCGCCCGGCCGTCCGGGCAGCGCCGGGCGCGGGGCCGCCGCGAGCTCCGACGGCAGCGGCTGCAGCGCAGCAAGGGGACACTCCGAGCTGCGCGCCCGCGCCGCCCGGATCGCGCGCGCCGTGCGTGCCACCTACTGGGCGAGTCTCTCCCTCTCCCGGTACTATACCGACCCCGGTGTGCAGGACCGTCTTGTACACGGATGAAGTAGGTATCGGGTTGGGGCCTACAATGGTAAAGTACCTCGGTCATACTCGTAATAACGTAGTAAACAACTGTTTACCAGGAATGTCTATGGACCACCTGATCTCGCGAATCTCTGCCGACACGTTCACTCGTGGGACAACGTTAGTAGTGTTATTAGGAAATAGTTTGGTGTTTAGTAAATATGACTTACTTAATTTGTCTGAGACCCTCACTGAAGTCAGCAAAGGTGATATAGGTAAAATAATTATTTGTGCTTGTCTGTTTTCCCACAAATTAACACATAAATGTAATAGGAACATTGATTACTTTAACTCTATATTATATAAAATGACAATATATAATTCGAAAATATCGTATTTTGATACAAATAAATTTGTAAACAAGTTCGATTTGACGCGTAACTATAGTTATTTACCAAGTAGGTACTTAGATGAGTGTGCTAAGTTGTTAGCATATAATATTTTAGACCCCGTTATGACTAGCATAGCGAGCGATTGTAGGTCGGAGCCTGCGCTGAGTTTTATTAGCGCTGGCCCCGCACCGGAGCTGCCGGTTGATTTAAACTGACAGCTTCGACAACGGCCGCGGCTGCCGCCGTCCGCGGCGCCAGTCGCGGCGGCCCCGTGCCTGCCCTCAGGCCGACGAACATTACAAATAAGTTAGGTAATAATGTAATAAATGTAATTCATCAGAATATACAGGGATTTTCTAGTAAGGAACTAGAAATTGGTTTGTTTATAGATAGTGCTAATATACACGTTTTATGTGTTACTGAGCATTGGCTAAAAGGGCATGAGTGTATGTTTAATTTTAATAATCATGACATTGTTAGCATGTTTGCTAGGCAATCTTGCAGTCGGGGCGGATCCCTGATTATGGTTAAACGCAACATTAAATGTAAGGAGCGCAAAGATATTGTTGCGAAATCAATTGAACGTCATATTGAACTTGCGTGTGTTGAATTGGAACAATTTATTATTATTTGCGTGTACAGACCCCCTGCGGCGGATTACCGGCTTTTTGAGAACATTTTAGAAGATGTTCTTAGTTGTGTTTTTAGCACTAAAAAGTGTATTATTGTGTGTGGTGACTTTAATGTTAATCTGCTGGAGGAATCACCCACGTCTATTAACTTACTGAGTGCTTTTAAATCCTTTAATTTAGTAAATTTGTTTTATGAGCCTACTAGAATTACAGCAACTAGTGCTACGTGTATTGATAATATATTTAGTAATTTTGACCCTACTCGGAAATCCATAATCAACATCCTAAGTTCGGATCACTGCGGCCAGCAAGCTTCGTTTAAGGGGAAAACTGATAATGCGCCCCACGAGTTTATATTTAGACCAATTTCTAAAAATCGATTAGAATCATTTAATACTAAGGTCACTAAACAACTGAATTATATGACGTGCACTAGGGAAGATCCGGACAGTTTATGTGCTTCGTTATTTAAGTGTATTATTAAAGAATTCGATGCCTGCTTTAGTCTGAAAAATGTTAAAGCCAAGCAAGGTACGAAATTTAGTGATTGGGCTACACCAGAGATTCATGAAAAGAGGTACAAATTGTATGAGTTATATGCTACTAGAGCTGTCGATCATAGGCCTGCGTTTCTAGAGTACGTCAAAAATTATTCTAAAGAGTTCAAGCAGCATTGTGCTGCCGCGAAGTCTAAGTATTTTTCGAATAAAATTGGTAACTCTGACAACAAGATTAAAACCGTCTGGAATGTTATTAACACCGAAACTGGTAGAACTAGAATTAGAGACCCGCACTACAGCCTGCAAGTTGAAGATACTCTAGTAAGCTCGGACCTTGATGTAGCTAAACAATTTGAGCGGTTTTTTACGAACATACCCTTGGAGACCACTAAATCATTACTATCATCTCCTGATAAGGCTGAAATATTATTAAAATCCAATGTTAAGGAATGCACAAATTTGTTTAAATTCTATCATGTCACCTCTAAAGTTGTGATTAAAACGTTTAGGTCCCTTAATATCAAAAAGACTGAAGATCTTTGGGGCCTCTCTGTTTCAGTACTACACTCCATTATAGAGTCAATTGCGCCTTACCTAGCTATTATGTTTAACAAGTGTGTCGATGTTGGAGTATTTCCTGATCTGATGAAACATAGTAAGATCATTCCCTTGTTTAAGTCAGGAGCAAAATCAGACCCCACAAATTTTAGACCTATTTCGATACTACCAGCATTAAGTAAAGTTTTTGAGAAATTAATTCTTAATCAAATATCCTCACACTTTAATCAATACAAGCTACTTCATAGCAGTCAATACGGATTTACCAAGGGACGGTCTACAACTGATGCCGGTTCTACTTTGGTGAAACATATCTTTGATGCCTGGGAAAGATCACTGGATGTAATTGGAGTTTTTTGTGATCTCTCCAAAGCTTTTGATTGTGTTGATCACGTTACGTTAGTGCGGAAGTTAAGCTACTATGGCATCAAAAACATTGCACTAGATCTTATTACATCTTACCTTGCTCACAGAACTCAGCGGGTAGACATTAACAAAACACAATCTTCTGGGTCATCTGTTGCTATGGGAGTGCCTCAAGGCTCTATTCTGGGTCCGTTCTTGTTTTTAATCTATATTAACGATCTCCCATATGTAGTGCGAGATAAACATGAAATAGTCTTGTTTGCTGACGATACTTCACTTATATTTAAAGCGGATAGGAAACAGGATAATTTTAATGACATTAATGATGCATTATCCACAATTGTTGACTGGTTTACGGCCAACAACTTACTTTTAAATGCCAAAAAAACCAAGTGCATTAAATTTTCATTGTCCAATGTGAAGCGAGTGAATGCGGCTAGAATAAGACTGAAGGATGAGACACTGGAATTCGAGGATAGAACAGTATTTCTAGGTGTCACTCTGGACTCAAAACTGCAATGGAGTGCGCATATATCCACACTTGCAGGTAAACTAAGTTCAGCGGCTTATGCGGTAAAGCGAATCCGACATCTTACTGACGTCGAGACGGCGAGACTTGTGTACTATAGTTATTTTCATAGTGTTATGAGTTATGGAATTTTACTGTGGGGAAGAGCGGCTGACATCCAGACCATCTTTGTATTACAGAAGCGGGCTGTACGTGCTATATATCAATTGGGGTCTCGTGTTTCGCTTAGGGATAAATTTAAAGAAATCAATATTCTTACAGTCGCGTCGCAGTATATCTTTGAGAATATTATGTATGTACGCAAACACATACACGAGTTTAGGCATAACCGCGACGTTCATAATTTAAATACTAGAAATAGGGATAAGCTCGCTCTTCCAGGTCACCGTCTCCGTAAGGTAAGCACTTCGTTTGCAGGGAACTGTATACGTTTCTACAATAAGATACCATCTGATATCGTCGATATGCCGTTCAATAAATTTAAGTCTCACATCAAGCGCTGCTTGTTGGGTAGGGCATACTATACTATAAATGACTTCATTGGTGACCAAGATGTATTTAAGTAGTGTCTAGGCTATTACTTATTTAAGGTAATTTTTTTATTTCTGATATTTCTATCTTGATAAAAATGCCTTTAAGCAAACTGTGTATTCAAACACGAAATTGTATGTTTACTTTTGTACTTTATCTTTATTAGTTCTTGTGTGTACAAGACGCTTTTAAATGAGAGCACACTGTGATGTTTCTCGCCGGACAGCTATATCACACAATATTACTTTTATGTTGTCCGGCAGCATGAGCACGTCATGCTCGCTCAAAGGTCTTTGCTTACGGCGGCGTCGTTGATCGGGTCGCCACCTTCCCGAACACATGGTTGAGGGAGGCGATGGCTGAGATATGCGTCATACTCGTGAACGGGTGCTGTTTGTGGGGTCCGGTCTGTTCACGTCTGCAAGGACTTTTTGCTCAGTTAATGATTCCAGTTATGGCTTTTGACGTAGAGACCTCGTCGTGTTGTTCTCCTAGTCATTATTTTTAGTTTCATGTATTTGACATGTAATCTTGATAATTTTTACATTTATTTGTAATGTTTTTAATTTTGAATTTGTATTTTTTTTATATGTGATAGTTCTAATAATTTATATTTGTTGCTTTATTACCTTGTAATGTAACTTACTTTTAAGTATTATTGTATTTTATGTTTGAAAAAATGACCTTCTGCTGGAGTTTCTTGCGGCGCTTCTTCTCCGCAATGATGGTCTTGTCCGAAGCGCTAGTAGATTCACTGTATATTACCGACGTGTAAAAGAGCCCGTATGTGGCCAATTTACTGAATAAATATTTTGATTTGATTTGATTTGATTATGCATGAACAATATGGACATGGACGGAAAGTGTTTTCATATGGTTTTTTTACTCCTAGGAGTAAAAAGAGGCATTTTCCGTCAATGTGTTTCAATCGGAAAACCGTTATTTCCGAGCATGTTTGAGAAAAAAAAAACTCCAGTTTCCATGCAGCATGTCTCTTTGTTAAGGACAATCCTAGTCACTTCACCAATCGATACGACACCAGAGGGCCCTGCGAAGATGCATTGCGCTAACTAACGTTTCTATTCGTTTCGTTTTTAAACCAATCGCGTCACTGGTAGATCCCGTGACTTTTCGTATCATGTCATCTACCAGTGACGCGATTGGTTTAAAAACAAATCGAATAGAAACGCTGGTTAGCGTAATGCATCTTCACCCACAGTGCTAGCACAGCATACAAGGGCTCAATACCATACAATACAATACCGAAATTTGTTATACCAGCCTCCCTGCCGAAAAGTTATTTATAAAAAAAGTTTAAAAGCATGCCAGTAGAACTACATTGCGTCATTACATTACCTCCCGCCTCGAACGTAAAAACCAACTCGTCAATGTACTTCTACTGTCATGCTTTTGCTGGACCAATGTAAATCAGCCATAACATGTTGTCTACCTGCCAAGTTTAAGTCAGTGACAGGGACAGAGCTACCGGAATCATTATCGTACCTGGTAGGTACGTAGCCCTTTTTTTGCTTGGAACGTATAATACGGCCTACTCATGCTTAAAAAAAAGTAATTCTCCGTAATAGGCTATTTGATAACATTGAAAATATACTACACATTGTGGCAATCCTATTAGATAGCGTAAATCAACATATTTCACTTTATTTTAAATTAAATTATGCATATTTTTTTGGAAATTACACGAAAACAAATTGCGATATTTTTTTTAATTTTATCTGTGGCTGAAACGGCAGGCAGATTAGGCAGCTGTGGTTACCTACTTGCTGGTGACGTCACACGCAAGTAACCACAGATCATAAGGGTATAATCTCTTCAAATGATTGTTTATTGTTTACTTGCGTGTGACGTCACACTTGTCATATGGCCAGCCAGCGCCATGAAAGAAACAGCATTTTAGCGCAGTTTTGAAAATTTTAAATTTAACATAGATAGATTTTTAGATTTTTATTGATAATACAGTAGAATCTCAAAGGAAATATCAATGTACTCGTAGTGTGCTTGTTATGTAATAAAGAATAATTTAAAAAGTTTTTAAAAATTGGTCAAATAGCCTATTCAATATTGGTTATGAGTGTTTATTGTTTACTGTGTTAACTTTTTCTTTTTATCACGTTCTGAATATGGTGTACCTATAATGTGCTATAATATTATAATTAAGTTAAGTAAAGTAATGTAATAAATTAATAATAGAATGATGTGCTCGGTTGTCATTGAGTTGCGACGATGTAGCGTTAAGTGATCTATTGTTAGGTATTTCACCGCTTGTGATTTGTTACTGAGCCACAAATCTATAAATAAAGAAATATTACGGTAGTAAGTACTCACGCTTCGGAGATGAGGGCTCGCATCTTGCAGAACACTATTCCCAGGGTGTAGGGGTACTGGTGCCAGCACGCTGACAGCTCGGTGGGAAGACCTGGAAGAAGGCGAGGCATGAGCATCGTGAGGGCAGAAAGCAGTGGCACATCAAGATTGGATGAAGAAATAATGAAAATAGGTTAGTTCAGATATCTAAATAATTTTAGTTTAAAACAGGGACTGGATCGGTCTTCTTTTCTTGCAACAATACTTAGCCTGTCATTCATCTTATTATGCGTCTTATTAGAGTGTTGATAATTATGTTTCTCGTATTTAATACAGTATTTTTATATACCTAGTAGTACTCTTTCTCTAAGCCACTATTTTTTTTAAACACAGTAAAACCGGTTTTATTTCATACCCATATATGAACTGTCAACGTATTACCGGTAGCAAATGAATACCTATTAACATATATTCCAATTAGAGTCATTATTGTCATTACGCTATTGAGATTACCACAATAAATAGACTATCTACACTCATATCATAAGTCCTTTATTATGCGTTTAAACCCATAGGCAATGACCAGCATTACCTGTGGTAGTAGGTGACAGCGAACAGCTGTTAATTTTGGAAGATGTTCCAAATTTGGATCTCATTACCTTACAATATTCGATAACGTAATTTCAAAATTACGTTACAGCTGTCATCGCTGTCACCTACTACCACAGGTACGGTAATGCTGATCATTTGCCTTTCGGCTTCTGAACCCATCTTAGAGTACTTATAATATGTGTGTAGATAAAGTATTGTACGAGACTCTGCGTAATTAGCATTACATCACTCATGTGATCTAATATGAAACTCGTTTCATAAACTACACTCATGTTGTAATGCCTTTCATTACGCAACCGTCACGTAAACTACTATTTTACATATGCCAATACCGTTATTCAACAACTCAATTAATCCGATTCCATAGATCAACACTGATAGATTCTGATATAACCGGTAATATTTGATTAAAAATATGCCACTATACAATAAGTTTAACCGCTAAGAAGTATTTAACCGGTAATAAAAAAAAAAAATTAAATACAATTATAACAGCAAATGCCTCATTTTGAACCGTTAGTCGTGATACCGGTAACGCCGCTTTAAATACGTAATTGACAACAATTCATATGTGCTAAGGTAGTAAATTAAAATACCGTTTGTAGATTTTACACTGCTGATTACAGTAAAAATATTTTTGGATTTTTTTATGCAGCAGTTTTTTTATATTTAGGAAAGACAGTAAAACAAGTTGTTTTGTGAATGTTAGGAATACACTCATTGTGCCCTTAGTCCATTTATTACCATAGGAATTGAAAAAAATATACAACTGTCATGTCAATTTTTTATCTGTCTGACAGATTACTTGATTCTAGCGACACGCTTTCGATTCTCGTAATACTATTGTTTTGATATACGCTATTTAAAATGAAAGTGACTAACGGATTTGTAAAAGCGGATAGCCGCAATCTGCCCAAAGTCGACGAATTAATGTTGTTACAGTTGTTATTGTTGACAAGTGACGTGACATGACAGTCAGTTCTGTTTCTGTTTAAAGACACTTTTTTTATTTTATATCATGCTAAGATCATGATATCAGTATTCCTAACTTTGTATATACGGTCTTTTTAATGACTATTTCTTTAATAAATTATTAACGACTAATTTAGGTTAAATAAAGAAAAACCGAGAAACACGGGTAGTCAAATTTTTAACCAGCTATTTTAAACGCGGAAAAACAAAAATGCTCTTTTTTTTAAAATGTTGTCAATTGTTAGGTGGCTCTATGAAAACAACTCACTTAAAAATGGCAGATTTCAAAATATATTCACGGTCATTCACGCAGTACACGGGTAAGTTCGGGGTTTTTAAAAGCTTCCTTTTAGTAGAGTTGTTGACAAAACAATTCTACCTATATTCCAACAGCAGTATAACAAATTCGTATAGCCCAATTATTCGAAATAAAGGTAACAATAATAATTAAAACAATAGACTCCTCGGGGAATAAGAGATATGTTCAACCTTAAATAAGGGTGCGCTTCAATTAGTCTAAAAACATTTTGTATAATTTCATTTAACTAACCACGAAAAGCATAATAACGAACGGTTACGAACGTGTACGTTAACGAACGTTTTACTACAGTCATTTGGTAGTTTTACGGGAGTTTTGAAAATTGGTGATTTTATAGATTTTTATGTGCTCTTTCCGAATTTCAATTTTGCCACCTCGTATTTTTGCCACTTGCGCCGCCATATTGGAAAAATGGCGCCTTAAAGCAGTTTTTTGACGATTTCTCCTTTTCGACTCATTTTACGATAAAAACAACTAACACAAAATGAAAGTAGAGATAATTGCCTACAATTTATGTCTGAACCTTTTTTTCATAAAGTCTATAGTTTTGGCGTACCAGCGCCGCAAAGTGTGCTCCAACACGCGTTTTGGTCATTAGTCATTCTGTTTGGAGAAACGTAGTTCACTTTGTGATGCCAGCACCTAATTTTAGTATGTTGTTAAACATGTTATTTTATCTTAAAAACCGTCGGGACCTCACCTGTAAAGTACCTGGATCCGGAGATATGACGTCATCAAAATTGCGGCCGCTGTATTTTGAAGATTGTGAATAATTCTGATTCTATGAACCCTATACACATGTGTGGGATATCAAATGGACGGAAATTAAATGTACTATAATGCTATAATACATAACATTATTTGAGTAGTACAGTTACAGAAATATTTTAAATTATATAAAAAAAACATCTATAAAAACTCATTATTTTCGTTTACAGCCTCGGAAGTATACACTATGTACTAAAATTAAGATTGGCAGACAACAAAAAATTAATCACATACCTAATAAAAGAAACCGGAACTCGATTGGATGAAAAATGTTTAAGTTACGGCGTTATTAGTAAGGAGCCCCTCTAGTCCACACGGGTGTAGGATGTTAGTTTCAGCTTTCAAGCGACAAAGGAGACGGGTGAATCACAAAATTGTTGCTCCATAAAACTAACAAATAACTGCAGTAACGAGAGAATTAGAATGGGTATAAAGAATTTTCAATAATCGATTGGAAGAACAGAAACACTTTACAGAGAAAACTGACATTCTTCGGAATTTTGCTCGAGATAACAATAAATGTACTGCATCGCAGTGGCGATCTCGTTTGCAAACGGGCCTCTCTTTTTTTTTTCTTCAATCGGTGGTGTTTGATACAATTTTTTCATGCACGAATTGTGATACTGTGCAGCAAGTTCTGAAATACAATTTTTCATAGATAATTTACGTCTACACTATACGCCTGTTTTTGTTTCGTTATAAACTCCGTTGTTTTCTAAGTAGCGCACAAAAAGCAATGATTTTTTAATGAGAATGTTGGGTGCGTTGACCGCAGTTGTAGTCGAGGAGTCGTGACGTCGCTTCCTCTACGCAAAGATGCCGCGATTAACTTCTCATTATTATATCGTTTTCGACATGCATCGTAAACCACTATCGATCTCAGTCCCACCAAAAGTTCATTCTTGTCCTTTCTTTTAATACTTGAGTTACGAAAACTCTCCAATCCTTTTTTCCTTTACTTCAATCAGTTCACTTTCTTCCAATGGATTTGCACAAATAAAACAGTTTACTGCATTTGAAGCCATGGCTCTATAAATTTAAACGACACTGTGAAACGATATACGTATACTGATGACAGGCTAAATATTTCTATTGAGCACCGGCAGAGGTTTCGTAGACGAGAGAGAAGGAGGCTTGACACAAAGACGACGCATCCCCTTATACCTGCGAAGGACAGGCCATAGTAAGTCGGTTTTTCAACGTATAGTATCATCATCATCAGCCGCAAGACGTCCACTGCTGGACAACATAAACCAAAGGATTTCCACAACGATCGGTTCTCTGCTGCTGTCATCCAGCGGTTTTCCGCGACCTTTATCAAATCGTCGGTCCACCTTGTGGAAGGCCTGCCTACACTTCGTCTCCCGGTTCACAGTCACCACTCTAGAAACTTCCCGCTCCAACGGCCATCGGTTCTACAAGCAATGTGCCCCGCCCAATGCCACTTAAGGTTTGCAAAACGGTGAGCTACTTATATATCAGTTACGGGAAGTAAAGTATAATATCTGTATATTATATGTATCCTCGTACCGCCCAAGAAAAAAAACGCGGGATCAGTTAAACGCCCATTGTGCTACGTATAAGCCAAACCATTTTTTTTTGTTGTAAGTAATTACAATTTTTGAACCGCAACGCCCAATGTTCAGGGTAATGTACATAATCGTTCGTTTAAAAAATAGAAATAGTTATTAATGCGTTCGACTAAAATTAAAATAAAATTTAAATAAATCACACATTTAGAATCATTTTCATGTAACTTTTAAAACCAAAAAAAGCCTACATTCATTAAATAAATCCAGATTTTATGCTTACGTGTCGTGCGTGTTGCCGGCATGGTGGCAAAATGGCAGAGGTAAAAACTTTGACTTTAAACATCTGAGAAACATCAGCTGTCAAAATGGCTGCCGAAGAACCAACCATTCACAATGTCTCGACGAAGGTTGGATTTATAATGAGTTATGACCAAAACGCGTGTTGGAGTACACTTTGCGGCGCTCGTACGCCAAAACTATTTACTTTATGAAAAAAAGGTTATGACATAAATTGTAGGTTATCGTCTCTAGTTTCATTTTGTATATATATCTGTTTTTATCGTAAAATGAGTCGGATAGGAGATATTATCAAAAAACTGCTTTTAGGCGCCATTGTTCCAATATGGCGGCGCGAGTGGCAAAAATACGAGGAGGCAAAGTCAAAATTAGGAAAGAGCACATCAAATTCTATAAAATTATCAATTTTCAAAACTCTTGGAAAACTTTCCAGGTAACCACTATTTTTCGAACCAAATGACTGTATAAAATGTCGAAAATTGGACTATTGTTGCAGGCTAGGGCCATAGTTATTATAATTTTACAGTACTTACTGTTATTGTACGTACAGTCGCGTTCATAAATATAATGTTCACCTACCTTACCTTGTCCACCTACATGTGTACCTTGTCTATTTAATTTCGTGTTTAAACTGCTATAAGTATATGAATTGTCACAGCGATTAAAGTGACAAGGACAAAAGTGTAAAGTGTTTCTGTTCTTCCAATCGATTATTGAGAATTCTTTATACCCATTCTATTACTCTCGTTACTGAGGTTATTTGTTAGTTTTATGGAGCAACAATTTTGTGAATCACCCGTCTCCTTTGTCGCTTGAAACTAGCTGAAACTATCGCCCTACACCCGTGTGGACTAGAGGGGCTCCTTACTAATAACGCCGTAACTTAAACATTTTTCATCCAATCGAGTTCCGGTTTCTTTTATTAGATAGCTGATTAATTTTTCGTTGTCTGCCAATCTTCATTTTAGTATATAGTCTATACTTCCGAGGCTGTAAACGAAAATAATGAGTTTTTATAGATGATTTTTTAAAATAATTTAAAATATTTCTGTAACTGTACTACTCAAATAATGTTATGTATTATAGCATTATAGTACATTTAATTTCCGTCCATTTGATATCCCACACATGTGTATAGGGTTCATAGAATCAGAATTATTGACAATCTTCAAAATACAGCAGCCGCAATTTTGATGACGTCATATCTCCGGATCCAGGTACTTTACAGGTGAGGTCCCGACGGTTTTTAAGATAAAATAACATGTTTAACAACATACTAAAATTAGGTGCTGGCATCACAAAGTGAACTACGTTTCTCCAAACAGAATGAGTACTGACCAAACCGCGTGTCGGAGCACACTTTGCGGCGCTACTGGTACGCCCAAACTATAGACTTTATGAAAAAAAGGTTCAGACATAAATTGTAGGCAATTATCTCTACTTTCATTTTGTGTTAGTTGTTTTTATCGTAAAATGAGTCGGAAAGGAGAAATTGACAAAAAACTGCTTTTAGGCGCCATTTATCGCTGGCTCACTCGCTCAGCTATGGACTATAAATATATATCTCTCTCTTTTATTTACTCCGGAGCGATTATCTTGTGTTCGTTTCTTGGGCAAGAAAATCGCCGATAGATCTCGCTGACTCGCCGGCGGTGGGACCAATGCCTTGTTGCCACGAGGACCAAGTGACAACAAAGATTGAATTTACAAAGAAATAAATAAATTTAGGTTGTTATGGTAAAAATTTAAAGGTTTACCATAAAAATACTACATTCAAGCACGATGCTGCATTTTAATCTGTAGTTCATAGGGAATATATTAGTGATCAACAGAGGTCGGAATAGGTAGTGCTTATTAACCTAAACTTGTTGCATCTTCATTCAATAACGTATTCCCATCTCACTCGCGCATGAATGAACATGAGTCAAGTTTAGGTTAATAAGCACTACCTATTCCGACCTCTGGTGATCAACTATGCAGTATAAAATTTATGTACAAAAACTATTTACTTACTGCGTTTTAGTTTACATGCTTAAATATTTTTTAAGCTGAAGATTTTTTTTTGTGGTAATAAAGATATTTGGGTCATACGCAGATTTAGGTTACCCTCTTTCCTGCGGACACTCCCGAAGTTAACGTTTTTTTTTAGTTCTAATTCGCTGGCTGAACCCATTTCCTCATAAGCGCCATCATGTCTACTTTAGTCCTAGGGTCCTAGTCCCTATGCGCGAGCCTCGCGTCGTCCACTTAAAAATGTGTCGTACTAGCAAAGATCAACGCTGACTTTTCAATGTCTCACTTTGAGCTGATCCGGTGCCTTAAGCCACCGATCCCGGTTTCGATTACCGGTAGGGCAAACATTTGTTTGATTAGCTCGAGTATCTGTTGATGAGTCTTGGATGTTTCTATGTATTTCTTTATTCCGGGTGACTTCCAATTGATAATACAAAATCAATTATATATATGAACCCCTCTCCTAAGTCTCACGCTGCTAATTTAATAAAGTTTTAATATATACATTTTTTTGCCTTATTGCGGTTGCCCTACCACAATGTTTAAATTAGAATGATAATATCAATAGACATATTTATTTATTTATTTATTTATTTATTGAAGGAAAACAAACAGCACAAAATAATACATGTATAGATAATACATTATAAAATATACATAGGCCAAAGAAGTTTCCACCACTGGTTTAAATTACATTTGATGCTCAAAAAGGAGTAACCTTATATCCTACAGTAACAATGATACTGGATAACCATTAACAAAATTATACATTTATAATCGTATTCTATTTTCACTTATTCCTATTCTACCTAATCTTTTAAACTAAATGTATTTTAAGTAATCTATATACTATTAAACACTTTTTTTTTTAAATCTACTATACGTTTTTATTCCCTTTTTTTTTATTTCGGAGATAAATCTCGTTATCGACATGTGGAATATGTCAGAATGTACAAACTTAACGTTATGATTTTTACATGCTGTTACAATATAGTAGATATTAATAGGCCTTTAATTATTAGTTTTATTAGAAACTTAATGATAGTTAAAGAACATTAATTTAAACAACTGAGTTAATATAAATTTTTATCAGACTAAGAATTAAGTAAAGTTGATTCTTTTAATTACTGTTTTACTTCAGATTCTTGCCAATTTCATCAAAATATACTACTTAACAGAAATAACATTAAAATAATATTTCTAGCGAAGTAAATCGTTTTTCGTTGGTTGCCCGTCAATGTCGCAATATTGGGCGCTCCGAACCGAAAGAGCAAATACCTACAACGAAAAGCAAACAACACAATATTGGGTACCTAGTGTGCCGGTAGGCACGTTTCGTAATTGTTATAAATTCACGTATTGATGAATTGCATTTAGATTAGATATTATCTGTACGTGTATCTAGTGCACATTACTTAGTACTGTAGTAAGTTAACATTGTATAATATACGCATGTGTAATTGTAATTAAATTAGATTGAAACTGACTGACAAAGTGGTTACTCTCTCACCCCCCATCACCATGGACATCTCCGGTAAAGTGGTGACCCCGACAAAGAACACTATCCCGTCTGAACAATGATCGCCGCTACCCTGCCTGACGACCCACCAATATGGGGTAACCACCGGTACAGTGGTGACCCCGAAGAAGAACACCATTCCGACAAGTAACATTAACGCCGTTGTCCTGCCGCAAGAAGAAGAAATCAATACAAGAAGCAGGAGGAAAATTAAGCCAGCAAGTTAGAAGGTATCAAGGAGCGCAAATTATTAATTTACTGCAATGTCGCACCCGAAGACTGTCGCAGGTACGAGTACAGGTTCGTTGGAGATTGCGTCAACCACGGTGATATCCCGTATTCCTGAATTCTGGAGGGATCTTCCAGGTTTATGGTTCACCCAGTTCGAAGCTTTAGTCGCGTCGCAGAAGCAGGGTGACGACTACAAGTTTAATTTGGTGATATCAAAGTTGGCCAAGGAAGAAATTCAGCAAGTTAGTGATGTTATTGCGAAGCCTCCCGAGACTGGGAAATACGATGCTGTTAAAAACCGGCTGATCGGATGCTACGAGGAATCTGATCAGGTCAGGTTCGAGAAGCTGCTGTCAACTATGGAATTGGGCGATCAGAAGCCATCGCAATTATGGCACAGGATGCGGAATTTGGCCGGTAAAACAGAAAATGATGAAACTGTTCGGTTTATGTGGTTGAGACTCCTTCCGTCATCTGTTAGCGCAGTGTTAGCTGTAACGGATTCGTTATCAATTGACAAAATGTGTCAACTCGCTGATAAAATTTATGAGAACACTAAAAGAACAGAGATATCAGCTGTAAACAGTCAACAAAACAAAACAGATGATTTTACAACTGCTTGGCTAGCGTCGCGTCGCAACTCGCAAGAATGCAATTTGACATAAATGAGCTACGGCACGAGCGCCGGCGCAGCGGTATGCAGAATGTGACTAGTAGGCGTTCTTCGTAAATCAAGGTCAAGTTCGAGAGGAAACTAGCAATTAGAACATAGTATGGTAATTATTATTTTGTTTTGTAAATATTTTTTGGTCGACTGTGTAATAGTTTCGATTTCAGAAGTTTTTGTTTTACCTTCATGCAATGCCGTGAAGATGTTTAATATCTCAAATGGCAGTTTATTCTTAGGTTATCGGTCAATGAGCCAAGAATGTCGCCAACTGAGAAAAGTTTGTGCTTTCATGCAGGGGCCATGAAGATGTTTAATATCTCCAATACGAATTAATTCTTAGGTTATCGTTAAATGAGCCAAGAACTTCGTAGAAATTGAAAAGAAATTTTGTGCCTTCATGCAACGGCCAAGAAGATGTTTAAACAATATCTCCAATACGAATATTTCTTAGGTTATCGTTAAATGAGCCAAGAATTTCGTAGAAATTGAAAAGAAGTATTGTGCCTTCATGCAACGGTCATGAAGAAGTATGTTTTCCTCTAACTAATGCGAATTGATTTCTTAGGTTATCAGACAATGAGCCACGAAATCCGCTAACTGAGGAAACGCTTGCTACCCCACGCCAATTACCGACAAAGAGTCGATGAATTTTTGGTGTAAATTATTATTTTAATGAAACATATTGCCCATAACGGCACACTTTACACAGTTATACCATCGAAAATATTTCAGTAGGAACTTATTGTACTGGAGAATATCCTTTTAATTTGTATTTATTTTCTCTTGGGGGGAGTACTGTGCCGGTAGGCACGTTTCGTAATTGTTATAAATTCACGTATTGATGAATTGCATTTAGATTAGATATTATCTGTACGTGTATCTAGTGCACATTACTTAGTACTGTAGTAAGTTAACATTGTATATATACGCATGTGTAATTGTAATTAAATTAGATTGAAACTGACTGACAAAGTGGTTACTCTCTCACCCCCCATCACCATGGACATCTCCGGTAAACCTAGTTTTTAATTCTGAGGGTAGCACTCTGAACCTAAGATCATATATTCATAGTGTTTGAAGTTACAACTGCCATTTAATTGCTGAACCATTTTCTGCTTTATCTGTTTTGTAATGAGGACTAATTTACAGCGAAATTTCTACAATACGAGTAGAGTGTGTGAGTGTGTTGTTATGACTAAACATGCCGATGCTATTAGTAGATATTATTTTTTCAAGTTTAGAAAGCTGATGACATGTGACATGATGATGGGCATTTGATTCTTATGTTACTGAAGATAAGCGTTATTTAGTTCTCTTTTTATTATTGTTATTTATTCAAAAAACAGCCGTTTAAAGCAAAATTACGTAAAAAAAAACTTAAATAAGGGCTAAAGTTATGTTACTTAAAACGAGCTACCTTTGTTTCGGCGAAATATGTTTGCCAAATGTGTCGTTTCTAGGGAATGCAATTTAACCGGTTATTAACCGTTTTTGTATGAAAATAACCGGTTAAAAGCGGTTAGAACCGGTTATTTGCATTCTTTAATCGTTTCCCATCAGTTTAATTGGCCAACCCACTTTGTTTTCTGTAACCATAAATATTTCAGGATTTTCAAGGAAAGAAGTCAACGTCAAATATATCTTTATATTTTTTGCCTTATTAGGTACAATGGAATAAGATGCAAAAGTGTAAACATATCTTTGACGTAGACTTTACTATGGGTACTAGATAACAATTACTAACTTATATGGAGAAATACGTCCTTAATTACCTACGTAGAAAACATCCAAGACTCAGGAACAAATACTCGCGCTCAGCACAAAAATATCTGCCCTTACCGGGATTTGAACCCCGGACCGCTAGCTTCGTAAGCAGGGTCACTGCCAACGAGGCTAACATGTCGTGTCGTGTGTGTATGTTTGTGTGTGTGTGTGTGTGTGTGTGTGTGTGTGTGTGTGTGTGTGTGTTTGGGGGGGTTAACATATGCCTTTGTTTTCTTTTATTATTTGTTTATTAACTTTTGATAAAGTTTGTTAATTTATTAACTTTTAAAAAAGTTAAAAAAAATGCCAAGTGGTTTTTTTTAAGAACCCTTGCAATTGTACTTGCATCGTTAAGGTAAAGTTAAAGACATCTAGTTCCTGAGGCCCGTTTCACGAAGCTATTAGTTACAAATTAAAAGCGGATATCTCTTTCTAACTCCTTTTGCGAAACGGGCCACTGGAAATGGGCGTACGTTCAGCATCCACCTTTGAAGAAGCTAGGATTACATACAGTCTGAAAGCCAGTAAAAAAATTGATGAAAGTTGACTTATTTTTTATATATTGCTACTATAAAAGCATACTACATAATTGCAGTGTTAATTAAGTCAACATAGCTCAACAATCACAGTTGATGAATGTACCTACATATACAGTCAAGCAGTGTTTGCCTTGTTTAATGTGTACTAGTGTGAAATTACTAGCCTAGAGGCATTCCATCTCAGTCCTCCGTGTTGGTAACGCATTCGCAGTGTTAGAATTTCTATAGATCTAAGATCCCACTTACAATCTGTAAGCCTGAGAGCTCACTTACCATTTCCTTGCCATTAAAAAAAAGTATTAAAACATAAAGCATGGGAATGTTTGAAGTGGAAGATCGGGGACGTATTAAGAAAGGGCCAGGTCAGGAGACCCTAAACGCGACGCACGTGTGTGAAGAGCCTTATGAGTGATGGAAGCGAGAGAAGTTTGGATCGTAGCAAGTGGAAAGAAGTGGTCTCAGCCTAATCCTACGGGAAAGAGGCATAATTGTATGTATTTACGTATGTTAATAAAAAAATAAGAACAACTTACCAAATAACAACAGCAGCAAATCACTGACAGCAAGACTGAACAGATAGTAATTGGTCGCAGTGTGCATAGCGGGATGTCGGACGATGACAACGCACACAGCTGCATTTCCCGCCATCCCTGTGGCAAATATCAGCAGCAGAACTGCTGTGATGGGAGCCAGCACTTCTAGGGACAGTCTGCGAGGACCTATCATCCACCACAGCATCTCATCTTCAGAGCAGTCGAAGTTACTGATGTTCAAGCAACGCTGTTGGAATGCATCCAAAGATTCGTTGGGACGAAGAAATTCCGCCATGATTAAATGTTTATTTGTGTTGCAATGCGAAAATTTTAATTGTTAAATATTTTAATATCAAAAATTAAACACATATTTTTAATGTATTTTGCCTTTTTGATAAAAAATCACTTTAAACTGTGTCAAATTAAGTCCACGCACATTATATTTAATGATAATTTAAACTAGTAATATATTTATCATTTAAAATAATAAATGGCTGACATTAGGAAGAGTTTTACTATTTATTCTTACCCTATACTATTTAATACTCTTAGAGAAAAGTTTATCAAATAAGTTTCTTAGTAACAAATACAAAAATATAACACTTTAAAAATCTCATAATCTATTTAAAAGCACTCAATTTACTTTGACTCTTATTTGACGCACTTATTTTAATTTTAATTCATTCGAAATCGGCACGACGCGTAGCTATTGAAAGTTGCAGTGCCGATACGTAGCAGTGCCACGTCGCTACGCCGCTATGTCCGTAGCACGCCGCACGCGCTCGCAGACTGACGAGTCATATACCTAGTTCATTTTGTCATTCCGATGGTTGTAAATCCATAATAATCAGAAGAGATCAGACAAATGGGCGTCATGGCTCGCAATAATGTAATGTTATTATAGTTATGTATTTACGTATATTTATATTTTATACAGGGCGTCCCAAGACTATGGGACATGAAGGGAAAGTACCTTAAATATCGTAGATAGGATATTTTGCTGAAAGAAGACTTTGTTATTTTTAAAAGTTAGTAATACTGCATTCAAAGATATTCTAAAAATTATTTGCTTCGTCTGGGAATCGAACCGACATGAATGAGAAAAAAAAACACCCGTATTTTTATGATGCCAATCGAAAGAATGAACAAAAAATTATAATTCTTGTTAAGTAACATAGTATTTTAAAAGGAAGGAATAACGTAAAATGTGGGACGCCCTGTATACCCGTATCTTGTATAGGTATATTTTATTGAAACTTTTTTCAACGCTTCTTTTTCTTCGCACCGACCTTAGTTTTTTGTTAGTTTTTATGTTTCGCCTACTGGTTGACTGGTAGAAAATGCCATTGGGCATTAAGTCCGCCTTTTGTACTTTCTTGTATTTGCAAATAAGTTTAAATAAATAAATAGATGAATAATGTGGACATGAGATTTTATAAGGTATATTCCATTTATTTTTTTGCGCTGAATCCAATAGGGGTAATTAATTTTGGTAGGACCTGGCAGATCCTCATTTCTAGTGCCAACAAAAAGTTATAAACAAAGTTTCATTTGCTGCCAACCTCTCATATTTACTTAGTTTTACTTTACCTATATTATTAGATCATCATTCATAATTAAGAGTGATTTAAATTAAACTAAATTAAATGATAGTCACTAAATAAAATAAATAAAATATGACAAGCTGTTTTTTGTTTTTTTTCGGGATGCAGAAAAAACGAGCACACAGGCCACCTGATATTAAGTAAGATCTGTGACTTATGTATGTGCATTCTCAAGACTGCAATCTAAAGACTGCAATCCTAAGACCGCAAATGCGTTGCCAACCATGAGGATTAAGATGTAATGCCTCAATGCTAGTAATTTCACCTCTTACTGTTAAAATACACTATTTAGTTAATAAAACGAGAATTTTTTAGTAGCGACCCTAAAATATTCCTCTTGAATCACTCTATCTATTTATGAAAACCTTTTAAAGTCCATTGCGGAGATTGAAAGATCTAAGCGTACAGTCAACAGCATAAATAAGTGATCATTTATGTACCTTGTCACTTTAACGTCGTGTTTGAAATGTCATACAAAATTGTGAAGCGATTGAAAGCGTCAAGGTACATAAATGATCACTTATTTATGCTATTGACTGTACATACCTACAGAGGGACAGACGGCGGGAAGCGACTTTGTTTTATACTGTGTAGAGATTTTACATACTCTTTTTGTCTAAAAGTTAGCAGACCAAATAAATAATAATTAATAATTAATCAGCTGTTAGTCAACACATTTGAGAACCGTCAAATCGCTAACCATCCGTTTAATTGTTGGTGAACACTGCACTAATTTCTTATTTATAATATATCTTATTTGTAAATTATTTATGAGTTTCCCTAAGTTTTGTCATAAAAGGAAGGCCTAATTTCCGTCATAATATTATTATGTACATTTTCATTGCTTTTTGAGCAAAACTGACTATTTTCTAGTGGTAAACGGTCAGAAAACATATCTAAGCAACCTTTTTAGGGTTCCGTACCAAAATGGTTAAAAAAGGAACCCTTATGGTGAGACCTCGTTGTCTGTCTATCTGTTTGTATGTCACAACAGTTTTTCTCACCAACTGCAAATGCTATCAACTTGAAATTTGGCATAGTTGTACAACTTGCTTACCCGCATCTGTTTTAAATTAATTTTATAAATAATTGAGAAGGGGTCTAGAACGGGGGTTGAAAAACCAAAGTGATTTGATTATAACAAACGGGGTGTCATATGAAAGGGCTCAATCGGCACATTTCAATATACCGCACTGCCAGATCAATACAGCATTAACTCAAAATACGACTACATTTTAAAATCGACTCTATTACATTTCCTATGAACTTGAAACAAAACAAGCTAGTTTTTTGAAATGATACTGTGTTGATCTGGGAGTGCGTATAGGTATATATATTTTATCACGTCCTTTTTGATTTATAGCCAAAAATTTATAAAAAATGACCGATCCCCCATTAGCTCCGTAGTTTATTTATCGAAAATTCAGAAAATTTTCTGAAGTATTATTTATATTTTATGGATAAAATAAAATGAAGTGTTTATAATTTACAGTTTTTGAGAAATTACAAAAAAGTTTGACTATCTGTATCAAAATTTAGGCTAGTCAAAATGGACCTTATTACATAGAAAATAAAGTTCATAACAAAATGAGTATTTACTTTTGCGGTTACCAAGCATATTATGTTAAATAAGGAACCCTCAGTGCGCGAGTCCGTCTCGCACTTGACCGTATTTTTAAACCTACCGCTAAGCGGCATTCGTATTGTGTACCGGTGTGTGGATAAGACAACCGATGAAATTACTAGCGTAGAAGCATTCCATCTTAGTCGTCAGGGTTGGCAACGCATTTGCGGTCTTAGGATTGCAGTCTTGAAAATGTACATGTCTATGCGTCACAAAATTCAAAAATTCAAAATTCAAAATATTTATTCAGTAAATTGGCCACATGAGGGCTCTTTTACACGTCGGTAACTGTAATACTAATATCACTGTAATATATGAAATCTTTAGTTAAAGCTTTAAATAAGCCACATTATCTACTACTAAAACATGACTCAACTAAATTCTTTTCTCCCTGTCAGTGTCACTCAATTTTATCAAGTTTCTTAGCTATATGGACAGTATTTTTGTTGAAATTTCCATCAGGTGGCATGTGGGGGTCCGTTCATTTGACCAAAAGTACGTTTGACAAACGTATCATTTTACAAACTTTCATTTCGCAAAAACGTGTTTGTGCTTAAACCATTACATATTGCACAGATTAAATCAGCTTATTAAATAGGTTAGGTTAGGTTAGAATATCGACCACTAAAAACTTGAAAATAATACGGCGGGAAGTATCTCTTTGTGAAATGAAATTTTGTAAAATGATACGTTTGTCAAATGATGATTTGGTCAAACATTAGTGAACCGGGATTTCTTACGAAACGCCTTTTTTAGAAATGCAAAGCCTTTACACTTTTTTGCACCGCGGAGTTGGTAAAAAGATGTCGTGATCTAAAAAACGGCACGATCATACCGAGAGGAAAATCCTGTTAAATATTGCTTGTGCCATTTTTTAGATCACGCCATCTTTTTTTCCGACACATCATCAATCATCATACTCCTAAAAACTTGTCCGTGATAGCAATAACTAATTAACAGCTGAGTTCCTTAACATAACGCTGCTTCGCTACTCTTTTTTTAGGGTTCCGTGCCCGAAGCGAACCTTTTTAATATGCGTCTGCTGTCCGTCCGTCCGTCCTAAATTGTAAAGAGCTGTATCTTTTGAACAGTAATAGATAGCGGGTTATTTTTTTTTTCAGATTATTTTAATTTATATGTGTTATTACGGCGGATTTTCTAACAAATATAAAAAAGAAAGAAAATGAAATAATAAAGGGGGTTCCCATACAAGAAACGTTTATTATTCAAAATATTTCTATTTTGGTTAGATCGTAAAAGAAAATTTGATGGTGGTGAAAATGGTTAAGTGTACGGTGGAGTGCGGTACGGAACTCTCGGTGCGCGAGTCTGGCTCGCACTTGACCGGATTTTTTTCTTTAAATGCCATTGTTTTCGATCCGCTATAACACGGACTAAACGATTTTTCAAAGACAGATGAAACCAAAAACAAACCGGTAACCGGTATTAGTAATATTACGAGACAACCACCTTTACCAATGAGATGATTAAATTGAAAACTATTAGAGTAAGGACCTCACTCATCTAAAGAAATATACTCGAAAATCTAATTTAAGACCAAAATCCTAACCTCAACGGGCGCACATTCGCTGTGTTAACTGTATTTTGGTTTAAGTGTAGGTATTTATATCAATAAAACTTACCCTAATATTACTGGTTACGCGAGTTCTCATTCATATTTTATGAAATAATGTTAAAATAACAAATCAAATCAAATCAAAATATTTATTCAGTAACTTGGCCACATACGGGCTCTTTTACACGTCGGTAATATACAGTGGTAGCGCTTCGGACAAGACCTTGCGGAGAAGAAGCGCAGCAAGAAACTCCAGCAGAAGGTCATTTACTTATATATTTATATATATATATTAACAAAATAATCAAGATGGGAACTGTGAGATTTTGGTCTTTAATTAGAGTTTTGGCGTTTTCATGTTTGAAGCGCCGTCTGTGGTTGAAAGTCATTCACATTTCAAATTTAAGAACCTTAGTACATTGCTGGTACGAGTATATTGTCAGGTTGGTACGGATGATGATTTTCAAGTAAACTTTCAGAATGTTTATCGATTACATAGGATCCTAAATACTTAAGTTTGGTTTGGTCGCAACATATGTAGTAAAAATATTCAGAAAGTGTTTTGTTTTCAAAAGTTCACTATAGTAACCGGTTTCGTTCGCGGACGATTGGGTCGCAAAGGATTTAGGTCGTATTTACACGTGACAATATTTGATAAGGACGGCTTGTGTAGAAATCCTTCGATATTGTTTGTTTACGACACAGCATACATGATATGTTCAGTTTGCTTAAGTTTTAGGAACATCTATGCATGTAGACTCACCCGTGACTTACAAATTGAATGACATAATATAAACCGCTGTACCTACGAGGGGCGGCTGATAAGTAATCTCCTTGGTCAGAAATATATACAAAAATAATGCTGGCTGGTATGGATTTATATTCGTTTGTTATTCTATTTTCAAAATGTATTACATTCATTTGTTTATTGCATCACGTTTATTTGTCTCCTACAATTGTTTCAAACATGTCGGTAGAAAAAGTGAAAATGGATAAAATCGAGCAGCGTGCGGTGATTAAGTTTTTGACTAAAGAAGGGAATACGCCTTCGGAGATCAGACAGCGTATGTTACGTGTGTTTGGCAGTTTGTGTTCTTCCGAATTTGTTATAAAGTTTTGGTCAAAGCAGTTTAAGTTAGGTCGTGAGAGTCTGGAAGATGATCCTCGTAGCGGAAGACCAGTTTCGGCCGTCACCGATGAAAATGTAGCCAGGGTGAAAAAAATTATATTAGAGGACCGACGAGTGAAGCAGTGGGAGATAGCTAGAGATGTGGGCGTCAGTAAAGAGCGAGTCAATGAAATAATTCATGAGCATTTGAACATGTCCAAGGTTAGTGCACGTTGGGTCCCCAGAATGTTGACTGCATTTGACATGGAGAGGCGTGTCAAATGTTGCGAAGAGTTTTTGGAGATGAGTCGAGGGAAAGAGGAAGAAATAATTTCTAGAATTGTAACATGTGATGAGACTTGGATTCGACAATGGGACCCGGAAAGTAAGCAAGAGTCGTTACAGTGGAAATTTAAGGATGAGAAGCCGCCTCGGAAATTCAAGGTCTGTCCATCGGCAGGTAAACTTATGGCTACAATCTTTTGGGACACAGAAGGGATTTTGCTCATAGATTATTTACCGAAGAAAACTACAATGAATGCTGATTATTACTCAAACTTACTATACCAACTAAGAGAGACAATAAAAGAAAAACGGCGAGGTAAACTAAACAAAGGTATTCTGATTTTGCACGATAACGCACCAGTGCATACCGCCCGCACAATGAAGCTAGCAATTAAAGACAATGGCTTCGAAACCATTGACCACCCCCCTTATAGTCCAGATTTAGCCCCCTGTGACTATTTTCTGTTTAGACTTCTCAAGAAAGACCTCAGGGGACGAAGGTTTATGACCGATGACGAAATGAAGGCTGCGGTTACTGACTTTTTTGACGACAAACCGAAAGATTTTTTTTTAATGGTTTAAATTCAATATTTGAAAAATTTAATAAGTGCATTTTACTAGCAGGGGACTATATAGAAAAATAAAAAAAAATTAGCCACGACAGTCTTTTGTTTCATTGTTAGGTAGATTACTTTTCAGCCGCCCCTCGTACGCACTTAGATTTTGGAGGGAATTTTCTTTGGGTACTCTAATTGAGAAATGATTTTCGCCCCCAATGGGAAGAAATAGGGGACACGAGAAAATTCTACGAAGTCCCAAGCGTCTTCTAGTACCTTGAAATTTTAATATCGAATAAAATTATTAAGTAGAATCAACCGATTTGACTAGGCAACACGCGTCGTCGAAAAAACCCCTTCTGCACCCCTGGGGTACCCAAGGAATACTGCCTCCAAATTTCAAGGTCCAGTGGTTAAGCCTAGGCGTTGATGAGTCAGTGAGGCAGACCTTTTTCAGGGTTCCTTACCAAAATGGTAAAAAAGGAACCCTTATGGTGAGACTTCGTTGTCTGTCTGTCTGTCTGTCTGTATGTCACAGCAGTTTGTCTCAGAAACTATAGAAACTATCAACTTGAAATTTGGCATAACTTGCTTGCCCGCATCTGTTTTTAGTATAAAAAAGTATGAAATTATTTTTCTAAATGTTTGTTAAGGGGTCTAGAATGGGGGGTTGAAAAATGAAAGTTATTTGATTATAGCAGACGGGGTGTCATATGAAAGGGCTCAGTCTGCACATTTCAAAACTATTCTTTTTATTATTTTCTAGAGATGTACTTTTTGATTTATAGCCAAAAATTTACAAAAAATTACCGTTCCCCCCCCAAAGTTTATAGACCAAAAAATCTGAAAAGTTTCTTTTTTAAAGATAATTACTTATATTTTAGGGGAAAAATAAAATGAAGTTGTCAAACTTTATTAATCGTCTTTAAAAATCTGTATTCAAATTGAGGCTAGTCAAATGGACCTTATTGCATAGATAATAAAGTTCATATTTTTTTTTCTTTTTGCGTTTTCCAACCATATTATCTTAAATACGGAAACCTCGGTGCGCGAGTCCGACTCGCACAAGACCGGTTTTTTTTTTACCAGAGTAGAGGAAAGCGAAGGAAGGGTAATGATATGTATATACAGGGTGGAAAAAACGAATGCCATGTGGACGGCAACTACCTTAAATATTCGAAATAGCAAATTCTACGCAAAGGAGACATACCTACTTTTATTTTTGAAAAAAATAAATCCTGCATTAATGGATTTTTAAAAATTCCTCTGGCTTAACCGGGAATATGACAAAAAAATAAAGTCATGTTTTATAATACAGATTGAAAGCGTTATTGATAGTGATCATTTATATCTTCAAAACATTTATCTTTAAATTAAGTAAATACTACTTTATTATTTTCTCATGTTCGACCAGTTCGAGTCCCAATTAAGACAGATGAATTTCCAAAAATCCATAAATGCAGTATTGAATAAATTCCATAATAAAAGTATGTCTCCTTTGAGCAGAATTTGCTATTTCCAATATTCAAGGTAGTTGCCGTCCATGTGGCGTTAGTTTTTCCGACATTGTATATTATATATACATACCTCTATATAGTTAGATAGATAGATTATTAACAGTTGAAACGCTCGTTCCCTCGTGCTATCCATTCTTGTCAACTTTGGTTAAACTAGGTATCGTCTCGAAGATGGAGGCCTCGATAATCGACTTGACTTTGCAGTTTGAAGACATTTATCGAGGTTTCGATCTACTCTGTGGATTCTACAGAAAAGCTATTAATTCTCGGACTAATTTCGTTCACAGACAAGTTTAGTGCACAGAGTGTACACATAATTAAACTCATATAAAGTCGTTGTAGGTATCTTATTTAAACAAAACTAACCTTTATTCTTAAACGCACAAAAAGTAGGTATATACGAGTATAATAGTACTGCCAGCTTCATAATAGAGTTCGGCTGGCTATCGCTATCACCATTGCACTCGCATCTGATAGTATATCTGTCACTCGTGTTTCATACAAAAACGAAGATTGCCGATATACAGGGCGTCCCAAGACTATGGGACATGAAGGGAAAGTACCTTAAATATCGTAGATAGGATATTTTACTGAAAGAAGACTTTATGTTATTTTTAAAAGTTAGTAATACTGCATTCAAAGATATTCTAAAAAATATTTGCTTCGTCTGGGAATCGAACCGACTTAAATGTGAAAAAAAGTCACCCGTATTTTTATGATGTCAATCGAAAGAATGAACAAAAAATAATAATTCTTCTTAAGTAACATAGTATCTTAAAAGAAAGGAACAACGTGAAATTAATCATTTTAATCAAATTAAAAACATACATGAAACTGCCGAAGTCAGTTGAGTATTTCTTGTAAATTAATTAATTTCTTGTAAATTAATTAATTAAATGCTCAAAATGTGATCTCCTCTTGTCTTATGCAAATCGCCAATCTTTTAATAAGTCCACTGCCCGTTGATTGTCATGATATGGCTCAATTCTGTTTGTAATTTGCCCACGTTGTCGTATAGTTTTTTGTATAGCAAATCTTTCACGTATCCCCAAAAGTAATGTAACGGTGAAGTAATGCCCGTGCACCTATAATAAGAAAATCTATGCCAGTAAGTCGTTTATTAAGTGGGTACTTATTTGCGAATAATCAATGCTGTCTATGGAATGATATTATCGCTATTCTTCGGACGTCGTCGTCGGTAATAAATAATTTTCTTGAAATTTGAATCAAACATTTTACGTTATTCCCTTCTTTTAAGATACTATGTTACTTAAGAAGAATTATTATTTTTTGTTCATTCTTTCGATTGGCATCATAAAAATACGGTTGATTTTTTTTCACATTAAGTCGGTTCGATTCCCAGACGCAGCAAGTAATTTTTAGAATACCTTTGAATGCAGTATAACTAACTTTTAAAAATAACATAATCTCTTCTTTCAGCAAAATATCCTATCTACGATATTTAAGGTACTTTCCCTTCTTGTCCCATAGTCTTGGGACGCCCTGTATATTAAGAAAATGGTGCACTGTAAATGACTGAAATATGGCTTTTGTACTTGTCTTTAATTATGACATTTGAATTTGACAGTAAAACTTTACAAATCCATCGCAATCTATAAATATAGTTAAGTTTGTTGTATGAGGATCCCCTTTATTATTACAGTTCAAAACATACAGCTCTTTAAAGTTAGGGGACGGACGGACAGCGCAGGCATATTAATAGGGTTCCGTAGGGCTCCCTTCGGGCACGGAACCCTATAAAGGATAACGTAAGTGGAAAGGGAAAATTATGAACAAAAGGCCAGTAATGAATCGTTTATTGAAACGATCACAAGGACTCTATGACATCCTGGATGGTGTTCACGTAGCCCGAGGCGTCGCGGCCCAGGACTGCCAGCTCTTTCTTGGCCTTGCGCTGCTCAGCCTGCAGCTCTCTAGAGGACTCGTGGCTGCTGTCGTCACGACCCAGATCTGCAACAAGAACCAGGGAGATCTGTAGGTAAATGCCCACATTTACCAAAGTTGAGGAAACAGGCATACATCACACAGACTAACGGTACGTCAGCCGGTAATGACCAGTCACTTCAGCATATTAAATAGAACAGACCATCAGTTCTCTTAGGATTTAAGATTGACTGATAGGTACTTGCGGAGGGTGACAGGCTTAGTGGCCCTGCCAAGATGCACTACGCTAACTAGCGTTTATATTCGTTTCGTTTTTAAACCAATCGCGTCGCTGGTAAATGACGTGATACGAAAAGTCACGTGATCTACCAGTGATGCGATTGGTTTAAAAACGAAACGGATAGAAACTGTAGTTAGCGTAATGCATCTTGGCAGGGCCTCCAGGGGCACGTTTTATAAAGCTACAAGTTACAATTTTACAGGTTTAAACTGGCAACACTGCTCAAATGGCTGGTCGTCATTGGTCGAGGTTGTGTCAAATGGAAACTTGTCACCTGTAAATTGTAATTTGTAGCTTTATAAAACAGGCCCCAGGGTCTCTATACTACGCGGTAAGAACCATCATCTTTGACCTGTTGAGGTATTGTTTTTCTCGGCGTTACGTTACGTTAGCTCTTATTTTTGAAAAAACGGCGACCAGTTAAAGCAATACGATAACATGTCAAAAGTGATATGTTTTAACCAATTAGAATATAGAGCTAGCAGTCCAGCAGCTAAAGAGTTAAATACGTTTTGCTGATATGATACGAATGGAAATATAATGATATTTCGAACATACTTCCAGAATTTGCCCTCATTTGCATAGATCTCTCTTCAGGAGTTTCATAGTGCTTCCTAAAGGTGTTTGATGCTCGCCTCCAGGTATCCTTGATCTCGGTCACCACCGGAGAATTGACCACTTGGTTGGCGATGGCGTGGACGTCTTCCACGTTCGCTGTTAGCAGCACGTAGGATTGGGAGGCTTGGAGGATGGAGAGTGTAACTGAAATTAGATCACATTATCAGGGCTTGGTTTTCTTTAAATTGATAATGGGTATGCCCTTGGAGGACGAAAATTTTGTCAACGATGAAGCAGCTCAGACAGAAGATGCCTGTTCATCGAAACGATACCGGCGGGAGGAAAGCGAGAGAGCACAATGACTAGGTACAGTCACGAACTTAAATTTGGGACGCACCTTAGGTCCAAAGTCATTCTGACATTCTACAACAATAAGGTTGAGTCTCCTATAAGTTACAAATGATTTGGCATCTCTAATGACATTGACGACTTTAAGCCTATTTTTCTTGAAATGAATTACTTACTAATGTTTGTCAGTGAAAGTTGGGTATGGCAGAAGTAACATGAAAGTAGTGAACATGATAGTCAATGCAGTAGAGATGAGAGCGTTGAGAAGTATGGTTGAGGTGAACGTGTGTGATAGGATTAGGAACAGTGCAATAAGAGAACGCTGTGGGTTAGAAGAATATGTAGTGACAAGGATTAATAAAGGAATGCTGAAGTGGTTTGGTCATGTGGAGAGAATGGATGAAGTGAGATTAACGAAACAGATATATGAGGCAAGAGTAACTGGGAATGTTGGAAGGGGAAGGCCAAGGCGAACGTTCCACGATCAGATCGGGGACGTATTAAGAAAGGGCCAGGTCAGGAGACCCTAAGCCTTTTCCCGTAGGGGTCTACGGGAAAAAGGTAGGTATGTATGTATGACAACTTGATGGGTCCATATTGGTTCGCCTAATTATTTTTACTCATAACGATTTGTAAGTCCTAATCATCGCAACGCTAACGTATTTTTTTCAGCAACTGTTACTTTTTCAGTTTTTTTTTAAAAACCTAACTTAACCTAGTCTTATCTACACATTGAATATTTCAAACCTTCTGAAAAGTTTACGGTTCCAGCGGTATAAAAATTCCATTTTCGGAGTTCCGATAATAGGAGTTGAAATTTTAGTTGAACTTTGGCGCTCCCCAACTTGATAGATAGATTTTTCGCCCCCGTAAACCCACATATTTCAAATTTCATCGAAATCGTTATAGCCGGCTTCGATAACGTAATATAGGTATATACAAATATTACTCGGTTAATACTATAGGATATCTATTCTTGTCTTTACTTACAGGCAACCCAGACGAAGAAAGGCATCTTTGGATTTACAAGCGGTACGTACGTACTAGTTCTACGCGAAGTGTTAAATAAATGACAAATTATCAAAGTTTACAACGCGTAAAATTATAATTTTATTTCCATTTCAATGTTTAAGTAGTCGTAAAATTGCAATAATCGCTTGATGAAACTGATGAATGAAACCTTATGTAATTAATACATTTGCGCCGTTTGTAACGAGCACTTTGTGATACATCGAACCGTTAGTACTGTAGCGTGGTTCACGTAATGTGTAAACGTCAATGGTCACGAAATGGATCCAATTCAACGAGTAACTTTCATTAAGATTTAATTTTATAATGCTTAATTGGATTTAGTTAGACAAATCTTATAATGCCTAAATTTCAAATTGTCTCTGGTATTCGATCATTTTAGATTTTAGACGTTTTCGTTATTAAGTTTTATCGACATTATAAAACCATGACAATCATTCATGATGATCATTCATGATCATTCTTAAATATCTTGAGGAAGCCTGCAGCTGGTATATTTTTCGGCCTTTGTTCATGCCTTCTATTATCGTGTTAGCCACTTTAGGGAGCTCTTCTTTAATAGGGTGACTTCAAATTGGTAACACAAAAGACTTGATTGTGGCTCAGTTAATGAAGAATAGTTGTATTACATTTACTCAGTTGTTTAAATTAACCTTCTTTTCTAATAAAACTAATAATTAAAGTAATAAAGTATGTATGTATGTAAACACTTTATTGTAAAAGCAAAAGGAATAACAATTATTAAATAGACATAGATATCAGGAGGCACTGCAAAGATGCACTACGCTAACTAGCGTTTCTATTCGTTTCGTTTTTAAACCAATCGCGTCACTGGTAGATAACGTGATACGAAAAGTCACGTGATCTATCAGTGACGCGATTGGTTTAAAAACGAATCGAATAGATACGCTAGTTAGCGCAATGGGTCTTGGCAGAGCCCTCGGGGATGTACCGTGTGGCACGATCTTACATAACATACCTACGGGATCTATGTCAAAAACGAAAAAATAGTAGAAGGAGAAAGGTCTTGAGAAAAAGAGTACTAAGTACCTATTGATAAAGTTATCTTGGAGCCCAGATGGGTATTATTTATAAAATTAAAGCCCGATCTATCCAAATCCCAGATAAAAATGTCAACCTTTAATTTAAAGTTATCCCTCTCTTTATCACTGTCATCTCCCTATCTTTGTGGTGATGGAAAAAGGATAGAACTTAAATTGATCTGTTTAATACTGTTATATGAAGATAGATAAATCAGCCCTAAGCCGTAATGAAACTTACTCGCTTCAATGGCAAAGAGTTAACCTTTTGTCTAAATCTACGATCCTACTTGATAATTCAGTAACCACATTTTGCACAATTAGGCAAAGGAGTGGTTAAATTTAATGGACATGTGTTGTGACATTTATTCGTTTTTCTGATGACACCGCAGCAATCGCAGACAGTTCAAATCATTTAGAAGATTTAGGTACAGACATGGATATTACATTTAAAGAATTTGGCCTTAAAATAAATAGAAGTAAAACCAAATCGATTATCACTTCAAAAAATACCCAAATACATGACCCCATAACATTAAATACAGTAGAAATTGAACACGTAAAGCAATTTAAGTATTTGGGTAGCCTTATCAACACTGACTCGAGGTGTACGCCGGATATAATTGCCCGAATAGCCATGGCGAAGAAAGCGTTTAATTCCAAGAAATATATATTTAAAGCTAGAATATCAAGCAAAATATGCAATAGGCTTATAAAGTGTACATCTGGAGCATAACTCTATATCGACTCACATGCTTTTGGCAAAGTAACGTAAAGTACTCTCTCTGCAACATTAAATGCAAGGTGCAGTGCAATTTACACGGTTTTTAAATTGACCATCTTTTGTTTTAAGCAGTCAAGTGGATATGGCAGCGAAACGTGGACGACGACTCAGCGGGACCGAAAAAGACTGGAAGCCTTCGAAATGTGGTGCTGGAGACGGATGGAAAAAATTAGCTCGATAGAAAAGAAGACGAATGAGGAAGGCAAAGCGAAGGAAAAGAGAAGCCTATTGCACACAATAGATAATAGACCAGGAAAGAGGTTTGGTCACCTGTTACGGCACGACGAGTACATTAAGATGATAACTGAAGGAAAAATAGAAAGAAAAAGGAAAAGAGGGAGACCAAGAAGAACATACCTAGACCAATTAAAAGAGAGAGTAGGTGTGGTGCCGTATCAGTGTGTTAAAGAGAAGGCTTGGAACAGGGAAGAATGGAAATTACTCCTCCGACAAGAGCTTAGCTCTTAAGTAAATGATGATGAGGCTAAGATGTTTACCAGCGTATTAGTTAGTAACAGGTTGCAAGCCCATCGCCTAACAGTAGGTACTACTTGCAAGCCTTCATTCCCTTAGTCGCCTCTACGACATTCACGTGAAGACATGGAGTGGCACTATTCTAAACTGGCAACCAAACGGGGCTAATAACAACGAGGCTGATTAAAATAGCTTTATTTAAAAAAAAACTGCATCCAAATCGATTTATCCGTTTGGGAGCTACAATGATGCTTAGGTAAATCAAAGTGTAATTTAAAAAATACTGAACGAATTTTAATGTAAGTTGAAGTGTTATTTTGATATTTAACTCAGGTCCAAATAGGCCCCCAAACATTCTTTTAAAAGTTGTAAGTCTTTCCAAAGGAACCCAAAAGATCCATAAATTACCTGGTAGTAGTAAATTATTGTGTATTGTTCGACTTTTAAATTTATGGATCTTTTCTGTTCCTTTGGAAAGAGCCATGACCTTTAAAAAAATTACCTAAGTACCACCTATTTGTTGGCCATTTTGTACTTTTTTAATAATTAACAACAAAACACTTCAAGCTAAATCGAATTACGTTCAGCATTTTTGAAGTTACTCTTTGATTTAAGAAGTTATACATAATTCTTAACAATTGTATGGACGGGCGGGAATTTTTGCTGGTGAGTGTAATATAAAAAAACTTATTGCATTAGATAAACTGCCCGGATCGGGTAGAGTCCTAGTTTGTTGGAATTTAAACACAACTAACTTATTGGATGCTCATGCATATCATGAATAAAAACTCAAATGAACTCAAATGAAATCACTAGTAATCACTACTTTTTAAACTACTAACGGCATCTATTTACGTACTGAGGCGCAAGCTACGCTTAGGACCAAAAATTGCCGATAGATGTCGTTTGCTTAGTTTAGGACCAAACATTATCATAAGCTAACAAAGAAAAGTAATTAAATAAAACTCTGGACTAATATTTATTGAAACGATTTAAAGACAATTAGGTATTAAAACATTTAATTTAATATTTATACAAAATGAACTGGTTGAAATCGAGTACCTGTTACTTTTGATAGTTTAAAAAAAAGTAAAATTGACAGCATGTTGACAGCTGTCATCCCAGCTAGAGTTGTTTTTTAGAAGTAGGTAAACCTAAGTAAACGAGTCGATTATTTCGTTTCAATTATTAAAAGATCAAACGTGCGGTCTGGAAATTAAAGCCTGAAAATAACAGGAGCGGGTTTAGAGTAATCATTCAATGTTATAATGTTTAACCAAAACCAAATGAATAGTCAGTCGAAGTATAAAATATTTTGCTCTTGTTCAAAAATGGAAAAACGCCTAACAGCTGTCAGAGTAGTATTTGCATTGTTTTCCTCATTCAGCTGATCTAATCTTTTTCTGAGAAAGATATCGAAGACAGAGGGAAAAACATAAACATAACATAAAATTTTGCAATTCACGTTTGGTGTAACAAGGACATTTCTTCTCCAACGTTTTCAAAATGGAGATAAATTTGCAGCACGAAGATCTGTTGATAAAATTACGCGCAAAGCTCAACGAAGACAAGATTAGGCTATGGGAATCACCTTATATTGCGCCCGATGATTCTATTTCGGAGAGTTTAAAGGTTAGTTCTTTGTTTAACCAACTGTTGTAAAGGTCAAGCAACATTTTAAATATCCTTTGTCTTCATTAAAATGTGTGAGACGCAGTTGCGTCGCAAATTTTGTGCGAATTAATTTCATAGATGTATTTTAAATTACAACATCATTTTATAATACCTTGGTTTGTATTTTCAAAAAACTTGTGCTGATGGCAAAATATATTTTTATATGTTTATTAATAACTAGCTTCTGCCCGCGACTTTGTCTGCATAGATTCCAACTATCATTATTCCATTAGGAACTTTTAAATTATCCAGGATAAAAAGTAGCTTACGTGTTAACCCAGGGTATAAGCTATCTCCATTTCAAATTTCATCCAAATCCACCCAGCCATTGCAGCGTAAAGGAATAACAAACCACCACTCTAACTTTCGCATTTATAATATATAAAATATAATATTAGTCGGATACAATATATGCATATAGTCCTAGTAGAGTCTGTTTTAGAACTTTATGATTTATTTTCTAAATTATTGTCTTTTTAAAAATTCCATATTAATATAGCTAAATTACTTAAGTAAATTTTTAGGTAATTTTGAATTGAGACCAAAATAATGTGCCCAAACTTAGTGGTTCTATGTTAAGTATAGCGAAGATCTTACTGCCATTCTCTGAGTCTGTCATGAGAGTAGCTCTTAGTTACCAAAAAAAATAATTATCAATACATTTACATATATATATATGCCATATGTCAGCCAATTGCAAAAAAACTACTTGTGAAAATAGAACAAAACCCCACATAGAGTTAACTAAACACTTTTTTTGACAAAATCAATAATATTTAATGCATGACTGTAGGTGTAGGACAAGTATAATTAATGTACATTCACTGTATATCTGCAGTCTACCTAGTGTTGCCAGGTTTAGTTGAACTTGAGTTTTCAAAGCGGGTACAAATAATACATTTTAAATATCAAGCAAATTACAGCTCACTTGCAATTTTTGGCCACCAGTTGTTATAAATAATTGTTTCATATTAGATACAGCAGTTGGTGAGACTTCAATGTCAGCCTATCTTTAACCAAAAATGTATGTATTGGCCTTTTGCATTTTTGGTTATGCTTCGTAAGCGTACACTTACAGTAAGATTAAGTCCTCCTATTTTGTGCTTGCATAGTTGAATAGCTTGCTTTGCTACAACTGATTAATTTAAAATTTCAGGAGTTGTCAACGAAACTCTCTGTAGAACTATCCTTACCAGACACCACGATCCTCTCGGCGCTGCATGAACTCCAACTCCACTCCATTGACCGTTCCAAGGCCAACTCCGAGTTCCAAGAGACCGGGCTGGCCACCTTCAGGGTAAAGGCTACTGTTCCTGGAGAGAAGTCTCAGATTTTGAAGATACGGAGGAAATTGGACTCCGTTGGAAAACAATTGATTGAGGATGTGGGGGGTGAACTGTCCATCGACGAGAGTAGGTAAGAGTTGGTTTCGAAATAGTTCAGTTTGTACAAAAATGCTGTTGTACTTATTTTGTTTCGGTACCTTTCTATAAAATCGTACATATGGAGAGGACCATATCCGGCAGTGGACTGCTATAAGTTGATTATAACAATGATAAAAGTAATTACAGCATGATCACATGTGATTTGCATGAAACTTAGCCGTGTGAAATTTTACAAATATATGTAATTTAATAATGTGATTTGTTTTTTCTAGGATAAAGCTAATTTTCAATGGAAAAGTGATTCAGCCAGCTATGACCTTAGAAGAACAGGGCATCAAAAACGGGGTACAAATCATGGCCCTAGTGATGGCTTGTGAGTATTATTAAATCCCTGAATAACCTAAATTGTTTATGTAATTCTTAATTGATTACCTTATTGCTTGACTAAACCAAAGTTACAGGAGCTTATGTAGTATATACCGCGTAACAGTAACCGGTGTACCATTTGTATGGTATGTACAAATCTAGTCCTAGAACGGCTCCTTGAGACACCCCGTTTTCAATACTTTTAATTTTTAAGTATTTGTCTCCATTTTAATCATAAAAGTTATTGAAACCCTGAAATATAATGCCGTATGTCAATGCGGTGGTAACGTTTTATTTAGCTCTAGCCAAAAATGGTGCCCTAGTCTAGCATGTCAAACGCTTGTTTAACATCTGAAAATTTTCTGAAACATTAAATTTTGCCTCCAAATGATGGTTAAGGAAAGCTTATATATGAGTAGTTAACTAAAATGACAAATAATTGTTTTGATTTTATATTTAATGTAGGTATTGATTGTTTGCATAGTGAACCCCGAAGAAGCGAAAAAACAAGACTTAATGTATCTAGAAATGAAATCGACAAGAGATGACGCTATGTTACTCTCGGAAAACATTGACGAGATGGACTCGGAGGAATATATTAAGGTAACAATTTTCACTTTCTGATACGACACGACCTTGACCTTGTGTGAAATTTCTCCTCGGTCTTCCCTTACCATTCCTATATGATATTTAAAAAAGAAGTTCGTGTTATAGCACGTGTCCCATCATAATTCCTCTCATATTTCTATGGGTTTCATCATCCGTTATTCTGCTACAACTGTAAGTTACTATGCTAGTTAGAAGACCAGTCCGGTAAGACGGTGGAGCTGCCGCCGGCCGAGCGCCGCGCGTTGATGGTGGGGCTGGCGCTGCACGAGCGCGGGCGCGCGGCGGCGCGGGAGAAGGACTACCCGCTCGCGCTGGTCTTACTGCTGGAAGCCGATCGGCAGCTGAGGTAAGCTGGTGAGAAACTAGGTAACTTGACAATAACGGTAGAATCCTTTCATGCCATTGATAGCAACTATAAAATATATTAAACTTTCACTTTCGACGGTCACTTTGAGGTCACTCTCACTCTCATAGTATCCTGTATCCGAACGTGTTTGAATGTTGTGAGTGTATCTGAACTATCGGTAGAAGGGTATATGTTGACCCAAAGAATACTACTGTTACCAACAAGCTATTTAAAAAAACGGCGTTTCTCTCAAATATATATGTTTTCATTACAAAACCGTCCAAATACTACACACACTACTGTACTGAATCACTACAGAAATGCATTATTGCGAGAAGCCTCTGCTTTCATTATAAGGTGTTACTGCATCAACCTCCAGTCGATCGATCAGCCTTTGTTAGCCAATGAGATTGATTGACGTCGAATGGTCGATTTATTTATTTATGTGTGCTAACACCGTTAAATAAGGTTGAGTTTCTGAAAGTGAAAAGTTACATAAATTACTATATTTAAACTCTCTATACTCGAAAATCTAATTTAAGACCAAAATCCTAACCTCAACGGGCGCACATTCGCTGTGATTACTGCATTTTGGTTTAAGTGTAGGTATTTTTATCAATAAAACTTACCCTAATATTACTGGTTAAACGAGTTCTCATTCATATTTTTATGAAATAATTTCAAAATAAGGAAATAATCAAGATGAGAACTGTCAGATTTTGGTCTTTAATTAGATTTTCGAGTATAAACTGGCGCTGAGTATTTTTAATTGACTTGATAATCCCTTATGTAATATTCCAGCGAATGCAGTTCATCTATCCTATGCTCCGTGGACAATGTAGCCGTACTCCAATTAGACATAGCCTGGTGCTACCTGTGCCTTCAGAACTTGCAGCACGCCGGCGACGCCGCAGCGCGTCTGGCGAGGGCTGAACGCGCGCTGAAGGCTAGCTACGGGGAGGAGAGGAGGAGGGTGGTGGCCCTTAAAGGAACGGACGGTGAGTGACATAGCCTGGTGCTACCTGTGTCTTAAGAACTTGCAGCACGCCGGCGACGCCGTGGCGCGTCTGGCTAGGGCTGAACACGCGCTCAAGGCTAGCTACGGGGAGGAGAGGAGGAGGGTAGTGGCCCTTAAAGGGACGGACGGTGAGTGACATAGCCTGAGGGCCCTGCAAAGATGCACAACGCTAACTAACGTTTCTATTCGATTCGTTTTAAACCAATCGCGTCACTGGTAGACCACGTGACTTTTCGTATCACGTCATCTCCCAGTGACGCGATTGGTTTAAAAATAAATGTTTAAAAAAACAAAAAAACCGCCTTCAAAAAGCAAAAAATAACTTCTTTAAAATGGTAGGTAAATAGGTCAGTCCAACTGAAGTCTGCTTTTGGTTAAAATATTGTTGGACGCCGACTTCAGTTGGACTGACCTATTTACCTACCATTTTAAAGAAGTTATTTTTTGCTTGTTGAAGGCGGTTTTTTTGTTTTTTTAAACATTTATTTTATTTTATACTTTTTAGTGATCCTATTTATGCTGTTACGTAGCTCCACTTCTAAATACTAATAAGAAACTATAGAACATTTCAAGCTCGCTGCAGACAACGCCGCGGGAATGTCATAGTCATATTTAAACCTAAATGTGCTTCGTCATAGTCGCTCAACTTCCTTTATCGAAATATCTTATCGCCACCCTTGAAATAGGTACCGTTAAGGAGTTCCGGTGGCCATCTGTGGTCTTCATCATCAGTTCCACTTCACCATATAGTACTTTTCAAAAGCAAATGCATGAGTTACAGTGAAAAATACCAAAATCGCTATAGCTCTGCCTATAATATTTGAAGAGTTCTCTTGATTTCTCCATGATCCCATCATCAGATCCTGACGTGGTGACAATGGGACCAACTAGAAAGTATACCTATTCGAACAACGAAAAAATTTTTCGAATCGGTCCAGTGGTCTTCGAGTAATCGGGGAACATATGTAATGTTGGGATTAAATGACACTACATTAGTCGTTGGATGTCAGGTTTATTGTGTCTCAAATGTTATGTACAAGGAATATATAAGCGGAACATATTGGTGAGAGTGTGAGTGTGGCATCGCACACTACACCTCCCCCCTTTTAAAAAGAAAAAAAAACATGTGTTTTTTTTTTCTAAATTAAGAATTTAAAAAATATAAGTACATTTCATTTCAAATTTTCAAATATTTAAAATATGATATTAAAAAAAAAGTATTACAATAATTATCAAAAATAATCACTTTTCTATCATACCAAGCTTGGTTTTTTTTTATGTATACAAAATTAGGTTAACCAATACTATTTTTTTTTACAGTGAACACGTTATAAAGCAATACATTTTACCTAATATCTAAAATAACATGATTAATACAAAAATAAACCTTTTAGAAATTACAAATTAGAAGCCTAAATCTTATAAAACTTTACCTACTCAAAACAAGCATTTAATAATAGAAAGTTATATAAATGTTCATACAAAAGTAAAATTATCAAGACAATCGATTACGTTAATGAAACCAAATAAGGAATATAAAATAAACACTGAAAGCAAAATAAAACATATCTTAATTATCATCTTGAATAATAATTATAATTAAAACTGTCCGTTTTCTCTTTCTAAATACCTATACATATAACTAGTTATATGTTTTTCTGTACTCAATACTTTTGTCGTATCGTGGCTTGAGCAAGTCATTCAATTATTCATTTTACTCATTTAGTTACTTCATTTAATGACGTCAGTACCTATCCTATCATACTTTTAACTTCTTTATATAGTGTGCAACTTAGGCTACACTAACAATGCAATGCAAGGTGCACACATTTTATTAACTGGTCGGCCGACCTTACTTTATGTATTTTATTCATAGTTCAGGATACAAGGATATTTATTTTAAGTGCGCGCGCACAACGTTATAACTATTTATTACATATTCATACAGGCGGTTCTTTTAACACATCCTTTCATAATAACTATACCATGTGTCCAAGTATCTTTACAATTGGTAACTCGACCGAATCATAATCAGATGACAAGGATTCCGTGCCTGCCTTGTATCCTGGTGCACCTAGCTAATATATCAATTCGCTCAACAGCGCATCTCGGGCAACTGTTGATAACGAATAGTACCTATCATCAACAAATAATTATTTCTTGCCATCTCTTTAAAAAAACATTCAAATCGCTATCAAATTTCTCATACTAAATGAAAACTTAGGCTTATAAGAATTCCAATAACTCTTAGGTGATCAATCTAATCGCTCGTTGAAATACTTATTCACTTTAGCTTTCCAAACACTCTGCATAAAGCACACAACTAACTCCACCAATGCCTTCTTTTTATTAAAAAAAACCTTTTCATCAGCCTACTGTCCTTCTCAAATATTTTATCAAACATCCATTACTTTACAAAAATATTGCCTAGTTACTCCATATCCCATCTATTTCTAAACCAGCATACCTACATTAATCCAATAAAATTTATTTGGATTTTTATCCCAACGTAAACTCATAATCCTGCTATAGGTACCTACTCGTACCTAACACACTTTTATTCCACCGTTCTTTATTATTTTTAACTCGTCAAAGCTACTGCTATTTGTCATGTCCGTGTAAACGTCTCCGTCTATGTTCTCATATCTATAATTAACGTTCTATAAAAAACATACTAATATAATTTTTTTGTATTGACTTACACTGAAATGTAACTAAAAAAAGAAAATTATAATAATACAAAAACAAATTATGAGATTATGCAAATGAAATGAATGACCTTTCAAAATACCCAAAATTATAATTTAAGTTTTAAATTTTAAAATAAAATTCAATCGACTAATCACTGTTAAAAAAATAATCTACTACTCATAATACAATTTAAATCAAACATAAACATGCCATTACTGGTGCACGGCAGTCAGCCTGCACGCGAAATTTGACCTGTAATCACAGAAGCGAGATGCCATTCCATCTATGTAGAAGATGCGCCGATCTAATTGTACACACGACCAAAAAACTAAACACGTGTATATTTAAAAATCCTAATTGTATAACTTATTGTAAGTACCTATATAAAAAAAAAATCTCGACTACAAGTGGCATTTAATTATTCACTTCACTTCACTAATTCTCACAGAAGGTTTTGGGCGTCGCTGAGAATCCTTAGTCCTGCTCCATCATCACGACTCCAACAACTCCCGGCTCCGACCAAAAAACAACACTTTATCCACTTCCGGCTCCCCGGCAGCGACCAATTTTATAATTTATCTTACTTCCTCGGCCAATGTTTAATGTCGACCGTCGTAAATTGTTGCTTTCACTTTTTAACTAACATAGCTATGTATATACGAGTAAATAAGGTCCACACTATGAACTATTCAGCACAGTAACAAAAATTGTCTTTATGAATTTCGCAATAGTAAAAAACTTCCTAATCAGTCACATTAGTACTGGCTGGCGCAGCGCGCCGCCAGTGCCGCACGGAGGCAGCACTGGCAGGATCGCCATGTAATGTTGGGATTAAATGACACTACATTAGTCGTTGGATGTCAGGTTTATTGTGTCTCAAATGTTATGTACAAGGAATATATAAGCGGAACATATTGGTGAGAGTGTGAGTGTGGCATCGCACACTACACATACATAAAAAAAAAAAAAAAAAAAAAACCCGACGAAATGAGAACGTCCTCCTTTTTTTGAAGTCGGTTAAAAAACGAATCGAATAGAAACGTTAGTTAGCGTAGTGCATCTTTGCAGGGCCCTCTGGAGCTACCTGTCGTCAGAGCTTGAAAATATGCGCCGGGGTGCGTCTAGTACGATGAAGACAGGAGCGTCGTTAACCCTAAAAAGTGTTTACCGTGGTTCTAGAATCCAAAGTTTCTATTGCCTAATAATTAAACGGCCAAGAAAGTGGTCTACAGGTTTTGACAAAAGTTTCTGTGAGATCTAAATCTCTAAGGTTGACACTAGTCACTGTCATAATATTATTGCAAGGAAAAATCTAACTTGTTGTATCATGACGTGAAAATGAACTTAACCGTATGGTGGTAGACCACATTTTTGACCGACTGTACAGACCACCTTGATTTTGACCTTCAGTACTGTTATAGTTTAAAATTCATTCATACGTTTTAACGTCCAAAGTTCATTTAGCGATTTATCTCTAAACCAGAATTTTGATACGGAGAATTTCTCCACTGTGAAAGCATTACCTACAATGAAATGTTAGTAGTAGAGCTATGACTTTTAGTGGCAAATCGTGGTTCTAGAATCCATGGAGTCGCTGAAATATGACCATACTGAAGAGCAAAATCAAAGTGTCACGTATTATAATAATCAGGCAATAGCGACTCCATGCATTCTAGAACCACGGTATGTTACCAAAAGTCCCAACCCTAGTCGTCAGCTATTACATGTTGATTATGATGATGATATGATTGTCCGCAGCGAACGAGCGGGCGTTGATGATGCGGCTGTACCTGCTGCAGGGCATCGTGTTTTTCCACCAAAACAAGCGCGATGACGCGCGCCGCCTTCTCGACAGCGCAGAGGCCGAGCTTAACTCGCTCAGGGTGAGGCTACAACACTGTTTACTTAAACATCTTAGCCTGTTTGTTACAGAATTAACAACAACTTGTTGTTGGTTGCTCTACATACCCCACTATGGGAATGAAAGAGTGAAGGTATATATGTAAATGTGTATGACTACAACACTGTCTACTTGTCAGAACGGTATAACAATTATTTTGTTTTTTAATAAAGCTGGACTGCAACACTTCAAACTCAGTCTGAGTGGTACTATAACACTTTGTATTCGGTCAAAGTGAGACATCACCTCGTAACGGTTTAGAGTTAAACTTAAGCACGGTCAGAGACAATAACACTTATGTACTCGCTCTTACAGTGCTACTACAATAATACCTTGGACTCGCTTAGAGTGAAATTAAATCTATGCGCAACCTGCTCAAAGTAATATTATGATGATAATGGTAATATTTCGTTTTTGCTCAGAGTAACACAACAACAGTGCTCAAGTTACTTGCTACTACAACACTTAGTGGAGCGCCGTAACATTTATACCTTGGAATCCAGGGCCAGTCATAGAACCTATATAAATTTTTGAAATGTGTTTTTAACTATATATAAAATAATGTTAAAAAAATATATTATGTGATCTTATTTTTAATCTGTATATATAAAATTCTAAACTCATTGTGGATATATCAACGCACAGCCCAAACCGCATGACCTACAGACTTGAAATTTTGCCCATAGATACCTTATACAGTTTAGAGATCCACTAAGGAAGGATTTTTGGAAATTCCGCTCCTAAGGGGGTAAAAAAGGGGATGAAAATTTCTATGAAAATCCGTCAGTTTTGAAGTTGGAATCTTTACATTTTGAGTTTAGGTCGACGATTGAAAATTTATTTATAAGTGTCATAGCATTTTTGACTATTTCATCCCCGAAGGGATAGATAGGAATAAAACTGACAGACTGATCGATCAACGCACAGCCTAAACCCGGTTTAGGCTGTGCTGTGTGCAATAGCTCGCAGAGAGTGCTTGGGGTTGGTATTTGTCTCTCACTCGCTCTAATACGTACTTATTAAGAGTGAGTGAGAGAAGATGTACATACTCGAAGCACCTTCTAAATTCTCACAGACTGTAATCCTCTTTTAGAGTGTATTAAAAAGATTGTTTACATACTAGGAAAACCTAAGGAACGACCGGCAACGGCTGAGCACAAAAATCATTTAAAAGTTAATCGTAATAATGTATGTCTAACTGACTTGACTGAGTAAATTTCTCTCGGGATTTAGACGAACCGTGTACTCATACAGACACAGACTCAGACCAGAACCCAGACAGACACAGACACAGACCAGAATCCAGATAAACTCAGACCGGACTGGAAACCAGACATACTCAAACCCCGACCGGAATTCAGACAGACTCAGACCCGAACCGAGTACGAGAGCTAAGTTTGGGACTAGTTCAATTAGTCCTTATATATCCGTCAACACGTGCCAAACTAGGTTTCTGACCGACAGATTCCGGATGCATTTATAGTCCGGAGCGTTATATCGCCGAGTGTGTAGGTGGACGCGTCGGCGGTAGCGGCGCTCGTGGAGCTGGGCTGGTCGGCGGCGCAGGCGCGGCGCGGGCTGCGCGCGGCGCGCGGGGACCCCACGCGCGCGCACCACTACCTCGAGGACACCAGCGCCGCGCGCGCCGCGCAGCGCCGCCAGCACAGCGCGGCCAGGTGCCTACACTGAACATATACTCGGCCCGGTTACGTGTCCATACGCTACGCTTCGTGTTTCAACTTCGGCATTCGTATCTCGAGACACTTTTGTATTTAAAATTTGAATGTTTAATTTAATTGAAGCGACGGGGAGGCGACGTCATTCCATACGCAAAGTTCGATAGAATACGTCAATTTGCCGGACGTCAAATGTATAACGCGACTTATTTTACGACGTGCGTCACTATCCGTCTCTTTACCGAGCGGTTCCAACGGAAGACCGGTGTTCGCTTTACGGCTAGCGAATGCTGAGTTGGGACCTTTTCGCAACAATTTCTCTGTGACTTGTTCTTTTTGTATCTACGTAATATAATTTTGTATTGTTGGGAATAAATGTATCTTTATCTTTATCTTTAATATACCAGTGGTGTGGACCTCGAGCCGAGCGTTACAAAGCTTTACACACTATTCAATGTTCGCGCCGAATGCGAAATAAAGATGTACGCGAAAAAAAATAGTATAGAAAGAAAGGTGAACAAATAAATAGTAAAGAAAGATCTCGGGCGCAGGGAGCGGCGCGCGCTGGGCACGTGCGCGGACGGGTCGCCCGTGAACCTGCAGCTGGTGGAGGCGCTGGTGGGCATGGGCTACGCGCGCCGGCTGGCCACGCGCGCGCTGCGCAGCTCCAACAACCACGTGGCCGAGGGCGTGCGCCTCATCCAGGAGCAGCCCGAGCTGGTCAGTGCCGGGGGACCCTAAACTTCAGTTAATAAATGAGGGGACCATCTCACACAAATTGACCTGTGCCCTGTTTATCAAAACCTACAAGTCTACAAGCTCACAAGTAACACTTTATAAGATTTTTTTTACAAGTTCAAAATGTTTATCAAAAAAAACCTACAAGGTTTGTAAAATTTAACACTTGTAAATTCCACTTGTAAGTTCTAAAATCAAAATAATGTGCCGTCACGTTCTTTTCCCGCCATGTGACAGTTTTTTTTATTGACTATGCTCTACTTAAACGCATGGCTGAATGGTATATTGTCTGTGCATGATATGAAAAGGTCAATAAAAATAGTAGCGACAAAATAGTTTACCCACTCATTTCCCATCTATTGAAACTATATTTGGACAAGTATTCATTAGCGGCAGAATTTTTAAATAAATAACTTTTGAAAATGTCTCAAAATGATAGTAAAATAACTCTCCTCCAAATGATTCGTGACAAAAAGGACATTTTATTCGGTGCGTCTAGCGATAGATTGTCGAAAGACAAAAAAATAGAAGAATGGAAAAATGTTTTAAATTGTTTGGTCTACAGAAAAGACTACACTTATGTTCGGGACACCTTTTATTCAAACTTAAAAAGATCTACTTTGGTAAGTACCTAAACGCCAATATATTAGCCATATATCAATACAAGTAAATGGCGATACTTAAATTAATTCATATAATTATACAATTGCTGTAAGTAAGTATTGCAGAGTATAATTTTAACTTTATCCTCGTGTGGTTGCCGAGTTAGAATAGTGCCACTCCATGTCTTCCCGTGGATGTCGTAAGAGACGACTAAGGGAATAAAGGCTTGTAGTACTGTTAGGCGATGGGCTTGCAACCTGTCACTAATACGCTGGTAAACATCTTAGCCTAATTGTGCTAATTGTGGTTATAGAATTATCAACAAGTTTTTAGAGATGTTTGTAATTCTGTAGCTCTGCCTACCCCACTCTGGGAACGAAGGCGTGAGATTATGTATGTATGTAATTTTAACTTTTTCGTCCTTTTTTAACACCGTTTCTGTTTTCCTACATACCTACTGTTTAATCTTCTTTCGTTTATTAATGAGTGTTTTAAATCTAAAATATAGGTGCTAATTAATTTGTCTATTTTTTATCAGAGTAAAAGAGACAACGCAAGAAACTGTGAACTGCATTGCATACACTTCCTTTGGTAACGCCATTACACCATGCATGTCCGAAACTGCATGGTATTGAGCTCCGGTACCCAACCAATGCAGAGCTATTTTGTAACGTCAATTTCGGTGACAATACCTTGTTTCTGTTTGTGTTTCTTTTTAAATTGTTGCCCAAAATAACAATTAAGTGTTCCATTTTTTCCGCTTTCAGACGAAACCTTTGATTGAATTCGTAGGTCGCCTCCATATGTCCATAGTCAATTCTTGGCTTATATTTCCTAGGTTCCGTTATTCTAACGTTTTCGTCGTCGCTCGAATCACTTGAACGTATTTTGAAAAGAAAATGGCTTTAAAAATTGATATTTAAAATACTGAGCCCGACACTCGTTAACTTGTAATACGGAGTGGAGGGTCGCCGGGCACTCTTAAGGTTGCATGATTTTTTCAAGTTGTAACTTATAAAGAATTTTTTGATAAACAAAATCACGAATATACGTGTAAAAATATACTTGTGAAATTAAAAACGTCACTTGTAACTTGTAGTCTACAAGTGCAGTTTTGATGAACAGATATTTGTAATAATGATTTTTTTTACAGGCAAAATGCTTGTAATACAAGGCTTGTAAGTTTTGATAAACAGAGCACAGATCCCAAACTTAGCTCTAGACTTGTACTCTGTTCGGGTCTGAGTATGTCTGGGTTTGGTCTGAGTCTGAGTCTGTCTGAATTCCGATCCGGGTTTGAGTCTGTCTGGGTTCTGGTCTGAATCCGAGTTAGTCTGAGTTCATGTTTGGTCCAGATCTAAACCTGTCAGTTCCGGTCCGAGTCTGAGACTGCCTGGATTCTGGTCAGATTCTATGTCTGTCTGAGTACTAATCCGGGTAAAGTATGTCAACTTGTCAAGGTTCCGGTTTGGGTCTGAGTCTGTCTGGATTTTGGTCTGAGTCAGTTTATGTCTAGGTCCCGATTCATGTTCGAGTACGTTTAATTTACGGCTCGAGTTTGGGTTTGACTATCTCTGGGTTCTGTCCTGAATTTCGGTCCGGGTTTGAGTATGTCTGGGTTCCAGTCCGGGTTTGGGTTTTGGTCTGAGTCTGTGTCTGTCTGAGTACTAATCCGGGTAACGTATGTCTGGGTTCCAGTTTGGGTCTGAGTCTGTCTGGGTTTTGGTCTGAGTCAGTTTATGTCTGTGTCCCGATTCATGCTCGAGTACGTTTAAGTTACGGCTCGAGTTTGGGTTTGAGTATATCGGGGTTCAGTCCTGAATTCCGGTCCGGGTTTGAGTGTGTCTGGGTTTCAGTCCGGGTTTGGGTTTTGGTCTGAGTCTGTGTACATCTGAGTACTAATCCGGGTAAAGTATGTCTGTTTTCCGGTTTGGGTCTGAGTCTGTCTGGGTTTTGGTCTGAGTCAGTGTATGTCTGGGTCCCGATTCGGATTCGAGTATGTCTCGATTTACGGTTCGGGTTTGAGTATGTCGGGGTTCTGTTCTGAACCTGAGTCCGTTTGAATTCCGATCCGGGTTTGAGTATGTCTGGGTTTGGGTTTTGTTCTGAGTCTGTCTGTCACTATGCATTTATAATTACAATTTTTATTAACAGTTGGAGGACAGCGACTTGTCTGATGAGGATATGGATACTCAGAGCTCCGAAGAATCATTAGTGGAGCCGGACAATAAACTTGTCGCCGAGGTAAACTTTAATATTATGTTTATGTGAACACAGCCTTGCGTTTGTGTAATATGCACAAAAAAATAACATGATAACCACAAGCCAAACCAAATTGAAGTCTGCAAGTGTGTAGCCAATCAATTTTTAAGTTTATTAAAAAAAAACAAAAGCATTTTATTACTTTTGGTACTTTTTGTAGCTGTATATCGCGCATTAAGTTGGATTTTTCGTACTACTGTTTTTTAATTTTCCATTTTTTTTATCCTCAGTTGTTCTGTGATTTCTTATCAGACTAAGAATTTACTGTTATATTTTTGTTTCATAGACATATTTTCGTAATTTTATTAAACAACGCCGTTTGACGTGCGGAACTGTAATTTTCACTCGTCCCGAGTAATGTCCCTCGCTTGCAGCTCGGGCCAAGACACCTGGTACTCGTGTAAAATGACATAGTTTTCGCACTTGCATCAAAATATTCTATTTGACTCCCCGTGATTGAGTAAGTGTTGTATGTGATGTAGCTGGAGGCGATGGGCTACGAGGCGGCGGAGGCGCGTTCGGCGCTAGTGCGCGCGCGCAACCACGCCAGCGGCGCCGTCGACCTGCTCGTGGCCGGACACGGACACGTCGGGGACGGTAAGTGTTGTATGTGACGCAGCTGGAGGCGATGGGCTACTAGGGGTGCGCGCGCGCGACCACGCCAGCGGCGCCGTCGACCTGCTCGTGGCCGGACACGGACACGTCGGGGACGGTAAGTGTTGTATGTGACGCAGCTGGAGGCGATGGGCTACTAGGGGTGCGCGCGCGCAACCACGCCAGCGGCGCCGTCGACCTGCTCGTGGCCGGACACGGACACGTCGGGGACGGTAAGTGTTGTATGTGACGCAGCTGGAGGCGATGGGCTACTAGGGGTGCGCGCGCGCAACCACGCCAGCGGCGCCGTCGACCTGCTCGTGGCCGCACACGGACACGTCGGGGACGGTAAGTGTTGTATGTGACGCAGCTGGAGGCGATGGGCTACTAGGGGTGCGCGCGCGCAACCACGCCAGCGGCGCCGTCGACCTGCTCGTGGCCGGACACGGACACGTCGGGGACGGTAAGTGTTGTATGTGACGCAGCTGGAGGCGATGGGCTACTAGGGGTGCGCGCGCGCAACCACGCCAGCGGCGCCGTCGACCTGCTCGTGGCCGGACACGGACACGTCGGGGACGGTAAGTGTTGTATGTGACGCAGCTGGAGGCGATGGGCTATTAGGGGTGCGCGCGCGCAACCACGCCAGCGGCGCCGTCGACCTGCTCGTGGCCGGACACGGACACGTCGGGGACGGTAAGTGTTGTATGTGACGCAGCTGGAGGCGATGGGCTACTAGGGGTGCGCGCGCGCAACCACGCCAGCGGCGCCGTCGACCTGCTCGTGGCCGGACACGGACACGTCGGGGACGGTAAGTGTTGTATGTGACGCAGCTGGAGGCGATGGGCTACTAGGGGTGCGCGCACGCAACCACGCCAGCGGCGCCGTCGACCTGCTCGTGGCCGGACACGGACACGTCGGGGACGGTAAGTGTTGTATGTGACGCAGCTGGAGGCGATGGGCTACTAGGGGTGCGCGCGCGCAACCACGCCAGCGGCGCCGTCGACCTGCTCGTGGCCGGACACGGACACGTCGGGGACGGTAAGTGTTGTATGTGACGCAGCTGGAGGCGATGGGCTACTAGGGGTGCGCGCGCGCAACCACGCCAACGGCGCCGTCGACCTGCTCGTGGCCGGACACGGACACGTCGGGGACGGTAAGTGTTGTATGTGACGCAGCTGGAGGCGATGGGCTACTAGGGGTGCGCGCGCGCAACCACGCCAGCGGCGCCGTCGACCTGCTCGTGGCCGGACACGGACACGTCGAGGACGGTAAGTGTTGTATGTGACGCAGCTGGTGGCGATGGGATGGGATAAATATCGGTAAAAGTAGGGGTTATATCGGTATTTATGGCACAAAAAAAGACACACAGGCCGTCTGACGATAAGTTGGATCTGAGACCCAACCTAAGGTCAGAGAGTTGAGTTATCAGTGCTAGAAGTAGGCACAAATATGTCGGGAGTTTTTAATAAATGTAATAGTTATTTTTGTTTATGTTATAGCCACGGATGCCGCGAACCCCTCAACCAGCGCCGAACCCGAGTCGAAGAGGAAGGAGAAGAGGCGACAGAAATTAAAGAAGTGAGTGTCTGTTGCTTCACACTTACAGGACGGGAGATGCGGATACATATCTAATTTCTGTAGTTTTAAGAGCCCACGATCAAAAAATCTTCTTTTTTTCTCTTACTGCATGGACATGGGCTGCAAGGTTTCTGACCTACTTAAGCCAATTCCGCTTCGATATTAATTTGGGGAGACCCTATACAGACTTACGAAAATTGTGAGGTGACGCTTAAAAGCCCAGCCACAACGGATGCGTGCGCGTAGATGTGACGTGCGCGTGCGCTTTCCACTGTGGTGTATAGTATGAATTCTCATAGGACATGTCACTATGCAGTGGAAAGCTAACGCGCACGTCACGTCTACGCGCACGCATCCGGTGTGGCTGGGCCTTAAATCGGTAGCTATAAACCATACAAATGTAGCTTTTTACTTTTTTCATCCCCTAAATCAAGTCTACGATTTTTCAAGATCTAGGTTTGTACGTTTCCATTTTTTATTTTTTCCAAAAAAGGAAAACGTACTGACCTAGTTTTTCATAATACTACGTTACCGCAATTTGAACGATTTTTTTTAACTTCACTATGCTCTTAATCTCATGATATCAACATCATTACCTCGACGTTTTGATCGTATAGCTACGACCTCGGTCACGAGCAGACTCTGCGTCTACGGGAGATGCAAGTTTTCCGAACTACCCGCACATTGGTTTTGTTTTCGATTATTCGAACCAGTTACAAAGCTCCAAACACATCCGACAATCTGTGTAACGATTTCTTTCTCTTTCTATTTATTTGAATCAACCTAAATCGTTTGATCACAGGAGGCAAGAGCGAGAGCAGGCATATAACCGTCTCTCTTCCGCCATCCACACCGAAGAGGACGATCATCTGGACACGTCGCTGGTCGACGAGGAGGAGTTCCTCGTGCAATACAAGTCCTTGTTGTAAAGTAAAGACGAAAATCGTATGGAATTCAATCGAAATATGTAGAAAATGTTTTAACATTATAAGGTTTTTTTTAAACTTGGGAAAAGAATTGTACGTAGGGATTCATATTCTAGACTATAGAAAAAAAAGCTCCTGTTATGTCCTTAAAAAAATGTATTGAATTTCTTGCAAAAAAATATTGGATTCTGGTAACGGAAACATTTTTTGAGGGACATATGGAGTTCTTTTTTTAATTGTCCAGGCATGTCCTTTAGTACCATGCATTTTTTTCCAAAAAGTAAAGGAAAAATATTGATCTATATTTAAAACTCCGTTTTGAAATGAAATTGTTTAAGATCACAGAGTTGAGTTGAGTTGGTGAGAGTTGTTGAGAGTTGTACAGAGATCGAAGCGGCGCGTTCTACTAAAAAGCGTTTCGAAAGCGTAGCTAAGGCGTTTTTAGTAAAGTAATCCGCTGCAACGCGCCGCTTCCGCTCTCTGTGCGGTTACCCACAAACCTAAATAAACTTTGCAGAATTGCGTATACGTAAATTAAGTAGTTGTACGCGTCTTCAAAGTTTTAAAACTATAAGATTATTTTCAATAACGCCATGTAATGTATTTTGAATTGAAAATTCGTAAATAGGTAACGTACGAACATTTATCGTAGTGCCTTTTTTATTTACGTTTCACTTATTGCGCCATGACACAATTTTCGTCGAATTTTAATGCAAAATTCTTAGTTATTACTCAGATACAAATGGAATCAAGATGTAGGTAGTCAAAAGCATAAATATCTCTACAGCTATCACGTCAAATATATGTACATTTATTTATTTATTTATACATTGACCTTATTGTCAGTGATATAGAGGCGTGTAGATATTTATGACTTTGACTGTAGAAGGAAGGGATCTAAAATACCTTAATAGTTTTATTCGCTCTTCCGCTCTTGAGGGTATAACCATCATCAGCATCATGGCAGCCGAAGCAAGTCCACTCCTGGACACAGGTTACCAAAGATCTTCACCACGATCGGTCTATTTGTGCCATTGAACCTTAAGAACCTATTTAAAGCTAGGGTGAATAGGCATGTTCTGGGCGAGCTCGCTTCATCGTCAACAAAGTCTTCGTCCTCCAAGGACAAGAGTTGGTCAAGAGCAACCCCATTATCAATAATAATAAAAAATAGGCGCCGGTCGCGAATCCAGATGATCTCTGCCTCATCAACGGCCATCTGGGGGGTTATTATGACCACACCGGATTGACGGGGGCAAAATTGTACGTATGCTAGTGATTAATTAAATATCGACTAAGTTTTATCGACATCTTTAAAAAGCAATTCTCAATCATCATAATTAATGGTCAAGTTTAGATATTTAATACTTTGTAAACCTCTTTTATTTATACTTATCGCAAATATTCCATAGTCAACCAAAACATTATTTTTCAAGATTTTATTTTACCACTTGATCGGCGCGACTATATGTATATTTATGCCAAATAACTCCAAAAAGCTGCAGACGGACGGACGGACGGACGGACTTGGCGAAACTAATATAAGAGGTAAAATAAAATCTTGAAAAATACATTTTCCTTTGACTACGGAACAGTTGCGATAAGTGTAAATAAAATAGGTTTACAAATTATTAAAAGATATTTAAACTTGACCATTAATTATGATGATTCAAAATTGCTTTTTAACGATGTCGATAAAACTTGGTCGATATTTAATTAATCACTAGCACAGGTACAATTTTGCCCCCGTCAATCCGGTGTTTGATTATGACATATCTATGCTTTTCATTTTACGGCGAGCGTAAAGGACAGAGCTATATCAGTTTTATAGCTCTGTCCTTTTCTCTCAGCGTAAACTGAACTGCATTGCTATGTCGTCATAACCCCCCCGTCCTACAAACAATGTGGCTTGTCCACTACCAAAAATTAAAAAGACAGTCGTGTTTAGATATTTTCGAATATCATACTCCGCACTTTTTACTTCTGACACTATAAGTTAACTTTTGACAGGTTATTTGGTGCACATTTTCATGAAATGTAAATCTTCGATTGTAAGGTCTAATCATACAAAATATTAATTTAAAAACGTATTTAAAATGCATTTATATACAATATATATTTAAATAGATCTATGGATCGTACAGTCGGCCTCTGTTAGTGGTCTATATTTAGTTTTAAGTTTGTGTATTTACATCGACACAGTACATAAAGTTAAGTCAAGAATGTATCCTAATGTGATTGTTAAAATAAATACAAATAAAAACGTAATAAAGATTTTTATTAAAATAAACATTTTTAAATTAATTGTCATACATTTTATTCGTAGTAAGTATTATGAACACTTCGAGTGTCAGGCTTTTGTTATGCATTTTTTTTTACCTCCACTAATTTGAAGATGTATAATATCGACCACACACTATTGGACCCTTAATCTACATTTTCTTTACCCCAATTGCTATTGTATTGACGTTAGCTCGACAGTGAAGGGCGGCTGGGTCATAAACAATACAATTGCAATAGGTATGGGTAAAACGAAGCAGAAAAGAAGCCCTGATAAAAATAGTAAAGTCAAACCGCGCTACGCTCGTCGTCACACTTCTTTTTGTGAAAACTAGGAAGCGCGTACCTAATGGTAAGTGCCACTTATCCACACATCCACGACACCAGAGGAATTGAAAGTGCATTAAAGAAAATAGTGTTAACACTGAACAATTTGATAATGATAATTTCCATGGGTGAAGCCTTTAATTTCATAAGGGTAATTGGAACGAGACACTTTAAAACTAATCAGTAATAAGTAAACTAGGTTATGTAGGTTAGGTTTGTTAGGAAGACCGCCCAGAAATAGGCGCCCTGCATAGCGGGGTTCATCATATATTTGATAATACTAATTTGTGTCTCGTTGAAATTGTAAACGAAATCGTGTAAAGATTCCATCTCTACTGGTTAGCAATGAACTCTAAGAACATCACGTCTCCCTTGACATACTCAAACTTGTCTAAACTGGTGTGCGGTATGAAGATGTACTGCCTCTTCAGCTGCGGAACCGACTTGTCCAAGGTTTCGTTGGAGCGCGTCTTCTCGTCCGTCGAGTCGTAGTCGTGACGTTTGGAGGATGACTTGCGACGGACTTGCAGGGATTTAACTATATCCATGGCCTGAAATAAATAAAATAATAAATATCAGGAGACAATCTCAAATTGAGCTAGTCCCAAACAAAGCTCTAGGCTTGTACTATGGGTACCAGACAACGATATAACATACTTATACAGGGTGTAACATTTAAATCGGTCAGTATGGGAAAATTCGAAACTATAGACATGTATACGAAGATCTGTTCTTAGGAACCATGTCATCGGTTTTAGTAGAAAGGAAAACTGGATTCATATATTTAAAAAAAAACTTGTACTCAGCTCGGGAATCGAACCCGGACGTTTTGAAAAATAAAACTACATAACACTATTTTTATTTAGATATCGATTGTGTAGGTCTTAAGCACTAAATGTTAGCATCTAACATGATGTCTAAAATTAATAAAATGTATTGTTTACTGCTTTCGGATCGGAAGACTTTCGATATCTAAGTAAATAGAAGATTTTAAGATCTATGTAACATTATTTGATGCAATAAATTGAATTTGAATTTGAATTTGAGAAATAGTGATAGTTTTATTTTTCAAAACGTCCGGGATCGACTTCCTAGCTGAGTACAAGTTTTTATTATATGTATGTACCTATGCAGTTATCCTTGGTAATAAAATCCATGACATGCTTCCTAAGAACAGATCTTCTTATGTCTTGGACTTTCCCATACTGAACGATTTAAATGCTACACCCTGTATAGAGAAATAAATTTAATACAGAGAAAACATCCAGGACTCAGAAACAAATACTTGCTTATTACGTCAATCCCATACATTTTCGATGATGATAATAATTTCTCCACGCATCTTGTCTAGAGCAACTTGACTGTTATGAGATCTTCGAAGCGAATTCTTCGTAAAACTGGTATCTGAAGCTGACCTGACTCCGGTTGTTGGGCTGGTCCCTGAGCACGATGTTGACGGCGATGTCGCAGGGCCACTCCAGCAGGGCGTCGTAGGGCCCGCCCACCAGCCGAATGGTGCAGGTCACGTGCCGCCCCTTCCACTTGCCGATGCCGTTCAGGTTCAATTCCGCCTGGAAATGGTCTTATTATAATGAGATTCTGATACACCATGGAGGTCCACCATATCCCAAATTCTCTACCATGATCGGTACGCGCATTTAGCTTCGAATTCAAATTAATTATTTAGTAAACAGAAACAGAAAAAGATTTATTGCCCTCTCAACTCAACACAGTACATATTATTCCTTAAATACACATACTAAAAAAAAGCCTTTCAACTCTGTACACCTTTCATACCTTGACAGTCTAGGTATCATACATACATACATACATACATTAAATCACGTCTGTTTCCCTGAGGGGTAGGCAGGGACCACTTCTTTCTCCCTACTACAATCCTGAAAAATCTCTCTTTCTTCAAGCTATCAGGTGTAGCATGATTAGAAATTCTTTAACTTTGAACCTTATGGAGCATTTACGAGTATCATTTTTCCAACCGCATTGCTTTGGTTATGGTATCCCTGGCATGTCACTTGGATTCACATATCAGTGGCGATTTATGGCGGAGGGCCAGCCCCCACTCCTGAAATCGGCAGGAGACCTAAATTATACAAGTTTTGGGTCAAAGGAAATCAACCCCTCCCCCAAACCGTAAAGAGTCACCACTGAAACAGATCGTGGTCCTAATAATCCACCTACACTATAAGCCGCAAACGCATTGAGAGCAAGGGTGGTGCGGTGCGGCGTGTTGCCACAGTAAAAACGCGTCAGCAACGCTTTGGTTACGCTTTTTTGTGAGTTTGCGGCTTTAAGCGGTTGATTTACCTTCAGCGTGTACCCATATTTGCTGGTGCGGAACAGGGGGCTGGTTAGAACTGTGTCGCTCTCCTTGGCTTCTTTCATCCGCGCCGAGAACTTGTCAATCCGCCAGATCATGTGTCCTGGAAAGACACGAAAGCTTTTGTAAAAAACCCGTTGATTTATTTGCCAGAATACTTACCTACAGTGAAGAAAAGCAATTATGTGCCCAATCCAAGATCCAATTTGGTCAATCTGTTTATTAACATTTTGGATTTAAAACAAAGCTGATGAAGCCATTTTGATCTTGCCTTAGAACGACACGCTAAAATAGAAGGAGTAGAGTGATCAAATTGTCTGTTTGTCCACAATATCTCCGTATCAGTCTACTTTGCAGACTAACAAGCAGAAATTATTTTAACATTTTAATGACACGTCGTTGTATAGAGTCCAAAAATACATCTATTATTTTACAGTTTTACAGGAGTGAGCTACCCAGAACCATCTTCGGAAATATGTTCTAGCAATGTTGTTTAAAATCTTACCATCATCACTCCCAAACTCAGCTCTCTCGAAGCCGACCCTTGTCTGAAAGTCCGCGAGCTCGCTCCTGATCTTGAGATACGACTTGGTGAGAGCTCTTAAGTCTCGCGCTACAACTTCCACCCGTGACGCATGTTCCGACGCCTCCGCGCGAGCTTCAGTCGTGGCGAGCTCTAGCACTGCCAGGCGGTCGTACTCCTGGAATTAATTGTAGAATAAAATAGAAGGGGAACTGCATGAAAACTTATTGGTAGAGCTAATAGGTGTGTCTTAAGCGCTATGATAAGTACTGATAAAAAAAATGCAATTTTAAAAATCATCATCATCATCATCATCATCATCATCATCATCATCATCATCATCATCATCATCATCATCATCGTCGTCGTCGTCGTCGATATTAACCCTCACCGGTCTGTCATGAGCAGTGTTCTGCAGCTGCACCCTGACCGCCGCCAGCTGGCCTAGCTGCTCGGAGCTCCTCCTGGCTTCCACCAGCTCCTGCTCCATGGCTGCGCGGCTCTCAGCATTGCGCGCGCGCTCTTCTTCGACAGTCTGCTTTATGTACTCTATCACGTCTTCTGGAAATGGAAGAGACAGTTACAATTGCCACCGGCAGATTTATACTTGAGTTTGTAGTCAAGTCAAAAAATAGTTATAGCAACACATTTTATCCAATTATGGGTGTGGTGACTACCAATTGAAAGTATACCACACTGACCACACATCTAGAGACATACAGCGAGCTCGACGCCATCGGAGTGCGATCTGTGTGACCGCTCGCACTACTTGCCTTAGTATGACGCGAAATTTCACGCTTCGCTTGCATTGAGCTGACGGAAAAGAAGGAAAGTCGCAATAGAGGGTGGAGGGTGGGTGGAAATAATGTCTAGGCTATAGAGGATTTTAGACTGACCCATCAAAATGCTTTGTTGCATTTGTTGGTGATTATTACTAGCTGCTGATGTTGTAAGGATGGCACTAACAGCTGAGCCAACAGTACATCCATTCCACACCAATTATTAACTTCAAAATTCCAGCACTCACCGAGCTTGTTGACAGCGCGGAGCCTGGAGTCGTGCTGCGTCAGCGCCGCCTCCAGCAGCTCTCGCTCGCGCTGCTCGTGCAGCAGGCTGCTGACCGCGCTCTCCAGCCGCATCGCCGTCGTAAGCTGCTGGCTCTGAAGCTCCTGTAGTATTTGGGAGACCAGGTTTTATAGAGCCGTATTAATGAACTGATCATGAGTGATGAGATGCCTGTCATAAGTTTGAAAATCGAATTTATTGGTTCATGGTAACCATCTTCCTTTTTCTTTGACTTGACTTGTTTTGAGACTTGTACCATCAATTTTTATTAATACATCCGTTACATTGTGTGCCAGAAGCTCTAGATTGGGTAGCAAAAGACTGATTGTTTTGCCGATCTTTGGGATATTTCCAGAAAACTTGCAATTGACATGTTGATGTAATATTTACTGATAGCTTAAGAAAGTCGGGAAAAATTAACTATGTTGATGACATTTCTTAACTTCTTCTTCTTCGTCTTTTATCATAGCAAATGGGATCCTTCTAATGTGAACTAGGAAAAATAGGATGTTACTAGTAGGTATTTTAAGAGAGTCAGGAATAACCAACGTAGGGTCCTGGTAAAGCGACTAGGTACTTTGGGAAGGATAGACAGAAGGGCCACAGTTAAACATCTTCTTGATATATTTAAATGAGGTTCATCATTATGATAATTTATACCTGCAAAGCCAACTGCACATTGGCCAGGTCATGCTTGAACTGCGCAGCCCAGTTGGCAGCCCGTTCCGCCTCATCATCCACGGCTGCTCGCAGGGAGACCAGGGTCGAGAGGAAATGCTGGCTCCGTTCCTCCACGATGACCAGCTTGGCGCGAACAGTCTCCACCTCTGAAGCATGGAGATCGCGGTTGTTGACTTCTTCAGTGAGGACCAGTCTGTAAAAGGAATTAAGAAAAAAGTAAATGGTGTTCAAAGATGAAGTACGGCCTTTAAAAGTGCCTTAAACCCGACAGCTCAAGAAAGAGGACGTGCTATTTTTTTCAATTGAAATACGCAAATGTTTGCCCTCATATTGATGTAGAGTATTATGCAAGTTTTTGTATGAGAAGCCAGAACGTTAAAAATGAACAGACGTTTGACTTGCTTAGATTAGACCACGTTTATTAAACTTAAGGATTCTGGTCATCAAGATCAGAAGTAGTCCTCCTCGTATTGGGACCGTATTAAACTTTCATACTTACATACACACCTTCACGCCTGTCTCCCAATGGGGTAGGCAGAGGCTATGGAACGCCAGGTGTAAGAGTACATCGTCAATGTGATTACTGTATATGCGTCTAGAGCGTCCCCTACCGACATCTCCACTCATTCTCACTCACCATGGTATATTAAACTCTCAGTATATTGAAATGTCATTCTAATATGTTCTCCTTTCTTCAATGACTCCAGTATTTTAAGTTGAAAATAAATACCCAAAAGATCACAAGCGTAATGGATTGAGCATAATATTAAAATGAACTAACTTGATATTCGCGACTTCCTTCTCTAGATATGTGATGCAGTCGTCCAGGGGAACCGCTTTGGGAGACCAGGTATGGTTTTTGACAGGTTCTGGTGGCGTTGGGTCTGCCATGCGCGCGTGCGACGGAGACGAGGAGTTGCGGTTCTGAAAGCAAACCCTGCATCGTCACTGGGATGAATGTCGTCATGCATGCGTTTTTTTAACCTCATCATACCAATCATATGTTATATGTTGCAGATGTAGTAAATAAACATAAGACATCATATTTGGTCGGAAAAGTTCGTATTTATTTTGCTTTAGCTCAGTCGGTTTCAGTATAAATCGATAAGCTTATTGAGAAAACAAGATTAATACGAACTTTTCCGACAAAATACGATGTATTTTTATGCACTATAGCTGTACATCGTATTGATCGAGTCAGCAATGGCACGAGAACCAAAGTAACCGACATAGCCAAATTGCTGGAATGCGGTGACAGTGGGCGGTGCACATCGCGCGCAGACCAAATGGGGTCAAAGAGTTCTTGAGTTGCGACCGCGTACCGGAAGACGCAACATGGGTAGACCTTCAACAAGGTGGACCGACGACTTGGCTATGATGGCGGGAAACCGATAGACGAAGCGGTGCAGGGCCGGTCCTTGTAACAAACCTTAGGGAAGTCTATAAAAGACCCTGTAAAGTCACACCCAGCGCCTCTTACCTTCTCTATCTTGGGGCAGTCCTTGACATGGGTGTCCTTGTGCTTCCTCTGGATCCAGGCCCCGCAGCGCAGGGGACACTGCTCCAGGATGCTGCCGCATAGCTTCAGGTGGGCCTGCGCATTACGGAAGAATGATGAAGTGGGTCAAAATTTAAAAAAAAAGCAAATTGGCAACATGCGGGCTCTTTTACACGTCGGTAATATGGAGTGAATCTACTAGCGCTTCTGACAAGACCGTCATTGCGGAGAAGAAGCAAAGGTCAGTGGACGCACTTGTTTAACTTTAGGTATTTATTTGCGATCGGCAAAATTTATCCCTCCCCCACCATATAACTGTGTCACATTGCGTTTTAAGTCAAAATGAAATGGTAAGAATTGCCAAACCAAATGTCACTGTGACACAGTTCTATCGTGGGTCATGGGCTCCATTTTGCTGATTGTAGGTACATTAGAAAGATTACGTGATCTAAAAATAGATTTTGCCAGGTAATTCGTTATACTCACTGTAATGATTTTAATTTAATTCCTTTACTAACTCTTTGTACTTGTGAAGTACCTACTGTATTTTTTGTATAGTATATTCTTAGAAAATTGGTTGAGAATCATCTTTTTATCCGGGAGTATGGATGCAGTGATTTCAATCAGCACCGGCGAACCTCGCCAATCAAGTTGACGTTGTACGGTCAGCGTCATAAATATATATACGTTAACAAGGTTTCAGAAATAAATATACACCCTTATTCCCTCGCAGCAGAGTCGTGTTTACATATTATTGAAAGTTTTACTGTGTCTATATATTTGATGCTGACTGTACTGTCAGCCCAAAACTCTGACCCACCATAGAACTATGACGTTATGATTCAAGTCGTAAGAAGTGTCAAACAAATTGTTTTGTAATTTCAGCGTCACAACGGTCTATGGCGGGTCAGGATTTCGTTGAGCTGATAGTACGTTTGTGTCAATGTATGAAACCTAAAACAGTAGCAAAGCCTACCTACAGGGTGTTAGATGTTTACAAAAGAGCTCAAACGGTTCATTGATTATTACGTTGTATTATAATGTAAAAAAATTACTCGCTAATATCCTATCAATTAACCTAAGCTTCTATATTGATGACAGATTGATTAATAGGACACTCAAATCAAAATAAAGATTGACGAAAAATCTAAGTACATTAAAGTACAAACGAACCTGTAACTGTCCCAATTCAAACAGGTCATTGCAGAAGTAGCACGCACTGTCCCTCTTCTTATCTTTTTCGGCAGCACTCATTCTGGCAACACATTTAACACTCGCACGATATCACATCCCCCTGTAGGGCACAATCATAGTATAGTTTTATAATACTAGTACAATATTACTGTATTTTTTAATCTGTCTCAACACAGTTACATGCGACACTTTAAAACAAAACCAAAAACTAATCACATATCTTCATTATAAGAACAATCTAAAAAATATAGCTATAGCACCATTTAATGACCTATTTAACAAAATTGAACGTCTAATTTTCTTATTATTTGTAATAAATGTGCGAATCGCGCTAAACTACAGCGTGTCCCCGTTCTTTTGTCAGTGAATCATTGTATCAGATAGCGTTATCTCCCATTGATACCTGATACGGGGCGTTGGCTTGATAACAACTAAAACCTAAATACATAAACAGACCTACTATGACTAAATACGTCCGTCCTTGATGCATACTTGTGGGCACATAATGCAATGGTACATGCACAGATATTCCTTTATCTTTGTGTATTTAACATAGATGAAGGAAACACCTCAATCTGTATGAAAACCAACCGTGTCAATTTTCACAGCCGACCGGCTGCAACAACAGGCGCGCGGACCGTCAGTAGCGACGGCCAACACCGACGCTTGGTCGGGGTTTAAGTCCGGATTCGGACACGCGAAGTAGATGCATTTGCGTTATCTATGTGTATTTGTATCTGTGGGTACATGTATGGGTAAAGGCTTGGTCGGTAGCCTTCACGCTTTTCGTGATACATTGCTGCTGCAATAGCTCCGGGCTTGATAATCTCAAACCAACTAATCAATGGATTGCTACAAGCATGATCCATTGACCAGGAAAACTGAGCCTTAAGTGCAAATAGAAGACGATTGACGACGAATTAAGTCGTGGTCCCAGGTTCGATCCCCAGATTCGGACGCAGTTTTGTTAATAGTAAGCTAGTTGAATAGGGGTAATTTTTTGCTAGGGTAGATGAAAAACGGACCGGTGTTTACGAGTTATTTTCTCTGAGAGGTCATGCAATTAAAGGTTATGTACTGAGTCCTCGTTTAGTTGGCTACCACAACATCAGGTACAGTCACAACTTGGGAATGTTGAGCCACTTGCCACTGTTCGTATTTTGGCCGTGTAATGCAAATCGGGTTTAATCCGTTAGGCCATAAATAAAGTATAATATATATAGTATATGTATTATATTTCCTCTATGGTTAGGCCTATTGGCCACGTAAACCGCACGTCATGCGCACGCTTTCGTCAATTGACGATTGCAAGACGAACGCTTGCGTCTTGCGTAGAAACCTTCAAAATGTGTCCAAGGAGCGGCAACATGACATGACGAACGCATGACGTGCGGTTTACGTGGACAATAGACCTTATACTCGTATATCCGGTATATATTGCTCGGCTAAATTATGAAGAGTACCAAACTACCAAGTGGCTCAACATCCTTGTGTTGTGTCACTCTTAAGTCACCCTTAATTGCACCCTTACTTATAATATAGATGCGAAATGAGTTTGTTTGTTCCGTCTTCACAGCTTAAATTAAAGCCTCGAACTTCAGCCTGAAGAACGAAGTCGCGGGCAGAAGGTATCGGTAAATTAACTGAATTTTAAGTTATTTACCGACTTATCTACCTACAAGGTTCATAGATTACTAAGATTTATTCAGATGATCAATGTGTGGTGTTCAAAACATACTTTTATTGTAAAAATACAGGTGGCATTAAATCGCGTGAGTTTTTTTAAAAGTATATTTAATGATTTAACCACTGTATTTGACTCGTATAAAATAAAAATAAACGTAAATAAAACACAGTTTTTACTTATATTTTTATTAACATCATCATTTACACACGGACCTAAAAAAATACGGACTTAACGTTACACTCAAAAGGTGCGAAGCAAGCAAGGCCTGTTATTTCGTTCCGTCATACACAATCTACCGTCTCACAAATGCACTAGGTCTGTTAACCCTTCGTCTGTGGAAGGGTAAAAAAATACTGAATTCGAGTCTCTTCTAATTTTGGAATAATCCACAAAAAAAATCGAAAAAAAGTACAAAAAGTGATACCAAAATTTGGTCAGCATCCTTATCAAACACAGACGAAAGGTTAACCCGCCGCCATTACGCGTCCAGCCACAGCCCGAGTGACATATCACTTTACACCGAAGAAAATGCCGCATTGTGTAGGTTTTTTTACCTACATACTTTTAACTAAGTCACAAACAATCTAAGAAACTTAGAATGTAATTAAGTCTTGGATCTCTGTTTTAACTTAGTTACTTCTAATTTGTCAGATTCTCTTGAAAATATGCATACTTATGTAATTGCGACGACAATATAATTATATGGTATTATCGAGCAATGATATTGAAACTTTCTTGCACATTCCATACAATCAAATTGAGGAGATAAAAAATTGCTCAGTCTAAACCTTACGTTTGGTACAATTCTTAAACGCTATTATTGCAACAAAATAATTGCATACAATTATTGCCGATTCTCGTACAAGAAACTTGCATAGTCTAAATGGGCCTTTACAGCGGGTAAAAGGCCTTAAAATGGGCAAATTGACGATTTATATGGCAACCCTCAAAGCACGCACACTCGTAAACGGACGGCCATTTTGTCTGCTTCACTCAAGATTAGACTAGGTTACGTCCGTATTTTTTTTAGGTCCGTGCATTTACAACGTACTGCTGCTCTACTGCGTTAAAATCAATAAAGATTATATCACAAAAATACTCCAATGTCAAACTTCTATTAAAATAGGACAGCTCTTAATGGCTGACCAACTGTAAATTACAATAAATAATTACCAGAAAGGTAAGTTTTTATTTCCGTCTAGATTCGAGATACACAAAATACTACTAGCATAGCATTATTTTTTACAAAGTTAACATCAACATTACTAAGTACCTTTTAAACTACAAAGTATACTAAATTATCCTTAACAATAGCAATATTGACAGTTAAAGATAAATTATTTGAATAACTACAGGTAGATTCACTAAAGCTGTCACGAATGGAATGAACAAAAGTAATGTCACCTATCACTGTGTGAGCGCCGTCCTTTGGACCGATGTTCGAATTTCGAACCGAAAACCTGTTATTATTTTACAGACTTTTGCTCACTTATTCAATCCATTCGTGCCAGCTCTTGCGAATCGACCTGTACAAAAGAAAAATTGCTCAAATACTCAAAATAAAGACTGCACTTATTTCTATACTATTTACAGTTCTGTTATTATAGTAACAATCTCTATAAACAGATTTGACGTTAGCTAATCGTGACGTCATTGGCTTTCATTCCAAACACTTTTGAAACCATATTGACGGATTCTGATCAAGTTCCATAGCATGTTAAAAGATTTAATTAGGTCATCGGAATGGTGGTGTATAAATTTGGAACCAAAGTCCGTGAGTGAGACAACTTTGACGGCAGAATAATGATTTTTATAATCGCATTATACACGAAATATGAAAATACCGTAAAAGAGATCACGAAAAGTGAAATTAAAATTAAAATCGGCCAAGAAATATGGATGATAAACTGCTAATTAAACAGCGATTAGACAGAGATCCGATACGTCGTGTGACGTCATGTAGTACGTCGGCAATATAAACTCCATGTTAAATTCTAGCAAGAAAGAGATAGGAACAAATATTTGTTGACTTATATCTTGGTTCGTCTTATAGCTATTAAAAATATATTCTCTCAACTGTTTGTTACATGAGGCTGTGAAAAAAAGTCATTAATACATACATACATACATACATAAACTCACGCCTTTATTCCCAGTTTGGGGTAGGCAGAGCTACAGAATGGCCAACAACTCTAAAAGCTTGTTGATAACTCTGTAACCACATTTTGCATAATCAGGCTAAGATGTTTACCAGTGTATTAGTGACAGGTTGCAAGCCCATCGCCTAACAGTACTACAAGCCTTTATTCCCTTAGTCGACTCTTACGACATCCACGGGAAGACACAGAGTGGTGCTATTCTAAGCCGGCAACCACACAGCTAAAAGTCATTAATATTTCCTATTAAATCACTAGCAAGAAGTGATGAATGAGTTGTCAAAGTTGTCTCGCGGATAATGGTTTCCACTTTAGATAAACAATTAGATAATTATAATCCGACATTTCCGATGATAATATTATCCAGTATAGCTCGGACTTGAACTATTTCGACATTCAAAAATCAAAATTTCCTCATTACTATTAAATATATGTACATCATCTAGTAACATCTTATTCTGCACTCGTTTGTATTAGTGACCTTATTTCTTAAGATGGAGAGTTAAAATTACTTTGAGTATCAAATTGCGCATGCGTCCTTTTTATTTAGGAGGACAGTATAAAACTAGTCCGTCGAATCAGATTCTAGTTAAGGCTTAAGGGCCGTAAAATTTACAGAGACATAAATACAGTGTCAGTCTGTAGTAAGATTTGAATCTTAATATAATATACAGTAACGTTCAGATTCAAGTGAGCGGCGGCCGCTCGTCGCTGACTTCGGCAGCCAGGTCCGCAAACTTGGCGACGTAGTCCACGCTCGACTCCGCCATCAAGGACTGGAGGTGGGAATCCACCTGGATACATAAAACAAACCATATTTATTTTGAATTTTATTATTTACCAGCTTTCCACCCACGACTTCGTCTGCGGAGAGTCAGAACTTCTGTTAAAAGAACAGATATTGTCTACATCACCACCAAAGGCTTCATAAAAAAAAGTCTAGAACGTGTATTTTGAGTAAGCAACAAAATTGACATAATAATTTCAACTTAATACTTAAAAGGTTACATATTTTAACATTACATTATCGTCCCTTTACTTTCTCAACCTCGTATCTGATCGAATGGTTAGACAGGAAAAGCACACATGTTCTCTATAGAATAAAGACTAATTTCCTATCTAACTATTCGATCAGATACGAGGTTGAGAAAGTAAAGGGGTGATATTTCACAAAGACAGGCAAGTATTACGTTACCTAAAAGTACTTCAAGAATTATGCACTTTACTCCCCGTACTAGTAATAACTGTATTACGGAAGAATAACATTCATCTTTCTAAAATAGATAGGGGTGACAGTATTTTCGCTTACAAATTGATATTTTATATTAAGATACGTCATCTGCGCGCAAAAGCGTTCCTCGAAAAGGAAGGTAATTGCCTTACTATCGTTCAGTGGCGCCGTGGCCGCTGACACGCACGCGTCAAAAACAGTAAAGTTTTATTACCGAAATGCAACAAATATAAGTCATAAAAAATGCCGTCTTATGTTTTTCAAGGCTGCCGAAATTATACTGTAACTATAAAAGGAAGAAAGGATGTCTCATTTCATTCGTAAGTACCGTAAATATTTTTTACATTTTGTTTTACATCGCCATACTTTGTTTAATTTGCACCGGTGGCGTCATCGTCACTGTCACCTGTGAAACATGAGATACACAATTAGATATCGCATGAGTGCGATAAAGACGGGTAGCTATATGGCAGCCATGAGCGGGCTAGCCGCGTCATTCGGGTACGCAATTTGAAACAACTATTTATCTCTTTCTAAAAATAGCGTTCGCTACAAATTGCCGTCTTTGTCTCTAGAAATATGGCAACGTAGCAACTGTCAGTAATTGGCGACGGTTTTCAAATTCAAATTCAAATTCAAAATTCAAATTCAAAACGATTTATTTGTCAGAATACAGTAATACACGGTCTTAGTTATAAAAATTATAATTAAAATAATAAGTAAATAATCTACAAATTTTCATAATACTTTCCCAATTTCATAAATTGTTGTTGATAATACAAATTTAAACCCCTAAATATTCCTTGACACTATAAAAACATTTCTCCATCAGCCATTTCGAATGCGTTTAGTATGAGCATAACGTATCTAAATATAAAATGTCATTGGCTAGCATGCGATGTTGGCGCGTAAACAAGTAGTATACGTAACAAATACACATGATTTCGCGACTTTGGATTATATTATAACAAACTATGAACCTGCTTTTATGTTAGTTGGCATAGGTAAATAATGGACAATTATTTAAAATTTTCAGCTATTTAACCATTTCTTAAACTTAGGAATAAGAATTAAAACCGAAGTGAATATTATTTTGAAGTAAGTATGTTAGTTTATGTATTTATGTGTGGTGTATGTGAGTGTATGTAATTTTCCTGTTTTTATGCCATTTTTCCCAGCAGCTTCTCTGTATCTTCGTAACCGAGCGAGTTTAGGATTTTTTCGATTTCTTTTTTTAAAACGTAAAAGTTAAGGTGACGAAGGACAATATTTTTGCTTAGCCATTTATATTATATACATACAAGATAAATTCACTGTCCCTCTTTCACCATTAAGTTTTTTTATACGACCCTAGATTAAATAGATAGATAATTTAGCCATCTAATTACTAAAATTATATACAAACATTAACCCACTTAGCAGAAGATTTTCGAAAAACCCAAAGCTGAATATTTTCTTTGTGTAATAGTAGTCTCAATACCCATTTTCATATCTTGCAGGTATGTGACTATGAAAATTATTTAATTTCGATGCAAACTTTACAGTCAGTAGTCTTAGATCCCAAGTTTTTATTTTTTTATTGATAATGGGTCTGCTCTTAACTAACTTTTCCTTTAAGGTGCAAATGTTTAAAAAATACTGAAGTTTGAACTTTTTTAAATGCTAACATTCATTTAACTGGCAAAAAATAAAACTCCTATACAACCATTCACCCGTTTTTCACAATGTTAAGGGCTGGATTAAAAAATGATGTTTTCTACACGGACCTAAAAAAAATACGGACGTAACCTAGTCTAATCTTGAGTGAAGCACACAAAATGGCCGTCCGTTTACGAGTGTGCGTGCTTTGAGGGTTGCCATATAAATCGACAATTACCCATTTTAAGGCCTTTTATCCACTGTAAAGGCCCATTTAGATTATGCAAGTTTCTTGTACAAGAATCGGCAATAATTGTATGCAATTATTTTGTTGCAATAATAGCGTTTAAGAATTGTACCAAACGTAAGGTTTAGACCGAGCAATTTTTTATCTCCTCAATTTGATTGTATGGAATGTGCAAGAAAGTTTCAATATCATTGCTCGATAATACCATATAATTATATTGTCATCGCAATTACATAAGTATGCATATTTTCAAGAGAATCTGACAAATTAGAGGTAACTAAGTTAAAACAGAGATCCAAGACTTAATTACATTCTAAGTTTCTTAGATTGTTTGTGACTTAGTTAAAAGTATGTAAAAAACCGATCAAAATCAAGTTTGACTCGCATAAGCACGGTTCCGTACCATTACTAACGGCGTTAAAGATTTCCCCACTTAGGCAGAAAAATCCGTAAAACGTAACGTTACGTCCGTATTTTTTTTAGGTCCGTGGTTTTTTATTTAATTTATACTGTTTTTGATAGCGAGAGTCATGTATCTACCTCTTTCAGTCATAATTTTTATTTATAGGTAGTCAGTAGGTAATCTTAATACTATTTCCACATTTCTCATTTGAATATGACCAAATTTCTACCAAACTTCTACCCTCATTTCACCCCCTTTTCCGAATTTGCCGTTAGACACTTTTTATTTATATCGCGAACGTACGTGTTCACCATTCTCATTCTCATCTTACCGAACTCTCCTATAAACTTCATTTCACCTCCTTAGGTAGGTAACTATAATTTTACATTTTCAAATTTATCTCTTTAAAAATGATCAAAATCCCGTACAAACTTCTACCGCCAATTTACCACCTCCATTTACATTTATGTTTTTTCTATGACCATTATAATAAATTACAATAAAAAAAACTAACCCTACCTAAGTTTCATGAACAACGGTTATACCAACCAAAAGAAAGAGAGAAGAGACCTCTAACGACCTCTTGTAGGTGTATACTACTAAGTTTAAAAAGAAAAAAATATCAATATTAATTCAACACTAACCGCGTGCGCCGGCTCCAGCTGTCCCAGGAAGCTGCTCAGCGAGAAGTCGTGCGCCGCGCCCGCCAGCCAGCCGTCGCCGGCCAGCAGCCGCGACGGGGACAGGGAGAGGGACGACTCCGCTGGCAGGAAAGCTGGAACACACATCTCAGTTACATCCGGTCAATAGTTGTTGATGAATTTAGACTTGGAAAAGCAACTAGGCCAGGGGTCGGCAAGTAGTTTTAGGTGGGGTCCGGATTCTGTGGGAAAATTTCAACGAGGTCCAGATAAAAACAAAAGTATTAAGTTAGATTCTATGTGGCTTAAAAATATTATTTCAATTAATAAAGGTATAGTATACCTTATCTATGTATTAATTTATACTTGGTATGCAATACATGACAATATTTGGCGGTCCAAGGTCCGACCTTTCGCGGTCCGCAAACGGACCGCGGTCCGCCTGTTGCTGACCGTTGAACTAGGCCAACTCTTTATTCATCAAATTGACAAATATGACAAATACGTTGAAAATTCGTCAAGGTCACTGGGTTTCATACAATCTCCGCCATGCATATGCTTGAAGTCAATGTCATTAGAGATGCCAAGTCATTTGTAACTTATGGGAAACTCAATCTTATTGTTGAAGAATGTAAGATTGACTTTGGACCTAAGGTGGGTCACAAATTTAAATCTTTGACTGTATAACGCATTTTCACCTGTCACCTGTCATTGCCAGTTTGGTGGAATAGGGGGCTGATGGTGGGCTTTGAGGCCCATAGACAATTGCGACCTTAAGAATGCAACTCAACAATTAGGATATGGGAAACGTAATGATTCAGAGTTTAGAAATTCGTGTTTATGATAATGCGGAAGTAAATATTATAAGATTATGCAGTGTAACTGTCTGGCCACACCGAAACACAAATGAAATCATCTAAACCGGACAACCGTCTCCCTTACCTGGGCCAAAATTGTACACAGTAAACCTCTTATCGGATTGAATATTTTGATAGGAAAGTAGTCTTTGTAAACCTTGGTACATGAGTGTTTTTTCTATGAAAATATTCGATCGGTTCAGAAAGTAAAGGGACGATATTGCCTTTACCTGTTATCGTATTGTCAACATTCTGATAGCTCTTATTTATTTATTTATTTATTTATTTACTTGAGGTAGTGGCGGCCGAGTTAAAAACAATAACAAAACCGGTTTTTACCGCCGAGCTTCTATTCTAATAGAAGCTCTAATGCTAAACTGTGTTGTTTTTCATTGTGAGGGTAAAAGTTTCAGCGATGCAATGCAATATTGACAGCGGGGTATCAGCAGAACTTTTATTAAGCTAGTTCTCTTTCTTAACTATAATGATTCGGCAATTTTATAAAAAAATATAAAACCCAACTCACTCGTCATATCAGACCCCTTTGTTTTCTTGTCACCATCCACCGTATCTACCAACTCGCCGCACGGTTCGCCGCTCGGTTCGCCGCTCGGCTCGCTGCTCGGTTCGGTGCTGGGCTCGTCCACTCTGCCAGACTCCGACACCGATAAATCCATCTTGATTTCATCTTTAATATCCTCGTCATGTATTTCTTCATCTATAGATAAGTATAAAAACGTTTTAGAAACAAAACCTTACATAGTGCGGCGAATGAGTCCACAATTGTTACTACAAATATCTTCATATCTCATGCTCTAAAATAACCCATAATAACCCATGTATATAATCGGACTAAAGGGATACTATACTACTTTGTTAAGAGGCTGTATATGTTGCCACACCTACACAAGAATGAAAAGGGATGGCTTTATGTGCTTCCGCGCGAAGAATATGAGACGGAGATAGTTTGCGCGCGCCTTGATGGCAACGTCAAATTGAAATAATTGTTGTTTACTTTAAAACTATAACATTTATTACAAAAATGGTTTACCAGGATCATAAAGTTATAAATATTTAACTATTGAAACAAAAATCATCGTTAAAGATCGTAGGGTTTTGAAGATTCAACCAAAACATGCAAAAACTGTGCCATATTTGAAAAATAAAACTATGGAAGATTTTGTTTCTAATCGTGATTTCAGTCTCAAGGAAATACAGGGTGGTACTCGATAAACTGTACATATTGAAAGGGATGAAATTTTAGGTTAATTTATAGGTAAAAAAAAAATTTTTTTTTTTTAAATTAGCCTCTGTTTTTTTTTACAGATTGTCAAACTTTTTAATAAAGTTTGGGTAGTACACTTACTTGTGACGGTGTAACTTTTGATCTAATAGCCCAAAAAAGATAAAACAAAATGCATAGTATTGACATTAGTTAGGTTTATAATAATTGATAACAATATTAGACCAATTAAAAAAAAAACTGAGTAACTGCTTTTTTGTGGAAAATTACTGAAAAAATATCATTTTGTTTTCATAAAAACACGATTTTCTCCAAATTTTGCAGATATTTTACAATTTTTTTTTAACGTTTTTAGATCTAAAATTAAACGAGGAATAATAATAAGCAAAAAAAAATACTGAAATATCTACCAAATTTTGAGAAAATCGTGTTTTTATGAAAACAAAATGACAGTTTAGCTTAAATTTATGAAAAAAATTAAGAAAAAATAGTGGCAATTTTTTTTTAAATTGTTTTATCTATAAATTAACCTAAAATTTCATCCCTTTCAATATGTACAGTTTATCGAGTACCACCCTGTATGATCAAGTTTGACATATCCAAAGAACAGACACATAGGCGTTATGGTTATTGAGATCCAGATCACAGAACACTACCGACTTTTTCATATGTGATAGGCTTGCTTCTCTGAGCCCTTCTTGGATCCGCTAGTGCCTGGACCCCTGGAGCGCTACGTAAGCAAGTCGTACCTTCATCGCCGTGGTTCAGCGGCGAGATCGGGATGCGGCGGTCGCCGTCGTGAAAGAAGAACTGCCCGTTGGACTCGCTCAGCACGTAGAAGAACGACAGGCTGCCGGGGCGGGGGACACGTTACAATCATACAATGCAATAAGGTTGAATTTCGTCAGACATCACAAAAAATATCATTTAACAAAAAAAGTGTCACCCTTTTAAAGCCAGAATAAATTGAAGATGGACTGAATTTAGTTAAAATGAAACTGTAATTCGGCAAAAAATGCTCTGACTCCCAAAATACCGGAATTTTAAAATACATAACTACTCTATTTCCCAGTTCTCAAAAAATCAGATTCGTAATACTGGGCGAAGATAGTAAACAATACCCTTATTTTATTGTTTTGTTTTGGGATTCCGATAAATTGAGAATCTGGTTTATCGGGAATGAGCGAAAACAATATCAAGCACTAAATAGGTAAGTTCCTAAAGTGTACGTCAAAATTATATGCCGTACTAAAAATAACAGAAAGTACATTTAAACCCTGTTCAGACTTACTTGTCTTAAATAGTAAACAACTTTCTAAACTCTAAAATGCAACTTTTTTTGTATGAAACAGCTATGGCCAAGTGTAACAGCCAAGTGATGTCCAAAATGTTTTCTCAGTTTACTTTATTTACGATAAAAGAGCTGTTTTAGCCAAAAAAGTTTTATTTTGAGGTTAGAAAGTTGTTTACCATAATTATAAAACGAGTAAGTCTGAACAGGGTTTATATATAAATGGCTTGCAATTAACGAATAAAAAAGAGTCTATCAATTAAGTACTTAAGTTAATGGGGGAAGGGTAGCAGCATCGTTCAAATTCCTCCCAGTGTTTATGTAATTGTTACATCATCTTCAAAACTAAGAATAACAGTCGACGTCCATCATCATCCCCGCCAGGTGGTACTCACTCGGAGGTGGAGGTGGGCGGCGGCTTGGGCATGATGCGCGGCGGCGCGGGCGGCGAGCTCGGCACGATCTTCACCGGGATCAGGTCTGCACACATACGCAATACTACATTGTACGACTACGACATAAAATAACTCATTTTATTCGTAACAAGAATAGAGGCTTGTACTAATTACTATTACTTCAATCTATCAAATTTCGCTTAGTTCCTAAGTTTCGAATAGCAAATTTTTTGTGTAATTTCATTTAAAGATGAAAAGTAGCCGACTGGTGGGAGATAACTTTTATTAGAGCATATATGTACTATCAGTACTACAAGATGTTCATACACAACACACATTTACTAATTGTCACGAAAATTATGAGTATTATTTGTTTGTAAACGACTACAAAAACAATTACGTATATTAAAAACAAAATTAATTTTGAGACTAATGTGTAGTTAAGGCAATATTATGATTAGTGAATTCCGGCTCCATCATCGCACTCGAATGCTCTGATGTGTCTTCTTGTTCCCCTTATTCTCATGGAAACAGCTCTTATGACTGAAATTTGTACCTTGTAGCCGACTAAAGTAGGGACAACGAGTGATGGCACTTGACACATCTGACAATAGTGTTGTGAAACATTCCATTTAACTACCGTAAAAATTCTGTCAAGTGCGAGTAGTACCTATATATTTAAAAAGTTTACTTATTAAAGAAATAACGCATGAAATTAAGAGGCTACATTCAATAATTAAATAAAGTATTTTATTTTAATGTATTTTAATCTGATTCATTTAAATCAATATTACTCCTTGAAGAACAATCGTCACTGCTATCATCTGCTGCGTTAATTATGATTTCACTGTGTAGAATATTATCTATGTGTACATCAGTTTCATAGTCTTCCCTTATTCGTCGCACGGTACTGTTCACCACCCGTTCCCAGTCTGTTTTAGTGACATGTGCACATGCTTCCTGTAATAATTTTAACATTTTTGATGTGGTGAATGGAGAAGAAGAATGTCTTGCTGCATATCCCTTGACTTGTGCCCATATCAACTCAATTGCGTTGTATTCACAATGGTATGGTGGTAAACGTATGACTTGGTGCCCATATTCAGCCGCGAGTTCATCGATAACGTATCGCTTTTTTTGCGGTTTATTTATTTTTAGTAAATGTACCAACTCCGCCTTGAACATCTTCATGTTTGCATCTACGCCATTTCGTTGTAGCCATGAAACGATTTCAGCTTTATTCTCAGTTTGAACCGGTGGCTTATCGATTTGCATCGAGTGATATGGGGCGTTGTCCATAATTATAACGGATGGTTCAGGAAGGCTACACAACATGGAAGTAAACCATTCTGTAAACTTTACTCCGTTCATTTCTTCGTGATAGTCTCCAGTTTTTTTTGATGCGAAAGCCAGCAAGGCATCTTCAACGAACCCGTTCGCAGTGCCGGCATGACAAATGATAAGTCTGGCTCCTTTTCCAGATGGAACTTTAGACGTAGACGCAGCAGTATTATCGGTCCAAGAACGGCTAACTGTATGATTGGCATTAGGCCATGTCTCATCCAAGAAAACCACGTTTTGCCAATCTTCTATTTGTTTTACTTGGAGTAAAAAAGTATACCTTGCCATCACAATATCGTACCTCTCCATTAATATTTTGCGTTTATTACACTTCGTGTATAGAAATCCAATGTCTTTTAAAACTTTTGATAAAGAACTTTTCTTGCCAAAAAACAAGCCGGCTTCTTTCAAGGATTGTACTTCCTTCTCGTTGGATATTCCTTGCGTAAATAATAACTGTACACATGTCTTCGAATAGCATCGGAATCAAAACTATCAATGCCTACAATTGGTTTAGATCGTGTTTTCTTATTTGGAGTGTGAAGAACATTATCTTCCAGGCCAGTGTCACCATATTTTTCTTTACTTATCCTGATGACAGTTCGCCTTCCAATATGCAATGCATCAGCTACACGATCAATCACTTGTCCCAATGGTAACAATGGCCCGCCATTTTCGGACTCACGTTCAAAATAATTTCGTAACCGAAGAACGAACTCACGTGTTTGACTGTTTAAAACAGTACTTTTCGTATGTTTGGGCATAGTGACGAGATCCACATGAGAAGCGTAAACGGAGTCCAAATAGAAAAGCAATGGTCAACAATTAAGGGCAGTATGGGTGTCCAAAATTTAACGCCAGGTAAAACCGATTCGGATCACATGTACGCAATACGTAGTAATGTCAAGACAAAACTGACAGCGAATGAGTGACAATTTAATAAAAGAGGATACAAAAAAGGATTTATTTAAAGTACTTATATCAATAAAAAAAGCGTATTAAAAGCGTGAAGGGTAAAGTATGGAGGTGAGTCCAGGGCGTGGGTTAAATATGGAGACGTTTTATTGTATGCCAATAGAGTTTTTATTTAGATCAAACTCTGGAAATTAACTGTTTGGCTCGAAGAAGACGACATTGTCAGAAATTTGAAATATTGTGTCAAAATATACAAACTAAAAAAAACATAACAATATATATGTGGTTACGTATATAAAACTTCATAGGTTTACATGTAAATTGCGGTGGAAGGGTGCGTCTATTAACTTAGACGAGCTCTACGTTTCAGTACCTTGTTTATTTAATCATGTTAAAACTGCCATATATATGAATCTCACAGCGATTAAAGTGACAGGGTATACTAAAGTGTACACATGTTTGTGACCTTGAGTGTACCAGTCAGCGATTCTTTGTTATCATCACGCGAATTGTTTTTTCGAGATGTTTTTTATTAGTTATGATTAAAACGATGAACGCAACGAAAAGCAAATAAAAACGATCTCAAGATGAAGCTAGTTACGATAAATGCGTTTCGGTAAATTACAGCCCCAGCGGTACATCACTATTCCGGTGCCTGCAACAATGAAGTTTGACATCTGTTCCTTTATACTAGCTGTCAATATTTAGGGAACTTCATGAGCGAGCAAACGTCAAGTCAAACGTCAAGTGCCATCACTCGGTGTCCCTACTTTAGTAGGTAATAGCAAATTTTACATTTTGTGATTTAAATCTTTTTTTAATAATTATTGTGACTTTTATAAACATATTTTTTCGAGCCGAGCATTTTTTTTTACTGACTGTTTGCAGTCAGTCGAAGTGGGGTCTGCCGCTCTCAATTCGTATTTCGTTTGCACATCATAGAAAATATAAGATACACACGTGTCAAAATGAAACTCCTCTCCTTTCAGCGTACATACAAATTGAAAATGTTCAGTAATTCGATCCGAATGAGGCGTATGAGCGTGTAAAAGCTTGGTGTTGTATACTGACTGCTGGGCGGCGGCAGCTTGGGCAGCAACGGCAGCAGGCGCTGCACCACGACGCGCCGGTCGGCGGCGCGCGGCCGGCCCCGCCGCCAGCGCGGCACGCCCGCCAGGCTCAGCAGCGGCGGCTGCGGGCGGACTCACTATACCCACTACTTCATACACCAAATTCACTAATCGCTATACATGTGGCTATACATTTTAAGGAGTTCCGTCAAGTTCTCGAGGTCTCCATCAACAGGTTACGTCTATATTAATATTACCAAAATCAAAATCAAAATATTTATTCAGTAAATTGGCCACATACGGGCTCTTTTACACGTCGGTAATATACAGTGAATCGCTTCGGACGAGACCATCATTGCGGAGAAGAAGCGCCGCAAGAAACTCCTGCAGAAGGTCATTTTTTCAAACATAAAATACAATAATACTTAAAAGTAAATTACATTACAAGGTAATAAAGCAATAAATGTAAATTATTAGAACTATCACATATAAAAAAAATACAAATTCAAAATTAAAAACATTACAAATAAATGTAAAAATTAAAAAGATTACATGTCAAATACATGAAACTAAAAATAATGACTAGGAGAACAACACGACGAGGTCTCTACGTCAAAAGCCATAACTGGAATAATTAACTGAGCAACAAGTCCTTACAGACGTGAACAGACCGGACCCCACAAACAGCACCCGTTCACGAGTATGACGCATATCTCAGCCATCACCTCCCTCAACCATGTGTTCGGGAAGGTGGCGACCCGATCAACGACGCCGCCGTAAGCAAAGATCTTTGAGCGAGCATGACGTGCTCATGCTGCCGAACAACATAAAAGTAATATTGTGTGATATAGCTGTCCGGCGAGAAACATCACAGTGTGCTCTCATTTAAAAGCGTGTTGTACACACAAGAATTAATAAAGATAAAGTACAAAAGTAAACATACAATTTCGTGTTTGAATACACAGTTTTATTCCACAAAACGGCACATGTAACTTCAACACGACATGAAGTTTGGCTTCGGCGAAAGCGCCGCAGACACCATGACTAGCAAATCTTCGTGCAGCACGTGTAATTGTGACAATATTCTGTAGCAAATGCATGATTTACATAATTTCTATAGTATTTTTGGACATTCATAAAATGTTACATTCAACCAAATATCAATGAAGTAAATGACATCATCACAATAGAACCCAATTAACTCGGAAGCGATTGACGAAAAGCAATGCCTAGAAAAATAAATTACAGAACAAAGAAAATACATAAACCCTTTTGGAAAAAGAACAGACACAACTTTTAATTTTTTCATTAGTTTAAACATACCGTAATTAAATGAAATTTTATGCTACAGTATTAAACTAACATTATTTATATGAAATCATTGTTTTCTTCATAAAAAATACTGTTTTTTATTTTGTAGCATAAAATCTTATTTAGTTATAGTGTTTATGTATGTATTTAAACTCTTTATTGTACAAGACACAGAAATAAAAATACAATATTTACAAAATTGGATTGTACAAAAGCAATACTTAGGGATAAGTAGGTTTTCCTTTCTACAAGCCAAAATTCAAAATAGGTATATATAAAGTACTTGAAAAAATCAAAAACGCAAAGGGGCTTTATAATTCCAATTGTAAAAATGAAATTATTAAAAAAACGAATGTAAATAGTGGTTCAGACATATAAAATAAACAAACTAGGTGAGAGTAAAGCCTACCTCCTGCGGCGCCCTTGGCGCGATGGGCGTGGGGTGGCGGAACACGGGCGCGCCGGCCGGCCGCGGCGCGCCGCTCGCCGCCGGGAGCGCCTGCTTGCCGCCCGCCACCTGCTACAACCACGTTCATCAATAAGCTCTCTGGTACTACACTTTCTTAACAAGTCTATAATTACTAGGGTTAGGACTTTTGGTGGCAAATCGTGGTTCTAAAATCCATGGAGTCGCTATTTCCTATTTATTATAATACATACCACTTTAATTTCGACCTTCTGTATTTTAATATTTCAACATTCGTGTATTCTTTAAATGGCTAAACCGATTTAAATTAATTTTAGTACAGGTAGATTCACTAAAGTTGGCACGAATGGAATGAACAAAAGTAATGTCACCTATCACTGTGTGAGTGCCGTCCTTTGAACCGATGTTCGAATTTCAAACCGAAAATCTGTTACTATTTTACACACTTGCATTCTTTCGTTCACTCATTCAATCCATTCGTGCCAACTCTTGTGAATCGACCTGTACCTCTGCTTTGAAAGCGTTACAAACGAGCAAATATTCGTAGGTATGGAATAACCGTCCTAAAAAAATATTTACTAACTACTGACCGATACTGAAGGTCAAAATCAAACTGTCATGTATTATAATAATTAGGAAATAGCGACTCCATGGATTCTAGAATCACAATATGCCACCAAAATTCTAACCCTAATAATTACTACCTACCCATCTTGTAAAGGCAGGTTTGGTGAGACTATATAGCTCTTTAAAGAAAGCGCTTTGTTTCACGTAATTATTTTGAGTCCGAATTTATTGTTATTCATAATCATCGCAAGTCATACAGTGTTTTTTACGAAAACGATTTTTAAATAAGGTTAAGTTAAGTTAGATTTGTTTTATAAAAACCCTGAAATTTAAACCGTTTCAGTAAAAAACACTGAATAACTTGCGATAATTATAAATATCAATACATTCGAACTACATTTTTTTATGCGAACCAATTTGGACCCCTCTTTGGCGAATGTATTAATCTGCATGTGTTTTTAACCTAAATTCCATTTGCAATTAATTATTTTTCATTATCTTTTCATTTAAAAAATGTGGTAGTTTTATTGAATGTAATTTAATAACTGCCCTGTTATCAGGATACTCGTACAAATATTGAATGTAAGTCATTTGTTTTTTACTGGATGACGTTGTCAATCAGATATAATTGTGTGAAATTGATAGAAGGCAAGTATATGAGAACCGCACCGGTTTCCTAGGCTGTCCACACACGTGCGGGCAGGCGCAGCGGGCCGGTGCAGCGCTCGCGTGCGGGTTGCCTGCCAGCGCCAGCAGCCGCTTTAACCTGCACACACTCTTCGTCAGTACATCTACATATATGTACAGTCGACTAAAAAGAGGTGTATCTACTTTTTCATCTTATTGCATTATAATAAGGTCCAAAAGTAGATACATCTCTTTGTAGTCGACTGTACTAATAAATATTATAGAGGAATAAAAAAAGATTGTTTATTGAAGGATCTTCTGAAACGATTTTAAAGAAGGTTCAAAATATGATGAATTAAGATGAAATTCAAAGGCACTATAGCATAAATGAATAACTTGATATAACTTTTCATATTCACAAGCTTTTTAAGTTCGTAGGAGGAGTAAACAAAACTATGAATCGCTCAATAGATAAATTCATTTCATGTTGGGAAAAATTTAAAAAAGTAATGATCACACCCCTTTTGATTATACACCAGAAATGACAACGAAAACAGTCAACATTATTATTCACGCGTACATCGCCAATTTCAGGAAGTGACAGCGTCCGAGATGAACTGATAATTAATATACCACCCTCGCCGGAAATCATTTTTCCAGGAGTGGCTTTAGGGGCATCTTGGAAGCGCCTCAATGGAACCATTTTTTTTTCATTATGTAAAACAATAAAGAGCGCCAAATGAATAGCTCCCCCAAACCGTCCCAGATTTTGCTTGTGACACAATGTACGATGCTATAGTGACAGGTACCTGTCGGTGACCTGCTCGGGCGCCGGCGGTGGCGTGGGCCGGTTGAGCAACTTGCTGGCCAAGCTCAGGCTGCGCGCCGGCTTGCGCTCCGGGGACGAGGCCGGCGGCTCCGCTGTACCGACAACACGGGCTTTGTCATCGTCGTTATCTGCAACATCATCATCATCGTCATCGTCATCGTCATCGTCATCATCATCATCGTCATCGTCACCGTCACCGTCACCGTCACCGTCACCGTCATCGTCACCGTCACCGTCACCGTCACCGTCACCGTCATCGTCATCGTCATCGTCATCGTCATCGTCATCGTCATCGTCATCATCATCATCATCATCATGCCAGCCGCTTTCAGCCACACACACAAGCCTCCCCCAAAGATCGCCACAATGACCGGAATAAAGAATGGGCAGCTTTACTGCAATCACCTGTCAACGAACAACTTGTATTTCTTGCTTGTTGCTCTATGCGATTTTTCGTTATGACAGGATAGAAAGGGATTACCGAGAGACAAAACAAGTCGCGGGCAAGATGTCCTAGCCGCCATAGGTATAAAAATCCAATTAGTACAAATCCTAGATTGATTGTAGGAAACGAAAGGAGGTCCTAAGTCTTTATTACATAAACCCTTTGAAGTCGCCGACACTGCTTTGTGCGCGCCGCAGCGGCTTCTTTGTACCAATTGTTGCGGCACATCAAAGCATGCAAACTATTTGAACGAACAAACTGTACCAACGATAAGATGTGGCTAATTCATAAAGACGCGCCCTACTACTGTATTTTACATACATGTACGAAACCGTGCACCGTAAATAAAGTGTCGCAGCGCTTATTCGTAAATAAGCACTAAGTATATTCGTTTAAACATTATAATAATGACTTAAATGAACGAACACTTACTTTTTTTCTCATCCCCAGACAAGCCATCATTGCTGTCCTGCCCAAAAGCCTTCGGCGAGAATATGTCCGAGTCACTTTCCCTCCTCTCCCTCTCCCTCTCGTCTTCCACCGAGCTATCCGTGCCCTTGTCAGGAGTCCTCTCCAGGAGTCTCTTGTCCGATGGGGGGGAGATCTCGAGCTCTTTGGGCTTAGGGAGGGGAGGGGTGGGTTCCGCCCACCAATAGTCCAAGTCTAACTTGGAGCGGGAACCGAACTATAAATTACGGAATGTTCTTTTCAATATGCTCATTACAAGTTAAAAAATATCAAGGGCAAAGATATGTATCGAAAGAATCCTCTCATAAATATGTTACGACGTTCTTATTACCCTGGAATAAGTTGCACTGGGTCATACTTTTGAGATGTTGGGTTCTCCCATATTTTTACACTTGACTATGCCAAGATGTATGTTATTCAGAAACTTGAATAATCTAAATCTACGCGGACCAAGTCGCGGGCAGAAGCCAGTAAATAATAAAAATAATCAAAGTAGTTGTATCACGGCGCATAATAATAATTTATGAATGTATGGACTCCATTTTTGTCTCCTAAATCACTCATAAACAGCTGAATATATTTGAATACAATTTGGTACACAGGTAGTCTATGTTCTAGAACAAAACAATTTATTTTTATCCAGAAAAACTTAAATATATATTATTTTTCAGGGTAGTAAAAGAGTACATACATACATAATCTCACGCCTTCGTTCCCAGAGTGGGGTAGGCAGAGCTACAGAATTACAAACATCTCTAAAAACTTGTTGATAATTCTATAACCACAATTTGCACAATTAGGCTAAGATGTTTACCAGCGTATTAGTGACAGGTTGCAAGCCCATCGCCTAACAGTACTACAAGCCTTTATTCCCTTAGTCGTCTCTTACGACATCCACGGGAAGACATGGAGTGGCACTATTCTAACTCGGCAACCACACGAGGACGGCAACCACACGAGGAACCGTTGAGTAAACATTACCTACTTAAATATATAAAAGTCGAACAAACGTTCGTGGCTCAAACCTCACATAACCTACGAGACCTACGTCTGTCAAAAAAATCCTTACCATAAGATACAAGTCCCCAATAGTGAGATCGCCTGCGTCATACACGCTCCATCCCTTTCTGATCTGAGCGATGGCTTTCTCTTCATCGATGTCAGGCACGTCGTCCTTCGGCTCATCGGCTTTCGGCTCGTCGGCCTTCGGATCGTCGGCTTTCGGCTCGTCGCTGTCCTTCTCTTTCTCTGTCACCAGGGTGTAGATGCTGCCGCCGCGCTTCTTTGGTCTTATGCGAAATTTCACCTAGACAAATAAATTAATAAATATCAGGGGACAACTTTACTTGGGATACACTTTCGTTTTTATTTTGGCCACATACACTTAACGGGACAACATATTCTATGAACTCAGTCTTTCCGCAATACCACGGCTTAGTTTAAAAACAATAGATAGTTTTCGATAAGTGGGTTGTAAAAGTGGAGTGGATATTATAACGAAATACTATATCATTATTATTTCATTGCCATCCAGTTCTAAGTTACGTTTTAAGTTTAAAATCTCAATCTTATCTGAAAGAAGTTAGTTAAAATCAATTGCGAAATTTGTACTGAATAAATAACAAAACAGTCAGACAAGACAGCGAGCACAAAAAAACGTGGTAAGTAATAATAAATACGAATCATTATTACAAGTAATTGGATTATAAACAATAAGTTCTAAAATAATAATATTCGCGCTCATTGCAGACATTAATCAGTGATCACACAAATATTATATTTCAACTAAAAATAACAATTATTTTCGAATTAAGCATTTTGGAGAATAATGGGATAGAATTGCGTAAGGGGGTTTACTAGGAGGGGTTGGGTGAGGGAGGCCCAGTATCGAGTCAGTCGGCAAGCCATGTCAGAGGTCTATGTGAGTCCAGCAATCGACTGCTATAGGCTGATGATGATGATGATGAGTGAATAATGAGCTGCAATCGTCCTGTTATTATTATCAATTAGGAACCTTTAAATTCTTAAACTTGGTGTCCTTCTCGCTCTTCTCCTTGTGATCGCTCTCATTGTCACTGTCGCTCTTGTTGTATTTCTCGTCATCTTCCATCTCGGAGAAGCTGTCCTTCTCCCGCTCTGACATGTACTTGTCCCGCTCCCCCTCTTCTTCTGCGATTTCTTCAGCTTTTATCTCTTTCTCGTCTTCAGTGCTTGGTTTTTCTTCGTCCTCCTATAAAAAATCTGGATTAAAGTTTACTTGTAGAATTAGCTAAAAAAATCGAGTACGCTTTAGTCTGCGAAATTGTTTAAAACGTACTCAAATCATCACAAAATCTTTAGAAATTCAAGGTTTTTATGTACAGTCGAGGAAATTTTATTGTTTAGCAGTTGAATATAATCCGTCAATTTGCCGAGTTAGGTACACATTTTACACGTATGTTTAGTCGTGTCACACCGGGAAATGTATAACAAAGTTAATTTACGTATAATGTGAAACTGCTAAACAATCAAATTCTCAATAAATCAAAATTAGATCAAGAAAAACGAGAAAAGTGACGCGGACTTGTAAGATCTTCCTATTCTTAATTTTACCCAATTTAATTTTTTCCGATTGTATTACAGTCACTTTTGTTCTCGTTCGATTTTTTTTCCAGTCGCTTTTGTCCCGATTGATTTCTATCCCAGTGTCACTTTTTCCCGAAAGTCATTACATCGTAATGTAGATAGGTTTAGGTTATGTTAGTTTTACAGCAGGCAAAATAATCCAGAAATACTCGTAGCGGAGCTCCGTCGACTCTGTCAAAGACTTTTGGAATGAGGAAAACACAAGAGTTCAAATATGGTGCCAAGAAAAGAAGCGACTGGATAAAACTCGCAAGGGGAAAAACACGAATGTGATAATGACCTACCGGGAAAAGGGCGACAGGTAATATCACGTTTGGGAAAAACCGCGAGAAGAAAATTATCTTCAAAGGAAAAATGCATTGGAAAATTCATCTAACAAATCCGTTGCCAGCACAGCTTTTGTAAGGCTGCTTTGGCTACTGTTAAACCGAAACTTTTTCATTGGGTTTCACTAGGAGGGTACATGCCTGGTGGGTCTTGTAATTGGCCATGAGCTCGATCCCGTCGACGGCGGTCTCGTCGATGTCGAGCAGTTTAGGCTCGTCTTCAAGCTTCGGCTTCTTCTGTTCTACTTCTTTGTCCTTCTCTGTGCTGCTGTCTTTGCGGTGCCGCTTGGGCGTGCGGATTTTAGCTGTTACATATAAATTGGGAACGTTTGGGACAAGTCCAATGCAGCTTCACGGTTGATTGGTATTTGTTGGTTATTTAAGTCGCATTTTGCAAAACAGCGTGTACGTAAGATGAGATTACTTTTCTTGGTCAGGCTTGGGAAAAATAAAACCCGTTAAATATTCTGGTTTAAAGGAAAAAGCCCTTTAAAGTAAGGAGTTACTGACCTCCACAGTCGCGGTTGGCCTGCGAGGAGCGCTGCAGGTAGGAGGAGAAGCAGATCTTCTGCGAGGAGAGCTGCTCGGACGCGCGCACGACGGGCAGGCGCACGACGGCGCCGGCGCGCGGGCCCACGTGCAGCGCCGGCGCGCGGGGCAGCTGCTGCTCTGATACACGACAGAGATACAAAACAACTTTCAGGTTGTTTACCCATAGCTGCACAGTTTAAGACTGAGCCACCAGGTGGCTACTTTTTTCACCGAAGTTACTCACTCGAAGGTCATTTGTACAACTTTGCCCTTTGATTTCAATACATTAGTTTACTAGAAAACACAATAACAGTTATGAGGGTTTCACAGTACGGTCGACGTTTGATCGGAGGAGTCTTAACTAAAAAAGTGCCCCAAGTAAAATATAATTTAAAATTATCCCGATGAATTGAGAACCTCCTCCTTTCTTTGAAGTCGTTTAAATAGAAAATGTTTATATCGTTGAATAAATTATGCCATAGAAGTTAGACAAATTACGTTTTTTTAAATCTAGCAATGGTCGCAATTTTGTTGTTGCGAAAATGGTATCTACCCAGCATGACGTCTTGCCACCAAATAGAAAGCAACGCTGGTTTTATGTGAATCCAAGCAGTGTTTTAGAGTTTTCAAAAATCATCCAATGAGGACTGACCCAAAAACATACACATCAATAGGAAAACACATTATTAAGTTTATTAGATTTTTTACAAGCTCTTAGGGCCGCCATACACGGACTGCTTCAAGCAGTCAGTGCCAACAGCTTCAAGCGGTCGCCGTTGGGTGATCTGCAGTTTCAATACAGAATGGTCATTCGCAATACACGAACCGCTCCAGCAGTTGCAACTGCTTCGGGCGGTTGGCAGCGCGGTGAAATTTCATCATGCGGTCAAGCAGTCGCCAGGCACTGACTGCTCGAGCTGTCGACTGCTGTCGCGCAGTTACCTCCGCCCGCGCTCTTCATTCCGCGTCGCGCACGCTTCCCTCAAAATCCATGATGCTACTGATTGAAATATCACTCTGCAAGAGCGGTCCGTGTATGTTAATCACTGGGTTACTGCTCGAGCAGTCCGTGTATGGCTACTCTTATTTAATTTTCTTCGTTCGTATGAATGTCATTCCAGTTCCAATCTTGCAAGCAAATTTTGAACCAATTACCTAATCGTATTGGGTTGAAATTTTAAATACAAAAGTAACCCCGATGGCAATAGAATACTATGGTGTCTAAAAGCTGATCTGATGATGGAGTCAGAAGATAACAATAGGATCTCCGCCGTACATAATGTAGATCCACTGAGTTTGAACTTGATAGTTTGGTCTCGTTTAACAGATGACGACTATCCAAAAAATCAATAATTCATTTTTTTTTGACAGAAACTTTTCTTTTATCTCTTACCTTGAACAATCATCCTATCGGGCTCCAGGTTGAGGTGCTGCTCTAAATCATCCTCGTTCTCCTCAATGCGTGGGGGCTCCGCTTCTTCTGTCTCCGTCTCCACAGGCTCAATCTTCGGCTTGCACTGATTGTTGCTAAGGAATTTACTTAACAAAATTTCTTACGAACTATGGAATACATTCAGCTGTTCACAATCAAATTTACTTGAATAGAAGACTGTTAGTCAAAATTGAGTGTGACATATATGTTAGTGAACACTTCTATCGTGATTAGCCATTATTAGTAACGATGAATCAAAAGAGAAGTAGGAGTAGAAAGAGGAAATAATACTTCGAGTTATAGTAAGCCTTATGACTCAGTTACGGGTGTTATTCGCGATCCATAATATCGTTTGTGCTAATCGTCATTTGTCCTAATTTATCGTTTGTCCTAAACTGGTTTTCAGCTGAGTTAGATAATTTTTTAAGCTTTCCAAAAATACCTGCGGTTAGGTTAGGTTTGAGTTGTGTTATAACAACACTAAAAAGTTTTAATTATCAGGCGGAAATGGCTTTTAGGATAAACGATGAATTAGGACAAATTAAGATTAAGACAAACAATATTATGGATTCCAATATAGACCCCCTCAGTAACCTATCTTAAATTTGAAAAACTCTTGTCCGTCGATTCGTTTGTCTGAATTTTCATTTGTCCGATATCCTTTTTCTCTGAAATCATTTAACTTTCCTGGATTGTTGTAAAACCAAAAAAGAAACGAAACAGGGTCCACTGTTTCGTTACTGAAACATCGATATGTTATCCTTCTTTACAGACCCATACCCGCTAGAGCCATTGTAATTCAGGATGTTAGTACAATCAACAATTTGACTATTGTCGAGCTACTAATACTCGTAGAACCTGTCAGTTGCCGAGTATACTCATTGTCAGTTGTAGTAACAAAGGATACTCGTCCCTTGCGGGCCCGCCAGCGGCGCTCGAGCGCGGCGATGAAGACGGCGAGCGGCGCGCGCGGCGGCAGCGCGGCGGCGGCGCGCGGGTTGTGCGCGGCGGCCTGCACGCGCGCCCACGCGCCCGCCGTGCGCGCGCGCAGCAGCACCTGCGCCAGCGCGCACGGGCCCACAGCCATCGACCGGTCTACACAGTACGGTCACGAGCGTTCATTCGGGACCCATTTCAAGAAAAATATGCTTGAAGTCGTCAATGTCATAAGAGATGTCGAGTCATTTGTGACTTTTAAGGAACTCGACCTTATTGTTGTAATATGTCAGATTGACTTTGGACCTAAGGTCGGTACCAAATTTAATCTTGTGACTGTACATACTCTATTATGACAAGTTAGTGCTTCTCAAGAGGCTGGATTATGTTATGAAGCTTCTAAGGATGCCAGGCCTCCATTCTAGCCGGTAAAAACCATATCGTCTTTAATCGGTTATGATATTGTTTTTAACTCGGCCGCCATTACTGTCAATAAGAGCTATCAAAACGTTAACAACACAACCACTGACCGGTGATCTGGTTGAGCCGGCGCAGCGCGCGGCACATGGGCGTGCGCGCGCGCAGGTTGCGCCCGCGATGCCGCACCACCATGCTGCCGCACAGCACCATCTCGTGCAGCCGCGCGCAGGTCTTCTCGCTCACCGAGACCAGCTTCTTGCGCAGCTCGCCATAGTTTATCAGTGCGTATAGCTCTTGGGCTACCTTCTTTACATCTGAGAAAAAATGTTTCGTCTATATACTGCTCAATAAGAGTCAAGGCATTTATGTTTGGAAAACAAAAGACGTAGCAGATTTTTCCACTACATAAATGTCACCTTTACCGCAACGTGATAGAAAAGCCTCGAAAATAATGGAAAATAAAGAGAAATCAGGTAAAAATGATGAAGAATTAGCTGAAATCACAAATGTTTATTCTTATCATTTAATGTGATCAATACTGAACAGGCTGTAGCTGTATGGAACATTAATCAAAATATGCACCGCGGCCGAAAATTGAGCACCATAAAACCTCTGAAAACTCTTGTTACTTAAACGAATTCACTGCCGTCAATGCGTGTTCACGACTGCCTGCCTTTAAACAGGTCAAGGAAGACATATCTGCGTGTTTATAATTTTACAGTGAGCATTACCCAAAACATAAAGTCAAAGATTGGCTTCTCGAGCACACTTTTTCAGTTTTAATGAGTTATAGCGGTTAAATATATTTAAATCGTAATGGCGGTTATAAGACCCACATATTATAATTATATATTGACTAATTTCATTATTATTAGGTATAAAAAAATATGAAACGGTCTTATTATATTATTATTATTGTTTTTCTATTAAGTAAGAAATTGTTTTACGATTATACAAATAAGCTGACATGTAATATAAAATTTATGAATAAATATTATTATGATTATGATTATTATGTGGCACCTGGAGAAAGATCTGGTCAAAGGGTGCGAATCTGCTAAATAATTTGACTACAACTTACTTTCCCCAAAATGTACATGCTTCGACAGCTTATGCCATGTCCTGTAGTAAAAATGACTGACTTGCGTCTTCGTCTTGAGGTTTATATCGGGCATGCCCTTCTTCTTCATCTTAGCGCAGATATGGGCCGTGATGGCGTCGAAGTCCTTCCCGTACTCGTTCAGGGCTTCGAAGAACAGGCTCTTCTCGTCAGCCGACCACAGGGCTTTAGGCATGCGTTGTTTGACCGTGGGGAATTTTAGGTTCTCTTCGATTTTGCTTGGTGTATCGCATTCTGGAATATCTGCAAAATATAATTTGTGTTTTAGATGGAGAAAAGAATGTTCATGTAATTTGTTACAAAAGTTTGATACTTTCTCGAAAGAAGGTTTTAAGATGAACATTTTTGCTAGCGTTCTACATTCAGACTCGACAGATATTAAACTTTATGTGACAGAAAACCCGCTGAGTTAAGATAATTTTCAACTCTGGGCGCAACTCGTTGTTGAATGATGCTGCTACGTTCAGTGACTCTACAGCTTGTTAGCGAGCTTAGTGACAAGAGCCTAGGCTCCTGTTCTCTTGCCAGGGTCGGGCATAGGCGGATCCAAGCGCAGTTCTCTGATGGGGATGGGGAGCGATCAGATACACGCGTAGCATGATCGTGATCTTTGTGCGTCCACACTATCATGATACGGGTGCTACGCGACGGAGCTACGATACGGCAAAACGATACAAATGTACCACCTCAAGAACAATCGCAAGCAAGCTGGGTCATCTCGCGCCTGGTGACAGATGGCTAGATACCTGTTCTCTTGTCAGGATCCGGGGCTGGTGGCTCCAGGCGCAGCTTCTTGATGACGCGCGCGCTGGTGCGCTGCTGCTGCTGGGTGGTCAACGACCCCAGCAGCTCGCTGGCGTGCTCCGCCGGCGCGGCACCTGGAGACATTGCGCACTCCTTTGTTGCCGTCTGTAACCAAAAAAATAGATCTTTAACGCACCGTTGTAAAAGCAATAGGTAAACAATGAATATTCATTACATTTCAGCGGTTTCGGGGCATCCTACCAGCAGCGACCGTGACGCCAATTTTGGCAAAACAGGACCACGCTGTTCTCTCGGTGTATTGTTATGTATGTTAGTCTATAAGGTATTTGTAATTATGGGCCTCGTTGCTCGATGTAAAAAAATCTTCTTATTTCATTAAATGTATTTTACTGTCTTTGTTGTTTCTTATATCGTCAGATACCTAAGTTTTTTGTCTATTTTCTTCGGTACCTTAAGTAACCATCAATAAGCTAGAGACAGTCAATTAGTTTCGGTTACGATAAATTCGATTAAGCTAGATAACGGTAAAAGCAAAATAAATAGGATATTATCCGACGGACAAAACACGACGTTTCATATTTCTGTACTACATGTGGCATGTATTGTATTAGAATTAACTTGACAGGACAATACGACTAGCACATGTTGAATTTTGTCGCTTGTCGCTGAATGCATCTCATCTTGTGTTACAGACTAGGTAGAGTCGGATTGCCGAACGATAAAAAAGTCGCGGGCAACTTGTGCTAACCACCCAGAACACCAGCCTTAACTGACAGGGCGAAGTAAAATAAAGTTCATAGGAAGTGGCTTAGAAATTTAGGCCCATCGACGAAGAGAATGATGGCATGAGAGCCGAGTCACTATCGTTAAATAGTTTTGCTCTTTATGTGTGTGTAAGTGGTGAATAAAAAACAATATTAACCCCGCCTCTGATGCCTAATAACTACACGTTTAATATAGGATACAGATGAAACGTAAATCGTAACAGACAAAGTAAATAACTGACAGCTGCTATTACGCATGCGCCAGAAGCAGCGCAAACAAACCATAGCAAACATTATTAATTCCTAATTTTTCAGGCCGCAATTTTCAGATTTTTTAAGTCAGCTACTAAAAGAGACATTTTTACTATAATATAATATTTAAGTACACCTTTTTGAACCTTATTACAATGCAATAAGGTAAAAAAGTGGATACTTCTTTTTATAGTCGTCTGTACTGAGATTGCAGTTTTGAAATTGCCAATGTACCTACTTATTAGACATTGTCTCTCAAGGGTTTCAGATCCCATCCCACTAATATACCATAAGTTATTGTGTGCTTGTTTGCCTTCGTCGTGCCATCGTCATGACTCATGACTTAAAAATTTGACATCGAAACTATGATAATTTAGCTGTACGAAGACTAATCAAAATCAAGCTTTAAAAACCCGAGTGCATTTTTTATATTGTATATAATATAATTTATGTTGAAAAAAGTTACTCCCCCTTCATTAACATGATTAAAATATAGTGTATGTCACTCCCACAACATCATCATCATTCATCATCATCATCATTTCAACCGAAAGACGTCCACTGCTTGACATAGGCCTTCCCCAAGGTTTGCCACTTGTACCGGGCCTGCGCCGCCTGCATCCATCGGTTTCCCGCAACCTTAGCTACTTAGGTCCACCTTGTTAAAGGCCTACCCACCGCCGCGTCTTCGACTAGCAATGAGGAAATGTCTGCAGGTTTCAGACCCTACACACTATAAAAAAACTAATTACAGGTGCTTCCATACACGAGTTCCAACTAATAATCATTGCAATCTTCTATTATTCAAGTGACTGCAACGGACAGGTTAGTTCTCAGCTCTAATACTTGTAGTTAGCCAGATTATAGCATTTATAACCATTGTTACGAGGATGACTCAGTCGTTTATAAGTTTTATAACGCGTACGCATCACATGAAATTATCTTGTACCAGCTACTTGAGCACCTATATATAACTTGACAATTAGGTACTGCGAAATAGATGAATTAATATCGGAAGACAATCTCACACAAGTTGACCTAGTCCCAAACTATAAGCTCTAGGCTTCAACTAAGGGACAAGACAACTATAACCATCAAAATCAAAATCAAATCAAAAGAATTTATTTGTATAAACATACGTTAAATAAGATAGTATTTATTTATTTATTTATTTATTTATTTATTTATTTATTTATTCCTTGATAAAACAGAGTTTTACATGTCAAAACACAATAATTCTATACAAATTTCTAAGATCTTAAATTAAATTAGTATATGGAGTCAATTGTTTGGGCAGCGAACCAGTAACTAGTCGGTTTAGCCGTTGAGAAAGTCGTCAATAGTGTAATATATACCTAGTATAGATAGACAATAAGATTTAGTGCACTGTGTCGCCATAAGTCATACAAATAGCTAGCATATTGGCATGCAGCTAGCGGCATGGTATTTTGGTACCTACTTAATTAAACTAGAGATGTCCAGTGATCATTAAAATAATAATAATAATTACAAATGAGAAAAAAAATCTTACAAATTAAATTAAAACATATCATTAATATAGTCACTTAAAGAATAATAAGCCTTATTTACTAAAATGTGAAACATTTTTATTTAAATTCTCTTTTGTCGTCTATTTCTAAGATTTTTTTTGGTAGTTTATTAAGAAGCTTTGGCGCCATTCCAAATATGCTTTTTGACAATAAAGCGGTCTTAAAATACTTTGTGTTTATTTTCCCTCGCTGGCGTAAACTATTTAAAGTGGGAAATCGACTAATGTTACACTTAACAAATAATATGCACTCAAAAATATACAGACAAGGAAGGGCCAGTATTTTTAATTTGATGAAATGTGGTCGGCATGAATCAGTCTGTTTAATGTTACATACAGATCTTATGCATTTTTTCTGAGCCCTAAATACACTTTCTCTGTCTGTAGAATTTCCCTAGAATATAATCCCTATAAAGAGAAATATATACTTAAATACATCCAAGACTCTGGAACAAAATACTCGCGCTCATCACACAAATATCTGCCCTGACCGGGATTTAAACCCGGTGCCGTCAGCTTCGTAGGCAGGGTCACTACCAAATAGGCTAATCGTCATCGATATGAAATACATAAATACCCCCTATACTAATCGAGACTCCTTGTTTCAGAGCTGATATCTCGTAAATGGCCGAACCGATTTTCATGAAACCAAGCTAAGAACCATCCCGATTGAAATGACTTTCTTTAAAAAATCGCGTTCAAATCGGTCCATCAGTTTGTTAGCTACGATGCCAAATATATACCTGGCCAAATTGGCACAGAACATCGCCCTAATTGTTTTTAATATTCTTTGTTGCCAAGCAATTAAATACAACAGGCCAATTTATTCTAATTTTTAAGCTCTTTCTTTACCACATTGCATTGCATCGCCTTACATCTCACATATACTACGCACTGGGTACTAATCATTGCAACATTGTTATTCGTTATTAATTATATGGGATAACTAATCGCATTGTTGTTACAAATAAGGTGTAATAAAGAACAGTGACAATTACTTTTATAGATATTCTCGGACATTTAATAGGCACGCAATAGCACGCATACCGTGCGCACTGTGAACACTCGGTGACACGGATGGAATGTTTCACGTTAACGCTGGTGTAATTGAATAATGTTTTAATTGAATGATATTATTTAACAAGCGACCCTCGCTTAGCTTCGGTTAATGTAAGTTTTTTAAAACACCAGAATTTATTATACATTGATGAAAGCCGCATTGAAATCTGTTGCGTAGTTCGAGAGATCTAAGCGAACATACAGAGGGGTCAGACGGTGGGAAGAGACTTTTTTAATACTATTTATGTAAAGAAGAACTTCCCTTCAAACCAAACTATGATAAGTTTAGCTTTTCTAGGCTGACTTCAAAAAATAAAGAGTTTCTCAATTTTACTGATTGTCCCTTGTAGGTTATGCAAAATCTTCGTCTAACTCTACAATGTATACAGTTATCACCAATCACATATCATTATCAGGATGGGGAAATGGCGGGCACGTGAAATTGTGGTGAATGGCTTACCTATTTTACATAAATATCAATCAAACAAACTCGACAATACATTATATTCCGATCAAAATATTTAAAGTTGCGGTCAGCTGTCTAACGACAGACACCGTCACAGAACGTCACTGTACTGAACATTTTTAGTTCATATGCCACTATGGAACTATGTCAAAGTGACGTAATGATTCAAATCGTAGGAGACTTCTTAAGAATTTAATTATAACGTCACTTTGACAGAGTTCCATTGAGGTCTATGAATTGGTTGAGTTTACACGTACACATCCTCATCGTCATCCGGTATTCATTTAAAACCACAATCCATTCATTGATGATGTAAACGATGAGCGTAATTACTTTGACGTGTTATCAAATAGACGACGTCCGGAACTATATGGGTAGGTGAATCAGGTTAAATTACTTCCATTTTTTTCATAGCAAAGATAAGGCAAATTACATAGGCCATGATGGTAAATGGGATCTCAGACTCATGGTCATTTGCATTTTCAAATGACAAACTACAATCCGAAGACTGCTAATGCGTTTGCCCATGCTGAATACTACGATGGAGTGCCTCTATGCTAGTAATTTCACCGTTTGTCTTATCCCCACAGCGAAAAACAATAATGTGAACACTCCCTATTTTTCGACGTCGACGAGTTATAATATAACTTTACATTAATAATGTTTTGGCTTACCCATTTATTAAAACAGAAATTATATTTTTATAATTTACCTATTTATTGGTTACGCTATGACGATGTTGTCCGAAGGTTCTGAACGAAAATCATGCTGTCTTAGGATTGCAGTCTTGGGATTGTAATTTTGATATTCGACTGCACGTACAATCCTGTGGTCTGTGTGCTCGTTTGCTATCTCGAGATGCTTAATCTTAAGACTGCCAGAGTGCAGATACCAATAGGCCTCGAACCTGACTTAGCAATACGTTGGCCTGCGTACAGTCGAGTTCATAAATATGTGTACACTTTGGTACCTTGTCACTTTAATCGCATTGACAATTCATATATAGCAGTTTAAACATGACATTAAATAGACAAGGTACTAAACTAAAGTGTATACATATTTATGAACTTGACTAGTGTACACTATTGCCTCCTCCATGCCATAAAAAATCAAATCAAATCAAATCAAATCAAATTTATTCACTTGAGAAGCGGTTACAATGGTTGTTTTGACATAGGAAAGTACAGCGCTCTCGCTGGCGACACCAGCATGTAAATATGTATAAGTATATAAGAAAAAAAACTTAAAAGTTACTTCTACTAATAATCTTAAAAATCATTAATATAATTCTAGATTCCATGCATTGACACTCCAATCAGTAATAATAGTGCACATTATTTTTTATTAATATGTTTTAAGGATAAGAATTCTTTAATACAATAAAATCTCTTTTCCAGCAACCATTTACATAGCGCACTCACAAATCTATTATAGGGCAATATTTTAATTTGTTCAGGAATATTATTGAAAATCTTTATAGCCATGCAACAACAATTTCTTTGGCGTAATTTTGACACAGTTTTCTGCTGTAATACTAGTTAAATCAAAACCAAAGTATCCTTTTATGGTATGAAGGGACAAACAAGCAAGTAGATAAATTATTATTTGTTTGAAGTAATATACTTTGAAACATAAATTTAGTACCTACCGTAAATAAAATATCTGCTTTTTTAACGCTCTGTGGGAAATGGGTCAACCAATAAGTACCGTCTTTACCATAAGGGCGATTTTGTTGGAACCACCGCGGTTACCATGTACATACCAATAAGTTTTACTAACTTAAGTACACTACCCGATGCTCTAACGGTGAAGGAAAAACATCGTGAGGAAACCTGCACATTCGAGCAGCTGAGTGTGTAAGACGGTAATTGTACAAAAGATCCTAAAGGGTCGAAGTGTATCCGAAAGGACCCATTTGTAAGATAAGATAATATAAGATAGGATACCATAAGGACACACGGGGTCCGTGCCCAGGGCCCCAATCCTCAGGGGGCCCCGAAGGACCGACAATTTATCTCGCATTTATTCTCAAAACGTTTTTGTCGGGCACAGTAACTTTGAGTACCCAGGCCCAAGGGCCCAAGCATAGCTTAAGACGCGTTAGGCTGCGGCTCCACTGAGGCGGAGACGAGCGGAGCGGAGCGGAGCTGTGCCAATATTAACCAATAGAAGGTGCATGCAGTCACAGCGAGCGCGCCTTGCGCACGTTAGTTGAGATTCTATTGGTTAATATTGGCATAGCTCCGCTCCACTCCGCTCATCTGCGCCTCAGTGGAGCCGCAGCCTTAGGGTCAGCGGTTACAAACATCTATAGGTACGTGATGTAAACAAACTCTAAACAAAAACATTACCTAATTAATTTAAAAATATATAAAAGCATTGACAACATTGTTCAAGTAGATCGTTACATACTTATAACCGTATTAATTTAAATATTATGCAACAAAAACAACTTTATTTTTATTAATCTCCTAAATTTACATATAAAATCACTCATATTAAATCTTTTTAGGGTTCCGTACCGGAAGGTAGTTTAACGGGAGCCTATTTAATATGCCTAGCCTACGCTGTCCGTCCGTCCGTCCACCCCAACTTTAAAGAGCTATATTTTTTTTAACCGCAATAATAATATATGTTATTTAAAGGAGATCTACCAAAACACAAAAAAAATCATGAAGGGTCCTACATGAAACGTTTTTTTCAAAGTATTTTTATTTTTTTTGTATCTTAAAAAACGGTAAAACATACAAGTGTCATAATCGTACATAGCACTAATCCTGAAAAAAAAACAACAAGTACTAAAAAATTGTCAAGAGTAAAGGCCGAGCCACACCGCTTGCATGACGTGCACGTGCAATCGTAATAATATCTACTGCGCGTGGGTACGGAACCCTCGGCGCGCGAGGCCGGCTCGCACTTGACCGGTTTTTTAGTTTATGATCAATACGAACTTAATTTTGTTACAATGGACTGGCTACGATTGACCCACTTGATAGTAGGATGTACTCGTATAGGTAGGGTAGACTGGGTACGGTTGAAACAATTTTTCTTTGATCGCTCATAGCATCAGCATTATGCTATTGAGAGTTGAATAAAATGTCAAACATGTGAGGGCATACATCTGTCTTGAAATATGTACTATTGTTTTATGCCCAGATATATTCATTTTCACACAGGAGCAGTTTTTGAAAAAGTCTGTCCTCTGTTACAACCGACCCCAAACCAGGGGCGGTTGAAACACAAAGAAATAATATTCAATACGTGTATTTAAATCCGTACCCAGTCTCCCCTACATGAAGACGAGGACCAAGTTCACTGGCCCAGTAACCTACCCGACCTTGCCTTGAAGCGACCAAAGGTTATTAATTTTCCGGAATTATCATTCGTTTAATTTATTTTAAATTAACTTTTAACGCCCGCTACTTTGATCTCTCGTAAATCTTGTATATGAGTTCGTATTTGGGTAAGGCCCAATAACTTGGGCACGCTAACTCACACAATAAAATTTTCTATGAACCTTTTCCGTTGTGACACGCCCAATAGCCATACAATTGTAATGACAGTTTTCGTCGCAAAACGGAACTTTATTCGCCTTCGTTGTTTGTATGGTCAACTACGCTTAACTATGGTCCAACTTTTTGGTCCTCACCCATTAATGTCAAACCGAAACTATATTGAAAATAATTATTATTATCTTACTGATTATTATTAGCGACTCCGCCTACGCTCGGGGTTCGATTCGGGGTGCAAATGTTTGTGTGATGAGCGCGATTTGTTCCTATGTCTTGGATGTTTTCTATGTTTTTGTCTATATAACTACAATGTTTATCGTTAGCCACAAAACAAGTCCAAAAGTAGCTTGACTTTGAGACTAGATCAGGGGTCGGCAACCTGCGGCTCGCGAGCCACATGCGGCTCTTTGGATGTGAAGCTGCGGCTCTTTAGTTCAATACTTTATTTATACAAGTAGGTACTATTTATTGTTGACAAGAAAAAAATTGTGGCTATTTAATAACTCTGAAATTTTGAAAATATTGTAATTTTTGACTGTTCCGACTCAAAAGGTTGCCAAGCGACCCCTGGACTAGGTCAATTTGCGTGAGATTGTTCCCAGCTTTATTTTATTTTATTTGTTTTTACGTTTCATAAATTTTACTATTCGATTCATGTAAGCATAACAATGAGAGCTCGTGTTAGCATACATACACGTGTGTGTAATCATGCAAAAATAGATGATAACGTCTATTTTTGCATGACATCGCAACTGACATTCAACCTCACACAACCCCTGTAAGTCACAAACTCACTAATGGCAGGGGCGGTGCAGGCGCGATGCGGGGCGTTCCGGCGCGTTCCACCACAGTAGACAGTTGTTTTTTTATAAGTAGAGTAGTGTGTATTTCTACACGGTGATCTAAGTCGTAGTACAAATGATCACCTCTGTGTTCTACCCACGAATATGAACAACTTTCACTATGGGAACAACTCTGAAATCAGAAAAAAAACAGCTAATTCATAGTAAAGTTCAATACGTACTCGACCAAAATGTATGAAGCAGCTGGTTTTTTCCTCATTTCGTAGTTGGTCCCTTAGTGAAAGTTGTTCATATTCGTGGGTTACTACGACTTAGATTTCACCGTGTATTGATGCTATAACAAATGATAAAAATCTAAATATATTTAAAACCTTTTTTTGGGCAATCCTGTAAAAAGAGTGACTGACATATGAACACACAGCCCAAACCACTGGGTCTAGAGCAGGTATACTCAACCTGCGGCCCACTGAGCTTTTTACGAGTGGCCCACCTGGAGATCCTGGTATAGCCATGTACAGAGTGTGCCCTCCACTATTACCTATAACTTCATGGTTTTCTGGCCCGAGGATCCATAGCTAAAACGTATTTGTGGCCCGAATAACAAAAAGGTTGAGTACGGCTAGTCTAGTCGAGATTCCAAATTTGGCACTTAGTTTCCTTATGAGGTCTAGGGTGCACTCAGAAGTTATTTTTAATTCATCCTATGAAGGTTGCCGCAGACCTAGCCGCTCGACACCGGATCAACCCAAAGTGAAACATTGAAAAGGGAACTTTGACCTGTGTTAATACGAAACATTTTTCAGTGGACGACTGCTAGCTCGTGCCGAGGTGAGGCGTTGCCGTTCCGATGCCGATAAGTTTGCGTTGCAGTAGGGAGTTTCATACAAATGATACTGATATGTGTGCTGTGACCTTAAGGGGAGTAGCGGGAAAGCAATTTAACGCGTTTATATTTTACATTTTAAATACGAAAATGGTACGGAACTTTTCGTGTGCGAGTCGGATTCGCAATCAGGCGCACCAGGCGCTCATTCCCGAAACACCAGTATATCAAAATACCAAACTAGTCTTTTACCGGGTTCTCAAAATACCAGTTTTGAAATATTGTTAGAAGATAATAAACGGGGAACTCTTTGAAACGCATACTTTTTTACGCATAATGTATTTGTTACGCATAATTGCCGCGAGTCATAATGCATTTTTTTCACGACATCGAGTTTTTTCAGTATAAAGGTAAGTTATAAAACTAACCTAACTTACACCCTTTCAGGCTGGACTTACAGGATTCAATAAACATCCATCGTGTAGATTACTTAGGTTAGGTTGATATTATTAAAATACTTAGGTTGATATTACGAAATGTAATGTAACCTTTGATTTTAGCCATGTAGATTCAATTTCTATTGTTAAGGTATTTAAATCGCTTAGTTTAAAAAAAACTGAGGATTTATGGGGAGCGTCAGTTAAAGTGATCCATCATGTCATAGATATAATTGCACCTCACTTAGCTTTAATCTACAATAATTGCATTTCAGAGGGGGTTTTTCCAAATCTTATGAAATATAGTAAAGTCATACCACTTTTTAAATCGGGCGACATGTGTGATTTAACGAATTTCCGTCCCATTTCTATTCTACCGGTTTTAAGTAAAGTTTTTGAGAAGTTAATGTTAAAAGATATGTTAGGTCACTTCAATAGAAATAAACTGCTTAACAGTAATCAGTTCGGCTTCACCAGAGGACGATCCACAACTGATGCAGCATCTGTACTCATTAAATATATATACAATATTTGGGAGAAATCCTGTGATGCAATAGGAATTTTTTGTGACCTTTCCAAAGCTTTCGATTGCGTAGATCATGCGACTCTTATATTAAAATTAGAACATTATGGTCTGTCAAATAATTCTCTAAATCTTATGTCTTCATATCTTAGCGATAGAACACAAACGGTTGTTGTAAACCAAACACAGTCCATTGGAGCAACTGTTAAATTAGGTGTGCCTCAGGGCTCTATATTAGGTCCTTTCTTATTTCTGGTCTATATAAATGACTTACCACCCACGGTAGATAACCTTTGTGATATTGTGCTATTTGCTGATGATACTTCATTAATTTTCAAGGTGGACCGAAAATCCGTCGATTACAGTAGGATAAACGCCACGCTGGTTAAAGTACTTAATTGGTTTACTATTAACAATTTGCTACTTAACGCTAAGAAAACTAAATGTGTTAGGTTCGTTTTGCCTAATGTTAGACCGGTAAAATCTAGTATATTTCTAAATGATGAGTGTTTGGAGATGGTGGACAAGGCGCTTTTCTTAGGGATAACTATAGACAAAAACTTGCAATGGAGTCCCCATATAGCAGTACTAGCAGGTAAATTAAGTTCGGCAGCTTATGCTGTTAGGAAAATCAGGCAACTTACCAATGTTGAGACAGCTCGCTTAGTTTATTATAGTTATTTTCATAGTGTTATGTCGTACGGTATTCTGGTTTGGGGAAAAGCTGCTGACATACAGACTATATTCGTGTTACAAAAAAGAGCCATTCGTTCCATATATAACCTAAACTCCCGTGATTCCTTAAGATTACTATTTAAAGAAATTAGTATTTTGACAGTAGCGTCACAATTTATTTATGAGAATATTATTTATGTCATTAAAAATCAAGACTCTTTTGTTAAGAATTGTGATATACATAATTTGAATACAAGAAATAAAAATAAAATTGCTATTAAAAAATTTCGTGTCCGTAAGGTATATAAATCATTTGTTGGTCAATGCATTCATTTCTATAATAAATTACCTGACGAAGTTTTAAAGTTATCATTTCCAGCACTTAAAAATTACTTGAAAAAGTCGTTGATGTCGAAAGCTTATTATAGGGTCGAGGACTATCTAACAGATAAAAATGCTTGGCCTAAATTAAACACCTAAATAACTTAGTAATAGCTTAGTCAGGAAAATATCTAAACATTGTAGGTATAATTATTGTCTAGGGGACACGGTTTCTGTAGGAGAATGTATCAAAACTATGTGGTTGTTTTGCACCGTCATGGGTAAGTATATGTATACTATTATTATTACAATTTAAGAGTTCATCTGAACATACTGAGTTTTGACACATTTTCCTGCTCAACTACGCATGATATATATATTTTAATGTTAAATTCATTGTTTTATATAATGCTAGGTTAAGTTCTATAATTGTATAAGTAATTTTTAAAAAAAACGACTGACTGTTGAGTTTCTTGCGGCGTTTCTTCTCAGCAGTGGTCTCTTGCGAAGCGCTGGTAGATTTTTGACGTGTAAAAGTGCCCGTGCGGCCTACTTACTGAATAAACATCTTTTATCTTTTATCTTTTTTACTGACAAAATATCGATGTCGGTCATACACTCTTTCAGGCTGAAATTACAGGATTTAATAAACATCCATCGTGTAAATTAGTTAGGTTTTTTTTTTGATTTTTTTTTCTAAATGACGATCCTAATGTTTAGTTTTGGTATTCCGATATATTGAAAATCGGGTATTTTAAAATACTGGTATTTCGGCAATGAGCGGCACCAGGGCCTCGTTTCAGGAAACCTTTTAACTTGTACTACAAGCGGAAATGTCTTTCCATCAATATGCAATGAAAAGCTTCCGCTTTGTACCTATTAGTTCACTTCTATTCCACTATCAAAGGCACACCCGTACATTACACAGAATCTATATATACAATGAATTCCTGTTACCCTTGGGCACGCCATAACTCGAGAATGGCTCGACCGATTTGATTTTTCTGTTATATTTGTAATTATCAGGACAAGATCTGTATAAAACAAAAAATACACACGAGCGGCGCCGGCGACGGACAGATTACTATAAACCTACCTCTTTAATCACTCTAGGTATCGATTGACAAAAACCGCAAATCTGTTGCGTAGCGTGAAAGATGTACGAGTACACTCGAAAATCTAATTAAAGACCAAAATAAACCTGACAGTTCCCATCTTGATTATTTCGTTATTATAACATTATTTCATAAAAATATGAACGAGAACTCGTGTAACCAGTAATATTAGGGTAAGTTTTATTGATAAAAATACCTACACTTAAACCAAAATGCAGTAATCACAGCGATTGTGCGCTCGTTGAGGTTAGGATTTTGGTCTTAAATTAGATTTTCGAGTATAAGCGTACATACAGAGGGACAGACAGCGGGAGGCGACTATGTTTTATACTATGTATAGAGAAGAGTTCTTGCAAGAGTATACATACATATATATATATATACTATACTATTTGTTCCCGTGCCCACTCCGGTAGGTAATAAACATTTTTTTTGGGTTAATATACAGGGTGGAAAAAACGTACGCCACATGGACGGCAACTACCTTAAATATTGGAAATAGCAAATTCTACGCAAAGGAGACTTACTTTTATTTTTGAAAACAATAAATACTGCATTTATTGATTTTTGAAAATTTGCGTGCCTTAACCGGGAATCGAACTGGTCGAATATGACAAAATAATAAAGAAGGGTTTTTTACGGTCTTTATTTAAGTTAAAGGTGTATGTGTTATGGACATAAATGATCACTATCAATAACGCTTTCGATATGTATCAAAAAACACGGCTTTATTGTTTTGTCATATTTGACCTGTTCGATTCCCGGTTAAGAAAGAGGTATTTTTTTCAAAAATCCATTAACGCAATATTTTATGTTTTCAGAAATTAAATTTAAGGTATAGACGCTTCGGCCGTGTACGTAACCGGCTGCTTCGTAACCAGTTGCGATCGAATACTATTTCGTTCTTACACGAAACTGTTAAAGAAAACATAAACCTCCCAAGTACAAATTAAAAACCCCACAGGTTTAGCGGTAGGCTAATAAATTCTAAATACCAACAAATCTTCCTACCAAATCTCGCAAATAAGGAAGTGTATTAGCATTAGAACCCCAACGTTCGGCGGTCGTCACAAAGGCTCGCAAATATGTATGACGGGCCGGCCACGCATATATTTCCATTCATATCACTATTGAGTCGTACTAGTCGTACAGTTTGACGTCAAGGTTTAACTGTTCAGATAAATTGTCCAGTTAAAATGAGATTACATTTTCAAATGACATTTTTGAGATTGGTATAAAAGTTCGTTTATAGCCAGTTTTGTTTATGATAAGGTACTTTACGACGACACGACACACATTTAATAATAAAAAAACATTTTGGACCGAAATATGTATTACAATGCCCGAGGCGTCTTAGGCATAATTATAAAACAAAACAATAAACCACCCGTATTTGTTTATTTTGTGGTGTAACATTTAAGCGAGTTGGATACTCTGAACGACCTGTGGTCTCCCACGCAGTTTAGAATATTTTTTTTGAAAAATAAAATAAGATAGAAAAAAAAAAAACATTTTTTTCCGGAAATTAAGTTTGAGATAATTTATCCTTAATTTTAATTTAATTTTCGGGGTACAAAGAAATCATTTATTTTTTCAGTATTTCAAAATGAGGCAAAAAAGGGTGGTCACAAATTTGAACCGGTGGGAGAGGACAGGTTAAGTTTCTAATGATGGTTTTTATTTTTCTAGGTACTCAAGCCTTTAAATTTAAATGAGCCGCGTTAATTTAAAACCTATAACGATAGTCATTAGTATTGCAAAGGTTTAATGAGATGCTTTTGCAGTATTACAGTTATTGTCCCTAATTGACAATTAAGCCACAACAAGAACATATTTGCAAATTAGTGTCATTATTGCATACGGATACACGATAATGTATGCTATTTATTTTATCGATCTAAATATTTGACCAAATTAATTGATCGTGCGGACACACTGATTTAGGTACAAATTATACAATGAAAACGTAACATTACAATGAAAAAAAATGCGAATCGCTACGATTTGCTTGCGAGTTCAGGGTTCAACTTAAGCTAGTAGGCCTTAGAACTCGAATAGGAACTTGTTTTTGCTGCCACCTTTGAGAAAATATTGAAAAAGTGAAATAAGAGCGCTGTTTCTGGTAGAATTGGCACCATGATCCAATTTTTACTCAAAACTGCTGCTATGCAATATTTTAACATGGTATTATGCAACATTTTGATAGGATGTGGCTTATGATTGTTTATTTACGTAATATAAAAATACATAGTAAAGCTTGAAATTATCTGAAAACAACACAAACTGCACACATTTTTAAACACATCATATTCACACGGTTAATAGACAACATTTGAAAAATTCACTTCAATTATCAAGAAAAACAAAAATATGACAGTGGCAACACTACCACTTCATCGTTTGCTTTTCCACCATTTTATTTAATTATTTTTGCCTTACGACACCATATCCTACAGCCGTCAGTAACGAGTTAAAATACATCCATGGCCCGTATTATGGTCGCCTTTATCTCGGTGGATAAAGCTTCCGTCACTCTCGCACTTACAGACTGGTCAGAAAGTGACAGATGTTTTATACACGCTTATCTACGTCGATAAACACGACCATAATCGGCCCGCATAACTCGATTTAATCATAATGAAGAGTAATTTTAATGTCATTTGCCTTTTCGCCGATTATATTGTAGGTCAAATTATCGCTGAAGAATTTTCCACATCCTAATATTTAATAGGTACCTAAATAATAGCATTTTAATCGTTAACCGTTTCGTAATACTCAAACACGTACGTCCATTATCCAGTAATCAGTCATCTGCTTACACCAATGGAAATTTACTAAAATATATCAAACAGGTAATAACATAGACATTGTAGTTACATTATTTGTCTAGAAATTATAAAGAATGGTTATATTTTTCGAGCGTATAATGTACTAGCTTCTGCGAGCGACTTCGGCCGCGTAGAATTCGTATTTTTGTCATCCCACGGGGACCGTTCATTTTTCCGCGATCAAATGTAGTCTATGTTACTCTGAGGTCTCTGGGACGATGTAGCATTCTAACGACGAAATAATTTTTGAAATCGGTCCAGTCGTTTTTGAGTATATTCGTTACAAACATACAAAAATACGTATCTTTCCTCTTGATAATATTATAGATGTTTATTTCTTTAGGCAAGCTCTGCAGCCTAAATGACTTTATGAATTTTAACCTATGAGGTATCGTTAGATTCGTCCTGGTTGTAGGAGTGACATAGGCTATAATATTTTAATCAAAATAATGAAAGGGGGTTTATTTTTAAATATATCGAGACGGATCACGGTTTGCTTTTTATACTACTTGTTTTAATTTACACTATATTAGTCTACAACCTTTGGCCCGGGACGAAACGAAAAGTAGATTATCCTTCGGAAGTATCCTATGTGTCAATCCAATCTGTGTACCAAATTTAGTTTTAATTCCTCCAACCCTTTAGGTGTGATCGAAACGCAATAGTATATTACTGCTCAGGCCGGGAAAAAGGCCGTTGCGGGACGAGTTAGCGCGGCCGACGAGCAGTTTACAACAGAAAGGTGGACATTTCCGAGCATATCGCAGAAAACATGCAGACATTTAACATTTATAATATTAAGGGGCGAGTTCACCAACAATTAAACGGACGGTTAAGTCTTCATCAGCTGTTAATCTATACATTTGACCCCCGTTAAGCCGCTAATCGTCCGTTTAATTGTTGGTGAACTCGGCCCTAAATAGTAGAATAGAATGTAATATTTTGGAAAAAACCAACCTAAACCTCACATTTTAAAATCAGTCAAGCTAGAAGACCCTAAAAAAATACCATACTAAAAACAAGCGATGCTTATTTACTTTATAGAAAAGACATCTATGTTGATTATATTTTGGCCGTCTCGATTTTCAATGCTCCAACTGCGTAAAATTCGGCTAATTGTAATAAAAGACATGCATGTGTGCAGCTGTATACAGTATGCAGATGTGTCCTCGTCCTCGCGACAGTTGAACAGAGTAACTCAGCATAATGCTGACTAAATTGAAATGACTAACATATAGGCATTCCATCTGAGGACTACCTCAATGTTAATAACGCATTTTTTATCGTCATGTAAGTATATGTAAAGTGTATGTAAGTATGTTAGCTCTTTATTGTACATAAACAATTACAAAAAAAATTACATCGATATAGATAATGTTCATAGGCGAACTCATGCCATTTGGGATCTCTTCCAGTTAAACTTTGAGTAAAATAAATAAAATAAAAAATTAATTCAATTGCAAATGTTCATAAAGTGGCCCCAGATCCCATTTACCATTGGTCAAGTTTCGATGTTGACTGCTGTGCCTACGCAATCATTTAGTAAGTATTTATAAAAAAAGAACCTGTCTTATTTCCGTAAGTTACGTTTCCTATGAAAACCGGTCTAAAATGATTTAATTCAGTTCATAACATCAGCAATATTTATTCATTTCCCTAAATAAAGTAACCTTGACTAAATTACCTTTTTTTTTTCAATTAGAAAACATTGTTGACATTTACCTTTATTAAAGTATAGCACCCCTCCCTGGCCACCCTGATCACCTGCTTTATTCCCATCGCGCTAACAGACTAAACATACCGCTCGATATTCAAATATTCTTATAATTCAAACAGAGAATCTCCCATAGCGTAACGCGCGTCACAGACAATACAATATCAGCGATGAGTCGAGAAAATGATAAAAACACTGGCATGTCAACACGCGCGCACACTTCGCACGCACCGCGCTCACTGCAACGTTCAAAAATACTGGCCAGTTACAATTTAAAAAGTTACGAACTTTTTAAAAATGACAGTGAATTATTTAAAGCAGGGGTTGTTTTTAATTATGTGCATGAGTTTGTTTTTGTTATGTGAATCGCAAATTTCGAAGAAAGATTCGTTTATGACAGTGGTAAGTTTTATTTATTTATTTGATTTGATATCCATTTTTTTAGTGATTTTACTTGTAAGTTTTAAAAGTGGTTCATGGTAGACGTGAGGTAATTAAACTTAAAAAAATATATAAACAACAGTATTGTTCATTCTTTTTTAAGTAAACAGCATGAGAAATATCCATAGCACCTACCCAGGGCACCTGCACAGGGCCGCTCATTCCCAAAATACCAGCATTTCAAAATACAAAATTACTCTTTTTACCAGATTCTCAAATAACTAGATTCGAAATATTGGGTGAAGATAATAAACAATACCGTAATTTGAATGTTTAGTTTTGGGATTCCGATATATTGAGAATCTGGTATTTTAAAATACTGGTATTTCGGGAATGAGCGCACAGGGCAAACAGATCGTCACCGACAAGTCAAAATGGCACAAACATTCTTAAATGGGAAACAATTTAATATCTTAGGGCCGGTGACGGACTGCTTTTGAACTGCAACCCAGTTGCAAAATGGCAGTTCGAGGGCAGTTCTGATGCAGTTGATGCAACTGCATTGAAACTGCAAACCAACTGCGCAGCCCGCTAAGGTCGACTGCACGCCAACTGCAAGCGGACTGCGCAGTCCGCTAGCAGTTGGCGTGCAGTTACCTGAACTGCATCAGAACTGCCCTCGAACTGCCATTTTGCAGCTGGGTTGCAGTTCAAATGCAGTCCATCTGTACCGGCCCTTAGCAAGATAATTTAAAAAAAAAACAGACCTAGTGCCAGACTGCCAGTTCTGTGAGCCAGTCGGAGTTGTACACAAAGGGTTCCGTAACATTTTTGTATTTGTATTAAAAAAATATGTAGATATAGCGGCAATAATAATACACACTGAGAAAATAGCAACTGTCTATATGTTACGGTTCATGAGATTAAGCCCGCTGACGGACAGACAAACGGAAGGATGGACAGGTTGTGGCTTAGTAATATTTCATATTTATTTATTCCATTAACAAATACATTTTGTGTGGGAAATGTTCAATTAAAGTCACATTTTCATAACATGCGCATAAACAAAATTTAATTATTCAATATTACAGCCTGCCTTCCGGCTCAGAATGTTGAATCCCCAAAATGTTGAATTCTCAAAATGTTGAAGTCTTAAAATGTTGAATTTTTAAAACGATGAGTCCCAAAATGTTGAATTCCCAGAATATTGAATCCAAAATGTTGGATACCCGAAATGTTGTATTCCGAAAATATTGAAGTCCTAAAATGTTGAAGACAGACAGACAGACAAACAGAAAGACAGACAGACTGACAGACAGGACAGACAGACGGGACAGATCGAAGGGACAGAGGGGACAGACAGGAGGACAGACGGACGGGCAGAAAAACTATTTAGTACGGGGAAGCTTAACCGAAAATTAGGCCAACCTTAATTATTCAATATTACAGTACTAGCCAGATAAGAAGATAATCCTGACTTAATTAGTATTTTAAATCATGTTAACTTAATAAGGGTGTATTTTATGAGTTGTATCTATAGTGCCCGGCCGATCAGAAGTCAATCCTGACACATTGCACGACCATCTTATCCATCAACTTATCTGTTGGGTGTGAAGGAACAGTAATAACAGCATTGGTTGACTGCTGTCAACATGATCCATATTCAGAAACTTCATGGCTGTGCAATGTGGCCGTATTGAATTCTTATAAGCCGGGCACTAAAGATATGGATACAACTTATAAAATAAACCCTAATTAAGTGAACACGATTTTAAATTCTTATTAACGAACTCGTCTATATCATAGAATCATTTCTTTAGAAAATAGTTCCAAGTGCGGAATTTAAAAAACAGGGTCCCGTCGGAACCCTTTGGATAAGGAGCCCTGAAAACACATAGATAGGCACTTACATAAACCCTCGTTTCAGAGCTATCTCTTGATTGGTTAACTACTTAACATAAATACAGACAGGGAAGCGAGCTAATAAAAACATAGTGTCAACCGCATTAGAATTGGTTTTGGACTGGACAGAAGCGCGTGGAGCTAACCCCATGTGCTTGTGTTTAGTATAACCGGACATGTTTATCTAATAAGTGCATGATGATTGTATAAAAGTCGACATTGGACAAATACTCCTTTAAAACACCGAAAGTAATTAATTAGGAAAAAAAAGGGTGATTTAGTCATCGGAGCATGCATAGACATTACAGATGGATGGAGAAGGGCTTAAAATAATTAAAAACTCTTTCCCAACTTTTTTTTTAATTATTTAACATGAGTGTTTGTTTATTAATATTTCAAATATTTCAAGTCGATTTTGAACTAGTTCCCGTTATTGGAGAGGGCTGAAATTCGGAATACAATGCAATATTATGGTGTATAAGAGCTATTCTAATGGTGGAGTCTACAGGTAGCAACAGTATTTCCGCTGAACTTTACCTACATAGATCCATGTTTGGATTCATCAGTTAAATCCTGATAATCCCGGTTTAATGACACATTAAATACTATATTTCACGACATAAATTTGTCATTAAAAAAATTGTGTTGTTAAGCGGCCTTCTTTTACACTTTTTTAAATATCATTTAGTATTTTTTATGTAGGTACATTTACCCCAGGTACAAATTTAGGTAAACGACCCAATTGACATGAGATATTATATTATTAGGTAATCAAAATCATGTCATTAACTTTTTTAAAAACGATGTGTTTTTAGATGATTGGGTTAATCGATGTAAAACGCAAAGAACACACCTTGTCCCCCCTTTATTTTCTAAAAATAAATATACCTATTATACTTAGTTTAAAATATTTTAAATATTACCTACATGTTACAAACGTTGTAAAATATGTTTTTTTTAGATAAAAATTGTCGCAATTACCTATCGGAAAAGATAAAAGATAGATACGATAAGATAAGTATGTGAGTCCGTTACCATTTACAAACATCAGGAGCATTATTAACAGGAGCTACCGAAACTCTAAAGGTCAAACTAACAGGCTGTGTTGATCGACATTAAAAGATAAAAAAGGTAAAAGATAAAAGACATTTTATTCAGTAAGCATGAGCACTTTTTCACGTCAAGAATCTAGCAGCGCTTCCCAAGAGGAGACCACTGCTGAAAAGAAACGCCGCAAGAAACTCAGCAGTCAGTCATTTTTAAAACATATTTCATATTACAATGGTACTACTTAGTCTAGCATTATATAAAGCTATAAATATTCAATTAAATATAATATCAAATAACATGCGTAGTTCAGCATCATTGTCATGCCAGTTCATCGTATTAGAATAGACTTTCCCAAACACATGCTTGAGGAAGGCTATTATTTATTACCTAAAAGCGCCTTTTTGGATACTGAACTTTAAATGGGGACCATTTTAGAACTCTGGCATAGTGTCATTGTTAAACCACAATAAAAAAAACTTCAAACTTGATCATTAGCCGGGACCACACCAGACGATCCAAAATTGGATCGGCTTGGATCGGCGAAAAACGGATCGACCCGCGGCAAGGAGCACGCGCTCAATCGTAAGCTTGGATCGCACGCAGCACGTCCACACCGACCGCGCCTTTGGATCGTCCGGTGTGGACCCGGCTATTAAGTTTCTGGATAAGGAAAACTGACTTAACAATTAAAATCCTTGAGTGTACAATTTCCAAGATGCACGTGCCCACATAAAATTAACATCGAAAGAACAAAGTGTCCAATTAAAAATAAAAACACTATCAAGAGTCCGGTGATTCGATGATGACAATGCTGGTCAATCATCGCTAAACAGTTGCACTCGTGTCAGCAATTATCACGGGATAAACTTTTTGCTCGGCTATTTTGAGCTTGCACTTTTTTCTAGACAAAGCGAGCACCGTTTAATTTTATAGGCTATTCAATGTTAAAACAGTTCGCGTGACATGGTAACCGTTTACCCCGAGCACACTTTTACCTTCTGTCGATTAAGTAATGTTATCGAGAAAACGCTTTGAGATTGATATCAGCGCCTTCTATGTATTAGACTTGATTTCCTCCTACGCTGACGTCGGTACAGCGTACCGTCGGTCGCGTATGCGAAAGAAAAGTCCCGCAGTGCGAAACCGATCGCTGTACGGAACAGTTTCTGCTCGCCTGCACTACGCACGTGCTTTCAGCCAACCGGTCAGCTTTGCACTGAGCGTGCGCATAGTGGTGTATAGCGCGTCAGCGCACCGTCGTACGCGGCGCTGACGAGCGAGACCGACGCTCGCCGTCAGCGGCGCATAGCAATAAATCTGACGCGGATGTCAGCGTCGCTGTGCGGTGTTTCATAGAACATATGGTGTATATTCGTACGCTCGATCGACGTCAGCGACCGATGTCAGCGTAGGAGGAAATCAAGCCAGTAGTTATATATTATAGCTAAATAACAGGATTTGGTGTTTTGACAAAATCGTTAGATCTACAATATAGAGGTTCGTCTCAAAAGCATACTAGGGTGATGGTACCAGTAATGAACAAGGACCCATAATGGACACTTGATTCTTACGTTACAGTGATAGTCGACTTGTCCACGATCTTTGTACAACGTGCATTGCGTCCCACATTTTTTAAGCAAACTGTGAGACGCAAATAGCCCTCCGTCCACTAGGATCCATCGATAGGATCCATTAAAGGGTCAAGTGGACTTTTTGTACATTCAAATCCATCAATGGAGTCTGTTGCACTCTTAATTACACTTCGATCCATCAATGGATCTTAGTACAATACTATGTGTACGAGTATCATAAGAATGGATTTGATTAAACGGTTAATACTCTTGGATACATCAATTGATGGATACTCGTGGACATTGTAGTATATTTAAAAAGTTCATTGAATCCATTCATGGATCTTTGTAGACTTCATAGTATATTTAAATCCTTTGATGGATCCCAGCGTATTACAAAGTGTAAACGACTCCAAGTTGATTTAAGTGTAAATTAAACCCTTCGTTTTACTGATAGATGTTATCAAACAAAAGTATACCTACTGCTACCATTTTCCCGACCGAGTTTAAAAACTGGTTGTCTACAAGGACAAAATACAGGAAAACAAAAACCGTAACGGTTAAAAAAAATATTTTATTTTCCGCGTAGAAAAGTCGAAATACATAACAAGTTTTCCTTTTTTTATGATTTAATAGCCGGTTTGGCTACGGAAATTTTCTTTTGCTAAAAAATAACAAGTTGTCAAACTCGGTTTATTTTATACGTTAAGCAAATATGTAAAGAAAAACCATGACCGGATCATCAACCAATAAATTGGGACATTACTGATGTTTCTTTGCTATTTTCTTCAAATCCAACCACGGGAACTACATTGAAGAACGTAGGTTAAGTTGCTAATGTTTTTAGGAGAACTGAGGAATTGCAAAATTGGGCAAATTTCGTTTTAAACATCATATAGATGTTCGTCTCAAAAGCATACTACGGTGATGGAACATGGAACCAGTAATGAACAAGGACAAATACTGGACACTTGATTCTTATGTTAAATTATCAAAGGGAAGAAGAGGTATTCCGGGCTGTTAGCAACCTAAAAGGAAATGCGGTGTAGGAGACTTGAAAACTATTTGTTTAAAACAATTGCTGTCGCTTTTTAAGGCGAAATGAAAACAAAAGGGACGACTGCAGCTTGGGTTGATAATACAGTTAGACAAAATAGTTAAAATCAAGACTTCCTCTCCCAAATCTGGGGCAACTTTAATAATTATTTTAAAAATACCATTAGCTTTCAAATTCAATTTTTTTTTTTTTTTTCAAGTGTCATAGATTCTATTGGCTATGTCGCTATGTTTTTGTTTTTAACTTTTATATATTAAACTTGAGTGGTTTAAAATGGCGTTAAAACTGGACAAAGGTCTTTTAAAGGTCATAATAATTAATAGAAAAATCATTTAGGGCCCGTTGTTTGATCGGTAGTTAACTCGACTAATTGTTAAAATTCGAAAATTAGACACATTTTCTTGAGATTTAACTATTAGTTACGATTTTTGACGGTTAGTTCGTTTAACTACTCATCAAACAACAGGCCCTTTAAGACATGGCAGTGGCAGACATTGATTATACGGAAGTAGTCCTATTCCAGCAAGGAATCAGGGGAGTAGGTACGTTTGTATGGTCTGGACGGCCGCATGTCCTATAGTTTTTCTTTAAATAAGGAAACAACATAATTTTACAAAATCTGCAAACCCATAAACATCATCGGTTTCCCCGAAAGGGCAATTTTACCTCAACAGTTAATATCTAATTGAAATTCACGCGAGTGATATCCTCCTTAATTCCCATTACGCCTATGAATCATTTTAACCTAAAGCTATATATATTAGTTAGTATTTCCCAATATCGCACCTTCAGAACAACAGTGACCTAATTCAAAATTTCTGCTTTTAAACTTCAAGTCATAATTTTATTATTATAGAGACCTAACTCGAAAACTAAAATTTCTCAGTTACGTCACTATTGTTTTGAAGGTGCGATATGTCGGACCACCGGACCCAGTCATCTTGATCCCCGCATATTTAAGTCAAATCACAACTATCAACTTTTGTAGATTTTTGTCAACTAAGAGCGCTGCCACACGAGCGTTGTCGTCGACTGAACTGTACCCTTCCCATGAGTTACAATTACCGTAGTCGCTAGCGAGTCGAGTGCTGTTTCCTTTGCACTCTGTAAGAATACTGAGAGGTCTGCGAGCGACAGAGCATTCGACTCGCTAGAGAGTACGGTAATTGTAACTCATGGCAAGGGTACAGAACCTAGCCGTAAAACGTTAATAGCGTTTCCATATTGGCTAGGCGTACAAGAACGATAACTATCCTCGTAAGGCCCAATGTGCATAATCAAGGTAATTTAATTTGAACTGTGTTGCGATAATAATAAGGTTTATTTTTCTACGTTCATAAACTGAAAATGGTATTATCGAACAAACGTAATTGAAGTTTGTCGCCTTGATGGTAAATTCAAAGTCGCACTTACAAAAAACTCCCTGTTTGTAGTATGGTAGGCCTTACGAGGATATAGGCAACTATTAGATAGATAAAAACGACCGAAATAATGGTGACCCCATTCAGAGCTGATATCTCTTAAGCGGCCCAACCAATTTTGATGAAACCTAGCTAAGGACCAGCGCTAGAAAACCTGCTTTTATATAAAATCCATCCAAATCGGTTTACCTGTTTTAGAGCTACGGTACCACAAACACACATAGCGGTCAAACATATAACACCCGTCTTTTTGCGTGCCAGGTTAAAAATAACTGCTAAACTTTGGAAATGATTTTTAGTATGGGAACGCGTCGAAACGCACCGCCTCCGCTCTCAGTGCGTTCGTGGCTTAAGACTTCATATAAAGTCCATACCAATTGACTTGTCTTATTTAGTAAACACTTTTATAACCTCAAAGTGCTCCCTTTCGCCTGAAATAACAATTTTGTCGTAAAAAAACTACCCATGATGTAAAATCAGGAAAATGGTGTGCAAAATGTGGTCTCTAGTTGCTTTATTCAGCTGAAACGGCCATTTTAGCCAAAAACTATGCATTTTGAGGTTATAAAAGTTTTTACTAAATAAGAGAAGTCTATGGGAATGGACCATAATTTAACTTATTACGTCACTTAGGGCCTGTTGTTTGATCAGTAGTTAAACTAATTGTCAAAATTCGAAAAAATAATGAAAAATTTGACACATCTCCTTGAGATTTTAACCATTAGTAACGTTTTTTGACCATTACTTAGTTTAACTACCGATCAAACAACAGGCCATTATACAGATTTATACAGTGTTGCAAGCATAATCCGGCTGATATTCCTAGTAACAGAAAATATTCTTAATAAAAACATTGATTGTAGAGGAAAAAAAAAACTAGCGACTTAGATTGCTACTATTGTCAGATTATAAAGTAATGAGTTGATGGTCAATTAGTCTACTTAAGATGTTAATGCTACATTCATGAGGTAGACGTCACATGCTTTTAACTAAAGGCTTCTTAAGAGCATGCGATAAGACGATTGAATCGCGTAGCTGTAAAAAAAATCTACTATCAACACACATAAATATCATAAGTCCTCTATTATGCGTTCAAAACCCGTAGGCAATGACCAGCATTACCTGTGGTAGTACGTGACAGCGATGACAGCTGTTAATTTTGGAAGATGTTCTAAATTTGGATCTCATTACCTTACAATATTCGATAACTCAATTTCATCGCTGTCACCTACTACCACAGGTAATGCTGGTCATTTGCCTTTCGGCTTCTGAACCCATCTTAGAGTCCTTATAATATGTGTGTAGATAAAGTATTGTACGCGACTCTGCGTCATAGGCATTACGCAACCGTCACGTAAACTACTATTCAAATTTAGCTCAACTACTACTATTCACATTTTCTCAACCCCTATATCAAATACAGTTTCCAAAAACCTTGAATATATTGTAGTTACTATAAAAAAGTAGGCTTGCACGTTTCCATTTTTTTCTATCGAAGAAATATTTTCTTGCAAAGGAAAACGTACAGACCTAGTTTTGTATATTACGTATCGACAACATATTCGAAAATCGTAAAAATCGGACTAGGTTTAAGGGGAGACAAACGTTGTAGCATTTTGTATGGAAGATTTTAACTTCACAATCCTCTTAAGATGTTTGGTGTCAGAAATTACCATAGTGTATTAACATTGTATAAAAAATAAGGACGGGTAGGTACTTATCCTAGACCTACAAAATTTGGTCTCGATATGCAGATGATGACTGTTAAAAAAAAGTGAATTAACAATGGGAAAAAAGTGGTTTGAAAAATAACCACCCAAAAAAGTTTTAGCATTTTGGTGGACGTTCAAAGTAACGTTATAGTAACGTAAAAATTCAATGTTAATCTAAATTAATGTTATTACTAGTCATTGACATAAACAAATCCTCGGTTTTCACGTATTAAAAGGTCAGTAGGAGAGTCTTCAGACCGTTGAACCGTAAGCCCTTGGCTGCACCCTAAAGATTGTATCTTAATTGTCTTAATCAAGAGGTCATCTTTTTATATCACAGAGTTCACAAAAATAAAGAGCTAAACTGCATTGCCTATTCTTTTAAATCCCCGTCAATAAACGCTATAAGTTTAACGTGTGTATGTATGTGTGTGTGAATCTGGGTGTCTGGGAACACAGGTGTGCTGGTGTGTTTGTGGCATCGTAACTCCCAAACGGATGGACCGATTTGTACCTACGCGGTACTAGTAAGTTTGTTGAAAAAAAAAACATTTAATATAATAATACTTAATAATAATAATATTTAATGCAAAAAATCTAATCTACTTACTATAAAATAAATTAATGTCTGGATAATATATTATCATACTTCCCAAAGACAAAGCTGCAATTTCAGCTAGCTACCCAAAGGGTACAAGTCAAGGGTAAAAATAAATATCCGCACACAGGTGCAAAAATATGTACAGAATAGACCTTATTGCCATAGTAATAAGAACTATGTACATATTTTTTGAGACTTTTGGGTGTATACATATTTATGCCCTTGACTGTACCCACAGGACCCTATTACTAACCCTCCGCTGTCCGTCCATCTATCAGTCAGGCTGTATCTCGTGGTCGTGAACCGTAGTTTTCTATAACGGAACCCTTCGTGTGCGAGTCCGACTTACACTGGACCGGTTTTGAATAAATGACGATTAAATCATTGTAATTAGTCCATTAAACAATGAGCTCCATTAGTATGATTCGCAATCACCCGGGACCACTGACTCCGCTGACGATCAAGGAAACGCAGCGATTCCGCATCAAAACAACGTATGCGCCGACGCACGTGACATGACACTCATCTGAATGGAGAATTCGCACGCCGCACGCGCGCGCGAAGCCTTTGTAATATGACGGCACAGCACACAGAAAATTGTGTTGCTTATATTTAATTATAAGTTGAGCTGACAGACGACCTGTTCTTTTAAACTAATTTTCCAATTATTTCCGTGAAAATCTTATTCGGACTATTACGAACATAATAAAATTATTGGCAAATCTGTCCAGCCATTCTCAAGTGATGCGCGTATCAAGGAACACCATTTCATTTTTATTTATATAGATTTATAACTTAGATGCAAAAAAAAAGTCCAAATGACGGAATTAATTTCTAACAGTAATCTACTAGTAGGCGAAACAGAAAATAACTAAGGTAATAAATATCGGATATCTTACACAAATGGACCTAGTCCCAAACTAAGCTCTAGGCTTGAACTATGGGTACCTACTAGGCAACGACAAACATACTTATAAAGAGAAATAAATGTTTATATATATACAAAACACCCAAAAATATCAGAAACAAACACAAAAACAAATATTGAAACTTTTCAGTTTACGCTACAGGAAAATTTTGAATGAAGTAATGGGGTAGTAGCAAGTATAAGGAAATATGCCACCTAGCCTAAAAAGGATTTTCTCTAATAATTAGTTAATGACATGCTGTACCATTCATATAATGTCTAGAGATAAATCGAGATTTCGTTATCCACTTCTCTTTATTGAATGTCTCCGCTTAAGTACCTACACTTATAAAATTGAACATTTACATTTACTATAAAAAAAGGATACCTACTTACTTTAGTACTATTTTGTTTGTAACTATCAAACGGTAAGTATTTAGGTACAGGATTCTCTATTTACTTTTATTGCACTACTGTTTGAACAGTGTGCTGTGGTAGCGCGGGCTCGTCGGCTGAATGATGTCCATTGTTAGAGTTTTTATACCGCGACCAAGTTCAGGAGCAATTACCTTATCTGACAGATCCTTTACTCATTTTGTAGCGGCTTAATTAGGACGCACGTGGATGCTTCTTCGTGTCTTTTTTATTAAGAGTCCTTTGACCAAAACAGCTAACTACGAGTTTAAGATTGCTGGTAGATAATTTTTGGAGCGTTTGTACAGAAATTTATTTTAAGTACATGGTACGTTCATTCATTATGGTACGTTCTATTTTGAAAGAACCCTGGGACTCCGTTAGGCTTCCGCCAAAAATCAACTCAAACATCGACCTCATGTAAAGTACCATTTTTTTATTCTTCTTTACTTAGTATAAAACAAAGTCGCTTCCCGCCGTCCGTCCCTCTAAAAACGCTTAGATCTTTAAAGTTATGCAACGGATTTTAACGCGGTTTTTATAAATAGATAGAGTAATTGAACACGAAGATTTTTATTTACAAGAATAACTAGTTTATGTACGGGTGTTACAGAAAGCTCATATAAACCGAAGCGAAACGAGGGTGGCTCGCTAATAGTTCTTTAAGTTCTTAAACGCATGACACAACCAAATTAAACAAAATAAAACTACTGGTTAATAATGGTCATTTCTGCCACAGGTTTTATGTGTGTCATTAATACCATTAAATAATTCAGCGCTCGTGGTCGATATTTGTATAAACTTAAGACACACCGTGGAGTCAAGGGCAGTGAACGCGGTAATCTAATAATCGATCAAACCGTCCTTCCTATTATGCTAATAGGCAAATAAGTAGTGTGTTGGTAAACAATAGCTATTAAGAGTAGGGCGGTTATTAATGTCATTAAATGGCATTTTTTGTTACGAAATATCTGTAATTAGACTTGGATGTAGCTTTAGTACAGTCAAACTCGGATGTTGCTGTATAGTTTAGCACCTACACTCTGTTTCATCGAAGATGATGGCTGTGACAGCTCATATAAACACGTATTACACTTGTTTCTTTAACTTTACATAAAACACTACATCGGTACACAGCTAGCGACGCCGTTCAAGTACTTCAATAATTAATCAACTATTTTTAAGTACCTGATTGAGAGTGAGTATAGTAAGTGATTGAAGTTACGAAACACGGCTGTCACAGGACTCATCCTAGATGAAACAGATTATAGCCGCAGTAACGTATTAAAGTGAGAGTGGTTTGAATGATAGCTGCGACTAGAGATGGGCGGCCGGTAAATACCCAATCTACCCACCCAGGTATTTACCCGGTAAATACCCATCTACCCGGTATTTACCCGTATCTACCCAAATCGTCGGGTAGATATTTTTGTTACTGATGGTGTTAATATTGTTTCAGAACTGGAATAAAAGTGAGCAAAAGTAAAAGTAATTAACAAAACAAACTATTAATGTTACCTTAGGGGAACTTTCGCTTGAAAAATTACCACGGAAAAATATTGTCGGATCATGACAAAACAACTTCATGTGATACAGATGATGCGAAGCGAGAGATAGTGCAATAGAATTTAGTGTTCATTAACTGTTTATTGCTTATATCTCATTAAAGAAGCAAATAGTGTTACAAACTTAATGTGTTTGAATGTTTCACAATATTTAAAGAATCAATAAAAATAAAAACAAAGTTATCTAAATGCGAATCATTCTTTGTCTAGGTACAATATAAGTTATAATAATAAAATCGTAATATTGACTAAATTTATTAAAATACGTAGGTAATTGGTATTTAAATTGGTAGAAAACTCAAGATATATGTATGTACGTATGTAAACACTTTATTGTACTAAATAAAAACAAAAACCATACAATTCTTTATAAAAAAGATGTACAAAGGCGAACTACAGATACAAGAATAAATACCCGCGTATCTACCCGTGGGTAGGTAGATATCGGGTACTTACCGGGTAAATACCCATTTTGGGGTAAATACCCGGGTAGATGCCCATCTCTAGCTGCGACCAGATACTGAAATGTACAGCTGTTTCTCAGTTCGACCGATCCTGGGATACTCCATTTCAATTACTAGCTGTTGCCCGCGACTCCGTCCGCGCGGAAATATAAAACATAGCCTATGTTACTCAGGGATAATGTAGCTTTATAATGGTGAAAGAATTTTTGAAATCGGTCCTTCTTTTTTTGAGTTTATTCGTTACAAACATACAAAAATTCAAATCTTTCCTCTTTATAATATTAGTGTAGATGTAGATACCATGTAAAAAGTTATTTCAAGGAATATGCTACTAACCCTAACTAGAATTGAAAGATTAATATATATTTATTTGTAAAGATTCAAAAACTTAAATTTGGTACCCACCTTAGGTCCAAAGTCGATCTGACAATCTACAACAATAAGGTTGAGTTTCCTAAAAGTCACAAATGACTTGACATCTCTAATGACATTGACGACTTCAAGCATATTTTTCTTGAAATGAGTCACAAATTAACGTTTGTGACCGAACAACTTATTCATACTTTTGTCCAGCAAACGTTTGAAAATAAAAAACGATAATACCATAAAACTTGCAAGCGATAACGTTTTCCACCCTCTAAATCAACTCAGATTTTTAACATTTAAGAATATGTTGTAAACATTATGAAAACATTATGTTTCGGTAAATTAAACTAACAAAAACAAATGAATTGTTCTACCATAACTTGACATTGGAACTTATTTTGGTAAGATATGGTGGCTCAAAACCTATTTTTGACATGAGAATCGTGTATTACGTGTATTTGTTTTTTTTTATATAAATAAACATAAACAAATCATCTACATACGTGCATTGTATGGTATTAGTGCATAGTAGCCATGCGATACATTTTGCAGGAATAACGCCCTCAGCTTATGGCTTGGGAATATTATTGTTGTTCCAGACGATGGTGATTCTTTATCGAATTAAACGAAGATACGCCTGCACATATATTTTTATTCAATCATGACAAATCCCTAAATAATCTCGACACAAGGTCCTCATAGATATTGGTACTACAGCTTTGGTGCCATAATAATAAATGTTCAGGTGGACAAGCTATAATAAAATATAGCATTATATCTTTTTGGCCGGCACTATCATATTTGCACCAAAAAAGATGATGTCCTTTGTATCATAAATATGAGGTAGGTTAGGTTCGTTTTTATATCATCCCAGAAACAGGAGCTGCGCGTTAGCGGAGCTCAGTCGACTCTGTTAAATTTGTAAATTTGATGGTGGGTTTAGCACATGTGCGTTGCCGACACGGCAGTAAAGATCATGCCCCATAATCCTACCCGGTCAAAAAATGTTTGCGTACATAAACCAAATTGGTGGTAAGTTTTGCAGTTATGACCAACGTTTTATTTTAAGTAAATAGTTAAAAATACCATGGAGGTAACATGTAACAGTGCAAAGAAGATTGGCTATTAATATATCTTTGATTAGGTAGGTATATGAAATCCCTAATAATCGTTTTATTATTTCTTCTTTTATAATTACTAATGCGACATATACCATTATAAAGTATACATATTTATCTTTAATTCCAGCCCTATTTCATTTCTGTACTCCCTGGGTTTTATTTTCATGCTAGGTGGGCCCTGACCTTTGCCCCCTTTTTTTTGATGGACAAAATGAAATATTTTGCTTACCTACGGATTGCTTACCAAAATTTGATTAACTGTGGGTCGCTCAATGCAGCTCAAATATTTAATTTGCTGACCAAAATAATTTAGAGCAGTTCAGTATATCATTAATAGCAGACAGATTTATAAATGTTTGCCAACCATAAGTTGCTTACCAACTTGCTATTTTGGCTGACCAAATAGTAAATACATATTTCTGATCACCAAAATAAGAATATTTTGCTGATCGATTAAATGATACCCATAATTATTTTCATAAGTAGACCGCCCTGCACAATGACAAGTCGTTATTCTAACAGAGCTTCCAAAGACTCTTTTAGTTTATTTTCATTACGTGTTATGAGCTATCATAATATATTCAATAACGCGCACGGCGCTTTTTGCCGGTTAACATTACAAATATGTACCTAAATACATAACGTTGCTATCATTTATCTGGCCACTTTTTTAACGATTTTTTGACTGCAGCGGAGCGAAACCTTTTAAAATGAGTATAAGTACGGTTAGGTTATAATTATGATGGATAATAACACTTTTATTGACCAAGTTAATAATGAAATGTATTTAGTATGTTCCTAACCGTAACGAATTTGGCATGGCGCACGCAAACAAGGACATAATTATATGGGTCGCCATCTGATAAGAAACGGAATCTAATGGTTAGAGACATTTGTAATATCACATAATGCGGTGCCAAATCTGAGGACTAGGATGGAATAATTTTATACAAGTAATTTCACCGGCTGTCTTAAGGTGCTTTTCCACCGGCGAAGCGAAGCGAGACGATGCGAGACGAGAAATTGAAAGTATTGAAAAAAACGAATTCCCTCCTCACGCGGAAATAGATTTTTTGTACAAATTAAAATTCTCGCGCCGACTCATCTCGTCGTTACAATATATCTCTCGCCTCAAACGTGAAAACCAACTCGTCAATGTACCTCTACTGGCATGCTTTTGCTGGACCAATGTAAATCAGCCATAAGGGTTCCTTGTTTACTACGGAACCCTAAAAAGGTATTTTTGGGGAAAATCGGCAAAGCCATTAAAGAGTTACCAGCTCTGAAAGTAAGATCGCGATTATTTTAGGGGTTTTTATGTTAAACATACACACGTAGAGCCCATACCATCTGACATGTCTTATTTAGTCAACACTTTTATAACCACAAAATGCTTCGTTTTTGGCTAAAACTGCCGTTTTCTGGTAAATGGGTGAATCAACTTTTAAGGTGCACCCCATTTGCCGACATGTTTCACAAATTATATGTTTTTAGAAAAACTATGGATTTTCTAACGACGTGGCTTATACACTTTTTAAATCAGACAAATAGGCTAACATTTGAAATGATTTTATTTAAAATAGTAGAGCTTTAAATAATTATATAGTAACTCAGGGGACGATGTTGTTCCTAGGTTTTGTATGGAAAATGTGCATTTTCCCCTGAGTTACCAGGTTTTTTGGAAGATTAAAAAATATTTGAGGTGTTTAACGTGTAAGGTCTGTAAATTTGGTGCTCTGATTTTAATATTCATACATTATTATTAATCATAAGTCACCAGGAAAGCTTTACTACCGCAAAAGAGAAGGAGTACCTTAAAAGTTGATTCACCCAAATAAACCAACTAGAGGCCACATTTTGCACATAATTTTCCCGGTGTTACATCATGGATTGTTTTTTTTGATGAGAAAATTGTTAATTTAGACGAAAAAGGAATATTTTGAGGTTATAAAAGTGTTTACTAAATAAGACACGTTAGATGGTATGGACTATAGACAGAAGCTTTCAAAGGATTAACACGATAATAGAGGGCTGACATTTGGACAAAGTGTACCTATAACTTACTAGTGGTAATAAATATTAAACGGGGTTAACAGCAGTTCAAATAACTTAAACAAAGTACTTTGTCAGTATTAAACGGGTGGCTAAGTCACTTAGCACCTAGTAAAACTACTGTATAGCGAGATTGGCGTCAACTAAAATTCAGAAGACGTCGTCTCTGTTTTCCTTAAAAACCCTGTGTCATACAAAGTACAGATTATATTAGAATTGGTTATGCGGTAATAATAGCGATGACCACCCAAGAATAAATAATGCATAATATTAAATTAGTATTATTTCAAGGATTACTTTGTGTACAAAACTATAAACTAAACTCTGTGTATAGCGCCGGCCGATAAAATGAAAATCCTGCCACATTGCACAATCATGAAGTTTCTGAATATGGATAATGTGGACAGCAGTCAAACAATACTGTTATTATTATTACTGATCGGCGAGCGATAGCAATTTTTTCGACGAAGGTATAACATGGATAGGTATGATTCTATTAAAATTTCGTGCACAATTTATGTATTACAAATGTATTCAGTTTTAATATCGAGGATTTAACATGTCTTCAACGATGAAATATCAGTTAACAACTACGCACCTCTCACATCTGTTGACGTAGAAAGGCCATTTATATAAATTGATCCTCAATGTTAAAAGGAATCGATTGACAATATGAAACATAGACAAATTATGATAATGTAGTATAAAAAATTAAATTCAGTGAGTTTTTAACAATATAATTATGGTTTTATTTTTCACAACACAGACTTATCTATATTAGTCATTACGTTTGACGTTAATGTGACATAAGGGCGCGTTCACATAGAACGTACGTTTTTACAGGATCCGTTTTTAACGGATCTTGATGGCGTATGTAGTTTTTGTATGAGCGAGTTCACACCCAAAACAGTATTCTGGATCCAGAAAAAAGAAGATTACAAGGTGAAAAGATCAGTTAAAACGGATCCTGTAGAACTGACGTTCTATGTGAACGCGCCCTAAAATGCCACCGGTCGCCTATCATTACATCATTCGTTATTACTAGTCCTTCACACGCAACAAATAAGTTAAGCATTGTTTTACTGCTGTCAACAATGTCAATAGTCAGAAACTTCATGGTCGTGCACTCTGATAGGATTGTGTTCTTAACTGCCTAGTACTGTAGTGGTGGGAGGGCCTTGTGCAGGGTCCGGCCGGATCACTACCACCATCTCATCCTTTCACCTACCGCCAAGCAGTAATGTCCGCATTGGTGTGTTCCAGTGAGACAATGAATGTAACTATCAGCATACAAGGATTCCATTTTAGAGTTGGCAACGTCTTTGCAGTCATAAGATTGCGGTCTTGAGATTGCAAAATTTTACTCGACATAACTCCACTAAAAATTATTTGTGTAATATACTCCGTTTGTTTAGGTACTTAAAAAACTGTAAACAATCCAAACCACGTGGCATTGTTACTCGTAAACAGCCAATCAAACCTGTTTTATCGCACTTTGACGTATCAGTGTTCAGCTTCTATTGGCTGATGAACTATATCACGTGGTTGTTATGTTTACATTGTACCTAAACAAACGGAGTATAGTACTATTTTGACCCCCGACAAAAAGAGGGATGTTATAAGTTTTAAGTCTGTATTTGTGTGTCTGTCTGTGTGTTCTTAGGCATCTAGCTCCCAAACGGATGGACCGATTTGAACGCGTTTTTTTTTAAAAAAAGTTATGATATTCGGGATGGTTTTCATGTAGGTTTCATGAAAATCGGTTGGGCCATTTAAGAGATATCAAGTGTCAAAGAAGGAAACACCGTTATATCGGGGATTTTTACCGTTTACATGGTTATTATTATGTTCTGTGCCTTGGCATCTAGGGCACAGAAAAACACTGTATACTGTAGCGTAAAAAAGTTGAGGAAGTGTAAGATCAAACATGTACCTATTCTTACCAATCCCGGGACTATAGGAGTCACGGACCTTTGGAAGGCGTACGTGGAGCCGAAGCCAACGCGCATAGAGCCGCTTTAGACAAGAATTTTAGTAATGTGATGGGACTATAACTAAATATAAGATGAGCATCTAATGTTAATATTATATTACCTATTATTATATTTAAAATAAACACCTTATGTTCCTGCTAGATTTGCATTGAACTGCGCCTTCAGACAGAACGGTTCAGGTTATACCAATCCCTATTCGATATAAAACTTTATTATCAACATGATAATGAACACTTTGCGTTAACAATTAAATTGCAGTTGTGACCTTTAACTTGAACTAAGAGTCTCATTATCGTAAATAAAAATCTTATTATTGCAATTAAACATTGGCCTTTGCTTGCTTCTTCATAATTTATTGCATTTGCACTTCCTCGGTTCTTGAATCTCTTGAATTCCTTGAAATACCTACATCTGTTACTACGTAAGACGTAACATACTATTATGCTATTATACATTGTTAACCCCCGACCAAAAAAGAGGGATGTTACAAGTAAACAGTGTGTATGTGTGTGTCTGTGTAGGTATCTGTAGAAAAACGGGCTTATTTCTAGGTGTATCCCAATTTTTGGACTTATGTACGATCACGGACGTTAATTTGTGACCCATTTCAAAAAAAATATGCTTGAAGTCGTCAATGTAATTAGAGATGCCAAGTCATTTGTAACTTATAGGAGACTCAACCTTATTGTTGTAGAATGTCAGATTGACTTTGAACCTAAGGTGGGTCACAAATTTTATTCTTTGACTCTAGTAATATAGAGGCGACCTTTAATTTCAGAGCTTATATCTCTAAAACGGCCCAACCGATTTTCATGAAGCCAGCTAAGAACCATCCAAAATAAACTTTTTTTTTTTCAAACTGAGCTACGGCGCCATAGGTGTCTTCGGCGTCCGTGACACAGATACAAAATATATAGACACTGTCGAATAACCTTTTTTTTTAAAGTTTATCGTGTTAATAAACGAAAAAACGTGTTCTTCGAATTGGTTTTTGGATTATACATAGTTTATAAACCGGCTGCTGGTCGCACTTAACTTTTATATACTCTATTATAAAAAGAAGTAACTAAGAAGAAGTAAGAAGTAACGATCAACGCACAGCTGACACCGCTGGACCTAGAGACTTGAAATTTGGAGGGAATATTGGATATCCTATGGGTGCACTAAGAAGGGATTTTTGGAAATTCATCACCGAAGGGGTGAAAGTAGGGGGAGTAGCTGGAAACGAATTCTACGCGTATAAGGTCGCGGGTTTCCTCTAGTACGAGTATATATGCTCTTAGGTGCTTAGGTGCTTCGGGTTTGTACATGTCTAACTCGCTCACATACGCTCTTATTAAGAGCGAGTGAGAGAGAAGTACAAACCTGAAGCACATTGTACGTGCTCACAGACTGTACTTATCGTTATTTAAAATCGTCCAAACGGGACAATAGACATCAACAGGGATCGGAAATTCGGATCGATATTTACCTAAACTTTCGCGGCGGCGTTGTTGTTCAGTTTTATGTAGGTTTACTCAAACATAATTATAATTCATTAATAAAATTCCCGGGATTTCTAAATAAATAAATTACGCCACCATAAATTCATAAGTATTTATATTAACTATTTGAAGTTATTTCCCATGTATAGATTTACCAAATGTTATTTAATTTACCTGTAACTCATTGACCTAACGAATTTACAGGAGCAAAAGGGACGTTTTATCCTACATGTAAAATAATAGTTATTAACGTTTTGTAGAATCCCGGAATCCCGGCACTTATATTATTAAAATAATATTTTTAAGAAGCCGACGCCATGTTCGCCTATCTTTTTCCGGGACTTTGCCAACTTTAGGTAAATATCGATCCGAATTTCCGATCCGTGGTCACCAACATTGAATTCTCCAATCATAGCCATAAAAAGCAGATCTACAATCCAAACCTAGTCGCTAGTTCAGGGCTGGCGACTTGAACTTATTAGCGCCCGTTTTGGACAAACGCTCCAGTTAGACAACCCTGACTTGAAGCATTCAACGCGACAATTAACGAGAGAAACTAATGACCCAATTAAACTGATCAGTATGCAATTTGGACTACTTATAACTACTTATAATAACCTACTAGTTTTTGCTCGCACTGCGCGTAGAAGTCGTTTATTGCTATTTCCTAGGGAATCGTAAAAAAATCGGGGAAAAATATATCCTAAGTACTTCTCCATGATATAAATCTCCTTGCAAAATTTCATTAAGATCCGTTCAGCTGTTTTATCGTGAAGGGTAACAAACATACTGTTACTTTTGCATGTATAATATTCAGAGATCGGACAAATGGGTGTCATTACTCGCAATAGTGTGGACATGACTCCGAAGATTTTAATTAAACAAATTACATTTTATTAATTGTTTTCTTACCTGAATCTTATTTTTTATCCTTTGCAAGGTAGTAATAAATAAATAATACAAAGACGTGAGCAGCGGCCATTAATAATAATCTACTTAAGTTTGCTCCATTAACATCCGTGGATTTCGAAAGGAGCTTTTAACCTCATTAGTTTATTTTAGCCGTGAAAAGGAATAAACTAACCACGGAAAAATTATAAAAAATAATGTTTATTTGCTTTAATAAATCTACACAATTACAAGTCTTTGTATTATTTATTTATTACTGCCTTGCAAAGGATAAAAAATTAAGTTCAAATAAGAAATCAATTAATAAAATTTAATTTGTTTAATTAAAATCTTTGGAGTCGTGTCCACACTATTGCGAGTAATGACACCCATTTGTCCGATCTCTGATAATATTAGACCTGCGGATAAGTTCTCGTGAAATCTAAGTCTCTAAGTTGTCGTTGACTACGCGATTACTGGGGTGTCCGGTGTCCCAGAAGTAAAGAGACAAAATTAGGTTAGAAATATTTAATATAAGAAATGCAATTAAATCAAGGTTTATTGGTTCATAATAATTCTTGTATAATAAAAATGATTTAAACTATATTAAATTGGCGCATACTTCAACTTTGTTACCAATTTTTTGAATGTTATTTGCCTTCTGTCTCATCACAGCTTTTCAAGATCTCAAAGATGCAGTTTTAGCCAATCTAGGCCACCGACAGTTAAATGCAGTGAAAGATTTGGGTTTATCCGCTTGCTTTTTAACATAATGACCATATCTATCTACCTCAACTTAAAGAAATAAAATATCGCTTGCCAGGAATACAACATGTATCAACAGAAGGCAGGTCTCGTCATTAATAATGAGAACTTTCTATGTTTTTTCGTAAACTTTATCACAATCTGTTTAAGCGTGCTCCTCCTGCCCTTTTATATACTTTTGCTCCGATAATTTAACAAAATGTTTAAAGGCTGAACCATCAACCCTCATCCTGGTCACATCAATTCATGATATCTTTAATTTTACTGCTGTGACTCCAACAGATGTCAATGGAACTTGCTCAAACGTGTTTTTTACCTTATTTATGTTTTGAACGGCAGAGACTGTACGGTGTTGTCCAGTAATCTATTTAAAATGTCGGTTTTCTTTACATGAAACATATTTACATATATTTCTGTTATTACTTGTTCTTCTAGCTTCCCCTTCAATAAAATTATGAATCGTGTGCGTTTTCTCGTGACATTGATAGTACTGAAAAACCTCATTTATGAATTAGTTCTTGTTCCGCTCTCTTTATTATTGAAAACAAGCGAAAAAGTACGCGCCTCCCAGCTTATTTGAAAGATTTTACATCGACTCCCGACATGAGAGTTGGTTTAACCTTTTTTGGATATTTTCTCTTTGACCAATTTTGTATATGAAAATTGTCTCTTTACTTCTGGGACACCCATTAGTTTAGTTGGTGTCCTGGGTTCGATTTCCAGTAGTAGCAGTATTTGTTGCCGAGTCTTAAAGTTTTCTATGTAAATATGTTTAATCATATCATACACGCCTAAAGCCGAGGTCAATAGAAATACTTATCAAAAGTTGTAAACAAATCAGTACTGTTTGACAACTAACCTCAATATTTCTGCAAAAGAGTTTTGATTTTAAAAACGTATAGAGTTAATAGTTTTTTAATCTTAAACAGAATGTAAAAGTAACAATCAAGCGTGTACATCATTAAAATTATACCTCACGCGATGTCCAAAAGTACGTGATTATGGAGTAGGGAATGCATATAACCGGTTATGACCGGTTTTAACCGGTTATTTTCATACAAAAACGGTTAATAACCGGTTAAATTGCATTCCCTATTATGGAGTAATAATGTTAAATAGGTCCGTTTGGTTTTGTTTACATCTTTTATCATTTCTATTGACCCCGGCTTTAGAGCTTAATTTGAGACCAGCTTAATGTGTGCGAGATAAGTCTCCTGATTTATTCACTATAACATCTACAGGTTTTGCTTAGCAACACCAATAAACACTGAGGTATTACAAATGTATTTAGGTACCCTAGACCTAGATAGAGCTCTTAGCTTAGGGCACAAATTCACAGGTCACGGTTGGCAACTGGACTCGCCTTGTACCGGCTCATTACCGCCATTTACACGGACACTCTGTGCCAACAGCGCCATATGGCGATCAAAGAGTTCTGTGAGAGTTAATGTTGATAGACTTTTGCTACTGTTTATCATGGGCTGACTCATTAGAGTCCTTGCATAGTTACAAACATTGATTTATACAACTAGATAGTCGTGCGGTGCGAATAAAAATGTCAAATATGTCTTACCAAGCAACAATAGCGTCATGGTTTAAATGCCTTACAAACTACGCGAACTAAATATCACTATCTCACAGATTTTCAAACAACATTGTTCGGCATTTTGCATTTTAAATAATTGACACGTGACTGTGACGTCACGGAGTCACAGCTATTGTTTTTACACCATTCAGTTGGCCATATTTATTATGCTATAGGCAAGTTTATATGAAGTAATATATGTTATTACATAAAAAGTAAAAAGCCTATTAAAAAGTAATAAAAAAATCAGGGGAATTTCCTTACCAATATTACGAAAAAATCCTAAAAGTCCAAATATCTCGAAAACCGTGTGACTTTTACTTAAACTATTTTAGCTTTTTCATAACCTCCTAAGTGCCCTCTATCCGTAGTTCAAGGATTATCCACTCATTACCTAACACCCTGTACATACAGAGGGACAGACGGCGGGAAGCGACTTACAAATAATAAAAACCGGTCAAGTATACCTAGTAATTTTCTTCCTTTATTTTTTTTACACTTACCACGCGAGACCCTATCTCCCTTAAAGGCTTGTGCCTAGCACACAAAGACTGATAATGCTATGTCAGCATGTGATAATGCTCAAGCTAGGAAAAGTTCTCATTGCAGTATTGCACCTTTGTGCACCCAAGCGCATAATAGCTATGCAAGGTCGCATCAGTAAACAACAATTCGCTTACTCATTATGTAATAATATGTAATAAAAACGGATGATAAAATAAATGACAGTTTCCATTGCGACACCGGAATTACTGTTCAGAGCAGATAGCCTTTTGTTCTGTCGCAAATAAGTTTTATAACTACGAGTATGTTTGTCACTATATCCTGTTTCAATCCAATTAAATATTTATATAAATGAATAGGTCAATAAATCGACCATTGACTGTTAATGATGTTGTCTAATGTTTGCCAGAAATCCATCTTACTTATATTTTAAATACGTACTCCTTCACGCTGCAAGGCTAGACGAATTACGATGAAATTTGAAATTGAGATAGCTTATACCCCAAATTCAAATTATTTATTTCTTGAACGGAGGTAAAACATATGTTACATTTGTTACACCCCGGCTGGATTAACACACACGATAATCGCAATCTACGCGGACGAAGTCGCGGGCAGAAGCTAGTTTGAATTTTACATCTAACGTTTCAATTTACTAAATGGTTATCTATATAAATAAAAAAGAATCGGCTAAATGTATGTACGCGCTTAACTGCCGAACGACTGCACCATTATGGATAACCGTTTTTTTGTTGTTTGTTATAAACAGGACAGGATTTATATAACAGAAAAATCCACTAGGAAAGTCTGAAATATGCTGTGAGGGCGAAGTCGATAGCGGGCAGCTATCGACTTCAAGATATATCTAAGTGCCACAAAAATACCGGTCTCTGGTCCTTATCTTACGAGGGCTGCTACTTATGTAACAGGAATAGAAAAAAATAACAAACGTATATGACTAAATATGGTTTTATTGTTTTTCAAAATATTCTCCCTTATGATCGATGCACTTTTGCATACGTTGAAACCAATTTTTAAAACATTTTTTCCACTCTGACTGAGGTATCTCCAAAACGTGCTGTTTGAACGCGTCGACTGCATCTTCACGGGTCGAAAATCGTTGACCACGTAATTTATTCTTTATATTTGGGAATAAATAGAAATCATTGGGTGCCAAATCAGGGCTGTACGGCGGATGACCCGTTAATTCTATAGTTTGACCTTCCAAAAATCGAGTCGTTTCGCGTGATGTATGACAGATGGCATTGTCATGGCGAAGAAAGATTCTGCGTCGCTGGTTGTTTTTACGTATTTCTTCAAATACCTCCGGCAAACAAATGGTCGTGTACCATTCCGAATTAACCGTTTTACGATTCTCTAGTGGCACTGTAGCCACATGGCCATTAATACCGAAAAAGCAGGCGACCATTTGCTTCAAGGTATTTTTTGCACGAGTTACTTTCGTAGGGTTCGGCTCATTTGGAAACACCCACACTGTTGATTGTTGTTTAGTTTCCGGATCATACGCATAGATCCAGGATTCGTCACCTGTGTAGATATTATAAACAGATTTTGAGTCACCACGGATATATTTTTTCACATTTTCTTGCACCATTCGACGCGAGCCTCTTTTTGATCCTTAGTTAAATTGTGAGGGATCCAACGGGAACAATTTTTTTTTACAGCTAAATGATCATGTAATATCTTATTAATGCTCGTCATACATATGCCCAGAGTCGCCTCTATCTCGCGATATGTAACATGACGGTCATGCATTATAAGTTTTCGCACAGCTTCAATATTTTGTGGTACAACGACCGATTTCGGGCGACCTTCCTTAACTTCGTCCGTGAGCATACTACGTCCACGATTGAACTCACTAAACCAGTAGTACACAGTGCTTTTCGATGGAGCTTCATCACCAAAAGTCGAAGTTAATTGATCTATGCACTGTTGTTGCGTTAAACCACGCCGAAAATCATAATAAATCATAGCACGAATATTTTCACGAGTGAGTTCCATTCTTGCAGCGAGATGACATTTTGATCCCGCCAAAAACAAAAGACTAGGGTACATAAGAAAAAAATTATAGCGGCCAGTATTTAAAAAAAGTTCAAATTTTACCATGGAGGTCAGATATAACGTTAATAAATGTTGGAATCCCAGATTCCGGATACATAAGTAGCAGCCCTCGTATCAGCTAGAGATAACCCTTCCCAAAAGATCTCCACCATGATCGGCCCTGTGCTACCAAATCCAGCTGTTCCCGCGATCTTTACCGGATCGTCGCGTCTGCCAACGTCATATACTGTTGCCACTTCAGAACCTTTCTACCTCAACGGCTTTTAGAATCAGGAATGAGAAGATCCTGCACAGGAAGTAAAGTTACCAACATCATCATGTCAACCGAAGGACATCTACTGACGGACATAGGCCTTCCCCTTCTATACAGATATACTGCCCTTCTAGCAGCATCTCAAATAAAACTTCTGTAGCAATCACGACCTTATTACTAAGAGGATACGATTGAATATACTTTGGCAATTGAGCCTGAGATATTATTTTCTAACGTATAATATATTTCTCCTTCCAGCCTCAACTGATATCGGCAGCAGGCTACCCAGTAGAGAAGCACCGGGCACGGACGCCTGATGGCTACTCCCTGCAAATGCACCGCATACCCACTGGTCAAAGAACACCTAGACGCTCAGATTATTCCAAGGGCAAGAGAGCAGTACTGGTGGTCCACGGCCTTATGGGTTGCAGCGGAGACTTCGTCATCATGGGGCCGAAAAGGAGCCTTGGTAAGCTACAGCACTTTATGGCTCTATATTTTCTGCGGCAAAGAAGGCAAATAATCTTGCAGGCCACCTGGTGTTAATTTTGTTCATGGATATTTGCACATTTTGTAATTGATAATGCGTTGCCAACTGTTTGGTCTGAGGACTAAAGTATGTATGTATCTTTGCTAGAAATTTCGCAGACTGCCTTAACTTAGCTCGAAAACAAGTAGTTATATTAATGTGTGGCGGCAGGACTGCTGAAACCTGGGTCTTCAAAATTACCAAACCATGTGCTTTCTCAAGGATATTTTAAAACATTGCATAGTCAGGTTACAGATATTAGCAAATTTTTTGTCATTTAAAGTTGTCTTATTCATTGCTTTCAGCTTACATCTTGGCTGACGCGGGCTACGATGTATGGCTCGGAAACCTCAGAGGCAACATCTACACAACACACCAGAATTTAACCAGAGATAATCCAGAATTTTGGGAATACAGGTAGCATTTTGTTTTCAAGCTATGTTTGCTGTCAATGTCCATTATTCTTCTGGATATGTTGAAATTATTAGTTATTACAAAAGTCCTTACTGACTCATTACAATGTTTCACTAGTTATCAACATATCCTCTCTCCACTTCGTGGTCTTACTGTGCTGTATCACTTTATGATTACATTTGCCATAATCTATTCGATTTTGGGAGATCATAAGGAAGCTATGATGTACGAAGATAAAGATTCCAAACGCAACAATTTCTCCAGCCTTATCCATGCATTGTTACAGTTTCCACGAGCACGGCAAATACGACGTCCCCAGCATGATCGACAAGGTCCTCAACGTGACTGGCTTGCCGAAGATCATGTACATCGGCTACTCCATGGGAACCACCAGTTTCTTCACCATGCTGGCCCAGCGGCCGGAGTACAACAACAAACTCGTAGCAATGATTGCTCTGGCTCCTGCCGTGTACTTGGACAACGTGAAGCCGCTGGTTGATCTGTTTATAAGGACTATTAATGTACCTGTGAGTATAAAACTATGCAACTAAATTTCACATATCCATTTGCATATCATAAAACAATAACGTCGATAACCATTGGAACCATTTCGTGCCGACAGGCCTTTCGTCTATGTCGGTTTTTTGTTCCTTTTTGTTTGTCTGTTTGTAACGAATAAATGTATTTTCTTTCTTATTCTTTCTTCTTTATGTGACTCAATATTTCCAGTTCAAGATAGACCCTGAGCCCCAATAACATAACGACCCTATTCTATAAACTAAAACTAAGTAATGTGGGTCGTTTACTACTTTTCAATGGAAAATTCAAACAAGAAATATATTACGATCTGATGTAAAGATTTAGGTCTCAAATCGTTATTAACCTCCACGAATTACCCATTATTTCCAGGGCACCATGCGCTCCCGCGGAATGATAGCCATCAACCTACGTCAAGACTTCATGGACATGGTGATTAACAGCTTCTGCAACCCGCGGGACCCGCGGCAGGACCTGTGCCTCAGAACCGTCTTCTCCATCGTGGGTGAAGACTATGAACAGAGCGACCCAGTGAGTATTACTATTAACTAGCTTCATGATCATCAATGTCCAATTTACGGCAAAGCCAAACGATACCATGCCTCTAAAAACTTCAAATCGATATTCCATCATTCATTCAGCAAATATACCACGTCGGTAATATGGAGTGAATCTGCTAGCGCAAGTAGAGTGGTGTGAATCCAACGGATCTTGGTCTATACACTGCCCTCATAAGCAAAAAGGCGATATCTCAAACTCAAATGCCAAAGCAGATACAACCCTCTCTCCTTAGTAATAAGGTTGCAATTGCTAAAGGAGTTATGTCAGAGATACGGCCATTTGTCTAAGCAGGGCAGAAAACTGATCGTTGATTGTTTAAACTTGTGTCTTTTTGTCTACCCAGAACTATTATAATTCCTTAATTTGTGTTTGCTTTTCTGACAACAGTTCACGGATAGGGACCTATACTAAAAGGAATATTAGACGTCAAACCTGACACCTTTCATTCCTATACAAATTACAACATCAATCTTGCGATACGTAATGGCCTGTTGTTTGATCAGTAGTTAAACTAACTAATTGTTAAAATTCGAAAAAGGAATGGAAAATTTGACACATTTCGTTGAGATTTTAACCATTAGTATAACGTTTTTTGACCATTAGTTAGTTTAACTACCGATCAAACAACAGGCCATTAGTTTGACATAAAACAAACAAAGTTCGTAATGAGAAAACAGTGAATGCATAAACACTGAAAATCCATAAGAAATTAATAAAACCTGACCTGGGATGGTTTAGTGAAATTCATTATAAATTTCAGGTTCTGTCAAACATCATTTTGGCAAGGTTCCAACCAGCTTCTTGGCGACAATTAGAACACTTCGCCAAAATTGCCTCGTCAAGTAAGTATTAAGATACCCTTAAGCGATTAAGTTACTAGGGACCCTCAGTTTCACCCTAATAGCGTGATGAAAAAATATAACACCACATTCAACAAGAGGATATACGGTCACAGCCTCATCATCATTCTTGTACCAAATATCTGGGCCTCGGCCTCCCCAAAATGCTGCTCCAAACCTGCAAACGTTGATTCCGAGGGCTATCATATCACCAAATCGTTGATCCACTCAAGTCACGATGCGTTTCTGTATGTGGACCACAGCTCCACCTATACAAAGGCAAGATCTCTCTTGCACATGCTATCCAATCCTGTGCTTACCTCATTTAGCCCTTTCCCGACCACTTCAGCAAAATATACTTTTTAACAATAATTCAGTGTAATCAATAATCATTCTTACAAATCGAATATCGAAAAAGACGAAATCCGAATCACACAGCCAAAAGCCGAAAGAAACGGTTAAATTTAAACTTCCTGTTTATTTCTAGGTGTGTTCACCTCTTGGGAGGATGGCCTATGGGGGCAGGTTAAGCCGTACAACCTGAGCAACGTTCAAGTTCCAGTGACCCTACTGTACGGCATGAACGACCAGCTAACGGAGAAATCTGTAAGTACTTCTGTCAGGGAACGAAAAGGAAGGAATGGTACCACCATCTCACCTACTAACCTGCCACCATTGTGTTCAGAAGTGAGGGCCAGTAAAATAACTAGCAGTCCATCGTAGTCCTTTGGGTTGGCAATACCCTTACAATCATCATCAGCATCTTCAACTATCTGGCCTGGTGTGGATGTGGATGGAATGGATCTGGTGTGCTCGTTTGCCTTCTCCATACCATTTTCTGAGTTGGAACTTGAAATTTAGTGAAAATTGAATCACACACCCTTAAATCACGCGTTTTAGACAGGTAGTACCTATACTATTTATACATTTTAAGGGTGTACGTAATTCAGCTTATAATAACATTCTTTGTATAAAGATCACTCCGTCGTAGAGTAGGCCAAAAATGTGGCCTACCACCCTACGGTTGATATTCATTTGCACGTCATGATACAACAAGTTCGATTTTCCCTTGCAATAATAAGTATTATGACAGTGACAAGTGTCAACCTTAGCGATAATTAGATCTCACAGAAACTTTTGTCAGAACTGGTAGACCACTTTCTTGGCCGACCGTACCTCGCATCTCAAATCCGCCAAGCCGTCTAAACTACAGGTTTGCAAATGAACCCGCAAAACTAACAACACATCTACAAGATGACCGTTTTCTTTCTATCCGATAGCAAATTATCGTTGTTTTCAGCAAATAATGCGGCTGGCAGAGGTCCTGAACAGCACAGGCATGCTGGAAGACGTGCGGCCCGGCTGCAACTGGCCCAAGTTCAACCACCTAGACTTCGTGTTCGCCAAGGACGTCGGTAAACTGCTCAACAAGCCGCTAATCCGGCATTTGGATAATCAGTACAATAAATACAGCGTCTCCTGACTCTTTTGTTTCATTACACCCTAGTCCTTAGGGTTGGCAACGCATTTCCGGACTTGAGATGGCAAATGTGTTTTGTCTTCAAAGCCCAGTTACCATCAGGTGGCGTGCGACTCGTGAACTTTCTCCATTCGTGCGTCCATACATACATACATTGTGCGGCCTACTGTGACAGCTACTTTGACAGTGCTATTCCTTAATATTGTAGTGTATACCTGTAAAATGACTGACTGACTTGAGTTTCTTGAGGCGCTCCTTCTCAACAGTGGTCTCCTCCTGGGAAGCGCTGGTAGATTTTGGCGCGTAAAAGTGCCCGACAATCATATTTTTTGTTTACCTACGAGGGGTGATCCATAAGTTTTGATAATCGGTATTAAAAATGGGAGATATGTAAATTGTTATATTTTAATTGGAATGAGCACACTTTCTATATTTCCGAACACTTATTAATGTCTAATTGTTTTATTTTACCACTATAAAAATAATTTTACTTTTGGGGGTCAAAATGGTCAAATTTTTCTTCACTATGTCATCACCAGCTCGTGATTTTTATGTAGTTGTTTTTGAACATTAGTGACTGAGAAGTAGTAGTCGAAAGTTAGGGCTAAATAACGGGGAGAGCGGTAATCAGTTCTGATCTTTGGTCGACGAGCAGCATAATGATAAATCAAGGTTTCATTTTCAATAACAATATTTTTTATTAGTGTACCAGAACTTTTTCCACACAGCTCCAAATTATTACAACTCTTATTTTTGCCGTCTTGTAATATTGTTAATACAGATGTTTTTTGTTTAGCTATCACAGGAAAACAAATGAATAATGTATACATTTTTTTTCTCTAATTTAAGTTTCATTAGTGCATTCATTAGTGTCCACATTAAAAGAATATCATTATGTAGATGGTTTTTACTGATTCTCAAAACTTATGGATCACCCCTTGTAACTCAAACTTGGTACGAGTAGAGAGCATGGTTGAGTCAAGATTGAAACATCGAGATTGCCTCATCATTATTAAATTTTATCCACATCTAGCGAAACTTTGTGGGACTAACTAGTCTGCGGAATTAAGGATTTTGGCTAAAAGTGAATGCGTATTGGTAAACGAAGAGTAGAGCTCCCTATGACTAAATAAAGAGACGATATTCAGTTGCTGATTCACACGCTAAAATGACGCAAGAGGTCAAGTTGCGGATACTAGCCCCAAAAAAATAGACAGTCTGATAGCAACTGAAGAACAGCCAACGTGCTGAGTTCCGTGTATAGGAGAGACCTATGTCCAGCAATGGCCTGCCCGACGCGGGCTGGAGATACGTCGGAACATGACAAATTCCGTCCTCATAACCAGTACTGACAGAAACCTGGAGTACTCTATCTAAAAAAGCCACTTAAGTTTGTCATGACCATGAAGATCTCACTCTTTGGTCTTAGAAGGTTAACCGTTGATTCGTTAAATGATTGATATAGATACATATACAGGACCAACAAATAGAGCAACAACAATTTCACTGCTGACAGAGGTATAAGTAAGTATAAATCTACAGCATTATTATATACTGACAGCATGTTTTGAAAGTAACCATGAATTATTTTTAATGGCTTATGTTTAACGGATCACAAGATATAGTAAAATATAACGCCGAAAAAACACTTTTTACTGCTGAAAATAGTAAATGATCACTAAAACCTAACCGAACCTAACCTAATTTGGTGGTTGTTTAAAAATTTTGGTTCTCGAAGATAATTTTGATGCTCATTATATTTGTTGCCATTTTTAATTACGCCAGAAAATCTTTTTTTTTAAATAAAGTCTCCACCAGGTTACACTTGCGATGCTAAGACTATTCTAATGACACCTTGTTTGTCCAAATTCGGCCAACCATTGGAGCTCTACGAGTGAACAAAGATCCATAAATACATACAGGCCAAAAACAATACCATCCTTCTTCGGCAGTCAGGTAAAAACTATAATGGAGCGAAATGATATCTTAAAATTTTAAAAATATTTATACACTCTATCAAATTAAAAAACAAGGCATCTTGTCCATAGATCGACAACAAACACTACCTACATACACCAAACTGGAATCAAACTGGAAATCTACACAATCAAAACAGTAATAAAAAAGTTTTGAAAAGAACTAGAAAAATAATATTAGTATTAGTTTCCCTAAAGAGACTTTCACAATATTTATTCATGCTCTGGTAATTGCTCTGGGAAGATTTCAGGCACTTTTTCAGCTTGCCAAAATGAGCTTAATTGTTCACTAATGGTATCATTGCATTCTCTACAAAACAAGGAAACAACCTGATTAATATTTCCTGCAGGCAGCTGGGTGCGACGAGGCCGAACGATGTGTGTACTAGCGATGGATGCCCGGGGTTTGCAGCGCACGATGTTGCAGCGCTCGCGTTGCTTGTAGTTGCGCGGCCCTGGATGTGCTCTGGGCCTTCTACTATTTAAAGGGATTTTTAAGTGGTGAACCACTAGCTTTACTTAATAATCTGCCGCTGCAGGATGACAGCTACCCTGAAGCGTTACGATTGTTAAAGGAACGGTACGACAATAAAGTGCGGATTACACACGAACACATAAGCGTGCTGCTCGATATGCCTACAATGACGCGCTCAAATGTCACTAACTTACGTGCATTTCTTTCAGTTGTCAAGCAGAACCTTGCTGCATTAAAAAACCTGGGTGAGGCTGTCGGCAGCTGGGACTCCATCATTATATGTATCTTATCAAGGAAGCTTGATGCAATGACATATAGGGCATTCCAGTTAGAGCGTGACAACTCTATCCCTCCCACGGTAAAAGAGTTTATAGACTTCATCGAGAAGCGTGTAGTGGCCATCGAGAAAACTGACTGCAACGCTCAGAAGGTGCAGTCGCAACGTCTAGCCAGATATCCAGTAGCTGCGCAGAGCCAGCAAGTGCCTACATGTATTTACTATAAGTCAATCGAACATAAATTATTAAAGTGCCCGAGTTTTAAAATGGCTGCAACTAAAAAACGCTTGGAGTTTGCTTCAACAAACAATTTATGCAATATTTGTTTGTCTCAACACAAGTGCAAATGTAAATACCATTTTCGTTGTGCAGTGTGTAAACTACAACACAACACATTGTTACATCACGATGAGTCCCCAAAGCATGCAAGTCCATCCGTAACCTTATCTGCTACTTCCCAGCAAAGGCAGGTTTTGTTGCCCACTGCACGAGTAAAGCTAATAACCAGATCAGGGATGACAATTTATGTCAGAGCACTCCTAGATAGCGGTTCACAAGCATCATTTATTACACAAAGGGTTGTGGATGTCTTAGGAATGTCATCGCAAAAAACTAACACTACTATCATTGGTATTACCAATGCAGAACACGCTATTGACAAATGCATAAACCTAGATGTGCACTCCACAGTTTATCCATTCAATATAAATGTCAACTGTCATGTTGTAAAAACTATTACAACCAAATTGCCACAAACTCAGTTTGATATGTCGCACATTGCATTCTCTTCTAACTGCAAGCTAGCCGATGAAAATTTCAATTCACCTGGTTATGTGCATCTTTTGCTTGGAGCCGATATTTTCTTTCAGATTCTCCTGCCACAACAGCAGCCTAATGGGGAAGGGCCAGAGCACATCCAGGGCCGCGCAACTACAAGCAACGCGAGCGCTGCAACATCGTGCGCTGCAAACCCCGGGCATCCATCGCTAGTACACACATCGTTCGCCCTCGTCGTCGCCGGCCGCACCCAGCTGCCTGCAGGAAATATTAATCAGGTTGTTTCCTTGTTTTGTAGAGAATGCAATGATACCATTAGTGAACAATTAAACTTATTTTGGCAAGCTGAAAAAGTGCCTGAAATCTTCCCAGAGCAATTACCAGAGCATGAATATTATGAAAATCTCTTTAGGGAAACTACTAAGCTTGAAAACAAAAAATATCAAGTTTCAATGCCCATTAAAGTTCCTTTAGAACAAGTAAACTCTGAGTGAGGTGATTCGTTTCACTTAGCACTCAAAAGATTCCTTAATCTAGAAAAGAGACTCTTTTCATGTGGGGCTCTTTTCAGCGAATACAAAAAAATCATTTTAGCAGTATCTTGAATTAAATCATGGTGAGTACCAAGAATTCGATCAATTAAATTTAGTCAAAGATCCAGTGTACTTTTTGCCTCACCATGCAGTAATAAAAGAAAACAACCGCACTACAAAGTTAAGGACAGTGTTCAACGGGTCTATGCTCACAAACAAAAGAGTATCACTAAATGACATGTTGCTCAATGGTCCTGTTGTGCAAAGAGACCTCTTTGACATTCTCATTATATTTAGAATAGACAGGCTCTTCTTTATTTGTGACATTAAAATGAAGTTCCGCTGTATTAATTTAGATCCAGCTCAAAGATCATTGCAAAAGATACTAAGACGAGCATCTCCAGATCATAATATAAGATGCATTCAGCTTAACACCATAACATATGGTCTCAAATCATCATCATATCTGGCTACTCGTTGTCTCAGTGATCTTCCTGAAAAGCATGAAGACTCCGTGCCACTGGCATCATCCGTGATAAAAAATAACACTTATGTTGATGATATTTTGGTGTCATGCAGTAATGAACAGGAACTAATACAAACGCAATCACAATTAGTTCAATTGCTTAATATGGGAAGTTTTCAGTTGCACAAATGGGCATCAAATTGCAAACCCATTTTAGAAAGTATACCTATTAACAGCCACTACATCGGAGAAATAGAGCTTCAGAAAAATGACTCGCTTCTGACGACACTAGGTATTCACTTTGATGTGAAGTCTGATGTGTATGAAAGGCACATGCCCTGAGCCATATAGCGGTCGTAACGACTCCAAACGCGACATTCTAAGCTACATTAGCAAGTTTTATGATCCTATGGGGCTAATTGGTCCAGTGCTTGTTCGCGCAAAGGTTATAATGCAAATGCTATGGTCAAATGACTTGGACTGGGACTCTACTCCTCCAGATAGTATTCGTAACATGTGGGCTGATTTTACTAAAGACCTTTCTCGAATGCAACCAGTATACAAGCGATAGTGAACCAGTTAATCAGATTTTCGGATGCGTCATCAGTAGCTTATGGCTGCTGCTTTTACTTACGGACTATAGTGTACTATGTGAACTCCGCCGTTGCCGGTCCCAAGCCCGGATGTGAAAGGAGGAGGGTTCGTGAGAAATGAACCACTCATTGGTAAAAACCAGTGGTTTAGGCTACCAGTAGCCTTGGGTTCCCCTAAAAAGACTGGCTCTGCGAGCACGGTTGCAAAGATGGCAGCCCCGTCACCGTGATCGGGATGCTGTGGGCTAATCACCGGCACATTCTTAAACAAACAGATTATGAAACCTTCAAAGATAAATAAAAACCGATCCCCCTTACCGACGACCTTTGGCGCGAAATTACGGACACGGATTGGATGCTGAAATGTCAGAACCATGACTCAACCTGAAAGGCTTCCCCAGGCAGCCAAAATCATGCGGGACTACAACATTCATATCCTAGGATTAAGCGAAACGTGATGGAACGGATTCGGTGAAATAGTATCTGATTATGACTCTACCCTCCTGTTTAGTGGAAAAGAGGATGAGAACGGGAGTACGGCGTGGGACTGCTCCTAAGCCGTAGCGCCAAGAGTAGCCTTCTGCACTGGAAACCGATATCTGACAGAATCATTAAAGCTCGGTTCTCCTCAAGAGTCAGAAAAATCACTGTGATCCAATGTTACGCCCCAACTAACTCGGCTCTACCGGACGTAAAGGAAACTTTTTACGAGCAGCTGGAGTCGACCTTGAAGAGCGTGAAGAAGCAGGATATCGTTATCCTAATGGGAGACCTGAATACAAAGATGGGCTCAGACAACGAGGATCGTGAACACTATATGGGTCGTGAAGGGGCCGCCGGGGAAATAAACGAAAACGGAGAACTCTTTGGCGACCTGTGCTCTGCGCATGGTCTGGTGATTGGAGGAACTCTGTTCAAGCACAAGGAATGCCACAAAACCACCTGGATTTCTCCTGATGATTTCTCCAAAACCAAATTGACCATATTGCGATAAGCAGAACCTGGAGAACATCGCTACTCGATGCTAGGAACCGTCGCGGCGCTGATGTGGATAGCGACCATCACCTCGTCGTCGCCGATGTACGTCTCAAGATGGCCGCAACTCGTCGTAAAGTTGAGAAGGCACCCAAAAAGTTCAACTTGCAGAACCTTAGGAGCGAAGAGGGAAGAAAGGAGTTCAGTATTTCCCTCCAGAACCAATTTGAACTTTTGGAAGAACTGGAAGACGAGGACATGGATGAAACTTGGGATCGTGTGCGTACCGCCTTCACAAAAGCCGGCGAAAAAGTCCTGGGCTATAAGCTCTCCAAGCAAGAACCCTGGATGTCCCAAGAGCTGTGTACTGCAATAGAGAGTAGGCAGAGCGTAAAGCTAGACTTGCTGGCCGCTTATAACATTGCCGCTAAAAACGCCCTCGATGAAGAGTACGATGCCATACGTCTCCGTATTCGAAAACTGGCTAGACGTGACAGACGACGCGCCGCTGACGAACTAGCTGAACGGGCCAACGCAGCAGCCAAGATATCGAACATGAGGGAGTTGTATGACGTAACTAAACGTTTGTGCAACAAGACACGTTCCTCCAGAAAGCCGTTGAAGGACCCTACGGGACAGCTGCTGTGTACTACAGAGGAGCAACTGAAACGATGGACCGAGCACTTCTCCAACCTGTTAACTCAATGCCAAACCCAACCGACAACTGCTCCGAATAGCCCCGGACCACTCCTGAATCTGCCAACGACTCCACCAACATTCGCAGAAGTAGCCACCGCCATTAAACAGCTGAAGACAGGAAAGGCACCAGGGGTGGACAACATCAATGTGGAGCTTTTAAAAGCGGACCCGGCTAGGTCAGCCGAATTACTCTATCCCCTGTTGAAGCGTGTCTGGGAAACGGAGCGTGTTCCCTGCGAATGGAAGCAAGGTTTGCTTGTGAAGGTGCCGAAGAAAGGCGACTTGTCAGTCTGCGATAAGTGGAGGGGCATAACGCTTTTACCCACTGCAGCTAAAGTGCTGGCCAAAGTACTACTCAACCGTATGTCCCCAGAAATTGCAGAAACACTTCGGGAGGAGCAAGCCGGGTTCCGTTCTGGACGCTCATGCACAGACCACACGGACACCTTGCGCATACTCATAGAGTCGTGTGTGGAGTGGCGAGCCGAACTTTTCCTGGCATTCGTCGACTTCGAGAAAGCCTTCGACTCGGTGAAGTGGAGCGCACTGTGGTCCAGTCTTGGACGAAGAGGAATACCTAGCAAGTATATAGGTATCATCCAGTCCCTATATAATGGCAGTACATGCAAAGTAGTGCACGAGCAAGTCCTAGGGGAACCAATCCCAATGACTGCAGGAGTCAAACAGGGCTGCCTTCTGTCGCCGCTACTCTTCGTCATCCTGCTCGACGATGTCATGCGGAATGCAACGAGAACACCTAGAGGCATCGCATGGAAGGAAGGGGCACACCTGGAAGACCTCGACTACGCAGACGATATAGTGATGATCTCGTCTTCACTGCCCGATCTCCAAATGAAGCTGGACTCGTTACAAGGGGAAGCTCAAGATATGGGCCTACGAATTAACGCTAGGAAGACCGTCGAAATGCGAGTACAGTCATGCGAAAACCGACCCATCAGACTCAATGGTACACCGCTGGAATCTGTCGCAAAGTTCACATATCTCGGCAGCACAGTGACCAACAGCGGTGGCTCTGATGATGACGTCAACGCGAGGATCAAGAAAGCGAAAGGTGCTTTTGCCCAGCTAAAACCAGTCTGGGATTCGAACGTGCTCACCCGGCGGATCAAGATTTCCCTCTTCGATTCCATAGTGAAGTCTGTTTTGCTCTTCGGCTGCGAGACCTGGAAAGAGACTAAAGGACTGACGAGCAAGCTACAAGTGTTCGTCAACAAATGCCTAAGATCCATCCTGCGCAGATTCTGGCCGAACACTATCAGCAACGAGGACCTATGGAATCAATGCCATCAAATCCCGATTAGGCAAGAAATCGCCCAACGGAAGTGGAGGTGGATAGGGCACACCCTCCGAAGAATAGAGGACAACGCCGCCAGGGTCGCGTTCACGTGGAGGCCGCGCGGGAGCAGGCGACGAGGCCGGCCGGCGCACACGTGGCAGCGCACCATCGACGCCGAGCTGCGGGCAGCCGGGCTGAGTTGGAGAGACGCGGAGCGAGAGGCTCAGGACAGGAGCGGATGGAGACGTCTCACGAAGGCCCTCTGTACCACTGGGGTACCATAGGACGACAACAACAACAACAATAGTGTACTATGTGAGCACTAATGATAATCCCTCAGATTGCCTTAGCAGAGGCCTTCAAATCGAAGGCCACGCCTTGTGGTGGCATGGACCATCCTTCTTACATTCTAAATAATATGACTTCCCAGAAGAGGCAGTAATGCCTACAGAGCTGCCTGAACTAAAATCCGATCATGTTAGCGCTTTGTGCCTTACAACCACAGTCTCTAACTCTAATGATCTCTTTGAAAATTTAAAAAGATTTTTCAGCATAGGAAGAATGACTCGAGTGCTTGCATACATTCTTAGATTTTGCAATAACGTAAAGCCTACTTCTCAAAATCTAAAAGGTTTTATTTCTTTAGTAGAACTGAATGAAGCACTCATGCTCAAAACAAGAGCATGCTCAATTTTACCCCGATGACATAAAGTTGCTACAATCTCACAAACAAGCCAAAGGTGACTTAAAGCCTCTGACTCCCTTCCTCGATAATGAAGGCGTCATTAGAGTTGGTGGCCGCCTTCAAAATGCGCAGCTTCCATACACTGCACAGCATCCGGCCATATTGACAAAGAAATCAGTAATTACTGACTTGATTGTGAGAAATGAGCACATACGTTTATTGCACGCAGGACAAAAGCTAATCTTGTGTTCTGTACGACAACGATTCTGGATAATAGATGGTTTGCGCACTGTGAAAAAGGTTATACATAAATGCGTTGTATGTTTCAGACTGAAGGCGGCTGCGACAGCTCAGCTAATGGGTTCCTTACCGGCAGCCCGCGTCACTGCCTGCCGTCCGTTCGAGCGGGTCGGAGTAGACTTCGCCGGGCCGGTATCAGTCAAAAACAGCCGCATTAGAAAACCGGTAATCGGAAAGGGGTACATAGCTCTATTCGTGTGCTTTGCTACCAAAGCGATCCACCTCGAGCTCTGTAGTGATTTAACCACCGAGTGCTTTCTTGCCTGCTTCAAGCGTTTTATAGCGCGACGTAACTTGCCCAGCGAAGTCTACTGCGATAACGGATCTACATTTAAAGGCGCAAGGAATCAATTAGACGAGTTTTATCGCTTGCACACTTCTCAAAGCCACCAACACGCTGTACAATCATTTGCGTCCCAAAAGGGCATATTTTCACTTCATACCCAGTTACAGTCCGGTATTCGGTGGGCTTTGGGAAAGCGGAGTAAAGAGTACAAAGCACCATTTAAAGCGCGTTATCGGGAAGGCGCGGCTCACGTATGAGCAGCTGAACACCGTGCTGGTAGAAATAGAAAGGGTTCTAAACTCGCGTCCACTCACAGCAGTGACGGCAGATCCAAACGACTTCTCGTACCTATCTCCAGGTCATTTTCTCACTGGTGCTCCACTCAATACTTACCCAGAACAAGATGTAAGCAATAAATTAATAACTTACTTAAATTTCGGTCAATTACAACTAGTATGAAACAAACATTCTGGAAGTATTGGAGCAAGCATTATTTAAACCAACTGCAAAACCGACCAAAATGGCAGTCTGCTACTTCAAATATATGTATTGGTAGTTTGGTCATATTACGTAGTGATAATTCAGCTCCTCTGGAGTGGCCCATGGCCAGGGTCACCGACTTGTTCCCGGGGAAGGGTGGTATAGTGCGCGCGGTCGAGGTCCAAACGGCAAACGGTCATACACAAAATAGGTCGGTTACCAAAATTTGTGTACTACCTATAGAGGTTTAAATGTAATTTTATTTGATTCCTAAGATTTGTGTACTACCGATAGTTTAAAATGTAATTTTTTACTAAAGTGTGACTTATTAACGCGCCTGATTTGTAAACAAACTACTTTGTCAATTGATTTATGTACCAAACGTCTTATTTTTAATAAGTTTACGCAATAAGCATTCCCATCGCGTTTCCATGAGAACTTGCCTTATTGTACATTTAGAATTAAGTTGTCCTAGTATTAAGTAGGGTTTCATACTCTATCTGAGCCTATTTGTTTAACTTGTCTGTTCAAAAGGTCAGCATTCCATAAATTCAAATTGTGTACTAAAATAGCAAATTTGTGTGTAAGTATACAAATAATGAAAATTCTACTATGATTTAGGTTGTTTTTAGGATGTACTTACCTTAAAAATAGATTGCTCAACACTTGTTACTTAAATATAAAAGCTACACTTAAATGCTAAAGATAATTTTGCTTCATCTCTGTATCCTTTTGAGTATTATGCTCACCTTACAGTTCCTACATAAACATAAGTAGTGTTCGATTAGGAGTCAATGTATAAGTGTCATACTGCAGAAGTAATGTTTTATTTAAGTTGTTATTCTTATTTAAACTACTTATTAATTACAATAAGTTACTGTTAACATTCAGTGCCTCCTTTTGTTTGTATAGCTACTTTAACTGATGAAAGGTTAAGTGTTAGAAAATACTATATTTTGTTTCAAATGGATAATTTTGTATCTTTTTTGAGGCGCATCTATTTTAGCAACACATAAAATATATTAAGTATAGGTCATTTGGTTGTACTGGCAACTCTGTCTCTTCCGTTATCGGCCATCAAGCTGACAGGATCGTGTCTCCCATAAAAGTAAAATTAAAGGTGATAAATAGTGAAAAGGACGCGTTTTATTATATAGCGCGCCGGGCTCTCGCGGTGCGCTGTAATATGCTCGCCCGTCGCTTTGCGCGTTGTTCGAGTGATGTTAAGATCAGCTTATTTAAAGCTTACTGCCAATGTTTTTACACTTGCCAGCTCTGGGTTAACTTCAGTAAGCACTCGTTCAACGCGCTAAGGGTGCAGTATAATAATGCTTTTCGCATTCTGCTGAAATTGCCACGTTTCTGTAGTGCGAAGGGTATGTTTGCGGGCGCGGGGGCCCCGGATTTCTTCGCCATACTGAGGTCGAGATCGGCCGCCTGTTGGCAGAGGTTACGAGCCTCAAAAAATGAAATACTGTCGCTGATATCTGAGGATTTCAGTGACGTATTTAAAAAGTATTGGCTCAAGCTGCACCGGTCGGAGAACGGACATTTGTAAATATTATGTTTACAAATTATATTTCTTTGTCCCATTCTACTGTCCTTTTTTAATTTCTTTTGTAAATATTGTAATGTTAATTTATATTTTTGAAAGTTTTATTAATTTAATTTAATTTAATGTAATTATGTCAATACTGTAATATTGTATGGGTTTTTTGCCTTTAAATTAACAATTTATTATTATTATTATTATTATATACAGCCCACGCTTCCAAGAAGTATCCTGTGTCAATCCAGTCTGTGTACCAAATTTAGGTTTAATCCGTCAGTTTAGGTGTGATCGAAACGCAATAGTACATTACTGCCGAGACCGGGAAAAGAGCCTTTAAGGGACGAGTTTGAGTTAGCGCGGCGAGACAGTAAGATGAATATGGAAAGATCAATCCAAAACCTTACATTTTAAAATCAGTCAAGCCGTTTAATCTAGGTACAGAATGAGGAACAGACAAGGATAGACCAATAAAAATTACCACCGTAAAAACAAGCGATGCTTATTTACTTTATAGAAAAGACATCTACGTTGACATTATTTTGACCGCCTCCTTTTTTTCAATGCTCCAACTGCGTAAAATTCGTGTAATTGTAATAAAAGGCATGCATGTGTGCAGCTGTATACAGTATGCAGATGTGTCCTCGCGACAGTTGAACAGAGTAACTCAGCATAATGCTGACTAAAACGAATTGAGTAACATATAAGCATTCCATCTGAGGACTACCTCAGTGTTGATAACGCATTTATAATCGTGATGTAAGTATATCTAAAGTGTATGTAAGTATGTAAACTCTTTATTGTACATAAACAATTACAAAACAAATGCATTGGTATAGATAATGTACATAGGCGAACTCATGCCATATGGGATCTCTTCCAGTTAACCTTTGAGTAGAATAAGCAAGGACAATTCAATTGCAAATGTTCATAAAATTGGCCCCAGATCACATTTACCATTGGTCAAGTTTCGATGTTGACTGGTGTGCCTACGCAATAATTTAGTAAGTATTTATAAAAAAAGAACATGTCTTATTTCCGTAAGTTACGTTTTCTAAGAAAACCGGTCTAAAATGATTTAATTCAGTTCATAACATCAGCAATATTTATTCATTTCCCTAAATAAAGTAACCTTGACTAAATTACCTTTTTTTTTCAATTAGAAAACATTGTTGACATTTACCTTTATTAAAGTATAGCACCCCTCCCTGGCCACCCTGATCACCTGCTTTATTCCCATCGCGCTAACAGACTAAACATACCGCTCGATATTCAAATATTTTTATAATTCAAACAGAGAATCTCCCATAGCGTAACGCGCGTCACAGACAATACAATATCAGCGATGAGTCGAGAAAATGATAAAAACACCGGCATATCAACACGCGCGCACACTTCGCACGCACCGCGCTCACTGCAACGTTCAAAAATACTGGCCAGTTACAATTTAAAAAGTCACGAACTTTTTTAAAAATGACAGTGTATTATTTAAAGCCGGGGCTGTTTTTAATTATGTGCATGAGTTTGTTTTTGTTATGTGACTCGCAATTTTCGAGGAAAGATGTGTTTATGACAGTGGTAAGTTTTATTTATTTATTTGATTTGATATCCATTTTTTCAGTGATTTTACTTGTAAGTTTTAAAAGTGGTTCATGGTAGACGTGAGGTAATTAAACTTAAAAAAATATATAAACAACAGTATTGTTCATTCTTTTTTAAAACAACATGAATAATTTAACTTTCAATAGGCAATATTAAAACATGAACTAACGTTTTAGCACAAAAAGCACTAGTACAATTGACAGACTTAATGCCTAATGTTATTCTCTACCAGTCGACAAAACACAAACAAATTGCACATGTTATATCACAGGTCTTCTCAATTGGCTTTTTTATTACCGTAATAATGTTAGTTTTCACCACCTTAAGAGGCCACCTATGGTAGCACGCCCCCACAAGAATAAAAAGGGATGGCTTTATGTGCTTCCGCACGAAGAATGTGAGATGGAAGTAGTTCTCTCGCGCCTTGACGGCAGCGTTAAATTCAATTAATCGCTGTTTACTATAAAACCACAACATTTATTGAAAAAATGTTTTGCCAGAATTAAGAAGTTACATATCCTCAACTATTGAATCGAAAATCATCGTTAGAGATTATAGGGTTTCGAAGATTCAACCAAAACCATGCAAAAAAGGTGTCATGTTTGAAAAATAAAAGAATCGAGGATTTTATTTCTAATAGTGTTTTCACGTTCGACAGTCTCAAGCAAATATGACGAACACTCCAGACTTTAGCATAGGTGGCCTCTTAACGTTGGAGTACCTACCTGCACAGGGCAAACAGATCGTCACCGACAAGGCAATATAGCACAAACATTCTTAAATGGAAAACCATTTAATATCTTAGGGCCGGTACAGACGGACTGCTTTTGAACTGCAACCCAGCTGCAAAATAGCAGTTCGAGAGCAACTCTGATGCAGTAGATGTAACTGCATTAAAACTGCAAACCAACTGCGCAGCCCGCTTACGTCGACTGCACGCCAACTGCTAGCGGACTGCGCAGTCCGCTAGCAGTGGCGTGCATTTACATGAACTGCATCAGAACTGCCCTCGAACTGCCATTTTGCAGCTGGGTTGCAGTTCAAATGCAGTCCGTCTGTACCGGCCCTTAGCAAGACAATTTAAAAAAAACAGACATAGTGCCGGACTGCCAGTTCTGTGTGCCAGTCGGAGTTGCACACATAGGGTTCCGTAACATTTTTGTATTTGTATGAGATTCAGCCCGCTGACGGAAAGACAGACGGACGGATGGACAGGTGGAGGCTTAGTAATATTTCATATTTATTTGTTCCATTAACAAATACATTTTGTGTCGGAAATGTTCAATTACAATCACATTTTCGTAACATGCACATTAACAAAATTCAATAATTCAATTTTACAGTACTACGCAGACAAGACACATTGCACGACCATGAATTTTCTGACTATTGACATCGTTGACAGCTGTAAAACAATGCTAAACTTATTTGTTGCGTGTGAAGGAATAATAATGACAGTATATATTTTTTTAAATAAATGCTTCTGTCCTATGGTACAACTTGCCATTGTCAAGGGTCAAAAGTAACACGTGATCGGTATATTAGACTGAAATTTAGGAACTTTTTTTTGGCGGCCGTCAATATATAACTAATTTTCGTCACAAAACTGACATAATTGCGTACCTACACTTTTTTTTGTGAAAACGCCCTTAAACGACAGCATTGTTTGACCACTGTCAACATGATCCATATTCGAAACTTCATGGTTGTGCAATGGGTCAGGATTTACTTCTTATCGGCCAGGCATTTAATACAACTCATAAAATAAACCCTAATTAAGAGAACATGATTTTAAATGCTAATTAACAAACTCGTCTATATCATAGAAGCACTTCTTTAGCAAACAGTTCCACGGGCATAATTTAAAAAATAGGGTCCCGTCAGAACCCTTTGGGTACGGAATCCTGAAAACATATACGTAGATACATAAAACCTCGTTTCATAGCTATCTCTTGATTGGTTAACTACTTAACATAAATACAGACAGGGAAGCGAGCTAATAAAAACATAGTGTCAACCGCATTAGAATTGGTTTTGGACTGGACAGAAGCGCGTGGAGCTAACCCCATGTGCTTGTGTTTAGTCCACCACAGTCAATACTCGCCGAAAACCGGACATGTTTATCTAATAAGTGCATGATGATTGTATAAAAGTCGACATTGGACAAATACTCCTTTAAAACAGCGATACTTTCGTTTAATTAGGATAAAATAGATGGTTTACTCGTCGGAGCTTACATACAGGGTGTTAGGTAATGAGTGGATAATCCTTGAATTATGGATAGAGGGCACTTAGGACGTTATAAAAAAGCTAAAATAGGTTTGGTAAAAGTCGCACGGTTTTCGAGATATTTGGACATTTAGGTTTTTTTCGGAAATGAACACCCTTGTTCAATGTTTTGATCGTAGCACCATTCTAAGATAATTTTTTCCAAATTTAATTTTTTCTCATTATTCTGGAATACTTATGTCATCAGATAGGGTCCATATTGGCTCACCTAATTATTTTTACTCATAACGACTCATAAGTCCTAATTATCGCAACTCCTAACGTATTTATTTCAGCAACTGTTACATTTTCAGGATTTTTATAAATCAAACCTAACCTAACCTAGTCTTATCTACACATTGAATATTTCAGAACTTCTGAAAAGTTTACGGTTCCAGCGGTATAAAAAATTCATTTTCGGAGTTCCGATAATAGGAGTTGCAATTTTAGTTGAACTTTGGCGCTCCCCATCAGATAGGCATCACCATTAACGTGAGACTACAACGGATTTAAAAAAAAAACGCAAACTTAATTTTTGCGTTTTCAATCGTACATTGATCGAACTTGAGCACCCATGGTGAAAAAAAAATACACTACCGTCTAGTTGCCCATAAGCTTAAAAACATGCCAATTTATTGACAATTTAAAAATAGTAATTATGTTTTGAATTTAAAATCAAAATGCAAAAGTAATGAAAAAAAATACACGCCCGCCCACACTTTTCCTCTTTCCTCTTTGTGTCCCGGGCGCGGCGTAGAATTCAAAACTTTTTGTTGCAAAAATGACATTATTAGCCACTATTTTTTTTTTAGGAAACCAACCAGCCTTATCTTATTACATTGATTATAACATAGATTTAATCATGGGCGAATTATAGGTTACCACAAATTTAAATGCCATTTATGCCAAATTTAAAAAATATGTCGACTGGTTTCTGTTTTTTTTTTTCAAATTCGATTTTAAATTTCGCTATTATTGCGTAATTAACGGTGAATTGTTTGTTTAGATTGCTGTGTTAAATTTTTTTTGTTTAATAATTATTCGAACACAATACACACCGATAGAATAAGCTCAAATGCATTACATGTTTGGTGAGTGCCAAGGCAACGCTAGTGCTGCTGCAATTTTGTACGCTGACCGCTACAACAGACGCCATCCCGATTACCGGATTTTCCTCGATCCATAACTGGTACAGTGAAGAGAGAGTTCTAGGCAATAGGACCTTCACACGTCACGGGAAATGAAAAGGGTGCAATCCGTGTGTTTTTAGAGTTGCATGCACTTTCCACGTTGTCGGTCCGAAGCTATTTGCTATTCCCGTACGGTCAAAGAAGATTTGCCGCTATTAAATCCAGAACATTTTCATCATCTCGCTCCCTCGGTCTGCCCTCGTTATTTCCTCCTACACCCTGGCCAAAAACTACCTTCACGTAAGCGTTATGGATTCAAGGAAAAATCCGGTATTCGAGCACATTCTATCGGTGTGTAATGTGTTTAGGGTTTGCAATTCGAATATTCGAATATTCATGTTATTCGAATATCCGACAAAAATTTAATTCGAATACGGCAATGTTACTTATTCGAATAATTCGGATATTTTGAATAGTACAAAAAAGGATTTAAATAGTTACCTACATTTAATAGAACGCTAGAATCAGCTTTTCTTCATACCTACTGACACCTACAAGCAAATAGTAAAACAGGAATGAAGGTAGTTACCAAAAAAAAACATATTTTCTAGCTCACTGAAACTTACACTTTCACTGCCGCCGACCCGCTAGTCGGGTCGATTTTGTATGAAAATAGGAGACCTTGGCAATGAAAGTCTTAAAATAACGAGCAGTGAGTAGTCGGGTCGCGTTGGAGCAGGAGGAGTACGGAGTGGTACAGAGGTACCTCGCTGACCTTGAGAAAGAGGACGCCGGGTGGGCGTGGCACTCCTTCTCCCTGCCCAGTGAGCGCTGCCAAAAGGTGGCCATCAAAGGCCTACCAGTCGATACATTACCGGAAGACATCCTCAATGACCAGACGGCCCAAGGCTTCGATGTTGAGTACGTCAGGCACAAAAAGGCCCGCCGGGACAGACCTGGTTGCATCTTTTACACCCCGGTCAAAAAAGATGCACCAGCGGCCAAGATTTTTAGGGTGACGGAGATACTCTGCAGGCCGAGGCTCATCGTTGAACCCTGGGGGGTAAGCGAGGCCTTGCGCACTGCCACTGCTGCCAAAACTTCGCCCATCCCTTTCAATACTTCCACCGCCCCATTGCCAACGGCCCCGAGAGGAGCCACCAACATGCGCAAATTGCAGCGGTACACACGCAGCAAACAACGCGTCCTGCCCAGTCCTGTTGGAAGCAAATCGGAGGGCTAAGAATTCACTACATCCCCCGAAGCCCAGGCAGCGAGTCTTCCACCGACCGGACCGTCAAGGCAGGGCAACCCTAATAGCCCCCGGAAATGACCCCAAGCCGCCTCCTACCCGCCGCAAAAAGCGCGGAGCGCGAAACAGAGCACCTAAGCCCCCTGCTGAAGTCGCCACATCCGCCCCTGCACCCACTGCCAAGACGGCGAACCGAGCTTCGGCCCCAGCAGCCACAATCCAAGACGACAAAACCGAGACGGTGAAGATAGCCCTGACTATATTAAGTCCTGATAGCTCTGCAGACCGGCGTGGATGTCCTCGCCATAATCCTGAGAGGGATTGCTAGAGTCGTCTAGCAATGGCAGCTACTCTCTGAGGATTACACTCTGAAACGCCGCGGGTATCAGGACAAAGATCCCGCTTCTCACCGCCGCCTCCAAGACACGGAACCACCTACCACCACCCTCCAACCCGCAGCCCAAGCCCAAGGACCTGGGGCCTGTTTATCAAAAGCTTGACAGGCTTTTTAAAGAGTCTTCCACTTGTATTACAAGTTACAAGCTCTTGATAAACAGGCCCCTGGCCGTTTTCACGGTTAGCGCAGATCACCCCGGTCGGGGCTCACAGCCACAGCCCGGTACCGCCTCCTCAACCTCCGCCATAAGGAGGATCGAGACGACCACGGGAACCGTTATCAGTTGTAAGGGTTTGTTGTTTGTTGTGTTTATGGTCGTGCCGTCGTGTAATTAGTACCTAAATTAATAACTAATAATGTTTAATTCAACTTAAAATCATTATTTCGTTTTATTTCAATAAATATTCAAATTATCCGAAAAATTCGAATATTCGAATATCTGAAATCGAACTATTCATATTATTCGAATTTAAAAAACGAACGGATATTGCAAACCCTAAATGTGTTCGAATAATTATTAAACAAAAAAAAATTCAACACAACAATCTAAACACACAATTCACAATTCATTACAAAATAATAGCGAAATTCAAAATCGAATTCGAAAAACAAACAGAAACCAGTCGACATATTTTTTAAATTTGGAATAAATGGCATTTAAATTAGTGGCCAGTAATGTCATTTTTGAAACAAAAAGTTTTGAATTCTACGCCCGGGATACAAAAAGTAAATCAGGAAAAGTGTCGGTGGGCGTGTATTTTTTTATTATTTTGGCATTTTGATTTTAAAGTCAAAAGGTAATTACTATTTTTAAATTGTCAATAAATTGGCATGTTTTTAAGCTTATGGGCAACTAGATGGTAGTGTATTTTTTTTCACCATTGGAGCTGAAAGTTCGATCAATGTACGATTGAAAACGCAAAAATTAAGTATGATATTTTTTTCTTAAAAAACCATTGTAGTCTCACATTAATGGTGATGCCTATCTGATAACATATGTATTCAAGAATATTGAGAAAAAATAAAATTTGGTAAAAATTAGCTTAGAATGGAGGTATGATCAAAACATTGAACAAGGGTGCAATTTTCGAAAAAAACCTAAAAGTCCAAATATCTCCGTATAAACCGTGCGACTTTTACCAAACCCATTTTAGCTTTTTTATAACGTCCTAAGTGCCGTCTATCCATAATTCACGGATTATCCACTCATTACCTTACACCCTGTAGACATTACAAACGGATGGAGAAGGGCTTAAAATAAATAATGTCCTACCCAACCTTTTTTTTAAATTATGTAACTTGAGTGTTTGTTTATTAATATTGCAAATATTTCAAGTCGATTTTGATCTAGGTAGTTCCCGTTATTGGAGTGCTGAAATTCGGAATACAATGCAATATTATGGTATTTATGGTGTATAAGACCTATTTAATGGTGGAGACTCTGAAGGTAGCAACAGCTGAACTTTACATAGACCCATAGAGTTTGGATTAATCAGTTAAATCAGATAAATAATACTAGGTATATTTCATGACATAAATCTGTCAATAAAAAAATAGGGTTTAAAGCAGCCATATTTTACACTCTTTTAGTATCATTTATTATATTTTATTTATATGCGTTTAGCCCAGGTACAAATTTAGGTAAGTGACCCAATTGACCCACCAACTTGTACGGTCGCAAAACGGGTCATTGTAATCGAAACAACATTGAAACGTGTTTTGTAATGTTTGATGGTAAATGGACCCTTACAAAAACCATAGACATTTTCAGGTCAAAAACCTTATCCATTCTCCAACGAAATAAATAATTTTCCGACGAGAAATTCATGAGATATATTAGTAGATAAGCAAAATCATATCTTTTTTACTTTAAAAAAAAACGCTGTGTATTTAGATAAATGGGGTAATCGATGTGAAACGCAAAAACACACCTTGTCTCCCCTATATTTTCTAAAAATAAATATACCTATTATACTTAGTTTAAAATATTTTAAATATTACCTACATGTTAAAGACGTTGTGAAATTTGGTTTTTTAGGATAAGAATTGTCGGAATTACCTATCGGAAAAGATAAAAGATAGATAATTAGATACGATAAGATAAGTATGTGAGTCCGATACCATTTACAAACATCAGGAGCATTATTAACAGGAGCTATCGAAACTCTAAAGGTCAAACTAACAGGCTGTGTTGACCGACGTTAAAAGATAAAAGACATTTATTCAGTAAGTAGGCCGCACGGGCACTTTTACACGTCAAGAATCTACCAGCGCTTCCCAAGAGGAGACCACTGCTGAGAAGAAACGCCGCAAGAAACTCAGCAGTCAGTCATTTATTAAACATATTTCATATTACAATGGTAATACTTAGCCTGGCATTATATAAAGCTATAAATATTGAATTTAGCCTCGTGTGGTTGCCGAGTTAGAATAGTGCCACTCCATGTCTTCCCGTGGATGTCGTAAGAGACGACTAAGGGAATAAAGGCTTGTAGTACTGTTAGGCGATGGGCTTGCAACCTGTCACTAATACGCTGGTAAACATCTTAGCCTAATTGTGCAAATTGTGGTTATAGAATTATCAACAAGGTTTTAGAGATGTTTGTAATTCTGTAGCTCTGCCTACCCCACTCTGGGAACGAAGGCGTGAGATTATGTATGTATGTATAAATATTGAATTAAATATAATATCAAATAACATGCGTAGTTCAGCATCATTGTCATGCCAGTTCATCGTATTAGAATAGACTTTCCCAAACACATGCTTGAGGAAGGCTATTCTTTATTGCCAAAAAGTGCCATTTTGGATACTGAACTTTAAATTGGGACCATTTTAAATAGAACTCTGGCATAGTGTCATCGTTAAACCACAATAAAAAAAAAGTCTAACTTGATCATTAGCCGGGACCACACCAGACGATCCAAAATTGGATCGGCTTGGATCGGCGAAAACGGATCGACCCGCGGCAAGAAGCACGCGCCTTTGGATCGCACGTCCACACCGACCGCGCCTTTGGGTCGCGCTGGATCGTCCGGTGTGGACCCGGCTATTAACTTTCTGCGACAAGGAAAACTGACTCCACAATTAAAATCCTTGAGTATACAATTTCCAAGATGCACGTGCCCGAAAGAACAAAGTGTCCAATTAAAAATAAAAACACTATCAAGACTCCGGTGATTCGATGATGACAATGCTGGTCAATCATCGCTAAACAGTTGCACTCGTGTCAATTACCTTATCTGACAGATCCTTTACTCATGTTGTAGCGGCTTAATTAGGACGCACGTGGATGCTTCTTCGTGTCTTTTTTATTAAAGAATCATTTAAGGCCGAGCCACACCGGATGCGTGACGTGCACGTTCGCGTGCGCGTTCGCTTTCCACTGCGTTGTATAGTATGAATTCTCATTACGATATGTCACTATACAACGCAGTGGAAAGCGAACGCGCACGCGCACGTGCACGACACGCATCCGGTGTGGCTGGGCCCTTAACCAAAACAGCCAACTACGAGTTTAAGATTGCTGGTAGATAATTTTTAGAGCGTTTGTACAGAACTTTATTTTAAGTAGTTACTTAGTAACATACATTATGTTTTGAAAGTGTGCTTCACTGAGCTCTGGCGTCAGGCTTCCGCCAAAAATCAACCTAAAAAATCGATCTTATATAAAGTAGTTATCATTTTTAGAGTTCAGTACCCAAAGGGTATAGACGGGACAATATTACTAAGACTCCGCTGTCCGTCCGTCTGTTCGTCTGTCCGTCTGTCTGTCTGTCACCAGGCTGTACCTCATGAACCGTGATAGCTAGAAAGTTGAAATTTTCACAGATGATGTATTTCTGTTGCCGTCATAACAACAAATACTAAAAACAGAATAAAATAAATATTTAAGGGGGGCTCCCATACAACAAACGTGTTATTTTTTGGCCTTTTTTTGCTAATGTTGTATAGATAATGTTACGGAACCCTTCGTGCGCGAGTGCGAAATATAAAACATAGCCTATGTTACTCAGGGATAATGTAGCTTTCTAATGGTAAAATATTTTTTGAAATCGGTCCTCCTTTTTTTGAGATTATTCGTTACAAACATACAAAAATTCAAATCTTTCCTCTTTAAAATATTAGTGTAGATGTAGATACCATGTAAAAAGTTATTTCAAGGAATATGCTACTAACCCTAACTAGAATTGACAGATTAATATATATTTATTTGTAAAGTCAAGATTCAAGAACTTAAATTTGGTACTCACCTTAGGTCCAAAGTCGATCTGACATTCTACAACAATAAGGTTCAGTTTCCTAAAAGTCACAAATGACTTGACATCTCTAATGACATTGACGACTTCAAGCATATTTTTCTTGAAATGAGTCACAAATTAACATTTGTGACAGTACAACTTATTCATACTTTTGTCCAGCAAACGTTTGAAAATGAAAAACGTTTATCACATGAAACTTACATGTGATAACGTTTTGCACCCTCTACATCAAGTCCGATGTTTACGATTTTTGAATAATTATGTTGTAAACATAATAAAAAAACCAAGGTCTAAAACATATGTAAAAATCGTAAAAATTGGACTTGATTTAGGCGGTAAGCAACGTTGCAGCCAGGAGCTAAATTTTTATGGAACATTTTTGACAGCTACGCGATGATGTTTATTTTCATAAGTGGACCGCCCTGCACTTTGACAAGTCGAGATTCTAACAGGGCTTCCAAATACTCCTTTAGTTTAGTCATTACGTATTATAAGCTATCATATTATATAAATAACGCGCACGGCGCTCTTTTCCGGTTAATATTACAAGTATATACCTACATAAAAACATAACGTTGCTATCAGTTATCTAGCCACTTTTTTTAACGATTTTTTGATTGCAGCGTAGCGAAACCTTTTAATATAGTTAAGTATGATGAGTTCTGTATATATTTTTAAGTACGGTTAGGTAGGTTATGAATTATTATGGATAATAACACTTTTATTGACCAAGTTAATAATTAAATGTATTTAGTATGTTCCTAACCGTAACGAATAAGTACCATAGATTGTTTTTTTTCGGCACGGCGCACGCAAACGAGGACATAATTATATGGATCGCCATCTGATAAGAAACGGAATCTAATGGTTATAGACATTTGTAATGTCACATAATTCGGTGGCAAACCTAAGGACTAGGATGGAATAATTTTATGCTAGTAATTTCACCGGCTGTCTTAAGGTGCTTTTCCACCGGCGAGGCGAAGCGAGACCATACGAGACGAGAATTGAAAGTATTGAAAAAAAACAATTCCCTCCTCGCACGGAAAAGGATCTTTTGTACCTACAAATTAAAATTCTCGCGCAGACTCATCTCGTCGTTACAACAGCCCTCGCCTCAAACGTGAAAACCAACTCGTCAATGTAGTTCTACGCCAGCTCTGAAAGTAAGATCGCGATTTCTTCAGGGGCTTTTATGTACTTATTTACTTATTTAATAGTTAAACATACACACGTAAAGTCCATACCATCGGAAATGTCTGTTTTTTTTTGTCTTATTTAGTAAAAACTTTTATACCCACAAAATGCATCGTTTTTGGCTACAACGGCCGTTTTCTGGTAAATAAACCAACTAGAGGCCACATTTTGCCCATCATTTTCCCGATGTTACATCATGGATAGTTTTTTTAAGAGGAAATTGTTGATTTAGGCGAAAAAGGAGTATTTTGAGGTTTTAAAAGTGTTTACTATAGACAGAAGCATTCAAAGGATTAACACGGTAATAGAGGGGTGACATTTGGACACCTAAGTGTACCTACTAACTCACTAGTGGTAATAAATATTAAACGGGGTTAACAGCAGTTCAAATAACTTTAAACAAAGTACTTTGTCAGTATTAAACGGGTGGCTAAGTCACTTAGCACCTAGTAAAACTACTGTATAGCGAGATTGGCGTCAACTAAAATTCAGAGGAGGTCGTGTCTATTTTCCGTAAAAACCCTGTGTCATACAAAGTACAGATTATATTAGAATTGGTTATACGGTAATAATAGCGATGACCACCCAAGAATAAATAATGCATAATATTAAATTAGTATTATTTCAAGGATTACTTTGTGTACAAAACTATAAACTAAACTCTGTGTATAGCGCCCGGACGATAAAATGAAAATCCTGCCACATTGCACAATCATGAAGTTTCTGAATATGGATAATGTGGACAGCAGTCAAAGAATGCTGTTATTACTAATGATCGGCGAGCGGTAGATTTTTTTCGACGAAAGTATAACATGGATATGATTCTATTCAAATTTCGGGCACAATTTATATATTAAAAATGTATGCAATTTTATAATCGAGGTTTTAACATTTCTTCAACGATGAAATATCAGTTTACAACTACGCACCTCTCACATCTGTTGATGTACTTAGAAAGGTCATTCTCTTTATATAAATGTATCCTTAATGTTAAAAGTTTCTGTATGTGTGTGTCTGATGTCTGTCTGTGTGTCTGGGGCATCTAACTCTCAAACGGATAGACTTAACAAGATGCGTTTTTTTAAAGGCTTATTTAGGTAGTTTTTGGGTAGGCGTCATGACAATCGATTGTGCCATGATGAGTAAATCAATATATTTTTCTCAAAAATGTCCGGAAATGTTGACATTCCTATCTACATATTAAGACGCGAAGTACATAGTTTACTGACAGATCTCAAATTAAAAAAAAAAAACATTGCGTGCTCGCTACACAAGCCCGCAATGTTGCATACAAATTCCATTACTATCTAGCTAGTAACTTTTTAAAAAGTGAAAATGGCCATAATAAAATGAGGGCACAAGTCTTATACATCCAAATATTACTCGAAACATAACTTTTTTATTTGTACCTGGAATAGCTTATGTTTTTTTTTAAAACAAAAAATTGCGTTTCTCCTTGTCATAAACAAAAAGGCGGTAAGGAGTGATGGTTTTTTCTCATGAAGTTTCTGTTTGTATGTAATTAAAAAAGTGAGTTCAAGCGATGAAGATTTGACTCCAACACAAATTTTTTCTTGCGATTTTTGAGAAAAGCACTATATTTGCCTCGGCAGGAACAGCAATTGCGGACTTCGTATTTTTAAACGGACTCGCAAACTCGTCCGTTTAATCCAATACTCGGCCCGCAATTGCCTACTTCCATGCCTAGGCAATAATGTACTATTAAGCGTGACAATAAGTTATCATACTCGTAGATATAAAAAACAAAATGTTTTTATAACTGAGCGTTATGCAACGACCTAAGTAAAATGTCACGTACCCAATGAAAAAAAAGAAAATAAAAGTTAATTGGCGGGAACCATACTTATTTTGTCACTGTCAATATTTGTGTTACAATAATTTACATGTTGCTGTTTCATTTCCTCGCAATCGAAGTGAAAATTAGAGTGTACAACTCGTCCATAAAACCCATTTTTCTCAAAAATGACCGGAAATGTTGACATTCCTATCTACATATTGAGACGCGAAGTACATAGTTTACTGACAGTTCTCAAATTAAAAAAAAAAAACATTGCGTGCTCGCTACACAAGCCCGCAATGTTGCATACAAATTCCATTACTATCTTGGTTGTAACTTTTTAAAAAGTGAAAAGGGCCGTAATAAAATGAGGGCACAAGTCTTATACATCCAAATTTTACTCGAAACATAACTTTTTTATTTGTGCCTGGAATAGCTTATGTTTTTTTTAAAACAAGAATTGCGTTTCTCCTTGTCATAAACAAAAAGGCGGTAAGGAGTGATGGTTTTTCACATGAAGTTTCTGTTTGTATGCAATTCAAAAAATGAGTTCAAGCGATGAAGATTTGACTCCAACACAATTTTTTTCTTGCGATTTTTGAGAAAAACACTATATTTGCCTCGGCAGGACCAGCAATTGCGGGCTTCGTATTTTTAAACGGACTCGCAAGCTCGTCCGTTTAATCCAATACTTGGTCCGCAATTGCCTACTTCCATGCCTAGGCAATAATGTACTATAACACTCGACTTTATATCCATCCTCGCTCGCAAGCTCGCTTGGATGGATAAACGTCTCGCGTAAAATGGTGCGTTTTATGCACTTGTTGTACAATCTACTATTTAATACAGTTGCTCAAAACTACTTAGTACTTTTCGTAGCTGTATATCGTGCGGAAAGTTGGGTTTTTTCGCACTAGTGCTTTTTAATTTTCCTATTTCACACTAATGCGTTTTACTTTTCCATTTTTTTTTAATATACTAAGCCGTGCATCCAACCAAAGAGTTTGCATGTCTTCATAAAGTACCAGGAGTCCAGAGGTAATTAGGGGGTGCGTAGCGCAACTTAGATCGCAGGCGATGACGTCACGGGGCGGCGCAGCGGGTGCGGCGGGCGGGCGGCCGCACCCGACACAGCGCGGATGACTTAGGTCGGTACTTCAAAAGTTTATGCACTCCTGGTATCTGACGTTATAATTTTTGTTTTAATAATTATATAAAAATTTAAGTAATTTCGGACAGTGTGTTCACACGTCGTTATCTCACTTCAGAGGTCCGGGGGGAAGAGGACAGACACAGATACCCACATACACACATACAATTTTTTTCGCAAATGTATTAAAAAATGTCGTTCGATACACGTGCGGGAATGTCATTCTTCACTCGTCCCGAGTCTTACCTCTCGCCTACGGCTAGTGGCAAGATATCTCGGTACTCATGAAGTAATGACATACATTCCGCAATAGCATCGAAATGTATTATATTATTGCAAGTAAACATTAGCCTTTGCTTCTTCATAATTTAATGCATTTGCACTTCCTCGGTTCTTGAATCTCTTAAATTCCTTGAAATACATCTGTTACTACGTAAGACGTAACATACTATTATGCTATTATACATTGGTAACCCCCGACCAAAAAAGAGGGATGTTACAAGTAAACAGTGTGTATGTGTGTGTCTGTGTCGGTGTCTGTAGAAAAATGGTCTTATTTCTAGGTGTATCCCAATTGTTGGACTTATGTACGGTCACGGACGTTAACGTGATAAACGATATAGGCTGCGGCTCCACTGAAGCGGAGACGAGCGGAGCGTTGCGGAGCTGTGCCAATATTAACCAATAGAATCTAAACGCGCCGCTCCGCTCGTCTCCGCTTCAGTGGAGCCGCAGCCATACTGCCCCTCTAAGCCAAATAGCAGTATCTCAACTAAAACTTTTGTAGCAATCACGACCTTATTACTAAGAGGAGACGATTGAATCTACTTGGGCAATTGAGCCTGAGATAGTATATTATTTTCTAACGTATAATATATTTCTCCTTCCAGCCTCAACGGATATCGGCAGCAGGCTACCCAGTAGAGAAGCACCGGGTACAGACGCCTGATGGCTACTCCATGCAAATGCACCGCATACCCACTGGTCGAAGAACACCTAGACGCTCAGATTATTCCAAGGGCAAGAGAGCAGTACTGGTGGTCCACGGCCTTTGTGGTTACAGCGGAGACTTCGTCGTCATGGGGCCGGACAGGAGCCTTGGTAAGCTACAGCACTTTATGGCTCGATATTTTCTGGGGCAAAGAAGGCAAATAAGCTTGCAGGCCATCTGTTGTTAATTTTGTTCATGGACATTTGCACATTTTGTAATCTGATTGATAATGCGTTGCCAACTGTGAGAAAACAAGTAGTTATATTAATGTGTGGCGGCAGGACTGCTGAACTGACCTGGGTCTTCAATATTACCAAGCCATGTGCTTTTTCAAGGATATTTTACAACATTGCATAGTCAGGTTACAGATATTTATTTTCGTCATTTAAACTTGTCTTATTCATTGCTTTCAGCTTACATGTTGGCTGACGCGGGCTACGATGTATGGCTCGGAAACCTCAGAGGCAACACCTACTCAACACACCAGAATTTAACCAGGGATAATCCAAAATTTTGGGAATACAGGTAGCATTTTGTTTTCAAGCTATTTTATGTCCATTATTCTTCTAGATATGTTGAAATTATTAGTTATTACACAAGTCCTTAATGACTCATTGCAATTTTTCACTAGTTATCAACCTATCCTCTCTCCACTTCGTGGTCTTACTGTGCTGTCTCACTTTATGATCACATTTGCCATAATCTATTCGATTTTGGGAGATCATAAGGAAGCTATGATGTACGAGGATACAGATTCCAAACGCAACAATTTCTCCAGCCGTTTCCATGCATTGTTACAGTTTCCACGAACACGGCAGATACGACGTCCCCAGCATGATCGACAAGATCCTCAACGTGACTGGCTTGCCGAAGGTCATGTACCTCGGCTTCTCCATGGGCACCACTACTTTCTTCTCCATGCTGGCCCAGCGGCCGGAGTACAACAACAAACTCGTAGCAATGACTGCTCTGGCTCCTGCCGTGTACTTGGACAACATGAAGCCGCTGGTTGATCTGTTTATAAATACTATTAATGTACCTGTGAGTATAAAACTATGCAACTTAATTTCACATATCCATTTGCATATCATAAAACAATAACGTCGATAACCATTGGAAACATTTCGTGACGACAGGCCTTTCGTCTATGTCAGTCTTTTGTTCCTTTTTGTTTGTCTGTTTGTCACGAATAAATGTATTTTCTTTCTTATTCTTTCTTCTTTATGTGACTCAATATTTCCAGTTCAAGATAGAAACTGAGCCCCAATAACATTACGACCCTACTTCCATAAACTAAAACTAAGTAAAGTGGGTCGTTTACTACTTTTCAAAGGAAAATTCAAAAGAAAAATATATTACGATCTGATGTAGAGAGTAGGTCACAAATCCTAAACCACGAATTACCCATTGATTCCAGAACGTCGTGCGTTTCGGCGGAATCATAGCCGTCAACCCACCTCAAGAACTCATTGACTTTGGCATTAACACCTTCTGCAACCCGCGGGACCCGCGGCAGGACCTGTGCCTCAGATCGGTCTACGCCGTCGTGGGTGAAGACTTTGAACAGACCGACCCAGTGAGTATTACTATTAACTAGCTTCATGTTCATCAATGTCCAATTTACGGCAAAGCCAACCGATACCATGCCTATAAAAACTTCAAATCGATATTGCAATCATTCATTCAGCAAATATACCACGTCGGTAATATGTAGTGAATCTGCTAGCGCAAGTAGAGTGGTGTGAATTCAACGGATCTTGGTCTATACACTGCCCTCATAAGCCAAATGGAGATATCTCAAACTCAAATGCCAAAGCAGATACAACCCTCTCTCGTTAGTAATAAGGTTGCAATTGCTACAGGAGTTATGTCAGAGATACCGCCATTTGTCTAAGCAGGCCAGAAAACTGATCGTTGATTGTTTAACCTTGTGTCTTGGTCTAACCAGAACTATTATAATTCCTTAATTTGTGTTTGCTTTTCTGGCAACAGTTCACGGATAGGGACCTATACTAAAAGGAATATTATAGGTCAAACCTGTCACCTGTCATTCCTACACAAATTACAACCTCAATCTCGCAATACGTAATTTTGGCATAAAACAAACAAAGTTCGTAATCAGAAAACAGTGAATGCATAAACACTGAAAATTCATAAGGAATTAATATAGGCTAAAAGCTGACCAGGGATGGTTTAGTGAAATTCATTATAAATTTCAGATTCTGTCAAACATCGTTATGGCAAGGGTCCAACCAGCTTCTTGGCGACAATTAGAACACTTCGCCAAAGTTATCTCGTCAAGTAAGTATTAAGATACCCTTAAGCGATTAAGTTACTAGGGACCCTCAGTTTCACCCTAATAGCGTGATGAAAAAATATAACACCACATTCAACAAGAGGATATACGGTCACAGCCTCATCATCATTCTTGTACCTAATATCTGGGCATAGGCCTCCCCAAAATGCCGCTCCAAACCTGCAACCAGTTGATTCCGAGGGCTATCACCAAATCGTTGATTCACTCAAGTCACGATGCGTTTCTGTATGTGGACCACAGGTCTACCTATACAAAGGTATAGCCCACATTAAATTACTGCAGGACAAAGGCAAGCTCTCTCTTGCACATGCTATCCAATCCTGTGCTTACCTCATTTAGCCCTTTCCCGGTCACCTCAGCAAAATATACACAAGAACAATAATTGAGTGTAATCAATAATCATTCTTACAAAAATATCGAAAAAGACGAAATCCGAATCACACAGCCAAAAGCCAAAAGAAACTGTTCAATTTAAACTTCCTGTTTATTTCTAGGTGTGTTCACCTCTTGGGAGGATGGCCTATGGGGGAAGGTTAAGCCGTACAACCTGAGCAACGTTCAAGTTCCAGTGACCCTACTGTACGGCATGAACGACCGGGTATCGCAGATATCTGTAAGTACTTCTGTCAGGGAACGAGAAGGAAGGAATGCTACCATCATCTAACCTACTAACCTGCCACCATTGTGTTCAGAAGTGAGGGCCAGTAAAATAACTAGCAGTCCATCGTAGTCCTTTGACTTTGGTTTTTGTTTGGTTGGCAATACCCTTACAATCATCATTAGCATCTTCAACTATCTGGCCTGGTGTGGTTGTGGATTGAATGGATATGGTGTGCTCGTTTGCCTTCTCCATATAATTTTCTGAGTTGGAACTTGAAATTTAGTGAAAATTGAATCACAAACCCTTAAATTACGCGTTTTAGACAGGTAGTACCTATACTATATATACATTTTAAGGGTGTACGTAATTCAGCTTATAATAACATTCTTTGTATAAAGACCACTCCGTCGTAGAGTAGGCCAAAAATGTGGCCTACCACCCTACGGTTGAAATTCATTTGTACAACAAGTTCGATTTTCCCTTGCAATAATAAGTATTATGACAGTGACAAGTGTCAACCTTAGCCATAATTAGATCTTACAGAAACTTTTGTCAGAACTGGTAGACCACTTTCTTGGCCGACCGTACCTCGCATCTCAAATGCGCCAAGCCGTCTAAACTACAGGTTTGCAAATGAACCCGCAAAACTAACAACACATCTACAAGATGACCGTTTTCTTTCTATCCGATAGCAAATTATCGTTGTTTTCAGCAAATAATGCGGCTGGCAGAGGTCCTGAACAGGACAGGCATGCTGGAAGACGTGCGGCCCGGCTGCAACTGGCCCAACTTCAACCACCTAGACTTCATGTTCGCCAAGGACGTCGGTAAACTGCTCAACGAGCCGCTAATCCGGCATATTGATAATCAGTACAATAAATACAGCGTCTCCTGACTCTTTTGTTTCATTACACCCTAGTCCTTAGGGTTGGCAACGCATTTCCGGACTTGAGATGGCAAATGTGTTTTGTCAAAGCCCAGTTACCATCAGGTGGCGTGCGACTCGTGAGCTTTCTCCATTCGTGCGTCCATACATACATACATTGTGCGGCCTACTGTGACAGCTACTTTGACAGTGCTATTCCTTAATATTGTAGTGTATACCTGTAAAATGACTGACTGACTTGAGTTTCTTGCGGCGTTTCTTCTCAACAGTGGTCTCCTCCTGGGAAGCGCTGGTAGATTTTGGCGTGTAAAAGTGCCCGTCAATCATATTTTTTGTTTACCTAATTCAAACTTGGTACGAGTAGAGAGCATTGTTGAGTCATGATTGAAACATGGAGATTGCCTCATCATTATTAAATTTTATCCACATCTGGCGAAACTTTGTGGGACTAACTAGTCTGCGGAATTAAGGATTTTGGCTAAAAGTGAATGCGTATTGGTAAACGAAGAGTAGAGCTCCCTATGACCATAGTGTAAATAGAAAAGTAGCTCGACTCCGGCCCTTTAGGAGATTCTGATACCTATTGCCGCTCGGGCGTCAGGGTCGTCCAAACATGTTTTTCAATTTTAGTCACCTACTTGGCCATACTGTGATTTATAATCATGTTAATTTTCATAAATTACACAAACTTAAGTAAGTATACATATTGTTAGGTACCTAAGTACCAAATTTAAATTATTTTACTTACATACTTTTTATCTGTTGACACTAAATAATAATTATGTTTATAGGTATGTGCCGTGATATGTAAATTCCTTTTCGACCTTTTGATAATGCCGCTTTCGCGCAAGGCGGCTTCCTTTGGCTACTCAGGTACCTATTATTGGGGGCACGCGCCGCCGCCGCGCGGCTTCCTTAGAGCATTGGCCGCTCGCTTTGGTTCTAGGCTGATGCTTTGGGTACTAGCAACGATAAGCATACTTATGTAGTGAAAAATACATACTTAATATGACTACATAGGTACATATAAAACGACCAAGACTCAGAAACAAAAAATACCTACTCGCAATCATCACACGAATATTTGCCCTGACCGGGAATCGAACCCAGGACCGCTAGCTTCGTACGGAATGTTACCTAGGCCATCCACGTCGTCACATGTTACCTGTCACGTCACACTCAATAACTTAAATTACCTACTTAATACGTATTTATTTCACCTAGGTATACTATAGGCAGGCCGGTACGAAATACCTTTTATTAAATCTGGATATAGTTGTACCTACCTAAGCTAGGTTTAGACATCCGTATACAGAACAATATTTAAGCGTTTTCGGCAGCGACATTGTCGCTCGATAGCTAAGTACGCGCGCTAAAACAAAACGTAACCGAACGCAATGACGCCGCGGCCCCGACAAAGTTCCCTCGAAATCCCCCAAAGATCTCGTTTCGTATTGGTTCGCCCCGCCACAGGCCCCGCCCACAGCCGCAAGCCGCGCGATGTACCTTTGTTTGAAGACGACCTACTGTTCTCTATACTGTGCTATGACTAAATAAAGAGACGATATTCAGTTGCTGATTCACACGCTAAAATGACGCAAGACGTCAAGTTGCGGATACTAGCCCCAAAAAAATAGACAGTCTGATAGCAACTGAAGAACAGCCAACGTGCTGAGTTCCGTGTATAGGAGAGACCTGTGTCCAGCAATGGCCTGCCCAACGCGGGCTGGAGATGGTGTCACAATGCGCCAGAAGTGACGGTTTTCTATGACTTGATGTATTTTGAGACGCGCATCTAATTCTTAAAGGTGGGTCCACACTATAGGGCGCCATCCGATTGAACTGCGCATGGCAAATCTACAGTGGACAGTGTAAATCATGTGCTCGGGACGGGTCACATCGCGACAGCACGTCGGAACATGACAAATTCCGTCCTCATAACCAGTACTGACAGAAACCTGGAGTACTCTATCTAAAAAAGCCACTTAAGTTTGTCATGACCCTCAGCTATGAAGAAACGACCAACAAGAAGATCTCACTCTTTGGTCTTAGAAGGTTAACCCTTTATTCGTTAAATGATTGATATATATACATATACAGGACCAACAAATAAAGCAACAACAATTTCACTGCTGCCAGAGGTATAAGTAGGTATAAATCTACAGCATTATTATATACATGTCTAAGGGTGGTATTCCACTTGTCCAAGATCTTTATCCAATGTGCTTTACGTCTCACATTTTTTAAAGCAAACTGTGAGACGCCATTACACATTGGACAAAGATCTTGGACAAGGGGAATACCACCCTAACATAAAGCGGGCGTTTAAAACCTGACGGCATGTTTTGAAAGTAACCATGAATATATTTTTAATGGCTTATGTTTAAAGGATCACAAGATATAGTAAAATATAACGCCAAAAAAACCCTTTTTACTGCTGAAAATAGTAAATAATCACTAAAAACTAACCGAACCTAACCTAATTTGGTGGTTGTTTACAAATTTTGGTTCTCAAAAGATAATTTTGATGCTCATTATATTTGTTACCATTTTTAATTACGCCAGTTTATCTTTTTTTTTAAATAAAGTTTCCCGCAGGTTACACTCGCGATGCTAAGATTATTCTAATGACACCTTGTTTGTCGAAATTCGTCCAACCATTGGGGCTCTACGAGTGAACAAAGATTCATAAATACATACAGCCCCAAAACAATACTGTTACGTACGTGGGGGTAGGTAACTGATAGAAATGCACGAACACACCGATAATCAAAAGTAGACTTTAATTACACACTTACTTAAACCGTTACAAAACAATTATCGCACAATAAACTTCGAATACTCAGATGATCGCTCGGGTCGCTCTTATTCGCACTGATCGCTTTCCAAGTAAAGACTGACTCGTCGCAAACGGTATGCGCCGTTTTATAGTTCCCGAGTCCGATTATTCTAGAAAGGCTTCCGGAATGTTCGATGTACTTCGCCCCGCCAAGGTCGATCGAGACTATTTGTTGCTGGAATGTTCTACGCCTTGCTACCTTGTTGTTTTTACGATCGCAATGACCTTGACTCACGGGTCTGGATGAGTCTGGAATGTTCCGCGTGTTGCTGTCTCATTTAGTGTTATCTCTTTCACACACTTCTCGAAGGTTCTCAGTATCGCCGTCTCTTTCTAATCGTGTTATCTCTTTCACACACTTCTCGAAGGTTCTCAGTATTGCTGTCTCTTTCTAGTCGTGTTTTCTCTTTCACACACTTATCGAAGGTTCTCAGTATTGCTGTCTCTTTCTAATCATGCTATCTTTTTCACTCTTAGTGAAAAAAATGCCATATACTGAAATGTACTTCAAAGGCCCATAACGGGTCCTGAAAATGGGTTTTCAGGTTACGGCGTAATCTGATAGAGGGTTGCCTGAAACGGACTGAAAACATGTTTCAGCCGCCTGAAAACAACGGTAAGTTGGTCGAAATTTTGATAATCTGGTATGTGATAGAGCTACCTCTGAAACGGACTGAACCGATATTTCAGCCTGCTGAAAACGCTTCTAAAGCACCAAAATTAACGATTAAAAATGCGACGCCTTATGCCATCGGCGTAACAATACCATCCTTCTTCGGCAGTCAAGTGAAAACTATAATGGAGCGAAATGAAATCTTAAAATTTTAAAAATATTTATACACTCTATCAAAGTCAAAAACAAGTCATCTTGTTCATAGATCTACAACAAACACTACCTACATACACAAAACTGGAATCAAACTGGAAAACTACACAATCAAAAGAGTAATAAAAATTTTTAGAAAAGAACTAGTAAAATAATATTTAATAAAGTTTCATATTTTTTATTAATTTACACTTATTGATAACTCTGATAACAACAGGTTACTCATGTAAATAATATTTAAAAAATGACCAAATGATTCGGGTGTGGCATGTACTTTTAAAATGACTTACCTTCACAACACTAGCTTTCGCAGCAGCTGCCCCGGGCTTACTAGGGGCTGGAGTTTGTACCACTGGCGCTGTCTTAACTTCAGCCGCTAGGTTGCGATTCAATTCTGAAAATTAAAATAGATTTAAAATATACAAACAAATTCGGATAACCATAGTTATTACTAGATTTTGGATTCAACTGGAGGGAATAAAAAGGAAAGAAAGAAACATTTATGTGGCTATGGTTACAAGATTACAAATACAATTAAACAAACAACAACAAGGGACTAAAGCTGAAAACGCCGACCAGCTCAGCTTGTAACTGGGCAGAGCTTCAGCACTGGTTTTTCAGCTGGAGACTGAGATGGAGGTATGTAGAGTATTTGTAATATTTAAAATAATATATAACATTTCATTGACAAAAATATACTGCAACACAACAGACATAGTACCAAAAAAAGCAAGACCAGAGGCCCGTTTCACGAAGCTACAAGTTACAATTACAAGCGGAAGTCTCTTTCTAACTCCTTTTACTAGAAAGAGAGTTCCGCTTGTAATTTATAACTTGTAGCTTCGTGAAACAGGCCACTGAGCAAATTTAGAAACGTTGCACTGTAGTGTGAAGTCAAGTCAAATAGCACTCAGCTCAGCATATGCTGCAGCCGGAGCTACAGCGCTGGTTTTCAGCTGAACCCTGGCTTTCACGTATTTGTAACTATATGCGAACGCGTGACGTGTAGTTCAGTGTTTAAGATTGTGCTAGTTTGGTTTATTTACATTAACAAATTACCAAAATAAAGAGCACAACTGATCCGGAGAAGCGTAGTTGCATTCCCTTACCTTTATTCGGCATAATTCAATTCTGAAGCTTGTGAGTCGAGATCATGAGCTGTGTGGTTAAAGACTCGACATTTTGTAAGCTAATAAATATATGTTAAGAACAACAATAGCAAAATAACACAAAACAGAAGGTTATTTACGTTATTTACGATGAAATACTAAACAAACCACTTGAAACGTCAATTTTTTTTTAGACTTTCGAGACTGTAAGAATTGGCCACCGCCGACATTAATTTTCTCATAAATTAAAAAAGGAAACTACCAGAATTAATGAATAAAAAAAGAATTTCACAGAATTTCTTGGCTTGGCAAAAATAAATACTAGTGTTATAATCTCTTTGATAAAATAAATACCATTCTATAGATCACAATCTCACAATAATACATCTGACAACCCACCCTGTCATGTCAATTTGACAGAATTGCCAAAATGACTGCCCACAGCGGCTTACGTTTAATTTTACAATAAACACTCTAATCTATTACAATTCATGTTATCAGTTACATTACTTATTAGAATAAATACTAACTAGGTTATAGTGAATTGATTTTACTAACACAATATTCATCATGGACCTCCACCGTCCAGTAGATCCTAATAAGGTATTGCAGCCTGAAAACATAGTAAGGTTTCGTTAATTTGCTGTATTTGTGATTCCTAAAAGACTTTCTAATTACAGACTTACGAGGAACTGACATCAGAAGAAAAATTAAGGTACGAATTATGTTTGTATTTATAATTTTACATTAATTTACGTATTTCACTTAACAGGCGGGAAATAATTGATTTTTGTGTAGTTAATGCGTGACCAAGTACATGCCGCGAATGATGTCGTAAAGAAGTGTTTAAGGTTGTTAATACAATTTGTATAAAGTAATGTTGATACTCTTTACAAGTTAATCAATTATTTTGAACTCAATGAGACTAGAGTAAGTTTGTTTATGGAGTGAAGGGGAATTCCCGAAAACTGTATCAAATATTCACTCAGTTACCAATCGTTTTTTTGCTATGAAAAGTATTATATGCCCTTCCCTGGGACTCGGGCTGGCTTCATACCAAATGTCTTAAAACTGTAAGAAACAAACATAAGCTCACTTGCATAGTCAAGTTCATAAATATATGTACACTTTAGTACCTTGTCTATTTAATGTCATTTTTAAACTGCGATACAAGAATTGTTACAGCAAATAATGTCACAAGGTACTAAAGTGTATACATATTTATGAACTCGACTTTACATTATATTAGTGGGAACTTAAACCTTTAAATCTATATTATAGGTTACTATTATCACAGAAAGACAGACATTATATGCTTAGTAATAGGGTGCGGTTTGGCACCTTACGGTACCCTAAAAATACTAGCCGTGCTGCTATCTTACTTTTTTTTACTTGGCACAACCATTAACACCATATTCTACACTTCAGCCATGTACAAAAAAACAATTGCTGAAAATAATTAACTATGCAATACCCAATAACAGCTCATGAGAGCCAAGTGTACATTGTTCATATGATATTCATCGTCATCTCAAAATTATAATAATGATACTAGTCTGCTGTATCTATAATTAACAAGGCCATGCCAATGCCAAATGTTTTTTTTTAATGTGGCTCATAACTTTCAAATCAAACTAGTCAGAAAATTATCCTTAAGTATAACTTAGTTTTAGTTGGCATGCCTTTTAATTGTCAATTTAATTATGTTAATGCATTAGCTGTTTGTACAAACAGTGTAAGGGTGAAGGGTATCATCTTGGGTCGTCCCATTTGTTTTTTGTCAAGTTCTTAATTCGTCTCATTCTGCTTTCGTCATCCATGACCCGGACCCGGAATAAGAAAAAGACAAACCACGAATATGACCAAAGACGACAACAACTACCACAGAAAGTGATGAATGAAGAATGGATGACGAAATCAGAATGAGACGAATTAAGAACTTGACAAAAAAGGAATGGGACGACCCAAGACGATACCGGGTGAAGCGTTAAAGAAAGTAGTATTTGTAGGTGAAAGTAGGTTGAGGTAAACGTTTTTTTTTTCTTATTATGGCTTTCACATCTTTTGCAATAGATGTATTTTGCCAACGTCTGAGTAGACTTCGGTCACGTCCAGAGAGTTGGGTTTAAAAGTATTGACGATTTGTGGGAGGGTCGGACCGGAACCTAAAATAAGTAATAATAAAATAACGTAAGCGACACAGACAAAACAGGACAATAACAAACAAGCGAAAGTTACAGGTAGGGAAGAAAGTTAGACAAAAATGGACAACAACGAGATAGAATAATAAGATAGAGAGTAAGAGTAGTTATAATTTTATATTATGTACCTGAACATATTTAACAAGGAATTTGGTAAAAGGAGATCCTACAAAAGAAAGAAGGGACTGAAAGTTAAGAGGTCTAGGGATGTCTTTTGGGAGAATGTCATAAAGGGACTGGGTATATTTAGTGCAGCTGAAAAATATGTGCTCTGGTGAACCGACGTCCAAGCCACATTCACAAAGAGAGTGACTCCGGATTCTAATTTTGGCTAAAAAGACAGGAGTGCACGCATGACCGAGTCGGAGTCGGCATATGGTGGATGTTGCTCGTTTGTTAAATTTTTGGTAGCGGAAGAACCACGGTTTATGGGGGATTTTTGGCTGTATATCCCCGTAGTATCGGCCCTTAATTAATCGAGAACTATTCCATATTTTTTGCTACGAATCTCTAACATCCGAACGGGCCATCATTAGAAGGTCAGAAGACTGAACGGATAGGTGCTCTTTAGGAGCACATACGACTGCATCTTTCGCCCATGAGTCTGCCCATTCATTACCCGCGATTCCGCTGTGTCCGGGGATCCAAGCGAGATCCACTTCCAAGCTTTTAACTTCGCATTTTAGTAAAGTATGCTTTATTTTAAGGATGAGAGGTAGTTTAATTTTAGTTTAAAATTGATTGGCAGTAACTGCCTGTAGACAGCTTTTACAGTCGGAAAAAATAATAGACTTTGGAATGTTATGAGATTCAATATAGGCGATCGCTTCCAGAAGGGCAAGAGACTCACCAGTAAAAACCGAGGACTGCGGAGGAGCTTTGCAGTTCAGAACTATGTTAAATCGCGGGATCCATACTGCCGAACCTACGTTACCATCAACTGACAGCTTCGATGCATCTGTATATATGGGAAGCCAGTCATGCCAATCTTGGAGGAGCAGATTAAATTTGGAATTAGCTCCAGGGTCATCTTTAAAAATACCAAAGTCCAAAATGACTTTGGGCATATAGACCAGAGCGTCAAAATCAGTGTCAAAAATGGGGTCTACTTCTGAGTGATACAGGGTACTTGGGAGGTTTTGAATTTTGAGGAAACTTGTGACAGCTCTTGGGGTTACCTTGTGAGACCAGTATCTGTTCACGGCGACCTCATGGCAGAGGGCCTCTAAACGAGGAAGAATGGGGTGATTGGATAATGAGGCCGCCTTGAACAAATACCGATCGGACAAATACTGCCTGCGGAGGAAAAGAGGGGGATCCACGCATTCCACTTGCATGGCATTTTTGGGGGATGACTTCATCGCCCCGAGAATAACGCGAAGGCACTTAGCCTGTATTAAGTCTAGTTTTTTTAAAGCTAGCTTGCTGCAGGGTTCCAAAATACAGGCTCCATAATCAAAGTGACTACGTACTATTGCGTTATATACCAATTTCTGGCAGTATGGGTGAGATCCCCACCAAACCCCAGAAAGAGCGCGTACCACGTTTATGTTTTTTTCACACTTACCTACTATATAATTTAAATGATAAGTCCCAGTCATCTTTGAGTCCAAAATTACACCTAAGAATCTAACAAATCCACAGTTATGGATCACCTCACCTTCACATTGAACCATGACGATTGGGACCGACCTTTTCCTGGAAAAGGTTACGGCACAACTTTTGGAAGGGGAAAGAGAAAGGCCATGCTCATCCAGCCAATCCTTCAGGTAACTGAGGGCCGTGTTCAGGTGAGCTGAACCGGTTTCAGCCGATTTCGCTGAAACGTATAGCGCCAGATCGTCCGCATACTGCAAAACCTTACAAAAAGGTGAAACTGTCTGCTCCAGGTCGTACGTATAAATATTATAGAGGAGAGGGCTAAGGACAGAACCTTGGGGGAGACTCCTCCAAATGATTCTGGGAGGTAAGTAGGAATTGCCATTTCTAATCTTAATTGACCTACCCATCAGCATACCGCAGACAAAATTCACTATCCTCACTGGGATACTCAGGTGAAGCATTTTAGCTCTGAGCACCGGAAGTAGAACATTGTCATAGGCAGCCGATATATCGAGGAAACAGCCTACAAGGTCCTCATTCGCGGAAAGGGCAAGTCGAATGTCTGTAGTCAAGATGTTGAGACTGTCCAGGGTACTCTTACCTCTGCGGAATCCAAATTGGCTGTTAGCAAGAATCCTATTATTTTCTACAAACCACTCTAACCTACTTTTAAACAACATGTTCGAGTATTTTCCCGATAGTAGCGGACAAGGCAATAGGCCGGTAGGAGCTTGCATCATCTGGGTTTTGGCTGGATTTCAAAACTGGTAAAACGATTTGGCTCTTCCAAGACTCCGGTATTACTCCAGATACATAGAATCGGTTCAGTAGTTTAAGAAGGACCTCTTGACCTGTCTGATTAAGGTTGCTAATGAAGGAGTAAGGGATTCCGTCTTCACCTGGAGAAGTGTCACGCAGCCCACGTAGAACAATCTTGAACTCAGCCATAGAAAAGGGATCGTCAAAAGAATGGGAAGAGGGGGTGGGAGGGTATACAGACATACACGATTCTTCTGGAGCAGTACAGGGGGCCAATCTGGTCGCAAAGTTCTGTATCCAGGGGGATGTATCAAGAGAGGTGAGGCCCTCAGGATTGGACGACCCTCTGAATCTCTTAATGTTACGCCAAAGGAGTGACGGGGGAGCCCTAGATGATAAAGATTCGCAGAAACCCTTGCAGCTTTTTTTTTTCTTTTTTGAAAGCGTTCTTTTTGTTCGTGCTGAAACCCTTTGGAAATTAATGAAATTGGAAGCCGACATGTCATGATTGTAAGAACGCTCAGCACCATCCCTTTCCCTAACAGCTGCAGAGAGCCCCACCATGGCGGGGAAGACAGTTTAGGGAATGGGTTATTTTTTTTTTGAGGGATAAACTTGTCAGCAGCTTCATAAAGTAGACCAATAAATGTTGTGTAAAGAATAAGAGGATTTTCGTCAGATAAAGGATCAAATTGTTTTAATTTCTCATCAATGTAAAAAGAAAATTTAGTCCAATCAGCTTCCTGTAGTTTATATTTTAAAAGCGGTTGGGGCTTTGGGGAGGGAAGGGTGCATATGTATTTGCGATAATTTTTAATGCGACACGACACGATAGATAAAACGACTACGACAAAACTACAATATTAAATGTTGAATACCTTGAATAATCAAGAGAACACTTACCTCATGCGGTGCAGCGGTGAATTCTCACTGCTTTCAAGTGCAGGCTCTCCAGGCCCCGAGCTTAAGTACTAAAGGCTTACCGAGGCTCCTGTTCTACCTGCAGCTTGATTATCAGCATCAGCAAGCGTCCTTCTGACTGTCCAAGGTATTGGAGGTGGTACCGACACGAATTGATCACCAAAACATTTAAATAGTTGTAACCGACACTTTTTACGTGGCAGCTCGCGCGCGATCCGAATAGGAAGGGGATGGACGATATAATCTGACAGTTCAACTGACATTTTGTTGAATGTTGCCATATCAAAATTCTAAACTAAGCGGATACTTAACATTCCGCCCACCAAAATACAAGGTATTTTCGAAATTACCATCGATATACGAAACTTATAAGATAAAATACAACGAAAAGTAGGTAAATAGTTTGAACTTCCAACGATCACGAGGATATCTATTTGAAGTTCAAGCTAAGAACCTGACAAACTAGTTATTTAATTTAATTATTAACGAACGAAACTAATGCTGTAGAGGTAGCGGACACAGCTTTACTACAGGACGTTTATACTCCCCTGATGCAGTGCGGACAGTTACGACTCTACAAGTACCATCAGCACCCGGATGCAGCTGCACCACTCCTCCTAAATTCCATTTTAAAGGACTAGATTGTTCATTTATTACGAGAACCATGGTTCCTACGACAAGATTTAGTTCTTTGTTAGACCACTTATGACGTTGCTGGAGCGTATGGAGGTACTCTAAATGCCACTTACGCCAGAAGTCTTGATGCATTTGTTGTAGTAGCTTCCAACGTTGAAGGGGACTAACTTTAATTTCAGTTAAAATTGGTTCAGGAAGAATGGTCAACGGCTCCAAGGTTAGGAAGTGACCCGGTGTCAACACTGAAAAATCGTTGGGATCAGAACTCAAAGGCGATAAAGGGCGCGAATTGAGGAGAGCCTCAATTTGGGTCAACAACGTGTAAAACTCTTCAAAGGTGAGGCGTTGCGAACCGATTATTCGCGACAAGTGAGTTTTAACCGACTTTACTCCTGCTTCGGCTAAGCCAGAGAAGTGAGGGCTACCAGGAGGGTTAAAAACGAACTCTATATGCTCTTGCTCGGAAGCAGTAGACATTAGGTCCCGAAGTATATTACTCGCGCCAACGAAATTTGTCCCCTGATCCGATATCAATTTTGAACAGCGGCCTCTACGCGCGATAAAACGTCTGAGAGCGGCTAGATAGGCTTCAGACGTGAGCTCCGACGCGAGCTCTAGGTGCACTGCCTTTGTGGCAGTACACACGAAAACACAAATATATGATTTATACGACTTACTGCCCCGGGCACGGCCGAGAGAAATGGTGAACGGACCGGCATAGTCGACAGCGGCCGACGAAAATGGTTTTAGCTGGCTGACACGAAACGACGGCAAATCTCCCATAAGTGGGGGTGGCGCTACCCGTGGACACACACGAAAACATTTAACACACGACGATACAACAGAACGAATAGCCCGCTTGGCTGACAAGATCCAGAATTCCTGGGCGATAAGATTTTGCAAGGTTTGCAAACCAGGATGCAGGAATTTACGGTGATATTCTTCGATAATGAGCGAAGTGACTCTGTGATCCCGAGGTAACAACAACGGGTGCCTCTTCTCATAGTCCATGTTATGACTATGAGCGAGGCGACCGCCCACCCTCAACAAACCTTCTTTATCCAAGAAAGGACATAGTTTACGAAGAGGTTTGGGAAGTGAATTCGTTGAACTTTTTTGTATCATTCGGATTTCAGTCGAGAAGACACGCTCTTGAACGTGTCTAACGAGAAACCGAATGGTGTAGTTAGTTTCCTGGGACAACAGAGCCTTTCCGGTTAATTTCCGGCTAGGATTCTTTAGGTTATAAAGATAGCGAAAACTATACGATAAGACGTTAACGACGCGACGAAAAGACGAAAAACGTGACAAAATTTGACCGATAAAATCAGAGTTCAGGGCACTAAACAACGTCAAAACCTTTTCCTCTTCAAAAGCGGATCGATCAACGAGAGGTACGTGACTTGGCCAATTCTCTTTAGGACGCGACAGCCAAGGTGGCCCCGCCCACCATGAATCACACTGCACAAGATCAGCTGGAAGTAAGCCACGAGAACCGTGGTCTGCTGGATTATCAGCAGTGGGCACATGGTGCCAAGAATCGGGAGCTATCTTGTCTTGGATTGAAGCCGTCCTATTGGCGACAAAGGTCTTCCATCGCGAGGGACAGGATTTGATCCATGTAAGAGCGACTGTCGAGTCCGACCAAGCATACGTTTTGGTGTCCTGGTAAATATCTTTGAGTGCGTGTGAAACCGCAGACATCAGGTCAGACAGAAGCACTGCAGCTACCAACTCTAAGCGTGGTATCGAAAGTTTACGAAGCGGTGCCACTTTTGATTTCGCGCTACAAAGGCGTACAATGATCTCCCCGTTATCGTTTACCACGCGACAAAATATTACAGCGCACATCCCGCGCTCAGAGGCATCGCTGAAACCATGGAACTGGAGATCCCGAAACGAAACTATCATTCTCCGAGGGATGGAGAGTGAACTCAAGGACGACAATTGAGATTTTAACTTGAGCCACTCTGTAGCAATAAATTCAGGGATATCATCATCCCAATGCACACCCGATAGCCACAAGAGCTGCATAAGATATTTAGCGAGGAAGACGACAGGCGAAAGCAATCCTAACGGATCAAAAATCCGAGCAATATCAGATAGGATGGATCGTTTAGTGCAACGACCATCCAGTGCAGTGGTTTTAAACGAGAAAGTATCCGATTTGGGCAACCACAAAAGCCCTAAAATCTTTAACGAGATGTCATGAGCATCCTCGAAATTACGAAATTGTTCCGAATAAAGATCGGAATCCGACAAATCTTCAAGAAAATCTTGACAATTCGATGTCCACTTCCTCAAATGAAGGTGTGCTGACGACAAAATCTTTAGCAACTCCTCCCGAATACGCACAGCACTCTCGACTGAGTCCGCGCCAGACACGATGTCATCGACGTAAGAGTCTCTGTCGAGAACTGCAGCACCAAGAGAGGCAGCAGAGGAGAACTCCTTTGCCAACTTCAAAATACACCATAGTGCTTGATAAGGTGCGCAGGAGACACCGTATGTTACAGTGAGTAAACGAAAATCCTGCACAGGTTGATCTGGAGACGACCGCCACAAGATCCGTTGGTAATCGCAATCTTTAATGTCGACTAGAAACTGACGGTACATTTGTTTTATATCTCCTGTGAAAACTACGGCATGCCAGCGAAATCGAATCAGCAAATCAAAAATATTCTTTTGTAATTTTGGGCCTGGCAATAAAACCTCGTTCAATGATCTTCCTTGGGCATCCTTAGCACTGGCGTCGAAAACTGTACGTAAAGGGGTAGAAACGGAATCTGGCCGTAGTACTCCATGATGAGGGATATAATAAAAGTTGCCTTCATTTGACGAAGGGGCTTCAACCACTTCCATATGACCACAATTCAAATAGTCATCCATAAACTTGACATAAGCTGTCCGAAATTGAGGATTCAAAACAAACTTCCTTTCTAAATTTAAAAGTCGCTTAAGAGCGATATCACGAGATTTGTAAAACCGGGGCTTATCCTGAGGATCAACGAAAGTTAATGGCACGACCACTCTTCCTTCAGGATTACGACAATAATTAGCCTCCATATGGTTTTCACACGATAAATCATTTTTCGACAAAATAACCGATTTAGAAGTTTCGACATTTTCTATCTCCCAAAACCGTTTAATGTTATTGTCTAAAGACAAATTCGACACGAAAAGACAGTCCTGAGTAGGGACACCAGAACCGTCACGAAAACGACGGCGAGAATAGTCAATGCCAGTAGCACATTCACCCATTACTATCCAGCCGAAAACAGTGCGGACAGCAACAGGCTGACCTGCCTCGCCTTTGACAAGACCAGGTTGAAGCGCTGACGCGAGAAAATTGACATTGACCAACATATCGACAGGTCCTGGTTCATAGAAATGTGGATCCGCAAGGTCCAAATTCCCTATGTGATTCCAGGTCGAAATGTCAATTTGACCAGATGGCATATCTGAACAAATTTGCGACAAAACGAAAGCTTCGAGCGAAAACTTATTTTTATAATTTCCATTAGATGGAAATATTTCACATTTAACAGACCCCAAAGTCGCTGCCGTTGTTTGGCCAATACCATTTACTGACTGTTGACAGTCATCAATGTGCAACCCGAGCCGCTCTGCAACAGCCTTTGTAATAAAGTTGCAGGCACTACCTGAATCTAACAGGGCACGGATTGACACTAACTGTCCATGACTGTCCTTTATAAGAACAACAGCAGTTGAAAACAAAACCTGAGTGTTATAAGTTGGGACCGATAAAGAAGTCAACTGAGAATTTGACTGTGACTCATTAGCTGTCTCAATACCTTTATTAAAGTGAAGCAGTGTATGGTGACGATATGTACATTTTCCACAGCGAGTAACTGACTTGCAAAATTTCATAGTATGCGATGGCTTTAAACATAAGATGCATAGTTTTTTCTCCTTCACCTGTGAAAACCTCTCCGCGGGTGTTAGGTTCAAAAAACTAGGGCACTTTCCTAACTCATGACCAACAGCAGAGCACATTGGACAACTACAACCAGGGGCCGATGGTACAATAAGCGAAGATTTATTTCTAACAGCTGGTTTAATACTAGTAACATTAAGTTTTATAGTTGAATTTTCTAATGCTTTACTCCTCTTTTCAATAAAATTTCTCAAATCCTCAAACCTTGGAATCTCGACATTCGAGTCAAGTTGCAATTCGAAAGATTCCCGAGTAGCGATATCTAACTTTGACCATAATAAATAATAAAGCATGAAATTCTCATCAGGTAACTTAAATTTCGACAAGATATTTAAATTTTCATTAAATGTTCTGAACACTCTATCCAAATCATTTTTATTTTTAACAGACTCACAATTTAACAACTTTTCATAATAAACAATTGCAATTTGTCTTTTCCTGTCATAGTACTTAGACAAAGTCCGATAAGCACTTACATAATTGTCATCCGATAAAGGAAAACTCTTGATTAATTCATATGCGGAATTTTGTACACTCGATAATAGGTAGTGTAACTTTTCAACATTTCTTATGTTCCGAGTATGAATCAATGAATCAAAGAGCTCTTTAAAGGAGACCCAATTCTCCAGCTTTCCATCAAAAGGTTTAATTGATATTTTAGGTAACTTAGCCAGAGAATTGTCATTAGAAACGACAGGTTTATGTTCACTTTCCGCACTTTGCCTTAGTCTACATTTCAAAGACTTCATCATTGTTTCAAAATCTTTAGTGAATTTATATTCCTCAGTACGTTGTTGCGGCTGAAGAGGACGTAAAACTCGAATTTGTGCATCGTGAAAATCCTTTTCCAAATCTATAAAATCTCGTTCATTATAACCAACTAAATCTGAACTTTCTATGTACTCTAATCTCGTAATACAATAGTCCCGCGCGACACGATACGCATCAACCGTCGCGGGTTCAACCTCACTATCACTCATTTTAATCGTTTTGTAGAGAACGCAAGCTGAAAAGCAATAATATCATACAAATTCACCAAAATAAATATTCCGTATCAAACGTCAGAACATATGCATATGACGTTTAAGGTTGCACAGATACAACAACAAGTCTGAGCAATATTCGATACGGTTGCGTTCCGTTACACACTAACCATTTAATGATTACGATATTTCCAGCACAAGTTACTAAAACAAATATTTTTATTTTAGTTTATTTATATTAAATTTCGATATTAAAAAACACGAAAATTAAATGAGTTATTAATTTAATAATAATTAATCCGAAACAAGAAATTTCCAAAACCAAGTCTATGATATTTCCGAACGCAAAAATCTAAGCATACCCTACAATTTGGTGGACGAAAATAATAATTACGAAACGATAAATTATACACCAAAATGCAAGAGAATTTACTTAAAAACAACGAAATAAAGCGAAATATCCATAGTTCGCGCTTCTAAGATCCGCTCGATGGACCAAAAATGTTATGAATGGACTGTATTTGCGATAATTTTTAATGCGACACGACACGATAGATAAAACGACTACGACAAAACTACAATATTAAATGTTGAATACCTTGAATAATCAAGAGAACACTTACCTCATGCGGTGCAGCGGTGAATTCTCACTGCTTTCAAGTGCAGGCTCTCCAGGCCCCGAGCTTAAGTACTAAAGGCTTACCGAGGCTCCTGTTCTACCTGCAGCTTGATTATCAGCATCAGCAAGCGTCCTTCTGACTGTCCAAGGTATTGGAGGTGGTACCGACACGAATTGATCACCAAAACATTTAAATAGTTGTAACCGACACTTTTTACGTGGCAGCTCGCGCGCGATCCGAATAGGAAGGGGATGGACGATATAATCTGACAGTTCAACTGACATTTTGTTGAATGTTGCCATATCAAAATTCTAAACTAAGCGGATACTTAACAGTGGTTTGGATATTAGGATTGGGAAATGGTCGCTCACAAACGACTGATTCAAAACCCTCCAAGATAGTAAAGAAGAGAGATCCGGAGAGCATGCCGATAAATCTAAAACTGACTGTGGGTTTTGTCCAGGGTATACCCGATGAGTCGGCGACCCATCGTTAATAACACATACATTAACATCATCAAACAGTTCTAAACCAAACTCAACCCTTTACCGGTTATTGACAACTGTCATATTATTCGTAAATAGAACCAAACTGTCAATTCTTAAGATTCATATTACATTTATTATGGTGGGAACAGCACAAATTGTTTACGAACTACAAACAAAGTTGATGTAACAAAATAGGCGGCAAGTCAGCTATATTCTGTTTGGCCTATTCCCAGTTGTCCACACCCTCGAAAATAGGTGTGGACAACTGGGAATAAAAATTCCCAGTTGTCCACACTCTTTAATTTGACTCAACTGTGTTAGTTTTTATTAATGTACTTAAGTAGATATATTCGTATTTATATATTATATCCAGGTTCAGGAAAATACAAAGAGTCATTTAAGAGTACCTAACAAACGTTTACTTAAAATATATTCGTATTTATATATTATACCCAGGTTCAGGAAAATACAAAGAGGCATTTAAGAGTACCTAACAAATGTTTACTTAAAATCTGGTTTATATATTATATTATAGCTAGGTTCAGGAAAAAACAAATGTCATAAATGAATAAATGTTTGTTAGATACTCTTAAATTTAAGAGTATCTAACAAACATTTACATAAACTCTGTTTTATTCCTCTATTTACTCTGTTTCAATACTAATATATCTACTTAAGTACATTAATAAAAACTAACACTGTTGAGTCAAATTAAAGAGTGTGGACAACTGGGGTTTTTTTTTCCCAGTTATCCACAGTGTGGACAAAGGGGGTGTGGACAACTGGGAATAGGCCTTCTGTTTGATGTACGCAGCCCTCCTTAGAAAAAGGGCGCATGTCTCATAGAACCGCGAATGCATAAGCGACCTTAATTCTTAGGACAGGGGGTTAAATTTGTTATGCCTATCAAATTGCGCATGCGTCCTTTTTATTAAGAAGGGCAGTACAGTCGTCATCAAAGATATTTTTACATTTTGCACCTATGAATGTATATCAAACTAATTTGAAGTAAGTATATCATACTGAGATGTCAAAACCACCACAATCAAATTATATAGAGAATAGGTGTAGGTAAAAGAAGAAATGTAATTAAATGTTGAAAATAATTTGACAGGCTTGTCGATGTAAACATTTCCCAGGTCTTAATGCTTTCGGCATGACTTAAAAAGAACTGAAAAAAACTTAAATATTAACAAAAAAATACTCTGGTATTACCACTCTATATTGATAATTAATCTTGCGATGCGACCTTCCCCCACGTTGTCTTGATAGGTACTGAGTCTGACTTAAGTAGCATGACAAATACGAACATTTCCGAGAAAATATAATGGGAAAGTTTTCACTACATTTGTACATTTTTGATAACGCTAACGTTCGCCCAATACATCTTGCTGGCCACAGTTGAGCGCACATTTTGCTACCGTTGAAAATTCCGGAGAAAATGGAATGTTTTATTCCTGACTTTTTGAAATTTTCGTTTTTTACGGGTTTTTAGGAAAAATAACGAATGAATAATGACAATTTTAGTCAATGACTGTCACTCGCCGCCTATTGCAATTGTTTCTGCGTCCATGTCGTCGATGTCGCCCATTTGTAGGTGCAAGTAAGACCGAATATAGATTAAAATAAAAGCAGAAAAAAACCGGATTTTCTCCGGACTTTTTCAACGCTTATTTTGTCGGTCATTCTAGCGAACGCTCGAGTAGATACCCATGTCTATCACCACCTTAAAGGTCATATCACTACAACGCCTAGGCACCAGGCCCCTATCCAACAAAACTTTACACAAAATTCACAAATTTGTGAACTTATTCTTGTAAAGTTTTGTAGGATAGGGGCCAGATCAGCTCAAAGTGAAGCGTTGAAGTGAGCTTTGATTTGTGTTCGTACAGTCAAGGACTTTAATTGATGAGCCACTTTGGAACCCTGTCACGTAACGTTAATAATTAATTTTGGCGTAATTTCTTTCATGTGGCTTGACGCTGTCATTATGACAGGGTTCCATAGTGGCTCAATAGTTAAAGTCCTTGACTGTACGATACATTTTTAATGAAAACAGTAGCCAAGCCCGGGCCTCGTCGTCCTCGGAAAAATGTATCGTACGAACACAGATCAAAGCTCACTTTTCAATGTTTCACTTTGACTGGGGCCCTAATATGGCTGTGGTTATCGCGTGACAAAGTGTGGATAAGGCATCCGTCACCTTCTGACACGTAAATAAGTACGAGAGTGACGGATGCTCTATCCACATTTGACGCGCGATATAGATGCAGCCATACTAGGCCCGCTGGTCGCGTTATAATGTGCGATGACCTTAATCATGTGACAACCAGTGTAGCCTTACCTCCTTATTCACTCATAAACGCACAACAAACCTATTCTAGTTAAAAATGCTGTCATTTTCTGTCAAATTTAAATGTCACAATGAAAGATTGAACTAAAGCGTACTCTAAGAACACTTTAGCTGTTAAAAGTTATCAAATACCTAGCTTTTTCCGCGACTGCGTCCAAGTAGTAATCGTTTATCTTCATTCCATCGCAGTGCCGGATTAGCCACGTAGCTATATTAGCAAATGTTACGGGCCCCGCGCATTGGGAGGCCCCACGCACCCACATCTCCCTGACATGTATTTCTACCAGTTCTGTTTTATTTAGCACCTTACATAGAATTTGCTACGGGCCCCGCGCTGGTTTAATCCGGCGCTGTTCCATCGGGAACTGTCCAATTTCCCGCGATAAAAAGTCTCCAGGCTATAAACTGACTCTGTACCACATCTCATATCGATTAGTCAAGTTGTACTGTGAAATCGGAACAAACAAACCCATTTTTGTATTTATAATATTAAGTATGCCATCTTGCACAATGTTTATTGAATGTCGCCTAAAATTGCATGCTGTCACTTAATACCCTTTTGAAATAGAAAGAAAAATAAGGTAGACCTAGTAGGACGTTAGTGCTAATTAAGGTTTGCCAGCTACATACAGGTGTTTTTTTGGTCAGCAACTTCCACAATAGGGGTTACAATATTCATGATTCTGAGCTCAAAAAAATATAATAAAAAAAAAAACATGAAAGTCGAAAGAATGTCCTTGCTATTTTATAAATCATGGTCTCTCGTTTTCTGTAGCTACGAAGGGGGTAGGCCGCTTATCGTGACGATCAGTCTATGTTATTGTTTGATACTACCCTCACAAAACTATGCACAAGCGATGTCAGTTCCGTGTTTGTTTCGAGGCGAGTGCTTGTTAAGTGAAGTGTTAAATCATTTAAATGATAAAAAAAAATGGCTCGGCAAGAACATTTACTGCTGGACAATCGGGAAATGTTTGATGTTGACATTTACTTTGTGAGTGGTCAAAACATTGCTGACACTGTTAGAATTAGAATTAGACACTGTTAGCGCTACACTGTAAGGTCTATCGCTAGCAACCTTTACGAGTGGGGCACTTTTGAAACGCCACGCCATGCTCAAGGTTTGTAATTTTTTATCAATCGTTGTACAAAGCTGATTCACCTGTTTAAATACGCGAAAGACAAATCTTGCGGTTATCTAATCAATACCGTTATTCTGTAGTTAAATGCCATTTCAGGACGATTTTTAACAACAATAATCTACAATTTTTTAACCTAAACGGTGTTTGTAATCTTTGACGGTCCTAAGCCCGTAACAAGTACGAAGGGAAAGATAAATCATAACATTGTGTACGGTGATTACGTCATTAGTCTTTGGTAAACACGGCGCGTGGTAACCACAATTAAGTGAAACAATGGGAAAAATTGAAAATGCTATTTCTCTGACCTCCTAAGCTTTTTTATTTTTTTTATGTAATATTCGGATTCAGCATTCATTAAACTATCTCTCCTGTTTTGGAAGTTGTCCACCAAAAAAACACCCTGTATACTTAGTACAGTCGGCCAAAAATGTGGTCCACCACTCACGGTTGAAGTTCATTTGCACGTCATGATACAACAAGTTCGATTTTCCCTTGCAATAATATTATGACAGTGACAAGTGTCAACCTTAGCGATAATTAGTTCTCACAGAAACTTGTCAAAACTGGTAAATGATGTGAAAATTTAACACGTTCACTGTCCCCATACAAAACAATCGGCCAATGTCACAAGTCCAACTGCATTCAGTATGGGGATGTGACCCCATAGTGGGAGCACGGATTCCTAAAAAAAAAGGTTCATGGCCCCACATTTGGGGCACCTGGACAGGGAACGTGTTAATCTATGTTAATCGACTGTTAGTTCATACATTTTGACAGCTGTTAACGCTCTAATCGTCTGTTAAGCGATTAACATCGTTTGGTGGTAATGTACGTACGTAGATCAATTGTTCTAGCCTTGTAACAGAGCCGTGATGGGCCAAAATTTGTTTAATTAATTATTTCTCCTCATTTCATGGGCGTGTCACTGACGTCATTTCGTGCGTGTGCCACTGTAGGAGTATCTACACACATATTGATACGAAGCGAATTAATACCGACGTGGGCATTTTTTTTATAAATAATGGTAATCTACCGGTTACCGGTACCCGGAACCCTTCGTGCGCGAGTCCGACTCGCACTTGGTCGGTATTTTTTTCATCGTATGTTTGTCTTAGCATTGTCGACGGAGCCGCGCGTGGCGGGGCTCCTATTCTTGGGTAATTTGCCCTTCGGGTATTTGAAGTTACCTAACAAACCTAAACTATCTAGTAACGTAAACGAAGTGGTCAAGTAGTGACTCTGACTTCATCGCTTTGTCCCTAGATCGCAAAGCGATCTGAGGGCTCTGCCAAAATGCATTGCGCTAACTAGCGTTTCTATTCAATTCGTTTTTAAACTAATCGCGTCACTGGTAGATGACGTGATACGAAAAGTCACGTGATCTATCAGTGACGCGATTGGTTTAAAAATGAAACGAATAGAAACGTTAGTTAGCGCAATGCATCTTGGCAGGGCCCTCTGGTCGTATTGCGATCTAGGGACAAAGCGATGAAGTCAGATTGAGATGTAGTCGCTAAGCGATCTGCCCCCTATTTCACTATTCCGACAATGACAGGTGACAGGTGACATTTCAGTGTACATGGCGCAGCTGATATGAGTCCCACTGAAGTGAAAGCTTGTTAACTTTGCAATGTACAGCGAATTATCACCTGTCACCTATCACTGTCAAGATGGTGAAATAGAGGGCTGGTCGTATTTGCTGCCTAGTCCTAACGAGACGTAGACCTAAAGTTTCATACCGAGGGTTAGCTTTACGTGGTCTTAACTATTCATGGTCTGTTCCCCAGATATGACCACCAGAAGCTGCACGAGATGCACCGCGGCCATGAGGGCATGCACACCACCATGATCCTCATCCTCATCGGCACCCTCGTGGTGGCGCAGATCATCGTGGTCGAGTGGAAGAAGAGGCATTATAGGTCCTACGCTGTAAGTGCTAGAATTCAACAGGGGAATAGGTAGAATTCAACTCCCATTCCTCAAGATATTATTTTCTTTGACGAGTATTTTCTATTCCCGTTGTTCCCCGATCTTAATGTTTTCCAGTCACCTATTTTTCCGCTTAGGGCCGGTTCAGACGGACAGGATTTGAACTGCAAAATAGCAGCTCTGGGGGCCGATTTTTGACTTTCGACCGCTCGAAAGTTTGGTTCGAAAGTGAGGAAAATCGGTGAAACTAGGGTTGTGCGCGTTCGTTCACTGAGCGGATCGCTCCAAACTAGTACAATCTCTCTAATGTACTAATTCGGTCTTTTAGTTCTTTTAGTACACTAGTACACTGAAAGAAACTGGTCTGTTCATGCTCCTTTGACCGAATGAATGGTCGGCTTTGCTGTCAGTGTCACTGCCTGCTCTGTTCGGTTCTTGCTCCGCGTGTACTAAATGAACTAAGAGCAGAAACTTTACGGAATAGTTCGTTCTAGTACAGTGACGGGAATTAATTCTTTTTGGCTCTTAGTACATGTACTACACAACCCTAGGTGAAACCGTATTATTGAAATTACGAGCGACAGAAAATTTAAAGACGAGTGGTCCACACCATTCGTTTTCAATTCTACCGCTCGTATTTCAAAAACGGTTTTACTGATTTTAATTTTTAATCACTTTCGAACCAAACTTTCGAGCGCTCGAAAGTCAAAAATCAGCCCCTGATGCAATTAACGTAACTCCATAAATTACTGCAAACCACCCGTGCAGTCCGAAGCTGGCTGTACGGTTGTAATGCAGTCCTGTTGCAGTTGGAGCAACTTCAACAACACTGGGCTTGGATATTAGTCTTGAATATTACCACTATACCACTCCACTAGTAGACCAGTTGCAGTTGCAATGCAGTTCTATTGCCGTAGTATTGCAGTTATGTTAACTCCCATCAGAACTGCCTTTTTGCAGCTGGGTTGCAGTTCAAATGCTGTCCTTCTGAACTGCTATAATTAGGTCCAAAATAAGAAATATCTATAACATACTAACTATAGCTTACTGTTTCCAGTTCTTCACAATGATAGCGATGTGGTGCATACCTCTCATCATGAGCGCGCGCAGCCACTGGTGGCGCTTCGTGACCATCTGGAGCATTTTCACGCTGCTCACGGCGCTCGTCATGCGCAAGAGCACCATTAAGCCCATGAGCGCCACCACGCCAAGGTAAGTGCCATCAATAATCGTCATTGTCGTGGTTTTCTTCGTATTCATTATCAATAACATTGCCATCCACGTCATTATCGCAATCGTTATTGTTGCCATTATAAGCACTGAAATTATTTATATCTACAGGCTGGTCTACAAATGGTTCTACCTAATCTACAAAGTCAGCTGCTTCATCGGCGTGATCGGCTACATCATCATGATGCTGACATTCCTCGGGGTGAACCTACTCTTCGGCCACAAGCCGCCCCAGTGGATGGACGTGGGCATGGTGCTCCTGTTCTACGGACTCTACTTCGGAGTGCTCGGGAGGGATGTGGCGGAGTATTGTGCGGATAAAATGGCTGCGTCTATTGGGGTAAGGGTTTATATGATAGCCATAAATATTCAGGGCTTTATATTAAAGTTGAATGAAGAGGTATAGCCAGTGTTGTTCATATTTGTCCATCTGCATATGAATGGTTATGTTTACACAGAAATGGGAAATATGTGCAACAGATAAAATATAAAAATAAACATGTTGTTTTATCGTTGTTTGAAGTTAAGGGACTCTGTCTAATCCTTAACACAAAGAATGATCAACTAAATAAGTCATTATTTTCAGTATTACACGCAAGAGGGTATACCTACGCGGCAACTTGAGAGCGACGTGTGTGCAGTTTGCGGAAACAAACTGCTCGTCGCCGTCAATGAGGAAGGCGTTTTAGGTAAAGCTTTATCAAAAAATTCTTACAATTTCATAATAAAAGTTAACTGTGTAAGGTAGATCGTTTATATTCGAAAGGAATAAGGGTGGACCAAGTATGGAACCTTGAGGCACTGCTACATATACCACAGGTCTTAAATATTTTTACAACGATTTGATATGTATGCGTTCGATAATTCGTTAAGTGACCTACTTTTTGCTGAGAAAGTTATGCTTGTTTACAGTGAACCCATAAGTAGCTATACATTTCTGTACCTTGTCGCAGTAACGTATTAAAGTGAGAATGGTTTGAATTTAGTATATCAATAGCTGCAACAAGGTCCTAAAATGTAAAGCTCTGATTGATTGAATTAATTGTCTCCTAGTTTAACTTTATCGTCATCAAACCTGAAAAGCTACGCTTTTGCCGGTGAAGTGCCCGCCTTCATTCTCTATTTTTCGCTAGGTTCTTGCAATTTCGATAGAACACGACCTTAACTTCTCTTTCGCTTTCCCAAAGTAACTTCGCCTGGATCGTCCTCAACCTTATTTATTACTTATTCAATTCATAATTCAAAACTATACCTTTTATTTTCCCTTCTTTATTTTTTTTTTGTATTCCATCATGCCCATGTATCTTCCCTCTTACTCTAACTCACTGCTGGGCAAAGGCCTCTCCCCTCGATCTCCATGAGTCTATATTAGGTGCCTCTTCCGGCCAGTTGCTGAGGAATGCGTCCAAGTCGTCCCGCCATCTCCGTCCAGGCCAGCTCCGTCTACATCGCCTATTTTTCAGCACACACTTGGTGGCCGTGCTAGCCCACCGGTCCGCGTGCACACGGCAGACGTGACGGGCCCAATCCCATTTGAGTCTGGCAGTTGTTTCACCTACGTCAGCTATGCGTGTTTTGGAGCGCAGAGTGGAGTACCGGATGCGATTTATCCTTCTGACTCCTAATATACTGCGCTGCATGGCTCGTTGGCAAACCTTCAACTTGGACTTTTGACTCTCAGTGAGTGACCATGTTTGCGCACCGTAGATTATGACAGGCAGAACATATTAACGAGTTTTCACTTGACTAAGAATTTTAAAACACCAATAGCTCTTTAAGCCTTATGTTCCTCGTTCCAGAGAACACATACAAGCTGCCGTGCGGGCACGTGTTCCACGAGTTCTGCATCCGCGGCTGGTGCATCGTCGGCAAGCAGCAGACCTGCCCCTACTGCCGGGAGAAGGTGGACCTCAAGAGGATGTTCACCAACCCGTATCCTTTTATAATATCATGTTTCAAACGTAACCTTCTTGATCTTGAACCGAGCCCGGGACCTTAATACAGTCACTTTTTATCCGCTCACTCTGAGCTGGATGAAATCAGCGCTGCAGGTGTTTAACACCTCAGCATTATGCTGAGCCAGTGTCTGATTCACTGCCGCGAAGACACTCTCACTACTTAGTTTGTTGCTGTTCTCTGTTTTTACTTTTTTCTGTGTCTTGTGTGTGTAGTGAATACATGTATTTGTCTTTCTTTTTCTTTTCTTTCTTTCAGGAGTAAACGGTAAGTCATAGAGAACTGGTAGAGGTATATTTCGACCCGCGCTAAGATGAACATCTCCAGTTAAGTTTATTTATGTGAGGTGCACATAAACGCAATTTTTAAGTGGATAAACAGTGTGTATTGTAATCATTTCTGCGTGTCTGCCTGTCATATATCGCATAGGGCTTGAATAGGTGGAACGATATACGGTTTTGTTTTATTTGAAATCGTAGATTATTTTTCTAGTGGTTCTTAGCCAAGTTTCATGGAAATCGATTAATTAAGAAGTTTCTACTATAAATTTAACACTTGACTGGTGTTTTTCAATTATTTATCTACACACATATCATAAGTCCTCTATTATGCGTTCAAAACCAGTAGGCAATGACCAGCATTACCTGTGGTAGTAGGTGACAGCGTTGACAGCTGTTAATTTTGGAAGATGTTCCAAATTTGGATCTCATTACCTTACAATATTCGATTACGTAATTTCATAATTACGTTACAGCTGTCATCGCTGTCACCGACTACCACAGGTGAGGTAATGCTGGTCATTTGTCTTTCGGCTTCTGAACCCATCTTAGAGTACTTATAATTATGTGTGTAGATAAAGTATTGTACGAGACTCTGCGTAATTAGCATTACGCAACCGTAACGAACATTTATAATTATTATGGACTACGCTATTCTTAAAATGCCAAAAAGATGTTGTTTGACAGCGCTTTCCCAACATTAGTTTGAACCCCTTAATGATCGTGTCAGTTGGGACCGGCCGCACATACTGTACGGGCAGCTGCTTGACTGGCTGCGCTGGCTCGTGGCGTGGCAGCCGCTCGTCATGTTCCTCGCGCAGGGCATCAACTGGGCGCTCGGGCTCGAGTGAGACACCAACACGTTCTACTTGACCTTCACCTGCGTTTGAGCGGGGCGGGGATAGGCTGGCTCGGGTCAGGTTATAGCGGTCGTGTTTGTGAACTGATCTTTTAGAGTGGTATTTTTCGAATATATCCGAATGTTCATAAACAGCTTATCTTTAGCAGTTCAGAACGATAGGAAATAAGTAAAAAGACAATCCGCTCAAATAGCTACCTTCCGATCTATGGTATAAGGTTCAAATTGTAATGTGCTCCCGAAAATTTATATGTTGCAATCTGAGCTCACCTAGGTAGACGCCGGCGAGGCGTATTGCAAAGGCCTCTTCCTGTTTTTAATGTCAAGCCATTACAAATTGAACCTTATAGCTTAGAATGGAAGATAGCTATTTAAGCCGATTATCTTTTTACATATTTCCTTTCGTTCTGAACTGATAAAGATATGCTCTTTAAGATCATTCAGATTTAGAGAAAAACCAGTACGAAAAGATTCGTGACTTTTGGACTTTAGAGCATTGAAATAGAGTCGAAAAATGACGAACCTTTTCATTCCGTGACTGTACCTTGAGACGAGCATCTTAAGATCAGTTGATTAATACGGCTTTTAGTAATCAGTGTCAATCTTCAATGTAAAACAGTATGGATAGACCTAATTTTTTTGGTCTGATTGCTAGACCGGTGCGAGGGAAGGCTGAATTAAATGCAGGAACATTATTAAACAACTTAAGGCAAGAATATTTTATACAATAGTAATCTTTTTGGAGAGACAGAGAAATGGTTTGAGGATTGACATTGTATTATTAAAACTTCGTCGGTGTTACTACATAAATCTAAACAATCATTGAACTCGTGTTTAAACATCAATTTATATATAACCAAGTCTAAGATGTGTTCGAGTTTTCGTAGTAAGACTGCGAGATCTGACTCGAAGCTTATAACCGTCTAAATTATGTTGTATACAGTGGCTGAAGTAGTAGTTTTTGGGTGAATATCTGTCGAACTTTGCCAAATTCTAGCCAGTGAACAGGAATGAAGCTATAGTAGTCTATCTTTGTCCCTTAGACTGACTAGAACTTGTCAGTTGACAGCTCATAAAACGGGCCAGAGGCTTTTTGAAGATTTTGTGACCCATCTTAGGTCCAAAGTCAATCTCATTCTACAGCAATAAGGTTGAGTTTTCTATAAGTTATAAATGAATTGGCATCTCTAATGACATTGACGACTTCAAACTATTATTTTTTGAAATGAGTCCTAAATTTACATACAATACCGTACAATACAGAGAATGAAATCTGACTCATAGAGAACTCCATAATTATACTTCATTTATTTAGGCACATAACTAAATGTAAACAAGGTCCGTCCAGATCGCTACCACCATCTTATCCCTTAACCTACCGCCAAGCAGTGTTCGCATTATTGTGTTCCGGTGTGGGGCTAAGACAACTGGTGAAATGACTAGCATAGAGGCATTCTATCTTAGTCCTCAGGGTTGGCAGCGCATTTGCGGTCTCAGGATTGCAGTCTTGAGAATGCAAATGTGTATGTGTCACAGATCCCACTTACCATCGGCCCTTATTTCACCATCCTCACAATGACAAGTGACAGGTGACATTTCAGTGCACATGGCGCAGCGTATATAAAACCCAGGGATGTATCAGCGAGTTAACTTTGCAATGTGTACCGAATTGTCACCTGTCACATGTCACTGTCAAGATGGTCAAATAGGAGGCTGGTGGCCTGTGTGCTGGTTCGCTTGTATTAATGCCTCTCATTATTAATGGTCGGCTAAGGGATGCAAACTACGTCAAAATAATGTCGAACGATATCCGTAATATGGATATGACTACAATTGATTTAAAAAAGAGAACATCATTGCAAAAAAGTTTTAATTTTATTGTTGAAGTAAATAATCATATTTTTTTCTTTATTAGTTATTTTCAGTCCATTCCTTTTATCCACTTATATAGGGAAAATGAGCTCTCTTACAGACATAAGAGGGGCGTTTTTGTAAAGTGATACTTCAGTACTTTCTTAATATACAAAATATGTACTGATCTAAAACAAAAACTACATATTATATTTTAATACATAAATAGTATTAGAAAAGTCTCATCCATCTTATGCTTTCGTCACCATATTGCATCCGTCAGCCCATTATGAACCAGTCACATAAACTATTATAAAATAATCTAAAGTCTCTTGACCTCTTATGACCAATATTCACTTAAAAAAAACTACAAGTTTCAACTGGTACCAGACAAATGCAATAATGATATTCTATTTTTAATACCGATATTATAATAAGAATCTAAGCACATGTGTGTGACCAGTTTGAAAGACAGCCGCTGTACGTTTTGCTGCTTCGTCTATATTATTGTATAGTTTAATTGTGGAATGTTCATAAGTCTTGTTGAAACAGGAATACGCATGTCCCTATTATAACTACCCATTCCCATTATCCCATTTAGGGATAAGTTCGCCTTTGAACATTAGGTTAATATTAACTAGCGTCGCCCTCGCTTCGGTTTATGTGAGTTTACTGTAACACCAGTACATAACCCAGAACTTATTATACAAAAAAACCTTCCTCTTGAATCACTCTATCTATTGCTGACAACTGCATTAAAATCCGTTGAGTAGTTTAAAAGATCTAAGCGAACAGACAGCGGGAGCGACTTCATTTTATACTATGTAAAGATAAAGATGTAAAGAAAAGATATTGTAATATTTATATTCTTGTGCTACTCACTATCAAAAGACCAGTCAAATGAGCCCAAACTGGACATATCTGCTATTAGCCATTGATGAGTTATGGCCACCTTCCGTCTCCATTATACCGGCTCGATGGTACCATATTATTGTAGTGTCATCGGAATTGCGTAAGTATGAAAAATATCAAGTCAATCCGTCGATTAGAAGTAGTTTAAATTCACCAATACTTTTTTAAATTGTCAGTTACGAGTGAAGGTAATAAAGTGTGCCTAAAAAGTATTCGATGCCGGCAACGCTTTCGAATACTTTTTAAACTGTAAACCCTTGTAAACTGATTTAAATACCTTTTTTACTATAAAACAGCCTAAATATGTTTATAAAAAAGGCTTAGAAATTTCATTAAATGCTAATAAAACTAAAGGATATGCGTATTCCCGTTCTACAAGTCTTATTAGTGTAATAGAGTATTTAATTTTAGTTTTTTATTTAGTTATAAGTAAAAGTACTTCAAAGGTATTAGCGACGGAGTCGGAAATGTGTTCAAAATGTTGCCGGCTGACAAAAATGAAATTTTGTATTAAATTATATTTTGTTTTGATACATTTTCAAATTAATTAGCTTGATCTTGCCTTGCTATACATGCTATATTGTTTATTATTTAGGTAAAAAACCACACAGGCAGCGTTGCATAATCTTCTGTAAAATATTTAAATATGATGTAGGTAAATAAAGCAGCGGAGAAGGTTTTCTAAAATATGTTGACGCGCCTCTACTCTTCTACGATTCGATTTATTCTTTCTGTGAGTTCGTTTATTTCTTTCATTCATTCGATCACGTTTTTTCCCCCTTTGAATTCATTCATTGAATCTTCTTTTACCAATTATAAAATTTTACTGTAATTGGCAGGAATACCTCGCCGCTAGTATAGTTCACAACATACCAGACAGTCTTTAGCAGAGCTGCCTGTATGGTTAGACCTTAACACATTTAGTACCAGGACTACATACTCACGAATAATAGTTCTTAGTACTGAATGGGTTACACTGTAAACTTTTGCATACCCGAAATAAGTCAAGTAGCAACGGTGATTCTGATAATAAACATGGATTATGATAAATGATATATGGCAATGAAACGGTATTTTGATGTGTATGTATATAAACTGTATTATAGATGTAATTGGGAAATAGTCAAGTAAATACTTTAGAATAAACCATTCACCCTCAACATTCTGTTAAACAATTTCAAAATAGCGCAAGTTTCGCTTGGGAGCAAAATGCACAAAACGCAAAATTTACACCCACACGCAAAATGCAACCAGTGGCAAAATCTACAATACTAATTGTATAGAACGCATATTGTGAAACACGCGGAACGTACAAAAAGCAAAAAGTACATTCGCAAAATGTACAAATCGAAAAATGCAAACTACTCGCAAAATGTACAATATGCAAATAGTCCTCCACGCAAAATGTAACAAAAGCGAAGAGTACGTAAAATATTTTCAACAAATTAGTGTGCATTTTCCGATTTCTACATGTTGCGAATGTACTGTTTGCTTTTTGTACGTTCCGCGTGTTTCATAATATGCGTTGTGTACAATATGCGCATTGTAGAATTTGCCATTGGTTACTTTTTGCGTGTAGTGCACATTTTGCGTTTTGTGCATTTTGCTCCGAAGCGGCGAGTTCTGTGTTCCACTTAGGTTAAAATCATGACTGTCAAATAAAAACCACGTAGCGCCACAAATACGCCTTTAGTGCCAATCACCATTTCTTTAGAGAAATCATCAGTGGTGAAATTAATAGTATAGAGGCATTCAGTCTTGAAATTGTAGTCCCTCTTAACATCAGGTGGCCTGTGTGAGCGAGCGTTTGCGATCTTGCCGGAAAACTTACAATCTGATGATAGCTGAAAATCACAGCAAATTTCATGGAAATATTGTTTTCCTTAAGTAAATTCGGCCCTAACATGTGGGTCGTCCTCCGGCGCGATGGTAAGACGACCGTAAAGCAGAGAACAGGATTATGAAGGAAACAAATATGCCCAACAGTGGACTGCTGTGGGCTAAGATGTTGAACTGTGACCTTACTGTTGACATGTCCTAATAGTCAAAATAAAGTGTAATAAAATAAATCATGATGTTAAGTGGAAGGTAACGGCACCAGTGTTGGACACTTAGCTGACATCTTTGACTCTTAATTCAAAGACCATATGGTTAAAAATTGATTGCTGCATGTGTTGTGTTGTCCATTACTGGTACGTAATCTAAACTTTTTGAATTATTTAGTCCATTGTACTACTGTGACGATTCAATCCTTCAAATATTAGTGTTATTTTTTAATATACCTACGTGATTCTTCCAGGGCGGCTTACATAAGTTGCCCGTGACTTGTAATTCTCTACCTTGTCTGTAATGAAAGAGACACTGAGAGACAAGCCAGAAACTGCATCCTGTGCTGTCCGTACAGCTGGTCATACCGTCGCTTATAAAATCGCTAGCATTGCTAGATTTCTCGCTTGTCGCAATACAATGCAAATACACTCGTATGTACAGTCTACCAAACAAGTGGTCTTTCAACTTTCTATCAAATAAAAATGTCGTTAAAGTCGACACTTCAACTTGACAGACTCATATTAACGATCTTATAGTTTAATTAACTTAACTTAACACTTAGTAGACTTCTTATTTTACAGACTGTACAGTGACCCGATTTAATTACTATTTAAAGGAAGCCACATGTTGCCGGTGCATTACGTCGTCGCCGCTGCGTTGTTCCACAGACAGGGTGTCGTCCCATAAACCGACGTCACCCGCCTAGGGCTGATAGAGCAGCTAAAAAGCTATCAATTTAACCCTTATGTAAGTTCAGCGATTTTTACTAGTTTCGGAGATATTGAGGCTCAGAATTTTAGTAATTTTCCCTGATGTCCTTGTCACGAAAAATCCTTAATTTCATGTTTTATTTCAGAAGTTTTTCAGTGATATCTTACATTATTAGAATCTTTACGTTGATACCTAATTAAAAAAACGAGCAAAAGAGTTAAAAAACTTCACTGATTCGTAATGATTCTATAATGTAAGATACCACTGAAAAACTTCTGAAATAAAACATGAAATTAAGTATTTTTCGTGACAAGGTCATAAGGGAAAACTACAAAAAAAAACTGATTATAATGCTCAATATATCCAAAACTAGTAAAAATCGCTGAACATACATATATGGTTGAATAGCTTTGTAGCTGCTCTATCAGCCTTAGGCGGGTTGACGTCGATTTATGGGACACCCTGTATAAAATATAAATTAGTACTACATGCCACACGATGTGTCCACTTGCGTCGCTCTATATTGAAATCGGTGCGTGGCATCCTCAACGCACCACGCACCACGCACGCTCGTAAGTTACCGCTGTTAGTTAACGAGGGGAGTAATGTGTGTAAATAAATAACTTCAAACACTGTTTGTGACCTTTGTATGCATTTTGTGAAGTGGTGTGATCGTAGCTATTCCCTTGTTATTATATTTTGCATATTCGAATGGATTAGCTCAAGAATGTTTGATGTTAAGGAAATGTTACTAAATTGTATATAAGCTCCTGCTATTAGAAACCATGGCTTGGGACTTGGGTTAGTCAGCTTAGGACTCGCAGATTTTTTTTCTTTAACGCAAGGAGCAAGCTATTGTGTTAAAACAACTCTGTCATCCCTTACCACTCTTAGAATGTATTGTTTTTAAGTATTAAAGGTTATTAACAATGATATGGTCAAATCGATACAAATGATTTGAAAGTATAATCAAAAATATGCGTCAGAAGTTGGACGACTAGAAAAATCACATAGATACAATATGCGACCTTGTATTTTTTATTTGTAGTGAATCTAACAGTGTGTTAACTAAGCATTCTTGTCGTTATCTAGTACACCTAAAAGTACAACAGCGCCTGTCTAAACGGTTACAAATCTTTATTTTTTTCAAGTTTTCCAGGTTTATTTGTAAATGATTTCCGTCCGTTGCTTAAATTTCATCTCTACCGTACTCATAGTTACACCAATGAATAAACCAAAAGGACCACGGCGTTTTATGTCCGAACGTCGCAGACCAATACGCTCAGTGTTCCGACTCTTGCGTTTCCAACGGGGCAACGGGCCATAGACAAAAGGCTTTTAAGATGGGTGTCAAATGTCTATGGGTCTCAAATCCCACTTACCATCAGGTGTCCAGAGTGCTCGCGTGTAGGGTTTGCAATCCGAATCTTCCATACAAAATGGATCCGCATTGCAAACCCTACTCGCGTGCCTTCTCCTTGCCATAAAAAAAGATACAACAACTCGTACCTTTTTCAAACTGGTGTATCAAAAATCTATATTTTCGACAATAATCGTAATTTGCAAAAAAAAACGGATTTTATTGTTGTTATATGTTATATTAACGATACTAAATCATATGCTAAAATTTGTGCACTGATAAAAAAATTACCCTGTATAAATGTAAAATGAGACAGTGAGACTGTGAGAGCAAAATGGGCTCATCATATGGTCGACATCATTGTAATTTGTGTCTTCATTTCTAGACCCTAAGGTTCCATTTGTCATTTTTATAAATCAGGGATTTGTCTCCTTTGCCCTTATCGCCTCAAATTATTTAAAGTGATTAACTATTTCCTGCTATCCCTGTATAATATAAACAGCGTAAATGGTCTATGCATTTATTTTAATCAAAATACAGCTGTATTATACACAATATAAGACCTATTTTAGCGACAGCTTTTGTCCTGCATGGCTCGCCTTGTAGCCAGATCCACTGTTGTAAATTGAAATTATTTTTATTTCGTTTTAAGTTAAAAGTGTATTATGCGATTTTTAATATTAAAAAGTACTTTATAAACATTTTTATTGACTTTTATTTACAATGTATAATTGTACAGTCGACTACAAAGAGACTTGAGCCTTATTGCATTGTAATAAGTTCCAAAAGCGGATACATCTCTTTGTAGTGGACTACTATAATTCTTATCGTTTCAAAAGGGATCCATATTAGGTTGCATACAATTTAGTCAAATTTTGATAGGCATACTACTTATGTCATAATAATTAATGATCGGCGACCATCATTGATTGGGACACATGGATATGATTCTATTCAAATTTCGTACACAATTTATGTAATAAAAATGTATGCTGATGAAATATCAGTTTACAACAACGCACCTCTCACATTAGTTGATGTAGAAAGGTCATTATCTTCATATAAAGGGATCCTCAATGTGACGACGCGCTGGCCTAGTTAGTAGTGACCCTGCCTACGAAGCTAGCTGTCCTGGGTTCAAATCCCGGTAAGGGCAGATATTTGTGTGATGAGCGCGAATATTTGTTTCTGAGTCATGGAGGTTTTCTATGTATTTAAGTATATATTTTTCTATATATATGTATTTATATTGTTGTCTAGTACCTACCCATAGTACTAGCCTAGAGCTTAGTTTGGGACTAGGTCAATTGGTGTGACATTGTCCCCTTATATTTATTAATTATTATTATTACAATATCAAACAGAAAAAAATTTATAATGTACTATAACAAATTTAATTCAGTGAGTTTTTAACAATATAATTATGGTTTTATTTTTGACAACAAAGTCAAAAGGCTGCCGCCCTATGGAAAAAAATCAACCCGTTATCTATTCATTACAAAACGGTTCGAAAGTTACCTCTTTAACCTTTTGAACGCCATACGTCGATTACAAAATGTGCCACCCACACGACAAGCATATGTGCTATGCTGTGCAAAATACACCTTATTGCTACCAAACAAAGTCTCTTTTAATCTTGAACTCTTGTCGGCTGTAACCGACGTGGCGTCAGTGGCACGACTTTCAGTTGACGGCCAGAGCCGACTGTGGCGTTGAAAAGGTTAAAGTTAGGACGCACCACGATCCAAGATGGCGGATGTCACTTTTATGTCACTTGTCGTCATTGGTGACATTTTCAAGGTTTTCGACCCCGGAAAAACCGTATTTATGCTTATAAACGCAATACGGGGTGACGTCAGCAGGTAAGATCAAATACCGTTTACCATTTTTGTCCATACTTGTAAGTTACGATTGGCCTAGCGGCTGAGAGGTAGGTCTAAGACGCCATGGTGCCGCGGTTCAAATCCCATCCGATTCCAGAATCTTATTGTATTTAAAAAATTGTTTAAAAAATAGTAGTACCGCTGCCGTAAGCGTGAGAGAAAGGGAAGCCAGACAGGCTGTCTAGTAAGGCGCGTTACGTAACGAAATAGTTTTCCCTCCGTAAAGAAGTTATCACTTCAAAAAACATTAGGCACTGGTGCGTCACGGGAGCGGTGTGTGCGGCAAGGCCTTAAGCATGCTCAGCAACCGCCAGTGGCACATGTTCGTAAGTACAGGCTCGTGTGTCGCATGACACACCGGTGCGTCAAGGGTGCGTAGCTTGCGGCGTACCGTTTAGCAGCAAGCGGCAGCGGTAATGGTTCGTAAGTACAGGTCCGTGTGCTGCATGATGCACCACGCACGACGCACGACGCACTGAAGCGTCATAGTACGAATGAATAAGTTTACGGGAATCAGACTCGCACACTAAGGGTTCTGGACCACCATTCAATATTTTAAGACTAAGAGAAATTAAATTGTACATACATACAATCACACTTCTTTCCCGTAGGGGTAGGCAGAGACCACTTCCTTTCACTTGCTACGATCCAGAAAAACTTCCCTCGCTTTCTCCACAGTCATAAGTCTCTTCGGTGTAGGGTTCTTCTGACCTGGCCCTTCCTTAATACGTCCCCGATCTGAGCATGGAACGTTCACCTTGGCCGCCCTCTTCCAACATTCCCATAATTATTTTACGTTACTGATTTAGACATACCCTATAATCTGTGTCTCGGCCTCTCGGCTTAAAAATTTAGACGGAATGTTCGGGGCTCGCTCCACTCCCATCACGGGTCGGCCCGGCATTGCAGTGCCCCCGGGATTGGCCCACTGAATTCTTTGAAAATACCCTCATGACGTAAAAACATTATTGTCTATAGGAGCGTCCCCACTGTGAGCATTCGCGTGGATGTTCGAGTGGTGTGAACGTTGAGCGGCTCAACGTTCCGCGGACGTTTTTTATATTATTTAGAAGTACGGCGAATCGAAACTTTAAAACGACGCGGTATCCCTGGAACTTGTTCACCTAAGCGTACTACGCCACTGGCACTAATATTATGGCAAGTGATACAATTATGGTAAATGAAATTCGGGCAAACGAAGTAAACGTGTGACCAGTATACAATAGTAGTCTTTCACCACACCGCTGCTTAAAATACGGAGATGGTACGGAATCGCAGTGACACATCGTATCCGTACCGTCTCTGTATTTTTAACCAGCGATGAGTAGCACCTTTATACGCTTTACGAAGCTGCGGCCCAAACAGTTTTATATCCCACTTCCAAAGACTACTATTGTATAAAGGTACTCTACTATTCTACATCTCAATACCCCTCAGCCAAGTCGAAACTCTTTTCGCGCATAAAACCTCATTGCAACGACAGCAGGTAAAAGAGAAAAAAACAAATTCTTCAATGAACCTTCGATATTTGAATATAAGTCAAAATTTTCATGTTCCTCACAAAATGAAGACCTATTTTTTGACCTTACAGAAAACAAATTAAAAATAAATAGCCCGAACAAAAATAGCAGTGCATTAAAATTTGGTTTACTGAATTGTCTCAATATGTTTGGAAATACAGCAAGATGTTGCACCCATATCAAACACGTCACAGGAGCTCCCTTTGACATCTCACACAACATGAAGAGTGTAGTGGCTGGGTTCGGTAAGATGATCTCTTTCTAATTACTTACCTACACCATTCTTTCGCCCTTCATGCCGTCCGGTTTTGGAATGCGTTCCACCAAACTCTAGCAAGTTTGCTCAATTGTTTGCTATATATGTAACCAAGGGTGTACCCAGCTTTTGGTTCAAGAGGGAGGTAGGGGGGGGCAAATCAGAAGCTTAAGCCGTGTGTCGTCGTCCCCCATTAGGGTTCCATACCAAAATCTGATAAACGGAACCGTTATAAGATGACCTTGTTGTCTGTGACAGGCTGAAGTTTGGAGTAGAGGTGTTGTACTAGGCCTCGTCAGCAAAAAAGGCATAAAGATAATCTAAAATTCCAAATGCCTTATTTCTCCTGTTATTTTTTTTTTGGTTTCTTAGATTGCGTGGCTCTGCGGGCGCCTCCGCTGGAGCCCTCACCTCTTTGCTCTAGTCAATTAAAAAAGCCTCAATTACCTATTACTAATTGTATGACTAATGCAAGGCTGAGAAAAACGCCCGTCATTTCAAATACTGATCCCAGTTCCGTACAGTGAAGACTTCCTTAAAATGTTATTATTTTAAGTTTTATACCAAATTCCTAGTACATTCGGTCTAACCCATTTATTGATAATTGATTACATTGATCGTTTGTTAGTTCTTTACCTCAAAACCATAAATTCCTTGTAGCGATTCACCGAATCGCATTTCACCTCGAACATATATTTAACTATCGCGTTGTATCTCGATCGTTAACTTTTTAGTCGCTATAAGTTTTAGTCGCATTTCACCTCGATCGTGCATTTAACTATCGCGTTGTGTCTCAATCGTCATTTTTTTTAGTCTATATTAGTTTTTGTCGCATTTCACCTCGATCGTGCGATAAATTTTCGCTTTGTATCCTAATCGTCTAATTCAGTATTAGACAATATCTTTAGTTCAATGTACCTTTTACGTATTTTGTCTTTTTTAGCCAGGTTCAAACTCCATATTTTCTCACAAATATTGCAATATATAATTATTGTATCTGAAATCAATGTCACTGTACTTCAATGTCGCAATGGCAGAGTATTATCTATTATTTATTAGTCACAAAGATAATATTTCAATGAGTTTGATAGCACTTAAGACATGAAACTACAGGTACAAAACAAGTTTAAAAAAAAATGTCATCAATTAACGCGTCACATTAAATTGAGCCCCAAACAAACATCGATCGCGACGAAATGCGTCTAGGGTAAAATACTACACGAAAAATGAAATGCTACAAATTAATTATACTAATGTAAAAAGCCACGCGAACAATTGCTTCAAGATTCTATTGAAATTTTGTTCATTCGAGGTGAAATGTAATTCGGTGGATCGCTACAAGGAATTTATGCTTTTGAGGTAAAGGACTAACAAACGACATTGATTCGTTTAGTCTTTTTTTGGTTCGCGAAAGTGTTTTTTTCCCAAATCTTTTTCAGTGTCATTCATTTTTAAATAAAATAAATGTCGCTGAATGTAAATAAATTATAGTATGATAAATTTATATGATAATTATAATTAATTCATAATAAGGAAGTCTCTACTGTACGGAACAGGGTTTAGTTTTTGAAATGACCGGTGTTTTACCGGGCCTTGCTACTGGTTAACCAACCAGGTCAGGACGGTAGATAGGTTAGGTTATTTATTATTATTATTGGGGGGGTTGAGATGGGCCTTGTGAGCCACTTCGACCATTGCTGATCTTTTGTGGCAGCCCTTAATTTAAAGTTCACCGCAAAGGCCCGTTGCGTCTAGGAATTTCCAGATGCTTTGGGCAGTGAGGAGTTGTCTCTCTTGTGGGTCCATGATATGTCGCCCTAGGTAGATACTTCTATTACGCATTAGTGGTCCGCAAGAACAGAGGATGATGTGCATAGCTGTCTCCTCTGTTTCTTGACAGAACCTGCATGCCGCTTCTTGTTTCATACCCATTAGAAACAAGTGTTTGTTCAATTTGCAGTGGCCAGTTAGTATCCTAGTCACTGCGCAAGTCTTTTCTCTTTTGAACTTGCTTTTGAACCCTGTAATTAGTGATTTCGAGTGTTTTTGTCCTTTTGTGGACTTCCACAGCTCGATCGCCCTAGATTTATATAGGTCGCTTAGCAGAGAATAGGTTTTTCGTTTTGTGATGCCACAAAACGGTTCCGGGCCAACCAGGGGGTTGTCAGCACCGTTCCTAGCCAGTTCATCTGCTATTTCATTCCCATCAATGTTGGAGTGCCCTGGTACCCATCTAAGTATTACTTTGTTGGAGTTTCCTAGGGCATTTAGGTTTTCTTTACAGTTTTGGACTAGTTTAGAGTTTATCTCCAATGCGTCTAGTGCCAAAAGGGCAGCTTGGCTGTCCGAGTTGATGTAGATGTGCTGGTGTATATGGTTCTTCTCAAGGTTGATTTCCGCGCATTTGTTAATGGCGAAGACTTCCGGTTGGAAGATTGAGGCCTCCGTACCCATGTTGACGCTGACTCTGAGTCTTGGTCTCTCACCATAGATGCCGCACCCCACATCGTTCCCTTTTTTGGAACCGTCCGTGTACCAAATGTGGCAACCCTCTTTGTAGTCCAACTGGCCTTTCAGCCATTCATCTCTGGAGGGAATCTCCACGGAGTACAGTTTTTTAAAATTGTATTCAGTATGCATGTCATCAGTTGGCATGCATAGGGTTTTGTGTTCAAACACCGATGCCATGAGCTTGGTCAGTGCTTGAGAGCTCCATTTCTTCCTTGTTGTGGTGCAGATTCTGTATATGCACTACTCAGCCTCTTTTTGCACTTGTAGGTGCAGTGGTGTTAGGTCTAGCAGTGCATCCAGAGCCGCTCCCGGTGTTGAGGGTAGAGCTCCTGTTGCGATTACGCAGGCTGTGCGTTGCAGACTATTCAGGGTGTTTATTGTTGTCTTTTGGTTGGTTTTGTTGCACCAGACAGCGGAGGCATATGTGATTATAGGCCTTACCACTGCCGTGTACAGCCAGAGGGCAATGTTGGGTTTTAGGCCCCACCTTGACCCCGCCATTCGACAACTAGTCCACATAGCCATTTTGGCTTTTTGGGTTATGTTTTTTATGTGCGAGTTCCACGTTAACTTTTGGTCTAAGGTGACCCCTAGGTACTTCACTTCACTTGAGAATACATAATAGGTTAGGTTCCTTACTCAGCTTATACTTGAATAAATTAATTAATTAATGAATATTTGTGGACAATCTCACACAAATTGGCTTGTTCTATGGGTATAGTCGAGTTCATAAATGTGTAGATTTTAGTACCTTGTCAATTTAATGTCATGTGTTAACTGCCATATTATATGAATTGTCACAGGGATTAAAGTGACACATATTTAAGAACTCTACTGTACTAAACAATGATAAACATACTTATATAGAAAAATACATACTTAAATACACAGAAAAAAAATACTCGTGCTCATCACACAAATATTTGCTCATACCGGGAACATAACCCGGGACCGAGAGGTTCGTAGCCAGGGTCACTACCAACCGGCTATCGCGTCGTCAAAGGAAGGACGACCTAGGCCTTCGACTGTAGGGTCTGTAGGTAATATTATGTAACGTGTCTTATTCTTCTTGTTTTGCTTGTCTCTCGAGTAATAACGAAATAGTAGTTTTATGCAATATTGAGCGAGTTATTACACTTGAAGATGCCTAAGTATTATACATACAAAGTACAAAGCGAGTTGCCTCTAAAGTAAGATGACTTACAAGCATGATGCCTAAGAAGTATAATGACTACCAAGCGAGTTGATCAATTTTCAAAAATCGTTATTTCTTCGTATCAGATTTTCATTGTTATTTCTTGGTAGCAGAAATTCGACGTTGCTCAGCTTTCGCAGAGCTCCTATTTCTGGGTGCTTGGCCCTGCGGGCAAAACTGACATAACCTAAACCTACCTACCTTTTTCGACCTAGTAATAAGTTGCTTGCTATGCATTCTGCTTGGTAGGCATCTTGCTTTTTACACATCCTGCTCGATAGACATCTTGCTTCTTAAGCATTTCGTTCATAACCCTTTTATGGTCCAACCATCTTCAAGTTTTGTAGTAATAAAAGGTTGTACCAACAGGTTACCAGAAAGCCTTCTATGCTATGGACAAAAAGGGCTGTAGTAAGGATACGCCCCAAACCAAGGGCAGGCAGGTCGAGGACTGGCCCACGCACGACCCCCCGCCGCCGATGTGGCGCCCAGACTGCCCCAGGGACCCTTCTCCCGTCACCGATCCTTACAGGATCAAGGTGCCGGAGATCGTGGTGCCTCAGCTGAAAGAAGGCTCCCCGGCTCAGGTAATGCAGTCACTGATAACACCTACATATACATATGTCACTTTAGATCATGTACAATCGACTACAAAGATGTGTCCACTTTTACAACTTATTTCATTGTAATAAGGTTCAAAAGTGGATACATCTCTTTATACTCGACTGTACCAGCTTTTTCATAGCCTCCTAAGGCCAACGAAATTTGTCAATGGAATATGAATCTTTATTTCGATGGCCGTATTATGTAGGAACTATTTTTAGTATAGTCCATTCGCTTAGATAGTGCCGCTACACTCACAACGTACTTGCGCTGAGTGCGGGTGGTACCTACGCCGCAAGTGAATTGGCCAGTTTTTTTCGAATTATGTATGTATGTATGTAAACTCTTTATTGTACAAAACAAAAACAATACAATGAAGATAAAATAAAAAATAAAAATGTACAAAGGCGAACTTATCCCTTTAAGGGATCTCTTCCAGCTAACCCTTGAGAGATTGAAAGAAGTGAAGGTTGTGCATCAAGTAGGCAAGTGTACAACTTAATTTAGGAAAAGAGCATAAAAATTAAACTGACCAATAAAACCTAACTAACTATAAAAAATAAATACATTCAAATATCTACATAAATAGATATAGAAATATACTATATTTATGCATCTATATACATACTTAAACTTACATAAACTAAATATAAACTGTACTTATGTAGAGGACAGTTGATACAATATTTAGGAGCTAGTGTCAAGCCAGAACTTCTTCAATTTGTCTTTTAACGAATCAACTGATTGTGATTGTCTAATGCCGGCCGGCAGCCGATTCCATAACCTGACAGAGTGCACTGAAAAGGATTTAGTATAGGACTTGGATTTGTGAGACGGGAAAGAGAGTGTGAGATTGGAATTATATTCGTATTTTATAACCATAACCGCAAGTATGTGTGATTATAGAAACACTATCTAAGCGAATGGACTATACAAGGGGCCTTAAGAGGATAGGGTTGGGCTGGCAATCGCTATTACTAGTCAATAGGGTTGGCTTTGGGTGTCAACCATTGTTCTAGGATCTATGGAGTCGCTATTTCCTAATTATTACATACAATAACAACTTTTGATCTTCGGCATTATCATATTTCAAATTTCATTTAACCGCTGAACCAACTTAAATGAATTTTGGCATGGAGGCGGAGATAGTCCGCTGTAAAAAAGTAACACACAAATATTAGTAGATACAGGTAAATCGAACTGAAAATGTCTTTAGTATATTTTGAAATATGACAACAGCCAGACTTAAATTTGTGTCCCACCTTAGGTCCAAACTCAATCTGACATTCTACAGCAATAAGGTTGAGTTTCCTATAAGTTACAAATGACTTGGGATCTCTAATGACGACTTCAAGCATATTTTTTTGAAATGGGTCACAAATTAACGTTCGTGCGTGACTGTAGATAAAAATTAGGAAATAGCGACTCCATGGATTCTAGAACGATATGCCACCAATATCCTAACCCTAATGATTAATAATGTGTAGTCAGCTAGTAGTGATTAGGGCTCGGGGTCATGTCCGTGTTTCGTGTACACGTAGTCGTGCGCCCGTTTCCGTGTTACACGGCAACGTTTTTATGGCCCGTTCGGCTCGTGAACTTCGGCTACGTGTAAATAAGTCACGTGTACCCGTGTAGATCCGTGTACACGGGTTAATGTACCTTAAGTACACGCGGATCCGGTACGCCAGCGACGATTTATTTTCAAAAATATTCGAATTATTCGAAATATTCAAATATTGGAAATCTAAGTATTCGTATTATTCGAATACTAAAATTTGACAAATATTGCAAACCCTAGTTCCGACCGGTGCACACGCAGGCAGGTACGTATCTTGGCGTGTCACGTGAATCCGGACGCGAACGCATTAGGTACGGGCTACGTACCGGCCGTGTTCGTGAAATTCGTGATCTTAGTACCGCCGGGGTTAAGAACACGTAGCTACGGGTCGGCGTGTATCACGGATATCCTGAGCCCTTCACCAAACGATATTAACCACTTAAAAGACGATTAGAGCATTAACAGCTGTCCAAATGTATGTACTAACAGTCGATTAACTTTGATTAAATTTAACATCGTTTGATGAAATCGGTACTAAATAACTTACAATACCGCAGGCATACAATTTTCCATTAAGCAAGACTTTTTTGCCATAAAAAAAACTTAACCTATTCAATACCATTAACGGATATATTCCCACTACCGGGTCACCGCTAGTGACGGATATCCGTCATTGGCGAGTGAGTGACAAGTCTTGTATTGAAAAAAATATTGCATAGTACCTAAATTATATTTTTTGTAACTTTATAATGCCTCTTAGTAACTGGATTATTACTAATAGTAATTAATTGTAGAGTTACTTCCAATATAAAGCAAGTAATACCATGCTTATCTTCAACGAATTTTGACTCAAAGATTCAAAGAATTTATTTGCTCGGTAAATTAATGTCCAAAAGGTTGGCTAAAAGTTAGCAATGAATTAGGGCGAAATCTAAATGTACTGGCAACATCATCTAATTATTACCCGCAGTTTCTGCGCATGGTACGGTGTTTCCACTTCAAAATATTGTATTTCCGCGTGTATGTCCCTACTGTATCAACGTCCTTTATTGCTAACCTATATAGTCCATTCGCTTAGATAGTGTCGCTTCACACGCACTTGTGGTTATTGTAATAAAATACGAATATATTTCGATGTAAACTGCGAAATTCACTTGCGGGTGTTATGCCATAAGTGAATATGGCATTTTACTTCGAATTATATTCGTATTTTATTACAATAACCACAAGTGCGTGTGAAGCGACACTATCTAAGCGAATGGACTATACAAAATATCAACCCACTGAAATATAATTGTAGCCCAATTCTTACTTGTAATTGTTTCAAGTCAATTTTCACATTTTAAAACTGTTTAAAAATGCTTTTTGTTTAAAAACATCCTTTTTACTTAGGCCCTGTTGTTTGATCAGTAGTTAAACTAACTAATTATTAAATATCGAAAAAGGAATGGAAAATTTGACACATTTCCTTGAGATTTTAACCATTGGTAACGTTTTTTGACTAACTACCGATCAAACAACAGGCCATTAGTACTTTACAATCATTTATTGAACGACAACATTAAGTTTTTTAATCCAAGTCTTGGGTGCGTTACCCATTTGCACATAATTTAATATTTTCCATGTGTTCATTTGAGAGGGGAAAATACTTAAACCATTTGTATTATCGAACCGGAACCCTCAAACGGACACTAGGCCCAAACTGTGTTTCGTTTCGATTAATGTCCTTATCTTGCGACCCGATGTCCTGAAGTGCGTTAGACGAAATCAGAGCCTCTCGTGGATACATTAAATATCTAATGAAAACCAGCTTGTGCTTTGTTCATCAGTGGACGGGAGTTGTGCTCACGACCTCCGGAACGGACCGGCGCGACCCCCCCCTCCAGACCGAGGAAGAGCATCAACCCGGCGGCTACTCGACGCCGCCTCAGGAGGCTCAGGAGGAGGAGGAGACCAAGGATGAGGGCTTCCTCGGCATGCTAAAGAACCTACTCAGAGGAGGAAAGAAAGACAAAACCGATCAAATGATCAACACAGATGACCAGCTCTTAAAGCTTCAGTTCCAATATCTCCGGGACGACACGAAGAAACAATAAAACTAAACCACCATGCGACTGAGAACGCAAAGACACTAACAAAGGTACCTCAATTAATTTAAGTAGAACAGGAGGTCCTGAATTTCGTCAAACGCACTATCACATCGCGGCCGTAAGCGGTGAGGATGTTCACTAACGTTTTTCAACAGGAGAGCGGCAGCAGGGACGCGTTGTTTGGCAGCTGCGTGACCTTGGGCCTGAGCCCGGCGCTCGCGCCCGCGGGCAACATGTACAACCCCCCGGACGTCCCGGAGTGCTGGAGGGAGGAAACCGGGAACAGGTCGGAGAGCCCGCACGAGATTTTGCCCAAGCTCGGCTACCACGGGCGGAACAAGCTCAAATACGCCTTCCACGAACCGTGGAAACCCCTGGACCGAATCAGCTTACTTAACCAAGCCGAAAAGGATGAAAGCGGATGTACCAAGGAAATTGAAGCTGGCGATACAATGGAGAAGCAAAATTCTTAACGACCACGCGAGCTCTGATTTCTGTTAAATAAAAATTGCAAAGTGCCTTTTTGTTCTATATAATCGTGTCGCATGATATGGATAATAAATACGTGTGAATTATGTTGCAGTTTTTTTATACTTATTCTCTTACTGCCGCACTCAGAGACGTCAATTAAATTTAATGCTTGATTAAAGTTGCTGCTGTCACTTTCTTTGCTATAGCAATAAAATATGCATGACAACACGTCACTAAACAAGCATTGAATTTAATTGACGGCTCTGAGTGCGGCAGTTCGAGTCCGTAGCAGCATAAATAAGTGATCATTTATGTACCTTGTCGCTTTCAATCGTTTCACAATTTTGTATGACATTTCAAACGCGACGTTAAAGTGACAAGGTACATAAATTATTACTTATTTATGCTGTTGACTGTACCATAGGTAGGATTTTAATTAGTAGGATAGGATTAGTAGGTTTGGCAATTATCAGACGTAAAATTATGACCGGGATACAATAGTTTCCCCGACTGCAATGACAGGTGGGTAAAAGTAAAATAAGATTTACCTAGGTTGCATTTTGCTTTATTTAGTTAGTAGCAGGACCAACGGGCGGAATAGGATATGCGTCAGGGTGACAAGTGCACCTCACGAATGTCGAGATGTATATTGATAAACGGGTCATACACCGATTTAAGGTTAGGTTAGCGTCTTTCATGTAAACATACACTAAGTTGACGTTTCGAAAGTCTAATTTTCCGGCTGAACACGTATCCGCATAAACGGCGTCAGGTATACTTTAGTCCTATCTTTGCAAGAGCTGAAGGAACAACAGACCTGCACTAGTTCCTTCAAATTACCAGAAGGAACTTTCTTGCAAAGGAACTAATGCGAAAAACAGTTCTCGGTGGTTCCTTCAGCTCTTGTAAAGACGTAGTATTTGCAAAGGAACAAAGGCGAAAAAAAAATCCCAGTAGGTACTTTGAAAGAACATCCAAAGGAACTACCGCGAATAATCCCATATTAGTCACTAAGAAACTACCAAGTACGCACTAACGACATGCTGGATTTACGAGGAAATTGTTTTTTTTTTATAGGGACTGACTATTCACCATAGGATAGAAAACTTTTGTTTTCCGAGCGTGTATGACCCACATTGCACCTGCTGTCATATTTTGTGTTTTTGCCCATCGAGAGTATGTCCAAAACAAGGTCCATCCGCCGAGCAGGGACACTATACTCGTAGGTGAAAAACTTAAGTAAGTGACCTCTTGCTTGTAGTTGTAACACATTTGTATAGACCGTTCGACATTATATATTTGAAATTTGACGTAAATCCATATTAAGTAGTTTTGTACACAACTACATGCAAGAGGTCATTTACTTAACTTTTTCACCTATATCAACTAGGTCAAACGCGTCATCAATATAATTATTTATACTAATCATGCGTTTTAGGGCCTGTTGTTTGAAACTTCGAAAAAGGAATCGAAAATGACACATTTCCTTGAGATTTAACCATTAGTTACGGTTTTTAACAATTAGTTTAACTACTTATCAAACAACAGGCCCCTGCTGTTTGTAGTATTAGAAATGGACAAATATGTGAACAACATAATTTATCATTCTTCTTATTCTACGGTTAGGACTTTTGGTGGCATATAGTGCTTCTAGAATCCATGGAGTCGCTATTTCCTAATTATTATAAACATGGATGGCGCTGTTGGCTGGATGGCTGGATGGACAGCAGCAGAGGACCGATCGTTGTGGAAAACCTTGGGGATGGCCTTTGTCCAGCATAGCGTTGAAAAAAAAAGTCCGGAAAAAATCCCGTTTTTTTTTTCAAAAGACTCGTTTTTTTCGGATTTTTATGGAAAAAAACAATGAAATTTTATGCTCCCATTTTAATCTATATTCGTTCTTATTTGCACCTACAAAAGGGCGACATCGACGACATGGAGGCAGAAGCCATTGAAATAGGTGGCGAGAGTGACAGAGATTGATTATGAAAAATTGTCATATTCATTTATTTTTCCTAAAAAAACCGAAATAAACGTAAAAAACTAAAATATCAAAAAGTGAAGAAAAAAAACATCGGTTTTTTCCGCAATTTTCAACGCTAGTCCAGCAGTGGACGTTTTGCGGGTGATGATGATGATGATATTACCTTGATTTTGACCTTCAGTATTGTAACAATATTCAAAAGGCATAGGTACATTCGTTAAATCGTTAAACCATTTTAAATGAATTTTGGTACAGAAGATATACGCTGTGTAGTGTGTAGTTGTGGATAAACCGAACTAAAAATGTATTAATTTTATTTTGAAATATGAAAACACTGAAGGCCAAATCAAAGTTGTGTTTATATAAATATAATACTTAGGAATAGCGACTCCATGGATTCTAGAACCGCGGTATGCCACCAAAAGTCCTTAACTGTAGTAATCATATCAAGCTGACGGATTTATCCGCCCTTGGCTGTGAACCCTTGGGGCCGATATATCCGATAATGGCGTTGAAAGGGTTATATATTAAGGGCCTCTGTCAATTCTTTTGTTTGCATTGATTAGTATCGCAATGGTTAGGTAGTAAAACCGACGCCAATGATCAGAAATGGTTATGGGTTTTAAACCCCCACTTTCTGCTTGTTGGTGGTGATGGCGGGATAAGTGAGTGAGACGGCATCATAGGAGGTAAGATTAAACGGAAAACGGAAGTGGAATATCATGAAAAACTGTCTCTACGTTTTCCTTTCCGAGAAAATATTTCTCAAAATGAATAGCAGTTTACGTGACCGTTGCGTAATGACAGGCATTACAACGTGAGTGTGGTTAATGGTAATAGATCACACGAGTGTTTGTAATGCCAATTACGCAGAGTCGCGTACAATAATACTTCGTCTACACACATATCATAAGTCCTCTATTATGCGTTCAAAACCCGTAGGCAATGACCAGCATTACCTGTGGAAGTAGGTGACAGCAATGACAGCTCTAACGTAATTTACGTTATCGAATATTGTAAGGTAATGAGATCTAAATTTGGAATATCTTCCAAAATTAACGGCTGTCATCGCTGTCACCTACTACCACAGGTACCTAATGCTGGTCAATGCCTACGGGTAAACAAATTTAAAAAACAAAAAAGAGAAATGTACAGACATAGTTTTTTATAATAACCACAACACATTCAAAAATCGTGGAAATTGGACATGATTTAGGGGGTGAGAAGCGTTATTGCCCGGAGCTAAATTTGTATGGTTTTTTTTTTACAGCTAACTACGCGATTTTAGCGGCGCTTCACAATCCTCTTAAGAGCGAGTGAGAGACGTAAAAACCCGAAGCAATTTCTAAGTGCTCACGACTGTAGTGTTATATCCATAGTTAAAAATGACGAATGATGAATGATCAGTCTGATCCCTGACATACAGTGCAACAGGTCTTAAAAAAGTTTTCGAGTTCGGGTAAAGTCGGTTTGACTCATGTAAGGGCTTGTTTACGAAGACGGGGCGCCGCGTATAGCGTTGGGCGTCGCGCGTAGCGTTGGGCGTCGCGTGTAGCATTGGGCGTCGCGCGTAGCGTTGGCCGGCGCGCGTAGCGTTGGGCGGCGCGAGTAGCGTTGGGCGGCGCGCGTAGCGTTGGGTAGCGTGAGTAGCGTTGGGCGGCGCGAGTAGCGTTGGGCGGCGCGATTAGCGTTGGGCGGCGCGCGTAGCGTTGGGCAGCGCGAGTAGCGATGGGCGGCGCGCGTAGCTTTGCGCGGCGTAAACAAGCCCTAAGAGCAATTAGAGCGAATGCGAGAGGTAAAACCCGCGGGGCTTTTTAGAGCTATTGCACAGATGACATCCGGTATCAAGTAACGTCAATTATCAGATGAAATGTGGCACCCGGGTACCTAAACGTTTTGATAGCTCTTATTTACTTGACAGTAATGGCGGCCGAGTTAAAAAAAATACCATAACAGGTCAAATACGATTTAGATTTTACCGCCTAGAATAGGGGCGCTAGTGGTAAGTGGCCTCTGAAGCCCATAGGCATCTTTAATTTTAAGATTGCAATCTTACGATCACAATCTTATGTCGGCAAATGCGCGCTCAGGTTCACTTTGTCCATATTCCCATTTCGTCCACATTCTCATCTCGGCCACATTCCAAACTCGTCCACATACCAATCCCAAATTGTCCACTTCCTGTCTCCTCTATATTCCCATCTCGTCCTCATTCCCAACCCGTCCGCATTCCCAAAGAGTCCACATTCCCAACTCCTCCTCATTCCTAACTTGTCTACAACCTAACTTAGGACTGTAGGGCTGTTCGATATTAATTCGATTACTAGGTTGTTCAGTAGTTGTTGGGAATGTGAACGAAATGGAAATGTGGACGAGATAAGAATGTGACGAGATGGGAATGTGAGAAGATGGAACTGTGAACGAAATGGGAATGTGGACGAAATGGGAATGTGGATGAGATGGGAATGTGGACAAACTTAGATGGAATGCCTCTATACTAGTCATTTTCCCGATTGTCTTAGCCCCGCACCGGAACACAACAATGCGAACACTCCTGTCACGCTGCTGTTGTTCGGTTGTGTGTCTATTGTGTTGTTTTTTGTTTTAAGCGCCTTCTTATATTAAAAACGGTTCCGGACTCGTGGACCCACTGCTATTCGACGGAGTCCTGCCGGGGCTTCTATTTCTGGGCAGTTTGCCCTCCGTGCAAAGGTACCTAACGAACCTAACCTACCTATACTTTGGCGGGGTTCCGGACTGGAATAGGAGTGGAGCAAAAAGTAATGGGACCTCCTAAGACGTTATTAAACGAGTATATCTTGGAATGATGCTCGATTTCAGCCTGCCATAACTAGTATAAAGTCGAGTCCGTGCGGCGGCGTGCCCGCGCCCCCACCGACCCCGTGCCCGCCCCCTCCCCGGCCCCCATTCCCCTGGATCTACGTTTGGGTCACCTCTGCGCTCTTTGCTACCACAGGCCTGGTCAGTATAAAGATAAGATAAGTATTTATTGAACATGCAAAATGGAACAAAATGGGTTGGTTTGTAAGCAGCTGCAGTAGTGTAAAGCTGTGTCGTAGCTAGTTAGGTTAGAAATGAATAGGCATTATCAAAAAAAAAGGGATAAATATGCTTATGTTCTAATGGTGCATTCCTAATTTCCTATATTAAAAACCGTGGAATATGATGTCTGCGTGTGTGTCTGTGTGTGTGTCTGCGGGTGTGTTTGCGTGTGTGTCTGTGTGTGTATATGTGTGTGTGTGTCTGTGTGTGTGTGCGTCAGTGTTAAAACTTAGGTAGCAAGGATTTGCTCAGTTATCGTATTGTCAACGTTTTGATAGCTCTATTTACTTGACAGTAATGGCGGCCGAGTTAATAGCAATACCATAACAGGTCAAACACAATATGGTCTTACCCAGTAGAATAGAAGGCCTGTACATTCGACTCCAAAGAGATGTATGCTCTTTTTCACCTTAGTGCATTGTAATAAGGTCAGAAAGTGGATACATCTCTTTGTAGTAGGTACACTGTATAAGTGTGTGTGTTGACAATACGATAACATTTCAAAGGCAATGTGGGTTTACCCAGTAATCCCTGTACAAGTAGGTATCTATTTATTTTTGACCGCGTGTCGGTCTCATAAGGTCACTGTACCGCGCATACCGTCAGAATAACATTCGATTTATTCGCATTTTATACACTTTCGCAGAAGGTCGATGGAGCTCCGCCGCCGCGGAGCTCCTATTTCTGTTTGGTTTGGCCCTCCGGGCCAGCTGAAGAACTAACATAACCTAAACCTACCTCACATTTATGATACTAAGGGGTGCCTTGGGTCCGGAATTGAAATTTTTCATTAGAATACCAACCTGCGAAAGCGTATAAAATGCGAATAAACGTAACATTTATCTTTCTAGCTCTACAAATATTGGTTGTACCTGGATGCTATAGCAAAGAAGGGAGAATCCGCTTCGATATGTGAGTTGCATTTTTACTACTATTTCAATCACGGGATAATGCTCCCGGGCCTTTGGAACACTAGTAGGGCTCTAAGAGCCCTTTCACACTAGCGTTTTTGCCGGCGGTTTCTCGGCGGAGCGGGAACGAAACCGGAACGCTGCGAGCACGCGACCGGAACGCGGCGTGATTATAATAAGATCTGCAACACGCGGCGTGCACGCCGCCGTTCCGCGGCGGTTAAAAATCGCGACGTGCACGCCGCGTGATCCAGTTATTGCTCCGCGAGCTCCGCTCCACTCCGCTCATCTCCGCCTCATTGGACCCGCAGCCTTATCTGGTGCCGCGAAAAAAACGTGAGATGGAGATAGTTTGCGCGCGCCTTGATTGTAGGGTCAAATTCAAATAATTGCTGTTTACTTTAAAACTACAATATTGATTAAAGAAATGGTTTACCAGGATTAAAAAGTTATAAGTACTCATTTATTCAAATATCATCGTTAAAGATCTTAGGGTTTCGAAGATTCAAACAAAAACATGCGAAAAAGGTGCCTAGTTTGAAAAATAAAATCATCGAGGTTTTTGTTTCGTCGTCGACAACTTCATTATCCGCGCTGGCATTTTCCGTCTCCTTGCATTGTGTCGTCTTTATTATCCTCGGTCTCTATTTCAATTCCGAACGTTTCAACCCAGCTTTTCTGCAGCTACATGCTCTACTGCATCCTTTTTTCCAGTTGCAAGATATTGTATTTAAAAGTGCCTCGGGTGCTGCTTTCTTAGTTGTTGTTGTTGTTGTTGGAGTAAGTCCATCATTGATGGACAAAGCCAAAATTTTATTACACTTAAATATTTTTATTTACGTCTAAGGCTTTATAAAAAAAGAAATTGTAAATATGACGAGTTTTTGTTTCTGATTGTAAACAGTGATGTATTTATTAGCTATGTAAACATCAATTTCAAACGTATGTACATTTATTTTGATAATAAACATTAAAAGACAAAATAACAAAGAGAAAGTTCATACAAAAAGAAATGTCCATTTTTACTACCCAAAATATATAAAGTATCCTAGCGAAATTTCTAGGGCATTATACCTACTAAAATTTCTGATTCATATCGTGGTGTGTTACTGAAATGTCGATTTTATTATAAAACTATAAGATTAAAATTAAATGAGCATTTTCTAAGGTTTGATTCTGTTGTCTTTAATTCTCGCACTTTTCCGTTACTTTTCTGTTACTTTTATGTTACTCTTATGTTACTCTTATGTTACTCTTATGTTACTCTTATGTTACCCCTTTAATAAAAATTTGGCTTTACACTGATATCATATCTCCAGCCCCATTCTTCTGGAGGTTTTTCAATTCCTTACCATATCTTGCAACTGTAAAAAAGGATGCAGTAGAGTATGTAGCTATGTGTTAATGATATGAATAAACTGGAATGATAAAAATGATTGAGTAGGTATGAGTATGACTATAGGGCGACTGTTAATATGAATTTTGACTCCATACCTCGCTTTAGTCTTGGCGAGCTATGAAAACTCCCAACCCTGGTTTATCGCGTCCCACCAAGGGCGAGGAAGCGATAAGCTATCGGTGATTTTCTCGCATAAGAAACGAACAAAATATAAAGATCCCTGTCAGTAAAAGAGACACGTATATTAATAGTTGATCGCTGGCTGTTCACACTGCCGGCGAGAACTCTTTCCACTAGTTTGTCAAAACAAAAAATATGGATCCCGTGTTAAGAAAAGAGACGCAAATATTAATAGTTGATCGCTGGCGGTACTCGCTTCCCGCTCATCGTCGGCGGTGCGATCGGTGGCTTATTCTTATACACGTTTTATGCTGCTGACAGGGCGTCCGCGGCCCAAGCGCAAACGGCCGTACAGTGAATCAGACCTCCCGCCCTGCGTGCAGTACCTGATCATTGGCGCCGGTATCGCTGGGTGGTCCGCCTACCAGGCCATCAAGGCGAATGACAAGGAAGCAAAGGTCTGTGAGGCTAGACAAGTTGCTCACGTAAACGATTTTCGAAAACTGACAATATTTATGGAGTTGTCGTAGGCGCTCGACGCGACCGTCTGACAGCTAACGTCAATCCTAAACATATTGGATAACGATAACGAACGCCGAATGCATCTTGTCTAGGGCCTCTGTACGATTGACTTTTAACCTACCTTTTAGTTTTTAGGGTTCCGTACTAAACAGTGAAAATGGAACGCCCCTATAAGGTGACTTTGTTGTTCGTCAGTAAAACGGGTGTGTAATATTTAGTATGGTCAAATGGTCTAATTTTCATTTTACATAACACAAATTGCATAATTTCGATCTCTATAATAAACCAACGATACTAAACGAAAACTATAATAAACGAAATGCATAATTCCTAAAACTATAATGTTCATAAATTAAAAAATAAATATTTCTAACGGCTTTCATTACTATTAATGTGGTCACAGTTCTAACCTAACCTACCCTAGTTAGAAGAAATTGACTAAAAATGCATGATAACAAGAAAATTATAGTTATAATAAATGAGTGAAGTTATTCGATCGTATGCCTGATGAAATTATACAATTGGTTTTAATGCAAAACGTTCATTATGCTTTTCGTGGTTGGTTAAATGAAATTATACAAATTGTTTTTAGACTGATTGAAGCGCACCCCAGTCGGACAAACTCTTTTTAGTGGTCCGCAGTTAACAAAGAGCCCTTATAGAATAGAAATAGAATAGAAAACATTTATTCACAACAATAACACATAAATATAACACAAAAAATAAGGAAAAGAAACGACAGATAAGTGCAATTGTTGCGAAACGGGCCCAACTCAGCATGGCTGGCTGTAAAGCCAACGCTGGTCTTCCGTCGGGCCCGCTCGGGGAAGACACGGAAGGATTATAGTTTTGCCATGACCATCTGTCCTCGATTTAACTCGGAGATTATTGGTAATACAAAGCTGTAATTTGGCATAGTTATACATTTAAATTACGCCGACAGAAATTGTAAAATAAATGGGTGCTTAAAATATATATTTTTCGGGTACCTACTTCCCATATAGTTAAAGCAAACGTAGGTTTTTTTTTTGTGGTGTTATAATATGAAGTTATCATATAATGTGGGGGGCGCGACTGTGAAGTTCTGACCAATGCTGGTACAGTCAAGGACTTTAATTGTTATGCCACTATGGAACCCTATCATAATGACAGCGTCAAACCACATGACAGAAATTACGCTTAAATGAATGATTAACATTATGCGACAGGGTTCCATAGTGGCATAACAATTAAAGTCCTTGACTGTGCAAGGTGTTGTTACTTTTTAAGGTATTCTTCATAACGAACGAGGACACGTACCCGTACAAGCGGCCGCCGCTGTCCAGCTACTTCTTGTGGAACCTGGAGCCGCCAGACGTGAACACGATGCGGTACCTGATCGACGGGAAGAGATATTCGTACGTACAGTGTTTACCGAGCCCCGCCAGTCAACGGTGTTGCACGGTTGTAAAGTTATGTTTTTTAGAGTTTCGTACAAAAAATTAAAAAAACGGAACCTTTATAGGATCACTCGTGCGTCTGTCGGTCCGTGCGTCTGTCACAGCCAATTTGCGCAATGTGGTAGGATGGTGTAATCCTATGATCCAAACACAGATGTGCAAAGTAAATATTTTTTATTTTAAATAAGGGTCATTTTCGGAGGACAAAATAAGGGAATTAAAAAAAAAAGTTTTGCAAACCTTACCGTGTCATATATTTATCAAATAAAAGGGCTCGTTATGAGTATCTCAAATATATTTTTGTTATTATTGTAAAATAACTAGTTTTGATTTTATTCATGAAAGAAGACGAAAATTGCTAACTTTGGGCTTAAGGTAAATGCTAAGAAGTCGCAAGCAATTGTGGTTGGCAGTCCATACTTCATCTCGAAACTATCTGATCTCGTGGCTCCCAGTATAAGTTTTGATGGGACCACAATTCCTTTTTCTACCTCAGTAAAAAACTTGGGGGTCACGATGGATCAGACTCTTTCTTGGGCTTGTCAAGTCGCCGAGGTCAGTCGCAGGCTCTTTGCTTCTCTGCACTCTCTCAGGCGCCTACAGAATTTTCTTCCCGTTCACACCAAAATTACCTTAGCTCAATCCCTTCTTCTTTCCCTCCTCGACTACGGTGACGTCGCATATCTCGACGTATCAGAAAAACTGCTGGATAAGCTAGAACGCCTGCGGAATGTATGTATTCGATTTATTTACGGCCTGCGGAAATATGACCACGTGTCCCACTTCCGCGCCCAGTTAAAATGGCTACCGATCCGTCTACGCAGAAATGTCCATATCCTGTCGTTGCTTTTCAACACATTATTTTTGCCTCACTCTCCCTCTTACCTTTCCGAGAGGTTTAGCTTCATGGCAAGCGGTTCCCATAATCGCTTGCGGTCGAGTGCTAACCTCTCTCTAGCCTTCCCGGCCCATACGTCTAAAACCTACTCTAAATTCTTCTCGGTGCACTCTGTCAGATCGTGGAACCGGCTGCCATCTGATATTAGGAAATCGCAATTGGTCGCATCACTACAAGGAAAATTGAGGACATACTGGCTTGACTCCTGAATTGTGTACTGTCCTTTGTTTCATTATAATATATAAATATATATTTATTTATGTATATCATATTTATGTATTATATATGTGTATGTATGTACGTTTATGTATTTAATTACTGGTGTGGGACGCGACGTGCGTTGACACATTCGCCCTTTCCCACGTCCAGTCAACCCGTAATCGGGCCGGTGCAGCAGCTGATCAGGCCCAAACACTCAAGCGCCGCAAATATTCGTCATTATTAAATAACTAGCTTCTGCCCGCGACTTCGTCCGCGTAGAATTAGTAATTTTGCTATCCCACGGGATTCAAGGTAGCCCTGTGTGTTAATCCAGTGTATAAGCAAACTCAATTCCTAATTGTATGTAACCAAATTCGTCCATCCTTTTTAGCAAAGAAATAACAAACTCGCGCACGCATAAACTTTCGCATTTATAATAGGTATATGAAGTAGGTATAGGATGTAAATAGGTAGGTACATCCAACGCACAGAATCGCTCTGGCCGAAATCGTAGTCGATAAAAATGCCTTCGGTATGTGAGTCCGACTCGCACTTGACCGGTTTTCAGTATTTGTTGTTTTTTAGGTTTTTACTACGTAAGTATAATCATACCGAATTTTAAAGCTTGTATTTACGATACAACAAAAAGAAAATCGTTTTTACGATACAACCAAAAGAAAAATGGTTTGCATATTTTTTATCACATTTTTTTATTTGAATACTGAAGTTCTTCGATGCATGAGCGCATTGAGTGCGAGCGGGCTTTGCCGCTCCTATTTTAACTCCCGGCGTTCGCGATCCTGCGAAGAACTTTGTCGCTGTACTTTTATGTATAAACTAAAGTCGCACAATTTCACCCGGAACGAATTATATGATTATGTGTAAGGTGTTAGTGTGTAAAGTATTATAGTAGGTGTAAGTGCACGATTCGTTTTTAAAGAATAAAGAACAGTTAGTGTAGTTAATTTCGGTCACCAAAAAAAATCAACCTAACCAACTGTACTTACTCCCAGTACATTACAGCTATTATCATAGCTCATACCTATGAGTTTTTTAACTTCGATTTACTACTTCTACCCCCATTTAACCCTCCTTACGATACCCTCCTTTATCCCTTAAAGCTATATTTTTTATTTAAAAAAAAGTAGCCAAATACCTACCAATATTCACGTTTCTTACTTCAAAAATGACAAAACTCTCATACGCACAAAATTCTACACCATCCTTTACCCCTTAGGGGTAGTTTTTCCAAAATCGCAAAAAGTAGTCGCAGGTACTTTTTTTTTAAATAGCTTCTGCCCGCGACTTCTTCCGCGTAGATTGCGATGATGTTTTTATCCGGGCTCAATCCAGGGTACACCTAAGCTATCTCCGTTTCAAACTTAATCCAAATCTATCCATTCATTGCACCGTGAAGAAGTAACAAAGTAACACACAAACTTTTGCATTTATAATATTTACTGATCGGCGACTGGTAGCATTTTATGTCACTTTAACGTCAAACGTAATGACTAATAAAGATAAGTCTCATTAGAAGGATACTGTCATTAATAGGATTAGTGGATAATACAATAGCTTTTGCTCCCTCGGGAACGGCCCAATTTTCCGGGATAAACACTATCCTATGTCCTATTCCAGGGCCTAACCTATATGTGTGCCAAAATTCATCTCGATCCGTTCAGTGGTTGAAGCGTGAAAGACGAACAAACATACACACTTTCCCATTTATAATATTAGTATGGATATGGCTTACGAATTTGTGGAGCTTGCAGTGGAAACCATGGGACCTTGGTCAGCTGATATGAAAAGCTTTAATAAGGCCCTGTCCTCTCGGCTCATAGAATCCTCCGGAGATCCTAGAGCTGGTGCTTACCTCTCCCAAAGGATTGGGCTAGCTATCCAGAGAGGTAATGCAGCCAGTGTCATGGGGACCATGCCGCGAGCGGACCTGCTAGAGGGGGTGTTCTTTTTATAGTGGTGATTATTATTTATATCTTTAATATTTGAGTAGCTTAGTTTAATTTTAATTTAAATACGTTTAGTTTTAATTTTAATTGTATTAATGTTGAATTCTGTACTTAGTTGGATGTTAGTATTTTGATTGGTCATTATTTTGATATTTATTATTATTATTTTTATACATATTATTTATTCTAAAAAAAGGTCTAAAATTTAGTTCACGCAGTTTCTGTAAACTTTGTTTTTGTACTTGTGTCTACTCGTTGCCACATTCAACTTTTCTTATTTTCCTCAATCACCCAAAGGTTAGCTGGAAGAGATCCCTTAAAGGGATAAGTTCGCCTTTGTACATTCCTTTTCTGTAAATATTGTATTCGAATTTCTGTGTTTTGTACAATATAGAGTTTACATACATACATAAAATTGACCATTCCCCCCCCCCCCCCGATCTCCGAAACTACTGAGCCTAAAATTTTGAAAACAATACAAAATATAGTTCATTGCTTTTAGATTACAAAAAAATATGATCCTATATTTTTTTTATTACGTATCCCTCCCCACGCAAGTTCAACTCGCACTTGGCCAGTTTTTTTTATTATTGCCCTCGACGGGCAAACAGACAGACGGCCCACCTGATGGGAAGTGGTCACCGCCGCCTATGGACATTTCCAACGCCGGAAGTGTCACCAATGCGTTTCCGGTCTTGAAGAAATTTAATGATATTAAAAAGCCCCATATTGTAGCACATTGGGAAAGTCTCAGCAGGAAGCTCATTCCGATTTCCTATAGTACCTACGCGCCAGAAACGTTTTAGAGAACCGGCGCGTAGTTTAGCGCAGTGACTCAAGAAAATGGGAATGAACATCCAGCCGATGACGATGAAGTGCGATGGTAGGGAACTAGGGAACAACCTAAAATCTCGAATTATTTGATTCCTAATTTGAAAACACCGAATTTCTAATTCTAATAAAATCTCGAATTTTATATTTCCTACCGAGTATTAAAATCACGAAAACGTTTTTCCGAACATTATATTATACGAATGTTGAGAATTCCGAATTTTCTTTATTACGAAAATTATAATTCCGAATATTTGCGTTTTGTCGGGATTGTGATATTCGGAAAATCATTTTTTGGGATTTTAATCGGTCGGAAATGTGATTATTCGGAACTTAAAAAAATTGTAATTGTGATGCTTCGCGGAACTAAAATTCGGAATAGTGATGATTCGGAGATTTCAAAATCGGAATCCTGAAATTCGTGTCTATTAAATTCGGAAAAAAAAAGTCGAGATTATGTAGTGTACCCGCGATGGTAAAACGAAGCCGTTGGCACCAGTCTAAAAAGTGCCTCGGAACAGTCCCCATTATACAGACGGTAGAAAATGCATAGAGATGCAAAGTCTCTCCGGAGGCTAAGCATCTCTAAACGGTCTTCCTTCATTAATGTATTGAAAACACTATATTAGGCCCGTTTCTCACCGAGACACCATGGCGGCGTAACCATGAAAATGAAAAAATAAAAAATGGAAAAATATTTAGTTTGTTAAAACTTAGTGTAAATTATACTAAGGTGGGGACTTCCTATGAAGTATGCAATAGGTACCTGTGTCAGGAAGCCCCGCTCCTCCATAATAACAAGTTTCATATACAGAAATAAATGTTTGTGTGTGTGTGTGTGTGTGTGCGTGCGTGCGTGCGTGCGTGCGTGCGTGCGTGCGTGCGTGCGTGCGTGCGTGTGTGCGTGTGTGTTAACATTTTATTTGAGTCTACTTACAACACGCTATTTATACAGTGTGTAAATGGAATACGAGCAAACATTTAAACTAGACGTAGTAGGTTATGGCTCTACAAGTCATGTAAATGTGGAATTTCGTTAATGACTCTAATATATAGAGCGCGATTAATTTTTAAAGGTCCCGTCGAGCAGTAATGTATAATGTAAACGAAGATTTAAGTCTCAGTTAAATGCAGTTTAATTGGGCTATTTCTGATACATTGCGTGGCGAATTAATGTTTGAAAAAAAATTACAACTTATGTAAACGATACACATGTTTTTATGTTAATTAGGATGCATATTAACCGTCGTTACAATGTTTGCTCGTATTCCATTTACACACTGTATACAATAATTACTAGGGTAGGTTTACCATGAAGCATTGTTACATTGGAATATTAATCTACCTATACTAACATACACTATCATAGTAATATAAATACTATACCATTTCATTAATTCTATTTTTTTAAAGAACATTATGTTATCACTTTCAAATCACCTCCACTATGACTATGCTATGACACAATGCGTAACCAAACGGACACTGAGGTATCCTCCATAGAGCTGTATAATTTTGTTGGTGGCGGCGACTGGTTGCGTAGCCATGGTGTCCCGGTAAGAAGCGGGCCTTATAAAACCTAGACTGCGCAGGTACGGTCAAGGAAATGTATTCGCGTACCTTTTCACTCTTGACACAATGACAATAAGAGTCAAAAAGGTACGCGAATACATTTCCTTGACTGTATATCGTTGTAACTTACATTTGTGGTACTACTGTCTGTTTTCAGCGCTTTCTATGCCACCTGCGCCTCCTTTATGGACCCCGTGAAGTTCTACCGCAGGAAGACCGGCCCAGCTGTCTCCATCGCGAGCGGCTGGAGCGTGCTGCGTATTGACGCCGACGAACACATCGCCTACATCAAGACGCTGTGCGGCGAGCAGCCCATGTCCTACCAGCGATGCCTGCTGGCCGTTGGTGAGCGGCTCTGTTGTAGATTCTTAACCTTTTGAACTTGCTGGTTTCACACGGAGGCAGAACAGTGGGCAGCAGCACCCTTCGGTCATCTATAGAACCGGAGTTTCGAAACTGGTTCTGATCGAGGCTTTTGAGTTACCTACTCATATGGAACTGGTTCCGATCGAGGCTTTCGATTCACTCGTATGAAAAGTGGTTCCGATCGAGGCTTTTAATTTACTCGTATGGAATTGGTTCCGATCGAGGCTTTTAATTTACTTGTACGGAACCAGTTCCGAAACTCTGGTTCTATAGATGGCCGAAGGGGACAGCAGAGTATTGCTACCGTGTGAACGCGTATGCCGAGACAGAACAGTACTGTTTTGCCTGTTGGTGCCTCCGTGTGCAACCAGCATTACGTCTTATACAAAATCTGTCCCTCACACGCCAATGTTTGCTATGCTATTCAAATTACAACTTTAATGATACGAAACAAAGTCTCTTTTAATCTTGAACTTGTGGCGGCTGTAGCTGTCGTGGCGTCAGTGGCACGAGTTTCAGTTGACCAGAGGGCCCTGCAAAGATGCATTGCGCTAACTAACGTTTCTATTAGTTTTGTTTTTAAACCAATCGCGTCACTTGTAGATCGAGTAATACGAAAAGTCACGTGATCTTCAAGTGACGCGATTGGTTTAAAAACGAATCGAATAGAAACGCTAGTTAGCGTAATGCATCTTGCCAGGGCCCTCAGAGCGTTTGTTGTGAAGGTTAACGTAATTTGTCGAGTAATGGTAGAAGCGCTGTGTTTATTCACGCATTTTAATCAGCCATCTCAACGTTTAGGTGTGATAGTGAATACAATATCTGGGACCAATCGCACATCAGTAAATGAGCCTAGTCCTACTACTACGGATACTAGACAACGGTAAACTTACTTATATAGAGAAATACATACTTACAATTCGAACAAATTAAGTTTTAAATTCGTATACGAAATTTCAAAGACATATTGGAGTTTGATATTTATCAACTCATATTTCAGTATATATCCACGACTCAAGCAGGAACAAATACTCGCGCTCATCACACAAATGTCTGTTCCTACCGGGATTTGAACGTAGGGCCGCTAGCTTCGTAGGCAGGGTCACTAACAACTATGGTAACTAGCAAATAAAATAAGGTGCAAAATACACCTTAGCACGTATTCAGTAAGGTATATTTTGCAACTCATTGAAGTTGTTACGTTGACGATTTGCTCTGAGCCCGCCACTGATTCCACTCGTGTGTTTTATATTCCAGGGGCGAAAGCCAAGAACCTCTCGATATTCAAGACGGCCCCGAAGGATGTCCGAGACAAGGTGTGTACCCTCCGCACCATCAGGGATCTGGAGATCGCCTACCGGAAGGTGAGGGAGGCTAAGCACGTGACGGTCATCGGTGGGGGCATACTTGGCTGCGAGCTGGCTTATCATCTCGCGAACCAACGTAAGTTTTTTAAATACTTAGTTACTAGATTGCATTGTTTTGTGTACTGGTGTGGGGATGAAACAACCGGTGAATTACTAGAGGCGTTAAATCTTAGTCTTCAGGGCTGGCAACGCATTTACAGTCTTAGGATTAGTCTTGAAAACGCAAATTACTATAGGTCTTATATCACAGCTTAGTCAACTCCTGTGAAAAATCATCGTATTTTCTCGGAATTGTTCGTTTTTGTCATGCTACTTCAGTCAGACTCAGTACCCATCAAGACAACGTGGGGTAAGGTCGCATCGCGAGATTAATAATCGATAGAGAGTGGTAAATACCAGTAGTATTTTTTTGGATGTTAATAATAAAGTTTGTTTTCAGTTCTTTTAATAGTCATGCAAAAAGCATTAAGACCTGGGAAACGTTTATATCGACAAGCCTGTGAAATTATTTTCAACATTTATTTATATTTCTACCTACACCTATTCTCTATACAGGGTAATTTTTTTATTGGTGCACAAATTTCAGGGACTAACTCTGTACATATCAATTCATACTGATTTTTTTTTAGTATGGGACCAACATCCAGATCACGAAAAAAAAACAGCTGTTCCATACATTTCGGCGGTTTAGCTATCGAAATTTGTATGGAACAACTGATATTTTTTTCGCGATTTGAATGTTGGTCCCATAATTAAAGTTGATGAGTATGACCTACAAAGTTAGTCCCTAAAATTTGTGCACTGATAAAAAAAATACCCTGTAAAATTTGGTCGCAGTGGTTTAAACATTTCAGTGTGATATACTTCAAACTCGTCGTTTGACATTTGACACTGATAACTAAAGTACTTCATTTATTCAATAAAGACACGTCACTTAATAATAAAATAATTCACAGACACGTTCGGCATCATTCGGAAGTAGTCATGTGTTCCAAATTTTCACGATGGGAAAGGATTATTTACTACGTCTGTAGGTACTATAAGTACGGACAACGGTATAAATGCTTCATTAATGAATAGATAATTATGACGTCATCGCCACCAAAAGTATGCTCTTGGCTTAACCTATACCCAACGTTTTCCAGATAAGCATATTCCGCTAGAGCAGGACGAGGAGCGAAAGGAGGTGGTGCACATGTACAAGAGCCCCGGCGTGCTCAGCAACCTGCTGCCCGAGTACCTCGGCGAGTGGGCAGCCGAGAAGCTCAAGTGCGAAGGCATCAAAATTATGCCCAAAAGTTGGTTCCAATTTTGCTACTTCAGAGCTGATATCTCTTAGGGTTACGATATCTCAGGATTTATCCTGAGATTTCAGGATTTATGGACTCTTCTCAGGATTGCGGCTGGATTTTGCAAAATCTTGGAAATCTCAGGATTTTTAGAATTTTCAATATAATACAGTAACATTTTAAAGATCTCTTTATTAAAAAGTAAAACAAACTAAAAATAATCTTCCTAATAAACAAAATAATTGAAGTAATCAACTTTGTTAGACTTTTTTAAATTTGTTAATTACGTCTGAGAGAAAATTCTCAAACTCCAACAAAATCTCAGGATTTTTCAATGGAAATCACGCCTTTTATCCGGATTTTTGATTTTTTCGTCTGGTAACCCTAATATCTCTTGAACGCCCCAACCGATTTTCATGAAACCGAGCTAAAAACCACCGCTAGAAAACCGCATACAAATTGGTTCACCCGTTTAAGAGCTACCTACAAGTAGATATACTAAAGCTGGCACGAATGGAATGAACAAAAGTAAGGTCACCTATCACTGTGTGAGTGCCAAAGAATAGTGTAATATACTGGGAAAAGAGAGCCCTCTCACGGGATATTCATGCAGACTGATTTGAAGCGCCATCTAGATTTCTGATCTAGTACCATTGATATATATATACGTATAGCCAGCTATAGATATTCTTAAAATTGAATGGCTGCTTCCCAGTAACAAACTATTTTGCTCTCGTCTTGTCGTAATTCGATTCAATTAATATGAATCTGAATCTAAGAATTACGACGAGACGAGAACAAAATAGTTTGTTACTGGGAAATAACTAATTGGAAGGGAGGGTGTATGAAATGAAATGACAATAAGTATTATTTCGTAGCTTTATTTTCTATTTATATATAATGTTTACGTTCGTTGTAATATTTTTGTGCAGCTATTTTTGCTTCGTCATCCCCATCACATATTAACTTACCGGACAAAATCAGATTTTCCGATCGACACCAGCTATAAATTATTACTTTCAATTTTACACTTAGAAATATTCACACTCAAATACAACTGTGGCCATGCTAAATGAAATGAAATGACTGGAGGCAGGGTTGCCATGGCAAAAATCATATTTCAGTCGGCCAGATCGAATAAATTTATATTATTCGTATTATTATTTCAAAATAAACTCAACTTAACTGTAACTTTTATGGTCATTTTCAATGATAGAATATTTCTTATTGAATTATATTTAATGATAACATGCATGCAGTGACATCTATCTGAGACTCTTGATAACAATCGGTGTTTTTACTGTTCAGAAATTAAGATGGCGTAACTGTTTATGTAACCTAGCACAATACAGGGGACTCCCCCCTCCCCCCTCTGGTGAGTGCCGTCCTTTGAACTGATGTTCGAATTTCATACCGAAAACCTGTTATATTTTACACACTTGTATACTTTCGTTCACTCATTCATCCATTCGTGCAAGCTCTTGTGAATCTACCTATACTGTGCCACACACATATATAGCGCTCAAATTTGCGTCGGGGGTTAAAAAGTAAGGCATCTCCAGTGGTTTAGGAGTTACTGTTACCTATTGCCGTTCGGGCGCCGGGGTTGATTCGCACGCACCCAACGCGGCGAGACGGCGCGGCTCCGACTGAACCGTCCGGTCGAGGCACGCTCGGCTTAACCTTGGATCACCGACACTCATTTCCTGGAATGTTTTACTTCGCCGTATTTTCATTTCATCGACAGGCATTTCCACGTGCAGGAGTTATAATTTTTTTGGTGGTCGCAGGTGTAACCTAACCTAACCTACCTAGACAATCCACAGAAGATAACCTAAAAACAATTAGGTCTTAGCAAAAATTACTTACATAGCTTTCGAAGCGATGAAATTCGATGAAATGAGGGTCGGTAATTCAAGGGGATCCGGTTCACTAATGTTTTTCTTCTCAATAAAAAATTATAACTCCTGCACGTGGAAATGCCTGTCGAGGTTCAGTAATGTTTGGTGGTCACAGGTCTAGCCTAACCTAACCTACCTACATAACCCATGCATAAAATAACCTAAAAACAATTAGGTCTCAGCAGAAATTACTAACATAGGTTTGCAAGAAATGAAATTCGATGAAACGAGTGTTAGTGATTCAAGGGGATCCCGCTTAATTTACTCGTAGGTATGAGTTTTGAGGGACCTGCTGGCTTCAAATGTATTTCTGGCTCATTGTTGCTTTTTTATCACAGCGCAGCCATACGACGCTTTCCTTTCAAAAGACGGTCGGCTGGAGATGACTTTAAATGACGGAAGTTCATATGTCACGGATTACGTAAGTTACTATATAATATCGATACCTTAGTTCACAATTGTACTAATTACATTTGAAAAGTTATTGTAATTAGGATGTTTGTGCACAAACAATAAGTTCGTAATTTTACTGGCAAAAAAAAAACATTTAGTACGATTGTGCGCTAAGGTATCGATATATGTATATTATTATAGGTTACTGAAAAGTAAAAACAACTTCTGCACGGTCAAACCCACGGGTACAAGCCAGTTTCTATTCTAAATAACTATACATGATGGAACGGACTTAGCACTTTTAAGCTAGGGGAGGACAGGGTATCATGGGAAGAGACCTGTATCATAGTTTACACAGAAAATCAGGTCCTTTTGGAGTTTATGTTACCTATTGCCGGTCCGGCTTTAGGGTTGCATCGATGCGTGTCGCTCGATACTTAATACCTGCGCACGCAACCAAACGCGGCGACAGCGTGGCCCCCACCAAACCGGCTTGGTGTGGTTGAGTTTGCTTGTGGTAGCTCGCGGCGCGTACGGTCGAGGCCCGCACACATGCAGTCATGCAATCCGCGCGATAATTGCGATATACATTTGTTTCAATACGAACTAGTTGTCGCGAATATAAGACATGTTAAGACGTGTAAACGAGAAATGGATTATGACAAACGTGGCGACAAAATTGTTCCCAGCATCTCCACCAATTTGCCAGAATCATACATGTCTCGTCATGCCTTAGGTTCACATGACATTATCGTAATAATGGAGCGACAAACTCACATGCATGATAATATAGAGAGATATGAATCTGCTTCGCATTAATTTACTGTTAACGTTGACTCTTTGGGTGCCGCGCCCAACGCCACAGAGGGTCCCGTCCGACGAGCCATTCCTCCCTTATTACAGGTTAGACCCTGTCGTCCAGCATGGAGCCAAAGGGTGGGACCCGAAGGCCCCCTGTTGGTCCTCGACACTCCCCTACAGATCGACCCAGGCCTCCAAAACAATATCAATCTTTTGCTATCTCTTTACATCGTCAATATTACAGTAATACAGTTTATAGGCACTTACCAGTGTACAGAACCATTATCTCTCGCCGCATAAACAACAACCAACCTCACCATCCTTCATCTTTTTCCGACCTCTTATTCCTGCCAAGACTAGATGACACCTCCTTTCAAAGTTGCCAGTCATAATTGTTTCGTCTAAAAATACTAACGAACTAAAGGGGTTTACTCACCAAGATGTTCCATGCATATCGCGATCATTCGCGACACTACTATTTATACTGCGCCTGTACTGATTTTTTATTGCCTAAGACTCGCAAAGAGGTAGACGACCCTTCTGGGGCACGTTTTATAAAGCTACAAGTTACAATTTTACAGGTCTAAACTGGCAACACTGCTCAAATAGCTGGTCGTTATTGGTCGAGGTTGTGTCAAATGGAAACTTGTAACCTGTAAATTGTAATTTGTACCTTTATAAAACAGGCCCCTGATGGAAAGTGGTTAACGCGGCCCATGGAAATAAGCAACACCAAGGGTTCTATTTATAAAAAACTTGAAGACGCTTTCATTTGATTTCATGCCACCAGGCGTTTGTGTGCGTTGGCACCAAAGCTCGCACTGAGATCGCCGAGCCATCCTTCCTGGAGGTAGACAAGGTTAACGACGGCATTCTCGTCAACACTGAGCTACTGGCGCGCACGCACCTCTACGCGGTGAGTACGGTTCCCGACAGGCAGTGTTGGGCGTAATTAATAACTTTTGTAATTTATTTTTTTATTAGCTTTTTTTTTAGCTTTGTAAATTGTAATTGCAATTACATTAATTTGTAATTAAACTTACTCTTTTTTTTCATATACACAGACTTTGAATTACATGTGTATTTCATTGCAATTACATGTAATAGAAATAGCTGTGTAATCTCTAATTGAATTACTAAAAAGATATAAAACCTCACCGATCTAATAATACAGAAAACGCATACACTAGATGTGTCTCGGTTAATATGCTAAAAAATTGTTTCATTACAAAAGCCAAACATTGGAAAGTTTGTCAAACTTAAAGTCCATTTATATTTTAAGCTGATTTGGGAAATAAAACGATCAAAAATATTTTATAAACTAAAAGTAATTTGTAATTGAATAAAGTAATTCATTACAAATTTCAATTATAAAATGTAATTCGTAACCGAATTACCAATTACATACATACATTGTAATTGGTAATTGGAAGGTTCAGTTACTTTTTCCTTGTAATTGTAATTTTTAATTGCAATTACATTTTGTAATTGCAATTGTTAATTCGTAATTCCATTACTTTTTGCCCAACACTGCCGTCAGCTGTCGCTGTTTGCAACAAGTAGTGTCATCTATCGAAGTTCGTCAGAATAATAGTGTGAAAAACTGTAAGTGGTTAACGGGACCTACTGAATTCTTTGCAAATTAAATAAATACTTTTAAATTTATAATGATGAGAATGGTCGCACAAGGGCGTGGCTTAATGTATCCGTACAATATCTTTTGCAAATTTCAGCCCGATAGCTTCAATTATTTCTGAGAAAAAGGGTCTGAATATAGACAGACAGACAACAGTACATCTTACGACTATAAGAGTTCCAGTTTTAGTACCTGATGCAGCATCCAGAAACAGGTTGTGACTTGTTCCCCAGGCGGGTGACGCAGCTAGCGTCTACTCGCAGTGGAAGAACACGCGCATACGCATGGAACACTACGCAAACGCGGAGGAGCAGGGCTACGTGGCCGGCCTTAACATGACTGGCTACTGGCTGCCTGTCAACTTCGAGCCCTCCTTTTGGTTCATCCTTGGCGAATCCATCCAGATGCAGGTAACGATTCCTTCCGACCTAATCCTGGACCTCCTTTAAGTAGTAGATTGAATTATCCAGGGTGAATGCAGTTAATAATTTTATTCGAAATTATTGACGTCATGGTCATGAGTGTCATGACCAGAGGTCGGAATTTTCACGGCAAAACATAAGACTATCGTAGGTAATCTAGCTAGTGTTAGAAACGGGTTTATATCGGTTGGTCTAAAATTGTTTAGCCTATTTTTGTTTCGCCACATAAGTTTTTGCATACCAACGTTTCGTCTAAAATGATTTAAATGTCGAAAATTGTTTGATCGAAATAGTTTCGCATAATATTGTTTGGTAGGTCGAAAAAATTTATTCCATCTAAACCTCGACTATACTTACAATATTAAAAATAACCCTTCCTTTTGAGTTATGTATTTTTTTAAATATTTTTTATTTGTTTGACCGTTTCTATCGTAAGCGAATAAAAAAAATCTGACACTAGTTTGATCGCGACAGTCTTATGTTTTGCCGTGAAAATTCCGACCTCTAGTCATGACTGCTCTTACTGTCAAGTAAATAATGTAAGAGCTGTCATTACGTCAACAATATGACAATGATACCGAAGCAAGATGGTCTACTATACCAAAGGATCGAACACCGGTGCTCAAAATACGCTGACGCACCGTATCACGCAAGTGATGCGACTTATCTCATTAACGCGACAGTTGTGGTCGTGTCCATTAGAAAGTTTTAGTGGTGGTAGGACCTTGTGCAGGGTCCGTCCGGATCGCTACCACCATCTCATCCATTAACCCACCACCAAGCAGTAGTGTTCGCATTGCTGCGTTCCGGTGTGGGGATAAGACCACCGGTGAAATTACTAGCATAGAGGCATCCCATCTTAGTCCTCAGGGTTGGCAACGCATTTGAAGTTTTAGGATTGCAGTTTTGAGATTGTACCTCTAGTCTTGAGGTTTCAAATGTCTATGGGTCTCAGATCCCACTTACCATCAGGTGCCCTGAGTGCTCCCGTGCCTTCTCCTTGCCATAAAAAAGTCACCCTTCTAAAAACGTGATGTTAGATTACGTCGTCGTGTCAGCGTATTTTGAATACCGTTGTTGTTGATCCTTAATACAATGTAATAGAGGCCCTGATAGATTTATACCTACTTTATTACAGTGAAAGTTTTGAGACGCACATACTTTCCCCTCTCTCCAGGTGGTCGGCGAGGTTGGTGCGTGCATGCCGATCGTGGCGCTGTTCAAGCCATGCCGCGCTGAGGACCTGCCGGCGCGCATAGTCGAAGCCGAGGGCAAGCTGCCCTGCTACAAAGAGTGAGTGTCCTCATGTTGCACCACCATGTAAAGATGCTAAAAAGACTGAGTGTCTTCATGTATAGGTTGCTACAAGGAGCGAGTGTCCTCATGTATAGTCGCTACAAGGAGTGTCCTCATGTTGCACCAATATGAATAGTTGCTACAAGGAGCGAGTGTCCTCATGTTGCACAAAACGGTGGTTTACCCGGGGTCCTACTGCGTAGTCCAAAACCAATTACTGACCAAAATTAGTATCATAAATATGAGCTAGATTTAGGTTCTGCAGCTGGTCCAGAGGCCAAAACGCCCAGAAATAGGAGCTCCGCGCCAGCAGGGCTCCGTCGACCCGGTTAATTTGATATTCAAATAGAAATCATTGGTCAGTTGGACTACGCAGTAGGACCACGGGCAAAAAAGGCACCAAACATGTATAGTTGCTACAATGAACGAGTGTCCCCATGTGTGTGCATGACCCAAATGTGTGATGGACCCGGTCGTTTGTGGCAGCGCGGCGGAATACAAGGAGCGGTACAAGCGGGGGCTGCTGTTCTACCTCCGCGACGACATCGTCGTCGGCCTGGTCTTTTGGAACATGCCGCCCATCGATGACCGGTTGGAAGTCGCCACCGAGGTAACGGCCGACCTAACACAATCGGCGATCACCGACGATTACGGTTCGTGCCGATTATAGATGATCAACGATCATCGCCGATTGTGTGAACGCATAGAATAAGGAGCGCCAAAGTTCATAATATTAATAAAATTGCTACTCCGTTTATTGGAACTCCGAAAATGTAATTTTTATACCGCTGGAACCGTAAACTTTTCAGAAATTCTGAAATATTCAATGCGTGGATAAGACTAGGTTAGATTAGGTTTGATTTATAAAAATCCTGAAAAAGTAACGGTTGCTGAAAAAAATAGGTAGTTTACGTTATGTTTACGTTATTGACTTACAATAAGTTATGAGTAAAAATAATTATATGAGCCAATTATGGACCCCATAAAATACGATGACGCAACGTTGCACTCACGCGCCTTTACACGGCTCCCTTCCAACGGCAAAACGCTGCAAGTCAAAAACCCTAGTTTCGAGAAAAGCGCGTTTAAAGGTTTTCAAGTTTCACGCTACAAATCACCTATTATTTTTGACTCTGTTGCCGCGTGTTGAATTGATGGTTATGCAGAGAATGCAAAACGCTGCAAGTGGTCCGTTCCTCGTTCCCAGGTAGTGGCCATTTAGTACCTACTTACAGCGTACTGTGGTGATCAGACGGCATTAACGGTCTTGGTATAAAACATCACAATTGCAGTCATGATGTTTTGGCTAGTCTTATGCAGAGTTACCGCGTTTGACAGTTTTCTACCGCCTTAACTAGAACATATTTTTAAGTTCTTTTGTAGGTATGATAGAAGCACTTATGAGGAATCGCTTGATGCAAGTTAACACAAAACGCTGTACAGTATTCCCAGCTTCTTAATAGCTTTCGGCTGGCTATCGCTATCACGCTTGCACTCGTAACTGACAGTATATTTGTCATTTGTGTGCTTGTGTGTCATAGAAAAACGAAGATTGCCGATCGCTATTAAGAAAAGTGTAGCACTGTACATACATACATACATTGCTTCATCCCATTCCCCTTCCCATTGATTGTGGTTGTTGTGTATACTTATGATCGCGTGTGTGTAGATCCTGCGCGCGCGCCCCAGCTACGAGGAGATAAACACGCTGGCGGAGCTCCTGGGCTTCCCCGAGACGCACTGCGTCTACGTGACTGCGGAGGAGCTGATAGAGCCTGGACCTTGCATAAAATTGTAAGGACTAGGGAAACATATAATGAAAGAAAGAAAGAAATATTCTATTTACACCAGTACAGAAGTATTTATGTATATTTTGTATTTATTGATATAGTTTATATTATTGATTATTACTGGTTTTCTTTTTATTCTTTGACTGTTTGTTTGTCATTTGGGTACCTAATTATTTAAGCATTTTTATTTTTCTCAACAAGGTGTATCTGTAAGAAATCCCTTAAAGAGATATGTTCGCCTTTGTACCTGTTTTTGTTATATTGCCTGTGATTTGTATTTCTTTTTTATTCTTGTACGGTCACGAGCGTTAATTTGGGACCCATTTTAAGAAAAATATGCTTGAAGTCGTCAATGTCATTACTTAGAAATGTCAAGTCATTTGTAACTTTTAGAAAAAACCACCAACTCACTACCATTGAAAATGTCATTTCATCTATTAATTCAAAAACGACATATGTGCTAAATCCTACTCTAATCGCGGTTTGATAATACGTGGCACGTGGCACGCGAATATGGCCCCGCAGTACAGAATCGATAATATTCACGCTTGATATGACGCCAGCAAGGCATTTAGAGCTCTCATCATTCATCATCATTTTAGCCAAAGACGTCCACTGCTGGACACAGGCCTCCCCCAAGGTTTGCCACAAGGACCGATCCTGCGCCGCTTGAATCCAACGGTCTCCCGCAACCTTAACCACGTTGTCGGTCCACCTTGTTGGAGGCCTACCCACACTGCGTCTTCTACTACGCGGACGTCACTCGAGATGTCTTCTCTCAGCTCTTATTAGCGCTAAATTACATTTCCTTGCAGCCAAGTGTATTAAACGAGGTCCGGATATCGACGTGGAACTGATTCACGTCTTCCAAAGCCCTTCTGCCGGCCTAGAGAGGGCTGAAGATTGTTGTCTCCGGCGTATACTGGGTGGCGGGAACGAGAGAGGTCTTCGTTGAAGATTACCTGTGCCGTCATCGCCGAAGACATCGGGGAGCAGCAGCGGAGTAAGTTGACTGGCATCATCATCTCTCGAGGAAACTAGTCATGTCTATTTATCAGGGTTAGGACTTTTGGTGGCATACCGTGGTCCTAGAGTCGCTATTCCCTAATTATGAAATACATACCACCTTGATTTTGACCTTAGGTATTGTCATATTTCAAAACTCTTCATCGGATTGACTTGAAATTTTGCATTCGTTTAATACTTTAATAGCTTTAGGTCCACATCTCGTTAGGAATAGGTAGAAAAATACGACCAGCTCGCTTTCTGACTACATCTCGATCCGACTACATTGCTTTGTGCCTAGATCGCAATACGACCATCGCTTTGAGAATACATCTCAAATAGTCCGAGGTGCAAAATCTACTTCGTTTGCGTTTCTAGGTAGGTTAGGTGCGTTAGGTAACTTCAACTGCCCGAAGGGCAAATTGCCCAGGAATAGGAGCTCCGCCATGCGGGGCTCCGTCGCCAATAATAAGACGGACATAAAATGAAAAAAAAACAAGTAGTCAATTAGGTAGGTAGCGACTTTTTGAGATGTAGTCGTAAAGCGATCTGGTCGTATTAGTTGGTCATATCGAGATGTAGACGGAAAGCTTCTATCCCATATGTATAATATATATATTGGGCAAAAAAAGTGTTTAAATAAAACTGTTTTTTTTATAATTTCAGTTGGAGACCTTTCTAGACAGCGCCCACATGACAACCACGAAATATTTCGGTGTGAGCGTAATTTGATCTTTAAAATTTATAAAGACCCAGATAGTTTTGTACTTACCAGTTTTTGTGATAGTGACCACTTTAAATAAAAAAATGACCTTAACCTTGGTTTGATTAACTTATGCATTTTTTTTTAATATTAAACTTTCTTTTAATAAACTTTAATCTCAATCTAGAATGACAAGTACCGTACAGATGTAGTGAATAATGTTTTGGCATCGTTTTTTGTCGGATAAGTCCGTATTGATCTTGCAGTCTCAATCAACTTATCGGTGGGTAGGTACTAAAGTTAACTGAGACAGCAAGATAAAAACGAACTTTTCCGACAAAAAACGGTGCACGATGGCTAAACATTATTCACTACATTTGTATAGTCAATGATAATTCAATGTGATAGGGTACTAAATAGGTAAGCTTAACATTTTGCCATAGTGTGTCATACGCGGATATGCAAATTTCCAGCATTGTGGCACACACGCCCATTTGGCGAGTAAGCTAAGCAGGTTAGCTTAGTAGTTTGGATTGAATTATCTATATTTAGAAAACGCCAATAGCTTAGCTTAGTAAGCTGTTAGAAAAAGTGGATAGGTTTCGTTTAGTTAGTACATTGATATGACTATCTGTGCTGCTTGCTTTACCGAGTGCCTCTTAAGATCCTCCATACAAAGAAATTTGCCAAAGGAAAATGAACCAATTATTATTGCAATAAAGTTCATTTTCTATTTTAATTGTCAGTCATAAAAACAAGGGAAATACTACTTATCTCCTTTGCAATAGATCTTTATTACAATGGCCGTATTATGTACATTTTTTAGTACGCGGGGTCTTACGAGGTTGAAATTTTCATCGAATGTCACTTCACCTAATTCCACCCGGAAGCTATTTTCTGCTAAAACAGTGTTGCTTTCAGGACCTCTATTCAGCACGGTAAAAACCATATCGTTTTTGACCAGTTATCGTATCGACTTGAGTGCTCTTGCAAATTTGATCGACCTTATATATGAGTAAATAGAGGCTATCACTGGCAGCTCTGGCTGCACAAAGCACGTGAGTAGGTATTGACAACGTTTTGATAGCTCTTATTTACTTGACAGTAATGGCGGCCGCGTTAAAAACAATAACATAACATTAGGTTTGGTTAGATTTCTGACTCTGTACTAAATACTCGTTAGGTCTGATTTACACTTTGCGAAGTGAAGGTGCGAAGTTTATACATTTGCTATCAACTTTTAAGGTACTCCCCATTTTTCGACATGTTTCACAAATTAATTAGGTATATGTTTTTAGAAAAAAATTAGATTTTCTAACGACGTGGCTTATACACTAAGTTGCTTAAATACAAAAGCGACACAAATCAAAATGTGTTTGTGTAGCATTTAAATTCGGAATGCTATTTAATTTAAGTTTTAAATCAAACTATATTTGTTTTTGATTTGTGGCGCTTCTGTATTTAAGCAGCGTTATTAAATCAGACAAATAGGCTAACTTTTGAAATGTTTTTATTTAAAATAGTAATTTTTTAAATATGTAGTTGGTAACGCAGGGGACGATGTTATTGGTTTTGTATGGAAAATGTGCATTTTCCCCTGAGTTACCAGGTTTTTTCGAAGATTAAAAAAATATTTGAGGTTTTTAACGTGCAATGTCTATAAATTTGGTGGTATGATTTTAATATTAATACATTATTATTAATCATAAGTTAACAGGATTTTTTTTAATACCGTAAAAGAAAAGGAGTAGGTACCTTAAAAGTTGATTCACCCAAGTAGCAAATGCTGCTTGTTTGCTTGTTTTATCGAAAATTGTTTCATAGAATGTATCATTTCACCGAATTTCACTTCGTCGAAAGATATTTTCTGCTGAAGCCTTGTTGTTTTTAGGTTATCTTAAATATTAATTACGTAATTTGGGCTAGACTTGTGACTGACTGAAAATCCTATCGATGCAATTAACATTCTGCGAAGTGATACGTTCTATGAAATCAGTGTCGACAAACGAGAATAAACTACTAAAGTAATATTAGCTTTACGGGAACGAAGTCGCAGGCAAAACTAAGAGTTACTTAAAAACAAAACGCAGTTTTATGAATAATAATATATAATTTATTCATATATTCTTCAATAATACATTAATTTTAAATTAAAACATCACAGTTATGTACATAACAACTTGATCTCTAATATACAATCAAAAATAGCTAACTTACACTTAATGAAAGAAATATACACCGTTTTTTTACTATTCACATTATTATTACAACAAAAAGACATTTGAATATGTTACTTGTATTGGAATGCGTTTAATTAAATCTACTACTAATAGAATTAGTTAAAAAAATTGTGCAGGTCAATTATATAAAAAAAATATTGCCAAATGTAGATGAAGACCGTTCAAGGCCTTATACTTGACATAAACTATTGTTTAATTTTAATTCTGTAAACTCCTAAAATGAGATTATTTTATAAATTAAATATTTAGAAAAAAAAACACATTTCCAAAATTCTTCTCATAATTAAACTGTTACGGACAGTAATACAATAATTACGTACATATTTAAATTAAAAATGCAAAAATCAATAAATAGCGGCGCGAAATCTGCCGCAATACCAAAAGAAGGCGGCTAACTGACAAATAGGAAAAATTCATGACTTTTCTCACAGCTTCAATAAAATCTGATTCATGTAACACACAGTTGACAAAAATATTTTTTTGAATAGCTTTAAAAATAACCAAGATACAAGCCAACAAAGATTTGTTTCTATCTCTTTATTGATTTTTAACATGGAGTTTATATGGCCGACCTGTTACATGACGTCACAGTGCATATCGGATGTCTAATCGCTGTCTTATTAGCAGTTTAAATTTTTTTAATTTCACTTTTGGTGATCTCTTTTACGGTATTTTCATATTTTGTTGAGAAATGCGATTAAAAAAATCCATGCATATTCCCTATTTAATGAATAATGAATGACGTTACTATAGAATGCTTCGCCTATTACATCGCAGTTAGCTGCCTTCTTTGTTATTGCGGCATTATATGTGGCATTATCTATGTAAACTTGTAAAGGGACCTTATTGTCGATGGCGCTTACGCCGCACTGCGTCACGCGACGTTGTATTTATTACCGGAGCATCTTTAATAATGGCGGTAGCGCCATCAACAATAAGGTCCCTTTTAATAACGTCACATATATATATATATATATACAGAGAGCGGGGATTGAGCGTATTAATTTATTAGTCATCCATTAAGGGTTTCTTGGTAAATCAGAAACAGTCTCGGCCATTCCGAAGCTTAACACAGTCAGCACCCACGACCCCATATCGGGTCGACTGGTCTTAGCAGATGTTCTAGCCCAATAGTCATTGAGTTATGTCCACTGTACATTATGGAAAAACTGTGTCGATTTCGTCCCAGAAGTCCCATGGGACAAATGGCACTAATATTTATAATTTATTTTTGTCCGTGTATCAGTCCGATTTTTTTCTCATTCCAGAAATCAATTTGATAGTGTCGTCGAAGCTGTGGCGGAGCTCCTTTTCTGGGTGGTTAGGCCCTTTGGGCCTGCTGCAAACCTAACATAACCTAAACCTATTAGTGACTTTAGGGACAAAAATATTAATGCCACTAGTACGCTGGGATCGATTTGACGAAAAAGTATCAACAACTCAATGAGACTAGTGAGATAGAAGTATAAATCCTGCTACAGGTAGCTGGCGGTTATTGTGTTGAAATACGCTGAAGCTCCTTCAAATCGCGTGAAATAAAAAATCTTTTGGACCTAACCACACCGGCCGGCGAGAGACGCGTTACAAACGTGGCGTAGCAGACTCGTCGCGGAGTGAACTTTGCGTTAACGTTTTTTTAAGCTTCGGAACAAAGAGACGCATAGGTACATACGTCATAGCGAGATGGTTGACTGGTTATTCTCATCGGTTACCAGCCGCATACTTTTGTTGGTTCATTACATTACACATTTAACTGCTTAGATTTAATCAAAATTAGTGGACAGCATCTAGTTTTCTATAGCATAACTTAAATATCGGAAGAAATAGGTCTCTTTTGAAAAAGGTAGCATATAACTTAATAAAATTATTAGATACATTATCATTTATGACTGTTCATTCCAAAAAAACATGCGTTCAACGTAGCAACAAAAATGTGGGTAATTCCCTGAAATCTATCTATTTGTACGTGTTTACAGGCAAATTATATGTGTATGGTTCTGTTAACTATACAATTAACACGATTTTAAACTCCCTACGAAAACATATGTAGGGGTATGTATGTCTGTGGCATCTAGCTGCTAAACGGATGAACCGATTTTTACTTTTTTTTTTCAATATAAAGCTAGTTAAACTGGGGTGGTTTTAACCTCGTAAGGCCCGATGTCCTAAATTTAGGACATCTGTCAAAGTGACTTTTGACTTTAGTTGACTGACATAAGATTCTTTTTCGAACTAACGAAATTTGACGTGGGCCTTATGAGGATATGCTAGGTTTCATGAAAATCGGTTGAGCAGTTTAGGAATTACCTGAAGATGAATTATCGCATGTCAGACCTGCCATACCCCTAGCTATACCCCTGGGGGTAGGGTGGGGCTGAAATATACCACCGTAGTGTTGTGTACTATACTATGCTTTCAGGTATTAATGTTTTAAAATCCAATTTAACAGAGTCGACGGAGCTCCGTTACTGCGGCGCTCCTATTCTTGAGTGTTTTGGCTCTTCGGGCCGGCTGACAATCTAACATAACCTAAATCTACCTCATACCCAGCATTACTACGGTAGTATGGTTCAGTCCCATCTTACTCCCAGGGGTATGGCAGGGGGCAGGGGTATAGTGGGTCTGCACCCAATTATCGTAACAATTAATGCTAAAACTCATTTTGTAAAATTATCAAATACTATGCGATTTGAAACTGTTTATAAAATAAAATGAATCTTAACGTATTTTTAAACAGCTCTTATTATAAATTATCTAACAAATATGATATGATAGCTGTCTATCTCCCGCGTCGGGCTTATTCTGTTAGAACATTTATAAGTTGAAATGATTCGCCCCTTTCGCAATTTATATTACAAAACTATGAAGTTTTAAACAATTTTTGACGAGTCGGGTATGTACATTATTACTCGTGTGTGTTTGTCGAAGTTTATTAATTCGGGTAGAGTCGGTCAGACTAGTATAGAGCGAGAGGGAGGTACGAACCCAAAGAAGTTTTTGAGATCGCACGATCGACGTCAAAGATACTTTTTTACTTTATTCCATTTAAATAAGGGGCGAGATGAACATCTTTGACGTCGACCGGGCGAGGGGATCGCCCGGGTCGACTCGCGGGCGAACGAATACAATTTATGCGATAGAAAGCGAAGCCCGAAGCGCGGGCGACCTATCTAAATGATGATTCCGATTTCGCTAGGAAGAGCCCTTTCCGGACGTGCACTATCTACTATTATAGACTCCGTGTTCTCGGCTGCGGAGCGAGAAATGTCAGAGCATTAAAGCGCCCGCGTCGGGTGTGGACTCGCTGCTAGAGCGGGGCGGGGGCGGGGGCGGGGGCGGGAGCGGTGTTCAGGCGGAGGGCGTGGCGGGCGCGCAGGCGGCGCACAGCGGCGCGGCGCGCGGCGAGCCCAGCGCGGCCAGCGGCGCGCGCGCCACCACGCAGCGCGTGCACACGCAGCGCCCGCAGCCCCAGCAGTGGTGCTGGCGCAAAATACCAACCGTGGGTGGTGAGCCCGGTGTGTCTGACTGACCGGTATATGCGAATTTCCAAATCACACGTTTTCTGTGATTTTATAACAAAAAAAAACCGGGCGGGAGCATGTCGGCCCGCGCTCGGTAAAGGGTTCCGAAAAAACGATCTCAAAAAACGACACGTATGAACTTATTTTCTATTCAAAGTAACATACGAACAGATAGACAGACGTTTCGAACGTGGCGAAACTATAAAAATATAATTAACTTCGGAATCCTAAATAAAACGTGCTTCATTTCCTAAACGCATACGAACAATTGTACTCTAATATTCCTCGTGTCCTCGAATCGGCAATTCGTATCATAAAAAACTTCATTAGTGACCTTTTTTTATGCATACGCATAAAGATCTAGGTACCTTTGTGCTGAAGTGGTCCAGAGGCGTCGAGCAGCTGCACTCGGTGACCAGCTTGAGGCTCTTCCAGTCGAGGGCTACAGAGTTCACCTCTCGCTCCAGGTCTTCGAGGGTCGGCGGGATTGAATCATGCGTCTTCTGATGACAATCAAGCCCTTTAACCCTTCGTATGTCGCCTGCCGCAAAATGGCACGTCAAATGTCCAATTCAAATTTAGAACTATTTTATACGTTCCATTCAACGAATGATGAATGTCTTTGGTTTATTAATTCATTGGAATTTAGCCTGTAAGACTTATTTTTAAATTCAAAATCATGTGACATGCATTGATCAGTGCTTAGATATACCAATGGTTATGTAGTCAAAGTAATAAATCAAACAAATATTGTAGTCGCTCGAAATTTCTCTATAATATCATCATCATTTTTATCATATCATCGTCGTCGAATTTTTAAAACAAAAATATAAGTCTTCAAAATGACTCTATGTCTACAAACGGTTCTAGAAAAGTCTGAAAAAATTAAGGCGCGCAGTTGAAGTGAAATTGGCATAATGATCCAGTGTTCACCAAAAAACTGTGACTTCCTATGCCACTTTAGAACATTGTAATTCCACCTGTTACACAAACGTTACAAACTCTTTGCCGAGCTATAGGTATACAAACCTCAGTGATGAGGGGTATGTGGGAGGTGGAGGCGGCATCTTTTAGGGGGTGGTCGTCGTTCGCACACGCTAGTTCCGTCACCGTCGCGCCAGCGTCGTAAATTAACCTGGAGATTACATACAGCTGGATATACAAACGGCAGTAGATTAACCTGGAGATTACATACAGTCTGGATGCATTACTCCCATAATGTCCAATTCCTACTCCCAAAATGTCAAATTCCCAGAAAATACAATTCCCCAAAAGCACAATTCCCAGATTTATAAAGGACAGTAGATTAACTTGGTGATAACATATAGCAGGATATACAAATGACAGTAGATTAAATACAGCTGGAAATACAAAGGAAAGTAGATGAACTTAGAGACTAAACACAGCTGGATATACAAAGGGCAGTAGGTTAACCTGGAGATTACATACAGCTGGATATACAAACGGCAGTAGATTAACCTGGAGATTACATACAGTCTGGATGCATTACTCCCATAATGTCCAATTCCTACTCCCAAAATGTCAAATTCCCAGAAAATACAATTCCCCAAAAGCACAATTCCCAGATTTATAAAGGACAGTAGATTAACTTGGTGATAACATATAGCAGGATATACAAATGACAGTAGATTAAATACAGCTGGAAATACAAAGGAAAGTAGATGAACTTAGAGACTAAACACAGCTGGATATACAAAGGGCAGTAGGTTAACCTGGAGATTACATACAGCTGGTTTTATAAATAACCGTAGATTAACCTGGAGATTACATGTTGCTGGTTATACAAAGGGCAGTAGATTAACCTGGAGATTACATACAGCTGGATATACAAAAGGAAGTAGATTGAGGTAAAGATTACATACAGCTGGATGTATAAAGTGCATTAGATTAACCTCGAGATTACATACAGCTGGATTTACGAAGGAGCTTGAAACGAACGCGAGGCCAAAGTTTGCACTATAAGGCAACTAATTACAACTCACTTGTTGTCAATTTGCAGCTGCTCAGTTTTGGTCTCTATCTCCACCGCGTCGCTGTTCCCGTTCTGGAAGTTGACTACGGTCGTCTCTTTGGCGTCCTCCTTCTTACCCGACAGAAGCTTTTTGAATGTCGCTATCCTCTGCAAAATATGTCAAAAAGTAAAAATACGAGTACCTATACAACCGAGAAATAGCTCAACAGGAGACCAAAATGACGGTCGGTTTATAATAATGTAGTTATATCGGCTCTAAGGAGAGTCCCCCCCACCTTGACGAGGTAGGCGGCGTGCAGCTGCAGCGCGGCGGCGTGGTCGGCGGCGGCGGGCAGCACGTCGGCCAGCGGCTCGCGCGGGTGCACGCCCTCGTGCCGGCAGTACATGCCGCGCCAGAACCTGCGCACCGCACCACCTCACCACGGCTGTTCGATATACTCGACGTACGGGTAAACAAATATCACTGTCATATATTTTTTATTTTTTGACGGTATCATCATTCTATTGAATATTTTTCCTCTTTGCCATTAACATTAGGGCTAGAAAATCAGGTAGCACACCGTGATTCTTAAAACTATGCAGTCGTTTTTTCCTACTTCTTAAATTTTTTTTTTTGGCCCTTTATTGGCCTACTATTGTCATATATATACCAAAATGAACTAACAATATTTTTAACTTTTAGCGACTGGATAAGGTACTCATAATGTGACAGCTTGTTTCATAAGTAAAATTGTTGCCATGTGAAGAATTTGAGAAAAATGCTCGTGACATCACCAGAGCTCGGAATAGGTAGTGCCTATTTACCTAAACTTCGCGGGAAGACGTAACTTAGAGTGGTTAAAACCACCAAAAATAATTATTTCTTATTATTGAATGCGGAATTTCCCGGGATTGACTGTACTCTAAAGGCTTAATACATTTAGCTTTAACAATCAGTCATAAAACAATATAATATAGATCAAATTGAATCAAAGGGAGCCTTAAATTTGATATTTTGTTGATTTAAATAGAATTATAATATCATTTAGAATGTATTCAACAAAAACAGATGTAGCCGACACTTCAGCTGTGTACTTACTACCTGCAGTTTGCGACCCTGATTTAGAAGTGAAGTTAAATGTATTAAGCCTTTAGAGTAATACAGTCAATCCCGGGAAATCCCGCATTCAATAAAAAGAAATAATTATTTTTAGTGGTTTTAACCACTCTTAGTTATGTCCTCCCGCAATGTTTAGGTAAATAGGCACTACCTATTCCGAGCTCTGGACATCACTCGCTGGTCAAACTCTATTTGCCAGGTCGTCCGCACCGTATGCTCTGCGCGCTGAGGTCCGGCTTGAGCATGTCGGGGTGCGCCTTGGGATTGTAGAGCGGGTTCTTGTACTCGTTCAGATGGTTCGCCATGAAGCCCCACAGGGAAAACGTGCGCTCCGACAGCCTGCGGAGTACATACAGATTTAAAAATGGCATGAATGGCACATTAGCCATTTAGCACTCTGGAACTTTGACTGCTTAGCACTTCAGCAAAAGGATATAGTTTGCCGCTGCGTTAAACTTTTGTCCCATTTTGTATGATGATAAGGTTTAAATCTCATGGACTCAAAATAAATTGATGAATATTAGAGGACCATTTTACATAAATTAAGCTAGTTTTAAACTAAGCTCTAGGCTTGTACAGCTCAGTTATCGGTAAACTTCGTCATTCTATAAAACAAGTGAAAAAAATACTGTCAGTTATGTATGCAAGTGAGATAACGATGGCTGTGTGTACAATGGAACCTTAAACATACTTGTAAAAAAAACATAAAAAACATCCAAGACTCAGTAAAAACAACCGTGTCCCGACCTGAGGTCCCGCCGGTCCTTCTGGCAGTTCCCGACGAACGTGCCGTACTGGCACGCGTGAACGTGGTCGTGCAGCGTCAGCAGGAAGCGCTCGTTGAACTGGAACGCCTGCCAACAGTGAACGAGTTTCAATAACGCGTCTACTGTAGTGTACAACAGCTGGTAACAATTTGCACCCGAAAGTCGCAAGTCATGTGGCCACACCGCGCGGGGAACTAGTGACCGGAGCCAGTCTGATGATGTACCGACCTCAGGGCACTGCCGCAGCAGCTGCCAGGTGCAGTCCAGCAGCTGGGTGAACACGGGAGCGCGCTCGCGAGAGTCTCAAGCCATGTGGCCACACCGCGCGGGAAACTAGTGACCGGAGCCAGTCTGATGATGTACCGACCTCAGGGCACTGCCGCAGCAGCTGCCAGGTGCAGTCCAGCAGCTGCGTGAACACGGGAGCGCGCTCGCGAGAGTCTCAAGCCATGTGGCCACACCGCGCGGGAAACTAGTGACCGGAGCCAGTCTGATGATGTACCGACCTCAGGGCACTGCCGCAGCAGCTGCCAGGTGCAGTCCAGCAGCTGGGTAAACACGGGCGCGCGCTCGCGAGAGTCGCAAGCCATGTGACCACACCGCGCGGGGAACTAGTGACCGGAGCCAGTCTGATGATGTACCGACCTCAGGGCACTGCCGCAGCAGCTGCCAGGTGCAGTCCAGCAGCTGGGTGAACACGGGCGCGCGCTCGCGACAGTCGCAAGCCATGTGACCACACCGCGCGGGGAACTAGTGACCGGAGCCAGTCTGATGATGTACCGACCTCAGGGCACTGCCGCAGCAGCTGCCAGGTGCAGTCCAGCAGCTGCGTGAACACGGGCGCGCGCTCGCGAGAGTCGCAAGTCATGTGGCCACACCGCGCGGGGAACTAGTGACCGGAGCCAGTCTGATGATGTACCGACCTCAGGGCACTGCCGCAGCAGCTGCCAGGTGCAGTCCAGCAGCTGCGTGAACACGGGCGCGCGCTCGCGAGAGTCGCAAGTCATGTGGCCACACCGCGCGGGGAACTAGTGACCGGAGCCAGTCTGATGATGTACCGACCTCAGGGCACTGCCGCAGCAGCTGCCAGGTGCAGTCCAGCAGCTGCGTGAACACGGGCGCGCGCTCGCGAGAGTCGCAAGTCATGTGGCCACACCGCGCGGGGAACTAGTGACCGGAGCCAGTCTGATGATGTACCGACCTCAGGGCACTGCCGCAGCAGCTGCCAGGTGCAGTCCAGCAGCTGCGTGAACACGGGCGCGCGCTCGCGAGAGTCGCAAGTCATGTGGCCACACCGCGCGGGGAACTAGTGACCGGAGCCAGTCTGATGATGTACAGACCTCAGGGCACTGCCGCAGCAGCTGCCAGGTGCAGTCCAGCAGCTGCGTGAACACGGGCGCGCGCTCGCGAGAGTCGCAAGCCATGTGACCACACCGCGCGGGGAACTAGTGACCGGAGCCAGTCTGATGATGTACCGACCTCAGGGCACTGCCGCAGCAGCTGCCAGGTGCAGTCCAGCAGCTGCGTGAACACGGGCGCGCGCTCGCGAGAGTCGCAAGCCATGTGACCACACCGCGCGGGGAACTAGTGACCGGAGCCAGTCTGATGATGTACCGACCTCAGGGCACTGCCGCAGCAGCTGCCAGGTGCAGTCCAGCAGCTGCGTGAACACGGGCGCGCGCTCGCGAGAGTCGCAAGTCATGTGGCCACACCGCGCGGGGAACTAGTGACCGGAGCCAGTCTGATGATGTACAGACCTCAGGGCACTGCCGCAGCAGCTGCCAGGTGCAGTCCAGCAGCTGCGTGAACACGGGCGCTCGCTCGCGAGAGTCGCAAGCCATGTGACCACACCGCGCGGTAAACTTGTGTCCGAACGACAGCCAGTCCTTTTCTATTAGCGCCTGAAAACAAACATACAGAAGTTAAAATCAATAGATATTTATAAATTTAAGTCCTCCGTCGTGTGTGTCTGCCTATATACATATATTCGCGCTGATTTCATCAATTACTACTTAGGTTTTTACCATTTATCAAAGAAGTAGAACTATAATACAGTTCAATAGGATTAAAAATTATTTTGGCTTGTTGTATAATATTATTGGGGACAACGGCGGATCCTATGGTAGGGAGAATGTTAAGAGCTGTATTGTACTGCACATTGATGTTTGGCCACGCAAAGCCCGACGGGTCCCCTGGGATCTTATCACTTTGGCAACTTGGCGCAGAAAAGACCATGTTCTGTCTCATCCAGTAGACCGACCTGGTACCCGTTGATGGTGCGGTAGTGCGGCTCCAGCATGAGCGCGGCCAGCGAGCAGGCCTGCGCGGTGCGGTCCCAGCCGTCGCTGCAGTGCACGCACACCGACACGCCCGACTGAATGGCCGCTGCTATCCACCAAGACGTGTCCAATATCGACCTGGGAACAATGATCATTAACTATTCATTAAAATATATCTTTTGCACGCCAATATCTACCATTTTATCAGCCAATAATTCTCAAATCAATAATCACTCAGTCACTCAACCTCTTTTTCGCTCAGCGTCATCTCAAACGCTCAATTTCTCGGCTGCTCAACGCCTACGCTCAAACACTAATTCTCATAAATAAGCCTTAAATCACGCCTCGCGCGCTTAATTAAATACAACTGCAAATAAAAGGACGACTTACTTTATATGTTTGAGCCACCCCGAAGACTCCAGTCCGCTGAGGAACGACGACATGGTCGGAGAGTTTTGTTCGCAAGCTAAAACAAACATACTGTTAACGTCCAGTAATAAAACCTTGACTCCATTTGTTTAGGTACTGTAACAGTCAATTGTGTAAATATGGGAGTACGCCACATCTCAAAAATATGTCCCGATGCACCTTATTCCAGTATAAAAACTTTACATATCTATGAGACGAATCCTTTGATACATATTTTTGCACTTGACTGTACCTTAGTAATTGTTAAGAAACCGAATCACATGGTTCTGTTAAACAGACAAAAACCAGATTCAAAATATTCAGTAAAGATACGCAGAATTTTCATTCCACCGACCGAAGACCTTTCTCGCCGCATGAGTTTATTTTTTGGCAGTCACAAGTCTATCCTAACCTAAGGTCTGTTCATTCTTACTTGTCTTATATAGTGAACAACTTTCTAACCTCAAAATGAACCTTTTTAGGCTAAAACCGCTATTTTAAACAAAATAAAATACATTGGCCAAATGATGTCCAAAATGTTTATTCAGTTTCCTTTACTTACGACGAAAAAGCAGTTTTCGCCAAAAAAGGTTCATTTTGAGGTTAGAAAGTTGTTTACTATATAAGACAAGTAAGAATGAACACACCTTACGCAATTAATGTTTAAGATATCCTGAAAACATCATGGTTTCAGCAGAAAATAGCGTTCGATAAAACGATACAATAGATAAGGTGAAATTGGATAAAATTGAGGGGCGACCATAAGTCTTAGAGCTAGACTCACTCTCGACCAGCTTCTGCAAGCTCTTCCTCATGACGTGTATGTTGCCGATGCCCATGAACTGAAACTTGATGTTCTCGTAGAAGGCCTCGTTCTCGTACCCTTTGCCCGCCGCGCGGTTCACCATTGCGTTTATCTGAAAATAAAACGTACCTAATTAATGTTTTTTCAAAACATTTCTTGATACAAAGAGGTGATTGACATAGCGATAGTCATTTTACATAAATTGAAAGGAACAAAGCTTTAGAACTGTATCATACTTCGTTGCCATCCACATTTTCTGAATCGTAATAGATAGCGAATTGATCTTTTTTCTTTCAAAATATGTGTATTTAACCTTATTACGGCGGATTTCCTGACAGCTAAAAAAACTAAAGGGATCCTCATAGAAGAAACGTATTTTTAATTCTGTTGTATCGTAGAAACGGTAAAACATACTAGCGTGAAAGAACAATGCCAGATCTTGGCTTAAAACACTTAAAAAAAGCCCGCGGATACGAAGAATGTTGATATGACATGTTTTGTACGAGATTTAAATTCAGTATTTTTACTTACACATTTAGGGAACTTATACAAAAAATAGAGCCATCTATTAAGATACTTTATAAATAAGACAACTTGTGAGTAATGTATGTAATGTAAAGTAAAATAAGACAAGTTCTTCAAAAAACTAACACCACAGCATTGTTTTAAATATTTTTCTACACCAAATAAACCCAAGTCTATAAATTTTGCGTCACAATTTTTTCCTAGGCCAAAGCTTCTATGGAGACCTGGCATTAATCTTGATATGTTTATTCGGTGCGCGAGTCCGTCTCACAATTAATCGATATTTTTTTTAGGGCTTAACCGGATAGCGCCAGAGTCTGACGATAGACTCACCCGAGGCCTGGTGTCGACGACGTACATGTACCCGCAGTTGGGATTCGCCCGCCTTATTAGATCGAGCATTTGTTCGTCTTCCATACATCTGCAACAACGAAACAACACCGTCATATTTTATGTGCAAAACTGTTAAGCCTACGGTTTTCAGTTCACTTGATCAACATAGGTACAGTCGGCCAAAAATGTGGTCTACCAACCTACGGTAGAAGTTAATTTGCACGTCATGATACAACAAGTTCGATTTTCCCTTGCAATAATATTATGTCAGTGACAAGTGTCAACCTTAGCGATAATTAGATCTCAGAGGAACTTTAGTCAAAACTGGTAGACCACTTTCTTGGCCGACCGTACGTATTTTCTAAATCAGTTTAAGCACTTTTGTGCAATGGTGGGCTTTCTTAGGATAAGTGCTAAATCGTCCCTCGCAGGACAGACGAGTGCAGGGCCCAGGTACAAGTAAAAAAAAGGTACAATTAAAAAAAAAGGTCCCGTAAGCCAGAAGAAAAGGAGAAAAGCCATTAGTGGACTTATATTCTTTGAAATCATAGTTTCAAAGAGTGACCCAAAAGACGTCACCATGGCAACGACGTACAACAAAAAGTTGATTGAATTTTTATACTTACTTTAAAATGATAGTTTTAAAGAGAATAATAAAATATGCTTTATAGCTTATTCAATACTCTTATTCCCAAATTTAAATGTCAAAAACTTTAAATGTCAATTGTTCTCATTTTTATTTGTGTTTGTTCTGTCCATATTGTGTTTGTCCGCCTCAGGTTCCGCAATAAACATCTTCTCCAACTTTTCGGAACCACTTGTTAACTTGGGTCAATCATTTTATACACTTTGATGTTGTCAAAAAGTCATGGGCAATAATGGTTGCTTATTTACCGCAGTCCTCGTGGCCGGTTTCATATAAATGTATGCATTGGAATGAGCAGCACCCCGCGCCGCCGCCGCCGCCCTGCAGCCCGCTGACGAAGTGTCCGCGGCCTAAGGGAAGTACACCTGATACACACGAAGGTCCCGAGAGTCTCGTCACCGTCTCACCTAGCGCTGAACCCGCTGAGCGGCTGGCTGCAGCGCGCGATGGCGGCCTGGTTGTGGTGCAGGTAGGCCAGCGCCGGCAGCCGCCCGCGCGACCGGAAGCTGGCGCTGCCGAGCAGCACGGCCGTCGACGCGCGCGCCGGCACGTATATCTCGCTCGGGTATGTGTCGCATAGCTGAAACATGATGGGAATATTGCATTTTTTTAAATCAAAAATGGGTTTGCGTTCGACCTCAGTCTCACCTGATGTTAAGAGACGACGAGGTCGAGAGTGGTACGCGCTTACCCAGAAAAAAGCCTATTCACTCTTGCCTTATAATACCAAGGTTATACGATTCCGGAAATACAGACGCAGGGAGAGCATTCCACTCCTTGGCTGTGCGGAAAAGAAATGACGCAGCGGCTTGCTGTCCGAGCCATTGGAAATTCGACTACATGCGGATGGAAGAGAAGGGTTATCTTTGGGTAAAAATCAACTGGTACAGTCAAGATCATAAATATATATACACGTTCCCGGGATGACAAAAATATATACACACCCGTATGCCACTGATCATAAGGTCTATTCACACATTTATTTGGCACGATGGCCAATGATATAGTGCTTTGGATTGTAAAAGCAACCTTATTGTTTAAAATGGAATCAATGCAGGAAGGTTCGCAATGGTGTTACTATGGCAAGAAGGTACACGAGCACACAGGCCACCTGTTGGTAAGCGGGATCTGAGAACTTTCGAATCTGCAATATGGGTCATACACAGATTTAGGTAAGCATTTTTCCTGTGGACACACTCGAAGTTAACGTTTTACAGGCCTAATTTTCTGGCTGAACACATATCCGCCTAAACAAGGCGTCAAGTTTACTTTAGTACTACCACGTAAAGATAACTTATATGCACACAAGCCTTTAACTATTGACCACAGGAAAGACATTATGTTTTTTCGAGTGTGTATGATAAAAACTTCAAATGCGTTGCCAACCCTAAGGACTGCGATAGAGTACGACTATGCCAATTTCACCGGTTGTCTTTTCCCCACACGCTGAAATAAAATGGCGGTAGCGATCCGTGCAGACCCTGGGCAACGTAACGTCCTAAAACCACCAAAAAAATATTTTAATAGGATAACCCCCTATCACCTCATAGTCCTTATTGGCGGTGCAAAGCACCCAGTGCTCATTGGGTACATCCATCCTCTGGAACTCGGTCTGGATGTCGAAGAAGTTCCACCCGGCCGACTTAGGCAACTCGTCGGGAGTCGACTTGTAGTGGAAGCAGTACAGCTCCTCGATGCTCACTGGAGACAACGACAGAGGTTCAATCAGACCAAATTAATCCCTTATTCCATCTACAGTTATTTCAATAACTATTAAATTGACCAAATTTCCCGAAAAATTGCAACCGTACATTAAAGCTGATAACTGCGCCGCGCGTCCAGTGGCGCCCTCCTTACTTTTATTGTGTTTTCTAATAAACTAAAGCATTGCCTTGAAACCGAAGGATGGTTTTTTGTTGCACAAATGAATACACAATATATAGGGTTTATGACATAACTTAATAACAATTGAACTATGAGTGAGTAACTTAACGGAAAAAGGTGGCGACTTTTTCCGTTAGGTTGACTACACAAAAGTTTAACTAAATTTTGTGCAAGTGTGGCAGCCTACCCAACATTTGACGTTTGAACGCTTTGATTATAACCTTTAACCTTTGAGTAGTCAACCTAACGGAAAAAGTCGCCACCTTTTTCCGTTAAGTTACTCACTCATAGTTCAATTGTTATTAAGTTATGTCATAAACCCTATAAATTGTGTATTCATTTGTGCAACAAAAAACCATCCTTCGGTTTCAAGGCAATGCTCAACTGCAGCAACTGCTCGCAAATCACTGAGCGGAGCGGTTAATAAATTACTAAAATATCCCACCGGTCTAGATATCATCTCTAGGAACATTTTTTCCATGGTACCTCTAAAAATACAAAAATAATTTTATTACACACTTCAAATAACAATGCAATTTTAAATAAATGTCTTATGTTTTAACAGCCATAATGTAACTCATGAAATATACCTACCTTGTTCTGTTACGATACATTTCAGACATGCACTCGCGCCTTCTCCTAGGCCATTTTAGTTTTTGTCGCGCATGGAGTAAGTAATAATTACAAGCGGCTAAATAATATAGTTAGACCGCGTCAACAAACCCGTCGTCCATCTTGTTTGTTGACTTTGCGAACACTGTGGACTGAACATGCATTTGAAGCAAGTGTGGCAGGTACATAAACATTTTTTCAAAGGGCATTGGGTAAATTTGTTTGTAGAATATTGTAATTTTTTTTTCATCGGCCACGGATTATTTTTACATAGTTATATAGAGGACCTCTAAATACACATAGATATATATAATTTATGGCGTTAAATAATATCGGATCGGAGATTTTAAAGATTTAAGTATTCAGTTTTTAGTACAAAAGTACGCCCAAGTATGAATATTTAAATATCTCGGCTCCGATGCACTTATTACATTAGATAACAAAATATGTTTATTTTGAATAATTCTATCATAATTTACCACTTTTACGAATGGCCGCTCACCTTGAAAATGTATGAATTTTACAAATGACAACACTTTTACCCAAACCCCTTTGTGAGCAAAGTCTTTCAAAGTCTTCGTTCAAATATTTGTCTATGAGTAGCACCGCCATTAGAAAACACAATAATAGTAATGATGGCGCCACTGGACGCTCGGTGCAGTCTTAATAGGCCCGACCGATTTTCACCACACCTAGCTAAGAACCACCCCAGTTAAACTAGCTTTCTATTAAAAAAATCTCGTCCAAATCGCTCCATTCGTTTGGGAGTTACAATACCACATACACAGATACAGACGTTAAAACTAGTACACTAATTGAGTCTCTTAACTTCTAACTCGGATATGTCCTTGAAATTTGGTGTACGAATTTAAAACTTAATTTGTTTGAAAACAGACGCAAATTCCGTTGTCCTTTTGCATGGATTTATCCGAGTTTGAAACTAAGCGACTCAATTTATTTGCGTCGGGAGTTGAAAAATGTACCAAATACTTACGTACGTAAATATAATGTATTAGGGTAATGGAACCAGTAACGAACAAGGACCATTTATTTTGAGCAATCAACCTTATGATCTTTGAATTAAGAGTCAAGTATCCATGATTGGTGCCTTCAGCTATAAGTGTCCAACATTGGTGCCGTCACCCTACTATTACCCTATTTTAATGTATTATTTAATGAAGCACCGCTGAATACATACAAACATTAACTTACAATATTAACCTGAGCGTACCTCAATAAATACAATTTAAATTCTACAACTGTAAACTAAGGAAAACAGTTAAATAATCCAAAAACTTTTATCGAAAAAAAAATGGCTTTGAACTCAGTTCCGAACGCCCGCGATCTGTTTCAATCCTAGCGATTTATTTCAATTGAAACGTCCAATCCATCTCGATTTACCTTCTCCTGTGCGGAACGGACTTTGAAAACTCCCAGACGATTTTACACATTCCATGCGATTTGAATTACGTAATCCTTAGTTAGGAGAAATAATTTACATTTTAAAATAACTCCTCTTCTTGATTGTCTTGCTGGGGAATGCATACCGGCTTCCCGATCAATCCGGTCAGTAAAAAAACCGATAATTTGATTGAACGTGAATAAATTTAAAACGCATTGAAATAACAATTATAAGTGTACTTTACTTTTAGATGTATAAATTAAATATAATGAAAATATCTTTAACCCCTACTTTTTGGGTGGGTGGATAAAAGTAGGAGCGGCGCCGTCGTGAACGCACCATCTCCTGAAGAAGGACTCCTAATGAGTCCAAAACATCTCGGACCATTCCGACTTATAATCTCAAAGGCTATAGCCGGGTTTCCATAGTAAGTTGTGTATTCAATCAGTGTTTTTCAATGTAGTATTCAAACTCTTCGATTATGTTTGAGTTTTCTTATCTGTTTGTCGTATTTAAGAGTGAAATGCTAATGACAAGTTAATGTCATCGTGATGCAAGATGTTTATCGCATTATTTATCTGCCATTTATGATTTTAACTAGCGTAATTCGATAAACATCTTTTTGTAGGAAGTACCGCCTGGAAAATTTTGATACTTAGGCAAGTAGTAGGCCAATGTATGGCCTATTTTGAGAAAAAAATCTAGGTGTCACTACTTCACAACCACATAAAAAAACATGCATATTTTTAAATTGGTCTTTTTCTTCTTTTCGTATACGATAACTAGTATTAGTTTTTTGGGTGGCGATGCAAATCTATCTAAAGAACATCATTTCAAAATTTGAAGCAAATCGCTTGAATACATCCAGAAAAAACAAACATTAAAAAAATAACATTAAAGAATCATAAGTCAAAAACTATTACAAGTAGGATGTTCATACTCGGCTAAAATATTCTTCATTACAAGAGGTACTCACAAAAAAGTCCTCGAGCCCATTTGATGCAAGGGCCGACTTACTATGGAAACTCGGCTATAGCCTTTGAACCGTTTTTTGCATACAATTTACTTCTAAAATTACTATCAATTTGAAATCAGTTTAGTATTTGAATTATACGGTTTGAATTATACCGTTATTTACTGGATAACCGGTTTTGACCGCCCTGAGTATATAATTTACCGGTTTCTAAACTACAGCATTACATTCCATGTTTGCTCCTTCGGTCTCTAAATCTCACTCCATCTGTCAATTAGTCTCTTACCCATATAATCCATATCCAAATACCATTTCCCTTTCTCAGGTCCCTCCCGCTATTCCGGTGCTATAATGTAAACCACTGACCTGGCGCAGGATCACGAAGAACACCGACTGGAAGGTCTTTGTTCGCAACAGGAGCGGGGAGCCGGTCATCGTTATGGGAACCTAACGCTATTCCAGTGCTATAATGTAAACCACTGACCTGGCTGGCTCAGCCGCACCAGCGTCTGGTGCATCTCGTGGCAGTCCCGCTCGCGCGGGATGACGAAGAACACCGACTGGAAGGTCTTTGTTCGCACCAGGAGCGGGGAGCCGGTCGTCGTTATGGGTAGTCGCTCTACCGTTGATATGTGCATTAGGGGTATCTGTAGAATTTAAATAAATGTTAAACGAGAGAAAATAATTTATTTAACACACAAAACACTTACATACGAAGAGATACGTCAAAGTTAAGAGTGCATTGAAACTGCGCAGATGACACAGATTTTTCTTAGCCAATTTTAGTGTACTAGAAAATACCGGCCGTGCTAGTCGGACTCGCACACGAAGGGTTCCGTACCATTCTTGTATTTTTTTTTATTACAAAATTAAAGGGCCCCATATACGGAACGATCTGTCGTTACGATCAATCTGAATCGATATCGTGACGATTCATATTTCGATTGAAAGGCTGCGATGTTGCGCACACGTACAATCCATCGCTCGATTTCAGTCTGAACCGACGGATCGTAACGACTGATCGGACCGTATATGGGGCCCTTAAAAAGTGTGTGCTTACGACTATTACGGTTGAAAGGATACAAAGATTGTTAAGGTGTAAGAAGGGTCGTTGCATAAAAGTTTCAACGGGGTCTAAGGTTCTATAAAGGGTTCAGTTGGTTGAGATAAGCAAACAACATTAAAGGCTGTATTAATAAACATGTTCGCTGAAAAGCCCGTCTCAAAATCCGTCAAAAATTACAGTTTATTTTGACGTATCTTGAAATGGGCATGTTAACTAGACTAGTTATTTCGGTGCCAAGTTCTTGTTCTTGAGTAAATGGGAATTAAGAAAGGGACGGATTAAGAAAGGGCCAAGTCAGGAGACCCTAAACCGACGCACGTGTATGAAGAGGCTTATGAGTGTAGAGGAAGCGAGGGAAGTTTGTCTGGATCGTAACAAGTGGAAGGAAGTGGTCTCTGCTGGAAAGAGGCGTGATTGTATGAATATACGTATGTAAGTTCTTGACAGCCTTACCCAGGTCTCCTTCTTCATGTCGTGGTCGACGAAAATGAGGTGCGTGGTGGCGAAGTACAGCGTGCCCTTGGACGGGTTCCGCAGGTTGTACTTGTCCATCAGCTGGACGTTCTCCAACTGCAACAACCACATGCAACTATTATTAACATCATTACTAATCAATGCGTCGCTTCTTCTCAGCAGCTGGTAAATTTTTGATGTGTAAACGTGCCTGTGCTATCTTTTGTATCTTTGTTTTATTAATTATTATACTTATCCGCAAATACATAAGTTACTCTTCATCCAGGATAATGTCTGTTTCCAGGCTATAAGCTATCTCTGTTCCAAATATCACGTCGATCGATTGAGACGTGCAAATAGGTATGGACCGAAATTAAATCCAAAAACCATGTGTAGGTAGGTGTAGGTGGTGTGTATTCTGAAAAGGAATGTGTGGGAAATTTAATCCCGCACTACTTACCTACTACCTAACCCAAAGCAAATATGCAAAATGAAAAATTCTACCCTTTGGCGAACCTTAACATTTCCCAACTTTAACATCAAACACAAAGTAAACGGGCAAAAACCTTAAAGTTAATACAAGTATTTTGTTATGTATTTAGGATAAGTCAACATGACTTTGGCAAGTCCAAAGAATCCTGGATACCAAGCCCGAAGATTCCACATTTATAGCATTTTTTCCGGGATTTTTTGGTTATTGGGGTATTGACCGTTTCAGAACGGGTTGATTAACATTTCGACTAAAGAAATATTTAAATTTATGGTTGTTAGTTCACTAAACAAATGTTCCAAGGTGTTCTGTCTGTTCGCTTAGATCTTTTAAACTCCTCAACGGATTTTAATGCAGTTTTCAGTAAGAGATAGAGTGATTCAACAGGAAGATTTTTATGTATAATAAGTTCTGGTTTATGTAAGGCATTGTAAGGGTTTAAAGAAAACTCACATGAATCGAAGCGAAGCGAGGGCGGGTCGCTAGTATATTATATTAGTAGGATCATAATATTCCTAATATCTACACAGTCAACCGACTATAAAGTTAACATTATTCACGATATTACCCGAACTACGCTAAGACGTTAACAAGACAGCCACAGTATGCAAACTTGGTCCCTGCCGTCACATACTTAATAGTTGTATTCCGTTTCCGAACTTCACAACATACCTAACATGGAAAACTAGCTTGTACCTGTTACTTCGTTCGCCAAGACATTTCCACAGAAATATACAGGGTGAGGAAAACCAACGCCATGCACGGCAACTACCTTAAATATTGGTAATAGCGCTAATAGCCAATTTTACGCAAAAACACTTACCTATTACTGCATTTAAGAATTTTTGAAAATTAGCCTGCCTTAACCGGGAATCAAACTGGTCGAATATGACAAAATAATAAAGAAGGGTTTTTTTACGGTCTTTACTTATTTAATTTAAAGGTTATAGACATAAATGATCGCTATCAATGACCCTTTCGATCTGTATCATAAAACACGACTTTATTGTTTTGTCAGATTCGGCCGGTTCGATTCCCGGTTAAGGAAGAGGTTTTTATTCAAATCCAATAATGCAGTTGTTTTTTTCAAAAATAAAAGTAAGTCTCCTTTACGTAGAACTTGCTATTTCCAATATTTAAGGTAGTTTCCGTCCATGTAGCGTTCGTTTTTTGCAACCTGTATAGTGATCTTAAATAACTGTCTGTTTGCTACGCATTCACGGCTTAACTACTGAACCGAATTCGATAAAATTTGGTATAGACATAGCTTGAACCTAGGGGAAGGACATATGGTATTTTTTCCTGCGAGTAGCCTGTATTTATTAAGGGGGTGAGAAATTCGTCCGGAGCTGAATTTTTATGTAATTTCTTTTGACAGCTATGCGATTGAAGCGTCGATTCAAAAATCTAAATCTCTCTGATAAATATTTCGAGATTAATATTATTAAAACTAGAGTTTACCCCCGACTTCGTCAACGTAGAACTCGTTTAATGTTAATCCCACAAAAACAATCAAAGTTTCCGGGATTTAATATTAGTACGATACCGGTAGTAAAAAGATCTACCCATATCTCTCCCATCCACTTTCTACAATATTCAGAATTACAAGGTACGACTAAAATGTAAGGGTTAATTCAAACTATTTCATCCTTTGGGTTTAAACCCAAGAACATCGTAACATACGCCCACAGACCCCACAGTACATTTTAAGGACGAAGGATTTACTCTGAAACTCTGATACCAACCAAGCTTAATTAATTAATTAGCTTAACAAAAGCGTATAAATTCATACAAAATTAAATAGGAAGTACTAAACTTGGATATTGTAAGGTAAGGAATAGTTAGTTCGTGTGGAATAACTCAAATCCAAATCATTTATTCAGTAAATCGCCCACACCAGAGGCCCTTGCCAAGATGCATTACGCTAACTAACGTTTCTATTCGTTTCGTTTTTAAACCAATCGCGTCACTGGTAGATCACGTGACTTTTCGTATAACGTCAGCTACCAGTGACGCGATTGGTTTAAAAACGAATCGAATAGAAAATCTAGTTAGCGTAATGCATGTCGGCAAGGGTCTCAGGGCTTTTTTTACACGTGTCAACTTTTGTCCGCGACTTCCTCCGGGTAATTCGTTTAACGTTATCCCCGCGGGAGCTATCAATATTTTCGGGGTAAAAAGTATTCCATGTTTTAATCCAGGATATGGAGAACCTGTGACTCCTTGTACGGTCGGCCTTGTCATTTTAACGTCATGTTTGAACTACTGCACTGGTCTGTCAAAGGCGTTAAAGCGACAAGGTACTAAAGTGTGTAGGTATTTAATAGGCCGACTGTACTTGCTTTGGGGCTATGTCAATTTGTTAAAGATTGTCTTCTTCATTTTTATTGGGGTCCCGCAATGATTTCACCAGCGCACTTGCGCTAGAATAATCAGAAAAGAAATCAAACAGCCGGACATTATTCAATCGGCCATCTTTCCCCCCGAAGATTACCGCGTGAAAGGTCTCCCTATATTTTATTAGTGACTAAATCCTGGGAAAATCACGTAGATAACTTCAAACTTCGAGTATCGGAAATCTCACGAACTCCAGACAGATTCTATCGCAACATAATTCGAAAACAGCCCGAGCTTTCGGCGGTGAAACGAAGTTTTGCGAAGTTAGACGTGTTCAATGTCGTGCAGGAATACAAATCAGGGTAATTCTGGGGTCCTAGTGGAAAAGGGTGTAAGTCTCCTGAAGGTCAAGTGAAAAAGGGCATAAGTCTAGTATACTCCGTTTATGTATATACTCTTTTGTAGAACAAGTTAAGTCGACTTTTACCCTTTTTCACTAGGTACCCAGAACTTTGGATGGAAAGGGAATCGGGATCCCCTTGAATCATCTACACTCATTTGATCGAATTTCATTTCATCGAAAGGTAATTTCTGCTAAAAGCTTATTTTTTTTAGGATACCTTAAGATACATTGTTTATAGGTTAGAACTATTCAACGCGGTAAAAACCAAATCTTGTCAACGTTTTGATAGCTCTTATTTACTTTACTGTAATGGCGGCCGAGTTAATAACAATTCCATAACAAGTCAAATACGATCTCGTTTTTACCGCCTAGGATACCGGCCCTCCTGCACGCTCGGCAACTAAATCTATATTAATATTATAAAGCTGAAGAGTTTGTTTGTTTGCTTGAACGCGCTAATCTCAGGAACTACTGGCCCGATTTTACAAATTCTTTCACTGGTAGATAGCCCAGTAACGAGGAAGGCAAGGCTATCTATATCATCACGTTAGCGTTAGCCCAAAGTAACTATTCCACGGGGACGAAGTCGCGGGCAGAAGCTAGTACTTCTATATAATCCAATGGCTCTAGTTCCCCAGCAAAGCGGATTACAACTCCTTTGTTCCAAAGGGCTTAGCAAACTACTTTAATAGCGCTTATAAACCTCCATCCCTTTCGCATCATTCTACCTACCAGAATGTAAGTACGAGTGTCATGTACTCAAACTAAACCATAGAACGATGTCACAGTGACGTTATAAAACAATTTGTTTGAAATTTCCTAAGACTTGAATCATAACGTCACTGTGACATAGTTCGATGGTGGGTCAGGCAGGGTTCCATTGGGCTAATGGTGTATAAAAATAACCGAAGACCAGGAAAATATACATTGGACCAAATCAAGGAGAAGGTGTATGTCGTTGCGTATAAAGAGGTCAAGGAGCTGGCAGAGAGGAGAGAAGATTCGAAATTACTCCACAGCGAAGATCTTAAATTAAGGGAGAGAAAAATAACTAATTGGGTTAAAATCTATTTCGTTGCATTGAAATTTGTCCCGGGAAATGTGACAGCGGTTGTTTTTGTAGGAAGTAATATTTTATTTTGTTTGACGATGTTTGACAATACTTTACTGATTCGAATAAAATAAACATTTGTTTAGATTTAAAAAACATTTTAAAAAAAAACCGATCGTGCCAGAGTGGAGAATTTCAGTGCAAAGAAAAATATTTTAACCGATTTAGGCCCGCTTGCACGTAAATTTAACCCTAGGTTAAATGATTCACGAATGTGAGATTCATATGAGAAAACATTTACGTGCAAGCAAGCCTTAATAGATAAAAACCTCCGATATAATAGTGATCCTCTCTATCAGAGCTCACTCGCTCTTAAACGGCTTAACCGATTTTCATAAATCAAGCTAAAAACCATCCCGATTGAACTAGAGTTCCTAAAAAAACCCCCTTCCAAATCAGTCCATCCGTTTGGAAGCTACGATGCCACAGTTAGACACACACGCATGTAAAACATATTAATTCCTCCTTTTTTGTCGGGAATTAACTGTATTTTTCTACTGTAGCAAAAATAATCATGTTTTTCTAGAGCAAAATCTTTGAATCTATGAAATATGATATGTTTGCTCACAGTACCCACACAAGCGCTGTCACTGGATATAACATCTTCACCTCTCATTGTGCTTAGCTAATCACAATAAAGTATCCATTATCTCCTAAGAGGTCACTTGATATGGGTAACGTAACGTGACGTCGCCATTTTTCATAAAAATGCCTGAAGAAATCCACTACAACACAACACTCCAAAACTTACCCTAAATCGTGCAAGCAGAGTCTAATTTATATTGAGTTAACTTCCAAACAAAAGGTCTAATGGTTCTTACGACGCATGAGGAATGGGAAATTAGACCTTGTGCCCGAAGCGCGAATTTGAGAGTTGGAGCATTTTTCTGTGAACGGAAATGAGGACAATCAACTCAGAAATGGCAATTTTTGTGGAAATTCGTAGAGACCGCGGTATACAGGGTGTCCCAAAACTCAGCGATAATCCGCCAATGGCTGATTGAGCAGCTAAAAAGCTATCGATTTAACCCCTATGTATGTTCAGCGATTTTTAGTAGTTACGGAGATATTGATCATTTTAGTCTGAATTTATGTAATTTTCCCTTATGTCCATGTCACGAAAAATCATTAATTTTATGTTTTATTTCATAACTTTTTCAGTGGCATCTTATATTATTAAAATCATTACGAATCAGCGTAGTTTTTAAACCTACTTGATCGTTTTTTTTTAATCAACTTTTTAAGTAATAACATAACTTTGTTTCTCCATACTACGTATCCCAGGGTGTGAAAAAAAAATGTTAAGCGTAATCGCTAAGACATTAGATAACAAAAAGGGCAAATAGGTTTAAAAACTTCGCGATTCGTAATGATTCTAATTATGTAAGAGACTGTAACCCTTTTAAAATAAATCATGAAATGAACGATTTTTTGTGACATGGGCATAAGGGAAAATTCAGATTAAAATGATCAATATCTCCGAAACTAGTAAAAATCGCTTAACATACATAAGGGTTAAACTGGTAGCATTTTAACTGCTCTATCAGCCCTGGGCGGATTATCATTGAGTCAGTTAGGTTTGCCTTTGATATATATAGATAGATGTCCTTGGATATTCGGACTACCGGAAATCTCACATATCACATAATTCTATAGGCCCGCCGGCATTCATGTAACCCCAAAATGCAATCGAAATTCGCCCGCTATGACGGTTTGCGAAACGTTATTCGCAGCTCGTTAAGGAGCCGACATCCGGCCATCAGCAGAAACAAAAACGGTTTCGTCCATAATATACACATTATCAAATTATAATTTAAATATCGCTGTTTGCAAATTTTAACCGCAAATCTTTATGTCCATAACCATAACAAAGACGATTTCTAGCTGGTTTATGATTGTTAAAGCCACCCTCACGTAATCTTCGTCTCAGTGTGTTGTCAGATAGTTAATGTACTTTGGAAAGAACAGGGGTCGTCACGGGGACAATAAGAAGAAATGAAATAAGGTCAAGCGGGGCTATTACGTCAGTGGGTACGTAAAACGGGAGATAAAGCCACTCGACGTGATTGCCCCACTTGACGTAATAGCCCCGCTTGACATTATGATACAATTTGGAAATTATTTGAAATAATACATTAGAGAACTTCCAAATACTAAAAAATCACGCGACGTGACGTAGCAAGCAAAGCTTGCAAGAGAGCTACTTAAGAGGATTGTGAAGCGCCGCTAAAATCGCATAGCTGTCTTAAAAAATCCATACAAATTTAGCTCCGGGCGAAAACTTCTCACCCCCTAAATCAAGTCCGATTTGCAAGATTTTGGAATATGTTGTAGTTATTATAAAGAACTAGGTCTCTGTTTTTTGTTTTTTCAATTTGTTTCATTCTAAGAAATATTTTCGTGTAAAGGAAAACGTACAGACATAGTTTTTCATGATATCTACAACATATTCAAAAATCGTAAAAATCGCACTAGGTTTAAGGGGAAAAAAACGTTTTCGCATTTTGTATGGAATTTTTTTGCTTCACAATCCTCTTAAGGAGCTTTATCCCAACAGCTCACTGGCTAACCATGTCAAGCCGTTTAAAATTCAATCCACAGTATCTACGTGTAGCAAATGTTTAAAACAAGAAGGCTTCCCTTGAATGGTCCCAATTACGAGTACGGCACAGAGCAGAACTGGAACATGAAATTCATCCGGGTCGATACCAACTGCACATGCCACTCAATTCACGTAGAGGTATATAAAGCCTGATCCGAGATGAAATTCCAATTGCATAACTCGTTCGAGAAATGTCGCATTAGAGTGCTTTTCCGTAGACGACGCGAGCAGGATTGGATTGAAATTTAAATGTGACATTTTTAAGGCTTCCGTATCAGAAGGGAGCCCAGGGGACTCTATTAATGTGCTGTCCGTCCGTCCTAACTTTAAAGAGTTGTATCTTTTGAACCGTAATAGATAGCTAGTTAATATGTTTATCTACATCCATATCATAACTTCCCAGAAGCGATAAGCAAATCGCCTATATTAAGAAACCTGTATCTGTGGTTGCATCTTAATTAGGCATAAAAACACTCGTGTGATCTTATTATGAAACCATAAGTCCTCTATTATGCGTTCAAAACATGTAGCCAATGACCAGCATTACCTGTGGTAGTAGGTGACAACGATGACAGCTGTTAATTTTGGAAGATGTTCCAAATTTGGATCTCATTACCTTACAATATTAGATAACGTAATTACAATATTACGTTACAGCTGTCATCGCTGTCACCTAATACCACAGGTAAGGTAATGCTGGTCATTTGCCTTTCGGCTTCGTCTTCATCTTAGAGTACTTATAATATGTGTGTAAATAATAGTAGTTTATGTGGCTGGTGCATAATAAGAGGCATTAAAGCACGAGTGTGGTTTTATGAAACGAGCCAAAGGCGAGTTTCATAATGAGATCACACGAGTGTTTTAATGCCTAATTATGTATAGCCGCATACATAACTTTATCTACATGCATATCATAAGTTTTCTATAATATGTTCAGATATGGCCTGTATTTTTATTAAGTTAGTGTTACTGTTAACTTGTTTGTAGTACTCGTACCAAAGCATAAAAAAAAACTTTATTTATAATGTACAGAAATGGCTTGCATTTTCAAGTTAGTGGTACAGTATTACCGATACTTTAATGTTTAGGTACCGACACTTTAATGTAAACATTAAGATGCAACCACAGATACAGGTTTCTTAATATAAGCGATTTGCTTACCGCTTCTGAACATATTATAGGGAAGTTATGATATGAATGTATATAAAGTATTGTACGAGACTCTGCGTAATTAGCATTACGCAACCGTCACGTAAACTACTATTACAGAATATGCGATATTACGGCGGATTTACACACAAAAAAAAAAGGAGAAACGATACTCATACAAGAAACGTTTTCTTTTTCAACGTATTTATATTTTTATTGTATTGTAAAAATGGTAAACTATACAAGCGTCAAATCTATGTATAGTACAAACACTAAAAAGAAAACAAATACATACATACATACATAAACTCACGCCTTCGTTCCCAGAATGGGGTAGGCAGAGCTACAGAATTACCAACAGCTCTAAAAACTTGTTGATAATTCTGTAACCACATTTTGCACAATCAGGCTAAGATGTTTACCAGCGTATTAGTGACAGGTTGCAAGCCCATCGCCTAACAGTACTACAAGCCTTTATTCCCTTACGACATCCACGGGAAGGCATGGAGTGGCACTATTCTAATCCGGAAACCACACGGGAAAACAAATAGGTACTAAAAAAATGACAAGTGTGAGTTGCGGTCGCGCTTTCGTATTCAAATCGGAATATAATAATATTAATAATACCTACTGTCCGGCGGTACGGAACCCTCGGTGCGCAAGTCCGAATCGCACTTGACCTGCTTTTTATTCTCTCCTAGAGCATCTTCGGTAGAAATTGGATTGGAGAGGAAATACGAAACGATAATTGAAATATTTGTTAACGTTATATTAAACCATATCGGTGATAAATCCCCCCTTTTAACCCCCGACGCAAAAAAGGAGTGTTATAGACGATCCTTAACGGTGATAACTCCTTAGTTCTGTATTGTTATTGTTATTACTTATTGTCATCCTGACTTCTTATTTCTATTTTTGGTTATGTTAAAGTTTGTGTATATTTTTGACGATTCCAATGTAATTTCTTGAACTAAGCTTTGACATGACATGCAATGTATACTGTGACTTACTTTGGAAAATAAATACCATTCATTCATTCATTAATTAATCATAAGTTTGACCGCTATGTGTGTGTGTTATGATTTATTTAAGAGCAGCTTTCCTAGCGGTGGTTCTTAGGTAGGGACCTATTGATAATCTTTCGATGGAACCACGCTTCTAGCGATTGCTAGCGTGGTAACGAGCCGGTGCTCCTTAAGTCGCGATTTCTATCGATATCAGTAGCGAGCTCGCAATAGCTATTAACGGCAATAATTGGTGGGAACGAGCCGGCGAGATTTCAATCTTCTTTTCACCTCGTCGATGGGAAATCACCTTTAGACGCATTTTACACTTTTAAGGCGGATTACACGTACAACCAATACTGTGATCCATCAATATGATAAATACTGATGGATTACATTACATTTACGCAATAAAGAGGCAAGGCTACACGTACAATATTTATCACGTCAGTACTTAACATGTTTCGTAGAGTTTAGAAGTCTTCAACAGTAGGATCATTATTAAAAAAAAACTAATAGTTTACTTACAGTTTGGTCGTTCTAAGGGTCTATTCCCACTAGTTCCATCAATGGATCTGTCAATGGAACTAGTGGGAATAGACCGTTCTAAGAGGGCCGATTTGACAGCTGTCAACGCAGTATAAAATATAACCTCAAACACATATTTTGTACTGAGTTGACAGCTGTCAAATCGGCCCTCTTAGAAGGACCGAGCTGTAAAGCTTTTCCTCTTTTAATGTTTTTTTATAGTTTCGGCGTAGCTACCGTAAGGCACAACGGTGCCGTGTACCGGGGTGGGGGCCCCCTAGCTCAGGGGGCCCTCGGACCCTTACCAGCCAACCTCAAATTATCCCACCATCGGAATGTAAATAAAATAGGTTGCAAGTACTAATTATTGGCCTATTTTTTTTGCATAAGCGCCGTGTTGGTTACCTAGCTACGCCTCTGATTAGAAATGCGTTTGTATATACCTAGTCTTGATTCTGCAAGTGTTATTAGGTCCAAAGCAGTTACAAAGTTAAAGAAACTACAAGCGTTATATAACTATCCTAATTTAAGAGGCATAATTTACGAGTGGTATTTTCCCTGTTTGCAGTGATGGATATCTTCAAGTAGTGCCTAAAATCCGCTACCGGGCCGAGCCCGGCACGGAGAAATTTCGCTGCGAAGCATTAATTAAACACAAGCTTAAATTCTGTCTCATTCTTTAGCATAGCTAAATAGGTAATTATTAAACAATCGTTTTGTGATGTGCAGATTGAGCCTTTTCATATTAGGAATATGACGAATCAGGAACAAATCGTTGTTTTTTGCAACGCACTTTTTGTTTAATACCCAACAGTTATACTGCCCTCCTACGCAAAAAAAGGCACATCTACTATATGAATTGTATTGCACTTCCAACCTTATTATAACACTTGAGAGTTTAATATGCTTCTATGAATTAATTGCACTTGTGCCTTTTGTCCGTACAAGGGCAGTATACCGGTGCCCTTCCAGTAAGATCACCGTGATCTTACTGGACATAGCGCTTTTCTCAGCCGAAGTGTCAAATAATTCCGACATGTAGCATGTAGATAGTTATTTACATTTTACGGGATAAAATAATAAAGTTATTAAAATAAACAGTTTTAGAGAAATTAGCGAAAAGCATTGAGATTTCATGTCAAGTTCCAGGCAAGACGACGCGCTGGCCTGGTTGGTAGTGACCCTGCCTACGAAGCTAGCGGTCCCGGGTTCAAATCCCGGTAAGGCCAGATATTTGTGTGATGAGAACGAATATTTGTTCCTGAGTCATGGATGTTTTCTATGTATGTAAGTATATATTTCTCTATATACGTATGTATATCGTTGTCTAGTACCCATAGTACAAGCCTAGAGCTTAGTTTGGGACTAGGTCAATTTGGTGTGACATAGTCCCCCCCTGAAGTTAAAATGGACCATATTACATCAAAAATAATATAACTTTATAAACATCAAAGCATCTCAAAGTGAAACTAGGTGTGCAATATTAAATACTCAACCCTCGTCTCAGTGGGAGAGTCCAAGTTAGTAACGGTGTAATGTTGCTCCGATACCTCTTTTAATATTCCACGGACAACCAACACTACTGAAAATGCAGTGCAGCAATAGATGCAGTTTGTCTTGAGTAGTTCTAAGACACACAACTATGTATGTATAATACAAGATAAACAGCTGTTACGAAGATAACGTGCATTGGGTAACAAGATTGTATAAACCTAGCTAAGAACCACCGCTAGAAAACCTGCTTTAATAAAAAAATCGCATCCAAACCAGTTCACCAGTTTAGGAGTTACGGTGCCACAGACAGACACACATACTGCCGTGCTCTAGCTAAAACTCCACTAAGCCACAAATCAAAGTTTTGAGTAAAAAGCAAAAAACAGAAATGAAAATCTATGAAAATTATGCATTTAGACATATTTAGTGACTCTGTATCTTCAAAACTAAAAAAGATAGAAAAATAAAACTTAGACAGGTAAACGCAGCATTTCTCACTCTCTCACGCTATTTAAAAAAGAGAAAACCTGTCTAAATTCACTTAGGGCCACTTGCGCAGAAAATTTAACACTGGGTTACGACACTAACCCGAGTTAGTAAACGTCAGATTCATGCGAAAACTGTCATTTTAACTCGAGTTAGTGTCTTAACCCAGGGTTAAATTTTCTGTGCAAGTGGCCCTTAGAGGAGTTGTAGTCAGAACACGGCAGCATATCGGTCCAACGTATAACATCCCTCATTATGCGTCGCGGGTTAATAATGTACTTTTGACTTTTTTTTTTTAGTCTATTTGGGTGACCTACTGCTGGGCAAAGGCCTCCTTTTCACCATTCGTCCCGATTGAGTGCGTGCTCCCGCCATTCGCTTTGAAACGCGTCTAAGTCATCCCGCCATCTCCTTTTTGGTCTGCCTAGTATAACTTTTAAAAACTGTATAAATATGGTCAGTTGGTGTGCACGCGAATACTTTCGTCAGCCGCAAGCACGTACAGCGCGAGCTCTGCAAAGGTCGGATGTTCATATAATGCCAGTTTGTAAACCACTACCCGGTTTACGACCAGCATAGGCAGAGCTACATACAGTTGGGAAATGGACGTGCCGCGGGGTCAAATGAATATTCAATTTTAGTTTGTGAAATCCTGAATTAATTACAATCCAAAGTAATTTGCTAGTTGATTATTAAATTACAATTATTAAAACGTCGCTCGGTCTTTATTTCTGCATTTTACTCGTAGGAGTCGATATAGGGAAACATGTCTTGCTGGTCCGAATTATCATCTGGCCTAAATATATTTTTAGCTGCGACTGTAAACTTTTTAGGTTTTTAAAACCCTGTTAGGTTTCTTATTTAGAACACCACTGAAAAGTTAAATCAATCAGAAAGAAATCGCAGAAGGTAAAAACATACAAGTGAAGTTAAAAGCTTGTAAAAAAAAATTACCCTTCTTGGCAGTCGGGTAAAAATACTCGCAAGAAAAGACGATCGGAAACCCATTGTATCCAATTTAATTTAATGCGAGGTTAGCGGGGTAACCCGAAAACCGCCAGAAGCCAAGATAATCCGTAGGCCATGTGTATTGACTTTACTTAACAACCTATTAGGTAAACTCGTGTTTACGATACGCTACGGGCTTTGCCAACATGTGTACGAATACAGGGGATAGAGTTTGTACGCCCGCCGCTGGAATTTTGCTCGTAAATATTTATTTTATTTTATCTTCAGACAAGGAACGACGAATTCTGATTGTTTGAGTTGAAGAGCTATAAAATATTTAGTAAGTACAAAGTACGCCGGGCTATTTCTTTAATAACAACGGAAAGAAATGCTTAATTGTCTCCAGAGTCTCAATGAGGAGTCTTTAGAAATCTAGAGTTGGATAATTATCTTTTCTTTACATAATATAAAATGAAGTCGCTTCCTCTGTATGTTCGCTTAGATCTTTTAAATTACTCAACGGATTTTAATGCAGTTTCAGCAATAGATAGAGTGATTCGAGAGGAAGGTTTAAGTATATGTATAGTAAATTCTGGATTATTTACGGGTGGTACAGAAAACTCACATAACCCGAAGCGAAGCGAGGGCGGGTCCCTAGTTAATAATAAAACTAATGAAAAAAATCTCAAGTCTATTCTATTTATTATTTATTATCTTCAAATAAGTGTGACGAATATATGTGGGTAGGAATTTAATGCACTTAGTAAAAAACGAGAAAGAAACTGAGGTGTATAGAATCAAAGACACATAATTCATGTTGAATTTAGCTGTCTTTGATTCTATACACCTTAACTTTACTGATTAAAAATATTTAAAAATGGGAGACTTCTTTAAAACGAGTAAATTTATAATAAGTGAAAAATCGAATAATGTCCATCTTTCAATATCAAAACTCGTGTTGTAAGAATGGTATCGATGGAAACGAACAAGGATTTTCCAACGGTCATGTTTCCGTAGAAGCGAGCCCTTGGCGTGGATTACGGGCGCAGAAATACCGTCCTAATTTTTTCCGATCCAACACGCAATGGGGGATGCTTCAATCGACAAACGACAAAAGAATAGTCGCGATTTCTAAAGCATCACGTAGAAATAAAAGGCCAATCGTTTTTTGTAAGCTACAAATATTCACAAAATTTCCCCTAAATTAAAAACATTTTAGGCAAATAGTTCACAAAAGCAAAAAAACGCCAATGTTTTCAAAAAAAATCGGTAAAACTGCTGAAACGTTGATGTCATTTCGCTGATAATAGATCTGTGTCAAATGTCAATATCATATGAAGGACAGCTTGACAAAGTATCAATCGAATGACCCCACACATATACTCCATTACTAGGAGCAGGCTCTCATTAAATGTTTTTTTTTAAAGTAAAGAGTTAAGGTAATAAGATACCTGTAAGTTATAACCATGAATTCTTCCAATAAATCTACAAAGATTTAAAAAAAAATGGCAAAATTTAAGTCAAAACATTAAAAAAAAATGGCTTTCTGAGTCTGAAAGTTTGTCTCGAATAGACTAAGAACCCGAGCATGGAATATTTTAACTTGAATTTCCTGGATGTCCCATTTCATTATATCTAGCAGGGTTCAGAAAATATGAAAATTAATATTTATAAAGCTATTACCGCCATACCGAAGCGAAGCGAGGGCGTATCGCTAGTTGGATAATAAAAAACGATTGATAAAAAATGTCGTTAAGATGCGGGCACTTCGTACGTGCAAAATTTGTTTTCCTTTACTCCCCCATAACAATATTTCGGAATTTTAGGGTGTCTCCTAGCTTTAATGCTCTTCGATCGGGAAAATAATTCTGCGAATGCAAACAATTTCAAACAGCCTAATAAAGTGGAGCTCATCAAACGCGGCTCCAATTCCAATACTTAAATATTTTCCGACGAAATAGGCTGTTAGCGTGTTTTATCATTTATGAAAGAATCTGACAAAACCAAACAAACCTTTACTAAATTGAGATATCATGCTTTCATAATCTATTTGTTTTAGCCCTCGGGGAAATTTATAAATGTACAAACTTGTCACTGAAAAAGCTTTTATTGTAAATTATCAAACAATCTTGGAAACCTTGACGCTTGACGAATGACAATGGAATGAATACTCTTTCTAGTAGGGGAAAAAATTGTCTTGCGGCGGAATACCTCAGGGTTCCCTTGTGGGTCCAAAGTTACTTATATCGTTTGCGTTGATATCATTTATCACTCACTATACCCGTGGAAACCTATTATTTTTTTAATTAGGTAATCGACTTATCATTTTATTAAATGGTTCATTCATATCCAAAATGTTATACAAATACATTAACCAGTTGATGTTTGATTGAGTAATAAAATAATCAATCATCCAAATATAAATGACAAGCGATATAATTAAAGTACTTAATACAAATTTCAAAGGCTACTTTCGTGAATCGTATCTGATCGCCAGCGTACCGACAAAAGCACAAAATTGTTAGGGGGGGAGCTAATAAGCAAGTCAATCCAAAATCCAAAATCCGCCACTAGATATGCTCATTCAATTCAATATATTTAGAATTAGATAACCTGTCCCTGCCACTCACGGAACATATGAACCTGTCAACATTGTTGTAGCTATGTCACACAATACATTTAATCTCACACAAGCACTGCTACGGTCACTCCGAAGAAGTTAATACGATACCTACATAGGAAACTCGTTCCTGTCCACTCCAAGGTTATTACTCTATCGAGAGAAAGGGGCAGGACTAACGTAACTTCGCTTTGCTCTTGATCAGCTTAAGAGCCCTGTTATAATTGAATCCTCCACGATCGATAGTGCATCGTAGTGACGCCGGTAATTGTTGATAGCATTTGGACATCAAAAAATGGCCGTCCACTTAATTTAATTTCAATATTTAATCAGATAGAATGGCTATTAAGGGCGCCATATACGGTACAATTCGTCGTTACGATCCGTCGGTTCAGACTGAAATCGAACGACGGATTGTACGTGTGTGGCAATATCGCGTCCAAAATTCAATAGAAATATGAATCGTCACGATATCGTTTCAGATCGATCGTAACGACCGATCGTTCCGTATATGGAGGCCCTGAGGTCCCTGCCTCTGCTTTCCAGACAATTTACCTTAATGATAGTTTGATGGATTCCCAAAGAATAAGAGTATAAAATAATAATCAAATTTTTACGTGGCAACTCTTGAGAGTTTATTAGTGTTAATTTAATAGGAGCGGAATTTAGATCGATAGGTTTTGAATTTCCTGTTTTTTGACCCGATTTTATTATATGAGACGAATGATAGCTACATCTTCAATTTCTATTATAGTATGGTCATTTATATTATCCTAGACCAATTGTGAATTGGCCACTAGTACGAGTTTGAAATATTCCAAATTCAATGAAAAGTTTGGCATAAACATGTACCTATACCAACATGGCTTGCGTCTGGGCACAGGAAACGTATGTCTGGCCTTATTGGGTCGAGAAATAGCTTACGCTGCGTGCCAAATTTCCGCGACCTATTTGGATCCTTTCTATGTTGTTTTTGGGACATTATGAAACAAAAAATATATGAATGGGATTGTCCTTGAAATACGTCAGAACTTGTCCTTTTATGCAAAATAATTAACGCTCCGGTCACGGTTGTTGACAGATTTTGCAATTACATACCAAACAGGATTTTCATATAACTCTTTAATGTGAGAGCTTACTAACAATAGCTAGATACAACTAAAACAACAAAAAGAGAGTATCAACTGGGGCTAGTAGCAGGAGCGCGTCAGGTTAATTTACCCGTTTTTTTTCAGGCCATCATTTTTTTACGTATGCATCCCCAACTGAACATCTCTTTTAGAGGCGGAACAAGGAAATATATTTTACCGTTTTCATTCAGCTGTCACCATGAAAACCTTTAACCTCATTTGAATTTCGCAATGCTCTGTTTATTCTCTGTTTGTTTTAAAAAATAAAAGAAATGTCCGCTCTGAACCTGATCTGGTAGACGTAATCTTTTGTGGCGATCCTTACGGAAGGCCTACGTCCGGTAGTGGATGCCCTTCGGTTGATAAGAGATGATAGGTAACATATCACAAAGTCGAATTTTCGTGCTAATATGTTTTATTCGTCCGAAAATTCATAATTTCGTAACAAAACGTTAATAACTTGAAATTTGGGATAAATAATATGAAAAAGTTGAAAACATAAATTTGACTTTGTGATTATGTAACCGAGGTGATAAAGATAATGATGCAATACTTTCTAATATTTATATTTTACTGAAAAACCGTGCGTGTCACCTTTTGAAAGAAACGCAATTAAATATTTGCATGTCTAGAGCGTTGGCTCTCGACGACATCCGCCGCTTTAAGAACTAGAGCGGTTATCTAAAAACTGTCACACTAACTAACCGATTGAACTAACAAATTTTCCTTTCACGTTATTAGAATATTGACAATATAAAACGCCTGTATGGTTCATAATTTAGCTGACACCAGACTTAACAGCAGTTATGCAATAGCAAAAGGAAAGCGGTAGAATAAGTGATATTTAATACCACACAGTTCCAGTTGCCATAGTGCTTTCCTTCTCTCTCGTCAATAAAACAAAGGTACAAATTACAATGACCTGTTTTTATTTATCTAATGGATAATGGACGGAAAAGGCATCAAATATTTAAACATTTTAAACAAGCAAACTTGGGACCAATTAAAAGTTATTATTTGATATTTTAAGCGCCTCTGTACAAAAAAGGAAACAATCTCATTAAACATTTATGAAAGCACCTAATTCCTTTTTCATTTCATATTTTCCTCCATCAAGTTTTTTATTTGAAGGAAAACATTTTCTACACAATTTTAGAAGGTAATTTCTCTTCAGACAATAAAAGTGTAAAGAATGCGAATTATTAATTAGACAAGCCACGGCTTTTGTTTTTAGAAAGAATAAGGTGATTTACGTTGGAACACGATTTCAAATAGCAGAGGTTCATATTCATACTAATTTGAAAGATTTGTATAGCAAAATTACATAGGAGAGGCATTTCAACAAAAAAAAAAACATTAAATGTCAATTATGGCGAGTGTAATGCTAGCGTACTCTACCTAGATATCCCGGATTAGATTGTGCCGCAGAATAGACGAATAATAGTAGTTACAGTAATATGTGCAATGGCTACAAAGTCGGGGCCTAGCGTCTCACTCTTATAATGTCCACTCGTGATCGAAAGGTCCCAATTCAAACCCCCAACAACGGTTGCCAAGTTGCCATGTACCCATGAGTTTTGGAGAAAAACATCGTGAGGTAACCTTAGAATAACTGTAAGAAGTTACGAACTGTAAAAGAACGCTAAGTGAACAGGAACATAAAGCTCTCTCCAGACGATCGGGTCCGTCGGATTATGCAAAGCCGGCTCCCAGCCTGCTGGAGCGAATAAACACGTCGGATCGTTGTCTATACGAAGAGCAAGTTTGCGGGTAAACAGAGGTCTCTATAAATACTATTGAGAGGAAATACGCAGTAGCTCTACGAGTACCTACCTACAAACGCTTTTGTAGAAAAACTATATTGGTTAAAATTTCGTATGTTGGTGTATATAGTCACGGTATGAAGATTTCGTCACTTCTCGACTCTATTTCAACGCTTTTAAGGTCCAAAAGTGAGGAACCTTTTCCTACGGTGAGTCCGTGACTATACACATATACCATAAGGGTTAAGGATTATTTGCAAAATTACCAGACAGTAGCTTAGTAGTATTAAATAATATAAAGGCCAGTTTTAGCCTAATCCCCATACGGTGTACTCCAAGGTTTCCATATGGGACCTGAATTATTTATGTGAGATATTTCTCGCAGCTTAACCCTATTACTTGATAAGTAACTTATAACTGTTACATCCAAACGTCTCGTGTTCCTTTATACAATCCTGCCAAACAAAAAAAAAACCCTGCTCGCCAGAGTTGTCACGGTTTCACTATTTCGCGTGACAGCATTCAATAACTACGGACAACCAATAAGAAAGGAACAATAATTAAGTATTGAAGTTTTATTTTTCCATATTGGCACAAAAGAAAGAATCCCACGGTTGTTATGGAAACAGGGTCTTGAGAACCTCCGCACTCGCTGACCAACTTTCGTTTCATTTTGTTATAAAAGTTTGGGAAAGAGATAATACGAAGGGCAGCAAAAAGCAATTACATCGCAAATTAAAAAAAAAATATTTTAACCGAAAATATTGGCCAGTTTCATGCCGTAACTGGGTTTCTTGTTTTCCGTTATCATCATCATTAAAGAGCTATCTTTGTCCGTTCTATTAAGTCTGAAAATACTTTGATACTAGTTCAATCGTTTTGTCAAAAAATCTACAACTTTTTACGCTAGGGGTTATTGGGAACCAAAAATCGCCCCAAATAGGTCTCATTCTCATACCAGGGAAAAGCGAATTTTTTTGGGTAATACGAGTAAAGGATGTGGTAGCGAGAAGTGAGATGGATGCTTTTGCCTCTCGGAGCAAGTAAATAATAAGGAAATACAGAAGCAATAAACAACACACAGGTTGTTTCTCATTCATGTATAATTAAGCGCAACGCTCTTTGTCTGTGGTGTAATTGCCACTTTTCTCTTTTCTCCGCCAGGCTTTTCACGTTCTAAAGGACTAATACCACACGGCATTGGCCTTCTGTTTTATTCATTTGATTTTGTCTTTCAGAATGGTTATAAAGATAATATCGTTCCGCCATAATTTCGTCCCATCTTTTCTTAATTTCATTTGATTGTTTTGATGCACATCTTTTCTCCGTCACCGCCTTTAAAACCTCTGTTAACGATATGATTCTCAAATATACATAGGTAACTAACCCTAAGTCCTGAAATAATTACGACCTTAGTTCCAGAGCAAATAACTCAACTCAAACGCCTGACCGATTTTCATCAAATCTAGCTAAGAACCACACCAGTTAAACCAGCTTTCTATTTTAAAAAAACTGCGTCCGAATCTATTCATCGGTTTGGGAGCTACAATGCCACATATACACAACTTATATAACCGCTGTTTTCATCGAGGCGAGGGTTAAAAAACAAAAGCTAGGCTACCCAATAATTACAAGGCTGCGGAGAAAAGGCTGTTATCCTTTGTTATTGCTGTATCCGCCGGCCCCTGCCGCGCTTCAATAAAGGCCTGTTTATATTTGTTTGAGGACCCAGTAATTGTAGTTCGCCGGCCTTGGGGCATATCAACATGTTTTTTTTGGTATCCTTTAAACAAAGCAGAGCGTTTCTCTATCATTTTCTTTCTCAATACGGACAGGATTTTTTGTGAGATCAATTATCGCTGCTGTTATTGATCCTAGTCACTTAGAATCCGCTTTATGGCTGATTTACATTGGGCCAGTAAAAGCATGCCAGTAGAAGTACATTGACGAGTTGGTTTTCACGTTTGAGGCGCGAGCTATTGTAACGACGCAATGTACCTCTACTGGCATGCTTTTACTGGCCCAATGTAAATCAGCTATTATAGCGTATTTTCGGTTATCTTTTATTATCTTCTGTGTCTTTTCTACTTTGGTTAAGCTCATCTTGCTTTAAAATCATATTGTTGACGTTGCGTTATAACAGTTCTTTTCACTTGACAGTACGAACTGGCATAACGTCAACAGTGTGATTACGATATCAGAGCAAGACGGGGAATATCAAAGAAGAATACAATACACTCCATAATTTTTACACAATTAAGTAAGACAAAAACATGAAAAAATTATTCGGTAGACAACAGGGGTCTTAAAATAACGGACCACGCCACATTTTTTCCCATGAGTGTTATTTTTACTTTTATAAAGAACAGTTCACCGCATATTTAATTTTACGAAAGACGTTTGAAAGAAGCACTGAATACCAAAAGCAAAACATTCATAGGATTGACAAAATAACCCTGTCTGTCTGACTGACATCAGGACCTAAGCCTGGGTTTCAGTGTCCGCTGAGAGTAGTCTTGGTGGAGGAACAGGTGAACAAAGGATCCTCCACTTTAACTTTACTCAAGACCTGCTGGTATACTTATAGTATCTTAACATGATGGTGTTCAAAGGGAGGAAACGTATAAACGCTCGTACAAGGAAAGATGGAAAGAGTAGAGCGACCTGACCTAGGATACGGGGAGAAACGAGCACAGGTCAATCGGATTTGGGGCCGTATCAAGACTGCAAATAAGAATAAGAAGTATTTATTGTCACCCAAAACCTAAAAAAAAAAATATAAAACAAAAGGTGTGGCAAAAGGCACAGAATAAGCATGTGCTGCGAGCTAGGGCGAGTGCTCGAGTCTTCGCAGCGCTGGTTTCCAGTCTGCCCCTTTCCGCACTCAGTCTAGTTTATCACAATTTAGCAGGTAGATCAGATAGAATACAATTTATTTATACAGTCTAGATAGACAAAATTGTTACAAAAATAAAAAAAACTAAGTTATTTAAAAAACATGTAGGAACAGCAGGAAACTCTTTGATAAAAAAAAAACCGTTGCCTACACAAAGGACTACGATGGAATACCTCCATGATAGTCTTCACATTGTTGTCTGCACCGGAACGTAACTAAGCGAATAATTCTGCGGCACCTAAAAAAGTATGATGGTGGTAGCTATCCGGAGTTCCGGACAGACCCTTCACAAGCTACTTCTTTCGATATGCTTATTTTATTCCAAAAACAATACCTTTTCAGTGACTGAGAGCCCAGCATACTCCTGGGGAGCAACACAGTCGCCTTTTAGCCAATTGGCTAGCCGACTAAGCTCGCCGAGCATGTTCGACGCACTTAACAAGCTTAGAGCCATTGTTTTCCAACTATTCAACAAAGTAGGTATCTACCCGGCAGAATACTCAAAACTTATGCCATTAGGCAATTCTCAAAAGAAAATACGCAAAAGTAATAAATGATGTGACACACGGAGATAACTTTTTCACTTGTTTTACACATTTGAAACGCGCAAGTCTCGTAAGTGGACAACTTTTCTAATTAAAACTTGGGCGAATTCATGTGAGATTAACCGAAAATGGCGGTCGCATCCCTAGAAGCCGTGAGAACAACTGAACTTTACTTCCCATATATACTTCACGAAAGATCAAACGCCAGGCGAAAACCAACCCTATTTCATAAAAGACAACCACCAATCTCACCGTCCTACTAGTCTCAGTGGAACGAGCTTACAACGCGCGTGAGGAAGACGCCAATAAGATTCACGCGCGTTAAAAGAAGACAGCAAGATTTCGGAAACGGATGCGTTCGTTAGCCGAATTTATACACGTGCGTCGCACCAATGGCCGCTCGTGACGTCATTCGCTAATGTCAAAACAAAAAAGGGGCGGGTGGACGTGACCTTGAACTGAGTTTAGGAAAAAATTATAATAAACACAAAACACTAAATCGTTTTTCCCTTGTGTTCATATTTTTGTGTAAGCATGTACAGAGCAAGAGATCTTAAAAAGTGCATGAGAGCAAATGAGACAGAAGTATAATATAAACCTAAAGGCAGTTTGTTGTAAGAGCTACCACACTCTATGTGCAGTTTTTTTTTCACAATCATTGATGTACTTGTACTACCTATACACACAAAGACCGTCTTCTAATAATTTATTCAAATATCTTTCATTAATGGAAATGAGATTTATATTCAGTGATTCAAAATTAACTTTTAAAGTATTGGTCAAGACACAACTAGCACAATGTCATGGAGACTTTATTCCTGATTTTGGCCCAAAATCAGCTGTTCATTTTTATTATTAAAGTACACGTAAATTTGATAAAGCATAATAAAATCAATAAATGTCAACTTTTGGCTCTATACCATACAAAAATTTAAAAATATTATATATTTATTTATTTATTTATTTTATATTGTACATAATTCAGAATTTATTATACATAAAAACCTTCCTCTTGAATCTCTCTATCTATTGATGAAAACCGGATTCAAATCCGTTGCGTAGTTTGAAAGATCTAAGCGTGCATACAGAGGGACAGACAGCGGGAGTGACTTTGTTTCATGCTATGTAAAGATTATGCAGTAATCAGACAAACAAACAAGCATACTTACTTATGCATTATCTCGTACAGAGAAAAGGCACAAGTGCAATTAATTTATAAGAGCATATTAAACTCTCAAGGGTTATAATAAGGTGGGAAGTGCAATACAATTCATTTAACAGATGTGCCTTTTTTCCGTACAAGGGAAGAATAGTGTTGCAGTGGCTTTGCAAAACATGGCAATCAATTTATTGCATACTAGCTGTTCCTGTGCCCACTTTGTTGGGATATAAACACTTTTTTAATTTAATATATATAGCCTATGACACTTACAAATAACGTGGCTTTCTATTGGTAAAAGAATTTTCAAAATCAGTTCAGTAGATCCAGAGATTACCCCCGACAACGTTACAAACTTTATAAGTTTTGCTTAAGTAAAATAATTTTAAAAAAAACTAATTAATTCATCAGAAACCCAAAGAGCATTCAACATAATTATTTTAACAGAATATTGAACATCTAAATTAACATATAATTGAACAACATTAATGCATAAAAATAACTTTTTTAACAGCAGCCAAGAGTCATAATATTCTGAGATAAGGGGGTTGTTGAATTGCATAAAAAACGATAACAGGCTCAGTGTGTCACAAACCCAGTACCTACAACTAACTATGTTTATTTATTTGCTATATTTATTCATACCTTGGAAGTTTTGATAATGTCCATGGGCTCCATCGTAAAAGAAGTTAAAAATCAATAGTAAATAACCAAACCACTTGAAGTCAACATATGGGTCAAAATAGCGCGGTTTTCCGGCTTACAATAACAGGGCTTTGAAAAACGCAAGCGAAACTTAATATTATAAAAGCACTAGGATAACACTTAAATCAAAATATCATCAATTTTCTAAGGAAAACCGAACAAAACATCAAAAACCAACGGGTTTGACGTTTTGACTTAACCAAACCGTATGATGAATATGACGTACATTTCAAACCAAAGTGTTTAATTCAATTCAACAAAATGAACCTTATAATGTGACGTATAAAGTTGAGTTCAGAATCTTCAATATAGAATACAAGTGACCAATAAAGAAAACATATACAAATTTGTGTACAAAAAAATACATCCATATTAATATGTAAATAACGTAAAATTAGGGCTTAGTGTAAGGGGTTACAACCAATAAAATGATGAAAGTACACACATCTCATTATCATTTTATTTTAAGTCTCCTTAAACTGGAACCAGTTTTGACATTTCTTGTTTTTGCATAAGGATGTTCATAGGACAGGTCATAGCAACATCGATATGATGGTCAAAAGAAAAGACATGACCGGCAGTATCAAGGAAGTCGCTATTCAAAATATAAAGAGCTAGAGTCTGTCTAATGAAAGCTGAACCTGGATTTTTCTTGGCTGACGAGTCTGGCAACACTATTTAATATGACGTTTGGACTTTGTTGTTGTTAGAAACTTGTCAATTCGAGATCTAAATTGATAAAAATACGGAGTAATCATGCCGTCGACGATAAGAGGCGGTGTCCGGGAGATTCTGTATACTATTATACAGAAGTACAAAGAAAAACAAGAAGAAAGAAAAGCATTATTGATGCAAAAAATTAATTGTTTAGTTACGGTGACCAAATTTATAGGTTAGTACGGCTTTAGTACGGCATGTTCATTTTGATACTTCTTATTTCTCTATGTGCAATCCTAAATTTAATTTACCTTTTTCTGTCTATTATACGATGAGATTAAGAAATTAAACGAAATTAAATTCGTTTCAGAAAACCTGGACGTGCACGTTGACAAAAGTGTGCTGGAAAACGTAAAGCAGCTGAAAGAGGTTGAGGAAACTGAGTTAGCCTGCCAGACTCAGACGAAATATTTGGAAGAAGTATCTTGAATGACCGGTAATTACTAAAATTATCATTGTCTTTCCCTATATAATAGGTGTAGGTACCTATTGTCTGTCCCTATATCATGCTGAATCTCTTAGCATTCACAATTTTATTAAATTAATTTAATAGACAGATGATTAATGTAACTGACACTCATAGTTTCGATAAAACAATAAGGAGGTGTTTAGTTAAAAGATATCATAAACATATTATTTGATATGTATTTTCTGTGTGCGGAGCAAACAGCATTTTGTTGTTTATGAACCAAATGTACACTGTACAGTCGATTTCATAAATATGTGTACACTTTAGTACCTTATCTATTTATTTAATGTCATTTTTGATCGGCCAGATATAAAAGATGTTCGGGTTATATGAGTCTTCCTTGTTCTTAAACCGTTGCGATTAGAACCTCACCGATGCAATTTCATTTCACCTAAACCCAAATGTTTTTAGGGCTGTCGGACTGTACAATGGGGCTGTACTGCGCAACCACACAATGTATTTCTAAATGGTGTTCTGTTTATTTAACACTTTCTTTCTTCTTACAGATATCAGTGTTTCATCTTTAAAAAGAATAAGTAATGAGGGAAAATTAAACAACGGTGTCTTTAGTACTCCCGGAAAAAAGCGACCTCACAAGGCCACGGTGTCTAATTTGGATAGCTTTGACATCCAAGCTATCCGAAATAAAATAAACGGCCATGATCTTTTTGGCTTGTAATTTTGATGAAGATAGGTTTCATCAAGATATATAATTGGCTTATTTTTGGCACGTTTCGTGGCTTTGGTTCTCAAGATCATTGTCGCAAGACTGCAATGTCATATCGTTCTATGAGCACTGAACGTTTTTTTTATTTTATTTTTTTATTCAAAACCATTGCTCATCGGTATTTTACGTAGAGTCTATCTGGAGCCTGTAAAACCCATATTTTCTTTCAAATTTGCCAGAAGTGTTCTGAGTCGGAATTTGCTTTTTTACAACATAAAACTCATAGACTTTATTACGGATAGTTTTAACATCAAAGTTATCCAAGTTAGAAACCGTGGCTGGATGAGGTCGCTTCATACCAGGAGTGCTAAAGATTCCGTTGTTTTATTAGCCCTCATTAATTATTCTTTTCAAACACATGGTTGAGGAGGCGATGGCTGAGATCAGCGTCATACTCGTGAACGGGTGTTGTCAGTGGGGTCCTGTCTGTTCACGCTTGCAAGAACCTGTTTTCCAGTTAGTTATTTTAGTTATCGTTCCTGACGTAGAGACCTCGTCATGTTGTTCTCCTAGTCACTATTTTTAATTTACTCAATGTTATTGAGCGTACATTTGTAACGACTAAGTTTGTGTTGTTAGAAATAATTATTAATTACTTTACTACCTTGTAATGTTACTTTTAAGAATAATTGTATTTTATGATTGGAAAAAATGATCTGCTGGAGTTTCTTGCGGCGCTTCTTCTCCAAGATATAATTGTCGTTAGATAGAGGTGTAAGGGTGATGAGAATAATGTTACCTCTAATTACTTTATTAAAAAGGTTGAATATAATATTCCTCATCATCATTGTTTTATTATGCTGTGTGCGACACAGACGAAAACCTCTCGTATCAATGAAATCTATCCACAGCACGACTAGCACAAGTTGCTCGTGACTTGTTTGTCGCTCGGATCTCCCTTACTATCTAGTCTGTTACGATAGAGACGCACAGAGCGACAAGCGAGAAAATACAACTTGTGCTACACGTGCAGATCACTATATTTTCATGTCAAATATATTTCGAAAAACCAAATGTGCTCCAGTCACTGTCATCGTATTTTACCTAAAGTGCTTTTCATCAAAATATAGCGCTCGTAATAATATATATGAAAATATAGTACGCGTTTCCTCTTCCTTTGTGCCCACCAAAATAAATAAAATAATAAAAGTATCAATATCGTTTATTCCTTCATTGATCGGTAATACCATATCAAGATTTTTTGAATTTGCCGCTTTTTCCCAGGTTCAGCTTTCATTAGACAGACTCTACTGGTTATTTTAAACTTCATGAAAATGTCTTAGAGATTATTAAATCTTTTACATTGAGATTTTACTGACAAGATCAAACCTGGGACTCCCTGAAAAGCACGCATTTTTTTGTAGGGCGTCGTCAACACTAATAGTCTAGAAATCCATGAATGTGCAACAAAAAAGCATTGGATCTTCTTACTCTCTGAAAACGTTTTTGATAATGTTAGGTAATCTACTAGAAAGAAAGAAAGAAAGAATGAAAATAACTATACTTCTGCAAAATTATACATTTTTACTTATACCTAACATTCTGTAAGACTAATTGTGGTAGAACTCTTAAAACTTCAGATAGCTTAAAATTACTTAGCTAATGAGCATGCAGGGCTTTTCTCTGTCTGACTGTCTGTCGCAAAAAATGAAAAATACTTGCATAATGCAAAATAGCAACTAAAGTAAATAAATAAATATCAGGGGAAAATATCATGCAAATTAGTCTAGTCATTACCTAAGCTCTGAAAGAGTGTGTTAAACGGAGTCGACACTGAAATATCGACCATTCTGCATCACTATTAAGAATTTCTTACATATCTGGCAACACACTATCTATCAACCTAGTTTGCTTAAATAAAAATTCTACTTTATACTCTGCCTTTTCATCGCTGTCAGATCAATTTTGTTATCGTCTCAAGTTCCAAGCGAAATCTGGAGATTTTTGGATAACAAATCGTTTTTCGTGGAAGAGGAAGAAATTAAGATGACTTCTACAATGCCAAGTGACGCTGACCGGAATGAGGAGCGTCGGCGAAGGGTAAGTGTATAAACTATGGTGAAATAATCGTTCTAAAATATTGCCGAAGTCGATGAATCATTGTTGTTTTCTAATTGCGTTTAAAAAATATAACAAACGTTTAAGCTATTAAACCGGTTGAACATGTTGCTGAGCGGATTATTTTAACTAAGCCTTGACGTTTTTAAATTGCTTTTCGTCTCTGTTCTAGAGATTTCTCTCCGCTTATCGGATTATTGACGTAAAAAAGTTAGTGATTATTTTGGTGTGAGGTCAACGAACGCCAGGTAATCTAAGTTCCAGATGACCTGGATATTATTCATTTGAGAATGTATTAATAGGCTTCTAAGTAAATTATTCCATTGTATTTTTTCAGTGGATTGGTTGGTGTTTTTTTTTTAATGTGTTATACATTTACATTTACCTTAGGTTTTAGGGAGAGCAGTCCTGTACAGGGATATTGTATTTTTAAGAAATGCGTAAATTTTACGCACTACTTACTTTGATGCACTACTTCACTGTAGAATACAAAACTAAGCAGGGCCAGACTTAGAGGTTGGAGGCCCCGGAGCAACAAAGAAGTGGAGGCCCCAAATTATTATTCAAAGTTGCGCGCCAAAATTAAAAACCGCACCACGAAAAATTGAAACACACCAAACTACACTTTTGATAAACATTCAGTTTTTTGCTATGCTGTTCAATACTTTTGGGTTCTAGGTGTTTTTTATGCGCGTTTAAATACTGGTCATCCTTTTTCAAATAGGTTACCTAATGTGCGTGGGGGCCCCTCTCTTGTGGAGGCCCCGGGCAGTTGCCCCGCTTGCCCTGCCTTAAATCCGGCCTTGGAACTAAGTATATACTACATCTTTTTATAATCATAGTGCAAAATCATTCAGTTGGAGTTGTTCCCTATAAAACAAATGTTATGTTATTCAACAAGCAAAGATTCTCCACTATACAGTCACAGAGATGCTTTTCGCAACCCTTTTTAAATCATAATAATAACACATAACGGAAGCCATATAAGAACCTATTGAAGATTTTTCTTGGAACCCTTCTGACCTTGCCTACTATTTTAATGCCTTCCCTGCCTCCCATAGAAATTATCCCTTAGTAACAGTAAAAAAAGACATAATTAGAATTGTCCATTGTTTTTTTTTTGCTTACTGATCAATCAACGCATGGCCGAAACCGCTGGACCTAAGGACTTGAAATTTGGAGGAAGTATTCCTTGGATACCCTAGGGGTGCACTAAGAAGGGATTTTTGGAAACTCATCCCCTAAAGAGTTAAAATAGGGGATGTAGCGGGAAACTAATACCATGCATACCAAGCCACAGGCATCCTCTAGTGATTAGTAATTGTATATTAATGAGGCAATCAATCAGTTTTGGTATAGAAATGCATTTATGCTATTGCATAAGTTAAAGAAACAAATACAAATAATCTTATAAAGTGTACCTATTAATTTTTAACACTAATTTATTAGGTATTTAACAACCTGTAGGAACTAATATTTTAGAAAATCTCTCTTAGAAAACATGGTAAAATTCTAACCACATTATCGTTTTTGACAATTATTTTGTGCGTGTTATATTGGTTTGTGCATGACCTTCACCTGTTTTGTTGGTACTATCTTTAAATTTTATTCCTGCTACTGCTTAATGTGTTGATGTGTAGTATAAGTAGTTTCCTGGTATAAAAATTATAAAAATTAGTATTCTGGTATACCTACATCTTACCCTAATTGTGCAAAATGTGGTTACAGAATGATCAACAAATTTTTAGAGTTGTTGGTAGTTCTGTAGCTCTGCCTACCCCACTCTGGGAAAGAAGGCATGTGTTTGTGTATGTATGTGTATTGTGTATTTATGAACAAGGGGTTGATGTATCTGCCTCATCAACAGGTACTCCTGGGTCCTCTCCCGGCTGGGTTCCTGCGGGCCGACGGAGAAGCCGCCCACGACACCGTGGACGCTGACTACCAAGCCGCCCTGGCGCTGCAACAGCAGCTGTGTGGAGCACAGGTACATAAATAAGTAATACATTGTTTTTTGCTAAATGGACCATCTCAATGGATGGCAGTCTACCACTGTGCGTTTTAAACGATACGGACGACACTGTTATGGAATCAGCTTACTGCAGCGGTATTCGACGACTTGGGGACCTTCAAGAGACGAGCATATTCTTTTCTCAAAGGCTGGCAACGCACCTGCAATACCTCTCCTGGAGTTGAAGGTGTCCACGGGCAGCGGCGTTCACTTAACATCAGGTGATCCGACAGTTCGTTTGCCCACTGTGTATGTAATGCAAGGTTTTGCTATAAAATTAGAATAAACTTCTTCACACTTACTTATAATTCTTTATTTATTTATCATAGGGTCATCTTGGCTTTAGTACAGTTCAAGAGGCCAAAGGGCATTGGGTAAATTTGTTTGAAAAATATTGTCATTTTTTTTTCAGCGGCCACTGATGATTTTTACATAGTTATTTAGAGGACCTCTAAATACACATAGATATATATATAATATCGGAGCGGAGAATTTAAAGATTTAAGTATTAAGTTTTTAGTACAAAAGTATGCCCAAGTATGAATATTTAAATATCTCGGCTCCGATGCACTTAGAGTATTACATTACATAACAAAATATGTTTATTTTTAATAATTCTATCATAATTTACCACTTTTACGAATGGCCGCTCACCTTGAAAATGTATGAATTTTGCAAATGACAACACTTTTACCCAAACCCCTTTATGAATTGAAAATATGGTATTTCGATTTACTAACTTATGAGAAACCTACATACTACATATTTTTTGCTGAAGTTGTATACATATGATTGATTTTATATCTACTTCTGAATGAAAATATATGAATCATCAAAGTTAATCTATTGATCGCAGATATCAGCCGGGACACCAAGTCCTTGATGTATGACTAAGTTTGTTGTTTTATACAAGTTTTGATATATTTTGAGGTTAATGTTTTTACCCAACCGCCCAAGTAGAGCAATCAGCAGACTTGTATGTATGTATGGATCTTTGTTCCCTTGAGATGCTGAACGGGTGGCCACCAGTTTGTTGTTTACATTCATTTTATGGGAAGCAAAAACTTTGATAAGAAAATCATTGACATATCAATCAATCATTAAAAAGTCATCCAAACAAATGTGTCGTTAATATGCTTTGAACAGCAAAATGATAATGGTGAGCAAACTGGTAAAATATAAGTTAAGACAGAATACTTTAAGGTGACCCGGGGTCGGGGTTATTGTATCTTTAAGAGTGCATCTTTATTCAAATGCATTTTAGTGGTGGTAGGACCTTTTGCAAGGGCCGTTCGGATCTGTACATCGCAGAATATCACTTTCGCAAAACATCATATACGCGTAACATTATACTAGCAAAACACGATATTCGCAAAACATGATATTACAAATAAGGCTCGAACAGACTGCCAGTGGGACGGTAGCGGGGCGTGATGAGTGAGTCATGCGGGCGGGACGCCCGGTCACCCAGAGCAAGCGCGGATCCCGCTGGCCTCGCGCTATCAACCCGCCAGCATCGCGCGTGCGTCCCGCTCGCATCGCGCGCGGTTCCCGCCCGCATCGCGCTCTCCCGCTCGCTCTCTGTGGTTTGGTCATTCGCTTTGCGCTGCGCTGTCTGACGTCACACTGACTGGTCGCGCCACTCGCGATCTGGGTGGTTTGACCACGCTAGCGGTTTGTATGGAAATATCGCGCTGCGCGTACGTCGCTGTCTGGCCGAGCCTATAGTCGGGTTTGGTTATTAAATCGTTAGTAGGTTTAGGTTGCGTTAGATTTACAGTAGGCCCGGAAGGCCAAACCACCCACAAATAGCGGAGCTCCGTCGACACTGTCTAAATTCATGTCTTACTACGAGTAGGTAATATTGATGTTTTGCCACTATGATGATTGGCGAATGTCATGATTTGCGAATATAATGTTTTGCTTGTATGATATTTTGAGAAAATTCAACCAATACATGCGAGGTTCAAAATAACAAATGTACTTATCGAAGATTTTTTGTTACTAATCGTGTTTTTACGTCTAACAGTAACAAGTAATAAATGTAAAGTTTAATACATATATCTAAAAATGTTATGATTATTGAGATTCCGTCTTAAGCTCAATTCCGCAAAGCATTCCGTCTTAAGCTCAATTATGTGCTCTCTTGCGCAGATGATAATATTATGCTTAAGATACAATAACCCTGACACGCTTTACCTGCAAAATATAAATAAACACATTCTTCTTTGCTTTATGTATCCTTAATTGTTATACGCAACTTGTGTTTGCTTGTTGGGTAAACACCCTGTCACTCTTTATCTACACATGTAATCATACTTTTACTATAAATGAGAAAGTTTGGATGTTTGTATGTTAGTTATATATATACTCATCCGAACCACTGCACGGATCGGGATGAAACTTGGCTCAAATGCCACACATATAGGTTAAGTCCTGGAATAGGACCTGGATAATCGAAATCTGCGCGGACGAAGTCAAATAAATAATGATTTTGTAATTAAAATTTGGGACTGTGAATTGTTAACGATTATGTTATACTTTCTCGCATTGGAGAAATGCACTATATACAAGCCTCGGCCTGGAAGAGCGGTTGCTGGACTCGTACATTGCGCGGCCGCGCTAACACATCTGTCCTACAACAGGATTTTTCCTGTTCTTTGCAGTAATGTATTATGTTAAAGTTAGCGTGTTTTTAATAGTTTGTTTTGTTATATTTAGGTCCCCACCGCGGGTCCGCCTCTGGCCGCCCGTTTGAGCATCACCATAGCTCAAGCAAAACTGGTCAAAAACTATGGTAAGTGCTTAACTCTTAAATATAGCTCTTAAAAACAATACGATAACATGTCAAAAGCAATGTGATTTACCGAGTAAAATAGAGCTCCTGTGCGCGATTCTATGTCTTTTTTTTGTTTAAATGTCTAGGTCTGACCCGGATGGACCCATACGTGCGCCTGCGCGTTGGGCACTGCATATACGAGACCCACACCGACCCCAGCGGTGGGAAGGCCCCACGCTGGAACAAAGCCATACACTGGTAAGGAGCCTTTACTTTTCTAACATTGTTTAGTCAATGACACATTGGATCTAAATATAGTCCACAAAAGGCATCAGGTACTAGCAGGAGTGTGATAGTCATTATTTCTGAGGTCCTACTTTAAAAATCGAAGTTCGATGTTACGTTAGCTCCATCTCTTTCCCTTTTTTTTTTTAGTCTCGAATGTCGAGTGACAGGGGTGGAGCTAACGTAACTTCGATCTTCGATTTTTAAAGTAGGGCCTCTGCTGAAACCTTATTGTTTTTAAGTTAGGTTAGGATGGGTTACGTAGGTTAGGTTAACATTCCGTCGATCCATCATCAGTGATACGTTGTGGTTGCAGCCTGCTGCTCCCGGGAGTGAACTCCATATACCTGGAGATCTTCGACGAGTGCTCCTTCACCATGGACGAGCTGATCGCCTGGACCCACATCACCATCCCGCAAGCTGTTCTCAACGTAAGCTCACATTTAGTTCATTTACTAGCAACGCCCTCGCTTCGCTTTGGTTTATCTGAGTTTTCTGTAACACCCGTACATAATCCAGAATGTTTGATGAAAACCGCCTTAGGGTGCGGCTCCACTGAGGCGGAGACGAGAGGAGCGGAGCGGAGCTGTGCCAATATTAACCAATAGAAGGCGCATGCGGTCACGTCGAGCGCGCCTTGCGCACGTTAGTTTATATTCTATTGGTTAATATTGGCACAGCTCCGCCCCGCTCCGCTCGTCTCCCCCTCAGTGGAGCTGCACCCTTAAGCACTATTTCCACCAAACGGCCCGCAACGGGTCGGATCGGAAAGAATTTTATCGTCTTTAAACGATACTGAATCATATATGTACTGTTTTTAAGTCTACATTACTAAGCTGCGCATAACAGCTTGACCGCGGGCGTCTTCCGCGACATGTGAACGTCACCGAAAGTATGCTGCGACACGCGATCTGCTCCGTTGGCTTTTCGTCGTGTGCGATCGGAACCTTTCGTGACCGGGCGAGCCCACTCATTCTCGAAAGTGCACTCAAACACGTGGTAGAAACGAGTGATTCCCATCTTCCAACCTAGCAATCCCACCCAGGTTGGATATTGGGAAATCACAGTGCCATCTTCCAACCTGCCTCAGGTTGGATAGTGGGAACAAAATTTATTAAATTTTTTTCTTCCCATCTTCCAACCTGTACATAAGTACAGACACAAACAAAAAAAGGGCTTGCATATAATATTTATTCTTTTAAAATGTTCCATTACATTTTTTTAAATTAGATACCTATTGACATTAAACTTAAACATCAGTTCTACACAAAAAACATCAGCGTTGTCACTCGTTACATACATCACATTAATAAAATAAACTAATAACACGACAACAATAATAATATCCTTATTTTTACAATTCTACTATTTTTCTGACCATTAGCAATGTTCTTTCCTCAAGAAGAAGTGGTAAGTATTATTGCATGGCCTGCGAAATATCATACAACGATATAATACTAATGGTAACCGCGGCTTTATACGCGTGAATTACGAATAGGTATTATTTCCGAAAACAATATTCTCATGATGTTGGTCGGTTGTCTTTAAAATAAAATCTAACCAACAAAAACACTAAAAGATAATTATAATATTTACATGTTTGACATTTTGTACGTAGTTGATCTGGTAAATTTTATATCTTTAAATTAAGGAATGTTTTTATTTAATATAGCCAAATAAAACCTTTTTTTTTAATATTTTATACAGACAAATGTACAAACCTACATAAATATAAACATATAAACATACCAACGTCTTGACTATATAGAATTACCTGTGACTGTACCCTATTCAATACAGGTTGGAAGATGGGAAGAAAAAAAATTAATAAATTTTGTTCCCACTATCCAACCTGAGGCAGGTTGGAAGATGGCACTGTGATTTCCCAATATCCAACCTGGGTGGAATTGCTAGGTTGGAAGATGGGAATCACTCGTAGAAACGAAACTATTTGATACGTTCACAAGCAACCGTACGGTGTCGATCGTGTGCGTTGACATCCTGTCGACCGCGAACGGTTGGTACCGCCCGATCGTATGCGTCGACATGCTGCCGGACGCGATCGGCTGTCACCGCATCCGTATGAATCCTTTCCGTTCCGATGCGATACGAGCCGTTTGGTGGAAATCATCCTTTAATTTCCATCCACATGCAGAGGGTAGTATAAAACAAAGGCGGGGAGTGACTTTGTTTTATACTATGTAAAGAAACTATAACTTAGTAGATTTCAAAGCACTACCTATGGGTCAAAATGGTCCATGTATCGTCAAAATGGTGGATTTAGCCTGTTTGTTAGTCCCAATGCTGGGCAAAAGCCTCCTTTATTTCAGGTCATTTATGAAGGAAAATATTTAGTTTACTCTATGGTCAGATTTTTCGAATAGAATAGAAAAAAATACTCGTCTTATGAAGTATAAACCTACCATGGACATGAAACCACAACAAAATCACTAAATTATATAATAAAGTTCTTAATTAATATAAATGTTCCACAATAATTTAATGCCAATTAATTTAATTTAATTTAATTTTTAAATTGTCATGTTATTGCACCTACCTACTTTTTGTTTTCTGTTTCATGGTTGCCTTGTAGCATTAAGTTCACCTTTTTTAATTTTGTGCAATAAAGTATTTGATTAATAATAATAATGCCACGGCATATCCGTGAAAGGGCGCCGGCTCAGCATGTGCTGCAGCGGTGATATTCTCCCGGAAACATAATTGAAAAATAAAACCACAACCTTAACTAACACTAAAATAAAATCGAATTATAAAGTAACTAAATATATTCCAACTGAAACAAACACGATTATCTGAAGTTTCTGCTTATTTAGCAAATGCAGTATATATTTACTTTTAAAAGCAAATCAGTTCAATATGATTGTGTCGTTTCCAGGGCGAGACCCACGAAGACTGGTTTCCCCTGAACGGCAAGCAGGGAGACGGCGTCGAGGGCATGATCAACCTGGTGCTCAGCTACTCTGTGAGTCGATCGTTTCATTAAATGTCGGGTGAAAAGAATAATGCCAGGGATTCGGCAGAGGACACGTGTCGACGACATCTCGACTTATCTGGCGACGTCGCGCGATAGGTGCCAGCGGCGACATCGGATAGCGAGGCGCACCTGACGCCTGTCGCACGATGTCGCCAGATAAGCCAGGCGAAGTTTCGCAAAAAGCCGCTCGACTTCGCTGGCACATATCGCGCGATTTCGCATCGATAAAACGACCTCCGCAACATCCCTACGTTTTGTCTATGTTACATAACGGTAGAGGTTTTTTTTGTAACGAGATGGTCCGTTTCCCAGGTGGGCCCGGCGGCGGTGGCGCCGTTCCCGCCGGTGCTGATGGTGCCCAGCACGGGGATGGGCTACGCCGCCATGCCCGTGTGGCCGCAGCCGCCGCCGGCCATGCCGCGCGCCGCGCCCGCGCCCGCGCCCGCTCCCGCGCCCGCGCCCGCGCCCGTCGCCACGCCGGAACAGATACAACAGGTAAACAGCCCCAAAACAAAACAACACAGCCTCAAACTGATCATAAGGTTTTACTCTGCGCTTTTGTCTACTATGTTTTCGTGCAATCCGATCCGTTGAGAAGCGGGGTCCCCGCGAATCAGTCCGCCTGTACCTGTACGATGTACTGTCAGTGTCCGGTATGGGAAACGGGCGTCCGGTCCGGCGGGTGGTGGTGATAAAGTCCCTGGAAGTGGCCGGATGTGGGCTGAAATAATGACATCTTGAAACCCCATATTATAACTCCTGAATTGAAATTTACCTATTTATTTCCGTGTAACTCGGATCTTATGCTAGCTAGATCGTTCATCTTTTCAACCCTTTGCCGAATGTGACTATATTCTACTAGCTATCTCTGTCTATGATTGATCTCGGCCCCCGATTTCTTACCGCCACCGACCACCAACCATCGACTTGCCTAGCCAAATATTTTCTAAAATATTTGAGTGTATTATTTGTAAAAGGCTAATTTGGCATGTAAAAGGAAGCATCTCCCCTCGGCCGCACGGTTGCATAGCTTCAAAGTCAACTTTTACTAATATGGTCCAATATGTCAACGATTTAGGTAAGTCAATTGATTACGGTGGACAAGTGAACGCCATTTACACTGATTTAAGCAATGCCTTTGACAAGGATCACAGCATTATTCTGTGGAAATTCTGTAAGCAATTTAAACTGACAGGTGAAATATGGAAATGGCTTAAATCTTACTTGTTCTACCGCTGCTTGCGAGTAGTCAAGGATGGATAATTTTTGAACTTCTATTTAGCCACATCCGGTGTCCCTCAAGGATCACACCTGGGTCCTTTGATGTATTACATTCATTAATGACTTAGATATTCTATAATACATAGCAATTGCCTCCTAAATATATGTGGACGATCTCAAAATATACAAATACATTTCTAATTCCATAGACACCTCACTTTTGCAAGAAGATCTGAATGCCGTCAGAGCCTGGTGTGTGGTGAATAATATGAGCCTTAACGCCAGCAATCTTCCTTTATATTAGATTCACTCGAAAAAGACTAACCCATCGTCGCGGAATACTGTCTAGACAACGTTGCTCTGCACCCGATCACCCGCGTCGAAAGCGTTTAAAAGTCAATGTATTTTAACCACAACCTCTATTACAGATAAAAGAAATGTTCCCAAGTATGGACATGGAAGTCATCAAATCCGTGCTCGAAGCCAACCAATTCAACAAGGATGCTACCATCAACTCCCTGCTGCAGATGTCCGAATAAGTACATCTGTGTTCATACACGGACGTTTATTTGCTAATATAATATAGATATACGCTATGAAGCGCTATTGACTGTTCGTAAACAAAATTTTGATAAAAAATACACATATTAGCATAAAAAATATCAGTTCTTTCCAACAAGTGATGTGGAATAAAAAGTCTCGATCAGAATTAGGGTGCCAACAATACGGCAGTACTTCCTATATGGGTGCGTTTTCACATTTAACAATATTTGGAAAAATATCTTTAAAGTAAACAAGGTTTATTAGTGTTTACCTTTCGTTCGTGTTGTGACGACCGCGGTCACGAGCAGACGCATAACTATTAAGCCCTGATTTAAAATAGACTTTATAAGAGGGGAAACCCTTGCCCAGCTGTGAAACACTGTTATATGCTGTTTAAAAAAATGAGTGATCATCGCGAAAGTTGAAAACAATCTCTAGTACGTCTAACAAAGCAACCATGGTCAGATAAGGATATCGCAACTTGTTCTTGATTCTGTCGTTAATAAAGCTCCCACATCGTCTGCATTGTATACTCACGAGCAATAAAAACGGGCAAAAATATATATATAGAATGAAAGGGTTGTTTTTACGGCGTAGTAAAATTGTTAGTTGTAGGTTTATGCAATGAGCCCCAAGAGAAGTTTCAGAATTGATCATTACATTAACAATGAAAGAAATTAAGAATTCTTTCGCAGATTTTTCAATTTTTTGACTGTTCAACTTCACTATCACTTAAAATTAATCCGACATACTGATGAGATTGAAAAGTCACTCTTATTCTACTTAACATCAACTTACTACTTAACATCAACATACTACTTAACTAAAAGCATTTCAAAAAAAAATCGTGAAATTCACTTATATATATTACTAGCGCCCTGCCCTCGCTTCGCTTCGGTTTATGCGAGTTTTCTGTAACACCCTTATATAATCCAGAATTTATTATACGTAAAAACCTTCTTGAATCATTCTGTCTATTGATGAAAACTCTAAGATCTAGAAATATCTAAGCATACATACAGAGGGACAGACGGCGGGAACCGACTTTGTTATATACTATGTAGAGATTTATAATGAAATTGAAAACTAACACTTATGTCCTTTTACCTATAGTTCTAGGAATTTATCAGTCTGCATGATGTATAAGTCGTCACAGTACCATGCATTTTGTTATTTTATTTAATTTGGCAGAAAAAGAACATTCAGCAACTAAATAGTTATTTTACTGTCATCATTTGATTCCATGATTTTTTAAGAATCAAGAAGGTAAGGTATCGACTTTTATTAGAAAATAAGCTCTTATGTCTTATTTGATCTTGACGTAAATAAAATATATACATAAAACCGAACGAAGACATTTAAAGAGATACGAAAAATTGTAACTTAAAAGTATTTCATAGTGATATTAGGGTACTTGAGAAAAATCTTATATTCGATATTTTTTGCGTATTACAACTAACGCTCGCTTTTTAATCAAATATAATCAAATTAATCAATATACTTCAATGTATAGGTGTAGGTTCACTATCTGTACAGGCGACACACGTGTAGTTTTGACTCGCAGCTTTTGTTGCTAACTATACAGTTTTACGTAAAAATATATACTTGTTATTGTTTTTTAGATAAAATAATCATTCCAACAGGTCTGCTTTATGGTCTAGTTCCAATATTGCTTTTAAAACTAGCTTTTTATTTAATTAACAAAGAGATAAACAAAATTGTATTTATTATCATTTTTTTTTTTTTTTTTTTTTTTATATTGAATGATTGTTATTTTACCTTGGATAGCGCATTTTATTGAATGAGTGAATATTTAAAATTAAAAACTAAAAGAAACCGAGCATCGATCGTAACTTATTTTGCTCAATTTTATCATTGGCAACATTCTAGTATGGTTCTAATCTAAAATAATGTAATTGTGTTAGATTGTATGTTGTTTATGGTAGATTACAGACTTATTATTTCTGATGAGTCTTAAAATCAATTACCAAAATATACACGGTTTTTATTAATTTAAATATTATTACTTCTTAAAAGAGATAAGCAATGTATCACTTGTATTACTCACCGGTATATTGGCTCTTTTAAATCGTATAAAATTACTTTTAAAATGTAAATACAATAATTAAATAAAATGGATGTAATATTAAATACTTACTCAGCATATACACCAAATAAAAGTGGTACAGTGACACAGCACAGTAAAAATTGTAGTAGTTAACACAATTCAAACATTCTGTAGCATTTCAACATAGATAGTACATTTTTAAACTATTTTAATCTGTAACATTTTTAAGTTGGCACTACATCTTTTGCCAAGCGCATGTAAAAAAACATGAAGTTTTAAAACCTGTAGGTTATCGATGTTGCTTTTTTATTCTAATATCCGAAAATCGCCGCCACTACCACAGTATAACCAAACCAGTAGAGCATCTTCGGACAAGGGTCCATCGACCGCCTTGTATGTGTGTGCCTTACACGTACGAGCCACAAACCAATGGAGAGGCATGAAATAACGCTGATAACACTGATTGACACTAAATCAATCATGGCGGCGCCGCTTGCTCCTAAAGGACCGGAGTTGAGCTAACCTCCTAGGTGATTAGCTCGATGGTGTTGTAAAAATGACCTAAGCACAACTGTATACAATTCAAAATAACCTTTTACCTGCGATTGGCGGCAGTTTATTTTTTAAGTTTCTTATTTCCATGGCTTTTCAGCTGAAGTGCCAAATTATTTGCCGTCGGTGCAACTCGCTTAAAATATTGTTGTTGTAATTATTTGTAATTTTACAATGTATAAATAAATTATTATTTACTTAAAATTGGTGTTTAATTGTTATATCGTTGTTCTTCTACCTTTGGCTTTTTTAATGTAAGAATCGAGCCAAATAGTATGGAGATAAGATTACATTATGATTATCACACCCATCGATCGAGTTTTCATTCATGTTCTTATGACATAATGTTAAAAATGGTCTTGAATTAGATTTTCGAGTATAGTATTATAAATCTGAGCTAGGTTTATGTCATGTTAGTTTTGCAGCAGGCCCGGAGGGCCAAACCACCCAGAAATAAGGAGCTCCGCGGAAGCGACTCATTTAAATTCGAATTAAAAATAGAAATCATTGGTCAGTAGTCCGGTTTAGTAGGCTACAAAACGGATTAGCAACTCTCGAGAGGTGTGATATAGCATAGCATAACTTTTTTGACAACGCGTTGGCCTAGCTAGTTGGTAGTGACCTACGAAACTAGCGGTCTCGGGTTCGATTCCCGGTATGGGCAAAAAAGGCGAACTTAATGCCGTAAGGCATTCTCTACCAGTTAACCTTTGGGCAAAGCAGAGATTGTGGCTGTGATTGTTTTTTCGAATATACTACTCGAGTTCGCGGCGGTACTTGACACTGCTTTAGAAACAATAAATCCACAGCACAAATTACAACAAAGGCTTATTTCAGACATAATTACGAATCAACAAGTAATGGAAATTAAACCACATCCATACCACTAAAAAACTTTATTTCACTTTCTTTTTCTTCCTACTGGTATCCACCTGCGACACCTTTTCTGCTATCCTTTTAATCTTAGTAATCTTGCCTATAACATTCTTGAACCTGTCATCTTTCTTCATCAGCTTCTTGTTGACTTTCTTCAAGCTGTCTTTGATGCTGGCGTCTAGGTCTTCAGTTTCGGGTTGAATACGGTCTTCAGTATCGCTTTTGTTTTGCGATTGGACCTGCTTAATTTTGGCTAGTTTGGCTTTCTTGGCGGCTTTGACGCGCTTGCGTCGCATGTCTTCTAGCCTGTGAACAGAGTAAATATTAAAGATAAAAGATGTTGATTCAGGAAGTAGAGCGCACGAGCACTTTTACACATCAAGAGGAGACCACTGCTGAGAAAAAACGTGAAACGTGTTGAGAATTAGGTCCACTTGCATAAAAAATATGTCACAACCAAACTATACCTAATTTAGACTTTAAAATTAAATTTGATTTATTTAAGAGGATTGTGAGGCGTTTTTTGTTTTTCGAATTGTTTTCGTACTAAGAAATACATTATTGGAAAGGAAAACGTACAGTTTTTCATAATATCTACGACATATTCAAAAATCGTAAAATTCGGACCAGTTTTAAGGGGACAGAAGCGTTATCGCCTCACAATGCCCTTTAAAAGATTAAGCCGTCGACCCTATAGAAGTACAGCGGCTCTATTCAAGACGGTAAAAACAATATCGTATTTGATCTGTTATCGAATTGTCAACGTTTTGATAGCTCTTATTTTCTTGACAGTAATGGCGGCTGACGTCATAACAATACCATAACAGGAAAACTACGATATCGTTTTTACCGCCTAGAATAGAGGCGCAGATCTAGTGAATAATCCTTTCACATCGTGAAAACTCGGAACTCACGTCTACTTCCGAATGATACCGACGTGTTTATGAATTATTGGATTATTAAGTGACATGTTTGTATTAAATAAATAGAGTACTTTAGTTATCAGTGTCAAATGTCAAACCACGAGTTTGAAGTATATCACACCGAGATGTTAAAACCACCACGATCAAATATATAGAAATTAGGTGTAGGTAAACAAGAAGAAATATAAATAAATGTTGAAAATATTTCACAGGCTTGTCAATCTTAGCGTTTCCCAGGTCTTAATGCGTTCGGCATGACTATTAAAAAGAACTGAAAACAAACTTAATTATAATTAACAAAAAAATACTCTGGTATTAACCACTCTATATCGATTATCACTCTCGCGATACGGCGTTCCCCCACGTCGTCTTGATGGGTACTGAGTCAGACTGAAGTAGCATGACAAATACTAACATTTCCGAGAAAATACGATGTGAAAGGATATTTCACTACATCTATATAGACCCATGAATTTCATGAAAAAGCCTGTCTTGGAGAATTAGTGATATGTAATTATAAATATACTAAAATTTTTTAGGTTTAGGAATTCGTATGCGAGTCCGACTCGCACATGGCCAGTTTTTTTACAACTGTTTATCTAAAATCTATATTATAAATTGTATGTGACTGACCCGGCCTCCATGGCGTCGGGGTCTAGGCCGGCCTGCAGCCAGCGCTTGACGCGGTAGTTGCGCTTGCGCACCTCGAACTCCTCGTTGTCCAGCTGCGCCTCCTGCTCGCGCCGCGTCACGCTCACCGTCGTGAACACTTTCACCGCCTCGTCGTCTGGAACGACAATGTTGTTTACGGTACAGTCCAGTGCAAAAATATGGTATCGGAAGAATCCTCTCATAAATATGTTAAGAATTTCTTATCACACTGGAATAAGGTGCATTGGGACATATTTTTCAGATGTTGCGTTCTCCCATATTTTTACACTTCACTGTACCTAAAAAGTAAAAAAACGGACTCCGTCTGTCACAGCCAATGTGCTCCGAAACTACTGGACCGATTTAGTGGAAATTTGTTATAAATATGTAAGTCGGTGACCCAAAGACGGACGAGTAACGTAAATAAATCAAATGAAAAAATGGGGCCTCTTATTGGCAGGTAAATAACTTTTTTTTTCTTTTTAACTTTTATGAACATATTAATATAATTTATCGTGAATAGTTTTCAAGTCATTTAAGACCAAAAAAAAATAATTTGCCCCTTATTTTTAAAACTACTGGGCCTAAAATTTACACTCTGGCTCTGTTATACGTCGGTAATATGGTGTGAATTTACTAGCGCTTCGGACAAGACACTCATTACGGAGAAGAAGCGCAGCAAGAAACTCCAGCAGACACAGGCGTGAAGCTCACCGTCAATCTTGAACTCGGTCAGCTTGGTGTTGATGTGCTCCTCGATCTCCCCCAGCCGCAGCAGGTCGTACGGCGTGATCAGCGATATCGCCATGCCGGAGCGGCCCGCGCGCGCCGTGCGCCCCACCCTGCAAACAAGGGGGAGGTAAAAACCCGGTCAAGTGTGAGTCGGACTCGCGCACCGACGCTTCCGTATCGCGCACAGTAAAGGGCTGCATACGTAAAGTGATCAGGACGTGGACAGCACGGGGACGGGACGTGGTTGCATACATTTTTGGTTTTCCCGTCCCGTACGTGCAATCGTAACGTATGAACATTCCGATACATTTTCTATGAAACGATATTGTCGTCTCGTCCCGTCCCCGCCCCGTTCATGTAAAACCACACTAAAATCACGTTACGTTTGCAGCGCCCTTAAGTATTCCGATTTGAAATCGTTTTTGAATCGAATCAGCGCGAGCCAGGGTCACACTTGACCATTTTTTAGTTTTTGTTGTTTTTCCCAGGGTTCTATAATCATACCAAATTTGACGCTTGTATGTTTTACCGTTTTTAAGATACAACCAAAAAAAAACATTTCTTTTATGGGGACCCAACTTATGATTACACTTTATTGAATTTTTCTTATTTGTTAATTAATCCGCCTTAATAACACTATTTAAAAAAAAACCTGCTTCTATTACAGTTCAAAAGATACAGCTCTTTAAAGTTAGGACGGACGGACAGCGTGGGAATATTAACAGGCTCCTGTTGGGCTCCCTTCGGGTACGGAACCCTAAACAGGCTAATTGCAGAAGATTTTATTTAACTTGTTAGTCAGGAAAATCTTGCAAGTTAATTTTGAACCATTACTGTTTTTCCAATGGGTTTACATTTAGAATAGGTATGTACACAAACTGTAAACCCAATGACAATGCAATATCACGGTGTCTTACAGCTGATCTGATAATGGAGTCGGAAGTTGGCAACAGGATCTCCGCAGTACTTAAGGTAGACCAACCGAATATGGATTCGTTAGTGTAGTCTTCATAAGCAGGTAACTGTGCAAATGTCAAATACAAAAAGACGTCACTCAAATGACAGCTTGAAACCAGAGCGAATATCAACCTTGCCTCATAGACACTTCGGTCAATTTTGCGCTGACAACCATGGTGGATATCCGACTATCCGCCAATGGCGTTGAAAAGGTTAACCCAATGCGTCCCAAGAGCATTCGTAAAAGAGCAATGTTGGTCGCGACGAGCGCACTCAAGGTTAGTGTCTTCATTGACTTGTAGGCTTACCGAATGGTGACTCACCTGTGTATATACTCGCGAGGGTCGAGCGGCAACTTGTGGTTGACCACCAGGTCCACGGTGGGTATGTCGAGCCCGCGCGCCGCGACGTTGGTCGCGACAAGCGTGCACTTAAGGTTGCTCCGGAACTGCGCGAGCGCCGATACTCGCTCCTTTTGCCGCATGTAGCCGTGCAGGCATACGTTGTCCATCCCAATCGCGTTCAGCATCATTGAGAGGACTTGGCATTCCCTAGAACAAATATTTTGCACATTATAAAAGGAAAAAGTTTAGAATTCATGTAGCTTAATTTAACACCTTCATTAAAATTAGTAACATTATATTATATATATACGAAACACTATCATGTTATTAATGTACATTAAAAATAGCAATGGGCCTAACATCGATCCCTGTGGGACACCAGAATTTATGGCCCTACAATTATTTTGGGTAACAATAAAATATAACTATTTGGTTACGATTCGTAAGACATGATTTAAAGATCGTAAACGCGAGCTCATTCAAACCAATATCCCTTAATTTTTGTACAAGTAATCCATGATCGACATTCGTGTTTGACATTGTCAAACGCTTTTCTTAGATCTATGAATATTTTCACCCTATTGGCATTTTACTTAACGTCAATGTGAGATTATCAATAGCTAGCTAAAGAGAGTTAAAAGTAGTTACACTTTTACATAGCCTCTCTTAGGGCCTGTTGTTTGATCAGTAGTTAACTCAACTAATTGTTAAAATTCAAAAAAGGAATCGAAAATTTTACATATTTCCTTGAGATTTTAAACATAAGTTACGTTTTTTGACCATTAGTTAGTTTAACTACCGATCAAACAACAGGCCATTAGTCTCATGCTTGTGTCTGCCATCTCCCGAATACTTACTTCTTGGTGTCGGTGAAGACGAGCGCATGCGCGGCGGGCGCCGTCTCCCGGTACTTGCGCAGCGCCTGCACGAGGTAAACGTCACGCGCGTACGCAGGACAGACCGCGTAGCGCTGGTCTAGCGTCGACACCGTCAGTTGTGTGTCGGTGTCTTTCCATATGAGGAGATGCTGGAAGAAGTAAAATAATTAAAGGACGCAAAACAGAAGAGAACAAAGTGTCAGGACAGGGTCGACGATGGAGCGAGCTTATCAATAAGGTACATTATTAATCCTACTTTTGCAATCCAGAACAGCCCAATCAACCAGCAAGCAATCAAAATATAACACTTAAATGAGTAACATGTAAAATGACGCAGTGAGGCGCGCCACTCTGATTTGAAAACACTATGTATTGAGTTGACACCCCATCAACACAGCTGAAGAAGTACTGAACAAATACCATCATCAGGTTCATCAGGTGATGTGTGTGCTTGTTTGCCTTCTCCATACTAAAGGGCAATGTACATTTTAATATCTTATTCCTAAGGTCGGATTTTTATTCCCACAGAAAAAATGTAAACAAAGGTGTTGCCGTTAACGAAAAACATTTGCAGTTTTCAAAATATTTAAACTTTCCACATTTATAAGAAATCGACTTTCTATAAAAAAAACTATATATTGTAATCAAGATTGAAGAATTAAATTTGTCGATTGGGAACTTAATTTTGATATAAATTCTTTGTTGTATTAATTTAAAACGAGAAAACTATTTTTGTATGCATCATTTATTTATTGCACTGGTATCATTGACTCGATACACCTGTGTCAACAAGTTGAGGGCCGCTTGATTGATGTGAGACGTAACTTCACTCGCTTCGCTTCACAATTCGTGCTCCCGTCGTAATCGCTTTCCAGTGACTCATTTGTGCGATTTTAATTTCAATTATTTCTTAAATTTATTTTTATATCACGATACGAGCCAAATGATAACTTAATATTATATTTCTTAGTTGCCCAATCTTTAAGATTCCCTGAAATGTCACTTTGGCAGTGACGTAATTTTGTTTACATTTTTTCTGTGGGAATAAAAATCCGACTTTAATTTTGTAGAAGTTTTTTGAGTAATTTATGTTGATAACAAAATACAATTACTCGTACTTTGAATATTCTCTTTTTTAATAGAAACTAGTTCATAATCAGTACCATATATTATATTATTGGTAACTGGTCATTTAAATAGATTATAGATATTACTTACATCTTTGTTCAGTGGCAGTATCTTGGAATCCTGGACGTCTTCAGATATTGTGGCAGAAAACAGCAGATTCTGTCTCTTTGCCGGCAATGCATTGAAGATGGTTTCCAAATCATCTGAGAAAGATTCACTAAAGAGTCTGCAACAACAAGGGGATTTTGTAAGAGATTGTTGATCAAATAAATAAGTAAATAAAACCAGAATCTTGTTTCTTTATTTGCCAATGGTGGCAACACTTTGAAGACTAAATATTCATTGATTTCTGAACTAAAAAAATATACATGAAGTTTTTGTTTTCAATTTTGTTGTCTTTATTTTTAATGATGATTTTGGTGTAATAATGAACCTTATACAGTTAACTGCATTTCGTCACTTAGATAAAAATACCGTGTAAGTCAACAATGGATTGCGCGATGATTAAGAGCTAATTTAATGCAATACAAAGTTCAATCTAATAATTCAGCCAATTTCGACTTGTGCGGTATTGTTAACTAAGCAACAATTTGTTAATACTTAATATTTTATCAGATTAATTACCTGTCTGCTTCATCCAGCACCAAATACTTGATTTTCTTCAATGAGAATGTATCACATCCTGTAATGTGGTCTGCTAACCGCCCAGGCATAGCAACAACAATGTGGGGTCTTTTTGCGAGCTTCAGTGACTCCTCGAGCTGGTCGGAGCCTCCTGTGAGGATGCACACTCGGAGAGTGAGAGGTTGGCCTAGGATGCTGAATTGATCTGCTATCTGTAAATATGAGCTTTGTTTTTGTTAAATAAGACTGAATGTTGATTTTTTTACTACTTTATGTAGGGCTGTACTGCCAGCAGCCTGGTAGTCCAGTCTGTTTTGTACAGAAATCAGAGCGCTTGGCATTGAATGTGGTAAAATATAAGGTATAGGTGTTTTTCAAATAACAGCACTTTTACAACTAAAGTACACTTTACCTGATAAGCCAATTCATGAGTTGGTGTAAGCACTAAAGCAAATATTCCGTATGGATCTTCCGCCAAATGCTGAAGTATCGGCAAAGCGAAGGCAAAAGTCTTTCCAGAGCCAGTCTTAGCTGCACCAATGCAATCTTCGCCAGCCAGTATTTGCTTTATACAACCTTTTTGGATAGGAGTAGGTGTTTTGATACCTAAAATATAGTTGAACATTATCAAAAAGAAAAAAAATGAACTTAAAATTAATAAAAGGTAAGCAAAACATTCGCAATACTTACCAAGACTAAATAGTTGTTTTATCAGCCATTTTTTCACCCCTAACTCAGAAAACTCTTTACCGTCGTTGTCATTCATTTCTCTTTTATCACTGACGATGTGAATTTTTAAACAAAAAATGCAATACACATTTTTAATTAATAACAACTAAATACCACACCACGTTGTTTTCGTCCCCACATGATGACAAATTTTGAAGTTGACAATGACAGATGACAGTTGATAGTGACAGATTAACGGTGCTGAAGGTATTACACTATCGGCAGTGCACAGCAACGCAGCAGTTTTGCAACTCACTTTCCCTCCGTTCCAGAGCATCTTCTTCTTCTTCTTCTCAGCATATAATCATCCCCTGCTAAGCATATTTTGAACTAAATAGGCGAAAAAGAAAACCTACTTTGAAAATCGAAGTTCGACGTTACGTTATCTCCATCCCTTTCTCTCCCTTTAGTCTCGAATGACAGAGATGGAGCTAACGTAACTTCGAAGTCCGATTTTCAAAGCATTGCCTAAGCCTTAGGCTGTGCTTAACCGTAACCTTAGGCCCTAAGGTTTAACGGAAAACAAGAGTGCAAAAAAAAAAAACAAAATGAAAGAAAAAAAAAAGGATACAATATATAGAAGAATTCCAAGAGGAGTGCTCATTTACTGTCATTAGGTACAAATGGAAAATCGTCCACGTGAAATAACCATTCTGAAGTTGGGTCAAAAGTAATAGTATCCATAGTGAATTTAGCCAAAATGTAATTGTGCTGAAAAGTATTTATAACCAAATTTATTTTCGTTGTAGATTAATTAAGTCCCAATGGAATTTTGTCCATTATAAATTATGAGCAACATGAAATACACACAAGTGAATGTAGTCTAATATGAATTAAGACCATATAAATATAATACAAATTGTACATATTTCAGGTAGGACGTATTTACAATTGGTCATATTTCTGAGTGTATGTAAATACAAATAGACATATTTTTTTCGACCAATATCATATTGGACAATTTTACCATGGGACATGATTCCATTTTAGACGTTATTCAGGATGAACAATTTTTCTTTTTTTTGTATTCCAAATGGTCATTTTTCTGAACTGAAATATAATTAGAAGTGGACGATTTTCCATTTATACCTAATGACAGTAAAATGTTCTATAGATCGTATAGATCGTATAATGTTATGCTATGGCCCATCATTATGTCAAGTGCCATAAAACGCTATTCTGCGATAACGTTATAATTATATATCGTTATTCTCGCGCTATAAGGTTATGAAACTCGGATCCAAAGCGGTATTAATCATAACATAAAGATATAAAATTCATATCGATATAAAATAACGACATTTTATATAACGATACAATAACGTTACACGTCATCTCTTTTTTATATACTCTTAATTTCGCTGGTCGTACAACAACTCCACGGTGGACTTCATTAACGCCCATCTAATATGCATCATAATGCCGGCACCACACTTCGCTATTCGTTATGCGGCTGCGCCGTATTTGTTAAAATATGCGTTATCGCGCTTATGCGTTATGCGTGCGAATAAAGAAAACATAGACGAATAAACCCTCCACACTTCGTCGAATGTAGGCGCATAAGCCGAATAACGAATAGCGAATAGCGAAGTGTGGTGCCGGCATAAGAATCGCCAGCGGCACGAATTTTTGATATAGGGCATTAAAAGTAGAAACTGGCAACAGCGCGCAATTCATAACGTTATATAACGATATTCTGGTTTTATAACTATTTTAATTTAATTGTGATGTAGCAAACGTTATGAAAAGATATTAAGATATAGAGTCTGTCTAATGAAAGCTGAACCTGGATTTTTCTTGGCTGACGAGTCTGGCAACACTATTTAATATGTCGTTTGGTTGGACTTTGTTGTTTTTAGAAACTTGTCAATTCGAGATCTAAATTGATAAAAATACGGAGTAATCATGCCGTCGACGATAAGAGGCGGTGTCCGGGAGATTCTGTATACTATTATACAGAAGTACAAAGAAAAACAAGAAGAAAGAAAAGCATTATTGATGCAAAAAATTAATTGTTTAGTTACGGTGACCAAATTTATAGGTTAGTACGGCTTTAGTACGGCATGTTCATTTTGATACTTCTTATTTCTCTATGTGCAATCCTAAGTTTAAGTTACCTTTTTCTGTCTATTATACGATGAGATTAAGAAATTAAACGAAATTAAATTCGTTTCAGAAAACCTGGACGTGCACGTTGACAAAAGTGTGCTGGAAAACGTAAAGCAGCTGAAAGAGGTTGAGGAAACTGAGTTAGCCTGCCAGACTCAGACGAAATATTTGGAAGAAGTATCTTCAATGACCGGTAATTACTAAAATTATCATTGTCTTTCCCTATATAATAGGTGTAGGTACCTATTGTCTGTCCCTATATCATGTTGAATCTCTTAGCATTCACAATTTTATTAAATTAATTTAATAGACAGATGATTAATGTAACGGACACTCATAGTTTCAATAAAACAATAAGGAGGTGTTTAGTTAAAAGATATCATAAACATATTATTTGATATGTATTTTCTGTGTGCGGAGCAAACAGCATTTTGTTGTTTATGAACCAAATGTACACTGTACAGTCGATTTCATAAATATGTGTACACTTTAGTACCTTATCTATTTATTTAATGTCATTTTTGATCGGCCAGATATAAAAGATGTTCGGGTTATATGAGTCTTCCTTGTTCTTAAACCGTTGCGATTAGAACCTCACCGATGCAATTTCATTTCACCTAAACCCAAATGTTTTTAGGGCTGTCGGACTGTACAATGCGGCTGTACTGCGCAACCACACAATGTATTTCTAAATGGTGTTCTGTTTATTTAACACTTTCTTTCTTCTTACAGATATCAGTGTTTCATCTTTAAAAAGAATAAGTAATGAGGGAAAATTAAACAACGGTGTCTTTAGTACTCCCGGAAAAAAGCGACCTCAAAAGGCCACGGTGTCTAATTTGGATAGCTTTGACATCCAAGCTACTTGCGGCGCTTCTTCTCCAAGATATAATTGTCGTTAGATAGAGGTGTAAGGGTGATGAGAATAATGTTACCTCTAATTACTTTATTAAAAAGGTTGAATATAATATTCCTCATCATCATTGTTTTATTATGCTGTGTGCGACACAGACGAAAACCTCTCGTATCAATGAAATCTATCAACAGCACGACTAGCACAAGTTGCTCGTGACTTGTTTGTCGCTCGGATCTCCCTTACTATCTAGTCTGTTACGATAGAGACGCACAGAGCGACAAGCGAGAAAATACAACTTGTGCTACACGTGCAGATCACTATATTTTCATGTCAAATATATTTCGAAAAACCAAATGTGCTCCAGTCACTGTCATCGTATTTTACCTAAAGTGCTTTTCATCAAAATATAGCGCTCGTAATAATATATATGAAAATATAGTACGCGTTTCCTCTTCCTTTGTGCCCACCAAAATAAATAAAATAATAAAAGTATCAATATCGTTTATTCCTTCATTGATCGGTAATACCATATCAAGATTTTTTGAATTTGCCGCTTTTTCCCAGGTTCAGCTTTCATTAGACAGACTAAACAAAAAAATGAACACTCTAAAAACATAGCGTTATGATTACGTTATTTTCCATAACGTTATGAAGGTCTGGCCATAATGCAAGAATAATTCAATATTATAACTATTATAAGATAGATTGATGGTATTAAGGTATTAATGTTAAGTATTATAAGTATTACGTAGTGTTCACCACTTGTTTAATTGCAATAAATAAATAAATAACAAGACCCAAAAGCTTTATCGTTGTGTATTAGGCTCCTTAATCGCTTTTAACGCTGTATAGCCTGCACACTAGTTGGTTCACTCTGTTTTTTTTTATCAGTTCTATCATATTCTTTGGCCCAGTCTGCCTGCACACCACGGTGCAGTGCACTCTGTGGTTCAGTTTATCACCGTATCACGCACTTAGCGCGTGCCACGGTTTTATTTCCGAAGTTTATTTATTTTAGTCGAATAATTTGTGTTTATCTTTTCTTATCTCACGTGGCTTTTTCTTGGACTTGTTTCTGCACAGTGATCGATTATAATCGGGTGCTTAAACAGACTTTTATTTTGTTTAGTTTCGACATGCGAGTTTAGTGAACGACATCAACGACATCAGTTACATACACTGAGTAAACCGAGTTATCGTAACAAGAAGTTTCCGTCCCGTTGTTGACTGAGTTGAGTACCGGTAAGTTGTTCCTCATGTCATCAATAATCTAAATTTAAATTCCTGAAAGTATTGATTAATACAGCGTTCTAATTAAAGCACCTAGACAACTTTGTTAATGAGAAAATTAAATCTCTATTTGTAGCATAGGAAATGCATTTACGTCGAACCACGTTACAGTATGTGCAGTGTTGGTGCAGTGAATTTTGTATTGTAGGTATATGTGTGAAACTCCATTTTGTAGTCGGGAATAGGATCTATGTATGTCGCTAATGCTACCTACGCAATTATAAGTACGTATTAACGGCATTTGTTTACTGTTTGCGTAATTTCTTGTGGCAGAAATACTAAGTATAGAATTTAGTACACGATCCGGTCCTATCAACGTTAGTTCACATATGTTTGTAGTTTATATGTAAAAATAAATATTAGTTTTGTCTTATTCGTATTTGGAGGGTGTTGGCTTTTATAGATAAGTTGACTTAAAAGACTACCTACTTAATATATTTTAGAATTTATTGGGATATTTTTTCAGTTAAGTCTTTTCTTTTACCTTATTTAAAATAGTTTTTTGGGAGGTATGTCATAAAATTGATAATTTATTATTCATTTGAAATAAATCTAAAAGTCAAAGGAAACCATATTTTTTGTAAGCCTGGTGGGTTCCCATGGAGGGGTTCTAGGGATACCACAAAGTTCTATTATTTCCACCCTCCATTTAAAAAAAACCTCACTCGAACACTTCTGATAGCCAGTTAAAAAAGTTCCATTCTCTTTAGATTATGATTTCACCCCTTGTACAGTCAAGTTCATAAATATGTGTTTACTTTAGTACCTTGTCTATTTAAAGTCATGTTTAAACTGCCATATATATGAATTGTCACAGCGATTAAAGTGACAAGGTACTAAAGTGTATACATATTTGTGGCGTAATCTATGAAAAGGGACCTTATTGTCGATGGTGCCACATTTTTTATGAACTCTACTGTATGTAGGGGTAAAAAAGATAAATGTCTAAATTTAAACATACAAAAGGTAAGTTAAATTTGGTTGTAAGTATAAATATTTATTTATCTATTAATAGTTCCTCTAATTAACCCTTAATTTGGCAGTGTATGGTATACCATACATACCATAAGGTTCCCATTTTTTGTTTGATTTGTGTTTTTATTTTTTTTCTGATTCAAAATCAAAAAGGGTTTGAATTCCCGACTTTTTTTATTTTTGCCAAATTAAGGGTTAACACTTACTGTCCAGTTACATGTGTTTAAATGAGATTTAAAATGCTATTGAATATTTGTTAAGGTAATATACATAAGTAATATTACCCTTTTGCATTGTTGTATTCATTCTAGCTTATAAAGATCATTGTAACTCAGCCGCAATAAAATAAACAAAGTGCTCTAAATCCTGGGAAACACTTGGCTCTCAAGCATATGAACCAAATTAATTCATTTTTTCTATTAAAAGCCAATCAAATTGGAATGATTCTTGGTTTGGTCTGAAGAAAAGCTATTGGGCGGTTCAAAAAAAAAGTTAAACAAAATAACTTGGAAAATAAAACTTGCTGATATGTTGTGGGTTTATTTAAGTAGGATAGTTATTAGTTAGAATGAGTTGTAAATTCAAATCACTCATAGGTTCCTCCACAATGTAAGTGTTGGCAGATACTCAAGAAGTTATAGTATAGTATAGTTATAGTAGTAGTATTTCATTTGGCAAGGGCCCATCCCATATTTAGTAATTATTAGATATACCTAGTAGGAGATACGAATAGGAGATGATTTGGACCAGGCTGTTTATTCCATAAAAAGTATTTTATACCAAATTTAATATGCTAATTAATATATGGCGAATAGGTAGGCTGAAAAATTTCGGTCCAGTATATAATTAATAAAAAAAATAAAAATTAACTTCATTTTAAAAAATTACACTGGCTTGTTTAATGGACAAATTACATACCAATCGAAAGTATGAACCCTATAGAATATGCAAACGTTAGTTTGACTATTTTTTTCTCGCCAAGCTATAAACAGGTAAGTCGGTACTAGTAATTTGCACCAAACCTAACGTTTGCATATTCTATAGACTTCATACTTTCGATTAGTATGTAATTTGTCTATTAAACAAATATTTGCAATTTTAAAAAAAAGTTCATTTTTATTATTTTTTTAATGATATAAGTAGTGGACTGAAATTTTTCAGCCTACCTATTCGCCACATATTATTTAGCGTATTAAATTTGATATAAAATACTTTTCATCGAATAAACAGCCCGGTCCAAATCTTCTCCTATTCGGATCTTAGACCAATAAGCAACATTTTAATGGTCTGTTTGTATAGATGCTGTTTTGTTCTTGCTTGTCAAGAAAGAAAAGGAGAACTGAAAGTATCATAGGAACAAGCAAAATATTTAAACTTTAACTGACGAGGTATACATCTCACAGACGTCATGACTTTTATTTTGAACTTTGTTGCCATGATATAAGTGTTAAATTGAGAATAATCTGAAACCACCTGGTCAATTAAATATTAAAGCAACTACCACCAACTGGCTGGCACATTTAGGGTACTATCATGAAGCACTGAATTAGAAACTTTAGAAAACCCAATAATGATGGGCAAAGTTGCTGGAAGAAGAGCTGTCGGGCGTAGAAAGAAATCGTGGCTGCGAAACGTTCGGGAATGGACTGGACTCACAAGTGCAGTGGAGCTTTTCAACCTCGCCAAAGACCGCCAGAAGTATGTGGAGCTGACTGCCAACTTTCACTAGTTGGAGAGGCACTATAAGAAGAAGAAGAGAAAACCCATAGGCCAATTTGGAAAGGGATGGAGTTAATAGAACTTACAACTTCTATTTTTTAATTAGAGTGCTAGGACATTCTTGTTTTGCTAATAATAGCAATTAATAATAATTACTTTGTCATTATAGGTACTTGTATCGATTTATTTGTGACAGAGTGGTCGGAGAGTGTTACAGAGGCGCGAGTGTAGCGTGAAAAAACAGATTTTAACATGGTGCCAGGGAAACTACTTACAAATATTTTCACGTGGCAACCACTACACTGCCCTCATCATAACATAAGTCAATAGGCTTTATCTCAAATTCAATTTACAAAACAAAGTGTTGACAAAGACATCAGACGAAATCGAGACTTTAGTTTTTTCCGTTTCGCCTCCTGGTTGAGTGGAAGAAAATGCCATTATGCATTAAGTTCGCCATTTTTACTTTATTGCGCCCGCATAAAATTCAAACAAATGACGATGTATGAGAGCATTCATTTCATAGACGTTATGTCTATGATTCAAGTAGAAGCGAAAGCATTCTAGTAGACGTAACACAAGACCCTTTAGCTTGACATATCTGGCTACAGCAACGACACCTCGCAACTTCGCCAGCTTGCGCGACAAGTCAGGCGATGACGCGCGACTACAGGTAGGTTCACTAAAGCTGGCACGAATGGAATGAACAGCGGCTCTATTCAAGACGGTAAAAACAATATCGTATTTGATCTGTTATCGAATTATCAACTTTTTGATAGCTCTTATTTTCTTGACAGTAATGGCGGCTGACGTCATAACAATACCATAACAGGAAAACTACGATATCGTTTTTACCGCCTAGAATACCGGCCCAGAAATAATGTCACCTATCACTGTGTGAGTGCCGTCGTTTGAACCGATGTTCGAATTTCAAACTGAGAACCTGTTATTATTTTACACACTTGTATACTTTCGTTCACTCATTCAATCCATTCGTGCCAGCTCTTGTAAATCGACCTGTACATCAAATGTTGCAGTGTTGCCCGGTATGTGGAGCGAACTCCGGCAATACTGAGATTTTTCCCTAGATATCGCAGTCATATCTTTATCTTCTTTACATAGTACCTATAAAACAAAGTCCCTTCCCACTGTCTGTCTCTCTGTATATACGCTGGTGCGCTTAGATCTTTCAAAGTACTTCTCTCTCACTCACTTTCACACGCTCGCTCTTATGAGAGACTAACCGACTTTATTCGAACCCGAAGGACTTTTTACGACTTCTTGCACTGTACGTGAATGTAGAGAGCGTCGGTGGCCTAGGGCTTAGGGGGCTGACTTAGGGGCTGTCTTAGGGGGTGGACTCGTGATCTTAAGGTACCAAGTTAAAACCCCCGCGGTCACGATGCTCTTACGGTGAAAGAAATACATCATGAGGAAACCTGCACATTCCGAACAGCTGAGTGTAAGAGGGGTAATTCCGCAAAAGATCCTAAAGGGTCGAAGTGTATCCGATAGGGCCCAACAGGCAGGGGCCTGTTTTATAAAGCTACAAATTAAAATTTACGAGTTACAAGTTTCCATTTTACACAACCCCGACCAATGACGACCAGCTATTTGAGCAGTGTTGCCAGTTTAGACCTGTAAAATTTTAACTTTTATCTTTATAAAACGTGCCCTATTAAGATAAGAACGTGTATGTAAGAATATAAAAATTAGATGAGAATCGTAACGCAACTGAGATACAATTTCTCACAAATATCGTCACGAATTTTCTTCTGAAACACCGTTTTGCCGGCTAAACTACTACCAGTTAAAGACTGCATTCTCCGATAGATTTAGCTATACAATTATAATGTGAGTGTGCGTATGCGTCAACATTCGTATAGGCTCCTATTGATTGTGTGCAGTTTATTCGTTAGTGGAGCAAAGTCCAAGGCGAACAGAAGCATGCAGATAAAAGCGTGAAACTTTCTGAAAGTACCTATTCAGATAATTTTAGAGATGACTGCTTGCTATTTAAGAACAATCTCGACAGACTAAGCTCAAACTCGAATTTACCCAGCACTGTAATATTTGCCCTTACCGGGAATTGAACTCATGACCGCTACCTTCGTACACTGAAAAAATATTTTCCTACTACACACAGTAGAGCAAAAAGACACTGATTAACTAATCACGAAAAGTGTCATCAAGTGCTTGAAAAACAGTAGAAGACAAAACATTCACTGTTACTGATTGATCGCTGCTGCTACTTGATTTATTTACAATATTTACAATGCTATACACCGCTGCGCCGGGCTCCTATAGCGAGGGCGCTGCGCACATTAAACCGCGTAACGGTTGGGGTTGACCTATTCTGTTGTTCTCTGAATGAATTCACAAAAATAACTTTGTATATTTTATCCTACCATTACGAGGAGGATTAGTAGTAAGTAGTGTAATATTGATCCACACTGTCGAATTAGGTTAGCCTGTAAGGATAGTTGTGTGTACGTAAATAAATAAATAAATAAATAAATAAATAAATAATAAATTTATATATAAAAGTCATGTCAAGACTAGAATTTGGACGCTAGCTTTAACTATTATTGGACCAGTAAGAATGAACTGTTTCGATCGTTTCGAAAGTATGGTGCAAAGCAGTGAATATACTATCGCGATTGTTAGTTTGTGACCCAGTTCAGGAAAATTAGGTTTGAAGTCGTCAATGTCAGTAGAGATGCATGTCATTTGTAACTTATAGGAGACTCAACCTTATTGTTGTATACTGTCAGAATGACTGGAAGGTGGGTCCCAAATTTAAGTTCGTGACTGTACATGTGTTTTCGGTTAGACATACAGCTTTTTTTTCGGTGTAGGAAGATTCACTACCAACTAGGCTACCGTGCCATCTAAACTTATATTCTATTAAATTCTTATTCCAATTCATATAACTAGCTACCTTATAAAAGTTCGTTAAACTAACTTGCTCAACAGCTTGACATCCAACCTCTCCGGTATTGTTGTTGCCCTATTTTCCAATGAATTCAAATAAACTAGTTGTAATTGTATAATTAATGATTGTATGTCTTGTTGTAGTGCGGCGCGGACGTCGACATGGGAGTGCTGAGGAAAGTGGTGCCGCTGGCCGTCAACAATGGATTGCGGAGTAAAGGAAATGTAAGTTTGTTATTAAATATTTGCTGTTCGTTAGTGGCGGATCAACCGGCTCCCTGGTGAATTTCTTCTTCCATACAAAATCTCAAACCTTGTCCTGACAATTTACTTTTTCCATACAGAATACAGAATCACAAATACAAGCTGAAACTCAAACTCATAACATTTGTTCAACAACACTGCAACAGAAAACAGAACACGGGCTCTGGTCAACACGGTAAAACAATATTGCTTTTGACACGTTATCGTATTGTTTTGGGTCTATTCCGTTTGGTCAAAATATTTTTGGTCAAATGTATCATTTCCCAAATTTTAATTTCCCAAAAAGTTGTTTCTCGTCGCCGTTGATTTATTTCTTGTGTAGTCACAAGTGTAACCTAACCTAACAGACGTAGCGAGTGGTTTCGATATCCCGTATATAAAACAAAAATAATACAAAAAGCTTGTTGGGAAATGATACATTTGACCAAAAATATTTGGGCTAAACGGCAGGCCATATTGTTTTTGACTCGGCCGCCATTACTGTCAATTTAATGAGCTATCGTAACATTAACAATATTATACGAACTGCTAGATCAAAACAGTATCAACTCAAAATCCTTGCCAGTTTTGTTTCAAGTTCATAGAAGTTGTATTAAAGTTGATTTTAAAATACAGTTGAATTTCGAGTTACTACTGTTTTGATCTAGTAGTGCGATTATGATGAAATGTGAAAAGTAATATGGTTTTACCGAGTAGACTACAGCCCCAGTGTGGCTAATGACTGACTATGTACTTCTTAAGGTATTAAGTTGACGTCGTTTTTAATTTGCGCCATTTTCATTTAGGTACTAGTTTTTTGTCTTCCACTCAAATGTTTTATTAGCTATTGTATTGTTTAGTATTAAGGTGGCAACATCGGTACTCGAAGGAGGGCAGGCAATTATAGTATAAAATTACTTGTTTTTTGTCGACTGACAAAAAGAGCGTGGAAACAAGTTGTAACAAAAGTTTTAGGAATCTGACGACGCCCGTGCTTGGGTGATATTGTGAAACTGTTAAAATGCTTGGCAGACATAGCCTATTAGCTTTTGCCCGTGGCTTCGTCCATGTAAAAGCCATTGTTCGCTATTCCCCCGGGAACTCCAAAAACACAAACACACTTTCGCCAGTCAAAGGTAACGTAGTTAATGCTTGATTAAAGTTGCTGCTGTCACTTTCTTTGCTATAGCAATAGAATAAGACAATGCACGTCACGAAACAAGCATTAAATTTAATTGACGTCTCTGAGTGCGGCAGTAAGCGGGACGGATCTTAGCCAGGTTTAATAGAAATCAGTTATCACTTATTAGGTCGGAAAGAAGAACTGTAATTGGAGTTATTACATAGCTTTTATTTAATATAGTATGAAATTAATTGCAAACACGTTACGCCATCGAAGCTAATGTAAAAGGGTTCAAAACGTCAAACACAGTGGGTCTCCGTTTCGCCATCACTGTTAATTTGAATATTCGGCAGCCTTCTGAGCCTAGCGGCAGATTTAATGTTAGACTAAATAATATTAAATTAATAACGTATTTATAGAGTAGGCTAAATCCCAACCAATAAAACGAGAACGGATTAAAAATTGATACGAATTAGCCCAAACGCTAACGCGATGTTAAAAATAACACAATGTTCACGCGAATACGGCATGTAAATAGATACACGTGCTACCTTAAATTTCAATGACATAATAGGACAGTTCGGCGCAGAGTTGATTCAACTCTGGCGCTGCTCGTAAGGCCGAAAATCGCGCTTGCTTAAAAAAGTACAAGTGTCACGATTACCCGATGTATGACGAGTGTTTTATTAACAGAATGTATGGTAGACAAAATGACGGTTTCAACACTTTACAACTGTACAAGTCGACTACTTTTTCTATGGAAAATCGTATAATTTTGAAATTCCAGGGCCTCTACCTGGGTAAAACTATATTGCTTTGATATCGTATTGTCAACGTTTCTATAGCTCTTAGCTAGCTTTACGTGACAATGGTTGTCGAGTTAAAAGAAATAACACGTCAAAGGCAATACCTATTGTACCATGTGGAATAGCACCTATAGGCTAAATATACAGGGCGTCCCAAGACTATGGGACATGAAGGGAAGGTACCTTAAATATCGTAGATAGGATATTTTACTGAAAGAAGACTTTATGTTATTTTTAAAAGTTAGTAATAGGTACTGCATTCAAAGATATTCTTAAAATTACTTGCTTCTTCTGGGAATCGAACCGGCTTAAATGTGAAAAATAAATGTGAAAAAAAATCACCCGTATTTGTATGATGCCAATCAAAAGAATGAACAAAAAATTATAATTCTTCTTAAGTAACATATAGTATCTTAAAAGAAAGGAACAACGTAAAATGTTTGGTTAAATTTCAAGAAAATTATTTATTACCGGCGACGACGTCGGAAAAATTGCGATATTGTCATTCCATAGATAGCATTGATTATTCGCAAATAAGTAGGTACCCACTTAATAAACGACTTACTGGCACAGTTTTCCTTATTATAGGTGCGGACTTATTAAAAGATTGGCGATTTGCATAAGACAAGAGGGATCACATTCTGAGAATTTAATAAATTCATTTACAAAAAAAATATTAATTTATAAAAAATACTCAACTACTTCGGCAGTTTCATGTATATTTTTAATTTGATTAAAATGATTAATTTCACGTTGTTCTTTTCTTTTAAGATACTAGTTAGGTACTTAAGAAGAATTCTTATTTTTTTGTTCATTCTTTCGATTGGCATCATAAAAATACGAGTGTTTTTTTTTTCACATTTAAGTTGGTTTGATTCCCAGATGAAGCAAGTAAATTTTAGAATATCTTTGAATGCAGTATTACTAATTTTTAAAAATAAAGTAAAGTCTTCTTTCAGTAAAATATCCTATCTACGATATTTAAGGTACTTTCCCTTCATGTCCATAAGTCTTTCGACGCCCTGTATAGTACCTATAGGCTATGGTGTCCTAAAGGCCTTGGCAAGATTTAACCCTCTGTTAAATGATGGATCGATAGGGAGCTCGACTCAAAGTACTAAGGATCTAATGAAGATGCATAACTCTAAGTTAGCGATTTGTGAAAATCGTCAAATGTGTAGAATTGACGTAAGCTGATGACAAATCGCTCGACCGCTTATGTCAACTCCGTATATTTCGTTAGCAGCGTCACAGATCCTCCTCAGACCCACCATACAACGAAATTTGCCAAAGGAAAATGAACCTATTATGATTGCAATAAAGTCAATTTTCTATTTTAATTGTCAGTCATAAAAACAAAGGAAATTCTACTTTATCTCCTTTGCAATAGATCTTTATTGCATGGCCGTATTATGTAAAAAAATTTGTACGCGGGGTCTTACGAGGATAACTTATAGTAGTTTGCATCTTGACTAGGCCCTCAGGCAGCGTTGATAGTATCAGATTCTCTAGTATAGGTATACCTACCCTATATTAGATAATAGTCTTGTTTGTCTCGCAGTACTTCCTACAACTCTGAGGGCCCTGCAAAGATGCACTACGCTAACTAACGTTTCTATTCGATTCGTTTTTAAACCAATCGCGTCACTGGGAGATGACGTGATACGAAAAGTCACGTAGTCTACCAGTGACGCGATTGGTTTAAAAACGAATCGAATAGAAACGTAAGTTAGCGTAGTGCATCTTTGCAGGGCCCTCTGACCAGTCTATAACAGATAGCGACGACGCGGTTGGCCTAGTGGTTTGGTAATGACACTAATGACTCTGCTTACAACTTACAAAGCTAGCAGTCCCGGGTTCGATTCTCGGTAAGGTCATTTTTTTTGTAATCAGCACTAATATTTGTTCTCGAGCCTTGGGTTTTCTAAGTAATAACCGTGAGTAATAACTAATAAGTTATTTACAACTAGCTTCTACCCGCAACTTCGAGTACATTTAGATTATCGTTATTCCCTTAGGAAATTTTAACTCTGGGAAAATATGTGTTCTATATGTGTTGTTTCAAGGTATAAGCTATCTTCATTCCAAATTTCACCCAAATCCGTCCAGCCATTGCAGCGTGAAAGAGTAACAAACTCACACCAACTTTCGCATTTATAATATTAGTAGGATTTCTATATTAATATGTTTATAGTTTCGAGCTGGTACTTACCTCTCCCAAAGGATTGGGCTAGCTATCCAGAGAGGTAATGCAGCCAGTGTCATAGGGACCATGCCGCGAGCGGACCTGCTAGAGGGGGTGTTATTTTTATAGCGGTGATTATTATTTATAGGTAGCTTAGTGTGATGTCCTATGATTTAGGATTAAGTAGTTGGATAATAAAACAACAATATGTGTTTGCCCCACACGCTCAAGCCGCGACCAACCCACTGCCAGCAGTGACAGCTCATTGACAGATGCGGTTGTAAGGCGGGAAACGGTGCTAACGGCAGGGCGTTTATTTCAGTATGCCACACTTAGGTTAATTTTAATTTATATACGTTTAGTTCTAATTTTTGTTTATCGTCGTCCCATAGTAGCCTAGTTTAGCTTGGGACTAGGTCAATTTGTGCATGATTGCTCCCCCTTATATTTATTTATATGCAATAATATTACCTAAGTGGTTGGCGAGCGCTGCTGTCGCTAACCGGCAAGCGCCATTCTCGGCCAAACACGGCGTATCATCAGCTATGCGCGTGCGATCCCAAACGAACGTTAATAACCGGTGATCATTCGATGCGCACGTGATCTATAGTTAAGTCTGAATCGACACTGGGCCGCGGAGCGATCCGGGATACTTAGCGATTCAAGATTTTGATTGATTCTTGACGTTATGTTATGATGATGATGAATGCATTGTCATGGAGCCTAGCGCAAGAATCACCGCTAGAAAACCTGCTTTCAAATAAATAAAAACGTATCCAAATCCGTTCACCCGTTTAAGACCTAACGGTGCCACAAAAAGACACACAGACATATTATCGACACATGCAAGGAACAAGATTGTATCTCAAATTTTATGTTAGCTTTAGATACAATTTTGTTCATGCTCAAATACGTTTGAAATTAGAAGTCACAGTAAATTGAGATACAATGTTTTTCCTTGCATGTGTCGTTATAGCGGTCAAACTTTAACACCCCTTTTTTTGGGTCTTCACATCACTAGTAGTAGTTGTATTTCGGTACCGAAACGGGGTCAGTATGGATTAAGGGGTGAGTAGGGACACTACCTAAAATAAGTCATACCTTGTTACAAATAAGAACAATTATTAAATGGACGATAACGTTACGTCTATTGGAAATAATTTCAGTCTTATAATTAGTAGCATATGCTTCATTTTAGGTTTTGTCCCTACTCACCCCGTTTTACGGTACTATGTAATTTTGCTGCAATTTAAGAACGGCTTCAGAACTGGCGGTGTGGCGTGCAGATTTATTAGATCCGTCCGTGCGTCGGTCGGTTATTTAAAACCGCTTCAGACAAAGCCAAGGTATAGCTGTCGTGATCGGCAACCTCCGCTAGGTGACGTAAAAAAGAACACACGAGTCTCTAACGCAATGTTAATAACCTCATTTTTTCATTTGTTTAAATATAACGCACACGTTTAAAATAAGGTTCTTGTGTGCTTACATTATTAATAACTTCTTAGGTTTCGATTGTTTAAATATTTGTTAAACTTGATTGCTTTGATAGATCTTGATGAATTCGATGACAAAGTCCTGTAAAGATAAAAACTTGATACCTTTTGAAGGTCTATGTAGTGTATGTACAGTCGAGTTCATAGGTATGTATACACTTTAGTACCTTGTCTATTTAATGTCATCTTTAAACTGCCATATATGAATTGTCACAACGATTAAAGTGACAAGGTACTAAAGTGTACATATTTATGAACTCGACTGTACATAATGGGTGTACCTAAATATTATCTAGCCGCGATTAGAAAGGATTAGAGGTGACAGTCTTACCATATACTTACGTCAAAGTGCATATGAATTGACTGCTATTCCAATCCCAAACTAATAGCGGTTTCATTATACTACAATTCTTTTACAGGGGTACATGATTAGCTTAAAAGTTTGAGCGACTCATTCGCCAACAAACTGTACCTTTTCTATTACAAAATAAACAAAAAGAAAACTAACAAAAATCGGATAGTTCACTCTAGTTTCTTAACTATTTAACACTAAACTATTTTTAATACAAGTAGTCTTATCTGTCTGTCAACTAGACCAAGTTGTAAGTAGTCTGTCAAGTAGGTACCTATGATATGTTGAGACTTGAGATCGTGTGACAAGATCGGACCTTGTGGCCACGATTGGATGGATGTGTCAGCACGATTTTGTTCCTTAGTAGGTATGGAATGTACTCGTTTTCAGTATTGAAGGAAAAAAGTTTTCTGGCGTTTTAAATGAGTAGACTATTGATTGTAAGTATTGTAACAATCATTATCTTCCATGACCTACAAATTCCATCGCGCCTACGTCCTATCTATTCCCAGCGTCGTGTGAATGGCTGCCTAGTGTTTAGGTTCCTCAACGCATCGTTGTTCTTTACTCGTTTCATTGACATTGAACTTGAATATGTATACGGGTTTGCGTATACATGTCGTTGCTACCGTAGCATTCTATTGAAGCACTATTTAGTAATTTTTATTAGTATTTAACACCTTGAATGCCATGCTCCACGAGCACCTTCTTATACGTAGAATGCTTGACGTTGGATCATAAATTACAATTACTGCTACTTTTGTGACATGATATAAAAACGTAGGGTTATCCAAACTTGATATTTTGGTTACGCGACCGAACCTTGCAACAGCTCAATCCTGACTAACTCAGTCTCGGACAGCCTACGGCGTTCGCTTGTGACGCGTACGTATGTATGCAAGCCGCGCGATGTACCCTTGTATGAAGATGATCTACTGTGGTTTAAACTGTGTCTTAATTGTGGGTTGTTCTTACAGCCGTTTCGGCCGCTGCTGTCGTGCGCGCCGGTGGCCATGGTGGGCTGGGACCGCAGCGTGCACTCCCAGGACATCACCAAGAACATCCAGTACATCAGCAACGACAAGTTCAAGCTGACCACCGACCCCAACACTATGAAGTAAGTAGACTCTCTCATTTGGAGGAAATAGTAGTATGGAGCCTACCAGGATCGTAGCAGGTTACTTGACCTGACCACCCTTGGTTTCCCCGAAAACATAAGCGGAGGTAAACGCCGGAATGGTTTTAGACTGTAGGTTGCTCCCTCTATTCTAGTGCGAGAGTGGGGGGAGTAGAGAGTCCGTCATACTCCCCTATAGCATGGCGTGGCATGGCATGGCCAACCCTGGGCCGGGGGATGCGTAACGCACTTCCACTCCGTCAAAAAAAGGGTTAGCTAAACTGAAGGTCCCAATCTACTATGGCCATGGCATGGTGGAGATCACCAAGAACATCCAGTACATCAGCAACCTCAAGTTGAAGCTCACCACCAACCCCAACACCATGAATTAAGTGGACCTCCACTCTCACTGAAAGGAAATAGTAGTTGGGTTCGAACCGGCACCGGGTTGTGCCAGGTCAGGTGATTTGAAGACTCAAGATTTTTCTCTAAGAATTCCATAAAACAAAATTAGAAAGCTAAACTATTAAAACCCTCGTGTGGTTGCCGAGTTAGAATAGTGCCACTCCATGTCTTCCCGTGGATGTCGTAAGAGACGACTAAGGGAATAAAGGCTTGTAGTACTGTTAGGCGATGGGCTTGCAACCTGTCACTAATACGCTGGTAAACATCTTAGCCTAATTGTGCAAATTGTGGTTATAGAATTATCAACAAGTTTTTAGAGATGTTTGTAATTCTGTAGCTCTGCCTACCCACTCTGGGAACGAAGGCGTGAAATTATGTATGTATGTAACTATAAAAAAGTGGTTTGATAAAAATAAAATGTTGCAATAACCAAATAAAACACCGTCAATGTATTAAATTAAAACTTATTGATATGAAAAAAGTAACTAAGTTATATGTAAGTAGTGTGTCTGTTACCATAGAAGCCGTAATGCCAAAGACGCTGGCACTCGCTGAATAGAAATGTTAATACGTTGAGCGAGGAAGCTGCCAGCTCTTTGGTTACTCGTCTCATCAACCAAACGATTGGAAATAAATAATAAATAGCTAGCTATAAATAAATATACTTGCAGTTTAAAACAAAAATTAAGAATTGTAGTCGCTAACTAACCGTTTTCCTGATTTCACTGGCACTGGCCGGTTACAAATACTACAAATAACTAACAACAGGATTTTTTGAAAAGGTGTTCTAATAAAAGGTGGTGTTTAGGTGAAAACTTGTAAATGGCCTAGGTTATTATACACTGTAAAATTTATCTAGTGACAAGAAGGCTATTAGTTTTCCGAATATAAATAAAATAAAATAATTAAAATCATGCATATGGAAGTCTGTCTCTAAAGCATGCTATTTTTGTTCTGTTTTCTTAAAATATTATTTTCTGAAAAAACAAACAGTATTACGCGCGCTTTAGACTAGTGGTCGTAATGATGTCATTTTGTTTGTAACCGCGTTTTGTAGCACTAGCTGTGACGTACAGCATACCATGTAGCGTTTAAGCTCTTTAGCCATTTGCTGTAATTAATAATTATATTAGTGGATAATGAACAAAAAAAAGATACGCTTTTGAGACAAGCCTTTATAAGCATGATTGCATTAGAACACCTTGTAGTCATTTATAAAAATTGGTCAGTAATTGCGTACCAGTATCTAGAGTACCTACTCACGTCACACGTACCCAATGCAAGGCAGTAAGTGCGTAGTTTTAGCTGTACCCTTACCATGAGTTACAAATAACGTACTCGCTAGCGAGTCGAAGCTCTGTCCCTCGCAGACAGGGTTCGCCGATATATTACATCCATTGATATATATCAATGGATATTTATTTTAAAAAGCATTTTTTTTCCACACAGAAATGTTTTACTTTAATTTCTGTTACCGAACTCAAGTTTCGGCGAAACACCTAGTTTCGCTCGTATTTTATTAGCTTTATATTCAATTTCAAACTTTATCACCACTGAATAAGATTCATAATAAATAGGTAGAAAAAAAAATTCATGTTTCATTGCAATATGCATGATATTTGTTCGATTATATCAAATTGTCGGATATTTTGACATTTATAATAAAAATATTATGCATTGATATTTATCTGATATATATCAAATATCAAATAATCGGATATTTATATTAAATATAGGATTTTTTCGAGCGTTGCTTGCTCACAGATCTCGCAGTATTCTTAATTTCTTATACAGTGCGAGAGACAGAGCATTCGACTCGCTAGCGAGTACGCTAATAGGGTATTTGCCTATTTTTTTATTAGTATTTAAATTGAAGCTTTTTTACCTTCTTATATAAATATATAATAGCCTAGTAAAAATATTTTTTTAATATCTTCAAAAATAAGAAAGATATAAATGTTTAAAACTTGCTTTTAGACAGAGAGGAAAATACAGGAATATGACGTCATATTACTCAACCGCCATATGAATTACACGCAAAACATCGTTTCGTGAGAAAGAGATAGCCAAAAAACTTTAAAAGGCTATAACTTTTTGATTTTATTACCAATTTCAAATTTGATTTTGAATTATTTTATCATACTACGTATATTGATATATTATCCTAATTAATATATGAAGTTTAATATCAGGCAAATACCCTATTGTAACTCATGGTAAGGGCACTGATTGTGTACACCGTAACACATAAACTGCACCGCGTAATTGCCATTGGCCGTCATGATCGATTGTTCAGCCATTTCATGTAGACTGGTACCTACCCTGGTGATTACGAACGACGTATTAGCTCGAGGTTATTTTGTGTTTCATATATATTTGAACCTGGCTTTTGACGGATTTGTCCTTCCGTTGAGTGGATATATCCGTCCGCGTAACCTTACGTCGTGTTCTTAAAGCGTCGGTGGCTTAGTGGCTTAGGAAAGCGATTTATCGAAGTGATCTTAAGGTACTGAGTTTGAACCCCGGGAAGTCATTATGTATCAATGAATCAATGTTATCCGATGCTCTTGTGGTGAAAGACAAATATCCGTGAGGAAACCTACACATTCAAACAGCTGTGTGTAAGAGGGTCATCAAAAAAGCCTAAAGGGTCAAAGTGTACCCGAAAGGGCTTATCTGTTAGATAAGATAAGATAAGACCAAGGGTCCTTCCTCGCGATTAAAGCTATCTTCACCTTTACACTGTCGAACATATGAAGCTGTTGTTTGCAGTCGGGCATATCGGGTCGGTTACATTTTTTTTAATACTTAATGTCTTAAGCTTAACTGATTAGTTAAGCAATTAAATGCGCTGATAATATATCAATAGAACACGATAATCACGTTTTTTATTAAGCCAGCTGATAGCCATAAAACTAGTATTTATTCTTGTCAGCAGTAGGTACAGTACCGGCCAATAATATATCACCTTTGTACTTAGGTACATCTCATACGATTACCTATAAATATGACTCACCAAAATTGACAACCAATCGAGAACTAGTTGACCAATATTATTGCTATTATTCAATTCGTTAGCTGATTAAATAAGGTCCAAAATGGTGTATAATAAGTATTGTACAATCATTTACTATACACCATTTTGAACCTTATTTGTCAAAGGTGATATTTATTATTGGCCGGTAGCCCGGTACTGTAAATATATCATTAAAATATAATTTACTCATAACCGACATTACCAATTGCAGTAATGACTTTTTAGAACCGGAAATAAAGTATATTCCGCTGTGGCTGTAAGTAGCTGTAAAATATACAAAAATATGTGCAACCAACCGAATCTGTTACAGACAAGTGAACAAATAAATGCTTCGAGATAATAGGTATGATTTCTATCTCATTCGCGCATGGATACATTTGCTAATGGATCTTTTTAATTAAACATGTATTTTAGAGTAGCTACTGAACAAGGTTTTTGGCAAAAAAAATGTTATTTATTCAGAGGAGCTCTATTTGCCGACTTTCCTTTAAATGAAAATGAAAATGAAAATTTTATTAATAACATTTGTTATAAGTCAAGAACACGTATTATATAAAGAAAATAAAAAAATAAAATGATAATAACAATAGGTATCAGACATTAAAAAGGTAAATAATATTAATTATATAGGTACATTAAATTATTTGTGTTTAATACAATAAAAAATCATTTAAGTCATAAAATTGCGACTTCAATAGCCATTTTTTGAGTCTTATCTTAAAGTTTAATAGGGAATATATGAAAATACCGTAAAAGAGATCACCAAAAGTGAAATTAAAATTAAAATCAGCCAAGAAATACGGATGTTGATACAAGCATCTTAAACTACTTATATTAGACAGTGATCCGATATGCACTGTGACGTCATGTAACAGGTCGGCCTTATAAAATCTATGTTAAATTCTGTTTTGCTAGTAAGAGAGCAACAACAAATCTTTATTAGATTATATCTTGGTTATTTTTATTGCTATTAAAAAAAAGATTCGCCAAAAGAGGGATGTTGTAAGTTTGACCACTTTCTGTGTCTGGTCCGTGGCACAGTAGGTCTTAAATGGATGAACCGATTTAGATGCAGGTTTTTTTATTTGAAAGCAGGTTTTCTAGCGGTGGTTCTTAGCTAGGTTTCATGAAAATTGGTTGGGCAGTTTAAGAGATATCAGTGCCATTATATCGGGGTTTATTATCTATCTAATAATTATATCCGCGTAAGGCCCAGTGTGCACTAGGATGTATGCATGTATGTATGTAAACACTACAAACAAAAGAGATAATAATTTTAATATAGACAAAAATATAACAGGGATGTACAAAGGCGAACTTATCCCTTTAAGGGATCTCTTCCAGTTAACCTTTGAGCGATTGAGAAATAATTAATTACAACGAATAGCCAAATAAGTACAACACTAAAAGAAATTTCTATAAATATTAATAGATAAAATATACTTATAAACATATATACAATATAAGTAATTAAATAAATATATACAATAAGCAGGAAAAAGTTTAAGAACACTTGTCAAGCCAGAACTTCTTTAGCCTTGATTTGAAAACAATAATGAAGGCAATTTACATAATGAAGGCAATATAATTTGAACTGTGTTGCAATAAGTATAAGGTTTATTTTCCTATGTTCATAAACTGAAAATGGCATTATCGCCATTATCGAACAAACATAATTGAACTTTATTTCCTTGATGGTAGATGCAAAGTCCCACTTGCAAAAAACTCCCTGTTTGCAGTATGGTGGGCCTAATGTGGGCCTACTATGTAGAGAAGATACTCAATTGATAGTTATTTTGGTAACAATAATAGTATTTTATTACTATCCATTCCAAAGGTACCTAGAGCCACATTTAACAAAGATAACGCACGCACTGTGTCTAACATTGTTTGCATACCGTACGTCAATTGGCACTATTGCCAGCAATATTGAACTCTATCCCGTTGTGTTAAGACCGAGTGGCTCGAGACCTTGGCTGCATACATATGCATTCTCTGATAACGCATATATGTGTATAAATCCGCTGGTATTAATAGTTAGGTGTTGTCACGATCTCTAACACCGGTTCGCTTCCTATGAACAATAATATTTTGATGTAATGATTCATTTAAAACCACAAACAATGTAACCCATAATGTATATTGTCTGTGGTATTATTATCTGTGTTTAAGACATTCTCCATGGTACCTTTTTCAAGGTATGTTGTATATAAGATTCCGTAAATAAGCGTTGTTTTCGTGAATACCTAGTTTTATTATTTACACGTAGATTTCGATTATGGTTTTTCCCTCGGGAACTTTTGAATTTTCCGGGGTAAAAATTGGCCTGTGTGTTATTCTAGGGTATAAGCTATCTCCATTTCAAATTTCATCCAAATCCGTCCAGCTATTGCAGCGTGAAGAAGTAACAAACTAACACACACACAAACTTTCGCATTTATAATATTATTGGGATGGATTTATTTATACTTTATTGCACAATATACCTACAAAGAATGTGAGACTATAGTATAGAAACTCCTAAAGGGCTGCAGACACTCTACCTTTCTATTTATACTATTTCTTCACCGACCAGAGCATGGTTCTTAAACAAGAGAGAAGATTTCAAATATCATGGTAGGTATATCATAGTATACATAGTCCTATGTGATAATTGTCTGCATTTCAAGGGTAAACGTAGTCAGAAAATAATAAGAATATTTTATTTGAATGAGTATGTAAATGTATTATGTAGTATGTAAATACAGTTGGAGATATAAATAGTGCGTACGCACATGCAGACATTACGTATGCAAGTGAGGTCAAAGTGGCCTGATCTCTGTTCTGCGCGGTTATTTATTAATCTATGAACAGAGGTTAATCTCTCTTTGTAGTTAGAATCAGGCCATAGCTCCAGAACGTAAACAAATGAACATCACACGACGGTGGCGCCACCATGTACAGTTGACGTCAAAGATAGGTTTACACTTTTGCATCTTATTTAAATGTTAAAATTTAAACATATATTTGACGTCGACCCTTACAAGAAAATGGGTAACGCCAACAATATAATACATATGTATAGATAACGTCAACACCTCAATCTGTATGAAAACCAACCGTGTTACTTTTTCTACCAACTGGGACGTCACAAGAGAAGAGAATTCCTCGTTTTAATAAAAGTCGTCGCTTTTTTGGGCTATTGCAGTTTATTATCACGCAACGAGGCATTTTCTTAATTTTCACGGCCGACCGGCTGCAACCACAGGCGCGCGGAATGTCAGTAGCGACGGCTAACCCCGACGCTTGGTCGATGTTTTGGTAGGAATTTGGAAACGCGAAGTAGATGCATTTGCGTTATCTATGTGTATTTGTAGGGGTTAACCCACTGTAGGGGATTACATCCCACTGTGGGGGAATACATGTGGTCTAAGTTTACCTACTTTTACGAAATTCAAAAATGTTAAGGGGGGAATAGTTTAGGGACACAGAGTGCTGCGTCGACTCATATACCGGTGCATGTGTACCAGCGTATGAGCTGACGTAGCAACGCGCGCTGGGCGCAGGACGCGCAGCGCCAGCGCCAGTCGTTCCCGGGGACTTGTAAATGTAGGTACCTGTGGGTGACGCTCAGGTCCCGCAATTATGGTCGTCATTATCGCGGTGGGTAAAGCATCAGTCACTTTCCCACTTAATACTGGTCAGAAAGTTACAGATCCTTTATCCACGTTTATTCACAAAGGGTTGTTTCCTCGAAACCTAATGTTATTTGTTGTCTTACATTCGAATTATCGTGAGCCTTACCCAAATATTTCACAGTTGTGAACCTAGCATATCAACTTCTGGATCCATTATGAACTATCTCGTGTGTTAGCCGACTGCGCTTAGCCAAAAGAATTTTAATGAGTTTAATAGTTAATGTATGTCATGTATGTGTTAAAAACTAGCACGTTCCACTCTAGTTCCCCAACTATTAGACCGATTTTTATGTACAGGGTGCCATGCTTGGCCAAGAACGTTGGTTGGGCATCGGCTAAAACTATTAAATTATAAGGCGTCATACAGATAGACTAGTCGCCACTAGTCGCCACTAGTCGCCAGTCTCGTTTTTAATTATTCATTCGCTAGGCTAGCATACATTCGCTCCGTACATTGATTTGAATGAAAATTAAAATGGAAATTTGTATTCTCTAAATAGGCCATGCAAGCAGTTTGATTTGTCTTCAAGTACAGTTGATCTTATAATTAACTGCTCACTTTTGTACCTTGTCGCTTTAACGCCTTTGAGAGATTTTGGCAGCGGTTCAAACATACTCGTAACGTTAACGTGACACCGTGACCGTGACACGTGTGATAATTCGCACCTTACTAAAAAATATTGTACAAATGGCATCCGAATAATAAACAGAGGGCCCTGCCAAGATGCATTAGCGCTAACTAGCGTTTCTATTCGATTCGTTTTTAAACCAATCGCGTCACTGGTAGATGACGTGATACGAAAAGTCCATACATACAGCGTAAAGTGCTACACTCCATAGTTCGCTCCAAGTTCATTGTTATACTGAATTGGCGCGTATTCTTTGACACTCACGATATGCATCTCTTATTTTTATTTATTGTCATGCACATTTATAAATAGAAATGCATTTCTTTGTGCGCATCCTTGTTCATACGAATCTTCCTTATTGCCTTGTTTACGTCTCTTCTTATAGTGTCCTGTTCTTTGTATTGTAGATTTTAATTATTAAATCAAAAGGTAGTGTCCTACCTAAGTAGGTATTTGTCATTATTAGCACTACCTCAGATCCAGGGTTAATGGATACAGGGTTGGAGATCCGGCGATCATATTACAGAATAAAAAAGCCATGATAACTTTAACAATGCAGCATGTTAACGAGTCGAGTTATTAAGATTTTAATTACACTCGTAAAAACGACACTAAGAAAAGATTTTCAGAATATCTACCCCCAGCGGGAAGAAATAGGTGGAGTAGCGGGAAACTAATTCTACTCGTACGAAGTCGCGTGCATCCTCTTGTTCTTTATTGAACAATAATTTCAGCCCACATCCACTCACTGCAGGGTCAAGGCCTCTTCATTTTCAGCCCACTTTGGCCCGGTCTCGTGCTAACGCCATCCATCTTTTCCCAACTGTCTGCCAAATGTCATCAGACCAACGAGCTGATGGTCTCCCCACCAGACCAACGAGCTGATGGTCTCCCCACCAGACCAACGAGCTGATGGTCTCCCCACAGATCTATGACCTGATCTCGGCCACTACTCGACCACCTACCATCGTCTCGCCTAGTCAAGTGTCCCGCCCATCTCCTCCAGTTGCGTTACCCTTTTGTTTTTTTTGTAATGAATACTGGCTCTTAATATGGTGGTGCCTCTAGAGAATATTATTCTATTCATAGTACAGTACAAGCTATAGACAGTATGCAATAAATCCTTTATTTTTTTTCCAAGGGTCGACCAGCAGATCAACCGTCCGCTCTGCGTGATGATCAACTGGCTGCTGGCGCGGCAGAAGCACGTGCTCAAGTACGCCACGCTATACCTGGAGCAGGGGTTCGACGTGCTCAGCGTCTCGTGCACACCCTGGCAGCTCATGTGGCCCGTCAAGGGCTCGCAGGTAACTGGCGAGTGTTCCAGGCAACACTCAGGCACAATCAGGGCCAGGTGATTGCTTCAACGTTGCACTTTTAGTTGAAGGCACCAATAATGTATACTTAACGTTTAATTCAAAGATCATCTACACTAATATTATAAAGAGGAAATATTTTATTGTTTGTTTGTTTGCATTGAATAGGCCCTGAAACATCTGGAATGATTTGAAAAATTATTTCGCCATTACAATCCTACATTATCCCTGATGAACATAGGCTATCTTTTATTTTTCTGCGCGTACGGAGTCGCGGGAAACAGCTATAAGGTTATAAATTGATTATTGCAAAACAAATTAAGCCATCATTGGTCCTAGTCCATTACTGGTACCATCCCATCGTTAACAATCGGGGGTAGATATCACTCAGGGATCCCAGGTAACAGACACTCAGGGGTTCAGAGAAGGTTACACTCAGGAAACTTGTTTTGTTCACACGTCTGTCGTTCCGGTTCAGTGGGCTCAGACAAGATGCACTACGCTAACAAACGTTTCTATTCGATTCGTTTTTAAACCAATCGCGTCACTGGAAGGTGACGTGATACGAAAAGTCACGTGGTCTACCAGTTCCCGTTATCATACTATGCTGATATGTCAAATACATACAATGCGATGAGATCCCGATGAATCACTGACACTCATTTGATAGAATGTATCATAACTCATAACATGTAATTTCATTTAATCGAAAGCTAATTTCTGCTGATAACTTATTGCTTCCACCAAAAAATTATAACTCCTGCACGTGTATGTCGAAGAATTGAAAATTCGGCGAAGTAAAACATTTTTACTTCATATTCAATGGCCAATACAATATTTTGGTATATAGGAGTGGATCGTATGCCGGAGTCCGAAGGTGGCAACAGTAACTCCGCTAGAATTAACGTAGACCCACCAAATTGGTATTTCGTACTTTGGATTCAATAAGCAGTAAAGTATAAGTTGGCAACATAAACTTGCCACAAAAATGTAATTTATGTCAGAAACTTATTCTCAATAACCGTGTTTGTCTCTAGCTGGTGGCGGGTGACATGCTGAAGTTCATCACGGTGAACGACGCCCACAGCACCCTGGTAGTGCACGGGTTCTCCGTCGCTGGGTACATCTGGGGCGAGCTGTGCGTGCATGCCCTTAAGGACCCCAAGGCGTAAGTATATACTCAATAACTATTAGAAAAAAACCCCCAATATAATTGTGACCACTTCTGTCAGAGCTGATATTTCTGAAACGGCCCATCTAATTTTCATAAAACCTGTCTAAGAGCCACCTCTAGAAAACCTGCTTTCAAATGAAAAAAACCGCATCCAAATCGGTTCACCCATTTAAGAGCTACGATGCCATAGACAGTCGCCCACATATTTGATAAAAACTCCCCGATATTTCGTAATTATCGATTTACTTTTTGATGAATCGCATTTAGATTATGCATTATCTGTGCGTGTATCTAGCCGCGCATTAGTTTATATTGTATATGTATAATAATAACGCACGTGTTATTGTTATTAAATTAGATTGTAACTGATGACAAAGTTGTTATCTCGCTCACTCCTACCATCATGGACATCTCCGGTAGTGACCCCGTCTTTCAGAGCTCACATTTCTCTCTTATACTAGACTAGTGTCCCGCCCTGGCTTCGTTTCGGTTTATCCCAGTTTTCTGTAATACACGTACATAATCCAATATTTATTATACATAAAAACCTTCCTCTTGAATCAGTCTATTTCTATTAGACGACATGATACTAACCCTTCAGAAGTATGATTTTTGGCAGAACACCTTTTCAAAAACATCCTGTTTTCAATTCTGCGGGTATGCAAGAAACTACTACATAAAAAAAAATAAGTGTATCTCATCCTGTTCCAGCTACAAGCCGACCCTGGACCGCGTGACGGCGCAGGTGTGGGACTCCGCGGCCGACATCAGCGAGATCACCATCGGCGTGCCCAAGGCCGTGTTCCCCAAGAACCAGATCATGCAGAACACGCTGAGGACTTACATGGAGTGAGTAGCGCATGGATCACATGGTTGTATCTTCTAAAGCCGAGCACTCACTAGCGAGCAACTGTAACCGTAGCAGTTCTACACACATGAGCCAATGGGCAGTATCCCAAATTCAATAGCCAAAGCAGATTCGATCCTCCTCCGTTAGTAACAAGGTTGCATTTGCTATAGTCGTTTTGTCTGAGATACTGCAATTTGTTCTAGCAGGGCAGAGTTACAGCAACGAGCTTCTTGTGGAGAACAGGCTCATGAGCCGCGTACACATGATTTTACGTGCATCAGTAACAGTTACAGCTCGCTATTGAGTACCCGGCTTAAATCAGTGTTTGTAGGGTTCCGTACCTGAAGGGCGCCCAACGGGACCCTACTAGATTGCCTACGCTGTCCGGCCGTCACGCCAAGTTTATTAACAAATGAAAATAAATAAAGTGAAAAAATATAGGGATCCCAAACGTTTTTTTCTTATTGTGTCGTAAAAACGGTAAAACATACAAGCGTCAAATTTGACGATTTATAGTTTAGTAACACGAACACTAAAAAAAATACAAGTGTGAATTGGGCTCGCGCTGAAACGGTTCGAAATCGAATACAAATCGGTATATAATAATAATAATACCTACTGTGCGGCGGTTTAAAGCTAGGGTGAGTAGGCATCTTCTGGCTGAGCTCGCTTCATCGTCGACAAAAACTTCGTCCTCCAAGGGCAAGAGTTAGTCAAGAGCAACAACATTATCAATAAAAAATAAATTAAAAAATACAAGTGCCTCCGCAAAAACCGAATTTATAGTAATTTGTTAACTGTTCCTAAAAACTTCAAGATAATATAAAACGTTTCGGTTATCTGCCGATTGTAGCCCAAGCACGTGCTGTCTTACATTTCGTCTTATCAGTGCCTCGCCACGTCTGCCCTACAAATGACTTATGTAATCAAACATTACTTAGTAACGATGCAATTTATATAATGTAATATTAGATTAAGGCACTGCGACTGTGAGTTAGCGTCATTACTTCATTAGTGCTTGCCGAACTTTATGGATATTACTTTGGAGGACTTTGTAGGCTCGAGTCGGTCAGGAACCAAGGACTAAAAATAATTAATTCCCGTCGTGGATCGAAAGGAAACAATCTTAATCGGTCTTCGGTCCTTTAGGTCAGTAGCGGTGAACTTATGACCGAAAAGGATTGAACGAGTAAAGAGCGCATGGCAGCGGCGCTCGTTGTGATTGTGAACGAGACAAATTGTGCTATTTCAAAGCGTGCCCTGCTCAAGTGGACGCATAACTGTACGTTACCCGGGTTAGTTCCGCGTCCATTATAAATCGAATCAATTACTCGTTCCCAGATCTCGAAATTTGCTACGGAGCTAAAGGAACTGTCATAGACGTGACTGTGTAGCAAACGTTGTGATGATTCTTTGTTCATATGTCATAGAAATAAACTGCTATGTAAATAAACGACTTTGAATATATAACAGGAACTAAAAGAGCGAAGTAGTTCCTTTGACCGATTGACTGAGATCGGCGCAACTCTATGAATTGTAGATTGAATCAGTATATCAGTTACATGAATCTCGCCAAAAATATATTTATTACACCTTTATAAATTAATTTAACGCCAACGGACATTTCCTAATGTGACTGGAAATGAAAAGCAAAATTCGGCTTGGCCTATGTCCAGATTGTCCAGGGGTATTTCAACTGACGTGATGTTGACGATAATGACTTGCTCATCACACCACAATTTTAGCTCTAGCGAGATTAGAAACTCTTCAATACCTTGAATTGTTGCATTAAAATGTTGAAAAACGCTATTTATAACAAGTTTTGTTTTTCCAGATACCACATGAAGGCCTTCCAAGACGCGGCGACGCGGCACTACGTGCGCTCGTCGCAGATGTTCCACACGAACCCGTGCCGCGCGCCTGCGCTGTTCCTGCTCTCGCGCAGCGACCCCGTCGGCGCCGAGCGGTCCAACCGCGCCGTGCACGACAGCTGGGTCGAAATGGGCACCAAGGTAAGCGAGACGTGGGTAGCAAGGTAGGCGAGACATGGGTAGTAAGGTAGGCGAGACATGGTTAGTAAGGTAGGTGAGACGTGGGTAGTAAGGCAGGCGAGAGTAGGTAGTAAGGTAGGTAAGACATGGGTAGTAATGTAGGCAAGACATGGGTTGTAAGGTAGGAGACGAGGGTAGTTAGGTAGGCAAGACATGGGTTGTAAGGTAGGTGAGACATGGGTAGTAAGGTAGGTGAGACGTGGGTAGTAAGGCAGGCGAGAGTAGGTAGTAAGGTAGGTAAGACATGGGTAGTAATGTAGGCAAGACATGGGTTGTAAGGTAGGAGACGAGGGTAGTTAGGTAGGCAAGACATGGGTTGTAAGGTAGGTGAGACATAGGTAGTAAGGTAGGTGAGACGTGGGTAGTAAGGCAGGCGAGAGTAGGTAGTAAGGTAGGTAAGACATGGGTAGTAATGTAGGCAAGACATGGGTTGTAAGGTAGGAGACGAGGGTAGTTAGGTAGGCAAGACATGGGTTGTAAGGTAGGTGAGACATGGTTAGTAAGGTAGGTGAGACGTGGGTAGTAAGGCAGGCGAGAGTAGGTAGTAAGGTAGGTAAGACATGGGTAGTAATGCAGGCAAGACATGGGTTGTAAGGTAGGAGACGAGGGTAGTTAGGTAGGCAAGACATGGGTTGTAAGGTAGGTGAGACATGGGTAGTAAGGTAGGTGAGACATGGGTAGTAAGGTAGGCGAGACATGTGTGGCGGGTAAAGTTAGTTCAATAATAAAAACACAATATTATGAAGCATACTCGTAGACCCACTTCACGGCAAGTTAACATTTAAGTTCACGACACCTTAACATTAATTGTTTCAGACTACCTGGAAGTGCTGGGACAAGTCCCCCCACGTCCAACACTTCACGCACCACCGCAAGGAGTACTTGGCCGCTCTGTACGAGCACCTCGACAAATACGGGCTCGTCTCGCAGCCGGAGAAGATGCGCATGCGTTTATAACTGGGCAGGTCAGGCCGCGACGGCGTTCTCTAACTAAACTACTGGATTTATTTTATTCTGTTCTAATCAGCAAATCCATTTGAAATAGTGACTTAGTTATTCCAGCAGAAGTTAAAATCTTGTCTATTTTATAAACTAAATCCAATAAACTTACACGTGCTAAATTCAGTGGTTCAATGCTTGAGGAGTTTCTGTTACCTATTGCCACTTAGTTAATCGCTCGCAACCAAACACGGCTGGTGCTATCCCGACTAAACCGACCTGGTGCTTCCCGTTGAGTTTTCTTGTTGTGGCTCGCGGCGCGTACGGTCGAGCCACGCAAGCATACAAACCGCGCGGTGGACCTTTGTTTGAAGACAAACTACTGTTTATACCGAGTTCAATGTTTCTTTTTGGTTTTTGTTAGAGAATGACCTGTAGAATTTAAAATGCATGATGAGGCCTAACAGCAGTTGTAGTCCTAGTTAATCCGGAATTGGTATTGGAAAACTGTGAATTGATCTCTAAATTAAATCGAATGTGTTAAACTTTGGACTGTGGCGTGACGACTATATATTTTTTATTCTTACTTGTATTATCTGTAAACAAATTTCTAACCTAAATATTATGCATAGCAATAAGTTTAGTCAGTCATTGCCTCACTTTAAGCACCATTTTACTCATTTACCCGCCGCCAAACATCAGTGTTCGCATTGTTATGTTCCGCTAGCTAGACTAGCATACAGGCAGGGTTGGCAACGCATTGCAGTCTTGAAATTGTCATCGTAAGATTGCAATCTTGAGATTGGAATTGTCTATGGGCTTCAGAATCCACTTAACATCAGATGGCCTCTGTGCTCGTTGGCATTTCCCATGCATAAAAATATATTCAAGCGATAATAGCTTTTATTTAGAAGGGGTTAGAATCTTGTTTACTAGGTATGAATTAAGGATGAATCTATTATAGTATAGTATAGCATAGCTGAATCACCAGAAAGTTTACGAGTGGTTTAGCTGATAATATTCAGAACAAATTATGCTTATCTCGGGACTTGAATAAAACGGATTTTGGAATTGTTATATATTTGGACACAGATGCAAATGAGTTTGGGCTGTAGTCTGTAGGTTTAGCATTTACGTTTAAAATATCTGTTACTCTTTTACCATTATGTTGTGCGAAAGGGATAGGTACAGGACTTGCGCTAAACCTGCTGAAAACAAATGTAAGTAGCTGTTATATTCTAGCTATTATTGTCCCTTAAAAATTAGAGGTTACCTAAGTATCTACTTAGATTTTATAAATTAGCTAAGTCTTTCACTATACGAAATAAGGAGTATTTCTTACAGCTCAATTTCGATCTATTCTAAAGTTTTAATCTTGAAACTTTTTTTTAGCCTTGATATTTAAAATTACGAATCCGAAAAGCTCTTTAGATTTAACTGCATTAAGTATCGTGTTGTTTTATACATTCAAAAGCAGTAAAATGGGACTCGCATGTTAATTTTTATTGGTGTTTTGTACCTTAAGGTCATACATACACGGTGCATATTAAAATAAAATGGTTGACAGGTAAGACTCGTTCATTATCATTAATATATTGCAGTCTATCATTAATTTTAGCACTTATTTTGATAAATTCATATAGCAAATAAGCACCTAGAAGTTTCAATTTAGTGCAATAAGTTGGCATTAGATCAACACCTTAGTTCTTAATTCCTACGTTATTTTTTAATATAAACGTAGGCTCGTTCGATTTTGCGAATTTATAAATTTCTGCCCTGCTGGGCTCTTTGTGGTTTGGGGCTCGACGTCTTTGTAGAAGTGTGTGTGTGTATGTTTAATCACGTGGAATGAAATGGTTTAGACAGTGCCTTTGTATAAGACTTTGTAAATCATATTATGACCATGCCATAGTAAAATCAATTAAGTTCCTATCATCACTTTAAAACAATGTAATCACCTGTCACTAGTTTTTGTATAGTAATGTCTATAGCGCGGACGCCGTATTACTATAGGGAAAAGGTTTACAAAGATGCCGGCGGTCATTGTCGCTGTGCGAAGGCGACGATGATATCATTATGCGCGAGTGATAGAGACACGTAATGGTGAGTCAATAGACGAAATTCTTTGTGTATGTACTCGCAATCAGATAGCGAATCACTTTCGGGATGCATGTTTGTTTAGGCGTTGTTGTAAGATGTTACAACTTACAAACAACCCTCGGCGAGACTGCTAGCCTAGTTAGTAGTAGTAACCTTGTAATACGTAGCTAGCTGGCCCAGGTACGATCCCTGTCAAAGGCAAACATTTGTGTGATGTTTTTACAGATATTTATTTTATTTATTTATTATTGGAATGTTTATTGTTGTCTGGTATCTATAACACACGCCTGGAGCTTAGTTTGAGATATTTTTGACATCTTGGATACATATATATTTATGTCGTTGACTGTACATGCACACAAAATACAAATGCATCCCTGAAGTGATCCCGGTATTACATATGGTATATAAAATAAGTGGTCTCGGCTAGGCGTGGTCGGTTTGGAAAATTAAATGAAATTAAAGTCAATTTTTAATGCACCATTTGTAATAAGATTTGAATATTTGTAAACATACAGTGTTAATATAGAACTTGTTTTTATCCATTTGCCTTTATTTTATATCGAATTAGGGAAATAAAATGAGTTAATCATTCATGAGGGAAGTCCTGGAATTTTAGGACACCATTTTTTTGTATAAAAGAAAAATACCTAAAAGAATAATTGAGAAAAAAATGTGTTTATTATTCCCAATCATGTGACTTTTTATCTTCGATTGTATCCTTGTGTTTAGGAGTGTTTTTTTATTATAAGATGTTTTCTATTTACCTTTATATGATTAGTTTAGACTGTACGTGCTCTTAGAAAATATTACCTAAATAAAAGTAAATTTTAAATGAGATCGTGTTTCAATTGCAACGAATGACTTTTATTATGAAAAACTTATATCATAACGCCAGTTATGAATGTTATGATACAACAAGAACTAAGACGGAATTACACTGCGGCGAACGCTACGCACGCACAAAGTGAATTATTAATTGTTCTAAGCGTATGTCACTGCTTACTGACGTCATTTCGTGCGTGCCCAGTAGAAGTATCTACATACGTTTAGATGTAAATTGACATTAAGCGAATTTTGTACGAGTGTAGCGTGCACCGCTGTGGCATTCCGGCTTAAAACATAATTATCCAATGAAAAATAGGTTAGACCGCGTCCTCACTGTCGTAGCGATAGATAGTCATGCCGGTTTAAGTGTTGTGGCTTGTATATTCAAAGGAGTTGTTCACATATATACTCGTAGCGCAAAACTGTTAATTAAGACGAACTCGACGACGGATTGTCAAGACAATGGGAAGAGCTCAAGAGCTAGGATGACAGTCGTCGACGATAAAACGTCATGACAGATAGAGGTATTAAATTATGATTACTATCGAATGTGACATTTGAAACAAATATGTTGATAGTATAAACGTACGGTCACGAGCTTTAATTTGGGACCCATTTCAAGAAAAATATGCTTGAAGTCGTCGATGTCATTAAAGGTGTAAGTCATTTATAAATTTAAGGAAACTCAACCTTATTGTATTAGAATGTCAGATTGACTTTGGACCGAAGGTGGGTACCAAATCGTCCCTTTACTTTCTCACCCTCGTATCTGATCGAGTAGTTGGATAGGAAAAGCACTCGTGTACCCTAAATATTAAAGACTACTTTCCTATCTAACTATGCGATCAGATATGAGGTTGAGAAAGAAAAGGGACGAAATTTAATCTCGTGAGCAAGTACGTAAGCAAGTTTTCTACGCGTTCTCATCGCCGGCAAAGATTTGTTTATCCACAGACAATAACAATAACAAGACGAAGTTTTTATCGTTTATTAAAATACGGTTATCGTATATCATTTTTATTAGGCCTATGCCTGTTCCGCTTCTTATTCGGATTCTTATTAACCTTCTGTTTGGGCTGCTTCACTCTCTCTCGCGCCGCCATCTTCAACTTCCAAGACTTCTGACCCTTCTTTTTCTCCATCTTCACATTTTGTTTATGAATATCAGCTTGCGTCTTTAGTTTATGGAAACTCCTCATTTTGTGCTGCGCTCCTTCTTTAGCCGTCAACCCTGAGTATTCCATCTCTTCATCATCTCTTGGTCTTCTTACGAACTTACCAACGGACTCCTCCTCGTTTTTATTTCTTCTATTCTTTTTATTAAAACCATTTTGTTTGCTATCGTTCTTTTCTTTGTCGAATCGGCCCTTTTTGACGTAACTCTCGTCCGGCTGTGCCGGATGTTTCCGCTTCCTGTTCTTTCTCTTGCTTTGTTGGTCTTCCTTGTTCGATAGAGGGTTGTTGGCTATGGACTTTTCTAGCCTCTTTTTTCTGGCGTTGAGTGCCGTTCTATCTTCGATTGAGAAGGAGACTATTGGTCTCTGTAAATAAATAAATAAATACATTAGTAATTTCGATCTTTAAATGGGAAGCAAGTTCACCCTCTACCACCTCCAGGGAACTTTGCCCTCGACTTTGTCGTTACTTACCATTACGTGAAATAGAGGTCAATAGCGGTTCTCTTGTATAACTTATCAAAAAAACAAGTGATAAAATTTACTTTATATTTTAACGAATAAAATGGATAACTAGATATTTTTTTAAATTTCTGGCATGCAAGGCAAGAGTTAAACCGCAAAGAGCTAGAACTTCGCCATAAAGCCGCAAACGCACTGAGAGCGGAAACGGTGCGGTGCGTACACTAAAAACTGTGCGGTGTATACTAAAAAGCGTTTCCAAAGCGTGGCGGAGGGGTTTTATGTATGAGATCAGATCATTCAGTGTTTTTGCGGCCTCAATGATAAGAAGACTCCCACTACAGGAAAAAATGTTCACTATTACGATGGCAAAAGAATGTCACATTTTATTCCGACTGTCAAAGAAAAAGGGGTTTTGACCTATATGTAACATCGTTCGTTATTCCCTCGTCAGGGCTTGGAACCGGTTCCAAAAATACCGGTACTTTACCGGTATTTAAAGGTATTTTTCATTTAGGTTCGAGAGAACCGGTAAATATAAATACCGGTAATCCAAAGAACAGGTAAATACGAATACCGGTATTTGTACCTTAAAATACCGGTTCCTAATAAAGGTTCCAGCTACGTTGCCGTTTTGTGCAACAAGGTCAAGTCTCGTCGGCGGCTCGATGCTCGCGCCGCTGCTTTGGTTGTCGACTTGTCACCATGTACCTACACCGAACGCGGCGTTGTTGCCGGGCGGCGCCTTTGGCTTGCAGCTTTTGAACAATTTCAAATTTCAATCGTGTCATTAGTCCTACGACCTTGGCAGCGCCGCGTCAAAATGAATCTAAATCCGAAGGTCCGGGTGTACCAAAGCACTAAAAAAGACTAACCAAAAGTGCAAAGTGGTGGTGGTGGTGGTGGTGGTGTTGGTGGTGGTGGTGGTGGTGGTGGTGGTGGTGGTGGTGGTGGTGGTGGTGGTGGTGGTAATGGTGGTAATGGTGATGATGGTGATGATGGTGATGGTGATGATGGTGATGATGGTGATGGTGATGATGGTGGTGGTGGTGATGATGGTGATGATGGTGATGATGATGGTGATGATGATGGTGATGATGGTGATGATGGTGGTGATGGTGGTGAAGGAGGTGTTGGTGGTGTTGGTGGTGGTGGTGGTGGTGGTGGTGGTGATGATGGTGATGATGGTGATGATGGTGATGGTGATGATGGTGGTGGTGGTGATGATGATGATGGTGATGATGATGATGGTGATGATGATGATGGTGATGGTGATGATGGTGATGATGATGGTGGTGGTGGTGGTGGTGGTGGTGGTGGTGGTAATGGTGATGATGGTGATGATGGTGATGATGGTGGTGGTGGTGATGACGGTGATGATGATGGTGATGATGGTGGTGATGGTTATGGTGGTGGTGTTGGTGGTGGTGGTGCTGGTGGTGGTAGTGGTGGTGGTGGTGGTGGTGGTGGTGGTGATGATGGTGATGATGGTGATGGTGATGATGGTGATGGTGATGATGGTGATGGTGATGATGGTGGTGGTGGTGATGATGGTGATGATGATGGTGATGATGGTGATGATGGTGATGATGGTGGTGTTGGTGGTGATGGTGGTGATGGTGGTGATGATGATGGTAATGATGAAGGAGGTGATCATCATCATCATCACCATCATCGCCATCGTCACCATCATCACCACCACCACCACCACCAACACCACCACCACCACCACCACCACCACCATCACCACCAAATGTCAAAATTTTAATCGAAATAATATTGTTTGCTATAATAAATGCATCACCACCATCACCACCATCACCAACAACACCACCAACACCTCAATCACCACCATCACCACCATCATCACCATCATCACCATCATCATCACCACCACCACCATCATCACCATCATCACCATCATCACCATCACCACCATCATCACCATCATCACCACCACCACCACCACCACCACCACCACCGTCACCACCATCACCACCGTCACCACCATCACCACCAATCACCGGTGCTCTGCTCCAAACTATTTTCACCACCACCACCACCACCACCACCACCACCACCACCACCGTCACCACCATCACCACCAAATGTCAAAATTTTAATCGAAATAATATTATGTTTGCTATAACAAATGCATCACCACCATCACCACCATCACCACCAACACCTCCATCACCACCAACCACCACCATCATCATCACCATCATCACCACCACCACCATCATCACCATCACCATCATCACCATCATCACCACCACCACCACCACCACCACCACCACCACCACCACCGTCACCACCATCACCACCAAATGTCAAAATTTTAATCGAAATAATATTATGTTTGCTATAATAAATGCATCACCACCATCACCACCATCACCACCATCACCACCAACACCTCCATCACCACCATCACCACCATCATCACCATCATCACCATCATCACCATCATCACCATCATCACCACCACCACCATCATCACCATCATCACCATCATCACCATCATCACCACCACCACCACCACCACCACCACCAACACCACCACCACCACCACCACCACCACCACCGTCACCACCATCACCACCAATCACCGGTGCTCTGCTCCAAACTATTTTCACCACCACCACCACCACCACCACCACCACCACCGTCACCACCATCACCACCAAATGTCAACATTTTAATCGAAATAATATTATGTTAGCGTGCCTCAAGCCGTCGACTATCGACAAGTAACCTAAATCTAACTGACCGACCATCAGGCCATTTGCCGCTTGAAACATAGGTACCATGCCTATACTATTCTGTCTTTTTTATCCCTTCCTCGCACTTATACCCACTATTACTGAATACCGGTATTCGAGCCTTATTGGTACCGGTATAGTACCGGTAAAATACCTGTATTTCTTACAAAATACCGGTACAACGAGTACCGGTACCAAGCGTGGTACCGGTACCCACGGTACCGGTACCTAGACTGGTACAGGTTCCCCATCAAGGTCACAGTACCGGTTCTCAAAAATACCGGTATTTCAAGCCCTGTCCCTCGTAAAGCCTGAACGATCTGATTTCGATAAACAAGGTGTCGTTAGATTCGTCATATCAAAAGACAAAACTCTATGAATGATGCACTTACGTTGTTCTTGTCGAAGATTTCGGGGTTGTTGTTGAGCTTGCGCAGGCACGCGAGTGCTTCTTCATGCCGCATGAACATCACGAAGCCGTAGCCTTTAGACCTGAAGTCACATAGGGTTGCCTTATAAGGAAGGGCCAAATGAGCAGGTAGAGCATGATGGTAAGTAGTCAATGGCGCTCATGTACGGATGCAACACTAGAGCAGTTGCAAGAAATTCATAGGTACACTCTAAAAAAAAAAAACAATTTAGAAAACTTCACATAATAGATGATGTAGTAACGACTTGTTAAAGCGCGGGCGCTGAAAACGAAAATTTTCGTACATTGACCTTTACTATAGGGAAGGTTTACAATCCATGATACCGGCGGACAATATCGCTGTGTGAACGCGACGGTAATATATTTTTGCGCAAGTAACGACAAGCAATGGTTTGGTCTGCAATAATATTATATCGAGGAATTGGAATGTTTATTAGATTGTCATAGTACGTAAATTAGCCGGGTTATATATTTTTGAAATTTTGACGTATCATTAGTCGCACGTCAGGAAATGTATAAAGGTGCGACCCCACCGCTGCTTAAAATACGGAGACGGTACGGAATCGCAGTGACGCATCTTATCCGTACCGTTTTTATCGCATGCCCTCCACACCGCTGCTCAAAATACGGAATCGCAGTGACGCGCCGTCAACTTCACGACTTTACCTTGATATTTACGGCACGGTGGGGTCGCACCTTTACACTGCTAATTGCTAAACTTTAAAACTCCTTGATGGTATATGACTGGACCCTAAATTAACACAACGAGACCTGACCAAGCCCCCTATAACTAAAATCGTGGATCCACTATTCGTCAGCTCACAGCTGTAGTGCCAGTACTCACGGATGCTTCCCGTCGGGCCCGACGAGCTGGCGCAGGTCGCGCATGACGCGCGCCTCCGTGATGACGGCGCGCGCGCCCGCTGCGCCCGCGCACACGCGCCGCAGTTTATTGTCGTCCATGTGGGTGGGTAGGTTTGATACCACGAGGCGGTAGCGGGACACGAATCTGAAACGAATACCAACATATCGTGCCTTTACTTTCTTAACCTCTCATCTGATCGAATAGTTAGATAGAAAAAACACTCATGTTTCAAGGTCAATATAAAGAGAAATTTCCTATCAAAATATTCGATCAAATAAGAGGTTGAGAACGTAAAGGAACGATTCTTGGATGGGTTGGAGAAGGTAAACGGGCCAGATGGTGGGCTCTGAGGCCAATAGACATTTACAATGTCTAGACTGCAATTCTAAGACTGCAAATTCATTGCAAACCCTAAGGATTAATAGACTTATTTCTAACCCCAACGTAAACAAAGAGGTGTTAGGCCCACTTCCACGTCAAATTGATTCTAGGTCAACCCCAGGTTAAATTATTCACGAATGTCAGATTCATATGAGAACTGTCGATTTTTACGAATTAACCTGTAAACGTAGGGTTAACGTCACGTGCAAGCGGCCCTTATAAATTTAACTTGTGAATCTATGTTCTGTCGGAGGCATCGTGGCTTCCAAAGAGATAAACTAAAATCGCACGCGGTTTAAAAAAAATTGAAAGTTAGTTAATTCGAGACGGTTGTTAACTATACTCCGTTCGTTTAGGTACTTAAAAATGTAAACAATCCAAACCACGTAGCATTGTTAAACCGCCAATCAAAAGCTTTTAATCGCACTTTGCCCTATCAGTGTTCTGCTAGTTAGGTAGAGCTCCACAAGGAAGGTCGCCGAGTCATCACGCACTCAGCACGCCCGGAAGCAAAGCTGCAGCAGCTGCGTGCCGCGTGCCGCTGCGTCAGCATACGTGCAGCGCGTGCCGCGTGCCGCTGCATCAGCATACGTACCGCTTTATTTAACATCACTATTCTACATGTGATTTACTTTCGTCTCCCACTTCGAGCGACTGTCACCTATTTTAGGATTAGTTAGCTTGTAGTTTTAGATTATAATTTTGAAATTAAATTAGTTTAAATATAAATATAAATCTTTGGTTTTCTTTCGAGCCTCTAGCCTTGCTATCGTAATTTGCTTCTATTGGCAGACGAACTATACCAGATAGTTGTTTTGTTTGAAAATATAAACAAAATGATAATCGGTTGGGCCGTTTAAGAGGTGAGCGGCTTTGAAAGTAAGGGACATTACCATTACATTACATCCGGGTTTTTTATCTAAAAGCAAACTGGTTTTGGCAAGGGAAACATGACGGTCAGAATTTCGTATAAAACTCCATACTACCGCGACGTCCTACTCCATACTACTTCGTGATGTTCCCGTCACATTGTTTTTTTTTTTTTCCTATTTGTGTCTCTTCTGTGTAGTAAATAAATGTCTTTCTTTCTTTCTTACCTGTTGAGGTTCTTCAGCATCTGCGTCTTGCTCCTCTCCAGCGCGAGCCTCTTCGCCATGTCGGAGGCCGACACGCCCACGGCTGCCTTCGTACCGGCCACGATCACTGGACAACAAAAACAACCGAAGTTTTACCAAAGTCGTATCGATATGTGCATTCAAATACCGTATTATATTCAATAACTTTTGCCTACGATCCCGTCCGAATTTAAGTTTAATGCGGGAAATGGTTAATTTTGTTAATTTCTCGAGAAAAAAGATAATTATTCAGGGTGGCCAAAACTTGACGTTAATATTACGGCATAAGAAAGGCATTTTACCAGGTACCAGCTTTTTTGACATTATGTAATTTGGACATTATGCTACACGGACTTTTTACTATTTTAAAGTGTTGCGTTATGGACGTTATGATAATTGGGCAAAATGCTACGCCTGACATTTCGCTTCTTGGACAGTTTGCGTCACTGGTCATTTTTCTACATAGACGACTCGGTACTGAGTGGTTTGATGCAATTTGACCAATACTGGTGAAACCAACAAATCATCCTACCTCCTTCCTTGACTAGATACAGGTTCCGGTTGTCCTTGGGCTGCTTGCTGGCCTTCTGCAGGCTCTCCCGCTTGAGCGCTGGCTTCACCTGCAGCGCCTGGCCCTCCAGCCGGAGCTCGTCGGCCGGGAGGGAGAGGAACCGCTGGGCGTCGGCTTCAGTCTGAAATGTGCAGGATTTTAAGAGAGGTTCAGGCGAGAGAATAATGGAGGTGATTTTTAGACGCATTTTCTATCAAAAAACATGGCGTCCTACGTTAACACTAAACTGCTCGCGGACGAAGAGCGGTGCAGTGCAATTTTTCGACAATTAAATGCGACGCATCTGCTATGTTCGTTTAGAAGCTTCGTTCGTTTAAATTTCCAGGGAATATAACTTTAGTGTTTTCAAAACGAAAGTGAATGGGCTGCTATTGAACCAGCTAACTTCATCCCCGACTTCATGGTCTTTTACTATCAGGTGAGATAGTGGTCAATTAGTGGTCAGTCTTATAAAAAAAACAACAACAATATTCTGTATGTTACCCCTACACGCAAGGTGCCATAAGCAATTCGTGGAGCTGGATACAGCGTCACTTCTGCTGCCAAAAAAAAACCCAGGTGCTTAAGACAAGGTCTTTAAGTAAACGCCAAGCAGCGGTTGTCACAGTAAGACATGTCCTCCTTTAAACGCGGCTTAAAAAGCGTATTCACTGAAATGCAACAACTTCGCTGTGCCCCGGCATTGCTGATGTAAAGGGCGACGGTGACTACTTACTACGTGGCCCGTCTGCTCGTTTGTCTTTTCGTCTATAAAACAAAAGTGCGTTGTGTTCCGGTGTGGGGATAAGACAACTAGTAAAATGATTACTACACTCTACAGCATAGGGGCATTCATCATAAGCCTCAGGGCAGGCATGTATTTGCTGTCTTAGGATTGCAGTCTCGAGATTGTAATTTTGAGATTGCAGATGTCTATGGGTACCATTGCGTGGCATATGTGCTCGTTTGCCTTCTCTGTAGCATAAGAAGTTCAGAAAAAACTGTGAGTATTTATACATACCTCAAATTTGACAAAACCCGACCCCTTAGAATGCTCAGTCATTCTGTCGACGCAGACCAACGCGTACCGGACCGGCCCGGTCTTCTGCACGAACTCGCGGAGCAGCTCGTTGTCAATGCTGAACGGGATGTTGGTGATGAACACCGTGCAGCCGTCTTCTGCATCGTTAAGTTGGATCCTGCGTGGATTAAATTAGGTCACAGATCGGTGGGCAGACCATCAGCTAAAGAGCTGCAGAAACATAACCTTATATGGAAGCGTTTGTTAGTCCTTTACATCAAAAGCATAAATTCCTTGTAGCGATTCACCGAATCGCATTTCACATCGAATGAACAAAATTTCAATAGAATCTTTTACTTGAAGCAATTTGTAGCATTTCATTTTTCGTGTAGTATTTTACCCTAGACGCATTTCGTCGCGATCGATGTTTGTTTGGGACGCTATTTAATGTGACGCGTTAATCGATGTTCGCACTAAAATTCTGTAACATTTTTTTTGAAACGTGTTTTGTACCTGTAGTTTCATGTCTTAAGTGCTATCAAACTCATTGAAATATTATCTTTGTGACTAATAATTTAAATAATAGATAATACTCTGTCATTGCGACATTGAAGTACAGTGACATTGATTTCAGATACAATAATTATATATTGCAATATTTGTGAGAAAATATGGAGCTTGAACCTGGCTAAAAAAGACGAAAAAAAAACGAAAAAGGTACATCGCGACTAAAGATATTGTTTCATACTGAATTAGACGATTAGGATACAAAGCGAAAATTTATCGCATGATCGAGGTGAAATGCGACAAAAACTAATATAGACAAAAAAAAATGACGATTGAGACACAACGCGATAGTTAAATGCACGATCGAGGTGAAATGCGACTAAAACTTATAGCGACTAAAAAAGTAAAGATCGAGACACCACGCGATAATTTAATATACGTTCGAGGTGAAAGGCGATTCGGTGAATCGCTACAAGGAATTTATGCTTTTGAGGTAAAGGACTAACAAACGTATGGAAGTTTCGGTTTCAGCTGCAAAACTAGGTTCGGTCAGAGACTACAGTAACCTCTAAGCTTGTAGTTTGAGTAGGTACAGTCAACAGCATAAATAAGTGATCATTTATGTACCTTGTCGCTTTCAATAGTTTCACAATTTTGTATGACATTTCAAACACGACGTTAAAGTGACAAGGTACATAAATGATCACTTATTTATGATGTTGACTGTACTAGACAACACAACTTATATAGTCTTAGGCTCAGATAATGTCAGTAAGACTCGCGTGAGAGCATATGAGAGCGAGTAAGATAGAGGCACAAACTTAGAAAACAAAGTGGCAAATTGACTAATACCTCTTTCTCTCAGCAACTGTGCTGGTTTCACTTTGGTTATCCATTTCATCATCTTCATCGTGATCCTCATCTTCATCTCCTTCCTCATCCTCCTCATCTTCACCGGCATCCTTTTCATCACTGTCAGATTTAATATCTTTTTCATCACCCGAATCATCATCCTCATCGTCATTATCGTCATCGTCATTATCGTCATCGTCATTGTCAGATTCACCTGTTGAAAATAAGGTAATGATATAATATAGAGTGTAATTGGGTCTGTGATTTATGGAAATTAAAGACAAAAAGTTGTTAGAAAGAGATGGAATACAGTAGAGGGACCTCAATGTAGACGTAGAGTCAACCAATTTGAATCATAGACCACTATGGATTTATGTTAAAGTGATTATAACTTCACTTTGACCATCTTTGACATAGTTTTATAGTGGCCTATGTATCAAATTGGTTGAGTGTACATCCCATATGAGTTAATTTTACAGTTGAATTTCAAACCGTTGATTAATCATCAAAAGGGCATTGGGTAAGTTTGTATGAACATTATCGTCTTTTTTTTTCATCGGCCCCTGGTGATTTTCTTATAGTCGTTTAGAGGACCTCTAAGTACACATAAATATATATAAAATTTAATGTGTTAATAACATCTGATACTAAAGATATAAAAAAGTATTAAGTTTTTGGTACTAAAAGTACACCCAGGTATAAATATTTAAATATCTCAGCTCCAATGCACAAGAGTATTACATAACACAATATGATATGTTTATTTTGAATAGATCTATCATAATTTACTACTTTTACAAATGATAAAAATATTTCAATTTTGTCAAATAACTTGCTTTTGATCTCTTGCTTCAAGTCATCTCCTGAGATGTTCAGAGGCGGCTTCTCATCGTCGTCACTGTCCGACTCTTCCTTCTTGACCTCGTCTTCCAGCTCCATCTGCTTGTTCACCACAAACTGCATGTATTTGTCTTTGGCCACGGCCCAATCTACAGATATTGGTCGACCTGTAAACAAGCAATCGGTAAGAACTTGAGGGTCTATGAACTAGGGGATTATTTATGTCGGTTGTTACATGCTCAGTCTGGTTCCTCAGTTTGGTCACGTTACAGGATTGTTGAAAGGGGTCCGGCTTGTAAAAAAACTTTCTCTAAACATGCACTTCCTCAGAAGGATCACTTTCTTGGATGGTTTGCTGTCTCTAAAAGTGCACATCCCAATGGGTACACTTTCTCAAAAAGTGCATTTTCTTAGATAGAACACATTCTCAGAAGATGAATTTTCTCAGAAGGTACACTTTCACAAATTATCTCTGCTATAATAAATCTCTAAATTTTAAAAAGGATCAGCCAGTAGAATACCAGAGTTAAGTCCTCAGCCACTAACAATTAAAAAACAAAAATACTGAAATATTTAGAATACAAACACATACATACAAATTATGTACGAAGTTTGAGCAATAGGTAGAATAAAAATTCAAACTTAAAATCGCTTCTTAAAAATAACATTATTGAACTTATTCATTTAAATAAAGATGGAAATAGTGCATCTTTTGAGACGGTGCCCAATTGGGAAAGTGTACCTTTTGGGAAAGTGTGTGTTTTGGAAATACGGGCAGTATGTCTCATAGAACCGCGTATGTATTGGTGACTTTAGTTCTCGATGGGGGGTTCAATTTACTTTGACTATCATATTGCGCAATTATGTCCTTTTTAATTAGGAGGGTGCACCTTTCGAGAAAGTGCCCCAGTTGGGCAAGTGTATCTTTTGGGAGTGTTCATTTTGCAGAAAGTGCACATTTCGGGAAGGTGAGCTTTACAAGCCGGACCCGTTTTTTTTTAAATGTATTACCCCAGGACTTCAGTCCACCATTCATTAGGTTAGGTTAGTTTACCCTAACCCAGACTGTTTCCAGACTGAGCGTGTATTACACAAACTCGGTAAAATGTTACTAAAATAATTGTATCTTACTTATGGCTTTTTGAGAATAAAGAAATTTCAATTTGGTTCTTGATATTATTAGTATTAAACGCTGGTAAACATCTTAGCCTAATTGTGCAAATTGTGGTTATAGAATTATCAACAAGTTTTTAGAGATGTTTGTAGTTCTGTAGCTCTGCCTACCCCACTCTGGGAACGAAGGCGTGAGATTATGTATGTATGTAGTATTAAAGATATATTATATCTTTTCCAATACTATAAATAAATGCAAAGGTACCATCGGTTTGTTTGTTACACTTTTTCAGCTAAACTTTTAATGAAATTTGGTATGGAGGTAGCTTTAACCATAAAGGACATAGTGTACCTATTATCCCGAAAAGTCGGATAGTTCCCACAGGAATAATGATAAATAACTTCTACACAGACGCAGTCGCAGCCAACAACTAGTTTATTATAAATATGACCTACTTACCTAAATATGGCTTCATGTTTGTATTCAAGAGAGCTTTCTTTGCCATAGGTACATTCTTAAAATGGACAAATGCGCAACCAACCAATTTGCCATCCGGTTTTTTCAAAAGTTTAACCTCTTGGACAGTGCCATAAGGTTCAAAGTGCTCCTTCAGGGATTCTTCTGTGGCTTTGAAGGAGACATTGCGGATGATGAGGCGAGCATTGCGGTTGATTCTGGGCTGATTCTTGTCTTTGGCTGGTTTAGTGTTTTCTGTATTTATTTCTGTAAGTGAAATTTTATTTGATGTCAGAATTCAGTGGAAACTATCAACCTACATTCTTATTTCATAAACAACAAGCTACGCTAAGTGATATTGATGGATTATTAAAATATAGTTATATTGTGTGACAATTCAATGATGTTAATAACAAATCATTGCAAAAAAAAAAGGTCTTTGCATTCAAGGGAAAAATAGCTCCTATTAGCCTTCACTTATTGACTAAATGTAAACAAAAATATCACATGATTTTAGTTAAGTGAGAAAATAGAAGCAGAACACTGATACATCAAGGTTTGACTGGCTGTTTAATGTTTGGAAGCACTGATCAGTGCTCAATTTTGATACATTGTTTTGTACTATTTTTATTACATTCATACAGAATATTAATCTGAAGATACTGGGACTTGCTACTTCTCATCCTCCAGTACAGTCAACAGCATAAATAAGTGATCATCTAGGTACCTTATCGCTTTCAATCGTTTCATAATTTTGTATGACATTTCAAACACAACGTTAAAGTGACAAGGTACATAAATGATCACTTATTTATGCTGTTGACTGTACATCAAAGGTTAATTGAGGTTCGGTATATTAACATTATAGTCACTCTGTTCTAAAAGGTCCGTTTTAACACCTTTGCAACGATAAGTTAAATACCTGAATAAAATGGAGTATAGAACTAAATGCACAATATATGGCAAAATATTAATACCTTGCACATCATCCTTGCTGTCATCAAGAGCAGCACCATCATTGGACTTTTTCAGCTTGTGTCGGTCACTTCTCGTTTTCCACGGAGTACCATTCTCACCTTCTTGTTTCTCTTCGCCATATTTATCCTTTTGAACTGCCCACGATACGAAAATTGGACGTCCTGAAAAAAGTGTAAGTTTTTTGATGTGATAACGTCTTATAAATGGATGAACGCCGGCTGCTCGCACGTAAGAAACATGACTCATTATCACGTTTCACCACAGGTAACATTCCGCCTCAGGTAACGTTCCGCCTGAGCCCGTCGGCACGCAATTAACTAATAAGGTGATAATGCCTTTCAATAAAAGTAAAATTCTGCATAATGATCTATCTATACATATAATAAAGTTGTAGAAGGGAGAAAATCTGTTCATTCGAGATATTTACTCAAAAATACTATAGGGACCCTCAGAATGAGCAGCAGAAGACGTTTCTATAATTTTTAGAGTTGTTGTCTGTTTGTCTGTTTATCTGTTTGTCTGTTTAATTTTGTTTCCCCTTGCATCAATTTGACTCCTATTTGAGATTTTATTCTTAAGTTCGGGTCATAGGTGGGTGTCAAGTTTTAAACGACACTTTGACGGTATGCACTAAAGAGCGCACACAGTTTGCAGTTGTCTCGTGTAGTCATTCTAGAAATATTTGAAAATTACTGAATTACTTTGTCTGGATATGTGACTGCTATGGTGAAATTAAAATAAAATAAAATTAAATTATTAAGTGCAATTAGATTGTAAAATAATATTTGAATTATAATAATAATAGAGTGCAAATAAATGTTAATTTATCGAAACAATTGTAATTTTCAATTAACTCCTTCTTTGTATTATACAGAATAATGATAATTCAGTGATAATTGTTCAATTTAATTCATAAAAGTATGCAATTCTTCATCAATGTTTTCTTATGACGTTATCACGTAAAATTATCGTCCGTAAACCGACTTTACAAACAGCCAATTTTGTTGCAAATCATAAATGAGAGAAGCAAAGCGTTTATAGTGGAAAAAAGGAAATATACCTAAATAGGGTTTCTTGTTAGTAGCAGCGATGGCTTTATTAGCCATTGGCACTTGCGTGTAATGCACAAACCCGCATCCTACTAACTTCCCGTCGGGTCTCTTCAGCAGTTTTACCTCTTCCACGGTACCGTACGAACTGAAATGCTCTTTGAGAGACTCCTCCGTCGCCTTAAACGATATGTTTCTGACGATAAGCCTGGCATTTCTGTTTACACCATCCTTGTACTTGGTGTTCGCGTTTGCACCACTTTCGTCTTCAGACATCGTTAAAAAAAAAATTCACGTGCGCACAAATCTAAACATAACCTCTACGAGTTGTAAAAAATATTTTTAAGAGTACTACGTCTTCCTTTAATTTTTTAAATTTATTCCCTTTCTTAAGATATACGGATCGTATTTAACAAATAAGTTAAGTTTGACGAAAGCAAAGCCCTTAATCATACGCAGCTCTGCATCTAACATGCATGCCCTTTTTTTGACACTAGCTGAGCTGACTGACTGACTGACAGGACAGAACAGTCATATTGACATCCTTTTTGACAAGTCTAGGGATGCAGTCAAGCAAAAAAAAAAGCCAAGCCGTAAACAAAAACACCGAAATGTAACACCGATTAAAAAATCGATTTAATCGCTCAATTAAACTGAATCTTGAGCACATGTTCGAATGTTGAGGTGAATGAAAAAAAAAATGTTGGGTCGAAATTGAATGCTCTATTTTCAATTTCGACCCAACTTTTTTTTTTAAATATTGAAGATCCACCTATCTTCACGGCGGCATTCAACTGGTTTTAACCACACTAATAAACTATGTTCATGATTTGCTATTATTTAAAATACTCGTATTTATTTTATCAGGCAGGCAGGTAGGTTTACCGACAGATGCTTTTATTCTGCTGTTCCTCGATCAAGTATTTTTTTCTTTGTACTGCTAATGTGTTGGTCCAGTCGATTTTTAATCTGAAATTTTTAATCCTGTTGTAGTCATACAAGTACAAGTAAAGATACGGTATACAAAATGGCGTAATAAAATACTACCTTAGCCTCAGGGCTGATTAAAATTTTGTCAAGTAGTAATGGGGACAAGTGCAGGAGTTAAGTGAGTAGCTCTCACTTCACTGCAACTTTAGGGAGTAAAATGGTATGAATAAAAGTAAATATGATTTAAGAAAAATTATTACCTTAGTTCACAATTGTACTAATTACATTTGAAAAGTTATTGTAATTACTATGTTTGTGCACAAATAATAAGTTCTTAACTTTAGTGGCAAAAAAATCATTTAGTACGATTGTGCACTAAGGTATCGATATATGCCTTAAAATATTTCTGAATAATGGATAACTAACGATAGAATTATTAAGCGTTATTCTATGCTTTCCAATTTTTTTGACCATCGATACTTCGGTACGGAAATCACTTGTGTGTAGGTAATAATAAAGTTTATGGGTTACAATCACAAAGTGATGTGAGTTAAAATTGGTTGCCAAGAACATTTATCGAAGGGAGCATTGTTAGGGTTCACTGTTGGATCGCATAATTTTTTACGCACAATGTATCTTTACACATAAAATCGTTTGACCGAAAACGGTTTTTACAATAGAAACGGTTTTATTTTAATTAGTATAAAAAATAAACATAACCTATACAAATCTACAAAATAGAGGTTTTTTTTTCTGCGATGTAAGCCTAAAAGGGCGTTATGCGAAAAAAAACATGCGAAAAGAAAAAATATGCGTAAAAAAAATGCGTTCCAAAGGGATCCCACTTAGGTATACCCATTATGATTGTAATCTATAAGAATACAATCATCCTGAAATAAATCAATAAATTATCCAATTCGATTTTATTTAGTACATTTTGAATCTATCTTTATTTACGTGCTTTATTCACATTCCTAAATGTTCTACCTAAGCTAGATTTAGTACCTTTTACCCAAAATAGACTGATTATTGCCAGAAAAAAGGGTGACCGATAGAGAAACTCCTGGCCCCTAACCCACAAAACTTTACAATTGTACAATTTGACAAAATTGTAAGGTTTTCCATAGAATAAGTTCACAATTTTGTGAATTTGTACAGTTGTAAAGTTTTGTGGGATAGGGGCCTGCGGTCCAATACATTTACATTAAGATAGAAACACCTAATTGAAATACGTACGTAAATAAATAAAATAGGCATCCAGTCAATATCCTTGCCAATATCGAGCTACCACCGTAAGATGAGGAGCATAGAAAATGTAAAAAAAAAAATAGTAAAAAAGTCATGTCAACTTGTAAAATACCTATAGATGCGCAATGTATTCGAAAAAGAACACTCGAAATCTTTATTTATGCTTACCCAAATACCACCCTAGTGTTATTGGAATATTAATTTTAATCAGCAAAGAGTAGTTGTAATCGATGCAATTTGAATATAAAATCCTTGTCTATCAGTCCATCACCACCCTTTTATCTATAACTCTTTGGACTAGTCTATGGATCCGTTGTCTACGGACGGATTCACGTATTTGATGAAGGAATAAAATATTTTTAAATCCCTCGGTCGGTACCCTTTGAACTATTTTCAGTGCAATTGAGATTGTTTTTCTTTGTTAGTGCAATTATTATATTTATTATTGTTATGAGTTCGAAACCGACACTGCGGTGATGTGAAATTTACATTGTGTTGATATGTCAAAATTTCAGCGGATCATTGGATCATCATATTTGCTGAAAATTTGTACTTATAATTGAAAACATATGGTATACGTGAACGGTGAATTGATTTTGGTGGTTTATTGTGGATTCTCGGGCGGCTGCATATCTGAGAGCGCTGTTGGATGATTAGACAATTTTCGAGAAAGTGAAGGTGAGTCTGAGGCGTATTTTCTTTTGTTGTGGTTCTAGCTGCAGTATTTCCAGGCGCGCGTGTAATTGACGCGACTGTGCAGTTATTTATTTTCTTCAGATAAGTCCAAGGTTTTCTTGTTGGATTTTGCAAGTGTCGTGAAAAGATTAAACAACGATGATTTGCTACTTTTAAGTACCTACTAGTATTGAAGTATAAGAATAGGTTTTTTACATTTTCTCATTAGAATTGTAAGATTTCCATGTGGACAGGTGAGTATTTTACGCTTTAAGTTTCTTGCAGAACAAAAACTATTTCTTTTATATTTTTTAAGAGCAGGACTTTTCACCTTTCTTTCCTATGCCGGCTAAAATAAAAGAAATTTCAGTCTCTTTTTCATGTTTGGAACTAAACCATTAAATGTGTTAAAAAATACACAACACTGTGTGTATATTTAGTATAGATCTTTCACTAGGGCTATGAAAGATGAATCTTTAAAATATAAATAACTAGCCGTTCCCATGCCTGCTTCATTGGGGGTTTTTTTTTTTTGGTGTCATATATAGCCTATGACACTCACAAATAACATGGCTATCTAAAGTTAAAGAATTTTCAAAATTGGTTCAGTAGATCCAGAGATTACCCCTTACAACGTCACAAATTACCAAACTTTACCTCTTTATATATTAGTATAGATTTTGTTTACCTTCACTCAATTGTTTATGAAATTATTTCTTTATCTTGTGGAAGTCTAGTCTACTTAACTCGCTGACCCTGCATTTATGATTGCCTTGATGGTGTTGCCTTAAAAGGAATGCCCCGTCCTATTATGGCAAAGTCACTAATGTTTTATTACTGCATGCTGTAGTGTAGTCACTCTTCTCATCTGTGATTCCGTAGTTGAAATGACATAAATTTTTATCTTTATGACTTTTTTATGACTAGTGTATCTGACAAATGTGAGCTGCATAGGACAAAGCCTCTGCTGCCTAAAAGGAGCTCTTTATTATATTCCCTTTCCTTCCTTTAATATTGATAAATTTGAATTTAAATTCAAAATTATTTCAGAAAAAAATATTTAGTCATGCATTTAGTAGCGACCTTCTTGATAGCATCTTCTACTAAATTTTTGTACTTAACTCTATCTTGTCGCGAAGGTGATATTTGTAATGTCATCATATTTTCTCTCCTAAAATTACGTACAATTTAATGTTAATGACAATGATGAAAATACCATAGAAGAGATCACCAAAAGTGAAATTAAAATTAAAATCGGTCAAGAAATACGGATGATACAAGCATTTTAAACTGCTAATGAGACTAAGGATATACAGGGTGGCCGGAACATAGAAGTCCAAAAAAAATTTTGGTCCCTCGTGTCGTGGGGTATCCGAGTCACCCCCATCTATGTTTCGCGATTTTTAGTATTTTCGGAGATATGGATCATTTTAATCAGAATTGGGGTAAGTTTTCCTTATGTCCACGTTATGAAAAAGCCTTAAGTTATTATGAACCTATACCTAACCTATTATGCCTATTTTTTCCATGGTTTCTTAAATTGATAGAATAATTATGAACTTAGGATGTTTTTAAAACTACATGCCAGTTTTTTTTTTCATGACCACTTTTTGTGTAATCACACAAAGTTTGTTTGTCCACACTAGGTGAAAAACAAACATGGGGTACAATTAGTATGGAGAAAGTAACTTTGTGTGATTACACAAAAAGTCATCATGGAAAAAAAGCTGGCATGTAGTTTTAAAAACATCCTAAGTTCATAATTATTCTATCAATGTAAAATATTAAAATAATACATGAACTTAAGGGTGTTTCATAACCAGTGATCGGAATAGGTAGAGCTAATTTGCCTACACTTGACGCATATTCATTCATGCGTGAGAGAGATGGGAATACATTATTGAATGAACATGCATCAAGTTTAGGCAAATTAGCTCACCTATTTCCGATCACTGTTCATAACATGGACATAAGGAAAAATTAGAAAAATTCTGATTAAAATGATCAATATCTCTGAAAATACAAAAAATCGCGGAACATACATGGGGTGATTCGGATACCCCACAACACGAGGGACCTAAATTTTTGTTTTGGATGTCAATGTTCCGGCCACCCTGTATACATATAGAAAAAGCACAAGCCGAGTAAAATTACTAGACAGAATTTGACCAAGAATTTACACCCAAAGAGGCGTGAAACAAGGCGACCCATTGTCGCCCAAAATCTTCGTAGTTGTACTGCAGAATATAATGAAAAATTTGGACTGGAATAGGAAAGGTATACAAATAGGTGTAAAGAACTTGAGCAACCTTAGATTCGCCGACGATATTGTGCTATTTTCCAAATAATCGAAACAGCTGGAAGCAATGTTGAGAGAACTAAATACTGTCAGCAAAAAAATTGGTTTGCAACTAAACACCTCAAAAACAAAAGTTGCCTCAAACAGTATTTAACTTCCTATAAAAGTAAATAAAACACCCATCGAGTACACTTGGGTAAATTTCATTTAAGAACACAAGAGACGAAGATGAACTGGAAAGACGAATAAACATGACTTGGAAGAAGTACTGGAGTTTCAAAGAAATACTAAAATCAAAGCTCCCAATAAAACTAAATAAAAAGGTGATGCATTCATGCCTGCCACCTTGCTTGTCCTACGGTGCACAAACTTGGATTTTTAACAACTATACAACAAAGAAAATAAGATCTTGCCAGCGTGCAATGGAACAAAGCATTTTAGGCATAAAACTTCTAGACAAACAGAAGCGCACAAACATCAGAAAAAAAACTAAAATAATAGATGCAGAACAACATACACAGCGCCTGAAATGGAAATGGGCAGGACACATTGCACGAACTTCAGATGGGAGATGGTCAAGGCATGTAACCAAATGGACAGGCCCAAGCTGAAAGGACAAGAGGCAGACCTAAAGACTAATGGGTTGATGAAATCCTGAAAAATGCTGGCAAAAACTGGATGAAAACAGCAAGAGATAGAAAGGAATGGAGAAGGTTGGAGGAGACCTATGCCTGTAGTGGGGCCATTGAGTTAAAAATTGTACACTAAATTATTTTGTTATTTTATATAATATGTCATGGAAATAAAAGGTTTAAATAAATAAATATGTAGGGAATATGAATATAGCAGGCACACGTTATCAACTTCGTAGTATTTCTAATCTTTGACATTTAATAGATAAAATTTATAAATTATCGTAATAATTATTTCCAAGATTTACATAGCTTTTAATGCTATCTAATTCTAAACTATAGGGGAGAAGGTAATACAATTTATAGTCCATTCGCCTAGATAGTGTCGCTACAATCGCACGTACTTGTGGTTATTGTAATAAAATACGAATATAATTCGAACCAAACTGCCAAATTCACTTGTGGCGTAACACCCGCAAGTGAATTTGGCAGTTTACATCGAAATATATTCGTATTTTATTACAATAACCACAAGTAGCGACACTATCTAAGCGAATGGACTAAATGCTGTCTAGCAAAATCAGTCCGTGGGTCCACAGAAAATCAGCATCGTACTCCCGATAGGTACACAAATGAGTGGATACCATTTTTGCGGTACTGTTATTTAACTATTTCTTCAAAATTTTTAGGTTTAAGAACATTTTTGCAGCACACAATTTTCTATTCTATTCTATTTTATATAACACTAGCGACCCGCCCTCGCTTCGTTAATATAAGTTAAAATAATCCCAGTTCATCTGGAATAACATACTTTTCAAATTATAGATAGGTGCATATGTATAGAGGTTTTATTTAATGACTTTTTTAGAAATCGTGACTGCCAGTTATCATAGAATCTCTCTATATCAATGTTTACAGCGGACTTTTCATTGCACAATACAAACGAACTTTGCCTGGAAGTGACGCGCGAAAGGGCTACATAAGTCAATGGGAAAACTCTCAACGATCAAGTCTAAGCCCGCAACTTTGAATGTATTGTTGTGACTTGTAATTTGTAATTGAAAACGATAATTGTACGGGACATTGCAGTCGTTTAACTGGAAAGGAATATTTATGGAATCCGGGAAATTAAAAAGACTTTTCCAGCCGCACATCTGGACGTCATTATTGTGCACAGTGTCTACAGAGTAGTATGTGTGTGTCGGTGCATTGATCTTCGATATAATTAAGCCATTTTTGTCGACTAATTCTTTTACTAAAACGCAAAGGTTTTCATTTTGAAGATTAATTAATGCTCCTATTATGTTAGGTCATTTGTCCATTTCCTATTTTGAGCAACAACTCTGCAAAGAGCCGGTTTTCATACGTATAGACAACGAAACTGTCATATTTGTTTTGATTTATAATCTATGTTACGCGTAATTTTGAATCTACCATATCTTTTAAAGTATTAATTTAAATAATATATTGTACGGGACAATATTAATCTACATTAAATGCCCAAGGTAACCAAGTATTTATCTGGATAAGGTTATTAAATACTGAATCGGACAGAATAGATTCGCTAATACCCTAATTTTAAAATAAAATCATAAACATAAAAATGGTTACTGTGAGTCAATCTTAGGAGATAGACATTATGCCATCGCGGACTTTTCTCTAGGTTTTTTAAAGAACTACAATTCTTCAGTACATTATTTTGTTAACTGCGTGTCAATCTTAGGTTAAGGCCAGCATTAGCTATGTAAGGGCCCGAAAAACGATTTTTGACGACTCGTTAGGAAAACATTGAGTTTTCTCAATTATACTAAAACTTGATTGGAATGAAATGTACATACAAACCATTTAGAATAAATTCTCTAAATGACAGTGAAAACCGTATCATAATCCGTTTCGTGTTTTAGAAGGAGTTAGCGGAGAAACAGGCAGGCAGGTTAATTTATACTATTTAGAGAAGAGATGCATGGTTTCGGTTAAGTTTAATTAAATGTTTAGATAATTAAGTAATAGATTTCTCACCATCACATACACAGAACAGAAAAAACAGTAGAAGTGTCAAGTGGGCGTGTAACGTGTGGCATGGTTATGCGGAGTTCCGCGCAACCTACCATACTTTTGCCGCGATCACTTATTTCAATATTTCGATATTTCTAAAAAGGTAATAAATCCAGAAGCATGCCTTATTGTGCTATTTTGGAATGTAAAAACGATAGCCGCACCGAAAACATTTTCCATGGTGGCGTGTTGTTTTTATGATAGTTTGAGTATTGGCGACAACAGGTCTGATACTAAGCGAAGCTCATGGCACTTCCACTGTTTTTTTATATTCCGTGATCAGATCATATACACTCTTGAAAGTGAAAAGAAAGAAGTGGCCTCTGCCTACCCATCTGTGAAACAGGCGTGATTTAATGTAGGTACCTATGTATGTATGCACATACACTCTTTGATGCTCTGCTGAGGGCTATAGGCTTCATGTTACACTCATTTACACAATATACAGGAACCATTAGCCAAGTTTTACGTGTCTATCTATTCTCTGTTGTAAATAAAACCAATTAAGTAACTTAGAGGGCTGTTTTTTTAATTTCAATTTTGATAATTATTACTTACACTCATGATAACTTTTGAATGGGATGTCCGATTTGAATAATTCAAAAAGTAATTTACAGGTACTGATATAGCCTTGAAAACGAAGCGATTTATTTGGATAAGGATTAATACCAAGGTACGAATAATGGGGCCTAGTTAGTACCGGCGTTACTATTGCATATTTTAACATGAAAAAGTAGTTATCGTGACATTACTTTAATAGTTAGACATATGGTATCGCGGACTTTTTTGTAGACATTGATGTCTTCTATAAAACTGTAGTACATCACTTTGCTCTATTGTCAGTTTCCGCAGCGTACGCGTTTTTTGGTATTTTTTTCACACCTTTGGTCACATTATCGAAGTTTTCATACGGATCCCTAACTTTTTTCAACATATTCTATAGCCTATGTTCATCAGGGATAATGTAGGATTCTAATGGTGAAAGAATTTTCCAAATCAGTCCAGTAGTTTCGGAGCCTATTCAATTCAAACAAACAAACAAAAAATCAAATCTTTCCTCTTTATAATATTAGTGAAGATGTAGATGTAGATAATATACTTTGTATTCAAAAATATGAAAAACAACATAAAACTAACTTTGAGTCAAAACCTAAACTCAATCTAACTACCTAACCATTTCCCTAATTTAATAATATAAAGCGCTTGTATTTCTTTATTACCTAAAATAAATATAAGTAAGTAAAGTTTTTAAGAATTAAATATGCCTTATAAGAAATAAAGATTTTTTATTTTGAATAACAAAAGTATCATTTTTTGAAAACGATAATGATTAAAAAAAGAATACATTCATAAATTAAAAAAATATAATAGACAGAATCGACCTCCCGACCCACGGTCTGACCCTGTGATTAAGGCAGGATATCAATTAACTACGCCAGCGGCCCTTTAGGGTTAATTGGCGAAATTATCGATTCTAATACTAAAACGTCAAATAGTTGTAGCAAACAATAATCGAACTGCCTCAGTTAACAACGCCATCTAGGTGGTTTCTTACGAAAGCGGGCTCACGTGTTCACAGCATTATAGACGTTAAGGCGTCCATGCACTTATGAAGGCAACTGTACCTACTAAAGGGCGAAACGCGGCTGCTTGGCCAAGCGTTTCGATAATACCGGTTGAGGTTGCGCGTAATTTTAAATCTGCCATATCTTCTAAAGTATTTATTTAAATAATATAGTGCAAAGGACAATTTTAATCTACATTAAATGCCCAAGGTAACTAACGTATTTATATGGATAAGAATAAGTACTGAATTGGAGAAAATACCTTCGCAAATAAACTAATATTTTGTAATAAAATTTTAAAGATAAAAATGGTTACTGTGAGTCAACCTTAGGAGATAGACATATGCCATCGCGGACTTTTCTTTAGGTTTTTTGAAGAACTAGAATTCTTCAGTACATTATTTTGATATATCTCTTAAGGTTTAGCCAGCGTTTGCAGTGTAAGCGCAAAAAAATGTGTTTATTTTCGACATCACTTTAGAAACCTCTAAAATTATCAATGTTTCTCTACTATACTATGCATGTATTATACATATAAACCTTCCCCTTGAATTACTCTATCTATTAAAAAAATCCGTTGCGTACTTTTGAAGATCTAAGCATACATAAGTACAGACAGACAGCGGCAAGCGACTTTGTTTTATAATATGTAGTGATGTAGTGACTAGCTGTTCCCGTGCCCACTTCGTTGGGCAATAACGTGGCTTTCTATTGGTAAAAGGTTTTTCAAAATGGGTTCAGTATATCCAGCGATTACCCCTCACAAACTTTAGCTCCTTATAAAATTAATATAAATTGTATTGTTAACATAGCCCCGTGCAATTATTTTTTTTGCTAAGAAACAAACAGTCATATACATCAATTTACAAACTTAAATAACACAATATAGACCTATAGTTTCCTTAAAGATAATCTTAGCAGAAAAACGTGGCTTATCCAAAGAAAGTAAGAATAAATAATAAAAAACAAAAGTAAAACTATCTTACCCTTTAAATTATATAAAATAACAACCACTAGTCAGTTGTTTAGTATTTAATCGACCGATTACAATTCCTTTGCTGAGATGCAGAAATTTAGTATCATCTTGAACAATCTTGAACAAGAAAAGGGTCTTAAGTGACAGTTACCTATTTTTTGGACGTTTTCTTAAAAACATTCTTCAATGTTGCAAGTGAACAATTAAAAATATCAACGTCTGTTAATTTTAAATTATTGTTAAAAATGTTACATGCACGCCTATAAACATATTTCTAGCATAACATGTCCTACTCCAAGGTATAGAAATTTTGTAGGACTTTGGTACCTACTTATGCAATATGACTAGATTTATATCAAGTTATTGAGTATCATAATTATTAGACTGAGGCAGCCCAGGTAGAGGTGAGGTGCCAACCGAAACAAAATATAAACCAATGTCTACCTAATTGCCCTGGACAGAAGATTCTTTTTACAAACAACTTGGTTTTAGTTTTAAGCCCTTTACATTCCTAAAGTCGGCTATGCAACCTGTTATGCCAACATCTAAATGCATCATGATGTAAATCATTAAGCAAATTAATCTTTATTCTGTATGTAGATGGTCTAAAGTCTTAAAACTGTTCACAAACCGGTTACACATAATTAAAGTATGAATGAATACTAATTATCTAATTAGTATTATTTGCTTTATGCCTTATTATTTAAGATCTCATTTAAAAATTATATGGCAAAACACGATAATGTAAGAGCGATGCCACACGAGCGTTGCCGGTGCGTTGCGTCGTCGCACAGGGGCCAATGTCACACCAATTGAACTAGCTCCAAACTAAGCTCTAGGCTTGTACAGTTAACATCATAAATAAGTGATCATTTATGTACCTTGTCACTTTAACTTTGTGTTTGAATTGTCGTACAAAATTGTGAAACGATTGAAAGCGACAAGGTACATAAATGATCACTTATTTATGCTGTTGACTGTACTATGGGTACTAGATAACGATAAAAATACTTAAATAGAGAAATAAATACTTTAATACATAGAAAACATCCATGACTCAGGAACAAATATTCGCGCTCATTACACAAATTTCTTCCCATTTGAACCCAGGACCGTTACCTTCGTAGGCAGGGTCACTACTAACTAGGCCAGCGCGTCGTCAATATATACATATTGACGACGCGCTGGCGTCTGGCGTATCATATAAAGAACAACGCAGCGGCGACGACGCAACGCACAGGCAACGCTCGTGTGGCACCCCTCTAATAGGTAAAGCTATAGACAGATTCGTTTTCACAATAATAGACGTGACTTTTGTATTATTTAGTGAATTTATTATAAATTACATGACCTAGGTCATGAATGAACCGTATTTCTTTTTTTTTTGTAATAAACGATTTTTTGCTTTTATGCCAAAAAGACTGCATTTCCCGAGTCATTGGCATTGCTTCAAACAATCATCCTCTCAGTGGAATGACCTTAAATTCATTGTTGTAAAAGAAAACAATACTCTTCCCTACTTTAAAATTAGAATTTACTGCCTATAATCCCATCTCTTCTTTATTCATCGCGTCAGTTCAGTCAGTTGGCGCGGCGTCCTGCCAAATTTGATTTGATTTTGATCTTCTGTTTTCTTTATTTTATCAATTTTTTTAAAGATGACACACGGATTTGTCGTCCTGCGATTAGCTATAACTAGCCGTTGCAGCGTGAAGGAGTAGCAAACTAACACACAAACTTGCGCATTTATAATTAGGATTAGGAATTAGGATTACATTGTTTGATCAGAAGTGTGAAACCGTTGTTAGATGGCTGTGGGCCGTGGCATCACGTCACGCCACTTAACCCGTGGTCCGTCGACATAGAAAGAAAGCCATAGTAATAACGTCATGAGTGGACTAAAATTATGGTGTCCTTCCATTTGATTAACCACGACCAGGTCCATTTGGGCTGACCGTGAATGTCCATCTTAAATTTTGTACAAGTCGCAGATTTAAAACACTATGAGTGACAAGTGTAAGGCCGGCTTTACACTGGAACTTACGACTTACGTAAGTAGGGAGGCAGCTATCTATGTGTTAGAATGAGAAAACAATATTTCTATCTACTTCTAACCAATAGCTGCGTCCCTACTTACGTAAGTCGTAAGTTTCAGTGTAACTAAGGCCGGCTTTACACTGGAACTTACGACTTACGTAAGTAGGGACGCAGCTATGTGTTAGAATGAGAAAACAATATTTATATCTACTTCTAACCAATAGCTGCGTCCCTACTTACGTAAGTCGTAAGTTTCAGTGTAAATCACCTTAGGTACCTATACACTTTGACTCTGCAGGGTGCGCGGACTATGAACCTTGAACCTCGCGACCACGAGTGGCCACCTCAAGTCACTAGGCCACCGATCCGCTCGTTCCATCTTTGACCTAATAACAGCGGAGTTATCAGTAACAATAACTACGCACAAATCAACACGCTTTCTAAAGCATTTATACTGTAAATGAACTTTAGTTCGTGTGCAATAAAGTTGGATTTACAACTGCGAGAATCTTACATTTTATCTTTCAGGAATTAATTAAGTCTTGTTTGTATGCAAATCTCAATCTTAACTTAATATCACTTTGGTGTAAAATGGCATAGCGTTTATTAGTTATGCGGTGCATTTACGTGCATATCTTCTCAATTCTCTTTTTAGCTAATGATGTTCTCATAGTTAATGCATTCCTCTATTTTATTATGTTAAAATATTTAATGTTTTTTTGTTAGTAATTTTATACGAGACTTCACCAAGTAATTTAAGGCTGTGAGTAATTTGGACGAGTGTCAAAGCTCTATTCGTCTTTTAGGAGGAAATAATGTCTGTGAACCTAGCATATCAATTTCTGGAATCTCAAAATTTAAACACAGTTCTAGTAGCATCCCCAATAGTTCTACAGTTCTACATATTTATTTTCGATAGTTCTGCTTTTTTTTTCAAAAAAACGATTTTTTCAAAATGTGATGCTAACTTCACATTTCACCTTTTAGCATCTCACCAGTTCTCGATGCCTGGGCCCTAAATACGTCAGAAAATGCATAGTTCTGTGGTCTGGAGTCGACATAGCAATAGTTCTAGCCAAAAAACGAAAAAATATAAATGAGATGCTAACTTCGCATTCCGCCTATTAGCATCTCAGCAGTTCTCGTTGCCTAGGCTTCAAATACGCCAGAAAATGCATAATTCTGTGGTCTGGAGTCGATACAGCAATAGTTCTTGGTAAAAAAAAACATAAAAATCTAGACATATGTTGGGATGCTGTAGATTTTAAGATAGTTCTGCATAGCATCTCAGCGGTTTTCAATAGCAACCCTACAAATAAATATGAAACTGCACAGGTCTATGGTCTGGAGTCGATACAGCAAAAGTTCTGGCTCAAAAACCATTAAAATCTAGACATATACTAAGATAATAGAAAATTTAAGATAGTTCCACATAGCATCTCAGCCATTTTCGATAGAACCACTACAAATAAGCATGAAACTGCAGAGTTCTATAGTCTGGAGTCGATACAGCAATAGTTCTGGCTCAAAACACATTAAAATCTAGACATATACTAAGATAATAGAACATTTAAGATAGTTCTACGTAGCATCTCAGCCATTTTCGATAGAACCACTACAAATAAGCATAAAACTGCAGAGTTCTATAGTCTGGAGTCGATACAGCAAAAGTTCTGGCTCAAAAAACATTAAGATCTAGACATATACTAAGATATTAGAACATTTAAGATAGTTCTACATAGCATCTCAGCCATTTTCGATAGAACCGCTACAAATAAGCATAAAACTGCAGAGTTCTTTAGTCTGGAGTCGATACAGCAATAGTTCTGGCTCAAAAAACATTAAAATCTAGACATATACTAGGATAATAGAACATTTAAGATAGTTCTACATAGCATCTCAGCCATTTTCGATAGAACCGCTACAAATAAGCATAAAACTGCAGAGTTCTATAGTCTGGAGTCGATACAGCAATAGTTCTGGCTCAAAAAACATTAAAATCTAGACATATACTAGGATTATAGAACATTTAAGATAGTTCTACATAGCATCTCAGCCGTTTTCGATAGAACCGCTACAAATAAGCATAAAACTGCAGAGTTCTATAGTCTGGAGTCGATACAGCAATAGTTCTGGCTCAAAAAACATTAAAATCTAGACATATACTAGGATTATAGAACATTTAAGATAGTTCTACATAGCATCTCAGCCATTTTCGATAGAACCGCTACAAATAAGCATAAAACTGCAGTTTTCTATAGTCTGGAGTCGATACAGCAATAGTTCTGGCTCAAAAAACATTAAAATCTAGACATATACTAGGATAATAGAACATTTAAGATAGTTCTACATAGCATCTCAGCCATTTTCGATAGCACCGCTACAAATACGTATGAAACTGCAGAGTTATATGGTCTGGAGTTGATACAGCCAAAGTTCTGGGTCTAAAAACATTAAAATCTAGACATAAACTAATATAATAGAACTTTTAACATAGTTCTACATAGCATCTCAGCCTTTTCCGATAGAACCGGTACAAATAAGCATGAAAATGCAGAGTTCTATGTTCTGCAGTCGATACAGCAATAGTTCTGGCTCAAAAAACATTAAAATCTAGACATATACTAAGATAATAGAACATTTCAGATAGTTCTACATAGCATCTCAGCCATTTTCGACGGAACCACTACAAATAAGCATGAAACTGCAGAGTTCTATAGCCTGGAGTCGATACAGCAAAAGTTCTGGGTCAAAAAACATTAAAATCTAGACATATACTAAGATAATAGAACATTTAAGATAGTTCTACATAGCATCTCAGCCATTTTCGGTAGCACCGCTACAAATACGTATGAAACTGCAGAGTTATATGGTCTGGAGTCGACAGAGCAAAAGTTCTGGCTTAAAAACATGTAAATCTAGACATATACAACGATGCTGGAACATTTAAAATAGTACTAGTAATAGTAATAGTAATAGTAATAGTAGTTCAGTTATAGTAGTTTCATACGTATTTGTAGCGGTGCTATCGAAAATGGCTGAGATGCTATGTAGAACTATCTTAAATGTTCTAATATCTTAGTATATGTCTAGATTTTAATGTTTTTTGAGCCAGAACTATTGCTTTATCGACTCCAGAACATAGAACTCTGCAGTTTCATGCTTATTTGTACCGGTTCTATCGAAAAAGGCTGAGATGCTATGTAGAACTATGTTAAAAGTTCTATTATATTAGTTTATGTCTAGATTTTAATGTTTTTTGACCCAGAACTTTGGCTGTATCGACTCCAGACCATATAACTCTGCAGTTTCATACGTATTTGTAGCGGTGCTATCGAAAATGGCTGAGATGCTATGTAGAACTATCTTAAATGTTCTAATATCTTAGTATATGTCTAGATTTTAATGTTTTTTGAGCCAGAACTATTGCTTTATCGACTCCAGAACATAGAACTCTGCAGTTTCATGCTTATTTGTACCGGTTCTATCGAAAATGGCTGAGATGCTATGTAGAACTATGTTAAAAGTTCTATTATATTAGTTTATGTCTAGATTTTAATGTTTTTAAACCCAGAACTTTGGCTGTATCGACTCCAGACCATATAACTCTGCAGTTTCATACGTATTTGTAGCGGTGCTATCGAAAATGGCTGAGATGCTATGTAGAACTATCTTAAATGTTCTAATATCTTAGTATATGTCTAGATTTTAATGTTTTTTGACCCAGAACTTTTGCTGTATCGACTCCAGACTATAGAACTCTGCAGTTTCATGCTTATTTATAGCGGTTCCGTCGAAAATGGCTGAGATGCTATGTAGAACTATCTTAAATGTTCTATTATCCTAGTATATGTCTAGATTTTAATGTTTTTTGACCCAGAACTTTTGCTGTATCGACTCCAGACTATAGAACTCTGCAGTTTCATGCTACTTGCTATGCATACTTTATTGTATAAATTGAAACTTTCAACTTTTAATTTCTAAAATTATCTAGTTAATAAGACATTGCAGTGCCCTGACAGGGTATCAAGTACCTACTACTAACCACTTACTAACCACCTTATAATTGTAATGAACTTGATAGCAATAAATGATTCTATGATTCTATGATTCTATGCTTATTTGTAGTGGTTCCATCGAATATGGCTGAGATGCTATGTAGAACTATTTTAAATGTTCAACTATCTTAGTATATGTCTAGATTTTAATGTTTTTTGACCCAGAACTTTGGCTGTATCGACTCCAGACCATATAACTCTGCAGTTTCATACGTATTTGTAGCGGTGCTATCGAAAATGGCTGAGATGCTATGTAGAACTATCTTAAATGTTCTAATATCTTAGTATATGTCTAGATTTTAATGTTTTTTGAGCCAGAACTATTGCTTTATCGACTCCAGAACATAGAACTCTGCAGTTTCATGCTTATTTGTACCGGTTCTATCGAAAAAGGCTGAGATGCTATGTAGAACTATGTTAAAAGTTCTATTATATTAGTTTATGTCTAGATTTTAATGTTTTTTGACCCAGAACTTTGGCTGTGTCGACTCCAGACCATATAACTCTGCAGTTTCATACGTATTTGTAGCGGTGCTATCGAAAATGGCTGAGATGCTATGTAGAACTATCTTAAATGTTCTTATATCTTAGTATATGTCTAGATTTTAATGTTTTTTGACCCAGAACTTTTGCTGAGTCGGCTTCAGGCTATAGAACTCTACATTTTCATACGTATTTGTAGGGTTCCTATTGAAAACCGCTGCGATGCTAAGCAGAATTATCTAAAAAAAAACAGTATCTCGACTTTTGTCTAGATTTTCGTGTTTTTTTTAGCAAGAACTATTGCTGTATCGACTCCAGACTATAGAACTCTGCAGTTTTATACGTATTTGTAGGGGTGCTATAAAAAACTGCAGAGATGCTATACAGAACTATCTAAAAAGTTACAGCATCTCCACTTTTGTCTAGAATTTCATGGTTTTTTTATCCAAAACTTTTGCTGTATCGACTCCAGACAATAAAACTCTGCAGTTTTACACGTATTTGTAGCGTTGCTATCGATAACGGCTGAGATGCTAAGTAGAACTTTCTAAAAAGTTACAGTATATCACCATATGTCCAGATTTATATGTTTTCTTAGCCAGAACTTTTGCTGGATCGACTCCAGACCATAGAACTGTGCAGTTTCATGCGTATTTGTAGCGGTGCTATCGAAAAAGGCTGAGATGCTACGTAGAACTATGTTAAATGTTCTAGCATCTCAGTATATGTCTAGATTACAATGTTTTTTGAACCGGTACTATTGCTGTATCGACTCCAGAACATAGAACTGTGCATTTTGTTGCGTATTTGTAGCGGTGCTATCGAAAACGGCTGAGATGCTATGTAGAACTATCTTAAATGTTCCAGCATCGAAGTATATGTCTAGATTTACATGTTTTTAAGCCAGAACTTTTGCTCTGTCGACTCCAAACCATATAACTCTGCAGTTTCATACGTATTTGTAGCGGTGCAATCGAAAATGGCTGAGATGCTATGTAGAACTATGTTAAATGTTCTATTATCTTAGTATATGTCTAGATTTTAATGTTTTCTTAGTCAGAACTTTTGCTGAGTCGGCTCCAGGCTATAGAACTCTGCATTTTCATACGTATTTGTAGGGTTGCTATTGAAAACCGCTGCGATGCTATGCTGTATGCAGAATTATCTAAAAAATTCAGCATCTCCACTTTCGTCTAGATTTTAGTGGTTTTTTAATAAGAACTATTGCTGTATCGATTCCAGACTATAGAACTCTGCAGTTTTATACGTATTTGTAGGGGTGCTATTAAAAACCGCTGAGATGCTATGCAGAACTATCTAAAAAGTTACAGCATCTCCACTTTTGTCTAGAATTTCGTGGTTTTTTATGCAGAACTTTTTCTGTATCGACTCCAGACAATAAAACTCTGTAGTTTCGTACGTGTTTGTAGCGTTGCTATCGATAACGGCTGAGATGCTAAGTAGAACTTTCTAAAAAGTTACAGTATATCAACATATGTCCAGATTTATATGTTTTCTTAGCCAAAACTTTTGCTGGGTCGACTCCAGACCATAGAACTGTGCAGTTTCATGCGTATTTGTAGCGGTTCTATCTAAAACGGCTGAGATGCTATGTAGAACTATCTGAAATGTTCTATTATCTTAGTATATGTCCAGATTTATATGTTTTCTTAGCCAGAACTTTTGCTGTGTCGACTCCAGACCATAGAACTGTGCAGTTTCATGCGTATTTGTAGCGGTGCTATGGAAAAAGGATGAGATGCTATGTAGAACTATCTTAAATGTTCTAGCATCTCAGTATATGTCTAGATTTCAATGTTGTTTTAACCGGAACTATTACTGTATCGACTCCAGAACATAGAACTGTGCATTTTTTGCGTAATTATAGCGGTGCTATAGAAAACGGCTGAGATGCTATGTAGAACTGTCTTAAATGTTCTAGCGTCGAAGCATATGTCTAGATTTACATGTTTTTAAGCCAGAACTTTTGCTCTGTCGACTCCACACCATAGAACTATGCAGTTTTATACGTATTTGTAGCGTTGCTATCGATAACGGCTGAGATGCTATGTAGAACTTTCTAAAAATTACAGTATCAACATATGTCCAGATTTATATGTTTTCTTAGCCAGAACTTTTGCTGTATCGACTCCAGACCGTAGCACTGTGCAGTTTCATGCGTATTTGTAGCGGTGCTATCGAAAAAGGCTGAGATGCTATGTAGAACTATCTTAAATGTTCCAGCATCGAAGTATATGTCTAGATTTACATGTTTATAAGCCAGAACTTTTGCTCTGTCGACTCCACACCATAGAACTCTGCAGTTTCGTGCTTATTTGTAGCGATGCTAGGGAAAAAGGCTGAGATGCTATGTAGAACTATGTTAAAAGTTGTATTATATTAGTATATGTCTAGATTTTAATGTTTTTTTTCCCAGAACTCTGGCTGTATCGACTTCAGACCATATAACTCTGCAGTTTCATACGTATTTGTAGCGGTGCTATCGAAAATGGCTGAGATGCTATGTAGAACTATCTTAAATGTTCTATTATCTTAGTATATGTCCAGATTTTAATGTTTTTTGACCCAGAACTTTTGCTGTGTCGACTCCAGACTATAGAACTCTGCAGTTTTATGCTTATTTGTAGCGGTGCTATCGAAAATGGCTGAGATGCTATGTAGAACTATGTTAAATGTTCTATTATCTTAGTATATGTCTAGATTTTAATGTTTTCTTAGCCAGAACTTTTGCTGAGTCGGCTCCAGGCTATAGAACTCTGCATTTTCATACGTATTTGTAGGGTTGCTATTGAAAACCGCTGCGATGCTATGCTGTATGCAGAATTATCTAAAAAATTCAGCATCTCCACTTTTGTCTAGATTTTAGTGGTTTTTTAATAAGAACTATTGCTGTATCGACTCCAGACTATAGAACTCTGCAGTTTTATACGTATTTGTAGGGGTGCTATTAAAAACCGCTGAGATGCTATGCAGAACTATATAAAAAGTTACAGCATCTCCACTTTTGTCTAGAATTTCGTGGTTTTTTATGCAGAACTTTTTCTGTATCGACTCCAGACAATAAAACTCTGTAGTTTCGTACGTGTTTGTAGCGTTGCTATCGATAACGGCTGAGATGCTAAGTAGAACTTTCTAAAAAGTTACAGTATATCAACATATGTCCAGATTTATATGTTTTCTTAGCCAAAACTTTTGCTGGGTCGACTCCAGACCATAGAACTGTGCAGTTTCATGCGTATTTGTAGCGGTTCTATCGAAAACGGCTGAGATGCTATGTAGAACTATCTGAAATGTTCTATTATCTTAGTATATGTCCAGATTTATATGTTTTCTTAGCCAGAACTTTTGCTGTGTCGACTCCAGACCATAGAACTGTGCAGTTTCATGCGTATTTGTAGCGGTGCTATGGAAAAAGGATGAGATGCTATGTAGAACTATCTTAAATGTTCTAGCATCTCAGTATATGTCTAGATTTCAATGTTGTTTTAACCGGAACTATTACTGTATCGACTCCAGAACATAGAACTGTGCATTTTTTGCGTAATTATAGCGGTGCTATAGAAAACGGCTGAGATGCTATGTAGAACTGTCTTAAATGTTCTAGCGTCGAAGCATATGTCTAGATTTACATGTTTTTAAGCCAGAACTTTTGCTCTGTCGACTCCACACCATAGAACTATGCAGTTTTATACGTATTTGTAGCGTTGCTATCGATAATGGCTGAGATGCTATGTAGAACTTTCTAAAAATTACAGTATCAACATATGTCCAGATTTATATGTTTTCTTAGCCAGAACTTTTGCTGTATCGACTCCAGACCGTAGCACTGTGCAGTTTCATGCGTATTTGTAGCGGTGCTATCGAAAAAGGCTGAGATGCTATGTAGAACTATCTTAAATGTTCCAGCATCGAAGTATATGTCTAGATTTACATGTTTTCTTAGCCAGAACTTTTGCTCTGTCGACTCCACACCATAGAACTCTGCAGTTTCGTGCTTATTTGTAGCGATGCTAGGGAAAAAGGCTGAGATGCTATGTAGAACTATGTTAAAAGTTGTATTATATTAGTATATGTCTAGATTTTAATGTTTTTTTTCCCAGAACTTTGGCTGTATCGACTTCAGACCATATAACTCTGCAGTTTCATACGTATTTGTAGCGGTGCTATCGAAAATGGCTGAGATGCTATGTAGAACTATCTGAAATGTTCTATTATCTTAGTATATGTCCAGATTTTAATGTTTTTTGAGCCAGAACTATTGCTGTATCGACTCCAGAACATAGAACTCTGCATTTTCATGCTTATTTGTACCGGTTCTATCGAAAAAGGCTGAGATGCTATGTAGAACTATGTTAAAAGTTCTATTATATTAGTTTATGTCTAGATTTTAATGTTTTTTGACCCAGAACTTTGGCTGTATCAACTCCAGACCATATAACTCTGCAGTTTCATACGTATTTGTAGCGGTGCTATCGAAAATGGCTGAGATGCTATGTAGAACTATCTTAAATTTTCTATAATCCTAGTATATGTCTAGATTTTAATGTTTTTTGAGCCAGAACTATTGCTGTATCGACTCCAGACTATAGAACTCTGCAGTTTTATGCTTATTTGTAGCGGTTCTATCGAAAACGGCTGAGATGCTATGTAGAACTATCTTAAATGTTCTATAATCCTAGTATATGTCTAGATTTTAATGTTTTTTGAGCCAGAACTATTGCTGTATCGACTCCAGACTATAGAACTCTGCAGTTTTATGCTTATTTGTAGCGGTTCTATCGAAAATGGCTGAGATGCTATGTAGAACTATCTTAAATGTTCTATTATCCTAGTATATGTCTAGATTTTAATGTTTTTTGAGCCAGAACTATTGCTGTATCGACTCCAGACTAAAGAACTCTGCAGTTTTATGCTTATTTGTAGCGGTTCTATCGAAAATGGCTGAGATGCTATGTAGAACTATCTTAAATGTTCTAATATCTTAGTATATGTCTAGATCTTAATGTTTTTTGAGCCAGAACTTTTGCTGTATCGACTCCAGACTATAGAACTCTGCAGTTTTATGCTTATTTGTAGTGGTTCTATCGAAAATGGCTGAGATGCTACGTAGAACTATCTTAAATGTTCTATTATCTTAGTATATGTCTAGATTTTAATGTGTTTTGAGCCAGAACTATTGCTGTATCGACTCCAGACTATAGAACTCTGCAGTTTCATGCTTATTTGTAGTGGTTCTATCGAAAATGGCTGAGATGCTATGTGGAACTATCTTAAATTTTCTATTATCTTAGTATATGTCTAGATTTTAATGGTTTTTGAGCCAGAACTTTTGCTGTATCGACTCCAGACCATAGACCTGTGCAGTTTCATATTTATTTGTAGGGTTGCTATTGAAAACCGCTGAGATGCTATGCAGAACTATCTTAAAATCTACAGCATCCCAACATATGTCTAGATTTTTATGTTTTTTTTTACCAAGAACTATTGCTGTATCGACTCCAGACCACAGAATTATGCATTTTCTGGCGTATTTGAAGCCTAGGCAACGAGAACTGCTGAGATGCTAATAGGCGGAATGCGAAGTTAGCATCTCATTTATATTTTTTCGTTTTTTGGCTAGAACTATTGCTATGTCGACTCCAGACCACAGAACTATGCATTTTCTGACGTATTTAGGGCCCAGGCATCGAGAACTGGTGAGATGCTAAAAGGTGAAATGTGAAGTTAGCATCACATTTTGAAAAAATCGTTTTTTTGAAAAAAAAAGCAGAACTATCGAAAATAAATATGTAGAACTGTAGAACTATTGGGGATGCTACTAGAACTGTGTTTAAATTTTGAGATTCCAGAAATTGATATGCTAGGTTCACAGACATGAGGAAATACGGGTGGACTTTTGGACTAAGGTACCTATTTGAATGAACGATCCTGTCGGTTGAAATCAGTGCATTAAGGATAACTAAAGCTGAATGTTTGACTCGTGTATTTTCCTCTTCAAAACGGAACCAACTTAGGTATAGGTATAGGGTATATTTTACCCTAAGGTTTTTTAGTAACGTGTGTATCCGTGTAGTTCTATTGATCAAATGGGCAGGGCTCGGAAACTTTTTTTTTTAGCATCTCGTTTGAAACGCCATACATTTCAAATAGAGCATTTTCAGTTCGATTCCGCGCTAACAGAATCAATATTGTTTCGGTTCAGCACGGCTAGCACAAGTTGCCCGCGACTTCTTTGTCGCTCGGATCTCCCTTCCTATCTAGTCCGTAACGATGAGCGACAAGCGAGAAAATACCACTTGTGCTACCCGTGCTGATCAAGCAGCAAAATAAAACAGTTCCGTCTCGAAATAACGGTTAATTTCGTTGCTAATTTGTTCGCAACGCCAGCGTAGCTAGCTCTTATTTACATTTCCACTTGCTCAGCTCGAAGTCAAGCCGGCCTTATCATTTTAGTCGCCACGCCATCCAACTGCAGCAAGAATCAAAAGCCAAAAATACCAAGTCCCAGTAATCCGAGCGGGCCGTTTACGAAAAATCTGGTTAAGGCCGGCATTACACCTGTAAGTTATTACTGTAAGTTTTGAAACAAAGCTATATGCAAGAGAGTGATGCAGATATTTGCCACTCACTCTTACCCATAGTTGCGTCTCAAAACTTACAGCAATAACTTACAGGTGTAATGCCGGCCTTAGAACCATAATTAACCGGTATTTTTCGATCCTTTCCCAAGCCCTGCAAATGGATAACACCCGTAATATCCCCTGAGATCACACTGGGTAGAACTATTAGCGTGAGTATCCACCAGAGCTATGCGAGGAAGCGGAGCGCTGTGCGAGGAAAAAAACCACCAATAGGATTCCTAGCCACGCGCAGCGCAGCTCTCCCATTGCTCTCCTATTTCGCTTGGATAATAATAATAACCCTTACCTTAAGTAAATAAGAGTCCCCGATATAATGGAACCACTTCTTTAAGAGCTGATATCTCTTAAACGGCCCAATCGATTTTCATGAAACCTAGCTAAAAACGTTTTTTTTTTTTAATTTTAGTCTCAGTAGTTTCGGAGATCAGGGGGGATGGTCAATTTTCGGCTTAGTTCATGAATAAAATCAAAACTATTTATTTTACAATATTAACAAAAATATATTCGAGATCCTCAATACGAGCCCTTTTATTTGATATATGACACAATAAGGTTTGCAATTTTTTTTTATTTCCTAATTTGTTCCGCGAAAACGACCCTTATTTAAAAAAAATATTTACTTTGCATATCTGTGTTTTGGTCATCAATTTACATATATGTACCAAATTTCACCTCATTCGGTCCAGGAGTTTCGGAGCAAATTGGCTGTGCCAGACGGACGGACAGACAGGCGCACGAGTGATCCTATAAGGGTTCAGTTTTTCATTTTTTGTACGGAACCCTAAAAAGGCGTGCAAATCTGTCCATCCGTTTGGGAACTATGTATCTTTATTGCACATAGACAATTACAAGACAGTGCAAGACTATGATGACACAGACTGACAGACAGGAGACGCAGATACACACATACACCTCTCTTTTTGCCGTGAGTTAAAACTGCGGGCCTATTTTGGTTCATTTTATCGATGTGGATAAAACATCATGTCTCTTTCTGACCAGTAGGCAAATGCGAGAGTGATAGATGCTTTATCCATAGTGATAAAGGCAGCGATAATACGGGCCGGTGTAGGTATAATTAAGTATAAAGACTCGAGTAGCTTCAGGATGGACCTTTGCCCCAAATAACAAAGGCATGCTGTTTAGTTTGATACTTAAATATTTATAAAACGGTCTGTGAGGTTAGTGGCACTGGATTGCCGGTGGATGACGCGATCAATATGAAAGTTGGATAAATATAGTGTATTCACGCTTGCTTTAAATAGAGCAGTGAAATTAGCCAGTCAATAATAACATTTACGTATTTCAGTTCGCTCATTTTTTTAATTACTAGGTCAATTTGAAAATACCAGATTCCCAAAACACCATAGTCGAAATTTTGCGTACAAATAATAAACCATACATTACCGTTAGAGGATTGTGAAGCTGAAATGTCCATTACAAAATGCGGTAACGTTGCTCTTCCCGATTTTTACGATTTTTGAAAATCTTGTAGATACCTTTTATGAAACACTAGTGACCCGCCTTCGCTTCGCTTCGGTTTATGTGAGTTTTCTGTAAAACCCGTTCATAACCCATAATTTGTTATTATTACACATAAAAACCCTCCTCTTAAATCACTCTATATATTTAAAAAAACTGCATCAAAATCCGTTGCGTAGAAGATCTAAGCATACGTAGGGACAGACAGACAGCGGGAAGCGACTTTGTTTTATAATTATAATAATGTAGTGATAGTGACTAAGTCTAGATACGTTTTCCTTTGCAAGAAAATATTTCTTGGAAAGAAACGAAAAAAAATAATTGGAAATCTTCGAACCTAGATTTTCATAGTAACTAACTGCATGATATTCAAAAATCATGAAAACGGGACCTGATTTAGGGGAGAAAGAAGAAGAATTTAGGTGAGGAACGTTATCGCCCGGAGCTAAATTTGCGTGTTTTTTTAATAACTATGGGACGCGTCGCTTCAATAGCCGGGTCCACACCGGACGATCCAGCGCGCTTTGATCGCGCGAGCCAAGGAGCGTGATCCAAAGGCGCGGTCGGTGTGGACGTGCCCCGTGCGATCCGAGCGTATGATTGAGCGCGCGCTCCTTGCCGCGGGTCGATCCGTTTTTCGCCGATCCAAGCCGATCCAATTTTGGATCGTCTGGTATGGACCCGGCTATTAAGCAGAAATTACGCGAACGAAAATACGCGATTCAAAAGTCAAAACGCTTGTTTGGCTTCACCCTAAATATAATATGCAGATATTAAAGTTCCCTGATGGTTTCCAGGGTGCAGGCGGAGGGTGTGGAGATGAGCACGCCGCCCCCGGTAGAGTTGGAGGTGGAGGTGGTCGACGAGTCTATGGAGGACGACTCCGCCGACATGATTCCTGCTGACATGATTCCTGTTGACAGGTAACATCATCATGGAGTCCATTATCCATTAGGTAGTGTAGGCAACTACCTAGGGGCCCAGCATCGGCTAGGGGCCCTGCATCACCTAGGGGCCCCGCGCACCGGAAAAGAAATGTATTTTAGGAAGTAAGAAAAGTTAAAGGGAGGGCAGTAGGTATTGCATTGCCGACATGACTAAAGGCCCAGGCAAACCGAATGCGTGACGTGCACGTGCGCGTGCGCGTTCGCTTTCCACTGCGTTGTATAGTGACATGTCGTAATGAGAATTCATACTATACAACGCAGTAAAAAGCGAACGCGCACGCGTACGTGCACGTCACGTATCGGGTGTGGCTCGGCCTTAATCCGCCCGCCCTAATTGAGTCGTTGGTTTAGAGTGACACAGTATAAACAGTGGTTCGTCTTTAAACAATGGTATATCATATCGCGTGGCATGCATGTGCGTGTGCCTCGACCGTACGTACCACGAGCCGCCACAAGCAAACTCCACAGGGACCACAGGACGGACCAAGCCGGTTTAGTTAAGGTCGCGCCGTCGCCGCGTTTGATTGTGCTCGTATTAAGTATCGAGCGACGCGCATCGACGCAACCCTACCGCCCGAGCGGCAATAGGTAGCGGAAACGCCTAAAGTGACGGAGACGATCTACTTTTCTATTTATTATTTAGTGGATATTCTAGAATATCTCGAGGAGGGAGGGAGGAAGGTTATTCGTAAAGATATACCTAGATTGGCCCTAGAACAAGGGATCGGAACGGGCGCTGAGGATAGAGGCCTTTACACACACGACGGCTGATATGTCGTTTCTACTGTCTCAATGAAATATAAACTATGCATGTAATAAAGACAATTTTCTAATTTGACCGTAAGTAATTAAAACAAAAGAAACACAAACACTTCATTTATTTTGCAATGGATCTTAATTCCAAAGGACGCATTAGTACCTATTTTTTTTTGTACCGCTTGTGTTTTCATAACGCGATGGACCGCGTGTAATCTACCGCATGCGTGCGCGTAGACGTGACGTGCGCGTGCGCTTTCCACTTCGGTGTATACCTAGTATGAAGTCTCATATGATATGTCACTATGCAACGCAGTTTACTTTATAAAACGCTGGGTGGTATAAGTTACTGACATTTGACAAACCATTCGTTAAAATTATAATTAAGCGAAATTCACACAGCGGGCGGGAGCGGGTCGTGCGCTGGGCGGGTCGGGAGTTCGGTGGGTGTTTTAACATGGAGTTATATGGAAGCATTCGCGGCGAGGCCCGCGCGGGACTCGCCGGGCGGGCGCGTCGCCAAAAAGCGGCGGGCCCCGCGCGGGTGTGCGCGGGTGATCGCAGGAGGGTATTCGGGATCGGATGTTAATGACGAGTAAATAGTGTAGAATTTACTACGCGCTCTGTGAGAATGCCTATCGGAGAATGCGTGTTATTACGACCAAGGACGTCCGCGACGGGCCCGCGACGAACCCGCCGCACCCGCGCGATGGTAGTGGCGGGCGGCTGGCGCGGCGGGTCCGTCGCGGGTGCGGCGGTCCCGCCGCGTGTGTGAATGCTTCCATATAACTCCATGTTAAAACACCCACCGAACTGCCGACCCGCCCAGCGCACGACCCGCTCCCGCCCGCTGTGTGAATTTCGCTTAATTATAATTTTAACGAATGGTTTGTCAAATGTCAGTAACTTATACCACCCAGGTTTATAAAGTAAAGAATCGTAAAATTTTACATTAGTTATGAAACCATAGGTCTGCCGCAAATGAGACTTGATACTTAAAAATACTACCCTTTTTTGCTTGATTATTGTCTGCGGCTAGCCTAAATTGTCTATAGACTTAAATTTTTTATTCGGTCTGTCATATTGAGAGTCTGTTGACCTTTTCAAACTTCAATAAAAAATTAAAATCGCGACCGTTTATTTACCGTTTAGGTCGTGATAAATAGACGTTCAAAGAAATAATTAGTAGGCATTTGAACTCCACGGCATTCAATATACTACAGTAATCGGGCCTCGGCTTGAATGTTCTTCGTCGGCGATCAACTTGATCAATATCACTTGAATCAGACATATCCAAATTGTTTTGCGAAAGTTCTAAACCACTACTTTCCGAAGAATCCGTCATTATGACTTATTATAGTTGAAAATAAACTACATAGGTTATCGACATGTCAAAATACACGGTTCGTAAGTTTAATCCTTGACACCGGTCTCGGTAACCGTCAGAATTAAAATGTTACTGAAAAATTACTAATGGACCGTTATAAAACGCAAATTATGACAAGTAGACCAAAGGACAATGCCAGATCTTGGCTTAAAACACTTTATTTAAAAAAAACCCGCGCGTACGAATGATGTTGATATGACATTTGTATGAGATTTAAATTCTTTAGTTCCCTAAATGAGTAAGTAATGATACTTACTCATTTAGGGAACTTATACGAAAAATAGAGCCATCTATTAAGATTCTTTATAAATAAGACATCTTGCGAGTAACGTGTTGTTACGATTATGTAGGAGTATTTTTTTTGGACAAGTTCTTCAGGAAAACTAACACCACAGCATTGTTTTAAATATTTTTCTACATCAAATAAACCCAATTCTATAATTATCCGTCACAATTTTATCTTACGCCAAAGCTTCTATGGAGACCTGGCTTGGCTGGGATAAACATACGGATTGTTATAAAACCGGCCCTTAGGAACCCTAGAAATACCAGTGGGTATATTAAGTATTTTCCTGTTGCTCATTTCTAGTGCGGAGGTATACATGGGCGGTCACGGAGAATACACACGCCCATCGCTTGATCGGATCGGTAGCCGAGTGTAAAGACCTTTAAAAAAGTCGAGACCCCCAAGCTAGAGAGATAACACATACAGGCTGACTTAAGTCATTGATCTCAAATAACAACACTGATTAAATTAATGATAATTGTCTATTTGTTAAGAACACGTAAATCCATTTGCGATAATCAAGCGTTATCATTTACTATTAGGCAAAACAATAAAATAATTTTCAGTACGTGTTTTTATTTGTCAAGAATCCGTCATATCAGGAACCGTTTTATTGTAAAATAATCTTGAGAAATCGGCCATGTTTAATATCTGGCCAGTGTAAAGCTAAAGTGTACTGTGAGAATATGGGGTTTAGGGAGTTTTTGCAAGTGTTTTGTTGCAAACGCGGTGATACTGTGACGTGTAAACAAGCTTGTTTTGATGTTAACTTGTGCAATGAATTTATAAAGTGAGTATTTATATTTCCTTTATAACTTGGAGACATCTATTTTAAAATCTTCTTTTTTTTTATTCAAAATAATTTCAGTTAATAAAAGGAAATTAATAAAGACCATCGAGAATAAATTGTTTTAAACACGTTTAGACTAATTATTTGAACCTCAAATATAAATAAATAAATAAATATCAGGGGACACATGTCACACCAATTGGCCTAGTCCCAAACTAAGCTCTAGGCTCGTACTATGGATACTAGAGAACAATATAAATACTTATATAGAGAAATATATACTTAAATACATAGAACACATCCATGACTCAGGAACAAAGTATATTCCAAATTAGTTTAAACTTTAAAGCCATTATTTGTGATTCAATAATATTTATTTTTGTTTTCCACCAATTACTTATTTTTATTTATTACAAATATATTATTTACTGTACGTACACATATTGATAAGTCCCAATCTAGCATTTCCTGTACAAGTGCTTTATAACAAGCTCTCGTTTATCCATTAATTAATACTGTCAAATAAAATTTAGTGTTTAAATAAAAATAAATAAAATGTCTTTGAAAATCCATATTTTTGTTAGTGAAATCTTAGTAACTAGATTTAGAAAATTAGATTTTAGTGCATATAATTAAAACAAACTTGGGCTATTTCAAGAAGATTGGTAAGGATTATAATATTTTTGGTAGTTTTCATCCTTGTGAACGTCGTTCATTTAAAGTCAAAATAACCAATTACTTAACACCCTGTATACATGCTGTAATCAAATCTGAAATGGGTTTCTTCGTCTTTCCTTTATCCATTCAAGGGTCTTATTCTACTTGGTCCCAACACATTGTTTTCGTATTGTTTTTAACTCCTCCCAAGTAAATAATACCTATCATTACGATAAACATACTATAATATAACATTTCACAATTAGGTTATAGCAAGTAGAATAAATCCCTGGGCCGTTATTCCACATGGTATTATTAGCTTACCTTGCTTCAATAGGGATCCCTTTCGTTCGCCTAATATTTTTAACCTATTTTAATTTGGCATAATTGATTTGGCATAATTTGTATTGGCATAATAGTACAGTCGCATAGTAATACTTTGGCCTACTACTTTGATTGGCATATTACGCTCTTAGAATAATTGTAGTTGAACTAATTTGTATTCGACTAATATACATTACGCATATTATTGTTTGGGCTAATAATTATTTTTTATCTCTTTCATTAACCATAAATTAGGTTAGGCTAGATTAGTTTAGGTTAGGTTAGTATGTTGCCCAAGCGCAAAGCGCCTAAATGACGTAGAATAGGAGGTCCGCGTCGACCTCGCTTTTGTTCCTAATTATATATAAACACATAACTAACCTTTTCTCATAGTGCATCACGCTCGCGGTTGTTGTTATTTAGTTACATTTTTTTAGGACAGTATTTTTATGCATTTTGTAATGATGCCAATTGATTATTAAGTCTTTTTTCATTTATGCTGTTTGAGTCTTTGTAAAGATTATGCTTTTTAATTTTATGCGTTAAAATGTATGCCTCGAGATGATAAGGTATATCGCTATTTCGGCTAAAAGAAATTTTGCATAACAATATTATTACAAATGATGAAATTTTTAGCTTCACTACCCTCTTTAGAGCAATCAGTTCTGAAAGTGGGGGTCGCCAGGCGCATCAGGTGTTTTTTTTATTTAGGCATCATACAGTCTTATAAGTATTACAAAAAATACACTTTATGAAATGACCTTGAGTGCCATATTTAAATATATACTAATCGGCACACCGGTAGCAATGAGACGCAAAATGACATATTGTTTTTTTAATTAGGCAAGTAACAAATTAACAATGAGGAAATATTTGACTAACACTAAACTTTAGCTTAGCCTCCTGTGAAGCAGTGTTATAAAATCTACATAATAAAGGCAACAAAGTTTAAACTATTTTCAATAAGGGGGATTTAAATTATTTCATAGTAGTTATTCTGTTTTTTTCTCACCTGATTAGCCTATTTGTAGCGACCTTCCTAATTGGGTTCAATGTCGCCCACTAGGTCCGCATTTAGGGGACAGTCAGTGACTTGTCATCAGCTGATGGCATGTTGCCATCACCCGTCGAACACCGATATAGCAAGTCGAGAGAACTAGCTCTAGATGTAAGGTCTACTTAAATTGGGCGGGTGTAGCGAAGCGTCAATCGTCGACCATTATTATTGGACTTCCGCAATACATAGTTAGTTAGGTACGTCTTATAATCGTCATATAATACTACAACTAGCAAGAGTTTTCCTGCCTAGATTTGGGCGTCTTCACTAAAAACTAAAAGTCTCTTTCAAATGTATTTTTTAAAGTATTTTAGAGTATTTTTGTCAATTAACTAAGCAATTTAAGAGTATTTGCAATTTTGTAATACAACTGTTATTTATATCAATATTTGATTTTAAATAGTTTAGTACTGATTCTTCTTGTATCACTCAAAACATACATGAAACACAATAATTATTCATGTCTAATTAATGTCGTAGCATTCTATACTCTATTGGTAACCACATTAGATTTAAAATGCTTATACTATTTGTTTTTTTTTGTTATTCTTGTACAATAAAGAGTATTGTATACATAAAGTCCATACCTACTGACTTCTCTTATTTAGTAAACACTTTTATAACCTCAAAATGCATCGTGTTTGGCTAAAACGGCAGTTTTCTGGTGAATAAAGCAACTAGAGACCACATTTTGCACACTATTAACCTGATTTTTACATCATGGATGGTTTTTTTTATGACAAAATTGTAAATTTAGGCGTAAAGGGAGTGTTTACTGAATAAGACAAGTTAGAGGTAAGGAGTACCAATGATATTTTATATAAAGATACGTCATCTGCGCGCAAAAACGTTCCGCAAAAAGGAAGGCAAATTGCCTCACTTTTTATCTATTTATCTCTTTCTAACAATAGCGTTCGCTATGGATTGCAGTGTTTGTTTCTGTCAGTAATTGGTCACGGGTTTTGAATGCGTTTAGTATGAGCATAACGTATCTTAATATAAAATATCATTGTGGAGTATACATACTATTACTATGCAGTGGGCCGCCTTCTTTGATATCACGGCAGCAGCGCGCATATCCGACACTCAATAGTGAATATGACTTTATTACACAGCTTTAATAAAAGCTAATTCATGTAACAAATCATTTTTAGGGCTCCGGACCCAAAGGGCAAAAAAGGGACCCTATTACTAAGACTCCACTGTCTGTCTGTCTGTCACCAGGCTGTATCTCATGAACCATGATAGCTAAACAGTAGAAGTTTTCACAGATGATGTATTTCTGTTGCCGCTATAACAACAAATACTAAAAACAGAATAAAATAAATATGTAAGGGGGCTCCCATACAACAAAGGTGATTTTTTCGACGTTTGCTGCTCAATATTAATAACCGCAACAGGTAGACGCTTGAAATATTCATAGAATATTTAGTTGTATATTCACTTTAAAAATGAATAATTAATTTAAAATAAAATAAATATTTAAGGCGGGCTCACATACAACAAACGTGATTTTTTATAGATAATGGTACGGAACCCTTCGTGCGCGAGTCCGACTCGCACTTGGCCGGTTTTTTGAATAGCTAGAAAAATAACCAAGAAAGGTAAGGAAAGCGAACAAATATTGGTTTTTAAGTCCGCAGCTTAGCTCAGAGACTCATAGTTCTAGAAAGCTGTAATTAGGTATGAATATACTTACATACCAATATACGTGACGGTTGCGTAATGCCAATTACGCAGAGTCTCGTACAATACTTTATCTACACACATATTATAAGTACTCTAAGATGGGTTCAGAAGCCGAAAGGCAAATGACCAGCGTTACCTTACCTGTGGTAGTAGGTGACAGCGATCACAGCTGTAATGTAATTAAATTACGTTATCGAATATTGTAAGGTAATGAGATCCAAATTTGGAACATCTTCCAAAATTAACAGCTGTCATCGCTGTCACCTACTACCACAGGCAATGCTGGTCATTGCCTACGGGTTTTGAACGCATAATAGAGGACTTATGATGTGTGTAGATAAAATCTTGAAAAAGCATTAGCAAAGCAAAGCAAGCAAGCACCACCCACACCAAACTTACGGCCTAGGTACTTGTTTTAGGTACTTTTAATAAAAACTTGACGATAACCCGTATCTTTGCAAACATTTCCTGAACGATAAAAGTATACGCTTTCGCATTATTTGTTTATCTAGCGCGGTTACTGACCCGTAGACACAACATCTATTTTTTACCCGACTGCGCAGCCAGAAAGAGAGTAATGGGTTTAATACCCTGTGTTCCATTTTATGTCTTGAAATATTGGAACGACTTCAATAAATGTAGAATGCAATAATGTCACTTTAAAAATAAGTAGTTGCCAGTACGACTAGAGATCGGATAATTTCGGATTTTAGGTTAGATTGTGTCAACAGCCCGATTTTTTTTTGCACTGGTTAATGAATGACTAAAATATCCCATACTGAATAGAATTAAAGTTCGTATTTATATTGCTTTCTCGGTTACCAGACCCCAACTTATTCAACATTTTCGGAGAATGCGTGTATGCGTGTGTGAATGCGTCCATATAACTCTAGTTAAAACACCCGCCTAACTTCTGACCCGCTCGGCGCACGACCCGTGCCTGCCCGCTGTGTGTTTTGCGGTTTAAGGTGCCACCCCGACGCGTAATAGTAGTTTACGTGACGGTTGCGTAATGCTAATTACGCAGAGTCTCGTACAATACTTTATCTACACACATATTATAAGTACTCTAAGATGGGTTCAGAAGCCGAAAGGCAAATGACCAGCATTACCTTACCTGTGGTAGTAGGTGACAGCGATGACAGCTGTAACGTAATTTTGAAATTACGTTATCGAATATTGTAAGGTAATGAGATCCAAATTTGGAACATCTTCCAAAATTAACAGCTGTCATCAAATTCAAATTCAAATTCAATTTTTTTATTGCGTGGTTCTGGGTTTTACAGAGGTTCTTATAAATATCATCAGTTCTCCATATCCTACCTCACTGAGGTGTACAATATTATCTTAAATCTAGATCTTGTGTCACAATATTACGTACATGCCGATTATACATTATATCTATTAAAATTCACATGTCAAGAAAAAAAAAACAATAGTAAAAACAAACATATAAATATAACTTTATCTACTAAAACATTGCATTGTACATTTTATAAAATAATCTTCCATGGAATAAAAACACTCATCTAATAAAAACTTATATAATAATCGATAAAATTTATTATTTGGAAGATCAGTCCAGGTCATGGGTAAGGCGTTATAAATTTTGATCGCCATTTGAAAACAGTTTTTTCTATTAAGCTGTAATTTACATTTAGGAACTACCAAAGCCTTATGAGTGACAGTACGCTTTCCCTTATTATTTTTGGTTCCAAAGTACTCCCTGTTGTTCCTTACAAATTTGCACACCTCCAAAATGTACAGACTCGGAACTGTAAGAAGTTTATGCTTCCTGTCATCGCTGTCACCTACTACCACAGGTAATGCTGTTCATTGCCTACGGGTTTTGAACGCATAATAGAGGACTTATGATAGAGTGTAGATAAAATACGGTAACGTTGCGTAAACACAAGAACGGGTGATAGTAATTACATGGCGTCAATTCGGACCGTAATTTACGCGCCTTTAAGCTCTGGTCTGGTCGTTATGCTAAATACACATGAATTTATTTACAGATGTATTGCGGTGAATACATACGTGCATGCACTACAGTTTAGTACCATGTCGCAATAACGTATAAAGGTGGCGATTGACTTGTAAATGTGTGCATAATAAGTCAGACCCCACTCAGGCGAAGCCAGGTCGAGTCTCTAGTTTTGTAATTGTATTCAGACGTGAAATGAGGAAAACAAACACAAAGCTGCTAGTCTTAGTGTTTTTATTTATTATTATTATGCAAATAGATGGCCTGCGCCTGACAAGCGGCATTACTAAATTGTGTTACAATGACTAGACGAAATAAGTTTACAATTTTTATTAGCCGAGACTTGTTTGAAAATTGGCATGCGATTTTAAAGCAACAAATAGACTATAAGGCTGCGCACACATTTAACGTATATTAAAATAAATAAATATCGGGAGATAATCTCACATAAATTGACTTAATCCCAAACTAAGCTCTATTCTTGTACTATGGGTACTATACAACGATATAAATACTTATACAGAGAAATATATACTTAAATACATAGAAAACATCCATGACTCAGAAACAAATATTCGCGCTCATCACATCACACAAATATCTGGGCTTACCGGGATTTGAACCCAGGACAGCTAGCTTCGTAGGCAGGGTCACTACCTAAGTAACCTAGACCAGCGCGTCGTCGTGTTAGTAAGTTGGCGTTTGAGCAGATTAAAAGGTACAATTATAAAAAAATTGTGACTAGTGGTTGTAGGACTTTAGTGCATGTCCGTCCGGATGGCTACCACCATCTTATCCATTAACTCACCGCCAAGCAGCGGTGTTCGCATTGATGTGTCCCGGCGTTGAGATAAAGCGTTCCATCTTAGTCCTCAGGGTTGCCAACGCATGTGCAATCTTAGGATTGCAGTCTTGAGATTGTAGTTTTGAGTCTAGAGCTATAAAATTCAATTTCAACTTAGTTTATTAGGATAATACGGCTACGCGAGAGCTCTTTTAATAGTTGGTAATATGATGTTAATCTAATTTTGCCCATTAACCTTATCATTATCACTATCTTTACATAGTATAAGCTCGTAAGGCCCAGCGTGCAATAGGATGTACATAATTAATTTGAACTGTATTGCAATGGGAATAAAGTTTAATTTCCTTTCTTCATAAATTTAAAATGGAATTTTCGAACAAACTTAATTGAACTTTAATGCCTTGATAGTAGATTCAAAGATCCACTGACAAAAAACTCGCTGTTTGTAGTGCGGTGGGCCTTACAAGGTTGAAACAAAGTCGCTTCCCGTTGTCTGTCCCTCTGTATGTATGTTGAGATCTTTCAAACTACGCACGGATACTCGTAAGGCCCAGTGTGCAATAGGATGCACATAATCAAGGCAATTTAATTTGAACTATGTTGCAATGAGAATAAGGTTTATTTTCCTATCTTCATAAACTGAAAACGGCATTATCGAACAAATGTATTTGAACTTTATTGCCTTGATGGTAGGTTCAAAGTCCTACTTACAAAAAACTCCCTGTTTGTAGTATGGTGGGCTTTACGAAGTTAATGCTGTTTTTATCAATAGATAGTAATACAAGAGGAAGGTTTTTATGTATAATAAATTGTGGATTATGTACGGGTGATACAGAAAACTTGCATAAACCGAAGCGAAGCGAGGGCGGGTTACTAGTCCCTGTTATAGGTGTTTGCGTTAAGTAAGGAAAAGAATTGTATTTCCGAACTTCTAATCAGTTTTGTGTGTTAACGGATGTACAGTCAGCATCAAATATATAGACACAGTAAAACTTTCAATAATATGTAAACACGACTCTGCTGCGAGGGAATAAGGGTGTATATTTATTTCTGAAACCTTGTTAACGTACATATATTTATGACGCTGACCGTACCTAGTCGCGGATAAAAATTGTTACCTACAGCCAAGTCTACAATAAAACGGTCATTCCCGTAATAACAGAATTGAAAAATACCTACTATGAAAATCGAAGGTGGAAGTTACGTTAGCTCCATCCCTTTGTCTCGATTTAGTCTCGAATGACGAGTGACAGGGATGGAGTTACGTGACTTCGAACTTCGATTTTCAAAGTACAGATTACGCGCTCTATCAGATTCCCAAAACACCGGATTGGAAATACTGGTTGAAAATGCAGTATTTTTACCCGACTGCGTCATAAGGGTTATGTTTGACTAGTGTATGTATGTATTTCTATTTATTTAGCACGCTCTTCAGCCTAAACGGCTTAATAGATTTTGACATATCGTCTCTTTACTTTCACAACCTCGTATCTGATCGAACAGTTAGATAGGAAAAAGCACTCATGTTCCCTAACGAATAAAGATTACTTTCCTATGTAACCATTCGATCAGATACGAGAAAGTAAAGCGACGATATATGAGGTGTTGTAAAATTCGTCTTGGGTTGGGAGTGACATAGGCTATAATATTTCATAATCAAAGTAAAGAGAGAGAGAGGAGGGGCTAACTACTTTACCTCTTTATAATATTTTTATTAGTATTGATTCATCATCAATATCATCATCGTCTTATCCCTATCCCAAGCATTCGTGGTCGGCGCAGCGTCTCTTTCTTCCAAGCATCCCTATCAGCCGTCATCTCAGCATTCTCTCCCTTGTTTTTCATATCGTCCCTTTACTTTCTCAACCTCGTATCTGATCGATTAGTTAGATAGGAAAGTAGTATTTATTTTTTAGGGAACATAAGTGCTTTTCCTATCTAACAATTCGATCAGATACGACGTTGAGAATGTAAAGGGACGATATAGCTCTTCACTCATTCCATCTATCTCTTAGGTATCCTCCTCCACTATCCTCCACATTCATATTTGAAATTCTTCCGTCACAAGACATTATATTAGTATAGTACAGATTAGCCCATGATTAGCCCAATAAAATACGTAACTCGTTATCACCTTGGTAAACTTGGTATTTACTGTCGAGTATATAAATCGAGTATTTTTTCCATCGCGTGTGGCCGGCCTTAAATATTGATTAGGAACAGCGTTATCAAACAAAACATTCTTGATTGGTTGTTACTATTTTTTTATTAATAGCCTCTCTAGCCCTGTCTTCGATGGCGACCTGCCAACCTCAGTCAGTATATTGTTTACGTTCGCAATACACGTCTGCTTAAAAAAAAAACCCGATAGTGATGCGAGAAATTTTCAGAAGTTTTAATTCAGTTTCTGGACAACAGAGGGAGCTAGTAGAAGTGGTGTGCTGCGATTGGATGTTTCGCGGGTGGATCTCGGATACTTAGCGAAGGTTGCTCACGTTGCCTACAGACCCTGATTTTTGGTGGAATTTGGACGTTTCTATGCGTGATAGTTGTGAAGAATATTAGGGAATTTCAAACATGAAATGGTTCGAGTTTAGATTAGAGTGTTATTTTAATACAATTTGGTCATTTGCCATTTTAATCGACCTTCGATATTCACGGCCAGTGAAACAGGTTATGGGCCGTGAATTTTGAACGGATATATTTCAGGTTTTTAATTGTTTTTTTTTTCTATTTTCAGTCAGGTACCTCGAGAATTTATTTACTTAATCATATTTGAACCTACTTTCATTATAAGTAGATCATTAGAATTTAGGAGTGTGTGTAATATTAACTAAATGAAGTGTAATGGACATACCATCTCCGTTAAAGTTATCTTTACCCCTTACTTTCTTTAAACCTAAGTGACTTTGGTTGGGTCAAAGCTCGACAGTAAATTTATTTTAAAGTAAACGTGAAGTCATAGTAAACTATCATTTCTGACGTAGATTCTTGATATATTTTGTTGATTAGGACTATGCCTTAGGAACCCTAGGAACCCTACCGCCCAAGCGGCATTAGACACGAACTACAGCCTTGGCTTAAGGTGTTAAGCACCCCACGTTTTCCATTGTAAGTTATAAATAAAGTATTATTTTTCAATTTAAAAAATACACAAAGACGTACAATATAAAAAAGTGTTTGAACATATGCAAATCATTAGTAGATATCGTTTCGAAGGTAGCTAACTATTTGCGTGTGAAAACTGAAGCTAGATAATTTCATTTGATTGTAAATCAAATGAAATGTCCCTTAATGTCAATAAATATGACAAATCTTTCCGATAGATATAGAATTTTCTATAATAAACGATATAAATTCATCTTTGAAAGTTTGACTATATAGTGTGTTTGGTCATCGGTGTCGGAGATTTTTGGGGTGTGTAGTACAATCAATTTTATCGACAAAGTAACCCTTTTTTTTTCGAACCAGTATCGAATGGCAGCCATTTTTATTTTTAATTTACCTAATACGGGAACACATTACGGTTATTACGTCATATCTGACCAGGAAACTCTGACTAACCCGAAAAAAATGTTGTTTGATAGCTAGAGTTATGAGCAATAATTCGGCGTTAATAATTGTACAGAAATATGGGAATTTCTTGGTAAAAAAAAATCATCAAAATAAGAAATGTGAAATAAAGAGCGGTTAATTATTAGTATTCCTTATTTTCTGAGAAATCTAGGTCGTTAACCTGCTTTTTTATTTTTCATAGGAAGCAGGCAACATAAGCTACATTTTAGTCTAAAAATAGTAGCTCTACCTAAGTAAGTCGAGAGTTACAAAAGCTCAAACATACACACCTTTCATAACGCTTTTTCAGTAGTAATAAAAAATTTAAAACTGGATGCAATTTTACGATTGATTTATTTGACATAAAGGTTTCAGAAAAACAAATAAAACAGTTGTTGACAAATTCATAACATTTGCTCGAAATGTCCTCCACGACTTTGCAGACAAGCAGTCGCTCTTATCGCAAGATGCTGCGTAGCTAGCCGTGTAACTCTCGATATAATTTGTCGATAAAATTGATTGTACTACACACCCCTTAAATTTCCAACACCGATGACCAAACACACTGTATATAAAAAACGCATGGGTACTCGACACCTTTGGCCAAGGCTGTACATTTATATTTTTAATATCATCATCATCATCATCATCATCAGCTCACTTCCGTCCACTACTGGACATAGGCGTTTATACTATGCTTGTTGTCAAAAGTTCGAAGAGTGAATTTAATGGTTGTTTCCCAGATTTACGCTGCCCGCCAAGGCGGACGCCGTGGTAGAGCTCTGGCGCGCCAAGATGGAGGAGGGCGTGTTGTCCCCAGCCCACTTCCAGGATCACTGGCGCGTCACCGTGCCCAGGATATACTCGCCGCAGCCCAACAGGAGTTGTCTGGGTAAGTTGAGAGACATATTCAGAGCGATTTTTTATGGCTTGAAGAAGGCCAGGGGCCTGTTCCAGAAAGCCGCTCTGCAAATCTGCTCTCCACAAATCCCACTCTTCAAACGTATTTCTGTTCCACAAAGCTATTGCAAAGTTGAAGAGGCAGAGTCAAATGCAGAGTGTGCATTTGTGGATTTGCAAAGTATTTCTGTTCCACAAGACAATTGCGATGTTGAAGAGGTAGGGATAAATACAAAGTGTGGATTTGTGGATATGCAAAGTAGTTTTTAGGAACAGAATCTTTGCAGAGTTTGCGAATTACGCAGAGTGTTATCTGGAACACGTTTACTCTGCACTTTGCATTATCGTGGATTTGCAAAGTGCAGAGTGCAGAGTTGCAGAGTGGCTTTCTGGGACGGGCCCAAGGCCACCTGATGCACTAAAACAAAAGCCATACACATATTTTCGCTTAGTTATAGCAATGATGTTATTTTTATCATCCAAAACTGGTATTGACAACAAGTAATTTTGAGATGCAACTAACGTTTTGTTGGGATCGTGTGGAATCTTATTTTAAAAACGTAAGCTTTCAGATGGTTTTATTTTATCAAATCCAGTTCTGAAGGTGGGATCTATATGTAATTGAGGGAACTCCTCGAATGTTATACACATAGCGATTTTGGTATTTTCAATAATAAGCCGCGATATGCATGTTTCAGACTGGTCTTTTGACGAGGAAACGGCCGCTAAGCTGCTAATTCAGCCGCTGGAGCAGTTCATATGGGGCTCCGCCGAGGGCTCTGCGCCGCCGCCGCCGCGTCGCTCCGCGCTCTGCGGCCGCGTGTTCAAGCAGGGCGAGCCGGCGTACAGCTGCCGCGAGTGCGGTGAGTCCCACACAGCAAGTTGAATTCAGCTGGTTACTGATGATCAATTTTAACTGTCAGTTACTCTAAACAGATTTTACGAACTGAAAAGTTAAAATTTAGTACTCTGTTGAAATGTTTGTTCAATAATTCCATTTTTAGTTTATGAGGGTAGGAAAATAAACCTTATACTCGTTGCAACACAGTTCAAATTAAATTGCCTTGATTATGTACATCCGATTGCACACTGGGCCTTACGAGGTTAACTAAAAGGCCTTTAACCATGTCCGTTTGTCTCCAGGCATGGACAACACATGCGTGCTATGCGTGGAGTGTTTCAAGGTCTCCGCGCATCGCCACCACAAGTATAAGATGGGCCAATCAGGCGGCGGCGGCTGCTGCGACTGCGGCGATACGGAGGCGTGGAAGCGGGATCCCTTCTGCGAGCTGCACGCGGTGAGTACCCACTTCAACCTAAGAAGCTAGCGGTCCTGGGTTCTATTCCCGGTATGGGCAAATATTTGAGCGATGAGCGCCCATTTAAAAAAAAAATGCTTGAAGTTGTCAATGTCATTAGAGATGCCAAGTCCAGATCCATACTAGGTGTCCCAGTGTGTGCTTTACACTTTGTATGGAAAAAAAACTTAATGTGATTACATACATACATAATCTCACGCCTTCGTTCCCAGAGTGGGGTAGGCAGAGCTACAGAATTACAAACATCTCTAAAAACTTGTTGATAATTCTATAACCACAATTTGCACAATTAGGCTAAGATGTTTACCAGCTTATTAGTGACAGGTTGCAAGCCCATCGCCTAACAGTACTACAAGCCTTTATTCCCTTAGTCGTCTCTTACGACATCCACGGGAAGACATGGAGTACTTATACTTATGTCTTACTTTCTTGAATACTTATGTTATCAGATAGGCATCACCATTAATGTGATTACTTAATTATAAAAAAAAAACGGGCTGATTCTAATTATGTGAGTACCACTGAAAAACTTATGAAATAAAACATGACATTAATGATTTTTCATGACATGGACATAAGGGAAATTTAGAAATATTAAGTTTAAAATGATCAATTTCTCCGAAACTAGTAAAAATCGCTGAACATACGTAGAGATTAAATCGATAGCTTTTTAGCTGCTCTATCAGCCATAGGCGCGTTGACGTCGGTATCTGGGACACCCTGTATAAGGTAGCCCATTTTGCAGCTTCTTTGACTAAGGAGTCATGTTTCTCCTGACTCCAGGGTCCGGAGGGTGAGGAGCAGGCTACAGCCAGTATCAGCCCAGGAGTTGTGGAACGTATGAAGCTGGTGGCGTCCGTCTGCCTCTCCTACTGCTTCCGGTTGCTAACCCTGGACCATGCGCCCGGGCTGCCCAACGAACTGAGGTACTACTGGATACAGACACGAAGAGCTATTGTCCTAGGTGGTAGAGCGTGAAAACCAAAATTTCGTCATTATACGAAACTTGCATAATGTCGGCTACTCACGATCAGTTCTAACTGTCCGATTTTACTGAACTGTTTAAACTGTCTATAATCTAGCCTGCGTAGAATCCTCATCCTATGTTTTAACTGGATCGTGGGTAGCGGCCTTTTCATGTTGTGATAAGCAAGAGTATTTGTTCTCTTGGATGTTTTCTATGTATTCAAGTATGTATTTCTCTATATAAGTATGTTTATCGTTGTCTAGCACCCATAGAACAAGCCTAGAGCTTAGTTTGGGACTAGCTCTATTTGTTTGAGATTGTCCTTATGTACAGGGTGTTAGGTAATGAGTGGATAATCCTTGAACTACGGATAAAGGGCACTTAGGACGTTATGAAAAAGCTAAAATAGGTTAAGTAAAAGTCACACGGTTTTCGAGATATTTGGACTTTTAGGTTTTTTTCGAAAATGACAACCCTTGTTCAATGTTTTGATCGTAGCACCATTCTAAGCTAGTTTTTTCAAATTTTATTTTTTCTCAATATTCTTGAATACTTATGTTATCAGATAGGCATCACCATTAATGTGAGACTACAATGGATAAAAAAAAAAATCGCAAACTACCTTACCTACCTTTTGAATTTAACATCAAAATGCCAAAATAATAAAAAAAAATACACACCCACCCACACTTTTCCTGATTTACTTTTTGTATCCCGGGCGTAGAATTCAAAACTTTTTGTTGCAAAAATGACTTTAATGGCCACTAACTTAAATGCCATTTATTCCAAATTTATAAAATATGCCGACAGCTTTTTGTTTTTTTTTTCGAACTCTATTTTGAATTTCGTTATTATTGCGTCGTTTTAGGTTAAAAGACGCGGAAAGAGAATTGGATCCACTCCAGATATTAGACCAACCGGATTGCTACTGCACGGTGCTCTACAACGATGAAACCCACACATTTGAACAGGTAATGCCTTCATCATCTTATTTGTAACGTAGTTTTATTTTGTTGAAAGTTGTGGTCGCTATACCGAAGGTTTCTATCTATTCATTCTATGACTCTCCAGGTGATCACCACCCTGACCCGCGTGACCAAGAGCAGCCACCGCGACGCCGTGGAGCTGGTGAGCCTCATCGACCGCGAGGGCCGCGCGCTCGTCAAGTGCAGCTCCTTCCAGGTCTGCGACAAGCTCAAGTGCGACGTCGAGATGTGAGTACACCCGCTCACTCAACCAGGACTAGATGTGACCAGGTGATCAGTGATCACCACCCTGACCCGCGTGACCAAGAGCAGCCACCGCGACACCGTGGAGCTGGTGAGCCTCATCGACCGCGAGGGCCGCGCGCTCGTCAAGTGCAGCTCCTTCCAGGTCTGCGACAAGCTCAAGTGCGACGTCGAGATGTGAGTACACCCGCTCACTCAACCAGGACTAGCTGTGACTAGGTGATCACCACCCTGACCCGCGTGACCAAGAGCAGCCACCGCGACACTCTGGAGCTGGTGAGCCTCATCGACCGCGAGGGATCACTCAACCCAGGACTACTGGTCAGTGAGATCCTAGGCGGTAAAAAACATATCTGTTGACCTGCAGGCTAATTGCCTATGGCACTCGCAATCGCAATCTTTTTCATTTTGACAGTCCGAAGGGCGAGTCTTCTTTCAAAATGAGAACAATTCTTCCACTTTGAAGTCGATTTCAATTGCGAGTGCGTTAAGCAATAGGCCAGCTCGGTCAACATTACTGACAAGAAAATAAGAGCTATCAAAACGCTGACAATACGATAACCATGACATGTGGGGTTACCATGACATATTAAAGCAGTTCAGTTTAGGTTAAGAGAAAGGAACAGAGCTGTATAACTGCCTATAGCTTTGTCCTTTACGCTCCCTATAAAATGAGCTGCATAACTATTATCATAATAACCCCGAGCAGTGTAGACCACACGACTAGAGTACAGGGACCGTACCCGCTTACCCTTTAAAGGGTTTTCGTTAGGGTATAAAATTGACTGGTTTTTACAAACCCTAACGATGCGGTAAGCATATCTTCGACTTACCCCAATGAAAAGCTATCCCATATGATACAATTAATTCGACTAAGCGCTTACTAAATCCTTAAAACCCTCGTTAGGCTTTCCCTATGAAGTGTTTATTGAACGGCTTCAAGCTATTTTAATCTCTACGCGCAGTCCATACAAAATATTTTTGCACTACTTAGCAATTGATTGGCTATCCACACATAGGCTTGAAACCAACCAATCACACGAATCTGCGAAACAGAGTCAACGGAGAGGGAGAAACGATAGGGTAACACTAACGTAATGCTTAGTGCTTAAATCCGAGACCCTTGCGAAACTGGTAACCTCAATGGTTGTAGTTAACTAGTTCGAAGCATTTTCCATATCATTAGGGTAAGCCTATCGATAGGGATACGCTGACGTTGGGAGAGCATATGATGTAGTTACCCGATTGATAGACTTAATAAAATAAAGGGGTTTTCCGGTCCCTGCTAGGGCAAACAGTACCTGGATTTAAGAGACTGTTTTTTTATTTTATTAAACCATCGGATGCTTACCTTTAGCTCGCTATAGGTCGATATGTTGGCAGTGAAACACGGGTTTGGTATGAACGTTAGATACGTGTCGGCATGCATGCATCAAAACATCGGTAAACAAATCTACAGCCAGCATTCATACCGAATCCGTGTTTCACTGCCAACATACGGACCTGTAGCAGTAACTTTTAAGAAGTGTGCTATTCCAACTGATATAATAACATATTTAAAATGTACGATATTTTTTCTATTGTTAGATTAAAATAGCTATAGTATGAAACTAACTCGCCTAGACTGTTTAGAATTCACGATGGCGCGCTCCGCTACTCAAATTGACAATGCAGTGTTGCGTAAAATAAAGGAGTCAGGCTTGTAAAGCTCACTTTCCCGAAATGTGCACTTTCTCAAATAGTGTACTTTCTGCAAAATGTACACTCCCAAATGGTACACTTGCCCAACTGGAGCACTTCCTCGAAAGGTGCACTATTTATAGTGCACTTTTCAAAAACGCACACCTTCCCAAAAGGTACACTTTCCCAATTGGGGCACTTTCTCGAAAGACGCACTATTTACACCACCACAAAGTTCGGACGAGTTTTTGTCAGGGAAGATCATGTCATGATGGCAGTGTTAACGTTTTTTGACTGATCTCTAGAACCTTAAGTAATAGTAATGTACTTAAGGTGTTTTTTAATTATTAGTGGCTGAGGACGTAACTCTGGTATGATACTGGCTGATTCTTTTTTAAATTAGAGATTTATTATAGTAGATAAAGAAAGTGCACCTTCTGAGAAAATGTATCTTCTGAATATGTTGTGTCAAAATGCACTTTTTGAGAAGGTGTACCCATTTGGAAGTGCACTTTTAGAGACATCGTACCTTCCGAAAAAGTGATCCTTCTGTATAAGTGCACGTTTAGAGAAAGTGCACATTTCGGGAAAGCGAGCTTTACAAGCCTGACCCAAATAAAGTAAAATAAAGTAGTGAGGCGGGACTTCGTGGATTAAAACGCTATACCATTTTTTTTATTAACCTTTTTCAATCCATATCTTTGGATACTGTTGTGCCCAGTGAGGATCGACAAGTTGCTTAACGCTAACGTAAACGATTTTCGAAAACTGACAATATGTAACTGAATACGTCAATCCTATACATTTTGCATAACGATAGCGAACGCCGAATGCATCTTGTCTCGGGCCTCTGGGCTGTCAGTGTGTGTACGCTTGACTATGATTTGTTATTAATGCTTAATTTACCTAATAAATAACAGTATTATTTTAACCTTGTTATGTTCTAATCTCCTAGTACAGGTCGATTCACAAGAGTTGGCACGAATGGATTGAACGAAAGTAATGTCACCTATCACTTTGCGAGCGCCGCCCTCTGAACCGACGTTCGAATTTCAAACCGAAACCCTGTTATTATTTTACACACTTGTATACTTTCGTTCACTCATTCAATCCATTCGTGCCAACTCTTGTGAATCGACCTGTATTCTTGGGCACATTTTGGTGCCGAATTATCATACATCTATTTTTATAAATCAACTAGCTTTTGCCCGCGACTTCGTCCGCGTAGAACTCGTTTATCGCAGTTAAGTAAATTAATAGTTTTAAGTAATTCTATAGTTTGAAGTCCTCCCTGGCAAGAATGATCTTTCAAACACATGTAATATTGAGCTCGAAATTTACCGGGACACCAACTTTAACCATTAACTCTTACGGGAGGGCACTCCCGACACCTCGAAAGAGTTCAGGAACTCTAAGGGTAGGACGTGACTTACTCTGTGTCTATGACATTGTATACCATGGTATACTCGTAGTTCCTGGCATATTTGTAGTGAGGTATATTTTTTATATATATACCCATATCGTAGTTGCCGAAATGCATTTATTTTATCCGCTGGTGTGCCCCTAGTTATCACCGGTAGATGAGAATCTGTCTAAATTCGCCGTCTCAAAGCAACCTCCCATGATAGTTTGGTTGCTCTTAAAATATCCATCATAGTTCAATATTACATATATTATATTATGAGTCTTAATACTAATTATAATGTAGGTATCTATCATTATAAATGGCGGAACTCCCAAACACCATCCGTGGCCGCTGAAAAAAAAAGACAATATTCTTCAAACAAATTTACCCAATGCCCATTAATCTAATTCGGTTCCGCGGTTAATCCGTGAAAGCGTAACAAACAGACAGACGACAGACATAATTGAATTGCCATTTTGAATTTCTACCTATACTTTCACATCATTTTCGAAATCTGCGTCCTCAAAATCTAAGAAAATGACAATTATGTCCTCTTTTTAAAAAAGATCATGGCCTCCATCTTGAATTCTAAATTTGACATAATTTTCATAATCTGCGTCCACAATATGTAAGAAAATGATAGGTACCAATGACGACTTTTTCAATAAACATCATGACGGCCATTTTTAATTCCAAATTTGATATCATTTTCGAAATCTGCGTCAACGCAACCTAAGAAAATGACACCCATTATGACTTTTTCAAAAAACACCAAACATTGTCGTTATTCCCTCGGTAACTTTTAAATTTTCCGGGATGCGATTTTTCTATGTGTTAATCCAGGGTATAAGTTATCTCCATTCTAAATTTCATCCTAATCCATCTAGCTATTGCAGCGTTAAGGAGTAACTAACTTAAACCCCCTTTTACCCCCTTAGGGGTAGTTTTTTCTAAATCGCTGAAAGAAGTTTTTTTTATTTATAAACAGTAGCCTAAATATCAATTTCCTAATGTAGCCATTTCGATATCTCCCATAAAAATTTCTACTCCCCATTTATCGCCTTAGGGGGAGTTTTACCGAAATCCCTGAAAGTTTTTTTTATGTTAAACAGTATTAAACAGTAGCTTAAACACCAATTACCACGTTTCTAACTAAAAAAATTAACATAAATGACCAAATTGTCATACAAACTACCATCCCAAATCTCACCCCCTTAGGGGTGATTTTCAAGATACAAATTTAATCTAATTCAGTTACGGTTTATCCTTGAATGCATAACAAACAGACAGACGACAGACATAATTACTTTCACGTTTATAATATTAGTATAGATTTTCTTTCTATAGCAATATTATGTAAACCTATCGATGTACAGTTTTTTTACCCCTTGAGTATTGTTTGAAATGACATTTTAGAATTAAATAACCGACCAATTCGCCGAAATATTAAATGCCTGTCCGTAATTATTTTCAAGTGATCATAATAACCGCCCTAATATTAAATAACAGCCGTAGAATTAATACGCCGTGAATAGTGAATAGTATTGAAAATAGCGGAAAAAATGTTAAAATCTAGATATGTCAACTTCAATCTGACACCGCTCCTTTTGATATAGACTAACAAAACTGAATGTAGGTACAAAGCCTATCTCATGTTGTCACACTGGATGGCAAAAGCCATAGGAGAAATAAATTATTCAATTGCGCAATTTTGTCATTTAATTAGTAATCTTATTCTATTTTAGTAATTATTTGCGTCCCCAAAAACTAAGAAAATGTTATCCGTGACAACTTTTTCAAAAAACATCATTGCCGCCAGCTTGAATTCTAAATTTGACATCATTTTCATAATCTGCGTCCCCAAAATGTAAGAAAATGATACCAATGACGACTTTTTCAATAAACATCATGGCGGCCATTTTGAATCCCAAATTTGATACCATTTTCGAAATCTGCGTCAATGCAACATAAGAAAACGACACCCATGATGACTTTTTCAAAAAACACCAAAGATATTGTCGTTATTCCCTCGGGAACCTTTAAATTTCCCGGGATGAGATTTTCCCCATGTGTTAATAGAGGGTATAAGCTATCTCCATTCTAAATTTCATCCAAATCCATCCAGCGCCATTGCAGCGTGAAGGAGGAACAAACTAAAACTCCCTTTTACCCCCCTTAGGGGTAGTTTTTTCTAAATCGCTGAAAGAAGTATTTTTTATTTATAAACAGTAGCCTAAATACCAATTTCCAAATTGCTTATTTTAAAAATAACTAATCTCCTATACAAATTTCTACCCCCTATTTTAACCCTTTTGGGGATGAATTTCCTTTCTTAGTGTACCCTTAGAGTACCCAAGGAATATTCCCTTCAAATTTCAAGTCCCTAGGTCCAGCGGTTTAGGCTGTGCGTTGATCGATCAGTCAGTCAGTTTTACACCTTTCCATCCCTTAGGGGATGAAATTATCAAAAACGCTGAAACACGTATAAATTAATTTTCAATTTTCAACCTAAACACAAAATTTGAATAGTCTAACTTAAACTAAAACTGACGGACTTTCATACAAATTTTCATCCCCTTAGGGTTGGAATTTCCAAAAATCCTTCCTTAGTGGATCTTTACACTATATAAGGTATCTATGAGCAAAATGTCAAGTCTCTAGGTCCTAAGGTTTGGGCTGTGCGTTGATATATCGACAATCCATTTTACCCCTTTTCATCCCTTCGGGGTTGAAATTATCATAAACGCTGAGACACGTATAAGTTAAAATTCAATCGCCAACCTAAACGCAAAATTTGAAGCGTCTAACTTCAAAACTGACGGACTTTCATACAAACGTTTTTCCCCTATTTTACCCCCTTAGGGGTGGAATTTCCAAAAATCCTTCCTTAGTGGATTTCTACACTATATAAGGTATCTATGTGCAAAATTTCAAGTCTCTAGGTCCAGCGGTCTGGGCTGTGCGTTGATATATCAACAATCAGCTTAGCATTTTATATAATAGATTACTAATAAACAGGCAATGATGGAGTTAAAAAAGTTGGACACTATAGATAGGTTAAAGTTTATTTATTAGATGAAAAAATAGTGTAAATTCGTATTGCAGAGTATTAAACTTATGATATTTTGCGAAGAATTATCCGATAATTATTCATACCTACTATTTGTAAGAATACTTTTCGTTTCACAACAGAACATTTGTAAAATTAAATACGGCTTGGTTCAGTGCAAGTTACAGTTAGAGTATCATAACAGCGTATGAGAACAAGTGTGAGAAAAGTACAAACCCGAAGGTTTCATGTGTCATGCATTGTATTTTAACCATGTCCAAACCCGAGTGGTTGCCGGGCTAGAATAGTGCCACTCCATGTCTTCCCGTGGATCTAAGAGGTGACTAAGGTAATACAGGCTTGTAGTACTGTTAGGGCTTGCAATCTGTCACTAATACGCTGGTAAACATCTTAGCCGAATTGTGCAAAATGTGGTAACAGAATAATCAACAAGTTTTTAGAGTTGTAGATAATTCTATAGCTCAGAGTACCACAATCTGGGAACGAAGACGTGAGTTGATGTATATATGTATGTCCAACTTTTTAAACTCCACTTGATATTAATTTGTGCTGCATACGAGTGTTATGTTGGTGGTGGTTGTGTGGTGGCGAGTACGGGTTCTGTTAACCAGCTGCACGGCGATGTTCGAAAGGTTCACGTCGCGGACCGGGCCCACGCTGAAGGTGCTGGTGATGCACGCGCACGTCCTCGCCCACCAGACCTTCGCCATGAAGCTGCTGCATTGGTGAGTCCACTAATTATGTACTAGAGGTTTTAGGCAATTGTAGTTTTCTATGCCTAGTTAAATGTCTCTTAGCGTGAACGTAAACTTAAAGGCATAATTTACAACAAAATTCGGTAAACTTAAAAATGCATAAAATTTTCAGTTTCTGATTGATGATGTAGTGTAAAATGTTGTATAACAAATTTTGTGGGGCTGGGTAAAAAAGGCTGTTGTAGGAAAATAGTGGTCGTTACTTGTAAGGAGACATGGGGATTGGTAACGAAGTGGTAATTTGATTTATACAAAAAGAACAAGAATAGTGGATTTTACCATACAAAGTAAGATATGGTTAAAAATTAATGTAGGACTATTTTGTATGACATTTTTTTAATGGATAATTATTTTCATTTCTATTATAGGCATAGAAAAGTATAATGGCCCATTTAAAGAAACTATCAAATTTTTCAATATAAAAGTATCCTATGTGTTAGTCAGGATTTGGAGTATCTGTGTGCTAAATTTCATACAAATCTTTTAAGCCGTTTATGCGTGATAGAGGAACAAACATCCATATAGACCATCACATTTATTTCAGTTGGATTGAAACGCACCTGGCGTTACTATGGTCCATTCCAATAGACTGGTCTTATTTAGTAAACACTTTTATAACCTCAAAGTGCTCCCTTTTCGCCTAGAATATCAATTTTGTCGTAAAAAAACTTTCCATGATCAAAACCAGTAAAATGGTGTGCAAAATGTGGTCTCTAGTTGCTTTATTCAGCTGAAAACGGGCATTTTATTCAAAAATTATGCATTTAGAGGTTATAAAAGTGTTTACTAAATAAGACAATTATATTGGAATGGACCACAGGATGGCGACTTTCTGTAACAACCCAAAAAGTGGCTTCGCTGCTACAAATCCCGCGCCGTCGGTTTTTTAATTAATAATACTCGCAAGACACCATGTCTGGATTCTCCCAAAAACCTTACACTAAACTTGAAAATTAGCCATTGCCAGTTTGTAGGCCATCATCAGTTCCTACGTCCATCCACAGGCTTCAAAACTTCGTCGCGCAGGAGCCGACGCTCCGGCTCGCCGTGTCGCAGGTGGCGCTGAGCGAGGACTCCAGCCCCGGCGGCATGGGCGGCGGCGGCGGCGTGGCCGTGGGCGTCATGCAGAACGACTGCCGCATGTGGAAGGCGGCTCGCACGGCCTGGCACAGGCTCCTCATCGCCACCACCCTCATGGACTATACCACCAAGAAGACCATGGCGATATTGTTCACTAAGAACTATGGTGAGTAGTCTAGTGGTATAAGTACAGGTAGATTCACTAAAGCTGCCACGAATGGAATGAACAAAAGTAATGTCACCTATCACTGTGTGAGTGCCGTCCTTTGAACCGATGTTCGAATTTCAAACCGAGAACCTGTTATTATTTTACACACTAGTATACTTTCGTTCACTCATTCAATCCATTCGTGCCAGCTTTTGTGAATCGACCTGTTTGTATGGCTACATAAAATCCTGAATCAAAATCAACGTTTCTTGGTTTGTCACGTTAACATGTGTTTTACCTCTGTTCAACAAATCAATTATTTGCATTTGAATTTAATTTTTTGTCCTCTATGGCCTCATATATTTTCAATTTATAATACTGTAAGGAGTCGAACTGAGTAGCAGTACATTTTAGCACCTTGTTGCAGTGACGTATTACAGTGTTGATCGAATTTAGTATACGAGGGGCGGCTGATAAGTAATCTCCTTGGTCAGAAATATATACAAAAATAATGATGGCTGGTATGGATTTATATTCGTTTGTTATTCTATTTTCAAAATGTATTACATTCATTTGTTTATTGCATCACGTTTATTTGTCTCCTACAATTGTTTCAAACATGTCGGTAGAAAAAGTGAAAATGGATAAAATCGAGCAGCGTGCGGTGATTAAGTTTTTGACTAAAGAAGGGAATACGCCTTCGGAGATCAGACAGCGTATGTTACGTGTGTTTGGCAGTTTGTGTTCTTCCGAATTTGTTATAAAGTTTTGGTCAAAGCAGTTTAAGTTAGGTCGTGAGAGTCTGGAAGATGATCCTCGTAGCGGAAGACCAGTTTCGGCCGTCACCGATGAAAATGTAGCCAGGGTGAAAAAAATTATATTAGAGGACCGACGAGTGAAGCAGTGGGAGATAGCTAGAGATGTGGGCGTCAGTAAAGAGCGAGTCAATGAAATAATTCATGAGCATTTGAACATGTCCAAGGTTAGTGCACGTTGGGTCCCCAGAATGTTGACTGCATTTGACATGGAGAGGCGTGTCAAATGTTGCGAAGAGTTTTTGGAGATGAGTCGAGGGAAAGAGGAAGAAATAATTTCTAGAATTGTAACATGTGATGAGACTTGGATTCGACAATGGGACCCGGAAAGTAAGCAAGAGTCGTTACAGTGGAAATTTAAGGATGAGAAGCCGCCTCGGAAATTCAAGGTCTGTCCATCGGCAGGTAAACTTATGGCTACAATCTTTTGGGACACAGAAGGGATTTTGCTCATAGATTATTTACCGAAGAAAACTACAATGAATGCTGATTATTACTCAAACTTACTATACCAACTAAGAGAGACAATAAAAGAAAAACGGCGAGGTAAACTAAACAAAGGTATTCTGATTTTGCACGATAACGCACCAGTGCATACCGCCCGCACAACGAAGCTAGCAATTAAAGACAATGGCTTCGAAACCATTGACCACCCCCCTTATAGTCCAGATTTAGCCCCCTGTGACTATTTTCTGTTTAGACTTCTCAAGAAAGACCTCAGGGGACGAAGGTTTATGACCGATGACGAAATGAAGGCTGCGGTTACTGACTTTTTTGACGACAAACCGAAAGATTTTTTTTTTAATGGTTTAAATTCAATATTTGAAAAATTTAATAAGTGCATTTTACTAGCAGGGGACTATATAGAAAAATAAAAAAAAATTAGCCACGACAGTCTTTTGTTTCATTGTTAGGTAGATTACTTTTCAGCCGCCCCTCGTATCAATAGCTACTTTCGACCATACAAACAGACAGCTTGTTTAAAATTATTACATACCTGTGTGCACAATAAGACATTTACCCTTAAATTTATAAAAAATATGTTTAATTTCCAGGTTCGATCCTCAAGGACTTCATCCGCGACGACCACGACCACTCGTTCTCGATATCGTCGCTCTCTGTCCAACTGTACACGCCTCCCACTCTCGCACAACATCTGATCGCCAAGCACGACGCCTTGTTTGTCGTCTTGAACACTTTCGTTAGCGAGTGTAACCGCCGGTGCAATAGTAAAGTAAGCTATTATTTGTTAATTGATATAATATAATACGTATTTATTTATTTATTCAACGTTAAATAACATTTATTTCATGCAATGCTTAGGCATATCAAAATTCCTATAGATCACAGGCAATAAATGTTTTGCAATAGGTAAAGCAGACAAAACCCCGCACTGCGGGGCTTTTATTTTTGAGTAAGTCTTTCGGGCAAAAATTGCGAGTAATGAACACTTATATACCATTATAGTTTCGTTTAATTTACATTTGGCCTTTAGTTAACCAAAACCTCTTAATTTTGAATGTTTCTTCATAGCTTGCTTAACTTTCGCAAATTTTATGTTCATTGTTCTCCAGTACGTATAGCCACAAAGTTGACTTTGGTACTACGTCAATTTGTGTGATTTTGTCTTAGGATATTTATTCATTTATTTTATTTATAACAAAGAAAACGTACATTTCCAGGGCCGATTAGAGTTCGACCGGAACCATATATCGCTGGCCTTTAAAAGAGCCCAGTATATATTATATGATGTGAAATACCTGCTGGGCTCGCTGCCGACGACCTTCGACGACGACCTGCGCAAGGGCTTCCTGCACGGGCTGTCGCTGCTCCTCAACCTGCTCGTCATGATGCAGGGGATGGACTCCGTCGTGCGGCAGGTGAGTCAGCTGATCCTGGACCATATCTGATAAAACGATATCCATATTATGGATACACCCCAAGATGATTTTAAAGCGAAAACATTGCACAAAAGTTTTTTTCCGTATTATATGGTTTCTGTCCGTTTCTTTTATAACTCGCTATCTTCTTGTATAAAAATACCGACCTCTCTGCATCTACATAATGTGCGTTGTAATCTGATAGTTCACTATTATTTGGAGCATTATCAGTGTCACTCAAGCTTCTTAAAAAATTATAATCTGGAGTTCTATCTTAAGATGACTTAATTTTGCTATGAATAGAATTTGAAGACGTTAACATTATGCACAATCTCACATCAAAGTATAATAAGTAACGATATATTATATAAGTTACAAAACCTGCATACATTTAAATACGTAAATCGTAATTGTACGGTCCGTACAAACCGTTCATTCTGCCGCCGTCAGCATTTTACGGCACGTAGCATTAATTACTTACTTTACCTTAAGTTAGTGCATATCCGACCGCCGCGGAGTGTATTCGCTATCTACTTACATTTATATCATTTTATCATTAAACAATTATTACGGAAAGCTCCAGTGTTATCATTATCAACTATCAACTAACAGACGTGCGGACACAACCCGTACAGTAATCGAAATTTAATCTAAGTCTTATCCACCCTAAGCCGTCGTCACCGAATTGCATACGTCAGCCTCCTATTAACTATCAGTACCTGTTGGAAACTCGGCAGTCGATGTTGTTTGTACTCTACTGTGCAATACATACCGTTGCCTAGAAGATATACAATGAAAGCGAATGTACTGGAAAGTGGGTCCATGTAGTTAACTAAGGAATTTACTATTGGTTTGTTTCATTAACGGGATAGCTGAGGTTTGTGGGAGTATGAAAATGATAGTCAATAATCAATAATCATTTATTCATTTGTTAAACATAGGTTACATATATAGATGTTACAATATTAAAACAGACCACTATGTTTTCCCAATTTTAAATTAAAATGTACCTAAAGTTAAAAACGTCAATAGAATTTAAAATGAAATTTAAAAATACACGACAAAAGGCATTAATATTATAATTCTAATTATTTATATATAATATGTACATATCAAAGTCACATTTTATTTAATAGTAATTTATAACTAAAAATGGTCAGTCAGATAGATAGACTAAATTGTAATAACCCGATATTATTGACATAACTTATTCTCATGATTTCCATAATTAATAACATTATCTTATCACTGACTTCATTATTTTTAAATTTAGTAAATTCACACTTATGTATATTTTACGTGCTGCTTAGCGGCAGATTATGTGTTGCCAATGTAATTTTATAAGACCTTTCTGTACACCATGATCTATGTAAAATAAAGATTTTGATTTGATTTGATTTGATTTGATAGTCATGCACAGAGTAGTAAGCCTTCTGAATTAGGAATTCATTGAGCTTTACTTTAAAATCAATAATGCTTTCTTTTTCCAAAATATAGTTATGAAGCAGTCCTATTGGTGGATTTTTATTCATTCACTCCTCCCACTGCTCTAGTTAAATACAGAGGCAGATCCTAGGTTTTACTCATTCATTCAGTCATGACTGTGTGCTAACGGGCCCAGCTCTCAGGGTTAAGACTTGATTCCATATAATCAAATGCAGCCCTACCTCTCCCCTTATGGGCCACCATTTTGAAAAGCCAACCTGATTTTCTTTTCAGTTTTACGAACAAAAGCACTTGTCCCACTGTGGGCGAGAAAGCGTTTAGCTGTCGACTATTTTCTCGCTCTAGATACGAACAAAAGAGACGATCAACTATTAATATATGTATTAATAGTTAATGGCTGGCTTTACTCGCTTCCCGCTCATCGTCGGGTGGGGCCCTTATGCTTATTTTAAGCCCTAGTTTAGAACGGGTATTATGTGCAGGTCGGGCAGCATATGGAATACGAGCCGGAGTGGGAGTCGGCCTTCAACCTCCACGTGAAGCTCGCGCACAGCATCACGCTGTCGCTCGAGTGGTGCGCGCTGGAGCGCGGACTGTGCGCCTCCGCGTACCGGATGGCGCTGCGCAGGCACGCGGACACCTGCACCTACCAGCCAAAACTGGTCAAGGGTGAGACTTGGTTTTATCAGCAGAGCTCGGAATTTTCGCGGCAAAACAAAAGACTGTCGCAAAGTAGCTGGTGTTAGAAATATTTTTTTATCGATATATCGACAGTTGTGTAATAGAACAAAAACGGTTAAACAAATAAAACATATATTATACAGAATTTTACGTGAGGTTTATACTAAATTATATAGAGACAGATAGACAGTATAGTAAAGATTAAAAAGGAATAATACATGTAAAACAATCCCGTAACTTACTTTTATCTTTCGCGTATTTTAAATTAAATGTCGCGAATGATTATAAAATTATGTAAATATATCGGCATGACTTTTTTATGAACTCCCAATAATACTCGATATCGATAAAAGAAGCGTTTGTAACATTAGCTGCTGCATCTCTTGCCGTGAAAATTCCGACCTCTGATCAATATCATCCATCCGTCCAATCTTTCTATATCCACCCGCTGTTGGGTATTAGCCTCCAACTAAATGTATTGTACTGAGTCGCTAAATGACCACATTGCATTTTTCATCTTATGTATGTCTTGCCGCTTTTTATAAAAAAATACTGTTATCTCACAGAACTCGGCAATCAATCAGCGTCAGTGATCCCATACGACGTATCTTCCGAGCCGGTGTCCATCCACCGGCCGCTCTCCCGCTTCGTGGCCGGCCTTCACCTCCGGCTGCACCAGCACGGGCTGAGCTACCACAGCCCCGAGTTCCAGCGGCAGGAGCACACCAAGCCCGCGCCCGAGGAGCTCATCGGTCAGTGGCATCCGTGTATTGATAACTTTGGATTTAACATACATAGCTACAATCACGCCTCTTCCCCTTCAGGCAGAGTCCACTTCCTTCCACTTGCTACGATCCAGAAAAACCTCCCTCACTTCCTCCACACTCATGTCTCTTCATACGCGTACGTCGGTTTAGGGTACTCCTGTCCTGGCTTTGTTTTGAAATACGTCCCCAATCTGATCGTGGAACGTTCGCCTTGGCCTCTCCCTTCCAACATTCCCATTTACTTCCTCATTATATCTGTTTTATTAATCCCCTTCATATACTTCTGGCTGAGTGTTCCCCCGTCCCGCCCCCTTCTATATAATATTCGTAGACCTTATTGTCAGTGACATAGAGGCGTGTAGATATTTTAGACGTCTTGCGAACGTATACATATATTTATTGCTTTGACTGTACATCGCCAGCGGTTTTTTTACGTAACGAGATCTGTAACCTATGATTCCCTTCCAGAGCCGGTCCTCCGCACCATGGCCATGATCGGGCAGGTGCACGCGGGCATGTGGCGCCGCAACGGGTTCGCGCTGCTCAACCAGCTCTACTTCTACCACAACGTCAAGTGCCGCGCGGAGATGCTCGACCGGGACGTCGTCATGCTGCAGGTCAGGACATGTCGCCATCAGATACTGTAGGGGTAGTATAATCTTGTGATGACCACGGACCACTTTTCCGAGAGTGTAGTCATGAAGAATCTGGATCGTTACTTCCACCGTATCCTCCATAGAGCCATTCCATCATAGTCCTCACGCCTCCAGAAGACTGGGCTATACAGTTGAAAAACTAATCACTGGATGCTATAAAAATATTTTTTCTACTCGCGTACTATAAACCGGCTAATATTAATATCGTTAACGGTATCAGAATACCATCTATAGTGTAACCGAAGCGTGAAAACAGTTCTATAATGAGCGTTGTCATGATAATAACAGTTCTTTATAATTATTATAGCATTGTTATTACCATGGTTACCCGCATGAACGGCAGTGACGGTGTTTGGAGATCGACTGACATCTCAATTTTTATAATATACATTGTCCTAGTTTAACTATAAAAGGTTGTGTTTGTCACAGATAGGCGCGTCCTTAATCGAGAGCAACGAGTTCATCATCCACGTCCTCAACAAATTTAACCTGCTGGAGTGGGCCGCGCCGGACTTCGAGCAGCGCGGCGTCGAGGACGACTCGCTGCGGCACACCATCAGCATGCTGGAGGAGTTCCTCGGGCTTCTCATCACCGGTCAGTAGGTTCGGTTCTCGAATTAGGGAGTGTAGTTCTGGGCAGTCTGGCCTTAAAGTCTTAGGAAGCTGATGAGAGAAGCCAGGAGACCCGAAGACAAGAAAACTGCTCTACTAATTTTTGCCAAAAGATTTTGGATAAAATAAAAATAAACGGTCAAGTGCGGGGTCGGACTCTCGAGAGCGACGAGTTCATCATCCACGTGCTCAACAAGTTGAAGCCGATGAGAGAAGCCAGGAGACACGAAGAATGCCCCGATAACTCGGCAAAATAACTTGGATATAAGGAGTACCTATTATTTTATCGAAACACCTTGAAGCGTACGTATCATTACGCAGAATTTTCATTTCATAGAAATATTATTACATATGCCACTCCCACTATCTAGACGAACTAACGACACCTCATAAGTTAAAATCCATTAGCCGTTCTGCAGTGCGTGCCAAAGAAATAGACATACATAGATACACTCGTAAAACATTAACGTCCTTCTGACGCAGTACGCGAGCACTCAGGCCTCCTGATGGTAAGTGGGATCTGAGACCCATAGACATTTGAAACCTCAAGACTACAATCAAAACTACTATAAAATTGGCCACAACTGCGCGCAGCGTGGTGATCGCCCCCTGAGAAATGGTAGATTTTTTTGCTGAACTATACTTGAATTCCGGTTTACGTGAATGATGAAGACCACTTTTTGCGAGAATCATTGTAGGAGACCTGGGCGGTTCCCATACCGTATTATAGCAGTTCAGTTTAGGTTGACCGAAAGGGACAGAGTTATAGCAGTTATACAGCTCTTTCCCTTTCTCTCAATCTAAACGACGTCGACGTCATGATGAATTGATTTGTTTGTTCCAGTGGTGGGTTCCCGCTTCGTCCCCGGAGTGGGAGAGGTGACAGACGAACACCGCACCAAGAAGGAAATCATACAGATGCTGTGCGTCAAGCCTATGCCGCACTCTGAACTCAACAGGTATGCTATTGTTTTATAGTTTTGCTATTATATTTATGAATATTAACGCATTCGCAGCAGTCCCTAAGGTATTCAGTATTTCTGTAAGTGTCGTCATCCTTTCGTTTTTTATAGGAGATTCGCAGACTGTATATAAATCTAGATACTCACTAAAGAGCTGTAACTGTTACCTTAGCAGCTGTAGTAGCGAGTTTCTAGCGGAGAACGGGCTCGCGAACCGCGTATACATCACGATTTTACGTAACAGTTATGGCCTGCTAGTGAGTATACCCGGCTTATGAGTTTGCGGTACTTGGTAAAAGTCAGGAAAACAGTGAATGGGTTAATCAGCTAGGTTTTTGCCGGTTAGGGTGAAATACGGTTTGGCAATAAATCATATCCAAAATTTTAATTTTCCAAATATAAATTCTCAGTGACAAGTCTTACTTAACATAACCGACGCAATAAATGAATTTGGTATCCTGGAAACGAGACAACAATAGTACAAATAGCATTTCGTGACTTTACTTTCTCAACCTCTTATCTGCGGCAAGTTTTATAAAATTACAAGTTACAATTTTACAGGTCTAAACTGGCAATACTGCTCAAATGGCTGGTCGTCATTGGTCGAGGTTGGGTCAAATGGAAACATGTAACCTGTAAATTGTAATTTGTAGCTTTATAAAACAGGCCCCTGATCGAATATTTTGATAGGAAAGTAGTCTTTATAAATCTTGGAACATTAGTGTTTTTTCTATCCAACTATTCGATCAGATACGGGGTTGAGAAAGTAAAGGGAAGATTTTGGAAATTGATACTACGACTGAAAGATTTCGGCCAAACGGCAGGCTCATGGTATTCAACTGCACGTTTTTATACTAGCTTTGTCAAACGAATACGATAAGATTTGAATGAAAAAAAAACGTACAGTTTCAGTTAACTAAGGAAACGGGCCATTACAATTTGCTCATAGCTCATAGTGTCATGGGTATGTTGTACTAAAGTATCATCCTCCCACCATCGTAAAGTATCCCTCCCCCCTACTCCCTGTTCCCTCCAAACCTATTATTTCTTATTCCTTCAAGGCCGGCAACGCAAGCGATCGCTGTGGTGTTGCATGGAATGAGGATGAGAAGGTAATACCTCGGATTTGAGATAGACAGTCTGCCCTGCTAAAACAAATAGCAGTATCTCAGACAAAGCTCCTGTAGCAAATGCAACCTTATTACTAACGGAGGAGGATCGAATCTGCTTTGGCTATTGAATTTGGGATACTGCCCATTGGCTTATAAGGGTAGAGTTGAATAGAACAGTTTACTGCGGTACGAATAAATATTAAATCGAAAAAAAAATGCGGTCCCTTCTCTCTGAGCTGATATTTCTTAATCGGCTCGAACGATTCTCATGTAACCTAGCTAAGAACCATTCCGTTTAAATTTTATTTTTAATCCCCTTCCTAGTTCCTCTTTTCAACTAGGTTAAACCATATTGCTTTTGACGTGCTATCGTATTGTTTTAACTCGGCCGCCTTTACTGTTAAGTAAATAAGAGCTATCAAAACGTTTACAATACGAAAACACGTCAAAAACAATAAGATTTTAACGTGTACAATCTCAGCCCTGACGCTCTATGCTACTCAGTAATACCATATTACTTTTATTTATTTATTTATTTATTTATTTGAAAAATAAGTTTGTAACATAACAGTAGTGCTACCAAAGCGTTGCAAACACATAACATTTTAAATCTAACTAATACTATCTTATGACTATTAAATGTTTGTCTTGTTCTTTCTCAAGTATCCGCTTAAAGTCCGTTACCAACGTTGATATGCGCGTCGCAAACAAATCGCTCGCGGGCGAGGCCACGAGCAGAGAGTTAAGGAGCGCGGTCGCGCGGGGCACGAGCGAGTGCGCTCGCAGGCGCGTGCGCGCTCGCGCCGGCGCCAGTGCGGGCGGGGCGCGGCGCCGAGAGCGGTACTCGTCGGGAACAGATAATTTGAGAAACTTCTCCAAAAGTCCAACGCTATCTATCTTAGCTCTAAGTATGTGTATTACGAACCTGATAATGCCAACGTTCCTGCGCAGCTCCAGCGAGTCATAACCCAAATGCCCCTGCAGGAAACGCGTTGGGTACATAAAGGGGTAATAGTGGCATATTTTTTTATAAAGATTGCGCAAGAATTTCTTCTGGACTTGTTCCATCATGAGGATGTATTTTTTCTCGTGTGGACTCCAAACCACTGCATTTGTCTCGAGGATACTTCTCACCAGAGCAGCATACAGGGCGCGCGTCGCCGCAGCGGTGAGTGGCGCAGCATTGCGCAGCACAAACCCTAGTCTCTGGTAAGCGTTGCTGGTCACACTTTTGACATGTTGTGGTACTTTCTATACTCAGCTGCCATTACAGTCAAGTAAATAAGAGCTGTATGGTCTGTGTCAATTGAAATTTGAAAAAAATAGAAACGTTTGACACATTAAGCGTGTTATTATTTGAAATAAAGTATAATAATAAATAGTTATTGAATCTTAAACTGAATATGAAAGTAATTCACACATTGATCACACCTCACTTGATCTTTACAGTAGCGGCATCGAGTGATGGCACTTTTGATAGCTGACAAATAGTATTGTGAAACACTCCATTTTACTATAGTAAAAATTTCAGTCAAGTGCGAGAAATATATTTTTAAAAAGTTTAAAGAAATTACGCATAAAAATAAAAGGCCATAAATTGTAGTCAAACTAAATAAACCATAAATAAACTGTGTGTGTGAAGACGACATTGTCAGAAATTTGAAATATTGTGTCAAAATATACGAAATGTGAAATTATTGATAAATGAGCAGAGGTCGGAATAGGTAGTGCTTATTAACCTAAACTTGACTCATGTTCATGCATGCGCGAGTGAGATGGGAATACGTTATTGAATGAAGATGCAACAAGTTTAGGTTAATAAGCACTACCTATTCCGACCTCTGTAAATGAGTGAATAAATAATCATTAAACCACGTTAACTCAGAGCTAGGACGCGAGTTTGCCAGCGGCGGTGACGTGAAAGTGCAGTGACTTCATTGTCATACGTTGTTGTACCAGTCAGCGGTCCTTTGTTATCATCACGCGAATTGTTTTTTTGAGATGTTTTTTGTTAGTTAAGATTAAAACTCGAACGCTAGAGTGCGAGCAAATAAAAGCAACCTCAAGATGAAGCTATTTACGAAAGGCGTTTCGGTAAATTACAGCGCCAGCAGTACATCACTATTCCGGTACCTGCAACAATGAAGTTTGACATCTGTTCCTTTATACTAGCTAGCTGTCAATATTTATTTTCATGAGCGAGCAAACTTCAAAAGTGCCATCACTCGATGCCGCTACTGTAAAAGTACGTGATTATCGAGTAATCATGGTAAATTAGTTCGTTTGATTTTGTTTACATATTTGCCAATTTCAATTGACACAGACTATAGTAACGTTGACAATACGATAACATGTCTAAAGCGATATGGTTTTGCTGAGTGGAAGACTCCATGTACTCGCACCCAAGGGTTTCCTGCCTTCTCACATAACCAATAACACTTGTCCACAGATCATTACCCGAAGACCAGCTCCACGAGACCGGCCTAGAAGCCGTCATTCACGAGGTGGCGGACTTCATCAAGCCCACCGGCGGGAACAACCGCGGCGTGTACAAGCTCAAGCCGGCGCTGTATGACGAGTACGACACGTTCTTCTACCACTACACGCGCGAGGAGCTGTCCAGGAGTGAGGAGGAGCAGCGCGCCAGGAGGAAGGCAGCTGGTGAGTTCAGGCTACATTTATTTGTTGCTAGTGGTGCGCCTCCTTAAAGGGGCGTCGATAGATGCCTAGGGGATCGCGGAATAGTTAAAACTTACGAAAAAAACTTGGATTGAATGTGTCAATAAATATAAAAAAAAATATAATAAGATATTGAAGGTGATTGATTTCGTGTCTGTATCACAAAGTAACGTCGTCAGTTGATGTTGTTGAAGTACATTTAGTACATTTGATTTTTGTCACGTTAGGTTGAGAAACCCTGCTCTAATGTATCGTTTGTTCGACAACATTTTTGCCCAACTGATGGAATGCTTCTATGCTATGATTTCAATCAATTCAAGTGTTTTATAATGATTAACTTTTCCAGGTCTACCAGAGTGCTGTCCCCCCCCTCCGCTCCCAAAGTTGACCCCTCCTTTCCGGCTGCTGGCGAGTCTACTGCAGTGCGACGCCGCCATGCATGTGTTGAGAACGGTGCTCGAGCGAGCGCTGGACCTGAGAGCGCGGTCTTTCTCCGAGACGCAAGTGCACAAGGTACGTGTAAGGATGTGGTGTTTTCTTTGTCACAGGCCTTCGAGAGTGCTGGACAGTAGTGGCTCTAGAATTTCATTTAGGTTGAGCCAATTTATCTGCAGTTTAAATTTACGTCCATTTGGATTTTCGTAGAACAATTTTGTCGGTTTCAAGGGTTTAAGATCGGGAGATCGAGCGGGCCACGCGATTGGGCCCAATTGTCCGATCCATCGATGGGTGTATGTAGTGTCTAAATGAGCTCTTATTTGACGCTCATAGTGCAGAGTAGCCGTCGTATTAGAGCCACAAAGTACGCCGCAACTCTATTGATATATCTTCCAGGAAATTTGATAGCTGATTTTCCAAAAAACCAAAACTATTTCGAGAATTGAGCGTCAGTGGTTTTTCAAATGTACTTTTTTTTTTATTCCGAAGAAGTAATGTACCAATAAAATGGTTTTTATTCCCAAGAATATAAAAACAGGTTTTATGCATTTTGGGGCGCTATTAAATATTTAGTGTGGTTAAGTAAAGGGAGAGCGCCGTTGCTAAAAAATATATTTGAGAACCGCTACTTTAAAAGCTCGCCGTACGGCTCTACGTGAGTTGTCCATCTATTGTCTACTTCCCGGTGTGTACAAGAATATTGTGTCGTGCCCAAGGCGCTGCACCTGATCGGGTACGCGCTGCGCGACGAGGAGAGCGGGCACTACGAGTTCGTGGCGGTCGCCGAGAGCGCGGCGCGCGGCGGGCTGCTGGCGCTGCTGCAGCGGCTCGCCACCAGCCCGCGCGTCGACGCGCACCGCCCGCTCGCCGTCTGGCTCGTCGACAAGTGCAAGTGAGTAGGGGGGCACACCGCCCTCGTCTCCTATACACATACACATCTAGTTCGTGCCGGTCGCCGAGAGCGCGGCGCGCGGCGGGCTGCTGGCGCTGCTGCAGCGGCTCGCCACCAGCCCGCGCGTCGACGCGCACCGCCCGCTCGCCGTCTGGCTCGTCGACAAGTGCAAGTGAGTAGGGGGGCACACCGCCCTCGTCTCCTATACACATACACATCTAGTTCGTGCCGGTCGCCGAGAGCGCGGCGCGCGGCGGGCTGCTGGCGCTGCTGCAGCGGCTCGCCACCAGCCCGCGCGTCGACGCGCACCGCCCGCTCGCCGTCTGGCTCGTCGACAAGTGCAAGTGAGTAGGGGGGCACACCGCCCTCGTCTCCTATACACATACACATCTAGTTCGTGCCGGTCGCCGAGAGCGCGGCGCGCGGCGGGCTGCTGGCGCTGCTGCAGCGGCTCGCCACCAGCCCGCGCGTCGACGCGCACCGCCCGCTCGCCGTCTGGCTCGTCGACAAGTGCAAGTGAGTAGGGGGGCACACCGCCCTCGTCTCCTATACACATACACATCTAGTTCGTGCCGGTCGCCGAGAGCGCGGCGCGCGGCGGGCTGCTGGCGCTGCTGCAGCGGCTCGCCACCAGCCCGCGCGTCGACGCGCACCGCCCGCTCGCCGTCTGGCTCGTCGACAAGTGCAAGTGAGTAGGGGGGCACACCGCCCTCGTCTCCTATACACATACACATCTAGTTCGTGCCGGTCGCCGAGAGCGCGGCGCGCGGCGGGCTGCTGGCGCTGCTGCAGCGGCTCGCCACCAGCCCGCGCGTCGACGCGCACCGCCCGCTCGCCGTCTGGCTCGTCGACAAGTGCAAGTGAGTAGGGGGGCACACCGCCCTCGTCTCCTATACACATACACATCTAGTTCGTGCCGGTCGCCGAGAGCGCGGCGCGCGGCGGGCTGCTGGCGCTGCTGCAGCGGCTCGCCACCAGCCCGCGCGTCGACGCGCACCGCCCGCTCGCCGTCTGGCTCGTCGACAAGTGCAAGTGAGTAGGGGGGCACACCGCCCTCGTCTCCTATACACATACACATCTAGTTCGTGCCGGTCGCCGAGAGCGCGGCGCGCGGCGGGCTGCTGGCGCTGCTGCAGCGGCTCGCCACCAGCCCGCGCGTCGACGCGCACCGCCCGCTCGCCGTCTGGCTCGTCGACAAGTGCAAGTGAGTAGGGGGGCACACCGCCCTCGTCTCCTATACACATACACATCTAGTTCGTGCCGGTCGCCGAGAGCGCGGCGCGCGGCGGGCTGCTGGCGCTGCTGCAGCGGCTCGCCACCAGCCCGCGCGTCGACGCGCACCGCCCGCTCGCCGTCTGGCTCGTCGACAAGTGCAAGTGAGTAGGGGGGCACACCGCCCTCGTCTCCTATACACATACACATCTAGTTCGTGCCGGTCGCCGAGAGCGCGGCGCGCGGCGGGCTGCTGGCGCTGCTGCAGCGGCTCGCCACCAGCCCGCGCGTCGACGCGCACCGCCCGCTCGCCGTCTGGCTCGTCGACAAGTGCAAGTGAGTAGGGGGGCACACCGCCCTCGTCTCCTATACACATACACATCTAGTTCGTGCCGGTCGCCGAGAGCGCGGCGCGCGGCGGGCTGCTGGCGCTGCTGCAGCGGCTCGCCACCAGCCCGCGCGTCGACGCGCACCGCCCGCTCGCCGTCTGGCTCGTCGACAAGTGCAAGTGAGTAGGGGGGCACACCGCCCTCGTCTCCTATACACATACACATCTAGTTCGTGCCGGTCGCCGAGAGCGCGGCGCGCGGCGGGCTGCTGGCGCTGCTGCAGCGGCTCGCCACCAGCCCGCGCGTCGACGCGCACCGCCCGCTCGCCGTCTGGCTCGTCGACAAGTGCAAGTGAGTAGGGGGGCACACCGCCCTCGTCTCCTATACACATACACATCTAGTTCGTGCCGGTCGCCGAGAGCGCGGCGCGCGGCGGGCTGCTGGCGCTGCTGCAGCGGCTCGCCACCAGCCCGCGCGTCGACGCGCACCGCCCGCTCGCCGTCTGGCTCGTCGACAAGTGCAAGTGAGTAGGGGGGCACACCGCCCTCGTCTCCTATACACATACACATCTAGTTCGTGCCGGTCGCCGAGAGCGCGGCGCGCGGCGGGCTGCTGGCGCTGCTGCAGCGGCTCGCCACCAGCCCGCGCGTCGACGCGCACCGCCCGCTCGCCGTCTGGCTCGTCGACAAGTGCAAGTGAGTAGGGGGGCACACCGCCCTCGTCTCCTATACACATACACATCTAGTTCGTGCCGGTCGCCGAGAGCGCGGCGCGCGGCGGGCTGCTGGCGCTGCTGCAGCGGCTCGCCACCAGCCCGCGCGTCGACGCGCACCGCCCGCTCGCCGTCTGGCTCGTCGACAAGTGCAAGTGAGTAGGGGGGCACACCGCCCTCGTCTCCTATACACATACACATCTAGTTCGTGCCGGTCGCCGAGAGCGCGGCGCGCGGCGGGCTGCTGGCGCTGCTGCAGCGGCTCGCCACCAGCCCGCGCGTCGACGCGCACCGCCCGCTCGCCGTCTGGCTCGTCGACAAGTGCAAGTGAGTAGGGGGGCACACCGCCCTCGTCTCCTATACACATACACATCTAGTTCGTGCCGGTCGCCGAGAGCGCGGCGCGCGGCGGGCTGCTGGCGCTGCTGCAGCGGCTCGCCACCAGCCCGCGCGTCGACGCGCACCGCCCGCTCGCCGTCTGGCTCGTCGACAAGTGCAAGTGAGTAGGGGGGCACACCGCCCTCGTCTCCTATACACATACACATCTAGTTCGTGCCGGTCGCCGAGAGCGCGGCGCGCGGCGGGCTGCTGGCGCTGCTGCAGCGGCTCGCCACCAGCCCGCGCGTCGACGCGCACCGCCCGCTCGCCGTCTGGCTCGTCGACAAGTGCAAGTGAGTAGGGGGGCACACCGCCCTCGTCTCCTATACACATACACATCTAGTTCGTGCCGGTCGCCGAGAGCGCGGCGCGCGGCGGGCTGCTGGCGCTGCTGCAGCGGCTCGCCACCAGCCCGCGCGTCGACGCGCACCGCCCGCTCGCCGTCTGGCTCGTCGACAAGTGCAAGTGAGTAGGGGGGCACACCGCCCTCGTCTCCTATACACATACACATCTAGTGTAATAACCTTTATTCGTATGTCTACAGATTCCAAATTCTACAGATTTTCAATTCAACAGATTCCCAATTCTACAGATTCCCAATTCTATAGATTCCCATTTCTACAGAAAGCCTAGGCCTAGTCAACCATCCCTGAATGGTCGGTCTTGGCGGTAGCTTGTGTCTACAGAGTTAGAAAACTTTAGAAAATCTAATTTGACAGAGTTGCCGGAGGTCCTCGCAGAGCTCCTATTCCTGGGTTTTTTCGGCCCTCCGGGCCTCATATAAAAACGAACCTAACCTACCAATGACTCTGTGAAATTTATTAATTGTTTTACGTGTGTATCTATCTGTATGCACAGTTAGGAATATGTAAAGTTGGATCCTGTAGAATTGCGAATCTGTAGAATTGGGAACCTGTAGAATTGCGAATCTACAGAAATAGAAATCTGTAGAATTGGGAACAAACCCTAAATAAACATACTACATCATTTTTAATCGGAGAACTTAAATGCCGTATAGGTAAAAAACTTAACTTGAGCCCCTTTTCCATTTGAAATTTGACTTAAATTCAATATTAGTTTTGTATACAACATGAAAAAAAGAAAGACATTTATTTGTGAAACACAAAAACAAAGAACAGAGAAACACGCACAAGAAGAATGTAGTCCCGAAATGATCCCAACTCATGGTGCTGCATGGTAACCCGTTTAAGTGTGTTGGTGTGCGCAGGACGCTGCTGGGCGCCAGCTCGGTGTGGCTCGGCGACGCGGGCGACGTGGAGCGCGCGCCGGCCGACAAGCCCGTCAGCGACGACACCGCTGGTAACTACACACGAGACAGTGTATAGTCACGGTAAGAAAAGGTTCGTCACTTTTGGACCTTAATGGCGTTGAAATAGAGTCGAAAAGTGACGAACCTTTTCTTACCGTGACCCTTTGAACGCTACGGCCGGCTCTGGCCACAGCCAACACGAGTTCAAGATACAAAGAGACTTTGTGTCGTACCAATTAAGTTGTCATTTGCATAGCATAGCAAACGTGTATGGCCTGTGAGTGACACATTTTGTATTCGAGTAAGAAAAAAGAAGCCCTCCGGTTAGTTTTGGAGGAAAGTTTGCACGAGGAAGTTTGGCTCTTGAGGCTCGTGCATGAAGGCATGGAATGCTGTGTCGCCGTCAACAATGAACAGTCGGACTTCTATTTCGTTATGACGAAGTTATGTATGGTCGGGCTTAAGTACCTGAATACGTTAGTAACGTCACGTTTGAACTGCTGTACAGTCCAGCTGAAATGACTTTCTCCTGAATGTGTATTTTAGTTTTATGTCATCTAGCTAAACTTGACGTTTGGCGATAGGGTAAATCTGATAGGAATCCATATTTTTTGGCACTTGCGACGCTTCCAAATTTTTGCAGCTAACTGTACGTAAGTGAACTAATTGCATTTTAAAGGTTTAACTTTATTCGACAGTGGAAAGGTAAAAACGCTTAAGCGCCATATTGGAAACTTTACAGAAATGAGGTTTAAAGTTTTTTTTTTGAGAAAAAAAATCATGTCTCAAAAAGTTTTACGACTATTTCCATGAAAATCAAAATGTATAAGTTAGAATATGCCAGCTATTTATTTATGAAACAAGTTCTGACCTAGTCCTTTTAGTTACAGAGATAGATGTCGCTTAAGCAATAATTGTGTAGCTAGTTCCAAAAATGTCAGTCAGGTAAAAATGCTTAAATCGCAACTAACTATAAACCAAAATGACTAACGGTACATATTTTTTATGTCTAGAAAATACAAAATTTACTTGTATTACTTCATCTTTCTAGAAACTGGTAAAGTAAAAAATCTAACGAATGATAATTACTGTTATCTTGGATGGTGAATTTACTTAAAGTCACTAATTATTTATTATTTATAAATTATATATCACTTAACTGCCTAATTTTACTCATTATTCAAGTATAAAATGGTTTAAAGCAAGCATTTTTGTTTCTACACGGACTACTAAAAGCTTAAATTCTAACTAATACATTAATACTTAGTGACTTTGACGTCATTTAAGAAAGGGAAGTACGTATCATAATATATAAAGTTCAATAATAATGGGTATTATTTGGTAAGGTTAATACTACCCATTATTTAAAAAATTTGGTGAGGTTAATTTTTCATGGCGAGCCTTGCCCTCCTATCTCCGTTTCAATGCGGGGATTGCCCTCCGCCTTCCACAACCACTCGCTATGTTGGTTCCATTATAGCAAGTAAAAAATCCAGATTTGAAGGTAATATAGGTACTAAATAAATCTTATGGCTGATGATTAGTAGACGAAATGACTTTGATATAAAATTTATGCTAAGCGAAGATTTTAGAAATTAACTTTTATAGCATTTGAATTTACAGCAAATTAATTAAGAGAAAATGTAATTGTAGTTCTTGATTTTATAGCAAATAAGGGGATACGTTCACAAAAAAGTTGATTTTATACCCACTAGCCAACAATCTACTTGTATTTACTTCGAAAGATAGGAACTGAATTCCGTTTTTTTAATTCAACGTAATAAAATTTAAAAATTACATACGTAGGTATGTACTGGAAGGAAAACTTTGCAAGGCGTACATGGAGCGGAAGCCAACATGCAGAGGCCCTTTAGTCAACATTCATTTAGTAAAGTGATGGGACAGTAACTGGCATTTGTCCCTGAGTTCACACTATAGATGTATGCTCCCACGGGCACACACCGGTTAGTGTAAGACTAAATGAGATGGACTGGTGAACTAGGCTATTGATAATCCTATGACGCCAATGCTAATTACTTTGGTTGAAATGACAGACAGTGACTCGCCAAGTCAATGGAATGGGTCTCCTAAAATAGCCTTAATACGTAGTACCAGACCGGCAATAGTTCCAGAGGGTTTGATAAGGTCGAAAAGGTGCATCTGGACTTTAAACGACGATAAGTTGCCCACTCACCTATGCACCGTCACTTATGCAACATCCGCCCTTCGAGCATATATGCGACTCCAATCTGACCGGCTAATAAAAGATAGCCAGAGGTGAGAGTCTATTCCTCGTCATCGTACACTCCAGCGGGCCGGTAAAGGCAAGCGTGAGGTGAGGAACAGGACCTTCCCTCGGAACCAAAAGCTCGCTACTAGCTGCTGCTGTAGCGTGACGTATTATTATTATCACACAAGATTCTTGACATCGCAAAGTTCACAAGATATGCACTTACTTATTATATACATCATCACTGTCGCGCTCGTCGTCACCATGGACTGAGTGTCCCGATTCAACAGGTTTTATGCGATAAACGGGAGCTTACACTCGAGCGAAGTTTGTATTCTCTTAAATGTTTTTCGAGTTTTTTCTTACTAGTAACGAACACCCATATTTTTCTAAGAAACTGAATCCGAAATAAGACTTAAGCAGTGTAACAGTCTAAAATGAAATATGTCTACTTTCACTAAATCAAAGTAAATAGTATTTTTTTTGATTTTATATTCTACTAACATCCTAATTCTACAGATTGAGATGACCTAGATTGTGCTTAAACACATTTTTCTTTAAAAACGTGGAATAGCATTTTTGCTTAAGCGCCAAATAGTAAATTATTGCATGGAGATAAAAATTCTAATACGAAAAAAAATATGTATCACAATAATTTGAAATTGCTAACAGTAATAACTCGACTAAAGATAAGAATAAAAAAAATCTAATACATTTGCATCCCAAAATTTTCCCTAAGGTTAAATGACTAACATGCTTCAACACGAAAAACATCAAAATAAACGTCGCTTTAGTTGTCACGTTCTCTAAAAAACGTGAAAAATTAGCCTGCTTAAGCGCCAAAAAAGTGCTCCGATCGACGTGGGTCCTAGACAGATCGACGCAGAAAAAAAAAAGAAATTAAACTGTATATATAACTCATTTTCGACCAAAGTGGCGCTTAAGCATTTTTACCTTTCCACTGTCGAAATGTAAACAAGAAATAGTTAAAGTTACTATACGAATAATTGTAGAAGCGGAACGAGCGAGGCGAGCGACGCTAGCGGCCGAGCGGCGAGCCAAAGTGATGGCGCAGATGAAAGCGCAGATGAACAACTTCATCTCCAACAACGCCGTGCTCTTCGAGGAGACCACCACAGAGGTATGTTGCTGCTTCCTTTATAAAAATAATAAATAAATATGGTAACGTATACCGTGCTTAGAAGATCACATCTTAGTATGTTGGTTCTACAAACAAGAATAAAGAAGGCTTACGAGCACACGACCATACGAGCTACCCTTATGGTAAGTGGTAATTAAGTTTGTCTATAGGACCACATTTGCATTCTCAAGACTATAATTTGAAGACTGCAATTCTAAGTCCGCAAATACGTTGCAAACCTGAGGACTGATGGAATGCCTCTAGGCAGGTAATTTCACCGGTTTTCATATCCCCACATCGGAACACAGCAATGCAAACACTGCTGCATGGAGATAGGTCACAAGATAAGACGGACCCCGCACAAGGCCCTACCGCGTCTAAAATATATGGTTACCTATTATTTGGTTTTATCGGTTCCCGCTGTTTACGCATATTTTTTTAGTCATATTTGAATATTGCATAATTTGTTTAACCCGAATTGTATTTGTGCAGAAACTGTTCTCGCATAATTTGATGTCGCCAAATTCTATCACGCATATCCAATTGTAGCCGAATCGGTTTTACGCATATAACGCCTATCACCCCTTTAAGATTCGGCGTAAATAAATTATGCGAAACTAGTTACGGACATTAAAAATTATGCTAAATAGATGGCACCCGGTTTTACCAATTATGGGTCTATTGGAGTCCCGGACCATCGGGCGGTATACATGAAACCGAAGCCAACACGCAGAGGCCCTTTTGCCTTGGTTATTTTATACAATATAATGTAATATTATTTGGCAGGTGACGGCGGAGGAGCAGGTGATCCGGCCGCTGTACTGCGGCGCGGCGCTCGGCGTGTGGGGCGGCGGCGTGGCCGAGCCGCCGCGCGTCTGCATCATGTGCCAGGAGGAGGTCAGTGCGCCCTCACACATCACTGCGAAGGACTCGGCGCTAGCCGTACACAGAGTATTACCTAGACGGGACATGAAAAACTAATACGTGTAAAAGGGAAGCATTTATTCAGGCATATAAATAATAAGACATTTTTAGTTTCTATCTCATGTGTGTGTTTTATCAAGGTCGATTTTGGTTGACACCAATTTTGGTGCAAAAAACGTTAAAAAGTGAGATTAGTACACATTTTTCAGTGGCCGTGGCGAGGCCCGCGCCTTGCTATTGTTTTCACTTAAACTTAACAAATGTATCTTACTAACACAAATTAAAGCTCACTTTTCAACGTTTCACTTTGAACTGAGGCGATACTGATCTGGTGCTGGGGCGTTGTAATCTGTTACAATCCACTTGTCTTATTTAGTGAACAACTTTCTAACCTCGAAATGTAACTTTTCGGCTGAAACAGCTATTTCTAGGCCTAGTAATGCCCAGAGAGCTGTTAAAAGTTGCATTTTGAGGTGAGAAAGTTGTTTACCAAATAAGACAAGTTGATTGGAACAGACTGTAGTGACCTTTATACAACGATATTTAATTTACTTCTTACAGGGTCGCGTGGAGTTATCAGCGGAGCCGCTAGTGCTAGTAGCGTTCTCGTGCGGTTCCCTAGTGCTCCAGCGCGGCGCAGCAGTGCACGTGTCGGTGTGCGGGCACGCGCTGCACGCGCACTGCGCGCGCCAGTACGTCAAAACCGTGATGGAGCGAGAATCCAGGAGGTATACTATAAGGTGGACCAAAAGAATTCTTTCTAAAAAGGCTTACTTTGGTTTGGTTACTTTTTTTACTTATATCTACTCATTGCTATTTTCCTTCTTATTTTCTTGAATCACCCAAAGGTTAGCTGGATTAGTTCCCTAAACAGATAAGTTCGTCACTGTATATCCCTAATCCAAATTTTTTAGATGATTTAATAAAAATGATGAAAGTTTTTTAATAACTAGCTGTCCGTGCTCGGCGCCGCCCGGGTGTATTTTTTTTATACAAACCTTGTCCTGATTATGTCCTGATGAATTACAACAACAACAAAAAAACCAAATCGGTCGAGCCATTCTCCAGTTATGGTGTGACCAAGGGCAACAGGGATTCTTATATATATTGATATATATACATAGATAATAGATTTATCTCAACCAAATACCAACCAACGAAGTACGTATTTATCTTTGTAATCATTTTACTATTGAAAAGAAAACTAAATAACACATAAAATAATATTGATTACATGGGTTTACAAAAGCAAACTTATCTCTTCGGATTTATTCTAGCTAACACTATTATTATTGTTTAATTAGGTTAGGTAGTTAGTTCAGTAGATATAGTTAAGTGTTGATGTTTTTCTTTAAATGATGGGTTTTGAAATTAATTAATAATTAAAGCTTAATTTTATAAAATATTTGGATCAGATTAGTCTTGGTTTTAGCGACTATTATTAATTGAAATAAATGAATTTAAATCTTTTTTTTATTATTGCGACGGGATAAAAAAATATTTTTAATAATTATATTAATAGATAATTGAACCAAAATTACATAAGTAAAAACTTTTCGGTGGACCTCATGTTGATGTACAGTCACCATCAGATATATTGTAGCGGGCGAGGTACTCAAATATTTCGGAGTAGCATTACTTTTCAATAAATTCGTTACACTAGTTATGGTCAATAACACCAGAACATGCAATTTGTTATAAATATAAGAGCAGCGACCTTTCAATAAATTCGGAACATATAACTAGGTAAAAATATCAGAAAGCACATAACGTTAAAGGTATCTACGCACTCAGGGTGATCATAAAGATCGGAACATTTATGGAAAATATACCTTAAGTCTGTATCACACAGTTTAAATTCGTTACTATAATTATTATGCATGTCGATCTTTGGCATGACGTATTTATGTTTTGTTTGGAATTCGAATCTACTCGTGACGTGTACACGTCACGAGTAGATTAGACATGCATAATAATTATAGTAACGAATTTAAACTGTGTGATACAGACTTAAGGTATATTTTCCATAAATGTTCTGATCTTTATGATCACCCTGAGTGCGTAGATACCTTTGACGTTCTGTGCTTTCTGATATTTTTACCTCGTTATATGTTCCGAATTTATTGAAAGGTCGCTGCTCTTATATTTATGACAAACTGCATGTTCTGGTGTTATTGATCATAACTAGTGTAACGAATTTATTGAAAAGTAATGCTGCTCCGAAATATTTGAGTACCTCGCCCGCTTCAATATATTTGATGGCGACTGTACCGATAGCAATGGTATAAAAAAGGACCCCATTTTCAAAATCCTGCTGTCGATATATGACAAGAACGTGACACTGTGTGCGTGACATCAATACTCGCGCTGATACCTATTGCCGTGCGTAACACAATAAAATAAATAAAAATTAAATACAATTGGTTACACGTTCAACTTATTCTTATAAATGGGAAATAATACTTTAAAACTATTAAAAAAAGACTTTTGACTTCTCACGCGCTAAAATGACTCATAATGGCAATGTGTAAGAGGACTAAATTGACGCATTTAACACAAACATACAAAATCCATTACTGTACTGACTTCTCGGATTACCGATTTTAAAAATGTTGTCAATTTTGGATTTAGAAATATCGGGCATAACTTTATTGGAATAGCCGTCATTTTCAAGGCTGTCGGCGGTGTCAACTTTAAAAAAATTAGGATCTTGATTGGCTTAGATTTTTTGAGCGAAAATAGTTAATCCATCCATTATGATGTTTATTATTATTACTTCAAACTTTCAATTGTATTATTTCAGTAGTTTAGTTTGTTTTTTATTCAATTTATTATTGTTACAATTCTCATTCGAAAGTTCATTGTATTGACATAAGTTCATTTTTATGACTACTTCCCTTGAGTTGTTAAAACAAAAGACGAATATAAACCTGAAGTTATTTATTATTGCACTCGTCCTTTTAGAGCCCTAGCTGAGGCTTGGGTCCCATATTAGTACTCGGTGCAATAATAAATAACTTTCTGCTTGGTGCAATAATCTACTATTATTGCACAGACCGTACCGCCTACGGCAACCGGCCGCCTTCGACGCAGACAAGAAAGAGTACCTCTGTCCTCTCTGCGAGAGGCTCTGCAACACGACCATACCGCTGCTGCCGGCGCCCTCGCTGCCGGCCGGCGCGCCGCCCGCGCTCAGCGAGGAGGTGTTCCGCGACGCGCTGGCGCTCATCCTGCAGCACCAGGTGCGCTCCGAGTGCGTGCACGTCTGCACCGAGAGCTGCGAGGAGATACTGTGCCAGGTGAGTGTATGACCCAAACACAGATGAGAAAATATTTTTTTTTAAATAAGTGTCATTTTCACAGGGCAATTTAAGATCAAATGAAAGGGCTCGTTATGAGGATCTCAAATATATTTTTGTTATTATTGTAAAATAAATATTTTTGATTTTATTCATCAAAGAAGACTAAAATTGATCATTCCCCCCCTAATATCCGAAACTACTACGCCTAAAATTATGAAAAAAGTAAAAAATATACTTCATTGCTTGTAGATTACAGGAAAACCTATAAGAATTCTCACAATAAAAATACGTATGTACGGGACTCTCTCCACTCGAGTTCAACTCGCACTTGTCCGGTTTCTTTATTGATAGGTTCACGAAACGAACGTTAAACATAAAAACATATTTTTACAGACTAACAACAATAGAAAATTTGTGTACATTTTCAAATATCTAAATTAAAACTAAATTGTAAAAATACGAGGAACTAAGTACAATTAATTGCTTATTTACGTAAATAAAAACAGTGACAACCCTTGGACACTTTTTTGGTGGGCAAAATTGACAACCGGGAGGTTCCACATAAGTGGCTTAATCTGCCCAACGTCATAATTCTAGATTAAAAAAAAAAATGCACAAGAGAAATGTTCTAAAAACTCTTTTATATACCATGTATATAAAAGAGATGATGAGAGAGAGATGGCAAAGATAAAAACTACCTTTGTCTTTGCCATCGAGCACGAGAACAGAACTACTGAATATAAATTTGCCCCCACCTAAACTCGCGTCCACGTTGACAAGCTCTGAGAAGAAACTGAGTGAAGCTAGATACAAAAGCAAATAGCAGTTTGGCCATAATAATATCATACTTTCTGCTAAGACGAACTGAATGAACTGGATTCAAATAGTTTTATTTTATTTTCGGTTGAACTTACATTCGGCTCAGTGGGCAAAATATCCCTCATGGGCAAAATTGCACTGTTTGACGGTACTTAATATTATTATTTTTAACCCAGGCTCGGGCAAGAAGTGTCGGTGCGAACTCGTCAGACATGGAGGAAGGTGAATCTCCCGAAGAGGTTTCAACATACATGCTCACGCAGTCACGGGATCTGCTGCCACAGGAGTTCCTGGTCCATTTCGAGGGCGAGATCCCCATGTACACCGACGACATGAAGACTCTCATCACGGACTTTGTCAATGTGAGTAGTTTCCAGCTAAAAATCTTTAAGAACATGTACTAAGTAGGACTAAGTCTGTATCTGCATACAGTATTACCAGTTCGTTAGTAATGAAATAATAATATTAAATATCCGGAAGACAATCTTACATAAATTGACGTAGGCCCGAACCAAGCTCTATTCTTGAAATTTGGAATATGGTGCAAAAAGTTGACATTGATTGTACTTACAAAATTCAAATTCAAAAAAGGAAAAAAAGGGATTTATATTCGTTACAGAATTGTTCAGGGTTTAAAACGTATGCAAAACTTTTGTTTCGTACGCAAATCTTTGTCAAGATTTAAATTCGATTGCGTTAAAAATTACAATTTAATAGCGCTATCATTTTTACTCTCAACCCGTCACTGTAATGCAGAAGAAGATAACAACAAGGTGGTATTTGGGGTTAGAAAGTAATTAATAGTCCATAGACAACATTCCCGAAATGATGACTGTCGACTGAGGCGGTGAAGGTTGCATGCCCAGTCTGCTTACCTCGCACTCCGACGAAAAGGCCAACATCATCAAATAATAACATGTATCTCGCTGTTAGTGGTTTTCCAAGGTTTTTTAAAAGGAATTTAAAATTAAAAAGTACTTTTCACTTCTCATGCTCGAAAACTCCCTCTTTATGTCGTGCGTAGGCGACATAAAGTCGCTTTTTATGCTCTAGTGCATAAAGTAAAATCTTCGTCGAAGGCCAAGGCAATCGGTCCAACAGCCACGCGAACAACTTTAACTTCTTAGAATAACCTCTTTATTTTATTTCGTTTCGTTAGTATTCTAAGACCAAGGCAAGGATACCAACAGCCAAAGTACACAATAAAAGTTCATGAAATAAACTTGTAATTTTTATTTTGTCGCATTTATTATTACTATATTTGAGTAAATCAATATATTTAAAGCATGACAATAAGTTACATAGATATAAAAAACAAAATGTTTTTATAACTGAGCGGTATGTAACGACCTATAAGTCAGATGTCACGTACCTAATGAAAAAAAAAGTTAAGTGGCGTGAACCATACTTATTTTTTCATTGTCAATATTTGTGTTACAATAGTTTACATGTTGCTGTTTCATTTCCTCGCAATCGAAGTGAAAATTTGAGTGTACAACTCGTCCATAAAACCCATTTAACACTCGACTTTATATCCATCCTCGCTCGCAAGCTCGCTTGGATGGATAAACGTCTCGCTTAAAATGGTGCGTTTTATGCACTTGTTGTACAATCTACTATTAATCACTAAGGAGTAAAGTGTCACTTTAGTCCCTAGGGAGTGAAGTGTCATGTTAGTCCCTAGGGATAAAATGTATCAGTTTTTCCGCCTAAACATTATTATTAGGAGTCATTTTAAAGCGTAAGATGTGAACAAAAAAAATTTCACTTCTCATGCTCTTAAAATGTTACTTTAATCTCTGCACATCGGGACTAAAGCTCCTTATTAATTTCTAGGTATTAATAAAGTATATATTTTTTTAAGTTACTTTGGAAACCCCTTAACAACCAATCACGGTGTTTTTGAATGGAGGCTTATCCCCATTTTCAGTGATTGTGGTGGAAATAACCTCAAAATGACAACTGTTCAAAAAATAAAAAATAAAAACTATTTAATTTCGTGAAACACGATTTATGATTACGAATATGAATTTATTTAAATATATAAAGGATTATTTTATTTTATTTATTAGGCATGGTCCAAATCATAGAGGTAGGAAAACATAGAGAGAGTGTAAAAACGGCTAATAGAATATAGTACTCTTCGCACCTGTTACAAATGCCCTTCGTTAAAAAGAGTCGTCTATATATGACCGCTTTCGATTGAATTTCAAAAGCGTACCACTTTTTAGGTGTGTTTGGTGTGTCACTCTGCATTAGTGTGCGTAAGTTTGCAGTCAGTGATGTGCGGTTTATCGATAAATTAGGTTTAACCATAATTAAAAGGCAAAGGATAAGCCCATTTAAAATAATAATTGTGATTGATGACCAATTGAAAATTGACCTTATTTCGAAAAAGTAAACTGAGATATTAGCTTTTTTGTCGTGTAATAAAAATAAAGACAGTTTATACAGTTTTTATTTAAAAATAAAACGTTTATCTTTAATAATGATGAATAAGCCTTGTAATTGTAAGACAGTTTGTGACCCTTTTTTGATGCCGGATTGCATTGCAACTTCTGAAACCACGACGAACCATTTCTGTTAGAGCATCTCCAACCATTCCTGTTTGAAGTCGTCTATCAGCCTCCATAATAAATGAGTCTGCTGTTTGTTTTTCCGAACATACTCGGGGACTTTTTCGGGGCGTCCCATTTCAATCACACAGACCGCTTAAACAAATTTCAGCCATTCCTCTCTGACTGGCGAGGCTTTTGGAAATCTGAAACAATACAATTCATTAATATCAAACATATTAGGCTCTTTTACCGATCGATAGATATGTAGGTACGTAAAAAATACAGATTAAATTAAAACAGCGATGTTAAAATATTGAACATTAAAATACCGAACGATCCAAATATCTACAATAATTATTCCATGCCTGTCTATAAAAGGCACACAACGCAATAAACCGAACGTTTAGAATAACAAACTTTAAATGTTGTAAGTTTCGACATTTAAAACATCGGCCTTTTAACTGTTCGGCATCGCTATTTTAACCCAAAATGTATTCACTTTTTGATATTTAAACACATACTCATGGATAGACCTAGTTATCTCAGGGAAGTGACGTCAAAATAGGGAAACATGGGGCAATTGGCACTTAAATATTTATTGTAAGTAAAGTAATTGTAATTTAAAAAATGACAATCACAAATTACAAGAACATTACTATTTAAGTGTGGACTGAAAGGCTCTAAAATTAAGATATGATGATGAAAATATTCGAACGGGTATTATACAGTATGTAAACATACTAAATCCATCTCTTTAAACCAGTTGATGGCCAAGTCGAGTTAAGGGTTTTACCACATATTTTACTAGCATGTGTAGAATATTTTTTAATTTATATTTTTTTTTTTAATTATAAAAACTTATCTTTTTCAAAGTCAGTTAATCCCAAAAGTATCTCCCGTGTGTAATATTTACGTCGTGACAGATTTATGTGATTTCAATTTCACTGGTGACACTTTATTGTTAATTATAAGGGCGATTACCAGACTGCGTAACAATAAAACCAATTTGCAGAAAATGCTGGCTCAAGCTCTAGAAAAGCAGGGGGTTGTATGATATTAGTTATGACTTATCACAAAATTCAAAACGGGACCAACAGCATCCATTTTCTGGGGTCGAGGCTGCAACGTGCGTTGAAAGAAGACGATTTTTTACGGTGGGTCGACCCGTGTTTATTAACGGATCGAATAACTCAAAAAATGCAAAATTCATAATATTTTTTCATTTAATTCCGCATATATGTATGTATATCCCTATTATCCCTACTAACATTATAAATGCGAAAGTGTATATGACTATGTTTGTTATCAGATTCCCAATTGCACCAATAGTATTTTGTGTTTTGAAAAGGGTTAAGTACCTTTCATTGTTTTTTAAAAGTGCCATTTATACTAAGTATTCAGACTGCCAATAAACTTGGAATAAATATAAAATTGTTCCAATTCGCCCCATACTCCCCTATTTTGACATTTATGACATTTCACGGGTTACTATCGAATTGTCTTTATCGCCAAACGACCATTTCACCTAGATGACATAAAAGTAAAATACACAGTCAGCAAAGAGTCAATGCAGCTGGACGACATGAAAGTAGAATACTCAGTCAGCAAAGTGTCAATTAAGCAGGACGGCTCGGAATTAAAATGAGCAAGTAACCAAACGTTTGGAAATATAAATAGTCCGTGTGATTAGAATACCTAATTAACCGAAAGTAAAGTTAGTTGATTGACATGAACATAGAAGGAGTTATTAGCAAAACGTCTGGAAATTAAAATACTCCGTATAATTAGAAGTTTGAATTATCGAGTGTCATATCAACGCTTGCCGTTTTAAGATCCAGACGTTTTGCTAACGGGCTATTTGGCGTTCATGTTTATTTAGTAATTCAGACATTTTGAGATACAAACGATTCGCTACCGGGCCATTTAGCTTTTATGTCTATTAAGTTTATAAAGACATTCTAAGATAAAGACGTTTGGCTACTAGTGTATTATAAATTATAACATTCTAAGATCCAGACGTTTTGCTAAAGATACATTTAGCGTTCATGTCTATATAGCAACAAAGACATTACACAATCCAGACGTTTGAGCTATATTGTCATTTGGCGCAAAGGGAATTTTGATAGTAACCCCATTTCACTGCCCTGAGATAACGAGGTCTTCTCATGGATATATTTACTCATTTACTCTATCAAAATATCGAAAGTTTACTTATCGACATTAATTTTGGAAGCACTATTGTTTACTTCCGAAAGAAAATCTAAAAATGCGTTGAAATTGCACATTTACTGCACATAGTGCCTTTGTATTAATTACAAGATGTAATACCATGATAATGTTTCTACTTATATTTGCAAAACGGCCGGATTATGGCCGAAAATAAACAGTTTTATTGCAAAACATCACTCACCTGTGAAAGCTTATATTTTGTGGATAATTTTCTTTATTTCCCATTAAGGATTTACATTCACGAAACACACACGCCATTCCACTGAACCTATACTCTAATACTTCACTGTTAACTTGTCGAAAAAAAATATTTTCGGAGAATTATTTAAAAATTCCGACAGATGGGCGCACAGATCGCGAACAGCAACAGTAGTCTGACTAAATTAAGTGACACTTTTTCTTAATTCTTTATCCGACTAGCCGTTTATTCTATCCATTTGTCTTAATTTAGTAGGGTTCACATGTCGGGTATTGACCAATAAAAATTGGCTACAAAACTGTGTTCTACACAGAAGAAAAAGGTGGTACGCTTGACAGTTGGCAACACGGGATCTATGTTTTACTACACCTATGGTCCAAATAGTTTTCAAGCTTTTATCTGTTTTTATATGCAAGCATTTGTGTCACTTTACAAAAAACCGATAACCGCGAAACAAATTTGTCAGAAACTTTGATATATATTTTGTTACATATTGTAATTTTGTATAGAACGTCGTTTTTTTTCCTCGCATTCAAAGTGAAAAGTAGAGTGTTTAACGCGAGACCACAGTATATATATAGCTTAAGCAGTAAAGAAGCTAGGCCTACTTTTCGAAATAAATACCTACACTCCAAATGAGCGTAAGGGTTGTCCTTTAAATTTTTGTAAAATTGAATAAATTTTTTGTTTATTGTATCTCAGCTAGTTAGAGCAAAATCGATATCCGGTTTGATATCCGCCAGCGAAATTCAGCGAATCCGCTGGCAGAATAAAAGAAAGTAGCCGCCATCTTGAACTTTCTAGTTATTCCACTGATTGCTTCCAAAATCGATGTCTGGGGATCTGTGTGGTCTCCGACAACGGATCCGTTGACAGATTAAGAAAAAGTAGCCGCCATCTTGAACTTTTTAGTTATTCGACTGTTTGCTTCCAAAATCGATATCTGGGGATCGGTGTGGTCACCGACAACGGATCCGTTGACAGATTAAGAAAAAGTAGCCGCCATCTTGAACTTTTTAGTTATTCGACTGATTGCTTCCAAAATCGATGTCTGGGGATATGTGTGGTCCCCGACAACGGATCCGTTGACAAATTAAGAAAAAGTAGCCGCCATCTTGAACTTTTTAGTTATTCGACTGTTTTCTTCCAAAATCGATATCCGGGGGTCTGTGTGGTCTCCGACAACGAATCCGTTGACAGATTGAAAAAAAGTAGCCGCCATGTTGAACTTTTTAGTTATTCGACTTATTGCTTCCGAAATCGATATCTGGGCATCTGAATGGTCTCCGACAAAGAATCCGCTAGCAGAATAAAAAAAAGTAGTCGCCATCTTGAACTATTTAGTTATTCAACCGACTGCTTCCATAATCGATATCTAGGGATCTGTGTGGTCTCCGGTTCAATGTCTGCGACTTTTATCTAATCTGTCAACGGATACGTTGTCGGAGACTAAACAGACCCCCAGATATCGATTTTGGAAGGAATCAATCGAAAAACCAAAAAGTTCGAGATGGCAGCTACTTTTTTTCATTCTGTCCACGGATTTGCTGTCGGAAACCACACAGATCCCCAGATATAGATTTTGGAAGCCATCAGTCGAATAACTAAAAAGCTCAAGATGGCGACTACTTTTTCTCATTCTGTCCACGAATTTGTTGTCGTTGACCATACTGATACCCAGACATCGATTTTGGAAGGAATCCGTCGAGTAACTAAAAAGTTTACGATGGCGGATACTTTTTCTTAATCCTTAAAGGGATTCGTTGTCGGAGACCAAACAGATCCCGGACATCGATTTTGGAAGGCATCAGTCGAAAAACTAAAAAGTTTAACATGGCGGCTACTTTTTTTCAATCTGTCAACGGATTCGTTGTCGGAGACCACACAGATCCCCACACATCGATTTTGGAAGCAATCAGTCGAATAACTATAAAATTCAATATGGTGGCTACTTTTTCTTATTCTGTCCACGGATTTGTTGTCGGAGACCACACAGATCCCTAGATATCGATTTTGGAAGCAATCAGTGGAATAACTAAAAAGTTCAAGATGGCGGCTAATTTTTCTCAATGTGTCAACGGATTCGTTGTCGGTGACCACACAGATCCCCAGATATCGATTATGGAAGCAATCGGTCGAATAACTAAAAAGTTTAAGATGGCGGCTACTTTTTATCAATCTGTCAATTGATTCGTTGTCGCAGACCACACAGATATCGATTTTGGAAACAATCAGTCGAATAACTAAAGAAAGAAGAAAGAATATCAAATGCAATGGAAACCATACGTCTCGACGCGACACTCGCGTCTTTCGGCACCGCCATGTCCGCTTAGCGGTCTCGTAGAGGCGTGCGTCTCTGTGAGTGCGTCGTTTCGAACGTTTGTTCGTAGCTTCTTTACTGCTCTTTATCTATACTGTGGCGAGACTTAACAACCATAATGACACTCGAACTATAGCCACTGTCGCTCGCTCACTCGCTCGTGTGGCTAAACATCTCTTATCATTATGGCTCGTTTTAGTCTCTCGTTGAACAATTTACTATAATTTTACCATAAATGCGTCCCAGGCGCTACCGTCGGCGGTCGGCGAGCCTGGCGGCCCGTCCCCGCTGTCGCCCGTGGAGGCCGTGTACAAGTCGACGTCGTACACGATCCTGAGCACGAACGCCGTGCTGCAGGCCGAGGCGCGGCCGCTGCTGGGCGACCTGCCGGCGCGCCACCGCGACGCGCTGCAGGCGCTCGTGCGGCTGGCGGCCGCGCTGCCGTCCGTGTGGCCCGCGCCGCGCCAGCTGGCGCACCACGCGCTGCAGGCGCTCGACGCGCTCGAACGCTCCTCGCCCACCGCGCACCATCCCTTCGAGACGCTCGTGTCCGCGGTGCTGCCCGCGCCCTGCCTGTTCAGCCGGACCGCCGGCCCGGCCCGCCCCGCGCACCTCGCCCGCCACCTCACCCTCGAGGTCTTCCGCTGCGCGCTCACCCGGGCGATGATCGTTATCGACCTCGCCGACTGCGCCGTCGAAGCGATGGAGGGCCACGAGGACTTCAAACCGACCAAACCTGATCTAGAAAACTTGCTGAGCGTCATGAGAGTTCTCCGGAGAGGCCGGCTCGCCCCGGAAGGTCTGAGCGCGAACGACGTCTGGGAGAAAGTCAAAAAGCAGTGCTACACCTTTTTACGAGCGTCGTGCCTGTTCTATCACTTCTTGAGCGATATAAATCCGCCGACGGAACTGACGGTGGTCGGAGGCGACACGTGGGAAACTATGTGCGGCTACCTCGATCTCCCTAGCACGTTTAGAGAACTAATAGACACTCCTATGGCTAGGAAAAAATCTGAGGAGTGGGCCGGTCTCTCCGACGAGTGGTTCGCCGGGGAGATAGACAGTCGCGCGGTGGTCGAAACGAACGAGCCGCCGCGGCTGGTGCCGCTGCCGGATGACTTCTCGGAGCTGATGAACGTTGTGTCGGAGTTCTCGTGCCCGAACTCTGAGAGGGAGGACAGCAAGTATCCCACGATGTGTCTCGTGTGCGGACAGATTCTGTGCTCGCAGAGTTATTGCTGTCAGACTGAAATTAAAAAGGTAAGGTTTATTCTATTTTTTCTTCTGTCTACTTCCCACGAAATAGAGCTTGATGCCTACAATCGGAACTGGTGGGAGACTGCCCAAGATGCCTCATCTTGGAAAAAAGAGAGGAAGGCGTTTGCCCAGCAGTGGGACTTTATAGGCTCTTAAATAAATAAATAAATATTATCTATTTAATAAAGATTTACTTATATGGTACACTGATTTTAGGATACCAATTATTTCTCACTCCAGTTCCGTGTAGTTCCGAAGGCAATAAAATCTTTCTGGAGTATATCACTTCAGCGGTACCTGAGATGTTTTTCATGCAGTATCCTTAGATGTGTTCTCTTCACTCGTATCTTCAGAGGGTTCAATGTTCATTATATGACAGTTACATAATATTATTTTGTAAGACTGCTTGCTTATTACCAACGAAAACATTTCCAAGCTTTTTGGCGCACCATTACTCAGTGATATTTTTCATGCGCGTAAAAATGCTATAATAATTATAGGAGAACTGCTATTACCATGACAACGCTCATTATAGAACTGTTTTCACGCCTTTGTTGTATTCTCATACCATTAATGATATCAATATTAGCGGTTTTTAGTACGCGACTAGAAAAAAAGAAGCACAAAGGCATTCCATGTCAGTCCTCAGGGTTGCCAACGCATTTGCAGTCTTTAGATTGTAGTTTTGAGTATGCAAATGTTTATTGTCTCAGATCTGACTTATCACTTGGTGACCTGTGTCCTCGTTTGCCTTCGCTTTGTCATGAGAAAAAAAGCTTTTCTGGTCACTTACATTATATTTTGCAATAGGCCCGCTTGCCGAATGGGCGTGGCCCGCTGACGGAGCACGTGGGCGCGGTGGTGGCGCACTCGCTGACGTGCAGTGCCGGCGCCGGCGTGTTCCTGCGCGTGCGCGACTGCGAGCTGCTGCTGGTGGCGGCGCCCGCGCGCGGCGCCATGTTGCCCGCGCCCTACCTGGACACGTACGGGGAGACCGACCAGGTACAGTAGTGTACAACACATCTACTCTGTACGGTAGTAAACATTTAATAGTACATTATTGCCTAGGCATGGAAGTAGGCAATTGCGGGCAGAGTATTGTTTTAAAAATACGAAGCCCGCATTTGCTGTTCCTGCCGAGGCAAATATAGTGCTTTTCTCAAAAATCGCAAGTTTTTTTTTGTGTTTCAGTAAAATCTTCATCGCTTGAACTGATTTTTTTATTTTTTAATTGCATACAAACAAACTTCATGTGAAAAAAATTATCACTCTTTACCGCCTTTTTGTTTATGACAAGAAGATTTTTTTTTAAAACATACGCTATTCCAGACACAGATAAATAAGGATAAATAAAATTTGGATGTGTAAGACTTGTGCCCTAATTTTATAATGGGCTTTTTCACTTTTTAAAAAGTTACAAGCTAGATAGTAATGGAATTTGTATGCAACATTGCGGGCTTGTGTAGCGAGCACGCAATGTTTTATTTTTTTTAATTTGGGATCTGTCAGTAAACTATGTCCTTCGCGTCTCAATATGTAGATAGTAATGTCAACATTTCCAGACATTTTTGAGAAAAAGAACATAGTTACTAACCGGGAATCGAATTAACGATTTGTACCGGAGCTTTTTATACCCAAAATAAACAAAACCAGAAATTTTACCAATAAAAAAGAGGAAAATAGTTATAGCACAGTATATAATTATATAGCTAAAGCGGTAAAGAAGCTCCGAACAAACGCTCGAAACGTTGCACTCACACAGACGCACGCCTCAACGAGACCGCTAAGCGGACATGGCGGTGCTGTTAGACGCGAGTGTCGCGTCGAGACATACGGTTTCCTTTTCATTTTATATTCTTTCTTCTTTCTTTAGTAATTCGACTCATTGTTTCCAAAGTCGATATCTGGGGATCTGTGTGGTCTCCGACAACGAATCCGTTGACAGATTGAGAAAAAGTAGCCGCCATCTTGAACTTTTTATTTATTCAACTGTTTGCTTCCAAAACCGATATCTGGGGATCTATGTGGTCTCCGACAACGAATCCGTTGACAGATTGAGAAAAAGTAGCCGCCATCTTGAACTTTTTATTTATTTGACTGTTTGCTTCCAAAATCGATATCTGGGGATCTATGTGGTCTCCGACAACGAATCCGTTGACAGATTGAGAAAAAGTAGCCGCCATCTTGAACTTTTTATTTATTCAACTGTTTGCTTCCAAAATCGATATCTGGGGATCTGTGTGGTCTCCGACAACGAATCCGTTGACAGATTGAGAAAAAGTAGCCGCCATCTTGAACTTTTTATTTATTCAACTGTTTGCTTCCAAAACCGATATCTGGGGATCTATGTGGTCTCCGACAACGAATCCGTTGACAGATTGAGAAAAAGTAGCCGCCATCTTGAACTTTTTATTTATTTGACTGTTTGCTTCCAAAATCGATATCTGGGGATCTATGTGGTCTCCGACAACGAATCCGTTGACAGAATGAGAAAAATAGCCGCCTTCTTGAACTTTTTAGTTATTCGACTGATTGCTTCCAAAATCGATATCTGGGGATCTATGTGGTCTCCGACAACGAATCCGTTGACAGAATGGGAAAAAGTAGCCGCCATCTTTAACTTTCCAGTTTTTGGGCCGAATTCTTTCAAAGTCGATATTCCTTGTCGGAGACCACACAGATCCCCAGATATTGATTTTGAAAGCAATCAGTCGAATAACTAAAAAGTTCAAGATGGCGGCTACTTTTTCACATTCTGTCCACGGATTTATTGTCGGAGACCACACCGATCCCCAGATATCGATTTTGGAAAGAATCAGCCGAATAACTAAAAAGTTCAAGATGGCGGCTACTTTTTATCAACTTTTTAACGGATTCGTTGTCGCAGACGACACGTATCGATTTTGCACAACTAGCTGAGATACAATAAACAAAACTTTTTTCAATTTTACAAAATTTTAGAGGACGCTCAATTGGAGAGTAGGCATTTATCTTGAAAATTAGGCCTTTACTGCTTTAGCTATATATATACTGTGGTTATAGTCAATTTTCGGTTAATATTTGTTTTTAACCCTTCAATTAGTTCCCGTTAGTTTGTTTTACACTTTCGGACCTGGTTTAGTATCAGCTATTAACTACTAAAAATTCAAAATCGTCAATCACTTCACAAAGGATTCTTATTTAATGGAATGGTTCACATTTTTTTTTAGATTTATCATTAAAATCTATTTGAATTGTTTTCAATTAGATTTTGTTGGCAGTTGGCAACTAAAATTAAAAATTCAACCCTCTTTTTCCACTAACACGCTGGTGATCCCCCAGGGCCTGCGGCGCGGCAACCCGCTGCGGCTGTGCCCGGAGCGCTACGCGGCGCTGCGCCTGCTGTGGCTCAGCCACGGGCTGCAGGAGCGCATCGCGCGCGCGCTCGACTCCAACATGCTCGCCACCACGCAGTGGCAGAACATGTAGGGGGCGGCGCACACCCCCCGCCGGGGAAACACTCATTTTGCTTATCAAACACCTTGGAAAGGGCGATCTATAGTGTGAACTCTAGATTAAATCTGCAATTTAAAGATAGTTATTATCTAATGGTTAAAATACTTTTTGTATTCGTCTGAAAGTAGCTAATATTAACTGTCAGATAATATTAATCTAGGGATTTATGAAACAGACCCTTAATGTCGGAATGTACTGATCATTTGATGACCAAAAAGTTTGAGAGAAGGGCGTTGAGGATTAAATTAAAACTTCGACTGCGATTAGAATTTACGATTTTGACGTTAATCGATTGCGTACGATACTCGATGTTGCGAGAGTTTGGCCAATAAAGGTGTTTGAAGTGAAAATGCCATCCAATTTTTACCTTGAAATCGCTGCTAGCCACATGAGAATATTATAGTTTCAATCGTCAACTTAAAGTCTTATTTGGCACGCTATACTCCTTTACTTAGACTCGCCACTTGATGGCATGTTTACAACATACTAATGACTTTAAAGATATAATCAATGAAACCTTACGCATAATGTATTCGGCCTTTACCATTTGTGATAGCATTCGTTGCCATCCCATTCCCCAGATCTATCCCTAATCGCATCTTTTGTTTTAAACGAAGCTCGCATAATGTGACGCACATACGCGTTCAAGGCTCCGGGTGAAAGTAAACGCCTATGCGTTACCGGCAGTGTTAAAAAAAGAAGCAGGGTGTATTGTATTGTAATGCAAAGTTATATTGTATTAGAGAGTAAAGTTGCCTGAAGACGTATGTAAACATATTGGTACGTGTACTATATTGTCAAACACAAAGTTGGTTGTTATAGTTTTAGTTAAAATATTTAAAAATTCCTCGAATGCGAATATGTCACTTGGTAGCTGACTCATCAATCTCATCATAAGAAAAACCATTGTCCATGTTGTATCTTAAATCAATTATACTCTACAAATGGGGTCCATATTGGCTCACCTAATTATTTTTACTCATAACGACTCATAAGTCCTAATCATCGCAACTCCTAACGTATTTTTTTCAGCAACTGTTACTTTTTCAGGATTTTTATCAATAAAACCTAACCTAACCTAGTCTTATCTACACATTGAATATTTCAGAACTTCTGAACAGTTTACTGTTCCAGCGGTATAAAAAATTCATTTTCGGAGTTCCGATAATAGGAGTTGCAATTTTAGTTGAACTTTGGCGCTCCCCTACAAATGTTTCAATGGTCGACAATTATTAGATACCTTACTTTATTCTTGCTTATTCTTCTCCAAGGCTAACTGGGAGAGATCCCAGGGATAAGTTCACCTATGTACATTACTATATCGATGTAAACTTGTCTTGTAATTGTTTATGTGCAATATAGAATTTACATACATACAAGCATATACATGGTCAACATCGTAAACATCACATTTTTACTACACATAGCAAGCAAGCAAGGGTTTTCTTATTCTGATTTAATTGTAGTTTCATTTTACTGCCGTAGTCTCAAGTCTTATGTAATAAACGTTTTGCCAAATATTCAACATGCCTGCTATGTACGCTTTAATATGATTAGGAATCAATGGCAGAACATGTCAATAATTTTGTCATAATGTACAGTCAACTGTGTTATTATGACACGAAAATCGTTCAAATTCTGACAGACTTTGTACGATTTAAACAAAGCGTCACTTTGACATAGTTCCATCTTGGCCCAGATATTAATTTGGCTGGAGACGGTTGGCCAAGTGCTCTTTCAGGTTTAATACAAAACTAAAATTCTGCTTAGTTTCCAAAAGTCTTAACGAGTTTATAATGAAATGCCACTCTTCAGACCACTTTTTTAACAGATTGTACATATTATTTATTAAAATCTTTCAAAAATGGCAATACATGCAAATCTGTACTTGATATGTACTTAACTGAGTTTTTGATGATTTGTTTTACAGTGATTTTCTTTATTGACTATAAATAATATCGGAAACAATAATATTTAATTCAGTTAGTATCTACATACATACATTAAATCGCCCCTGTTTCCCAGAGGGGTAGGCAGAGACCACTTCTTTCCATCTACTACGATCCTGAATAATCTCTAATCTTTTAGTATCTTATTGATAACGTATCAAAAACTTAGATCACTAAAGCGTTATTTATTTTCACCTCTAAAGACATGGTAATCTAAGCTGTTTGAAGCAAAATTAAGCATGTGTATAATTTTCATATTAGTTCATTAACATATATACAGTCCTGTATTATATATGTAATACTGTTTTACCCTAATGTGTCAGGCCAAATCTGCTACTTCTTATGAACTGTTAAACGTGTAGAGTATTTAAAAAAAGGCACGTGACGTCACAAGTATCTATTGTTTAATACCATTTATGTGTAAAGTCCATACGATCTTACTTGTTTTATTTAGTAAACACTTTTATTACCTAAAAATGCACATTTATTGGCTAAAACAGCCATTTTCTGGTAAATAATACAACTAGAGACCACATTATGATCATCATTTTTGATTTTACATCATGGATCGTCTTTTTTATTAGGAAATTGTTATTTTAGGCGAAAAAGGACCATTTTGAGGTTATAAAAGTGTTTACTAAATAGGACAAGTCAGGTGGGGAATGGAGTGTATCTTATATGACAATGTGTCCGTTATTAGTGTAGATAAATTAATCCGTACTGTTAACACTGCTGTATTGCCTTTTTAGCATGAATGGCTAATCAAGAACGTCTGTAGTGTAGTGTCTAAAGACACCAATATTCATCACTTAGTGCCGTCTAAGAGCAGTTCACAAATATCAGAAGAAGACAGTCATTCTGGGCCTTTATTTCACTTTGGTTTACCCATCTCGCTTCGATATGGTTGTCATATTGATGTCATACCTCTTATTGACTTGATAGTATGATGTGATAACAATATTAAAGCAAGATATGCCAAGCCAAAGTAAATCCCATAGAATACTTATAAACGCCTCTAGGCAATATATCGTAATAAGCAATCTAGAATATTATTATTTTAGGACAGGAGCAGCAAAAATTATGAGCGACTTAGGAATATGCGGATGATTTGTGCAATGAAAAAGTGTCCCGGAGAAATTGCACTTGTCCAGAAATCTCTAGGACACTATACTCCTTTTGTTTAGGAACTTAAGTAATTGTAAACAAAAAAACCACGTGACATAGTTGGTCAGCCAATAGAAGCAGAACACAGATACGTCAAAGCTCGACAAATAGTTTTGATTGGCTGTTGAACAGAGCCACGTGGTTTGGTTTGTTTACATTTATTTAAATACCTAAACAGATGGATTATAGTATACTATTGGTCTTATCACAAGACCAGGCACCAACTGATTGAATGTAAAAAGAAATTGCGTATGTTTGTGTAATATTACATAAGATATAAAAAATGTGATGATCTTCTATATTAGACCTATATTCGCACATTATTGTGACATTAGTTTTAATCATTTGTTCGGTGCCTACTCTTGTGACCTACCTATACTTAATGTTATGTCATTACAATACAAGGATGGACATTATTTTTCTCTTAATCTTTTCCAATCTTACCATTTTAAATATTCGAATAGAAACAGACCAGCTGTAGTGAAGTAATTGTAACAAATTGTCTTTTTAAATAAAACATGGCTGCTTTCGACCCGGTTGGAGTTAGTTACTAGTTAGAACGAGATGTTAAATTTCGAGTTAGATTAAGTTTTCTCACTCTAAATCCCTTTCTCCCTCTTGAGTAGATAGCTCTTGGACTATTTCTAAAGCGCGGGCGCCAAACACGAAGAATTTCGTACATTGACCCAATATTACTTGTCTCTGTCACTCGCGCACAATGTTATTGCCGTCGCGTTCGCTCAGGAACATTGGCCGCCGGCATCAAGGATTGTAAACCTTTTCCCTATAGTAATACGGTGCCCTACAGTAAAGTTCAGTGTTCGAAATTCTTCGTCATTGGCGTCCGAGCTTTACCAATACGTATTGAGTAGGTCGGCTTCTAGACTATTCTAGGAGCGAGCAAGAAATGGCTGTGGTAAAACTCAATTGTAAATCGGTCCCTGATTTAGAAATATCGTGTAATGAGCTTATATACTTTTATTGATATTTGTTTGTGCAATGTCTTATCCTATAATACTATTAGAAAAAAGAACTTATGAAGCTACCGGTCCCGGGTTCGATCCCTGGTAACTGAATATAGTGTGACGAGCGCGAGTAATTTTGAGAATAATTTCTATGTATTTTAGTGTTTATTGTTCTACATATAAATATGTTATCTATCGTGCATGGACATCGCGAAGCTTGCTTTAATTTGTGATTAGTTTCATGTGTGATCGATCGTCCCCCTGATATTTATTTACTATACCAATATACAATCAGTTTTTGATAATATCAGATCACACTGGCAAGCGCGGCAAACAACGGAAGTTCTTCTTTCTAATAGTATTTTTTATATGATCAGTCTTTTTCTTTATTGTGTGTTGTTTTCCTAATATTATTAAAGTATAGTTTAACATTGGATATTTTGTAGGACTATGTTGTGTGGGATAACTCTGTATTTCCCAATAATCATTACTATCAGTAGATAGTTTGATCTTGCGACTTAACTGCGCTAATCTCGGATTTTACTTAACTGATTTTGTTCAGGTTTACACGGACGTGTAAATTGTATACAAAACTCATATAATTTGTTGTGCATAGGACTTAACATGTTTGATGTTGGAAATTATATCAATTACTTATTGAAAATGGTTTTTTTTTCTTCCCCGTAGCTTCTTATCGAGATTTAACGTAGATTTGACGTCGGTCGAAAACCAGGCTGTATTCTTTGGGATAAACATCTTTTTTTCAAATTCGTGTTTTATTATTGTACCTATTGATTTTAATTTGGCCGTCATTACTGTCAAGTAAAAATAAATAATATGTCAAAAACTATTAGGTTTAGCCAGATTAGATTAAGAGTCCCAGGCCCCCATCCTTCAAAACTTGACATGTGTAGTCGACAATATTGACTATTTATATAGAAATCTTAAAATTTAGTCAAACTGTACATTTGTCAAGTTTTGTAGGATATGGGGCAGGTTATTGGCATCCAACATGAATTATCATCTCTATTAACTTGCAATAAAGGTGACTGCTAATAATCGATAGGCTGCCTAAACGTTAAATTCAAATTTAAAACAGTTTTATACGTTTCATTTAACGAATGATGAATGTCTATGGTTCATGGGGATGTTGAAAATTAAAACATGTAAGACTAATTACTTTTTTACCCGACTGTTTAAAGTCCGAAATCGAATAAAATGTTGATCATGTGACCTAGCACTGATTAGTATTTAAACAGACTAAAAACCAGACAGCGTCATAAATGGAATTGCTAATGCACCTACATCCAATTATTTTAATAAATTCGCCCTTTCCCACATCCAGTCAACCCGTAATCGGGCCGGTGCAGCAGCTGATCAGGCCCAAACCCTCAAGTGCCGCAAATATTCATCATTATTAAATAATTACAGATTTGTGGCGTTTGCAGTGGAGACCATGGGACCTTAGTTAGCTGATATGAAAAACTTTATTAAAGCCCTGACATCCCGGCTCATAGACACCTCCGAAACAGTAGCGATAAAAGTAAAAAGTAGCACTAGTTCGGTCAACCGGACTAACAACCGAACTACTGCGAATAGAGGGGAAATCCTAGAGCTGGTGCTTACCTCTCCCAAAGGATTGGGCTAGCTATCCAGAGAGGTAATGCAGCCAGTGTCATAAGGACCATGCCGCGAGCGGACCTGCTAGAGGGGGTGTTCTTTTTATAGTGTTGATTATTATTTATATCTTTAATATTTGAGTAGCTTAGTTTTGTTTTAATTTAAATACGTTTAGTTTTATTTTTTAATTGTATTATTGTTGAAATCTGTAAAAAATAAAATAAGCTTTTATTTAACTTGCTTCGTAAGTCTGTCGTTCTGATTCAAATCTTACAAGTCACCATTGATTGAACCTCTCGTTGTCGTAATAAGCTGAATTTTGGAATATACAACACAACAAGTTCGCCTAAGCAGTAAGGGATAAGTTCGCCTTTGTACATAACATACAAGTAAACCCAAAGGGGTGGTATCGCGGAGCTGATCTGATGATGGAGTCGAAAGGTGGAACGAAGTGGGATTAGTTTGTTAGTTCTCGATCAGCTGATGATAAGGTACAGAAAAGGACAGGTGGCCACGAGTTTGAATAAAAAAAAAACATATTGTTGCCTTTGTTCGTTGATGGAATATATTTTGGTAATAATATTTATTCAAAATGAATACAATTAAAAATTAAAACTAAACATATTAAAATTAAAATTAAACAAAGGTACTCAAATATTAAACATAATATATTATTTTATTTTTGAACCTAAGGTTTTTTTACCAACGTGTCCACAGTAGTAAGAACATTTTAAAATCGAAGGGAAAAGTGAAAGTAAACGAATTCGAAATTGCCAAAGGTACGAGCCAAAGTTATTGGAAAAGTACCTACAACTAAAGAAATAGATAGTGCTATAGAAAAGAATAAAAATATATAAATTTATTTAAAAATGTTAAGACAAAATGGTAAAATAACATACCCAAAAAGGTAAAATTAATGTAAAGAGAAGAAAAATACAAAAAGAGACGGATTGACCCCGACGTGATTTGAACACGCAACCTTCTGATCTGGAGTCAGACGCGCTACCGTTGCGCCACGGAGTCGTTGTGAGCGTGCGCGAAATTCTCTATCTGTATACAGGTATTTGTGATAACTTTATTATTAGACAATGAAACAAATAATGATGCTCATAATTTATTACATAAAATAAATAACATTCCATTTATCTTAATAGCTTACAATAACGTTTAAACTGGGGTTAGTCAATTTTATTGTAAGTATTCATTTTATAAACAGATTAAATGTATGATTTTACAAAAGTAAAAATATTTAAACAAAGATATCATGTTACATTCTAAAGAAAGTTTCCAATTGGACCTTGTCCAATTTTTTCCAATTATCTAGTTTAAAAAAGCTACCGAACGTTCATTATTGCTTGTGGGTTAATTCTTTGTGTATCGTTTGAGATCCTACTTAAGATTAGACCTATTGTTAATTCTGTTCTGCTAAATCAGGGGTCTCTCAAACATTTTCGCTAAAGAGTCACTTTTTGACGACTTAAAGGATCAGTTCTTAGTTTGGCCACTACTTTGTCTGTTCGTGTATAATCAGAATCACAGCAAGAGACCAGATTTTAACGTTTTTTTTAGCGTGGAAGTGGTCGATCGGTTCGTAGTGCCGTAATATGGGGAGCCCTGCATTCAATAACAACCATGGGGTTTGTAATTTAATCGATAAGCGATATTCTTGTACCTATTTATAAAAACAATAGCTACCGATTTTGGGACACTTCGCTTATTTGGATATTATTTAGATACTACATCTATTTAAATAACATCTATGAAACTGAATTCATTTCAATGTTTGAAAAAACAACTATTCTGAAGCAGTAAATAAGAAACTATGGAAGTTCTATCCCTATCACACTAAATAAATACACGATTGAGAGAAAGGGGCAGAATTAACATGACTTCAAACTATTTTGGGAGTAGAGATCTAGTTTCACTGTCATGTTCACATCGATTGAGTTGACAAATATCGCCGCGAGCTACCGGTAGATGGCGTTATAACATTTATTAATAAATGAGATCAGCTTGGAAATTCTCGTCATGACATGAAAAAAAGAATTAGGTATGAGTGGGACATTAATTGATTAACTTATTTTATTTTATACTTATAGTGAAGCTAGTTTTTATACGCTAAAACCCTTGTTTCTGGGTTCTATTCCTATTTTATAACTTTGGTGTTCAATGTATGTATGTATGTATTTGTATGTTTGTTATTCAAATAATATTTATCGTACGAATTACATAAAGGCACAAGTCTAGCCGTATTTCTTACAATTGTACTGAAGTTTACATTTCTAACAAATGGACCTGCCATTTATTATTAAATACAATTAAATATAATTTATTGAAAAACCATTTTTTTATACTAAAATACATTTTCAGAGTACAGACACTTAAACAATATTTTGGCCAAGATTAATGCTCTCTAATAATAATTTAATTTTGGCACTTTACAATATAGATTGATTATTAAAAATACAAATAATTAATAAAATATATCTTTGTAAAGTCACTTTAGAATTTAAATGTACGGAAGTAGAATAATAATAAGCTGACGAGGAATTTGGGTTATCAATGTTATCATCAATAAGTTCTTGAGGAGACTTGATAAAATAGTACCTAGGTGAATTACCAAACAATATTAACCAACAAACTCTATCGGAGTTAAGTGATTTATTCTTCAGTCTCTTTACTAGAAATAATCTATTAATTATGCTTACACACATGCACACAGAAATCCACTGTGTTTAGTTATAAAAACATCAAATGTCACCCAAATTCCTAGTGGACTGGACGATGCCATAACCGCAAGAACGGCAATAAAAATATTTAGGTAGGTTAATATACTCGTAGCTACCATACATACAAGTAAATAATATTTCGTAGTACCCGATTACATTATGCATAACAGATAACCACGTTTGGATCTCGGGGTACCGTAGAATTCACAGTATACCAAGTGCTATCCACAGAAGTTCCTTTTTGCGACGTGTTAGATAATTTTCATGAAATCATTATTTGTGTGAAGCGATGTTTCTCTTCGCATTTTTCACCATTCATCATTTCATCCAATTTTATTTTTCCCCGGTCGATTTTACTACCGTCGCTTTTGTCGCATTTTTTCCCGATTCATTTCCATCCCAGCCTCACTTCCCACAAGTAATTACATCGTAGCGTGACGGCACCAATGCTGGAAACTTTTAGCTTTCGTTACCAATAATGGACACTTAACTCTAAAAGATCATAAGTTTATAGATTGATTTTCTCAAAATAAATGAATAACCCCTATCCTCTGTTGCATAAGAATCAAGTGTCCATCATTGCCCTTGTTCATTACTGATTCCATCACCTTAATGTAGGTAGGTTTAAATAGTTCATGTTAGTTTTGCAGCAGGCCCGTAGGGTCAAATAATCCAGAAATAGGAGCTCCGCTATGTCAAATTTGACTTTTGGAATAGGAAAAACACGACAGTATAAATATCGTTACGTCGATCATTCTAGCGAAAGCTCAGCTAACCCCTGTACAAGACGAATCGGAAGCGAACCGATACCCGAACACTACAGTTCGATAAATTAAATTATTAAAAAAATAACCTTTTTTTGGTTTGGTCTGCTTCCGTTTCGCTTTCGCGATCAGTTTAAAGTATAATTTGGGGTATATACTTAAGTTTATCACTATTAGGCTGCTTTTCCACCAGATCGTACAAGGAACTAATCCACCAACAGGATCATGAGAGGAAAGGAAGCTGTTCTATTAGTGGATATCATGTTCCGTCATGCACAGCCCCTGGTGCAGACTCCAGCCCGGCGCGGGCTGCGGCCTTTTTATAAATGTACCGTCGAACAGCACAGAAAATTTTTACCACACTTGGAGACCTGAACCTGAAAGTATGCAATTGTATGGAAACACTTTTAGTGGCTGCAAATTCACATTTTACGATGGACGGGGGCTGTTTAACCATGCCGTGCCTTAAAAATTTAATTCGCACCATGTATAGCCGTCCTTATGTCATTATAAACAATAATATTAGAATAAGTAAATAAATATCAGAGGACAAATTAGAACAGAAAACACGTACAGTGGTATTTTGAAACCCGCTCCAATAGCAATTAATTATGATGTTCGTTGGATAGGTCATACAAAAAGGAACAGCAAATGGAGATAAGCGCCCTGGTTATCTTTGCGCTACAATAAAAATACCTTTGCAATGATATATTAATTATATCCATTGAGACAGGTACCACGTTACGTTCTATAGTTTTTTGTCCATTAGCTTTTATCATTAGGTTCCTCCAGTTAACTCGATGACGTAGACCAATAACGTAGCGCACACAGCGCTCCCCGAGGCCCCGCGGCAGACCTGTTCAACTGCAGAGGCAGCCGCTAGTGTCGCCGGCGCGACGCTTGCGTAGCGTCACCACGTGGCCCTCCTCGCCCTGCATAGCGAAACATGCTTACAACGGCTGACAACTAGAAGTACTATTAGAACAAGATGACGGACGAATCGAAGTTAGAAGTATGAAGACTTTATCTGTCTCTCCTGATTTGGCCTTGAATAAAGAGTAAGAAGGATGGTGCATCAGACATTTCGAATTGCTTGGTGGTAACCGTCCTGGGAACCTAGCCAAAATGCATTTTACGAAAAAATTAGCTAGCGACTCTAAAATTGTATGTAATAATACCCGTGACCGCAAGACAACGAATGCCAGAACTATTTTGTTTTTTATTTCTGCTTTGGTTTACGGTCGCGAAATGCCACTTGGATAGAGCCACTGGAATTTTCTAGAAAGACAATAAGGTAACTTTGGTGGAAGGGAGCTAAACCAAAGAAATGTATTGAATTTTGGACTTTATTACAATGTTATAAGGTAAAAAATGGATGCATCTCTTTATAGTCGACTGTAATATCTAATCTTTTTCTAAACATTCTAACTCGAAACCATGTATTGTTAAAGAGGATTTTGTAACTAATTGGATACTTAATGAAGGTTATTTTTTTTAATAAGTCTCAGTACAATAAATATATTTTAGAGACTTTTTGCCAACTATACTGATTCGCAGAGTCATCTGCACCTCAAGACCAATCTAACAAAGCAAAACTCGACGATAGAACAGACATGTTGTGAAACTTCCGTCACCATCATCAGATCCTCTATTCGGCCATATTAACAACCCAATCCAGGCTCAGATGCCCGTCTCAAGATATCTCAAAATAAACATCAACTCATCAGGAAACTGTAAACTGCCTCTCAGCCACCATCAGATTATAAGGTGGTGCTGTAATCTGACCTTGACGCTGATGACCCGGAGCGGCTGCTTGGAGTACAGCTTGTGCGCCAGGGTCATGAAGATGGCTTCCACGCTGCCGCACTCCGAGTCTAGCAGCGCTGATGTCTCGAACAGCTGCGGGACGCCAACAAATTGATGGTGGTAAAATAAATAAAAAATCCGACTCCGATACTTATCTAGCTAAGGGCCACCCTAGTTAAACTCAGGGCTCGGATACCGGTTAAATTTTCAAACCGTTATTATTTACTTGACGCAAAACCTTTTCATTTAGGTTTCATTCGCATAAACCGGTCTCTTAAACGTATTTTTGGAGGAACCTTCATATAAAGTTCTTTGCAATTTAACCGTTTTTGAGCTGAAGAAACCGGTTAATCCAGACGCATACAACGCGCGTCTTCACATCATAAGTCAATAAAACAAGTTGTATGAACGCGTTGGTGTCTCGACTCGCCGTCGCCGCTCGTGGATTAAACCGGTTAATCAAGGTCAAAGTTCTCAAAACGTTCGCGTTTCCTAGAAAAGTTCGGAGCAAAACCGGTATTAACCGGTATTTTTTTTAACCGGTTCCGACCCCTGGTTAAACTAGCTTCCTTTTAAAAAAACACTGCATTCGAATCGATCCATTCGTTTAGGAGCTATAATGCCACAGATACATAGTGTTTTCCTCTTGGGTTAATAAAAATAGTCATATACCGCCATCAATCCTACTTGAGTCCATTGCATTTTTTAGTTCCTTCCCACTACTCAAACTAAAGTGGCAGTGGGTTGGTCATATACTCGTATGCTGTAGGGCTGACAATTGCTGAGACAGACGAGTCCTAGAGTAGAGACAAGCTGGAGCGACGGTATATGCAGGGTTGCTGGCAGCAAATGGAAAACAGCCGGAGATCTGTCTGAGAGGAGGGCAATATAAATAGGGTGTCCCAGAAACCGACGTAAACCTGCTTAGGGCTGATAGAGCAGCTAAAAAGCTATCGAGTTAACCCTTATTTACTAGTTTCGGAGATATTGATCGTTTTAATCTTAATTTTTGTAATTTTTCCTTGTGTCTATGTCACGAAAAAGCATTAATTTCATTTCTTTTTATTTCACAAAGTGAAAAGCAAACACTGGGACACCTAGTATGAAGAAACAAACTTTATGTGATTACTTAAAAAAACATTTAAAAAAAACGGGCAAATAGGTTTAAAAACTTCGGTGATTTGTAATGATACTAATGATTCTAATTAATTACGTAAGATACCATACCACTGAAAAATGTATGAAACAAAACATGAAATTAATGATTTTTCGTGACATTGCGTGTATGTGGTATAGTCTGTAAGTTATTTGTAAATACGGGCCTTGTTGCCTGAAATAAACTTATTCTATTGTATTGTATAGTATCCTCACCGGCATGCCGTACTGGTCGGCGAGCCGCTGCGCGACGGCGGTCGCCAGGCGCGAGGCGGGCGTGCCGGTGTCGCACTTGTTGCCCACCAGCACCCGCGGCGCCGCGGTCAGCCCATGCATCTCCACCTCCTGCATCCAGCTCGCTATAGACTGCGACACAAATTATCATTATAATAAGCATTAAAACTTAAAGTGGTTAAGATATGTATCTTATTTAATACATTTAATGCTGGAAGAATTTATACATGTCAGGACTAGCACATTATTTGAGGGAAGCTTTGATAAACCTCAACGTTTAAATGTGCACAGTGCCATTGACTTTCGTTAATAACTGCTAGTAAAAAAATACTCACATGAAATGTTTCTGGCTTGGTGATGTCATAGACGATGACGACAGCATGGACGTTTCTGTAGTAGTGCTGGACCATGGACTTGCGAAACCTCTCCTGCCCCGCGGTGTCCCATAACTGCAGCTGTTCAAATTAATGGCAGTTATAGAGCTGTAACACTCTTTAACACATTCACTGCCAAACCAAGAAACAAATTCCCAACCACTCACCAGCGTAGAGGCAAATAGTACTATAGTACCTGTCATCGGGTAGTGCACCTATGGAACAACATCATAGAATACCCAATAGTTGGTTACTTGGCAGTGAATGCATTACGATTTGATTTGACATTTCAAAATTGCACAAATGAATTTAATTTAGTAGTGGGAAACACTATAGCATTTCGTTTTTAATAACAACTAGTGACCCACCCGCGCTTTGCTTCAGTTTTTGCGAGTTTTCTGTGAAACCCATATATTATATGTATATCAGAATTCACTATTCATAAAAACCTTCCATGAAACATTTTCTAACTGATGGTGAAGACCGCATGAAAATCTATTGAGTAGTTTTGAGGTCATCGTCAACATACAGACAGACAGACAAGGCGGGGACTTTTTTTATAACATGGACTTTTATTTTATTTTATTTACTTTAATGAACAAACAGATAGCAACAAGTGTACAAAAATTAAAAAACATGCACTTACCCCCTTGATCACACTAAAACACAAGTACAGAAGGAGTGAAAAATCTTTTCCCTTCATTTTTGTCAGATAAGTTTGTATTTTTTTGTTTTCTCAGCTGGCTTATTGATGGGTACTGAAGCTAATTGAAAAAGCAAGATAAATAAATAAATAAATATCAAGGGACAATCTCACACATATTGACCTAGTCTCAAACTAAGCTCTAGGCTTATACTATGGGTACTAGACAACGATATAAATACTTATATAGAGAAATAAATACTTAAATACAAAGAACACATCCAAGACTCAGGAACAAATACTCGTGCTCATCGCACAAGTATCTGCCCTTACTGGGATTTGAACCCAGGACCGCTAGCTTCATAGGCAGGGTCACTACCAACTAGGCTAGCGCGTCATCAAATACGCACTTACCTGTCAAAAAATGATGGGAAAGGACTATTCACTAGTTGACTACACCTGTATAAGCTTTAGCTGCTAGTTCACTTAAGTAAATTAAATTATAAACTAATTTAAAATATACATATACATATATACATTTCGTGTGTGGCAAATTTTCTACTACCACAAAGATAGATAGAGTATATTTTATCCTTCATAATCTGCTGAAATAAACAAGAACTATGACACAAAGACTGTTCCATATGCTTAGACTTGTAATTACAGAGGAGCCTATATGTTGCTGAAATAGTTATTGAAACTTAGCAAGACGTGTAACGAACCCTTATAGCTTCGTTGTTTATGTGAATGTTGCGCTCCCTGAAATCAACTCCGATCGTGGCCTCAGATTTATCCAAAAATTTTCCTTCGCAAAAGCGGTAGGTTAAGCAAGTTTTACCCACACCTGAATCACCCAAAACTATTATTTTAAACACTTTTTTCAGACTCATTTCAGGTATTTGAAGAGTAGAAGATTCTGACATGGTGCTGGTGGCGAATAATTTAATATAAAACGATACATTAAACTAAAACATCAATATTTTGATACTCCGTTATTTACGTTATCAGCTAAAATGTAGGTAAATGAAGAATATAGGGAATAAAACCAAAGCAATACACTTTATGGGCCATTTAATTTTGTCGAACTGTACTACTTGTAGATACTTTATAGTGCAAAATAATATCACGAAACTACTATTTTCTTACGTTTGTGACTTTATTTTACACATATCATTTTAAAATGAATAGTATTTCAAAGATATAATTTAATAATTTTAATTATGTCTATCAGAATCGCTCCATTTTATATGAATCAGTAAATATTCAAAACATTATATTATAACATGTTTGACGTTTAAAGCCACGAACATTTCTGTATAAAATACTTAATATTTGTTCGTTCGGAAGTAATTCAAAAGACCTGTCACCAGTTTTGAAATAAGGAAACAGTTACAATTTATAAAAGCAAAGAATTTCCTTTCACGTTTGGGTGACTTGGATATATTGTCAAATAAAATAAAATAAATATCCTGTATCTATTTAAGTAAATAGATACTGAATTAGTACTAATAATAAAGTAGTACATTTTTTTGCTTATCCTGGCAACATTATCCTTTCATTGGCGATTTTAGTAGTAAAAAAAAACAGTTTTTTGGAAATGTCGGCCGAGTGAAGGTCTACGACAAAAATAGCATAAAAATAATGGTAATCGGGTTACAAACAGTGTAAATTGGCGGTTTTTTAACGCAAAAATATACTATATAGATTTAATATTCCATTTAAAATGCTAGATCATTAATTTAAATAAAGTTTCCTGGATAACCTATCAATGAGCAATTAGCCTTTCTTATTGTAATAAAATTCCTTAGCTGGCGATAAATGAAAGTGTTGTTTACATTCCGTGAAGTGCATAGTGTGCAGGTCCGATTCGAATGTAAATTGTAGAAATACCGCAGCAAGTGTTTACGAATGAAAATGAGGAAGCAAGTGTTTGTGTGTTTAAAATGTGTGTAAATCAGTGTAATTCAATTATAAGGTGTTCTTGTGGTGTTCAGTGCTGGATGTTGCGGTAGGATTGCAATGTCCCGGCTCGTCGACTACTTCGTGATAGTGGGATTCGACCACGAAAAAGAAAGTAAGTGATTTATCTCGGTGTAGTCGGTTATGTTATCAAGGTTGTTCGTTATCAGTGATGTTTTGATTGGAATACAACTATTTTCTTGACTAGGTTTAGTCGACCAGGTCAAGTTCGATTATAAATATCCGGTTACATATTTTCTTGATTAGCTTATGTTCAATATTATGAAACCAAAAATTAAATGAGCTGGGTTTTTGGGAAAACGATTTTTATTAAATTTAATTTGGGTGACGGCACCAGTGTTCGACGCTAAGTTGACCGGTACCAGTTATGGACACTTAACACTTAATTCAATAATCATAATTTATTATGGTCATATATAAAAAATAACCTTTATTATCTGTACAATAAGAATCAAGTGTCCATCGTTGGTCCTTGTTCATTACTGGTTCTGTCACCCTTATTTTGGAATATCTGTTCCTTATTTTTTTAGTTTTGGTAATTTACATCGCAGTGAATTTGCATGTAATTAAATTAGATGTAATTAAATTAGAGATTATGCTTAAATATAATGCTTCCTCATACAACAACCTCACCTGGCAAAAAACAGCACAGAAACATAGTGGAGAGAAACATTTCAAATATGATCAAGCTGCTGAGGACCTTGAGCTTCCTTTACTCCTCTAGTCATCCCTTGCGATGGAGCCCTTGGGATTGAATATAACAGCTTTCTAAAAAACCCACCTCGAAATTAAATAAATAATGGCAAAAACCATATTCACAAATAATCAATTGTCTTAAAGTAAAGGTGCAAATTTCAGTCATAAGAGCTGTTTCCATCAGAGTAAGGGGAACAAGAAGACACATCAGAGCATTTGAATGCGAAGATGGAGCCGGAATTCACTAATGATCTTTCTATAATAATCATGTATTGATTTGCCTTAGCTACACATCAGTATCAAAATTAATTTTGTTTTTATTATGTACGTAATTGTATTTGTTCTTAATAAATGATGTTTTTATAATGTCTAATTCAGAGTGTGCTAGATCAGTGACTTTTAGTCCCTTTGTTGCAACGGATTTTAAAATTTATAGATTTCTTGTTTCTTTAGTAACAGACACGCAAAAAAAAACCCCGGCTACTAACCCATGAACCAATTCACATAAGGTCATGTTAATGAAGAGTCAACTTAATCATGTCAACCTTTAAAAAATGGACAACAAATATCTTGGGAGACTTAAATATTGCCAAACTGCATTTTTTCATTTATTTAAACTTATTACAGTGTTCAAAATAAAGTATTACCTCGTGCTGCCCAATGTACATCACATTGTACAAAGAGACACTTAGCATAAATGCCCAGACTTAAAAAATATGAACATTACACTGTACTAATGGGCAGATTGGACATAAAAATGTTCTGGCTTATACATTGCACACTGCTCTCGCGTTTTTTTTCTTGGGCGGCACGGGGTTGAATGGTGGACTTAATGCCCAATGTCATTCTCTACCAGCCAACCTAAGGCTAAACAGAAAATAAATAAATAATCTTACTAACTCTGAATTCATTCTATGCTACAGGCTACAGATTTATTTAAACTCAATTAAGTCATAGTTTAATTAAGTTATCTATTATTCAATCAAGTTCAACTTCCCATCCATTCTTATCAGAACATTCCAGTAACCATGATCTACTTATTTTACGATAATGAGTCATCAAGTTCATTGGCTTGGCAGGGTCACTATCACTGATGGTGTCACAACTGCAGCCCGCATTCTAATGTGTTGTTTTATGACCGTTTACGGCTGTAAGGCTTGAGTTACGACTTGATCACTTTTTAAATACTTTTTATGAGTTTTTTTTCATAAGGAATAGTTGTATATAAAAAGGTTAGAGCAGTGTTTATCTATGAAGAAATCCTATCTGTATGTTGCACTCAATCTCTCTTTTTAAGTGTCTCTTAAGAATGAATTTGTCCAGTTAAATCAGTGATTCCCAAAGTGGTCTATATCAGACCCTAGTCGATGACGAACTAGAAAAAATAAATCGGGGTCCATGAGATGAAAATGGGGGTCTATGATAGTGGATCCCATTTAGCAGGTCGTGATTTTAATTTTGGCTTTCCATTAATGGAATAATTTTACTTTGTTTTCTCGCTAAATTTTCATTGAAGTCGGTGTCAATTTTTAGCCACCTTGATCTCCAACGTTATCGGTGCAAAAAACCCCGACGACTTTTTGCTTAGTTTTTACGTGATAACGTAAATATCAGGTAAGCAGGGGCCACCCAAAACCAAAAGAAATGCCAAGTGGTCTATGTCATAGACTGTATGAGACAAAAAAGTTTGGGGACCTCTGAGTTAAATGAACAAAATAAAGATTTATTTATAAATTAAGAAACAAAAATTCATTGTTTTTAGTCATTACTGCAAACTTTTCTGTGGTAATTGAATTAACTATGTAATAATAAGCATAATTCTACCACATTCTTATCAAGAATGTAACTGTTTAACATGGCAGCGTAAGCACAACCAATTCTCACTTGCCAATGTAATTTAAGCCACTTAGTAACAAGGTCTCAACTGTTTCAAATAACATCAATTCACAGCTCTCTAATAATGGAATCGCCACTTTGAGTATAGAATTACTGTGCAAGTAATAAGAACTTAAGTTTTACGTTACAAATTATATAAAAAGGAGTTTAAAAAGTTTCTGTTTGTAATCTGTAGATAACAATATATAGTATTATTTAGTGGCAACCTTTATTTAAGAAAAAGAATGATTTTCTATCTTTATGTATTTTTTTTGTAAACTAAGGATTGAGATGGCTGAAAGTTACCTTTTACAGTAAGCATTTTTATTTAAAAAAAAATCATTGTTTTGGTTTCATATATACTCTTAACTCTTTCAAAAAAAGATTTTGGTCAATAAAAACACTAAGACAAACATACCTATAAATATACAAACATTATAAACCATTTATAAATATTAATTCACAAAGAAAGAACTCAATCAAGGCAATAATGTCTGATTGATGATGCTCCTAAAACCATGCACTGATTGAAACGGCCTTGGGCCGGAGATGTTAACGGACCACTACATCTGATATCATCGCAATTGATATTTTTAGATATTGCCTAATGTAACACTGCAACAGAATGTATGCATTTATTCTGTTTATATTTTATTTTGGTGTTAACATAGATTAAATTTCGTCGCTGTTAATTTTGTTGTTTGTCAGGTTCGAAATCTTTCCCTATAGATAATATGCTATGATTATGACTATAAAATCTGGCATATTATATTTGTATAGTTTGAAAAAAAAAGTAACAATCGCGCTAGTGGAATTTTGTGGTTAATGTAACATAAACAAATGCAAAAGAGAAAAACTAATTCCTATCAGGAATAAAAACATTCCTGTAAAGGCCTATGCCACTGTCGGAGCGACACACATACATACTCCCAGTTTAGCTTTCGGAGGTATTCCTGATTCTAATCTAACCAACATGGACAACAAATACATATAAGACTATCAGATATAAGAAAGAGGGAGTACCTACTGTAAGTCACTTGTAATTTGTAACTTAAAAACTTAACGTTGTAACCTTGACTTTGACTGAGGTAAGTATGACGCATATAGCCTACTATAGGCATACAAATTAATTGAGAGCCAGGGTATGCATGAGGTGCGGGGAGAGGGCAATGGTGACTATATGAGCTTTATCGTACCTCACCCCCGCACCTCATGTCTACCCCAGCTCCCAATTAAGTCGTACAGAATTAGGCTTCCCCTATTAAATCCCGTTGAAAATCCTACCTTATGCGCCTCTAGGGTACGAACGGAATATTCCCTCCAAACAGGGCTCGGAACCGGTTTAAACAATACCGGTTAATACCGGTTTATTTCGGTTTTGCTCCGCACTTTTCTAGGGAACGCTAACGTTTTGAGAACTTTATTTTAACCTTAATTCACCGGTTTAATCCACGAGCGGCGAGTCGAGAAACTAACGTCATTGCAAATTGTTTTTTTGACTTGTGATGTGAAGACGCGCTCGGTATGCGTCTACATTAACCGGGTTTTAAGCTCGAAACCGGTTAATACAAAAGAACTTTACAAAGGTTCCACCAATAACCGGTTTATGCGAACGGAACCGAAATGAAAAGGTTTTGCGTCAAATAAATTATAACGGTTTGAAAATTTAAACGGTATCCGAACCCTGCCTCCAAATTCCAAGTCCTTACGTTCATAGGCTTAGGCTGTGCGCTATGTGTTAGACAGTCAGACAATCTCGGCAGAGTTTTATATTTATTCATTTATTTATCTTATCTATTAAAACACAGCCTAGCAGTAATTTTCACATTGCTGTGTTCCGGTATTGGGATAAGACAACCAGTGAAATTACTAGCATAGAGGCATTCCATCTTAGTCCTCACGGTTGGCAACGCATTTGAAGTCTTAGGTTTTTTTTTAAATTAGGCTGTCAACACATAGCCAATTACAATGACAGGTTCACACAAAGCGGGCTAGCCATACTTGTAGTTGTAACGCGTAAAGAGTACGCACTCAGAGACGTGCACGTATGGCCCACCACCCGCTTATGTGAGAGAAAATAACTGTAACAAATGCTTTTGACGAATCATATAAATATAACACATTATTTATTGAATCATAACACCTTATATATTATTTTAATTTGTATTGTACCACGAGTTGCCACAAAGAATTAGTTCTTCATTCATGAGCATCACAAAATGTAGGGCACTGCTTTGTCGTGCGGCTTCCACGCTATGATATCACTACAATGAAGTAGGTATTGTGGAAATTCCGTGGCCTCCCGGAAGGACAATATAGGGTATTTTATGTTTCCTTGAAAATTAATATTAATATATTAACACATGAGTAATAATAGCTATTTGATAACGTCGTTTTTTGGTAGGATTATATTATGACACGCTCGATTGTAATGGCCTGTTGTTTGATCGGTAGTTAAACTAACGAATGGTCAAAAAACGTTACTAATGGTTAAAATCTTAAGGAAAATCTTTTAAAATGGTAGGTCAGTCCAACTGCATTCGGCTTTTGGTTTAAAATATTGTGGGACGCCGACCTCAGTTGGACTGACCTACCATTTTAAAAGAAGTTATTTTTTGCATTTTTGAAGGCGGGTTTTTGTTTTTTTAAACATTTATTTTATTTTATACTTTTTAGTGATCCTATTTATGCTGTTACGTATCTCAACTTCTAAATATTAATGAGAAACTATAGAACATTTCAAGCTCACTGCCGACAACGCCGCGGGAATGTCATAGTCATATTTAAACCTAAATGTGCTTCGTCATAGTCGCTCAACTACCTTAATCGAAATATCTTATCGCCACCATTGAAATAGGTACCGTTAAGGAGTTCCGGTGGCCATCTGTGGTCTTCATCATCAGTTCCACTTCACCATATAGTACTTTTCAAAAGCAAATGCACGAGTTACAGTGAAAAATACCAAAATCGCTATAGGTGTGCCTATAATATTTGAGGAGTTCTCTTGATTTCTCCAAGATCCCATCATCAGATCCTGACGTGTTGACAATGGGACCAACTAGAAAGTATACCCATTCAAACGACGATTTTTTTTTTCAAATCGGTCCAGTGGTCTTCGAGTAATCGGGGAACATACATAAAAAAAAAATATCCCGACGAATTGAGAACCTCCTCCTTTTTTGAAGTCGGTTAAAAAGCGTATACACTGAAAGACAACCACTTCGCTGGGCCCCGGCATTGCTGATGTTTATGGGCGACGGTGACTGCTTACCATCAGGTGGCCCGTCTGCTCGTTTGCCTTTTACGGCTATATTTTTTTTATCGGAGTTCAAAGTTACGTTACCTCCATCCCTTTCTTTCGATTTAGTCCCGAATGACGAGTAACAGGGATGGACCTAACCTAACCTAACTTCGAACTTCGATTTTCAAAGAGGTTATGTGTGCCGAATCTTCTATGTAATATATAAGAAGAAACTGACTGGCTGATTGCGCTGATGCACAGCCGAAACCGCTGGACATAGGTACTTGAAATTTTCAGGCAATTTTTCTTGGATTTTCTAGGGGTGCACTATGAAGGGATTTTTGGAACTTCATCCCCTAAGAGGTTAAAGTAGGGGTAGTAGCGGGAAACTTATTCTATGCTTACGAAGTCATGTCATGAGCGTCCTCAGGTTTATTATATTCGCGCAAGTCGCTTACCGTCGTCGCTTACACAATAAACGACGACGAATGAAAATGAATATAGCTATAGATAGCAATACTTAACTATATGTTTGTGGAAGAAATCATGGCCCGTAATCAACGCGGTGATTACCCGAGCGGTCTCTGTTGGGGCGCCACGTCGCGAAATAGGTCAAACATGCCTTAGCTTAATATACCTATTTTGGGAGCGTTAAAAAGTTATGTTTGTTCTGCGGGGAACATAAAGTCGAGTTGTAGTGGTTTAAGCTACTGGGGCTCTGTAACACTTTAAATTGAAACTAGGGTTGCCCACTATTTTTTGGGCAAAAATAGTATTTTCCAGCCCAAGGTATAAAAAATATAGTACACAGAAAGAAAATACAGTACTTTGAAGAAAAACTTTTAAAAATCTTTTTTTTTTTTTATTCAATTAAATATAATGCACATTATTTGGGTCATACACATTCGCAAAAACAAAAGTTGTCTCTCCTGTGGTCAAAAGTTAAAGGCTCGTGTGCATATAAGTTATGTTTTCGTTTGATAGGACTAAAGTAGACGGGACGCCGTTTATGCGGATGTGGGTTCAGCAAGAAAATTAGGCCTTCAAAACGTTAACTTTGGGTATGTCCACAGGAAAGACGGTAACCTAAATCTGTGTATGACCCATTTACTAGGTACTTACTAACATTCTGCCTGGTATTGGGGCCACTATCTGAGCTGAAAAAAGCCTATTTCTCCACTCCAACTACATTGGTGCTTTAAATCGGGTTGAAATGGCCAATCCAAACCGCGTATGTATAAGGACTGACCGAAATATAGTATTTTGGCGTACTATATATTTCTTCAGCAATATATAGTACACAGAGTCAAAATATAGTACAATACTATATATTATATTTAGTACGGTTGCCAACCCTAATTGAAACAGACATGGGCGCTGTTCAGAATGAAATTGGCAAACTTCAAATCTTCTATTAAGGTACATATAAAAGAAGAAACTGAATGATTGGGCTCCCTCTAGAAGTCTAGAGATCTACTTGCCACAAGTACACCACTGTTCGAACTGCTAAAGATAGAATAAATGAATCGAGATACGGCATGTGTATTGTGTATTCTTATTTAAATGTAGAGGTATTACATACTCAGTTGGAAAATGGACCCTAATGTGAAATAATGGCGGAAAGGGAGGCCAAGGCCAGTATGCACGTCATTTTATGGTTGCATGCAAGCTGCTTAAAAAATAGTATGGGTCGCATAAATACCATTTGGCCGCGCCGGGATTGGTCATAATGGTTATTAAATAAACAGGAGTGTTATAAGCTTTACGTGGTAACTGTGTATGTATGCGTTTCTGTGTCTGTGTGGCATCTTAGCTCCCAAACTTTAAAAAAAAACAAGTTTAATCAGGATAGTTACTAGCTAGGTTTCATGAAAATTGGTCGGGCCGTTTTAGACATATCAGGGGCACGTTTTATAAAGCTACAAGTTACAATTTTACAGGTCTAAACTGGCAACACTGCTCAAATGGCTGGGGCGCATTTTATAAAGTTACAAGTAATAATTTTACAGGTCTAAACTGGCAACACTGCTCAAATGGCCTGTAAATTGTAATTTGTAGCTTTATAAAACAGGCCCCAGCTCTGACAAACGGTGTGGCCATTATATCGAAGGAGTTTATTTATTTCATAGTTTATTTCCTATTGTTATCGTAATATGCGGCGTTATCTATGAAAAGGGACTTTATTGTCGATGGCGCTTCCGTCATTATTAAAGATGCTCCGATATAAATACAATATCGCGTGACGCAGTGCGGCGTAAGCGCCATCGACAATAAGGTCCCTTTTTATAGATAACACCACATATAAACATTATCTAGCTCGTATTAACTTGATAGTAAACTGAGTCATAAACAATACTATGAAATAGGGAAATACTGCAGAATAATTCCTCAGAGAGCGTCAAAAGATGAAAAATAAAACAAGCTTTTGAGGCAGAAGTTCGTGGACAGGGATCTAATCCCAAGGGAGGGAAATGGCGGACATCTTTTACTTTATCGCTATTAGCCTTCGTCCCGGATGGCTAAATTAGATTTAGATTTAAACCCTGCTCAAGGGTAAATTTATTTTTGAAAATAACGAATATTTATATCAGACTGGGTTCTGCACGCAGAAGTTATTCATCACTATTCCGTCGGGAACTGTTTGATTTTCTAGAATAAAAACTGCCCGTCAGTGCGGTATAAACTGTCTTTGTAACTTATTTTACATCAATCAGTTGAGCTGTTAATCGTGAAGACGGAACAAACAAACAACCAGTGTTTAAGAACAAATAAAAACTTACAAGAAGAAAGTAGCTAAGAAATGGCCCCAACTCAGCGTAATGCTGGCATTAAAGTCAGCGCTGGTCTTCCGTTGGAACCATCAGGTGAAACCTCGGAAGGTTACAAACTCATAATTATTTGAACACAAAACATAAATAAAACATTTGTAATATTAGTAATCATAGCATATACATAACACGCCTAGTGGGCCACCACAAATCACTCGAGCCTGACTTCTTAGCGCACTTTATCTTCTTCCAATTAGTCCACAACGAAAGAGACTCATTGAACGACAAGAAAATTTAGTTATACTAGCTACCTAGTCAGTAATTAATGCATACCTAATTTAATTCTTGCCATTGAAAGTATTTGGTCAAATTGCCACTCTGGAAACTTCATAAGGAGATGGTGTTCCAAGCGGCCGGGCGGCCTCTAAACCTGACACCTCGCCAGCCTGCTTACCTTTCAGTTACGCAACTTGCACTTCTAGTTGCATTGCAACTAGTGCGGTTGAGATTGATGTACCTATCATTATCCGCTGCCGCCATTTCGAATCTACATTCATACATACATACATACATAAACTCACGCCTTCATTCCCAGATTTACCAAGAACTTCTGTAACCACATTATGCACAAATAAGCTAAGATGTTTGAATCTAGTTTTGCACTAATACAGTTTCGGAAATATCAAGGCGGCTTTAATGCACACTTTATGATTTTTAGCTTTAACTAACTCTGCGAAGCTTATAGCTTGTCCTTGATAGAGAAAGGCGGTGGTTTCGTTGGCAATACGATGACGATTATGTTTTATAAATAGATAAAAACGCCTAAAATAATTGCGGGCCTACTTTCAGCTGATAATTCGTAAAACGGACTAACCGATTTTCATCAAACTTAGATAAGAACCAACTCTATTTAAAAGCTAAAATTTCTCAGCTTTTTATAAAAAAAACCGCGTTTTGGTGCTACACTAGTGAACCTCGTAAGGCCCGCGTCTTTCTTTAGTTCACAAAAGAATCATGTGTCAAACTTGAACTTGAATTAAAAGTCACTTTGACAAATTGTCCTAAATGTAGGCTTTCCTATTTTTTTGTCCTCTCGGCTTGTGTCGGGGGTTAATTATAAGGCAGAGTAGATACCACGGGCTCTCTACTCATCATCATCATCATCATCAGCATCATCATTTCAGCTCGTAGTCGTCCACTGGTGAACATAGCCCTGCATCTGATTTCTAGCGAGAACAATCCAATGCGGCCTACATCCACTCTACCTACTGATCAGTAAAAGCTAATTGCTTTTAGCATGTTGCCTTATTGTCAACGTTACATTAAAAACAATACAACAGACAACATGTGGAAAGCAATATGGTTTTATTGAGTAAAATAGAGCCATATGTGCTTCTTGTAAACATAAAAAAACGCTTATGGTGCTTCATTTATAAAACCCACGTATTTAACTGTATAACGAGATACTAACAACGGCTATATTATTATGTTTTTTTTTTCTGGTATTGCGAAACCATAACACGATCGGCGAACTGACATATGACATCACCTCACCAAAACGGACGAAAACTCGAAGAAAGTCCCAAAATACCTCACTGAGCCGCATGCCATGAATATAAAGTGCTAAATCCATTCACTGCCTGGCTTCCCGATCCTTATACAGATGCGCCTTTTATAAACCAATAACAAAATTCTGGGCATAGGACGTCTTAAAGCATTAACTGCCCATGACCCCTATGAGAGTCACAGATTTATACTAATTTAGATCATGGGCATCTAATGCAACGCTTGTAATATGGTAAAATTACTAAGTACCCGTTGGTTGGTCGACGTGCGTGGAGTGCCGATGCTCTGCGTACTGTGAATTAACAACTATGCTGACTTCGTCCATAAAAAGGGGATAACAGCATTTAGTTGTCGAGATAAATTCAATCTTCCTCGGCTGTTGAATAAGGTCGCGTTTGCAATGAGAGCTATAAACACGTGTGTTTTTTAGAGAGAGCGTAGTTACTAGTAAATTTAAATTTGATTGTATTGGTTACTATTGGTAACGTGTTAAATAATAATAATAATAATAATAAGCTTTATTTGCAGGCAAAAAACCCATAATACAAAAACCGGCCAAGTGCGAGTCGGACTCGCGCACGTAGGGTTCCGTACAACTATACATCTAAATAAATGTTTTTCTTTATTCTTTATTATATTGGAGTTGATTGAATGAAAGGTAAAATGCGGTTTACGATTTATAACGTATTAAAAAAAAACTAATTATTAGATCTCGTTCAAACCAATTTTCGGTGGAAGTTTGCATGGTAATGTACATCATATATTATTTTTACATTTATCATTCCCTTATTTTAGAAGTTACGGGGGGGGGGGACACACATTTTTCCACTTTGGAAGCGTCTCTCGCGCAAACTATTCAGTTTAGAAAAAAATTATAATAGAAACCTCAATATCATTTTTGAATACCTATCCATAGATACCCCACACGTATGAGTTTGATGAAAAAAAAATTTTTGAGTTTCAGTTCTAAGTATGGGGAACCCCAAAAATTTATTGTTTTTTTTCTATTTTTGTATGAAAATCTTAATGCGGTTCACCGAATACATCTACTTACCAAGTTTCCACAGTATAGCTCTTATAGTTACGGAATAAAGTGGCTGTGACATACGGACGGACAGACGGACAGACATGACGAATCTATAAGGGTTCCGTTTTTTGCCATTTGGCTACGGAACCCTAAAAATACAAAGATAAGGCACAAAATGTACAACGTCAATTAAAATACATTCAGAAGCAATAAACTCCTAGTCTTACTAGCTAATGCAGATTGTAAAAATCTGCATTAGCTAGTAAGAAATTGAAACTCTTCAATATTATTATTTTATTCCGGAACTGTCTTTGTCTGCATTTTAAGCGAAACATTATCTGCTATCTGACAGTAATTAATTGCAAAATTGATAACAGCTGTAGCTCTTGTACGTATATAGTGGCGCATTTCTTACATATTTTAAAGTCTACAAACCAAAGTACCAAACAAATGTGATATAGATAGTTCATCAGCCATTATGAAAGCAAAACACTGATTATACCTTCATAACGTTATGAAAAATATCGCTGTCATAATGCTATATTTCGTTAGTGTATATAGAACGTTATTTTACACCACATAGAAATCAATATCGTATCAAAACTAGAGTAACGTCATAATAGCGTTATGAATTAGTTTGTTGTGAATAAGTTTGTTATTTTCCTACTCTCGTAGTATAAACCGTTAAAATTGATATCGTTAATGGTATCAGAATACCACCTATAGCATAACCGAAGCGTGAAAACAATTCTATAATGAGCGTTGCCATGGTAATAAAAGTTCTATAATAATTAGTAATGCCCTAAATAAAAGAATCATGCCGCTGGCGACTGCATTTAAGGCATGCATTAGATGGCCACCGCGGTATTGTACGAACCAGCGAAATTAAGCGCAGTAAAAGAGGTCATAGGTATAACGTCACTATATCGTTATATCGATATATAATTATAACGTTATCGTAAAAAATACGATATTTGGAAGTCTACGTAGTAGTGTATAGTCGTGTCTAGCGTTGAAAAAGTCCGGAAAATATCCCGTTTTTTTCCAAATAACTCGTTTTTTTCGGAATTTTATGGAAAAATACAATTAAATTTTCTGCTCTTATCTTAATCTATATTCGATCTTATTTGCATCTACAAAAGGGCGACATCGACGACATGGAGGCAGAAGCAATTGAAATAGGTGGCAAGAGCGACAGTGATTGACTATGAATATATTGTCATATTCAATTGTTATTTTTCCTAAAAAACCCGAAAAAAACGGAAAAAAACGAAAAATTCATTAACTTCTGAAAAAAACATTTGATTTTTCCCGCAATTTTCAACGCTAGTCGTGTCACTACGTTATAGTTTGAAAGTTTCGATGCTGTTAAATAGAATGACGTGGTTCGGTTTGTTAACATTTATTAAATATCAAAACAAATATAATATAAACATTTTTGTTGCAGGAGGCGGGCTGAGCAGTGGCGTCATACTGCAACGATTCCCGGAGTTGAACTGGGACGACACTCCTTTCCACGAGGGAATAGAATGGGTAAGACACTTTCAAAACTTCTTCGTTACTGACTGACTGACGTTGTCTACGTGCAGATAAATATTTACTACTGTAGTTAGGGTTGCCAGGTCTTAAAACCAGAAAGCCGGACAGGCCAGGCAGTCAAGCCTGAAATTTGGGTAAAAATGCCGGACACCCTAAATTATTTTTTAAATATAAATTGTTTTTTTATCATTTTACATAAAAGCTTATTAAATTCTAATGAAACAACAATAAAATTTAATAGATCAAAAAACCGTAAAAATAATGGCACATTTAAAATCCTAACAAAAGCCGGACAGCCTTTAATTTTGCCGTACACGCAACCGAAAAGCCTGACTCTGTCCGATTTTATCCGGACGCCTGGCAACGCTATCTGTAGTTAACTAGTTACATAATTATGTAACTGTACAATAAAAGCATTTATTAAATTACCCTTAGTAAATGAGGGTATAGCGGGGAATGAATATATTATGCAAGTCTCTAGAAGAAAATCTAGAAGAGATATAGCTAGGCAAAGAAGGTTTGGGAAAAATACGGGCGATGTTCGGAATTGACTTAGCTTTTTCCAAGCAGCAAGGGGAACGAAAATCAATTGAGCTTAACTCTTCTTAACTTAGCTCTTCACGAATGATTACGTTATAATATAAATGATGAAATTGCTATAAAAGTATCGTTTTGCAAATTACTTTATAAAAGTGGCCGTCCGTTGTTGCATGTTCACGTTCCATACAGAAAAGACGCTATGCAGAGTCATTAACGGAAGAATTGAATTTGTTTGGTTAATTGTCTTTTGACGGACAATGAAAAAATTTTTCACATAAAAAAGGACAAATGATAATAACACTAATTCTTCCGATACGGTATAAAGTTTGGAGGTTAGGGCCTATTGTCCAGCAAAATCAATATTTTCGTTTTCTATTATAATTCGGCTAACAATACTCAATACAAGTATTATTTTGCCGGTAACAATAACTCTCTTACTCTACTTTCGTGTGATTGAATGAGACCACCGTATATAGGCTAAAAGTGACTCGTGTACCTGCACCTTTATCTTAATGGTACAGAATCTTGGTCTAGATGAGATCATGCCTTTCTAGTCCTGTGCAGCTCTTAGTCGGAGATTGCCTCTCAAAGTATTTTCAGCGTAACCGTTTTTCTATTGATCACCTCGCCTATTTAGCTTGAGAAATACAACTTGCGTCGAGCCATGAGGCGTGACGCGAGGACCTCATGTTGTCGACGCGTGATGAGAATTTTTCGCGAGCATAGCCCGACTCCTATAATACCTATGGCATGAAATTTTGCGCTTTGCTCCCGTCAAGCTGGCGTCGCGCTAGGTTTGTCTTATTGGTCGTGCTACGATAAAAAAAAACCGCAAATCGATGTACAGGATAGGCATTTAGTACACGGGTACTTTAGGTAAAAATATACATCTTGAGCAGTTCTTAAAATATTCAGGGGGGAAGTAATGACACCATACCACACGCAAAATAGGCGCTAGACGTCGAGTTGCGGAAACCAGCCCGCTTATAAAAAATGACGTCATATTTTTTTTGTATGGGAATAGTTTTTTTTCTCAGAAACCTGTCGTGTGTGGTGTCATAAAAGGGGTTCATGAGCCGATTCCAAAAATATACTACACCATTACCTTTCGGCCACCTCTTTTCCAAAAATCCAAGAAATATTTTCAAAACATACCAAGATTGGGCGCCTCCAGGTAGGGGATGGCTTAGTAAATTTTTGTACAACATACGCCAAATGTCTCTCAATATACTTATATCTAACCTCAAGAAGGCGATTTTAAAAATATTACGGCAGTAGGCGTCAGTAGCTCGCCGTTGCTGATGTCTGTGAACCTAGCATATCAATTTCTGGAATCTCAAAATTTAAACACAGTTCTAGTAGCATCCCCAATAGTTCTACAGTTCTACATATTTATTTTCGATAGTTGCTGTCTGCGGTCTGCTACGGGCGGAATGACGCCTTAACGGAAGTGCCTATGGGGTATCATGACCATCTTTGCTATTTGTTAGACTTGTTACGAATGTTTATTTTTTCGTCGTTCACCAGTTCTGCCAGCCGCAAGGATGGGCGCTGTCGACGGAGCGGTCAGAACCGCGGTTCTACGTGTCGGTGCTCACGGACGTGGACGCCAACCGGCACTACTGCGCCTGCCTCTGCTTCAACGAGACGGTCGCCATCACGCCCACCAAGCCAGCAGACGAGGTTCGTACATAAATAAATTATTACGTCTTCAACTTCATGGTAGCAAGGTTGCAAACGTCGACGCTGACACTTGCAAGAAATGACTGCCTTTTTTGTCAGAGCCGTCCGACAGTTCCTTGCAAGTTACTGTCGGACAGAACTGTCGGTGGTTGCAGAAGTTTTCTTGCAGGTAGATGAGGTCTAAGTTGCGAAATTCATCAACTCGTCTGTTAAATAATATTAAAATCTACGAAATACCTCACTCTTCAAAGTCCATCGTCTAACTTTACTTCAGATCAACGGAAATGAATCAAATAATGAAAGTAATCACAGATATTTTTAACTAAAATAAGCCCGCAAATAAATCTACAAGAAATTTGACAGTTTCTTGCAAGTTACTGTCGGACAACACTGTCGGTTCTTGCAGAAGTTTTCTTGCTGGTAGAAATGAAGCCTAATTTGCGAAATATTTCAACTTGTCTTTTAATTATCAAATTCAACAAATTGCCTCACGCTCCAAAGAAGATCGTCAAAGGAAATGAATCACATAATGAAAACCGTCTAAGAATCCCGCCCGGCTTTGTACAAAGAGCGCCAAGAATGTTTACCCTTCCCCTCGGAAGATTCATTATGAACGAGCAATAGTAACATTTCCGATAGTGGTTTCGGAAATAGCTTGGGAGGAAGCGATTAATCTGAGGATCGTTGATGCAGAAGATTGTCATGCGTTTGTAGACTAGTTTTCCAGATAGCTTTACAATGATGCTCGACGGTTTTAGCGATTGTAAATCGTAATTAGGTGATAATTAAGGATCAAAAAGATTGGTTATCGTTTCTTCGGGCAGTGTTGACCCTGAACCGAGCATTTAGCTTCTCGCACGATCGGTTAGGAATGTTTGGTTCGTTAGCGAACTCTTATTGCGTTGTTAGTAAGCAAATATGCTCTTGGAGAGGCACTTTTATAGTTTTCTTTAAGGTTTGAATTAACTGGTGAGTTCCCAATATTTCGACGATGTTACGACGATGTGATTGTTGGGCTGGGCTCACAGTTAAGTCTACGCCGAGCGTCCAGTGGCGCCCTTATGCACGACTATTATTGTGTTTTCTATACACTAATATATAATTATATTGTGTTAATATAATACAATATTATGTTATATAAATAACATAATATTGTATTGAAATTGAAGGATGGTTATTTGTTGTACAAATGAATACACAATGTATAGCATATATGACAAAGTTTAATAACCTTTAACCTTTGTGTAGTCAAGTTACGCACTCATAATTCAACTGCTATTAAGTTTTGTCATATCGAGGGTATTCTGGCTGGTAAAACAGGATAAGTGCAAAATTTAAAAAAATAGTTGCATACATAGACATATTCAGTTTTTTCAGCTTTATTTATCTAGCAAAACCGTATAACTGCAGAAGCTTTTAATATGTTTTTTTTATATCATGATATTATTATGCTTCAACGTAAGGCTGTGATCACTCAAAACTTAAAGTGCTCTTTTTTATTATTAAAAATTGTGCACATATTCTATTTTGCCATAATACCCTCGGTACTTTATAAATTATGTATTCATTTGTACAAGGCAGTACTTTAGTTTAATAGAAAACACAATTATGTGGACGACATTGGACGCTCGGCCTAGTTTTAAGGATGGCCGCGTTCAAAACGTGACGTTTCATAATTATAGATAGTTGATGAGTATAGGCATTGATTTTTGCTCCAAACAGCGACCTAGGCCTGTATCAGTCGCGTCGCAAGTGACCGACTGACATTGTTGCTTAGTGCCTACCGCCAACGCGCTCATTTCCGCTGATATACTTGTAGTCTTGTTGTCAAGGACGTCATATTACTGTAGGGCGTTGTTAACTTGTGGAAGAGTGCTTTGATTATGCTTACAGATTTATTTATTTGACTAGTAGGCCATTATATTGAAGTACATTAAAATAATGGTGTGACATGTTAAAAGGTCAGCCCATGACATGAACAATTACAAAATAATTAATATTGTAGGATTTGTATTGTAGGTATACAATTTAATTCCCCTAATTGGCCTGCAACGGACCGATAACTCTTCTTGAGATGCTGGTGATATGGGCGATGGTGATTACTTCCCACCAGGATACCTACATGCGCGTTTGCCACACTCTTGAAATATGTGTCGGAATCCCAATGTGTTCATCTGTCTTTTTGTCGATTTATGCTGCTTTCTCGATAAATTGATCGACGATATTTTTTTCTGCTCAAAGATAGTTGTTGTGGAGTATTTGAGGCTTCTTTTTGCTTGAAAAAGATCGGATAAACTGTTTGCTTTTTAATACTCTGATCATACGAGCGAAGCTGTCGGTAAAAGCTAGTTTCAGATAGGTGAGGGTACGGCTTCCGCTAGAGTAAAGTGGCTCCGTTATAAATATACGTGACTATGCACTGTTTTTTTTCTTTGAATTAGTGCATACCAGGTGTTGATGATGAAACAAATATGTTAATTGTTGTTTTTGTTCGCTCTTATGATATGACACGCTGAGCAGTAGTTCTATTTAAATGATTATTATGCAATTTTATAGAATTAAATTGAGCTGATACGTTTGCAGAATCTATCAAAATTTAAACTTGCAAAAATCAGAAAATCTTTTCATTTCATTTCTAGTTATACAGTCAACAGCATAAATAAGTGATCTTTTATGTACCTTGTCACTTTAACGTCGTGTTTGAAATGTCATACAAAATTGTGAAACGATTGAAAGCGACAAGGTACATAAATGATCACTTATTTATGCTGTTGACTGTACTACAGAGACAATGTGTTTGACTTAGATAACATTTAATTTTTAGTTTTATTTATTGAAAATAAAAACATCCTGCTTAAAATAATCGTAAGCACCTGCCTGACTACCAAAAGTTATCCCTCCAGCGATCGCCAACAATTCCGAGTGCAGTAAATATAATTCCAAATATAATCTCCCCGCATATCTAAAACGTGCCCCAAAATACAGGGGTCGTAAACATTTCCCCCCGTTTCAATATCTAGAATCCTAATTCATGATTCAGAGTCACGGAATCTTATCTCTGGGGGGTACCCTCTGTATTTTAATCTATATCTATTGTATTGTAAAACTGATACCATTGTGAGTATTGCTACCAAGGCCTTTGGGTAACGTGACTTATGTATCGAATGACTTGGAGTTTACGTGTGGGTATGTGATTTTGTTTGACTCAGATTTGACATAGATTTTAGATTTAAAACGATCGTTTTTAGAGAAGGTAAAGTAAAAGTAGTACATGTAGAGTCCCTTGGGAAAGAAATATGTCCAGCAGAGGACTTTTTGCGGCTGAAATGTGATGAAGTTTTTTTTAGTTTGGTCAAATTAATGTAAAATGAATGACTTTTAAACATAAATGAAAATATTGATGTTAGCATGGTTGGTTGCATCTCTGCTATGTTATTGAATGTTACGCAGTTCTTGGCTGCTTGCATTTTATTTATTATGATCTGGTAAGACTTTTACACCTTATGAGACTTTTTACAGTTATCAAAATATTTGTGTATATATAAATTATTGACTAGTCTAAACATAAACTATAGGTACAAAGTCGTTGTAACTGTTACTTGTTATTTCTAAGCGTATAATAACTAATAAGAAACCCAAGGCAGTAGAGTAGACACCTGCTTTGAACAAAAATAGAATTTTAAATTTTATACGTGCGCTACATTTATAAGAAAAGGTGTATTTCCGTTGGGTATTCATCGGTCCATGTCAATTCACCCAACCTTTTCTTGCTATTGGAGATTCTATCACAATATCATTTTATTATTATAAACAGTTCTATAAGAGTTTAAATACCTATCTGATAGTTCATAATAATAGTCTAGATTTTATGTAATAGTCTACACTACACTATTAACTTGTAGCTACATAATTGTACATGCGATTACCAATCGTGATTTTTGGGGTGCCGTACCTTAGGAACCGTTTTTAAATAGCAGACGTGCTATTCTTTCAGACATATCCACATTAAGCGTACGTTGATAATAAGAACTCCTGACCTGATGAAAAGGACTTTCTGTTGACCGTTAACCCGGACATTAATTTGGTTTTTTATATTAATCTATATATTTAATCCTGAAATAATAAATAATATATTCTTCATCGTCATGTTGCATTATTTTTATATTGTAGGTACGTTAATATAAGTAGTAAGGCGCTTATAGCCCTCCCTCATCGTTATAAACGCACACTTTTATTTTCCTTTATCAAATATCAATTCCGTCCACACCATCAATCAAGCCTAGCTTATTTAATGTTAGTAATTACCGTGCTAGGGGAGCAGACAGTTACTCCGTAGTGACCGGCACACGCTCTATTGGGCGCTTGGTGCATGCCGGGGCATGCGAGTGTGACCAGCCGCGGTTGCTTGCAAGCCGACGTGTACTGTGATGTAGGAACAGCGGGTTAGGGTGTAATTGTAACCAACTAGCTACCCACCCTCGCTTCGCTTCGGCTTATGTGAGTTTTCTGTAATAAAACAGATTTTATTATACATAAAAACCTTCCTCTTGAATCACTCTATCTGTTAATCAAATCGAATTAAAAATCGTTGCGTAGTTTCAAAGATCGAAGCGTATAATTTAAGCGTAGGGACTGATGGCGTTGTTATATACCAGGTAAAGAAGATGATACGGTTATTTTAGAAAAAAACATGACTTTTACCGTATAGTATACTCTAAATTAAAAAATGTTTATTACCCCTGTTTTTTTAATTTATTGCTTTTGTAGAATGAGCATGTTCTGGTCCATTGATTTCATCTAACAACAATTGCCATCAAAAAAATACATGGGACGTTGTCAAAATTTATCTTTGTTCTTACTTGATATCTAGATGCGCTGAAGCGATGAGTCGAGCAGGAGAGCTGACACGGATTTGATGCACCCCGCTCCCGCTTCCGCTACCGCTCCCTCTAGCACTGTGCCCAAGCGCTACGCAGTTCAAATTACCGGTCACGTCGGCGGTGAACGCGCATAATGCGGTGCCCTTTTTACGGCGGAAGGCGGTTATCACATCTAGCAGGTGCTACGCTTTGAAAACTTATAGATGCGGTTAAGGTGCATGTTATGTTAAGAAACATCGAATTGGATTGGGCCAAAAAACACGAATTTAACTACAAAATACTAAGTTGATTCAACAGTTTTTAATTATTTAGTACACATTAAGTTTCCCCAAAATGTTTAATGGTAATCTGATTATTGGACTATAAATGATATGCCATGAACGTTTCCTTCAAACGTGTTTTGCCTACCCTCAAAGAAATCGCGACTACATAGGCTTCAGCCAAATAATAACTTACTCTTGTTCAAGTATAGTAATAATAATATGTCATGTTTTTGAAATCCTCATCCTCGAAACAATCGGCGAACAAGACATTGCAAAAAAAACATACAAACCATCTGCATCCTTAATCATGCAACATTCCGTACCTACATCTTTTCTGTTTTCTACAAACGTTATAAAAGACCGCTGTTTCCTTCTAATCATCGTGATTTTTTAACTAAATTTGTTGATACAAATACCAATACAAATAACTTTTCACTGTTTGAACTACAACGAAAATAAATTCATTCATTCGCCTACTAATCTCTAGTACAGTCAAGGACTTTAATTGTTGAGCCACCATGGAACCCTGTCATAATGACAGCGTCAAGCCACATGAAAGACATTACGCTAAAATTAAAGATTATCGTTATGTGACAGGGTTCCATAGTGGCTCAACAATTAGAGTCCTTGACTGTACCATACCGGAGTATGCATGAAAATTTGAGCCGTATTCAAGGCACCCAATATCGTGAGTGTTAGAAACATCAACCGAGAATATATTGAAGGCCGTTACGTCATCGACTCGTAGGATTCGGTCGAACAGTAACATAAAGTAGCGATACAAAGTACAACGCAATCCACTGTTAGTGTGTAAAAAACCTAAACAGTGAGTCATAGCTCGGACGAATTACAACTGGAAAGCTTGTGACACATAGCGAGCGAGGAACCAGGAAAGCGCACGCTGCACGTTAGGGTCGCTTCATATCGAAGTGATAATTCATTATTGCAGCCGAAAAACGTCCACTGCCTGGAAATATTATCGGCCTCCTCCCTCGGCCTGTTGTTTGATCGGTAGTTAAACTAACTAATGGTCAAAAAACGTTACTAATGGTTAAAATCTCAAGGAAGTGTGTCAAATTTTCCATTCCTTTTTCGAATTTTAACAATTAGTTGAGTTAACTACTGATCAAACAACAGGGCCTTAGTCACCTACGCTGCGTTTTCAAGTACCCGGACGCCACTTAAAAACTCTTCCCCCGCCGCCGTCCGTCCGGTCGTCTGATAATTACAATTATGAAAGAAATTGATATTATTTTCATATAAAGAAGGGTGTTTAATTAAATACTCTTTGAATAAGTAATTTGTGTGTACGTTTTATCTTTTATCGTTTGACAAAGTTGATATAAAGTGTATGCTTTGGATTGCGATCTTAGGGCCGGTACAGACGGACTGCATTTGAACTGCAACCCAGCTGCAAAATGTGCAAACCAACTGCGCAGCCCGCTTAGGTAGACAGCACGCCAACTGCAAGCGGACTGCGCATTTGGTTTGCAGTTTAAATGCAGTTACGTGAACTGCATCAGAACTGCCATTTTGCAGCTGGGTTTGCAGTTCAAATGCAGTCCGTCTGTACCGGCCCTTATATTTGTCATTAGTTTCCGGTTTAAGAGGAAAAATAATCATTTATCATAAGATGCAATTTGCTAACCAGGGTATAACGATTCTTATTTTATACACGTTCGGTTACACTAATTAGGGTCTGTCATTAGATCGAGACTTTGGACTCGTGGTAAGTGTGACGCGACGGTCACGCAGACCGCGTTGCGCCCTATATTTTGTCGTCGCATGACGTGACTCGCCGCGAGCGGAGTAGAGGCAGCTCAACGTCAGCGGAGCGCGATCTGCGTGACAGCTCTGTTTCATAGCTTCCTGTGTGTCCCAAGCTTTAAGAGATTTATAAATTAACATTGAGCCGAAGCCATAAACATTTGTATGTTGTTCAACACATTGATAATTTTCCCTGTAATTACTGAAACCATTCGACATATCGGTATTTTTCTTATCAGCTCACCTTGACCGGCAATCATAGTTTGACCTGTTCGCTCACGGGCATTACGCGGCAGAAGGTACCTTCCAATATGGGAATAAAACAGAGACGGTGTGGTGAAATGACTTAAATCTACGGTTTGCTTTGACGCAGTTTTGAGATTGCAAATATTCGTGGGTCTTTAAGGGTCATCATAGCGCGTTGATGCGAGCGGAGGCACCGACTCGACACGTATCTTAAAGGCATTGACATTTACCTATATGTGATTTTCACATAATGATTCAGATTCAGATTTTATTACTTAATATGATGTTAGTAGTATAAATTACACGGTATGTAAAATTATAAGTAACTAATTACATTGAGGTCCGGTCGTCAGAAATAAAAATGAATTAAATTAATGGTCAACAAACGTTATGATCATATAAATTAAAGTCTCCATTCAGGATCTTCGTAATTCAGGATAATTTAGATGCTCAATAAAATTAAAATTAATAATTTGATAATATAATAACTAATACTAATTCCTCGTGTGGTTGCCGAGTTAGAATAGTGCCACTCCATGTCTTCCCGTGGATGTCGTAAGAGACGACTAAGGGAATAAAGGCTTGTAGTACTGTTAGGCGATGGGCTTGCAACCTGTCGCTAATACGCTGGTAAACATCTTAGCCTAATTGTGCAAATTGTGGTTATAGAATTATCAACAAGTTTTTAGAGATGTTTGTAATTCTGTAGCTCTGCCTACCCCACTCTGGGAACGAAGGCGTGAGATTATGTATGTATGTAATAACTAATTAAAGTTTTTATTTCAACCCGTTTTGCTGTCGCTACGTGCGAGTCATTTGTGCCGACCGTTGCAATTCAATACCCGCACCCAGCATTGTGTAATCAGTTAATCACCGCTCGTTTGTACCCTTTACACGAAGAGACACTAGATAATTTTGGAGCCTGTTGATTAACCGATAATTACTCACATTCTTTTGGTATTAAGCATCAAATTCAGTTTGTCACTTGTTAGTTACGTTATTTCTTACAAGCTTATTATCAAGCAAGTTCCCACTATCCATAGAAATATATTCGTCGGTGAAACTGCAAAACCGCGTAAGTAACATTTTTAATGAGGAGAAAAATGCACCTTTTTTCTAAGGTGTTAAGGTTTATTTTGTTCTAGGTATAATAGATTTGTTGGTTACGCGGTTTTATAGTAGGCATCACCGACGTATTGTAGACAGAAATTTGGTATATAATGTAGAACAGAGGACAATAAAGGTTAAGATAGAGATCACGAAGATCAGTTAATGGATATTATTATGCTAAAGGAGGGTGGGCAAATTGGCCTAATGATCAATAAGGACAAGCGATATGTCACCGGATAGGTAATTTTAAGTTGTAAACCTATTACTATGGCAGGTAGTTCGAAATCTTTGTGTGAAATAAGTTATCGCCATGCAAAGACGGCGGTATTTCATAGTAATTATGCTAAGTCGTCTATGTAGGCGTCCCGATGTTCCAGATTTTCGAAAAAAACTCACAGTTATTTGAGGTTTCCCGCTACACAAAATCGTTGTAGAATTAAAAAGGATATCCGGTGATATAGTGCTTATTGTTATTGGTTTCTGGGCCAGCGTTCATACATTTTTGCCCATTCTCCTTTTGTGCTAAACGATTCATTACTTGAGTATAATGTTAAGGCTATCCCAGACGTATTGCTTGCCTCAATATGATCAACAGACGGTGCGCTTCACGCCTTGTTATAAACATCTGGGAACCCTTTTATAGAACTTTGTGTTTGATGTAAATGGATTACTCATCATGTATTAGCAAGGGCGATACATGTGCTTCTACAGATGCATCAAATGTATCTGATTATCTGTGATAAAGATATGATGATTACAACTTAAAAGATAATAACCCAGATATAATGGTCATCCCTTCTTTGAGAGCTTATATCTCTTCCACCCAACTGGTTTTTATGAAAGTTAGCGAAGGACCATCCAGATGGAACCTCTTTCTATTAAAAAAAACTGCGTCCAAATCGGTCCAACCGTTTGGGGGGTAAGATTGCATAGAAACACAGATACACAGACACAGGCACATAGATACACACGTAATACTTGTTACACCCTCTTGTTAGTCGGGGTTGAATGAATAAATATGTTTTAGTTGTGGTTTCCTAGTTTAGGGTCCGTCCGGATCGCTACCACCATCTTTTACAGAAACGCCCGACCATTTGCGGCCATACATTGCAATTATGTCGGGAGGGGTACTGACTTGCGGTGAGTGTGGTCGTACATTCTCTGCAAAAATCGCACCGCTCTCTCCGACAATAAGCGGTCGCTCTGGTGGAATACGGCTAGGAAAGCTGGGGTGTTATAATCTTAAAAACTATGTTGGGTCGGTCGAACGAGTTTACGCGGCGCATATTTATAAACCGGCGAGCGTACAAAACACATTTTAGCGCGTGCATTCTCATATAAGGCAGCAGGGCTTCTGTCGAACGATCGAACGTAAAAAGGAGGCTGCCTAATTGACGGTCTTCACCAACAGTTAGATAATTTTTCACGGAAGGCTTATATATGTATAATAAATTCTGGTCTATGTACAAGAATTAAAGAAAACACGCATAAATCGAAGCGAGGGCGGGTCGCTAGTGTAAGAAGGTAAAGGAAATAACAATTGATAGAGATAATTTGAGGACATTGCAAGAGTAAATTACATACACCGACAAGGGCCTTGCTCTTAAACAGAAGAAGGCGACACAAATCGTTACTACTCGACTACTAGCCGCTTATTTGCCCGCATGACCTAAGAATATAAGTGGCTACTACGTCGCATTCCTCATAGAAATTGAACCGAGGCATGTTGCCTATTAAACAGACCCCACAGCGTTTTCAAACATAATGTTTGCAATGTACACTTGGGTAGTAACTTTAGAATATTTGTCAGTCTCAAATGCCATAATAATACGATTCATATTTGTTTATCCCAGGGGTCTGCCACTCATTATCCAAGTTTAATTACTTACCTACCGCGCGCTCTGAGGAATCCGTGCAATGAAAATTGCGTGTATTGCGTGTATTACTTAGGATAGCTGGAGCGTATATGTGGAGTTATCTATGAAAAGGGACCTTAATGTCGATGGCGCTTACGCCGCACTGCGTCACGCGACGTTGTATTTATATCGGAGCATCTTTAATAATGGCGGAAGCGCCATCGACAATAAGATCCGTTTTCATAGATAACGCCACATATGTTTTTGTATTCATCTGGTTTAAGGCCCACCCACACCGCTTGCGTGACGTGCACGTGCACGGGCGCGTTCGCTTTCCACTGCGTTGTATAGTGACATGTCGTAATGAGAATTCATACTATACAACGCAGTGGAAAGCGAACGCGCACGCGCACGTGCACGTCACGCAAGCGGTGTGGCTGGGCTATAGTGGTTTAATCTTTAAGTTTACCATTAAATATTTGTAAACATGAGTAAAGACAAAAATCACATGGCCATAATTTTCCCTTATCAATCTACTGTCCTGATATCAGCAATCGAGTCTCAAACCTGAATAAAGATAGCGCCATTGATTCACAAATTGCCTTCGATCACGGCGCGATAATGCATTGTATGCAATTTTGCTTTAGGATTTAATACTCTTAGGTTTGTGATGCGAGGGAACCCATTACGCTCACTCCCGAAATAACACAATTTCAAAATACAGACTTCTCTCATTAACACATTCCCAAATACCAGCTTCAAAATATTAGGTAAGGATGATCAACAATACCTTAATTTAAATGTCAAGTATCGGGATTCCAGTATATTGATAATTTTGTGAGTCGTGTGAGAGAGTGTGAGTGTGAGAATCATTATTGTGCTGATCAAACATTTTTTTTATTATTTATGTAATTAAGGCTAATTGCTAAAAAGAAAGACAAATTGTTACAAATTGAATGCGTCTGCTAACCAAATATAGTTAGCAAAATTAACGAGCACCGTGATATTGTAAAACAAACTGCAAGACATTGTCGTCCGTCATTAAGAGTCACTACATTGTAATGCATTCTGGTAAATCGTTTTGTCTCCCTTGTTTAACAACTTCCGCTGAGTCGTCTGCGATCGAGTTGTGCAGAAAATAGACTGTTCAGTGTTGAAATAAACGCACGTTTTTGTCTTAAGATTGTTGATGCAAAATATATCCTTTGCGCGGCTAATTTCTATCTCTAATTTGATATCGGTCATGATGTTTGGGATCAGATTTTATCTGTCAGTCAGATTTAGGTTTCTGATTTTTGCATCGGATGACGATTGTTTTACTGCGGTTTAAATATAAGTAATGATATATTAAATACATTTCGACGTCAATCTTCTACTCTGATAGAACTATAATATTTTTTGTAAACCGATCACAATAAATATTGTACACAGTTCACAATAAATATTATCTTATTCTTATTATTTTTCTATAACTTCTGCTTCCAACGACACAGCAGCTTTATTTGCCGGCTTCCGTTTGCTTAAATAGTTTCAGCCGGTCGTCAACAAATCATCAACATAATGTAGGTCTGTTATCATCAGAGGTCGGAATAGGTAGTGCTTATTAACCTAAACTTGACTCATGTTCATTCATGCGCGAGTGAGATGGGAATACGTTATTGAATGAAGATGCAACAAGTTTAGGTTAATAAGCACTACCTATTCCGACCTCTGGTTATCATATATGACTGATGTAATAGTCCGAATAATCACAGATCAAACAATACTAAATATACCGTACAAGAGGTCGTTTTAAAAGCTATTACTGTATACGCTAGCACCGCCCGCATCTTTTAAATGCGCCAGTAGGTACTTCCTTAATTATTTAAGGAGCCCAATGAATTAAGGGAGAGCACTGGTCAGTGAGGATATCTTTGTAAAACATCAATGTTGTCGAAAGCCGAAAGAGTGTATATTCTTCTAACACACGTCTCTTGGACAAACCTTCGCTCTGACGGACGACCGTCGTCTTCAGCAGTGGACGGTTCTCGACATGATAATGATGATAAGAACTAACTTGTTTTCGAGCAAACGCGCGTTCTTATACGATCTGCATAGGCTTCTCTCTCCGGTTGGCATCGGCAGACTTTGCTTGTCGGCTTACCGGCGCGTGGAGATGTTTCCGCGCGGGACTACTCAGACCACTGCCATCGAGAACAAAAAGGCAGTATAACAGTACGAGGTCCGTGTGCATATTGCCTTTTTACTTTGGAAGACAGAGCGGTCTCGGGACGGGATATTGCCATCAAGACGCAAAAAGTGCGCCTAAGGGTTCCGTATTTACTTTGCTTAGGTTAGGGTTAATAAGATCCGAAGCCAAGTTCGCCTGAAGAAAAATCTGACTTTATTGCAAGGTGTATTTTATTTTGTGTTCATGTATTTGCGGTAATAGGAGACAGTGATTTTGTTTGGGTATGATTGTTTTATTATAACTGCTTGTTTTTTTTTTTACGTTTTTCTCGTTCATTTAAAAAAAGCCCTGACACCGCCGCTGAAACACCGGACATGCCAGGTAAATATATGTCGTCTGGAAACCCTAGCCGAGGTTTTGGCTTCATATTGTATTTGATTTCCCTCGAAAAAAATTCAAATTGTTCACTATTGCCACCAAAAGGGATTCCAATCCAGATTATTTAATTTCTTAAACGAAGACTTAAATCAACATTCAGTAAGTGACAGATTTCTATCTATGCATTAAATATCCACTCGGTATCTTCAATTGCATCTTCGTCACGCGTGTCTTTCGAAGAGACTTTCTATCGTGACGATGTCTTCAGACAGCCGCTATTACACTGATCAATAGCGATGTTCTAAATATACATAGTGATTTGAGGCTTATTTACAACCTTCCCAATTTGGTTACTGCTTGACGGCTATCGATTATTCATGTCGCTTCGAGTTCTTATGGCATTACGTGTATTCTTTACGAGTTTTGCGAGATATTAATCCGCAGAGAACTCGTTTATCGCAAATCGAGAAATCTTCAGTTTGGTCGATATTAAAGTAGCATACGTCCATCTTCGCTCTATAAACTATCTCTGTAATAAATTTCACATCGATCGGTTGAGGCGTTGAGCCGTGAAAACGAAACAAACAGACAAAAACTATTTCACGTGTATAATATTAACTAGTAAATACTGTTAAGGGTGATCGTGTCATAATATCATGATAGATAATGATGTTATTTCTGAAAACGTAAACTTTTCAGGTTTTTTTACAAGGCCATTGTATAGAAAAAATGAAGTTAGGTTTGATTTATTATATAACAAACCTGAAAAGTTTATTGTTTTGGAAAAAAATCCATTTTTTATTATCACTTAAAATTTTAAATATTATGATATGTACCTTTGTTTAGGATTATGTTTGATTAGCTGTGGAACAGTGGAATTCGTTTTTTGGCATTTTAGAACATTTTCTTTAGCTTGATATTATACGTTCGCAATGCAGCTGCTAACCTTAATAGCTTTATTTATTTAATACTACAATCTTAGCTTAGACCTTTGTGGAGATAGAAGTGTAAGTGTACCGAGGCAAGGAAAAAATATGTGTAGAATTAATTAGATTAAAAATGCCTATGGTTTCTATGAAAATAGTACTATTTAAAACCGCAAAACCGCAATATGAGCTGTTACTGGTCGTGACATCATCATTTCTTACAAGGAAAATTAATTAGAACTTATTAGGAAACACATAGTGTGCTCCGGTGATGCTCTGCAGTCAACTGCACGCCGCCATCAGCTCTTTTGTTAAGGAAAAACCTGTTGCACTAAAATATTCTACGATTTTCGCATTCATTACTAAAGGCCCATTTACATTATACAACTTTCTTGCACATTCCATAGAATAAAATTGAGGAAATAAAAAATTGCTCAGTCTAAACCGTACGTTTGGTACAATTCTTAAACACTATTATTGCAACAAAATAATTGCATACAATCATTGCCGATTCTTGTACAAGAAACTTGCATAATCTAAATGGGCCTTTATATTATCAATGTGACGTTTGTGTGTGAGTATAATACCACTAAAATCTCACACAAAGTGATTTAGTCCCAAACTAAGCTCTATAGGGCTTGTAATATGGATGCTAGACCACGATAAACATACTTATATAGAGAAATACTTAAATACATAGAAAACATCTAGACTAAGGAACAAATACTGCCCAAACCGGGAATCGAACCCGAGACCGCTAGCTTCGTAGACAGGGTCATTAGGTCATTACCAACTAGCTTATGCTTAACGCGTCGTCTACGTTTATTTTGCTACACATTCAAGCTGAAACAGCTGGACGGATTTGGAATTTATTTGGAATGGAGATATCGTATATCTTGAATTAACATAGGCTACATTTTATCCCAAAAAAAAAAACTATTTCCGTGGAATAATCAACTCATAGATATTACTCGTATCAAAGAAGGCGGCTAACTTCATAGTAATAGTTTAAGAATTTTAAATTTAATGTCGTTACCAATAGAGTAAGTATTGGTTCGACTACATTGCTGTTACCCGCTTTATTTGGAATTACGGCAAGCTAGTTTGTCATAAAACTTTTAAAGACATTTGTTTATATTCAAGTTCAGATGTTTTGCGACCTTTTCGGTATTCTAGGCTGTAACAGCCATATCGTCTTTGACCTGTTATCTTATTGTCAAAGTTTTGATAGCTACAGGAGGACAGTAATGGCGGCCAAGTTTGGATTTCGGTCTTATGGCTACAGACAGACCAGTATACTCGTAATTATAAATATGTTTAAAAGAAGAAACTGACTGCCTGACTGATTGATCTACGCTCAGCCGCTTGACTAAGGGACTTGACATTTGGAGGGAATGTTCCTTGGATGTACTAAGAAGGGATTTTTGGAAACTCATCTCCTAATGGGTTAAAATAGGGGAGTAATGGGAAACTAGTTCTACGTGTACGAAGTCACGAGCGTTCTCTATTTATAAATACCTATTCTACCGTATCATAAATCGAAAGCTTGTTCGCCGTTAGTACCCATTGCTTACATTTAAAAACACAGCGCTCTTTCTATTCTCGTATTTGGTTAACGTGTTCCCGAAATAATGTTAAATATTAACAGTTTATAGAAACAGGAGTTAGTTTTTATAGCGGAAGCGGGAACAGAATGGTTCCCGCGCCCACCCTACAGATGTGCCTCGAAGCTGACAACCAAGTGTTGTGTGTAATTTGAGTACGGTAAACGTGTCCTGGGCACCGATTGGGTTTGTTGGCGCGGTGGTTGAAGCTTTTTTTGTATGTCTAAATACTCATAACTTTTATGTTTTGTGTAGTTTTACAGAATAACTAGTAAATAGATAAAAACTTAAATAGGTTGTGTGGTTGCCGGTTTAGAATAGTGCCACTTCATGTCGTCCCGTGGAAGTCGAAAGAGGCGACTAAGGGAATAAAGGCTTGTAGTATTGTTAGGCGATAAGCTTGCACCTCTCACTAATATACACTGTTAAACATCTTGGACTGTTTGTGCAAAATGTGGTTACAGAATTAATATCAAACTTTTGAAGTTGTTGGTAGTTCGGTAGCTCTGCCTACCCCACTCTAGGAATGAAAGCTTGAAGGTATGTATGTGTATGTAGATAAAACTTTCGATAGAATGGCTACCCCTACTTTCAAAGTTCATATCTCTAAAACGGCTGAACCGATGTTCGTGAAACCTATCTAAGAACCATCTCGATTGAACTAGCTTTCTGTTTAAAAAAACCCCGTCCGAATCGGTCTATCCGTTTGGGAGCTACGATGACACAGACACACAGATACACAGACACGCAGATACGCAAATACACATGTAAAACTTATAACACCCCCCTCTTTTGGCGTCGGGGGTTTAAAATAAAGAAAACAAATGTCAAAATTAGTTATCCTTATTGTTAAAATTCATATTCTTCTTCTCAAACAATCTTAACTCTTTGTTTATCGGCTCGTTATCCGTTTTATTTGTTGATGTAATCGAACCCCTCTTGACATTCCGATCGAATAAGTTTCATCAGTTGTACGCATGCGTATATGTGTCACTAATGTGATTCAGTGCGGTCAGACGGTAAAGAATAATATTATGTCAAAACATCGCAATATTATGCCTTATTGTAATCATAATCATATAGCAAGGGAATAAACAAGTTGGCGGGTTCTCAAAAAACAGGGCCTCTATTCAACACGGTAAAACAATACAATTTGACGACGCGCTGGCCTAGTTTTGAGATTCCAGAAATTGATATGCTAGGTTCACAGACATGTTGGTAGTGTCCCTGCCTACGAAGCTAGCGGTCCTGGGTTCAAATCCCGGTAAGGGCAGATATTTGTGTGATGAGCGCGAATATTTGTTCCTGAGTCATGGATATTTTCTATGTATTTAAGTATATATTTCGTTGTCTAGTACCCATAGTACAAGCCTAGAGCTTAGTTTGGGACTAGTTCAATTGGTGTGACCTTACCCTTTAAAAAAAAAATTGTTTTTGATCTGTCATCGTATTGTCAACGTGTTTTTTTTTCTTGTGGCTTTCACCTCTTGCTGATCTAAGCAGGAGGTATTTCGCCAATGTCGAAGTGTAGCGACATATCACACTAGAGGAGAATGGTCGTAGATTATTTTGATTTTGGTGGTACGATATGGTCATGAAGGGAACTAAAACAAATAACATTTATGATATGGGCGGCACAAACGATACAAGACATTTGTACACATATTAGTAAAAAAGAGCGGGAAGAGGATGACAGTAAGTAGATTTTGCCAACATAAAGCAGAGGCAGGAAGGGAAGACAGACGAAAATTAAGACAGAAAGATAAATATTTCAGAAATAAGTTAAAAATTGTGTTTTACAGTCTAATATTGATAGTTCTTATTTACTTGACAGTAATGGCGTAGTAAATGACAGCTGTCGTAACGTTAACAGTACCGTAACAGTTCAGTTTATTTCATTACAAAAGTGTGAATGAAGTAAATAAATAAAAAAGCGGTCAAGTGCGAGTTGGACTCGCGCACCGAGGGTTCAGTACCGCCGCCGCGCCAGACAGCAGAGGCCCGTTTCACGAAGCTACAAATTACAAGCGGAAGTCTGAAAATACGTGGAAATAAACGTTTCTTGTATGGGGTCTCTAGATTATTTTATTACACTTTATTAAAAAGAGTAAGTAATTCTGCCGTAATAATCATAACAGATTCTGAAAAAAAAAAAACCCCGCTATCTGTTTAGAGAGAGACTTAAACCGCGTCCGAAATACAATACCTACTACGCTCCAAAACCCAAATTGCTGGCATAGCTCAAACAGCCTCCAAACTCAAGTGGGACTGGGCCTGACATATTTGTCGCATGACCGATACCAATTGGGCAAAAACCACCACAAACTAGATCCCACACGACAGAATTCAACGTCGCGGGCCGCGGCAGACCAAGGCGCAGATGGCGAGATCAGCTTGACGCTTTCAAAAGGGACTGGCATATGGCAGGAGGCTGCACAAGACAGGGATGCGTGGAAGGACGAGAGGGAGGCCTTTGCCCAGCAGTGGGATACTCTAGGCTAACAAACAATAAAATTAAATAAATAAATAATCTACGCTTCAATGGATACAGCTCTTTAAAGTTACGACGGACGGACAGCGTAGACTTAATTAATAGGGTCAAATGGACTCCCTTCGGATACGGAACCCTAAAAACTAAGCAAAACTGAAATAGCAGATGACTCAGCAGTAACAACTAAATTTAACACGCACCACATTTTCCTTCGAATATGTGTTATGTTTTAATTCATGTGTAGGACCAATATAAACAAGTCGCTCAGATGTTGAGGTCGATGGCCGGCGTGTTAGGCCGATTGTTCGGTGCCCGCGATGTTCTGAGCATGTTGTGCACTAAAGTCAGACACGCACTGAAAGCGGTGGCGGCGCGTTCAAGTACTTAAAACGCATTCGCCACGCTTTCTTTAGAAACGCTTATTAAACAACTTCAAAAAAGGACGTTCTCACTGCATTGGAATCTTTGTTTTTATATTTATTTTCCCGATTAATCGAAGACGGCTTGACCGATTAAAAAAAATAATATGATCGTACTTGCCGCAATGCATATGGTGAAGTGGATCTAATGGTGAGTGAAGTACCAGGAGAACTCCTCAACAATTAACGTCCCTGCACAATGCCATCTTTACCATAAGGGCACACGGGGCCGTGCCCGGGGCCCCCATCCCGCAGGGGGCCCCGGAGGACCGACAATTTATTACCCATAATAAATAGAAGATCATAGTAGAAAAATGTTAGTAATAATTCGCTTTCTTTAGTTTCCAAAAGGGGCCCCAAATTCTTGTTTGCCATAGGGCCCCAGCATAGTTTAAGACGGCCCTATCTCTGCATCGGGAAACGCAATAATTTGTAAAAGGTGATGAGCAGTTGACATTAGGCTATTGTAACTTAGATAATTTACAATTGAACTACTTTAAAGCGAGACATAAACGTCTCACAATATTTTTTACCAAAAGCCGACCTCAGTTTTACTGATCTATTATAATGTGATAAGATAAGGAGTTATATTTTACTTTTTAGAGGCACTTTTAGGCTGCGTCAGGAGATTTTTTTGGCGAGAAGTATAGAAACGCACTGCATCCGCTCTCAGTGCGGTTGCGGCTTAATGGGCTCGTCTCTATGGTTATAGCGTTGATTGATCTTGTTTATGGTTGTATTGAACTTTCATTAATATGTTATCTATTTTCTAGGCATCCTTGGTATTTATCTTCGAATGGTAATGTGTTATGGAAGTAGTAAATGATTCATAGACCACCTTGTTTTAATATGTCTTGCGAATTCTGTAGCCCATTCATAAATTAAGGTGGGAAGAATAGAACATACGATTAACATAAAGTTAATGATGGTTTAAAAACGTTTCCCAAACTTATCATATGGTCAAACGGTTTTTAATCCAAAACTGTAAATATTTCAGGATTTTTATAAAACTAACCTAACCTAACCTATAGGGTTCTACAAGATAGTCCTCAAATGAATCCTGAAATATTTACAGTTTCGGAAAAAAAAGCGTTTGCCCATTTGATATGTTTGGGAAATGAATCAGTTTGGAAACGTTTTTGCGCCAAATTAAAGTGTGCCGTTAATGATGCGTTTGTGAATGGAAGATTTATTCAGTTCTATTAATAGCGAATGATCCGGATATTCTAAGCGCTTAGTATCGCAATAGTTTACAATGTTTTTCTAGGTTATTTTATTTGCGTTTCTTCAGACTTGTAGCCTCTATTTAGTTTTGTTTAAGCCCATCTGCCTCCTTAATTGAAATCATACTTTATTTTTAAGGGAATAAGATCTACCATATAATGACGATATAAAAGCAATACAAGCTAAAACAGAGTAGAATAGACCCCGCACAGTCCCTACAAACAATCTTACATCAAGCAGTTTTGTGTTAGTTTACCTAACTTCTAAATTTCCACACAGCGTATTCATCGCTTACGCTTGAATTAGCAGATAACAAACCACAATTTATTCCGTCGTGTGTTTTTTCCTACATCCAATTATAGTATTGTGCTCGTGTTAGTTTTTTGTCCGTAGTATTAATTGAAGTATTTGAGGCCACGCTCGCGATGGGTAGCCGCTAGCCAGTGTAAGCCATGCCGGGTGGGGAAGCTTACTAAAATATAATGTAATGGATGCTATACCAACATGGTTTGTTTGTTGAATTTTTGGGGTGTTGGTAAAGTTTTTTAACATCCAACATAAAAAGAGTGTGTCTGTGTGTTTGTTTGTCTGTGTGTCCAGAGGACCCAAATCGGACGCGGTTTTTTTAAAAATGTAAGCTAGTTTAGGTAAGATGTCATGAAAATCGGCTAAGCCGTTTGAGAGAAATCAGCTCTGCCTATTTCACCATCTTAAATATTACAGGTGACAGGTAACATTTTGGTGTACATGGCGCGGCTTTTATGAATCCCAGTGATGCGATAACTTGTTAACTTTGCAATGTACACCGAATTGTCACTTGTTACCTATTATTGTCAGGATGGTGAAATACGGGGCAGGTCGCCATTATAACAATGGATTTTATCAATTTAATGTTTTATTGATGCGTGTTGATTTTGGTACTATTATTATTTTATTATTAAGTAATTGTTATGTGACGCAGTTTAAATTGAATGCAAAACTCGTGACTCACCACACGCCAATGACAACGGCAACGTTTCGCCAATTTTAATTTACATTGTAGGACTTAAATATGTGCGTAGGTAAGCGGTGAAACTTTGGCGCGAATATATCCGGCATACGCGTGGATGGTGTTAATGCAACAAAAGAGTCGAGAGGGATACCCGTGACTATCGCTGCGTATTCTGATTCTTTGTCTGTTCATATAAATACATACAGTGGTGGTCACATACTAGGGTATTTGCCAATTTGTTTATTACTATTTAAATTGAAGCATTTTTACCTTCCGAATAGCCTAGTAGGTATAAATAGATTTTTAATATCTTGAAAAATAAGAAAGATATAAATGTTTAAAACTTGCTTTTAGACAGAGTGAAAAATACAGGAATATGACGTCATATTACCCAACCGCCATATGAATTACACGCAAAACATCGTTTCGTGAGAAAGGGATAGACAAAAAACTTTAAAAGGCTATAACTTTTTTATTTTATTAAAAATTTCAAATTTGATTTTGAATTATTTTATCATGCTACGTATATTGATATATTATCCAAATTAATATATGAAATTTAATATCAGGCAAATACCCTATTAGGGACACTTGTTTTTTTCCCATACAATTGCCTACAAATATGGCTTTTCAATTTTGACAACCAATCAAAAAGTTCTTAACTAATTATATTTTTAGTGACACTTATCGTAAACTAATAAAGTTAAGTTTAAATGTATGTACAATTTATCTTTGTTGAGATCGGATCTTTCATTTTATAAGGATTTGAAAAAATAAATATTCGGCGCCCATACAAAGTTGTAGAATTTTGTATGGACGCATCAGCACTTAGTTTTTAAATCCTTATAAAATATAAGGTCCGTTTTTAATATTAGTTTGCTGTACATCAGTTTAAACCTTAGTCAATTATGTAAAGTAAAATGTATTTAGCAATAAAATTGGTCGAGAACTTTTTGATTAGTGTTCAAAATTGAAAAGTCATATTTGTAGGCAATTGTATGGGGAAAAAACAAGTGTCCCTAATTATGTGGCCACCACTGTATAAAGTTTGCTGTCTTATTTCATTGTGCCGTTACCGTTCCGACACGCGAGGTTGTCGTTAATGGCTATACTGATTGGCTGGGGATGGCCATCGATAATGACCATTTGGAACTTTATTAACACGTCGAGTACACAATTTATAATTATATCGAGTATTGTTTATATTAGTCGCGGATAATGTAGCTCTCTGTTAGTGAAAGAATTTTTCTGTTTAGTTGTTACAGAGATTACCCTCAACATAAAAACAATCAAACCAATATAACATTTATGTCTATATATAAGTATAAGTTTGTATAGAAGTATAGATTTGTTTCTGAGTCTATAGGAGGTTTTCTATGTATTTTAAGTATTTATTTCTTTATATACTCGTAACTCCTAAGAATTGATATCGTTGTCTAATCGAACTGAAAAGTAGCTGTGTATTTAAGTACCTTGTCAAAGTTATTGATATACTAAATTCAAACCACTCTCACTTTAATATACTGCGACAAGGTACAAAACTGTACAGCTATTTTTGAGCTCAACTGTACTCATTGTACAAGCGTAGACGCTTAGTTTGGGACTAGGTTAATTTTTGTAATCTCTCCTGTTCTATAAAAAAAGGAACTGACTGGCTGACCGATCAGCGCCGAAACCGCTGGACCTAAGACTTGTGGAGGGAATATTCCTCTGATATCCTATGGATGCACTAAGAAAGAAGATATTTTTGGAAATTCATCCCGTAAGAATAGGGGGAGTATCGGGAAACCATTTCTACGCGAATATGTATTTTATACTAATTGACATCTCAATAAACATTCCAATCACTGTGTCTAGGACTACACATAAATAAGATCGTTATTCATTAATTACAATAACGCCAATTAAATATGACTGATTGCAAAGCTATGCTCGTGCGCAATTGTAAAATGCAGTGTTCAGCGTGCGTTTAAATGCATTCCTGCTGTTTGGATATTGCTTGTTAAAATAGATTTACGGGGCACCTGTTTATGGCTGAGCGTTGTTTCCGTTGTTGCAAGCAAACGCCATCTTATGGTGCCAATTGACAACATACGTTAATGGAAGCATACATGATGAATGCTTTTGCAAGTTTGCTTGAGCTTCTGTATGAAGATGCTTGCATAAAATCATCCTTCATACAGAGTACAGGCGTTGAAGATTGCTTGAAAATAGATTTTGCCATAGGGCCTTTTTGAGTGAGCAAGACTAATAGGCTAAAAGCATAGGTACATGATCATTGCTTTTGCAAGCTTGCTTTTCTGTACGAAGATGCTTGCACAAAGTCATCCTCATCGTTCATACAGAAGTTGACGTTTGCTTGCAAAAACATTTTTAAATTTTAGGCCCCTTCTGATTGACCTGAAGGTACAAGCAAGTGGTACGACAACAGTATGCATGCAGTATTGTTCATTGAAAAATTGCATCCAGTAAACGTTTTATATTGTAGATTGTATTGTTATGTATTGTTGTGTTCATTGTAGTGTGTTGTTGTTATTGTAGACGTGTTCTTGAGTGGAGACCGCGACTCGGCAAACTAACCGCTAACTAACACCGAGGTGATGAGAACTTGACTTCCCGCAACGCATATGAGTTATCCTGACTTTCAGCTTGTTCCTTGAACGCGTAGGTATGTGAGTTTACTGTATGCGAGCTTCGTATAAAATAAAAAATGAAGCGGGCAAGACGTACGCGAACGCATGACGTGCCGTCTCTATATTATCAATTTGGATATCAAGACTGACGTTAAATCTTCGGGACGCTACCAAAGTCCACTGATAGATAATGCAGAGACACAACGATCTGTGCTGTGCGACGTATCAAATATGTCGGGTCACTAAATATTCTATAAAATACTGTAGCGTGGTTTCAGACTGAATTTGTTTTAAGAGGCTACAGACAGATGCTGTCACGGCGACACAAGAATTAAAAGGGATTGCTCAGCTTCCGTGTGAAGAAAGTGTAGTAATATTAACCCGTACTAATAAATTCAAAACTACACAATGCTATTTGGTTAAGGTAAAGTAACTACAAATTAATCAGATAACTTTAGGGAACTAAGGCACATTTGATATGTTTAATTTTAACAAAAATGTTTTTAAAATGATGTAAATATTTACGTAAAGTCCGTATAATTTTACTTTTAAACGCTCTCTAGCGTTCTGGAAATACCTATTGACATTTAAAAAAAACGCACCTTTCTTGTAACAACGACGTAGTACGAGTATGTGAGCACTTGAAGATGATTCGGGTTTGTACTTCTCTCTCACTCGCTCTTAATAAGAGTGAGTGAGAGCAAGTAAAAGACAAGTAGGTACAAACCAGAAGCACCTTCTAAGAGCCTATCGCACTGTACAATAAATGCATATAAAGTAGTTTTTGAAATTCAATTGTTTTTTGAAAATAATTACTTTTTTTAACGGGGTTTGTGTTGTAAAATGTGGACATCCTTCGTGCAATAGAGGTACAGTCAAGGAATTTAATTTGTGACCCACCTTAGTTCATTAGTCAATCTGACATTCTACAGCAATAAGGTTGAGTTTCCTATCAGTTACAAATGACTTGGCATCTCTAATGACAATTACATCTTTAAGCAGATTTTCTTTGAAATGGGTAGCAAATTAACGTCCATGACCGTACAGATGTAGTGGATAAACATATGGCATCGTTTTTGGTCAGAAAAGTTCGTATTTATCTTGCTTCTCAGCCAAATTTAATACCCCGCCCTATAAGCTAATTGGGAAAGCAAGACGAATACTAATTTATCCGACCAAATACGATATCCTATGTATGTTAACGCACTACATTAGAAGTATAAAAAATGCGAAGATTGAGGTTCTCCAATTTCTGGACTATTTTGATCATCGACTTATTTAAGATATTTACGAAACAATAACAGGAAAAGAAAACTTCCACCAACAGTTACATAATGCACGGTAATTGGTGCATTACCACATGCCGGCGAGTGTATGCAAATTCGGCCATTGTCGATCACTAACGGCCGTGACTCATGCGTCACTGGAGCAGTTCTAGATACCAAATGCAAACATGACATATGCTTTGAAATGAAGTGGTTTACGTTTGTGGTAAAAACGTTTGTTATTTAATTAACCTCCACCCAAAATGGAGTGTTATTACTAAGGCACTAGTCCCACCAAGGACGAGGAAGCGATTAGCTAATTCGGGCCTTATGAACTCTAACCTAACCTAAACCTACTTACCTAATTTTAACCTAAAGTAACCTAACTGGACATGCTATAAATTGAGTGTGCGAAATAACAATTTGATCAAAATTTTTTTTGGAATATTATATTTGCCAAAGGAAAACGTTTGCTTAATAAACGTTTGTCTTAATAAAACTTGAGAAAGTAAAATGATGCCAAATGATAATTTCACCAAATAAATAAAATGCAAAATGTAAATGTGCTAAAGATTCGTTTGGGAAATGAAACTACTGCGTTAAGTTTTTTGGGAATTTAAATTTGGCGAAAAATACTTTGACCAAACGGCAGTACACCAGCATATAGAGTTGTGCCCGCTCGGTCTTTAAAGAGAGCGCTCCGATCTCGGTCAATCGGTCAAAGGAACTAGTTCGGTCTTTTAGTTCCTTTAGGTCCTTTAGCTCCGGAGCAAATTTTGAGATCTGGGAATGAGTATTAAAAATATAGGTACTATTTGTCTCGAGCACATCGAGCGCCGTGCTATGCGCTCTTTACTATTTTGCTCTGTTTCGCTCATACGTTCAACAAATTTCTACTGACCTAAAGGACCGAAAACCAATTAAAAAATGATCGTTTCCGAGGAACTAGTTCCTTTCGGTCCGTTACGAGAATTCATTCGTTTTAGTTCTTAGTTCGTGATCGACAGAAGCCTAGTAGCATACGAATAAATAATAACTACGTAGAAGCGAAATTCCCAACTCCCGACGCGCGCTCGGCGCTTTAGATACCTGCCTGGCTACACCTGAGGTGTCTAGTCAGTCAGGGGACAGTTACACAGGGATTGAAAGTCTTGGTAAATTTCTAGTCAGAGCGAGCATTTATAAGTTTGACGCTTATTTCTGTCTGTTTTTGTATCTGTATATGGCTTCGTAGCTTCCAAACGGATGACTTTTTGATTAGAAGCTAATTTAATTCGGACGAATGCAATTGTCAAGCAGATAATTTCTTCCTGTTGGTAATGATTGTACATATTATAGATGTTTCGAAAGAAATGCCGCTATATAAAGTTTAGTATGCAGCAGCCACAATTGTTATCGCCTTAATTAACTCTTTTATTAACCGTAACTCTATGTTTATAGCGTAAATGCATATAATCGTGGCGTCGGCGCCGTTGCTCCATATTGTTTCCTTCCAGACTGGCTCATTAGCATTGGCGAATCCTTTTAGTTCTCAGAACCCGTCACAATGCAAGTTAATGCAACCGCCGGCAACTGGGTGCCGTTTTTTATTTCATTCTCATTCCGGTGCTACGCAAGTTCCGTGTTTTGTACGCGAAATATGAATGTATTAATAGTTATGAAAGGATAAATGCTTATCTTTGTGGGGAATTTTGCAGAATATATAATTATGGCTGGGCTGTGTATCGGCCTTAGCTACTTCGAATGTTAAGTCATGAAAATAAACAAGCTTAGCTTTTGGGTAATATTGATAGAATTGTACAGCCGACCTAAAATATTAGACCATACATACATACCCAGAGGCGGTAGAAGGAGACCACTTCTTTCCACGTGCTACGATCCTGACAAATCTCTTTCGCTTCTTCCACATTCCTACATCGAGACCATACAAGAAGTTCAAAAATATCTGAACACCTTTTACAATATAGGCGAGTTCATATATTTTTGAGCACCTCGTGTGTTCTGATATATTTGACGGCGTGTTGTTCTAGAAATAATTAAATGACACAATCCTATTGGAATTGGTCGTTTTTTTTCTCGACCCTTTACATTACATATAGCGAGTTTCGTTCTTACTTCTTCAGATCGTAGAAGAATTTAAACAAATAATATGAAGGTTTGAAGTTTTAAACGCGATAAGACGCGGGGTTGGTTCATCGCAAACGGCTATACGGTTAACTTTTATCATACAAATTTCAAGATTATTATGCTGATGCTGCATTTCGTCGATCATCTAGCGAACGCTCGAGTAAATACTGTATTTTAAACTCCTGCCATATTTTCTCGTGTATCCCAATCGCCTAACCAGGTCACTTTACTTTATTTCCAGGACGAGGAGTCTCTGGAGCCGAGACCAGTGGCCAACATCACACACCACAGCATCATGTACGCACCCAAATGCCTCGTCATCGTCTCCCGGCAGGACTACCTCGACACCTTTCGGGTAATCACCAGTTCATCATTTACCAACTGCCCTCATAAGCCAAGAGCGGTATCTCAAATTCAATAGTCAAAGCAGATTCAATCCTTTTCCGTAAGTATTGAGGTTGCACTTGCTTCAGGAGTTTTGTCTGAGGTACCGCCATAATGTCTTAGTATAGCCTAACTACCATCAATATCTCCTATTATATACCTAGTTGTGTTGAAGCTTTTCGTATCAGTGTCCATCAAGCAGCGCTGTTCGCGTTATGGTTTTCCGGTGTGGGGATCATTGGTGAAATGACTAGCGTAGAATATTATATCTTGGTCTCAGGGTTGGCGACGTAAGCTTGCATGTCTTAGGATTGGAGTCTTGAGATAGTAGTCGGGTATAAACCAAAATAAATGTACAGACGCTATTTAAACATCACTTAACGGGCTACCATGCCCATAACAGATGTTTTTGATGAAGTTTAAGTTCTTATAACTCAGTCAAAACTGAATGTAAATTTATGAAAAAATGTATTATAATTATTAATTATCCATATATTCTGACGATCAGAATTTCAAAATAACCCATGGTTATTTTTTTATAATAAAAAAAAATGGCTATAAAAACACAAAATTGGATATAACTTTTTCATCTTGGCGTCAATTGATATAACTACATCTTAGTGTTCTTCATTAATTTATGTAATAAATCAACGAAGGTTTTTTTTCTAAAGTGAAAAATATGGAAATAAAGGCCAAGAAACTACTTTTTTGGAGTAAAAATGTCAAACTTTAATAGGATAAATCTCGATATCAGTGACTTGTAAAGAAAGAAAAATTGAGATGGCAGCTAGTTTAGAACAGCAGTGTTAATGCAAATAGGTTTTAACAACAACTGAAAGTTTAGAGCTTCAGATCGAAGGTCATCTACCCATGGTAGCTCCTTAAATGATTTCTGAATGAAATGTTTGACGTTAATCGACAGTTTCGTTATGGTAACTAAACTCTTCTTTACCTAGACATTTATTTTGGTTTATACCCAGACTTAAGATTGCTAATGTCTATGGATCTCACCCCATTTACCATCACGTGGCGTGTTGACCTTCCTCATGCCGTACAAAAATCCTTTTTTACATTGGTATTTTTTTTTTTAATGGGAAGGAAGGGGCATTTTCTTATATGTTAAACAATTGTTTTTTTTTCTGGCGCTTAGCTTAACCTAACCTAAACTAGACTGTATAAGTATGTCTGGATTGACCTTGAGCAATTGATTTTTCATTACAGAACTGCCTAGGCATAATTTACACAGTATGGGTGGAGAACCTCGGCGTTCCTCTGGAGACGCTGGTGGGTAACCTGCTGGGCTGCGTGCTGGTGCCGGGCGCGGGCGGGCCGCAGGTGCGGTTCAGCATCGGCGCCGGGGACCGCCAGGCGCTGCAGCCGCCCGCCGCGCCGCCGCTGCCGGTCACGCACACCGCCGTGCACATGCTGCTGAGGCTCTTAGGTGAGACCTTGAACAGGCTGCCTGCTGCTTATTTACGGGCTTGGTTTTTGTGGAGTTGGCTTTGAGGTGCTGCTTTATGCGATCGTGGGAAGCCTCTCCATCTTATTTAACGCGCAATAGTGAAGTTTGCTTAAAATAGGTTGTCTTTTTTTGTCATTGTGGCATTTGAATTTGACAGAAAGTGACAAAGAATACTTTAACTAAAATAGGTTTATTGTGCATTTATGAATAAGGGGTTTAGACTGGAATTTCGTGTTTAGGTTGCCGAAGTACCTAATGTTAGTTAAGGAGGACGAATATGATTCGAATGCTCCCTTATTCCTTATCGATGAGGACGATGAGCTTCAAAGCCAGGTTACCACTAGGTAGTCTACCCTGGTTTGTCTTATTTATTTTATTTTATTTTACTTACATTTTTTCGCCTTCATTCCCACAGTGGGGTAGGCAGAGCTACAGAATTCTCAACAATTCTAAAAACTTGTTGTTCATTCTGTAACCATATTTTGCACAAATAGGCTAAGATGTTACCAGTTTACATTAGTGACAGGTTGCAAGCCCATTGCCTAACATTACTACCTAGCTAGTCTTTATTCCTTTAGGCGCCTCTTACGACTCCCACGGGAGGACATGGAGTGGTACTATTCTAAGCTGGCAACCACACGGCTGGCAAATAAGTGCTTACTCAATTTTGACGCAGTTCGTTAATATCCCTTTCTACATCTTCCAGGAATCCACAATTCTGTGACCCTCTGGTGCGCAGTCATGTCCGAGCACAAGGTCCTGCTGGTCTCCCTAGCTGCCGCGCGCCTGGCAGCCGCCTGCCGAGCCCTGGCGGCGCTCATGTTCCCCTTCAGATACGCCCATGTCTTCATCCCTCTGCTGCCGTCTGGGCTGGTTGAGGTGCTGGCGACGCCCACCCCGTTCCTTATCGGAGTACATTCCAGCTTGAAGGAGGAGGTGTCGGAATTGGTGAGATATATGTACTTTAGTCTTCAGTTATGTACGGTCTGATGAAGTTGAGGGTTTGGAATGATTCGTCACTTTGGGCTTTAACAGAATTGAAATAGAGTTTATATACAAATGTTTTCATTCTGTGACTGTATTAGTCAAATCCTCGTTCCAATTGATTCGTCTGGTTAATTACAAGTGCAACAATAGGCAAAATTATGTATTTGTACAGGTAGTAATGGGTCAACATCACAAACGAATTTCTGCTCTAGCTTGGTTTATTTTGTTTTCTTTTATTGGAACAATAAAGCTTCCCACAGCACAAATTACAATAAAGTCTTATTCAGACATCATTTCAATTCACAGGACAATTGGACGTAGTTTTGCAAACGGGAACCAACCCACAAAGATTTGGCAATAAAATGTCAACTGTCATGCTGAATACTGTGGGTTGGTTCCCGTTTGCAAAACTACGTCCAATTACAGATTTTCATTACTTAAAATTTTTGTCGTAATTATGTGACTGGCATGAAAGTACTCGTAAAACAATGTAAATACCACTTTTTCCAGTGCTAGTCTTTTTCTCCTACTGGGAACTAGGAGTAATATTTAAATCATATTTAAATGTTGACTGTCAAACTACTCTAGGTGTTATCTCTTATATTTCACCTCACATCAATTCTTATACTTTTCTAACCACTGAACTATTCATTTATTACAGTTGGACGTGATAGTAGCAGACCTAGATGTGGGATCCCTCCACATACCAGCCGGTGTTAACATCCCGCGGCCAGACGGCAAGCTTCTATCATCGCTCCAGGCTGCCTTGGCTCTGGTTCTCCAACCAGAGCTCCGGTCAGCTGACTCGGCCTTCGCGCCGCCCCCGCCCGCTGCCTCACCCCCGCATATGCTGGATAAGGAGATCAGAGCCGTGTTTATGAGGACGCTCGCCAAGTTGCTGCAGGGTTACAGGTCAGTAGTTTGCGGTAGTTATAGAGTTTGATATGAAGGCGCGTGTAAACTATCTCCATCTCACGTTCTTTGCGCGGAAGCACATAAAGCCGTCCTTTTTTATTGTCGTGTGGGCGTGGCATCGTATGTGGCCTCTTAATATTTGTTTCTGTTGTTGTAGACACTGCCTGACGATAATCCGCATCCACCCGGCGCCGGTGCTGACGTTCCACAAGGCGGGGTTCCTGGGCGCGCGCGGGCTGGCGGGCTGCGGGTTCGCGGCGCGGCTGCTGGACTCCATGTTCTTCAACGGGGTCGTGGCCGAGCGCGGCCCGCCCTGGCGCGCCACCGACGTCTGGGACGAGCTCGTGCAGTCAGTACCACATCAGAGACTCTCAGGGCTTTACAAGTCCAGTGGTCATATTATGGTCCAGTTTATCGGATGGACGAAGGACTAAGTTGCAAAATTACCGACTCCGCAAAACGACCACATCGCTTTTAGTCTATATTATAAAATGTCCGTGTTGTTAGGTAACTTTAAATGCCAACCGCCCAGGAAGAGGAGCTCCGCCAAGCGGGGCTCCGTCAAATTAGCTAAGACAAACAATGTGGTCATTTTGCGCTCAGATATTTTGATTAAGTAATTGTGCGACTTAGTCATTCTACTGCTAACTCGTGTTTATCGAGATGAATAATCGTGGATAAAACATCGGCGACCATAATACGGACCCTGTGTTGACTCTATATCTAGTTTATTATGTCCAGGGCATATTTTTAGGGTTCCGTACGTCCGATTGAATTTAACCCTTATAGTATTACTCTTATATCTTTCTTTCTGCCGTCTATCGCAGCCAATTTACTCCGAATATACTGGTCAGATTAAGTTTGTTTGTTTTTTTGTACAAGTATGAATTCCTGTACAAATGGGGCTTTTTTAAACCTAAGCTTATTTCTTTTAGAAACTTACCAGAACAGCTTCGGCTGGAGGCGCTGAACCCAGATCTAGAGCTGCAGCACATTCAAGAGCTCGCCAAGCAACTACACCTCAACGAGAACCCGAATCAGCAGGTTTGTTCTATCTAGAAATCTTTAAAAGATACCCGTATCTTAGAGGCCGTATAAGATATTAAAACCTGACAAGTTCGGCCGGATAGAGCTATATGACTTGTATATCTGTGTCTCTTTTACTGCTTGGAACTTGGAACTAGAAATAATACGGCCTACTTAGGGATTCAATGTGTATTATTTAGTAGGTCGATATCAAAACATCGACAATTCTTCCTCACTATCAGAGGTCACGCATATTCACCACTAAGCCAGAAGCTAACCATCTGTCCTTCCTCTGTAGACTTATCAGCAGCGCATCCTGCGGCCGCCTGAGGGCGCGGCGGGGCGCGTCCACCAGCCCCCGCTGCCGACCTTGGACCCCGTCAAGGTCAAGGAGGTCATCGAGGAGGTCACCGCCAGGAACGCGCACAATCCCAAGTAAATAACTTACTAGCAGCTTATTCCCAAAATACCGCAATTTCAACATCACTTACAATCTGATTTAATGTGTCATCCGCTATTTACAAGTTCTGGTATTTTGCAAAATGAGCCTTATAACTTGACAAAGTGTTTTTAATCGAAGGAACACGAAGAATTTCGTACATTGACCCACCATAACTTGTCATTGTCACTTGAGTACAATGATATTGCCGTAGCGCTCGCACAGCGACCTTGACCGCCGGCATCATGGATTGTATGCCTACCCTATATACAGGGTGTTACAAAAATACCCGTAAAGCCGAAAGGGGGTTAAATGGTGCCTTATAACAAGTCCATTTACAATATTTGAGAGCCGTACTATCACTAAATGACTTACCGCCAAAAAAAAACCATTATTTTTTTCATTCATGTGCAAACCCTATTTCAGTAAAATTCAAGAGTAAACTACGCAGAATGTTAAGTACATTTTTACCTAAATCGCGAAATAAACAAAATGAACAGAATTCGATTAACATTAATACGATATAACATTAATACGATATCGAGTATTCATCATAATATGTTTAGAAAATCAACGGGCAGCGGACTTATTAAAAGATTGGCGATTTGCATAAGACAAGAGGGATCACATTTTGAGCATTTAATTAATTAATTTGCAAGAAATTAATTAATGTACAAAAAATACTCAACTGACTTCGGCAGTTTCAAGTGTTTTTAATTTGATTAAAATGATTAATTTCACGTTGTTCCTTTCTTTTAAGATACTATGTTACTTAAGAAGAATTATTATTTTTTGTTCATTCTTGCGATTGGCATCATAAAAATACGGGTGATTTTTTTTTCACATTTAAGTCGGTTCGATTCCCAGACGAAGCAAATAATTTTTAGAACATCTTTGAATGCAGTATTACTAACTTTTAAAAATAACATAAAGTCTTCTTTCAGTAAAATATCCTATCTACGATATTTAAGGTACTTTCCCTTCATGTCCCATAGTCTTGGGACGCCCTGTATAAATCATTTGTTGATCAATGCATTCATTTCTATAATAAATTACCTGACGAAGTTTTAAAGTTATCATTTCCAGCATAACATGTGTATCAAAACTATGTGGTTGTTTTGCACCGTCATGAGTAAGTATGTGTATATATATATATATATAATTATTATGATTACTATTTAAGAGTTCATCTGAACATACTGAGTTTTGACACATTTTCCTGCTCAACTACGCATGATATATATATTTTAATGTTAAATTCATTGTTTTATATAATGCTAGGTTAAGTTCTATAATTGTATAAGTAATTTAAAAAAAAAACGACTGACTGTTGAGTTTCTTGCGGCGTTTCTTCTCAGCAGTGGTCTCTTGCGAAGCGCTGGTAGATTTTTGACGTGTAAAAGTGCCCGTGCGGCCTACTTACTGAATAAACATCTTTTATCTTTTTATCTTTTTTATCTTATCACATAACCCCATAAGAAGAAGTCCAAGGGTGTGATGTCCAGAGTACGAGCTGGCCATAGCACCGGTCCTCCACGTCCGATCCATCTTCGTGGAAAGCGAACGTTGAGATACTCTCACACGTCGCGAGCAAAATGAGCCGGAGCTCCATCGTGTTGAAACACCATGTTCCTGTGGTTGTTAAAGTAAACCCTGTCGGCCACAGGAAAGTCGTCAATCGCCTCTTCGAATTCAGTTTGTAAAATCGTTAGGTAGTTGCCCCCGTTCAGACGTGATGGCAAAATGACGGGACCAACGACATGCCCGTCATAAATGCCAGCCCACACATTCAGCCGCCACTCATGTTGGAATCTGCCCTGCCGTGAAGCGTGTGGATTCTCGCGAGCCCAAACGTGATCGTTATGCACATTTGAAAGTCCTGACCTCGTGAAAGTTGCCTCATCCGTCCACATAACATAGTTTACGAAATTAGGCTTCTCCTCTAACTACCTCATATACCACTCGCAGAAGTTCCTCCTCGGAGCAAGATCAGAGGGTATCAGCTCCTGTGTATGGCGATAATGATAAGGGTGACGGTTGTCGTCACGTAGAATTCGCCAAACTGCAACATGGTTCATACCGAATCTTGCTCCGGCTCGTCTCGTACTCGTGGTTGGCTCTTCTTCAAAATGCTCTAACACTAACTCAGCCTGCCTGGCATCGACTGTGCTTGGACGTCCACTTCCAGAAGGCCGATGAAAGGAGCCTATGGAATGTAGGCGTCTTGACATGTTGAGAAAACACTGGTACGAAGGTAGCCGTCGCTGTTCAGCGGGTGGTCTTCCATCGATAAATCGTTGCCGATACAGTTCGCGAGCACGATTTAAATTGCTATCTTCATGGCCTACGCATAACATCATATCGTAATATTCTGAGTTAGAAAACATCGTCATGTTGGAAAAAAATATGGAAAAACACGGAACAATTGTAGAATATCGATAAGAAGTTTTGAAAGTGACAACATAATTTTTATTCCGTCTTGACGTTTGTTAAAGTCAGTACTTTAAGCATAATGACATCATAGTATTGAACCTTTGTGGATGAAAAACAGAAAAACCATTAAAGTTGACAATTATTAAAATTGGTAGGTAGGCCTCTCTGTTAAATAATCTATGCTAACTCCGGCTCCCTGACATGACAGCTTACTAGGGTTGACAATATTTTTGGCTTTGATAATTGATTATATTTTTTACGGGGTATTTTGTAACACGTTGTGTATATATATATAGTAATACGGCGCCCTACAGTAAAGGTCAATGTACGAAATTCTTCGTCTGCGTCCGTGCTTAATTTTACAAATCAAATATGTAGTCTGCCAACAAAATCTTTTATTTATATTTATTAATAAGTTTAAATTTTATGTAGCTAATTAATTGATATCTGAAAAATTCAGCTCAACTGTGCTCACGCTCTTTTCATAACCAGTAATGTAAGAATTCAGTTGATTTTGATTTAAGCTTGAATTTCGTGTGCAGGTCATAAAACAATTACGAAGATTTAATATAAGATACATTGTTTTCGAAGTAACTCTTATATTGAACTGCATATGTCGATTCAAACATTTCAGCTACCTATGGGTTATCTGGAAGAGATCGCTCCGTAGGGATAAGACCGCCTGTTGTTTCCCTCTACTTTTAATATTATTTTGAATTTTGTGTTCTGTATTGTATTCATTGTATCTATATTATTTAATATCTGAAGTCGATAAATGAAACCTCTCTAGCTTTATCGAAAAGTGCCACAAAAATTGTGGTTGTGATTGTATTTTTATTATTTCTATAAATCATTGTTGTTTTCCCTACAGGTTAACAGCGCTACGGATACCGCAACCTCGCATAGTTCCGCCCGCGGCCCCGCCCACCGGCGCGGCTGAAATGGACCACGTCCTCATCACTAACTCGGCTAGGCGGCTTGAGGTTAATATTTATTATTATTATGTTTTATGCCAAAAAATATGTTTTAAGGAGTACTTCTCTTTTAATTTTTGATAAGGAAATTTATGTCTCGATTGTTATAGCACTGTCTTATCCGCTAACGGTGGGAAAGCAGACCTCTGGAAATTTATTCCAATTGTTTTTAGCTAATCTTGCTTCTACATCGTAACTTTATGATTACAATATTGATACAAGATGGGTTTAACAAAGTTGAATTGAACCGTAGTTTAATTTCCTTACAATTGAAGTAAAAACCGAGTGATATACAATCACTTTAAAATAAAATAAAATAAATGTATAAAGCGTGGCTCGGGTTGAAAACTAAGTTCTTTCTAAGATAAATAAATAAATAAATAAATATCACGGGACGATCTCACACAAATTGACCTAGTCCCAAACTAAGCTCTAGGCTTGTACTATGGGTACTAGACAACGATATAAATACTTATATAGAGAAATATATACTTAAATACATAGAAAACATCCACGACTCGGGAACAAATACTCGCGCTCATCACACAAATATCTGCCCTTACCGGGATTTGAACCCAGGACCGCTAGCTTCGTAGGCAGGGTCACTACCAACTAGGCTAGCACGTCTAGATGATTGATAAATTGATTTTTCGTGCCGAGAAATCCCTATTTCCTTGTTTTGTCAAAATGGAGCCGTTTCCGAGATAGCAATGCCAATAATGTATGTACAGTGCATTAGCACACTAAACAACATTTGTATTTGTCTCTTACTCACTCACATACGCTCTTATACTAGTCTAACCGAGTTTACCTAAACTTGAAATACATTTTCAGACCTTTTGCACTGGACAAGCTTTGCTTACTAGTACACTGACAAGCTTAGCTAAGTATACTGTACAAGCTTAGCTTAGTATACAGTACAAACTTAGCTAACTAGTGCACTGTACTAGCTCAGCTTACTAGTACACTGTACAAGCTTAGCTAACTAGTGCACTGTACTAGCTTAGCTAACTAGTGCACTGTACTAGCTAAGCTTACTAGTACATTGTACAAGCTTAGCTTACTATAGTGCACTGTACTAGCTTAGCTTACTAGTAGACTGTACAAGCTTAGCTAACTAGTGCACTGTACTAGCTTAGCTTACTAGTACATTGTACAAGCTTAGCTAACTAGCACACTGTACAAGCTTAGCTAAGTACACTGTACTAGCTTAGCTTACTAGCAATCATAATCATAATCTTTATTGGTAAAATGAAAAATATTACAAGTCACAATGTAAAACATGTTTAAAAATACCACATTAATTATTATAAAAAAAATATTGCGTGATGTCAAAAATTAATAATAATAATTTAATTAAAATATCATACCGTTATTCACAGTACACTGTACAAGCTTAGCTTATTAGTACACTGACAAGCTTAGCTAATTATACTGTACAAGCTTAGCTTAATATACAGTACAAACTTAGCCAACTAGTGCACTGTACTAGATTAGCTTACTAGTACACTGTACAAGCTTAGCTTACTAGAACACAGTACAAGCTTAGCTAAGTACACTGTACTAGCTTAGCTTACTAGTACGCTGTACAAGCTTAGCTTACCAGTACACTGTACAAGCATAGCTTACTAGTATACTGTACAAGCTTAGCTTACTAGTACACTGTACAAGCTTAGTTTACTAGTACACTGTACAAGCTTAGTTTACTAGTACACTGTACAAGCTTAGCTTACTAGTGCATTGTACAAGCTTAGCTTACTAGTTCACTGTACAAGCTTAGCTTACTAGTTCACTGTACAAGCTTAGCTTACTAGTGCACTGTACAAGCTTAGCTTACTAGTGCATTGTACAAGCTTGGATTACTAGTGCACTGTACAAGCTTAGCTTACAAGTGCACTGTACAAGCTTGGCTTACTAGTGCACTGTACAGTCACGAACTTTAATTTGGGACCCACCTTAGGTCCAAAGTCATTCTGACATTCTACAACAATAAGGTTGAGGTCTCCTATAAGTTACAAATGATTTGGCATCTCTAATGACATTGACGACTTCAAGCCTATTTTTCTGGAAATGGGTCACAAATTAACGATCGCGATAGTACAAGCTTAGCTTACTAGTACACTAAATTTCAGGTAGGACGTTTTACGATTGGTCATATTTCTTTTGACCTATATCAAGTAATTTTTAAGCGAGGTTAGACAATTTTTGTTGTCGATGTAAGTATATATTTCCAGTTTGACGGATGTTATCTAGTGGTTGATGTGCAGGTGCTGCGCGCGTGCATAGTGGCGATCTTCGAGTGCCGGTACGCGGACGCGCGCAAGTCGTTCCCGGCGGTGCTGGTGGCGCTGCGGGGCTGCGCCGCGCGCGCCGCGCTGGCCCGCGACCTGGCCGCGCGCCTGCCCAGCCACAAGCATCTGCTGCACCACCACCAGTTCGAGCTGCTGGTCAGGTCAGTCGTCTCTAACACGACACTAGACGCAAGTCGTTCCCGGCGGTGCTGGTGGCGCTGCGGGGCTGCGCCGCGCGCGCCGCGCTGGCCCGCGACCTGGCCGCGCGCCTGCCCAGCCACAAGCATCTGCTGCACCACCACCAGTTCGAGCTGCTGGTCAGGTCAGTCGTCTCTAACACGACACTAGACGCAAGTCGTTCCCGGCGGTGCTGGTGGCGCTGCGGGGCTGCGCCGCGCGCGCCGCGCTGGCCCGCGACCTGGCCGCGCGCCTGCCCAGCCACAAGCATCTGCTGCACCACCACCAGTTCGAGCTGCTGGTCAGGTCAGTCGTCTCTAACACGACACTAGACGCAAGTCGTTCCCGGCGGTGCTGGTGGCGCTGCGGGGCTGCGCCGCGCGCGCCGCGCTGGCCCGCGACCTGGCCGCGCGCCTGCCCAGCCACAAGCATCTGCTGCACCACCACCAGTTCGAGCTGCTGGTCAGGTCAGTCGTCTCTAACACGACACTAGACGCAAGTCGTTCCCGGCGGTGCTGGTGGCGCTGCGGGGCTGCGCCGCGCGCGCCGCGCTGGCCCGCGACCTGGCCGCGCGCCTGCCCAGCCACAAGCATCTGCTGCGCCACCACCAGTTCGAGCTGCTGGTCAGGTCAGTCGTCTCTAACACGACACTAGACGCAAGTCGTTCCCGGCGGTGCTGGTGGCGCTGCGGGGCTGCGCCGCGCGCGCCGCGCTGGCCCGCGACCTGGCCGCGCGCCTGCCCAGCCACAAGCATCTGCTGCACCACCACCAGTTCGAGCTGCTGGTCAGGTCAGTCGTCTCTAACATGGGAGTTGCCGGCGTTATTTGTCCGAATTTTCGTTTATCCTAAAGCCATTTCCGCCTGTTTTTTTTGTGTTGTAATGCAACCCTAACCTAACCTCAGGTATTTTTGGAAAACTTAAAAGTTATCTGATTCAGCTGAAAACCAGTTTATAACAAACAATAATTCGGACAACCGATGCATTAGGAAAAGCTTTATTAGGGATTCCAAACCCAGGGAGACCAGAGTTACATAACTTCATCCCTTTCTCTGCCTGGAATTTGGCAGGATTGCCACCTGTGTAGGGTCCGCCTAGAGCGCAATTGCCGAGAATTGTAATAGTTCCCGTGGAAATATCGTTTAACGGGATCTTGGCAAAAAAAGTCGAGGATAAACAAAGTAATGAATGAATGACAGACGGTTATTTCAGTTACTATTCGTCTTCAATCTCGTTGAATTCGAAAAGAACAACGAGGCAGGACACTTCCATGTAGTTCTTGATGAGATAGAACTCTGCTTTGAACGAACCGTAGGCAGCCTTTTCCGGCAACTCTTCGTAGTTGAAAATGTATCCGTCCATAGTGTATTCACCCTGAAAATAATTAAAATATATGTCTTTAAACACGTAAAAAGCCAGCGCAGCGCATCATGCGCATTAATTTAGTGGGAACGAAAATAAAATATTTTTCTGTCCAAAGTTTCATTTTTGAGACAAAGTTATGCTGACTTTTATTTTACCAATCATCAAAATCATGCTTCTCGTGACCAAACTAACCAATTCAAACAGTGTACAGCGGAGATCATGTAGCCTTGCAACTCCATTATTAGATGAGCTCTTAGATACTATAATATTGCATCGTTACCGGGTTTACATTACAGGAAGTGGTTCGATATTATCTTGCAAGATTTGACCCAAACACACACTTGTTGGAATGATTCGGAACAAAATGGACACAGAAAGTTACTCAGATTGCAAACACTTCAAACCTTATACAAACATTTCAGAGTTACGATTGGCTCAAACTTACAGCTGGCACGGGAAATTCGGGCGGGTCAACTCCGCTCAGCGTCAAGATTTCCTCGATATTGTGTGCGATGTATTTTTTGCAAAGCTCCGGAAAACTCTCGTGCTGGATTATTCTGTATGGCTTGCAGCCTCCATCTACAAACTTGCACACCACGATTCTGACCTGCAGATTAAACGAATAGTTAACAAGTTACAAGCTCTGCAAATTGTGTTTAGGCATATTTGTGGAACCGATGACCATTGGGACGAAATGGTTCTGGAGTGATTAGATACCTCTTACCGAAACGCGCAATGTTAATTTTCAAAAGTGAATTGCTGATCTAGCCAGGGAAAATGCTGGATGCGTGTAGCACAGGTCTGATCGTGGCGGAAAACTTTAGGCATGCCTATATCCAGCAGTGTATGTGCTTCGACTGTCATTATCTCATAATGATGATGGTAAAATGGTGGTATACGTTGGGACAAAGTGCGGGTTAAGGCCTATCGATAAACACAAATCGAGGAAACGGGACAGGCATTAATACTGTTTGTTTTTTTACTAGAGAAAAATATGGGAAGGCCCTTGCCTTCTATTTATTATGGATGGAAAAGTTAGAAAGTGTTCCCATCGTTGCCCCGCGTAAGTACATGAGTCGGCAGACTGTTAGTAATAATAAGGCTGTGCCTTAGGGGATGAATTTCCAAAAATCCCTTCTTAGTACACCCAAAGGATTTCCAAGGAATATTCCTTCCATATTTCTAGTCCCTAGGCCCAGCGGTTTCGGCCGTACGTTGATCGATCAGCCAGACAGTTTCTTCCTTTCTATATATAGATAGATTATGATTGGTCTGTTTTGTAATACTGACCCCGGTGTTGTCGTCTACGGGCCGCGGGAACGCGAAGTGCCCCTGGAGCGCCTCGTGCGTGCGATTGATCTTCCGGCGCACCAGCTGGAACGTGTATGGGTAGCGCTCGGCGCTCGCGCAGCTCTCGGTGGTCACCACCTTCCACAGGCCCGGGCCCTGCGGGCAAAGGCGCTTTTATCATGACACTACAAACACCCCAAACAATAGGGGTAGGTGTAGATTTGTCAATACTATAAAATGTAAACTGCGGGAAATACCTTTATGATAATGAAAATTTAGGTACTAAAAGATAAATTCCTTCAAAAATATTTGGCAACGTCGTGGCCCGTGTGGCCATATTCTCTTTGCCTTTAAAAACACAGCAATAATGAAAAAAAAACTCTTTTTTTTTTCGTTATTTGGTCATGCAGTAATGTATCAAAGGTTTTGTTGTTAACTCAGGTTATTGCTAGAACTTAGTGCTCATAGTGATCACTACATATAGTAACTACACATAAAAAAAAATACAAACATATAAACTTAAATTTTCCTCAATTAGCGTAAGTCGAACGAGAACGAAACGAAAACTTACAAGACAAACCTAAACAAACAGTGATTTAAGAACTTACAATCCAATCGTCTGCCGAAATGAAGACTAGGAACCAGCTCACAAAACACAAGCTGGTCAAATTCCCAACCGAGCTCATATTTCAGGGGCCTTGCTGGTATCGTTCAGGGAAATACTAAAACATGATGCGAACTGAAATGGTGTGACATTGCGTGAGAACAGGAGTTGTACTTCATTGATAGGATCTAGCCCATGAAAGGTTGTTCGAAACGTTTAATTACATACGTACAGTCGAGGTCAAAGATATGTATAAACTTTTGCACCTTATTTCAATTTTATAGCGCTTAAAGTACAGTCAGGGATATACTCGGTCCCTCCACTTAAGGAATTTTTGGCATGTTTATCATCCTGGCTAATCCTAAAGTGTTCAGCTCGGCTTGCACAAGTTGCCCGCGACTTGTTTGTCGTTCGTATATCCCTTTCTATCTAGTTAGTAACGATGGAGACGCACTGAGCGACAAGCGAGAAAATACAACTTGTGCTACCCGTGCAGGTCGTTACACGTCGAACGCCCAAACGAATATCGCGGCTTAAATATTATGATGATGAACAGGGATGCATAAAAACGAATTTTCATTTTGCATAACACATATACAGTGGTGGCCACATAATTAGGAACGCTTGCGTTTTTTCCATACAATTGCCTACAAATATGACTTTTCAAATTTGACAACCAAACAAAAAGTTCTAAACCAATTTTATTTCTAGTTACATTTATCGTTAACTAGTAAACTAAGGTTTAAATGTATGTATAACTTATATCTGTTGAAAACGAATCTTTCATTTTATAGGGATTTGGAAAAATAAATGTTTGACTTTGACGCGTCAGCATTAAGTTTTAATATCCCTATAAAATAGAAGGTCCGTTTTTAACAGTAGTTCACTGTACATCAGTTTAAACCTCATTTGATGAGCTAAAGTAAATTGTAATTAGTAAAAAAATGGTCAAGAACTTTTTATTTGGTGGCCAAAATTTAAGTCATAGTTATAGGCAATTGTATGGGAAAAACGCAAGCGCTCCTAATTATATGGCCACCACTGTATTTGTGATAAATGAGTGTTATGTTATTTGATCTTATGCCTGATAAAATTATACATTTTGTTTTTATTGTAAACGTTCATTATGCTTTTTGGAGGTAGTTAAATGAAATTATGCAAAAACTTTTTAAATTGATTGAAGCGCATATGTTCATCGGGAACAGACCTTTTACTTGTTTTTGTTTTTAACTAATGCTGGTGTGTGTAATTATTATTTATTTCGTTAATACCTTGATACTTACTTTTAATTATGATTGTATTTTATTGTTTAAAAAATGACCTTCTGCTAGTTTCTTGCGGCGCTTCTTCTCCGCAATGATGGTCTTCTCCGAAACGCTGGTAGATTTACTCCATATTCTGCCGTCCTACCAGAGAAGGCGGCTAACTGCAATATAGTAGTCAAAGCATTCTATACCCTATTGGTAGCTACATTAAATTTAAAATGCGTTTACTATTACTATGCAGTTAGCTGCCTTCTTTGGTAGGACGGCAGTATTACCAACTTGTAGACGGCCCTGATGTGTCCAATTAGCTGAATAAACTATTTCATATAATGATATTAACTTGTCAGTAGTTAAACCTTGTAGGGCAGTGTGCAATAGGATGTATATAATCAAGGCAATATAATTTGAACTGTAATTAAATATGAATAAAGTTTATTTTCCTATGTTCATAAACAGAAAATGGCATTAGCGAACAAACTTAATTGAACTTTATTGCCTTGACGGTAGGTCCAAAGTCCCACTGACAAACAACTGTTTGTTTAAAGTATGGTGGGCGTTAAAATATTTATTTTATTTTCCTTCAGCAGAAAAAAAAAATTGATTAGGTATAATTATACATTAAATAACGACACAGTTCAAAGAACGTCTACTATTAAAGACCTGGGTGTTTACATAGATAATAAACTTGTATTTTCTGACCATATTATTATCATGAATATCACTAATAGAGCCTATCGACTTCTTGGCTTTATACTGAGAGTAGGTAAAGAATTCCAGGATGTCTCAACGATCCTTATTCTTTTTAACTCTTTGATCAGACCCGTTTTAGAATATGCATCCAGCGTATGGAACCCGCAATACAATATATACATAAATTCCATAGAACGAATACAAAACAAACTAATTAAGCATTTAAAATATAAAGCCACCTTACAGTGTCAAACATTTAATTTTAATAATATTGTTTCACTTCAAAGTCGACGCACAGTAAAAGACCAAATATTGCTATTTAAAATTATTAATAATAAGATTGACTCCCCTTACCTTCTTAATACGTTAAGTTTTAGAGTACCACGCTCAAGTCTCGGCATACTAATAATCTGTTCTATGTCCCGGTTATACGTACTAATTATGTTAAAAATTCTTTTATTAATAGAGTTTGCAAAATGTATAATTCCAGTTTTTCTGTAGTTGATATATTTAACAAATGTCTTCAAGAGTTCACAGCCCTAGTTAGAGAGCAAAATGATACTTAGTTATGAAATTTCGAAATCCTTAGTCTTTTTTAAACTAATGTCACATTTTCAAGTAATTAATATTACATTGCTCGGTTAGTATATGTAGTATTTAACTGTGGTAACTTTACTGGTTGATGTATAATCTAAGATTTCTATTGTATTAGCCATATTGTACCGTTTGTACCCTAATAAACATTAAAACATTAAAACATTTTGAACGTCACAGTCGACACCGCTGTTTCGTATCAATTAAGTTCTAATTTGCATAGCATAGCAAATATGTTTGGCGTGTGAGTGACACGTATTGTATTGGACTACTATTGTACTCGATATATTCGGGTCCAAAAAATTACCGATGCAGATATTACGAGTGTTATCTGAAGCATAAAACTATATGGCATAATTTCTTTCGCATGCCTAAGGGTGGTATTCCACTTGTCCAAGATCGTTGTCCAATGTGCATTGCGTCTCACATTTTTTAAAGCAAACTGTGAGACGCAAATACACATTGGACAAAGATCTTGGACAAGTGGAATACCACCCTAACTTATAAACTGATTCATTTCTCAAAAAAAATATTAGTTCGGCAAAAGAGTTTGGAAAATGAGAACGGTATTTCACCTTTTTCACCCCTCACATCAAACTCATTTGCTTATAATGCTCGTAAAATACTCTTTTTCGGTTTGTGTTTGGCGGAATAAAATGGGTTTTATGCTAAACTAGATTCTGTCTTTCTGTCATAATCTTCGCTAAATCATCATTCAACGGATCTTGTTGCGGTCACCATCAGTTAGATAATTATTCACGGAAGGTTTTTATGTATATTAAATTCTGGTTTATGTACGGATGTTACACAAAACTCACATAAAACGAAGCGAAGCGCGGGCGGGTCGCTAGCGTTTAATAAAACAAAAATAAAGAATTTTCACATATTTATTCTTATTTATACAAATGGTATTCTGATCCAATAAGTAATGAAGAACGCTTGTTTCATCCAACTGCTACTATATTTGTGGCTTTGGTGGCACTATTCAAACCGTTGACAATTCCTACCCGTGCCGTGGAACTCTGATACATATACTAACAGCCAGGTGGGAAAGTGTGACAGCTATAGACACCCAGAGTACTACTAATACTCTGGTTTTAATTATTACAAAATTATTCATCTTCCGCTTCCTCTTCCTCCTCTTCGAACAGCACGCGGCACTCTATACATGCTTTCTCCATTGCATCTTTTACGAGGAAGGCCTTAGCGCCGTAGGTCCCGTACGGGCCGTCTTTGGGTAGCTCGTCGTAGTTCATGATATACTTCTCTATCTCATAGTTTCCCTGGACAATAATCACATAAAAATTAGACAGGGGATGAATTGACCTAAACAGGCAGTTGGCCTTGTAAGAATCATAGGGCCCTGCCAAGATGCATTGCACTAACTAGCGTTTCTATTCGTTTCGTTTTTAAACCAATCGCGTCACTGGTAGATTACGTGACTTTTCGTATCACGTCATCTACCAGTGACGCGATTGGTTTAAAAACGAATCGAATAGAAACGCTAGTTAGCGTAGTGCATCTTGGAAGGGCCCTTAGCACGCTTTTGTCCCTTGTCGCTTAACGCCTTTAACATATTTGTCCAGCAGTTGAAACGTGACGTTAGGGCCGGTACAGACGGACAGCATTTGAACTGCAACCCAGCTACAAAATGGCAGTTCGAGTGCTGTTGACGTACGTACGTTTTGATGTTGTTACGTACACTGCGCTGCTGCGAGCCTTGGGGGAGACCTATGTCCAGCAGTGGACGTCTTTCGGCTGACATGATGATGATGATGACGTACACTGCATCAGAACTGTCATTTTGCAGTCCGTCTGTACCGGCCCTTAAAGTGACAAAGTACTAAAGTGTGCAGCTACTTATAAAGGCTGACCGTACTAACTAAACATACTTTATTTGGTGACGTTATCTATGAAAAGGGACCTTATTGTTGATGGCGCTTCCGCCATTATTAAAGATGCACCGATATAAATACAACGTCGCGTGACGCAGTGCGAAGTAAGCGCCATCGACATTAAGGTCCCTTTACAGAGATAATGCCACGTTTAGAGAAATGGAGTGTTTTTCGAATATATGTGACGTTCACATACGTGGTTGTAGAGCTGAGATTTTAAAGACACGAGCGGAGCGACTTTTTCTACGATTTCATAAATCAGACATTAATGCCAAGTTGTACTTGGAATGTTTTATAGAAAAATGTTATGTGCTAATCCAGGACATGGACTGTTTGTGTGTGAAAATTCATTTAAATACGTTAGGCCGCTTAGGAAACATCTGAACATCTTTACAAACTTTTTCACGGTATTTCAGAAGCATACGGATATTATTATGATAATGTTGTGGGTATGCTTACGTCGCTCACGGGAAATTCAGGCGGGTCCACTTTGGCCATCGTCATCGCCCGTCTCACGTTGTCCTCGGCGTACTTCTCGACGAACTTGACGATGCTGTCGTCAGACAGCAGTTGGTACGGCTTGCAGCCGCCATCCACCAGCTGGCATACGTCTATGCGGACCTGGTACATTGTAAAATAATAAAATGAAAAAAAAAGAATAAATAATAAATGAATGAAGTGCAGATAAAAAAAAACAGGCCAAGTGCAAGTCGGACTCGCGCACGAAGGGTTCCGTACCATTATCTAAACAACATTGGCAAAAAAAGGCAAAAACATCACGTTTGTTGTATGGGAGCCCTTAAACATTTGTTTAATTTAATTTTAATTATTTATATTTAAAGTGAATATACAACTAAATATTCTGTGAATATTTTAAGTGTTTTCCTGTTGCCGTTATTAACACCGAACAAAAAACGGCAAAAAAAAACACGTTTTGTTGTATGGGAGCCCCCTTAAATATTGATTTTATTCTATTTTTTACCCGACTGCGTTTGTATTTTTTGTTATAGCGGCAACAGAAATACATCTTCTGTGAAAATTTCAACTGTCTAGCTATCACGGATCATGAGATACAGCCTGGTGACAGACAGACTGACAGCGGAATCTTAGTAATACGGTCCCGTTTTTACCCTTTGGGTACGGAACCCTAAAAACAGCATGCATACTGCTCGACGCAAGTAGCCCGCGCCTTTACTTGCTCCAGCTACATGCTCAAGCATCGCAGCGGCGACTGCAGAATGATCTAGTGTTATCTGCCTTAATCTCACCGCGAAACTTTCGTCGAGGACTTCGTTGAGCTTCATCTTTGCATCGAACACGTCTGTCGTCCGGTTTAGCTTGTACTTCTTCACATCGATCGCAATCGGCATGGAATCGGATTCAGGACACTTCTGTATGTGAATCACACTCCATATTCCCGGGCCCTGTCAACAATCATTCATAATGGTACCGTCGTCAATTGCTACAAAGAGGGCACACAGCAATGTGTGGCCGGTGGCTCTTACTGTCTTTCTACTTCGTATATGCAATGCAAGATGCCTCTCTTTTCATTGAACAGATGAGCCTTTTCGGATACACTTGGAACCTAAGAATCTCTGACAATTACGCTATTCGAGTGTTGTAATAGAATTTACCTAGAAAAACTCATTATTACAGTCGGCTACACAGAGATGTATTCTCTTTTGGACCTTATCACAATGCATTGAATTAAAAAGTGGAAACATCTTTTTGTAGTCGACTGTACATTGCGACCGATGGGGTTCAAACTCAATAACTAACAATCTATTTAAGATCGTTGCCGGTGTGAAAATGTCGTCTGCGAACCGGCCTCTTTGATTAACCGTAGTAACTTTGAGGTTTCTATCACTCACATAAACATCCCCATAATCTAATTACGTTTCGAAGCATGGGTTTTAGTTTACATGCTTGTTAAACTTTGCAACCTGGTCCAGTCCAGTTTGCTCCTATTTCACACATAGATACATATTTACCGGACACCAGAGATCCATTAAACAATCTGAATAAGTTATGAATGAACAAAGAATCAAGATTAATATGTTAAAAGACCAATATCCAATCTTAAATATCAGCTAGTTACGTGCGGATCCTGCCGTTTGGCAAAAATTTGTTTGCTAAATGTATCGTCTTCCAACTTTTTCATTCGCCAACCCAATTTTATATAAATAAATTCAGGATTTATTTAAGTACCATTGTGTAGAACCCTATAGTTTAGGTAAGGTTAGTTTTTATATTTAAAAAAAAACTTGAAATATTTATGGTTACAGAAAAGAAAGCGAGTTGGTAAATGAAACGGTTGGGAAACGATACATTTGGCAAACATATTTCGCCGAAACAAAGGTAACCCCAGCTACGTCATACATACTCGTAACATACTTTAACAATCACACATTTATTACTTAAGCAGATAAGCAGATCAAATGTCATACCACTACTCCCTTCCCTATACTGCTTCCGAATAAAAACGCACAAACGAACAACGCTCTTAACAGTATTATGTTCAGCATTATGCAGGATACCAAGTACTGCAGCCTCTGTGAAAACAAGCAAATTTATATTGTGACACATAATACTGGCATTGCGTGATCATTTCAATGATTGTATCTGTTTGGCGACATGGTTTCCGTATTGTAATGGTTTCGATCAATGTCTGATCAAGCACGAATGTCTGTTGTTCCTGAAGTTTCAGTCGATAACAGCAAAGGTCATTCATTTGATTTAATATACATGAATAATGTCTATTTGTAGTCACATTACACAAAATTCAATGATCGTCATCATCATGTTGGTTCGCCTACGAAGCTAGCGGTCCCGGGTTCGATTCCTGGTATGGATAAATATTGTGTGACGAGTGCATTTATTTCTGAGTCTTGTTATCTATGCAGTTAACTATTTATTTGTATCTGGACACTTTTAATATAATTCATTCATTCGTAACATAACCTTGTAAGGCCCACCATACTGCAAACAGGGAGTATTTTGTCAGTGGGACTTTGAACCTAACATCAAGGCAATAAAGTTCAATTACGATTGACCGATAATGCCATTTTCAGTTTATGAACATAGGAAAATAAACCTTATTCTTATAGCAACACAGTTCAAATTAAATTGCCTTGATTATGTACTTCCTATTGCACACTGGGTCTTACGAGGATAAAGTCACGCCTTCATTCCCACCCCCTTACTAATAAACGTTGAGTAACGGTGGTATAGCTATACAATGTTTTGTCCTTATCTGTCATTGTGACATTTGAATTTGACAGATAAGGACAAAACATTGAATAGCTATACCACCGTTACTCAACGTTTATTAGTAAGGGGGCCAGAGTGGAGTAGGCAGAGCTACAGAATTACCAATAACGCTTAAAGCTTGTTGATAATTCTGTAACCACATTTTGCACAATCAGGCTAAGATATTAGTGACAGTATATTAGTGACAGGTTGCAAGCCCATCGCCTTACTCCACACAAGCCTTTATTCCCTTAGTCGCCTCTTACGACACCCATGGGAAGACATGGAGTAGCTTTGCCTCTGCTCCCGATGGACATGAAGTCGCGCGCGTGCCGTAGTGGCGTTGGTACCTTTTGGGTACGGAACTCAAATAACGGTCTAGTAGTTCAGAAGCTATGCTAGAACATCCGATAGACTGTTTATTTACTATTGCCAGTTATTTTCAAGTTTTTCTTTCAATATTTATCGAGTTAAATCGTAGTTTTTTTTTCCATGTTTTTGCACCACCTGCTAGATTTCGCCTAGGCAGGCAGTGCCCAATTAAGCAAGCGCGGGGCCCGTAGAAAATTATATAAAGAGGACCTTGGACTGTTTTAGGTTACTCCTAAGTTTAGGGTGCTAGATAGAATAGAAACGGGAAGAAATACATATCAGGGAAATGTAGGTGCCCTTGGCCTCCCAATGCGCGGGGCCCGTAGCATTTACTACTCTTGCTAAGTGGATAATCTGTCACTGGGCAGGCATTTTTTTTAACGAAGGTAACGTTTTCTTTCTTCTCTTTGCGATTATGTCCTCCTAGTACCGTTTGGTTTACCGGCAGTTTTCTCTGCGTCGAGATGGGTATTAACCAGTATCTACTAAAACTAGGCTAAACGTGTGGTCAAACGGGTCGTGCAGTTTGTTTTGCCCTCTACTACAACTTACCCTACTCTCAAGAGAACAGATTTAATGGTGAAAGGGCCTTGTGCCGGGTCGCCACCACCATCTTACAAGACTACCTGTTGCCAAACAGCAGTGGTCACTGTCAGCCGGTCCTAACCCCTGATTAGATAATGATCATCATGAAAGAGCGAGATTGCAAGGTGGTCTTTCAGCGCCCTTTGGTCGACGCCTTCACATTGTATTTTTTTTTTTTTAAATAGAGTGCGCCCGCGACTTCGTACGCGTAGATTCCCGTAATCCTTCTATACAGCGGTTTCGGCTGTGCGTTGATCGATCAGCCAGTCAGTTTCTTCTTTTATATCTAAAATTTAAAATTTTGGCGCCCCCCGTGCCTCCTGGCTATCGCTCCTCTCGTTCTTCCCCAGGGCCGGGTCTAATTCCTGACCGTACTGTTTTTCCGGTATAGAGGTAAGACAACCAATGAAATGACTAGCATTATAGGCATTCCATCTCAGACCTCAGGATTCGCGACGAACTTGTACTAATCAGATTCCAATACCATGGGTGGCATGTGTGCTTGTTTACTTTCACCATGCCATGTTTACATCGGTCGTACAGGTAAAAAAAATATCAGGGGACAGTATCACACAAATTGAGCTAGTCCCAAACCAAGCTCTAGGCTTGTAAGGGTACTAGGCAACGATAAGTTTACTTTATATTATATGTCATAGCTACGTCGTCACATTAAGCTCGAGGTTCCCGGAAGGATACTTACCCAATTTATGGAGGTCGTCTTTGGACCGACCAACTCCATCCTCCAACTCTTGGTGGCCCGCCTTGGTACAGGTGCTTGGTTGAACGAGAAACTACTCTTTGGGGAGTATCAACTCATTTGCAGTAAAAAAAAACTAATAGGACAACGGTCCGAGAATCTTCCCATAGTATTTTTTTTATTATATTTGCTACATTTATAAAATGATTTTTCTGTTGTTTTTGTTATCCGTAGGATTTGGGCCCCTATTTTACGGGAAAAGAAACGTACAAAGGAATAAAACAGAACCATCATATTAAATATACAGATTTAATTAATAAATAAAACCCTTAAAGTAAAAGGTAATTAGGTTAGGTAAGGTCTGTCTTAAAAGTTCAAAATGTATTAACCCTTAATTTCGCAAAAATAAAAAAGGTCGGGAATTCAAACCCTTTTTGACTTTGAATTAGCAAAAAAATAAAAACACAATCCAAACAAAAAAAGTGAACATCACGGTGTGTTCGCCATGACGAACATTGACAAATTAAGGGTCATAGTCGAAATTTACTAACTCTAACAATAACAGAGTTTCTGCAATTAATACGTCGTTAATTACAGAAATATAACTTTCCATCAAAAAAAAGACAAATTACACGGTGGCGTCAATGTATTTAAAATAAGGGAGTGAACTACAAGTTGTACTTCCTACAACACTAATATAAATCATTACAAATATATCCATCCAACCGAAGAAGTACTATTCCTCGTCCTCTGCGAACCGCACATCAACCTTCAAGCAGGCCTTGTCTAGGCCATCCTTCGCTAAGAACGCCGTGGCGCCGTAATGTCCGTACAACCCGTCTTCAGGTAGATCCTCGTAGTTGAACACGAAGGAATCCACCTGGTATGCTCCCTGTTTACATTAAATATACTCGTTAAAGCCACAAAATTTTTCTCTAAGGAGGGTAGTATTGAAAGGTCCCTTACAGTGGGTATAGGGAAGTCCGGCGGTTCGATCCCGATCAAAGAGAGCAGTCGTTCCAGATTCTCCTTACTGTACTTCTTAATGAACCTCTCCGCGCTTTCGTCCACCATCACCTGGAACGGTTTGCAGCCGCCATCCACAAACTTGCATATATCTAAACGGATCTGAAACCAATGTGTGTTTACATGCTTTTGTTTGGAGCTTCGTCAATAACTATAATTATGTAGTATTTTTTTTTAAATTGGAGTAAGAAACCAACATTCAAGTGTCTTGAGATTCGTTTTTCTATCCCGACGTGGTAAACAAGTTTAGGGTCTTAAAGAAACAAGCCTTCTTTTGTAAACTGGCGTTTCCTTAAGGGTGAAGCCACACGAGCGTAATTTTGTGAGTTGTTAGTCGCGGAATTTCTGCTGCATACATAGCTGATTTTGCGTCGCCGTGTGAACCAAACAGGAGTTTTGTATGAAACCGAATGTAGCAGAAATTACGCTTCTGACAACTCACAAAATTACGCTCGTGTGACTTCACCTTTAGTGTTGCGAGTGTTCATGGGTCTCGATACTCTCGATGATCATGAACACTTACCGTCAGGTGATCAGTTTATTAGTTTAATTCCACGTGGCATAATTAGGAATAGGGTCCTGTTTGGCATACAAAACACACAGAAGCAATACTAAAAAACATGTCTAATTTTCGTCCTTGAACTTCAACGGGGCCGAGATTCCAAGTGGTTAAAACCACATCGTCTGTGACCTATGTTTTGGCGACGTTCGGATAGCTCTTATTTACTTGACAGTAATGGCGGTCGAGATAAAAACAATACCGTACCAGGTCCAGTATGCTATCCGGTCGACGCTACTAACCGCAAACGAGCTGTCCAAGGTTTCATCCAGTGTCAGCTTGGCGTTGAACCCGTCGTGCGTGCGGTTGATCTTGTGCCGGTTAATGTCGAATTTGACCGGCATACCAGCGTCGTCCTCGCAGTTAACCAGGTTCAGAATGAACCACTTGCCGGGACCCTGTCCGTAAACGGTCAAAGTTAAGGTCACCAGCAATAATATATTATCCAACATTGAGCGCAAAAATATCTGACACGCTCTTTTACCCCTACTAATACATATGTGTTAGATATTTTTCCGCCCCATTGGATAATATATTATTGCTGGTGACTGTACAGCGAGCTCGACGCTGCTCAGGAGACAGGATTGCCTCAAGTTTGGACATGTTGTTCAGTAGAAACCATTACCGCCGTACTCAGAAACCATTCACTCGTACCTTTTTCAAACTTTAAGAAACGAATTAGTGGTCATTAATAGATTCCCTGTCCCCTGAGGCACATGTGTCTCATGGGTGACTTTACTGATACGACCATGAGGCACATGTGCCTCATGCAGTTGAGTGCATAATGCAGTTGTTCTTTAGATAAATAATAAATTTTATGACGTATTAAGTACTATATTATATTACTTTCATTCATGAACCACATTTAGATAACCAATGAAATTACACAGGGTTGCAATGGCAAGCTAAATCTGAAATGCTTGATAAAAACACGTGTGATTCAAAAAATAAGATGATTTAATCTAACTAAAGAAGTAAAAAAAAAGTAATAGAGGGAAAATAAACCTGAAATTTCGCAGTCCTGTGTTAAACATATTCAACAAAACATAAATTTCACTTATGTACTTTACTTACTGTCAAGTAAATTCAAAGATTAACAATTTGTAATTATAGACGGATAGGTAACGAATGATGCAGATGACAACATGGATTGTAGTCAACAAATGAAATCGGTTAAAAAAGAAGGGTCAATACGTGAATAATAAAAAGATTAAGAAAGATTTGAATAGGTATCGGTATCTGAATATCGAAAGTTAATATATCTAAAGTTTAAATATCGAAGTCCGAAACATCGAAAGTTGAAATATCGAACGGTTATTATGCCGATGGTTGAAATCTCGATCGTACTTGTTGGGTATGTCCCAAAACGTCGACTTTTTTTTTAAACGATTGATTACCCAATAACTCTAATCTCTAAATAGTATAAAATGATGAATGGATTGTGTTCCAATTATAACAGTCTGTTTCATTCCTTTAATGTATAGATAAGTAATTGAGTTTCAAAAGTTAGGTAGGACGACGAGCGGAGCGAGGACGAGTGTTATGTTGAACTGTGATAATTTACCGACTGACGAACAAGAATGGCCAGTGCTAAAGGACTCCGTTATCTACTTTCGGCCGTTAATCTTTAATCTAAGCTAAGCCCTGCCTATCCTAGGGTAATTTGGTGTTTGCCTGCATGAAAATTTAATACCGATGGTAGGGTTAGCACACATGGTACCTAGATAAAAATCTTGTCTTTTAAATTGTACTTACTCGAAATATTTAAAAACCGTTTTTTTTGCCAATGATTGCGAAAACCTTACCTTACCTACCTATCCTTGTCATGGACTTACCAACATTTTTGTTTCTGATGGCAGTCCCATACCGTTTACTATTAATAAGATAGACGCTAACGACACACTAAGTATTATACATTTCAGCATTATCAATTATAATGTGTCATATTTTAAAGTTTAATAATAATATGAATAGTGAGTTCCTACTCACCTACAACGGGTTTTATACCTGACCTATGTTACGTGCTAGTCAATGTGCATGTTCGCGGATTGTATCTATATTATTGACGTGGTACAGTTAATGTTTGTTTGAGTTGTTTAGTTATTAGTCACAGATCAGGGCCTAATCTATGAGGTTAAACGATATTGCTATTGACGTGTTATTTTTATGCGAACCGTACTACCACTACAAATGCAATTCCACGCTCTCGATAATTTATCAGTATATTACCTTAAGTAAGCATCTTTGCCCTCGTTCAACCTCGATTAATAATGTATTTTTTGTGCCTCCCCAGATGGAGATGCAATATGTCATGACAGATTCAGCAAACGCTGCGTATATTTGTTTTAGCAATACGTTTGAGGCGATATGTTTTAGTTTTTTAAATATCCAGATAAGTTTCCTAATTCTTCCATTAAAATATTCAACATGTCCACAGCAGGAGAGACGTTGATCAATAATTATGTCAAGATACTGAATGGACTCTACTTTTTCAATTTCAGAGCGTGGACACATGATAGGCCGTGGGCGTGATAGGTTGCATATATAGACTTTTAATCCCAAGTTATTCGAAGGCTGGGTTGTTATACTAGGTGAAGCTCATGTATTTCGTTTTTGATTCATATAGCGGAATTAAATTGGTCTTCAGCCAGGCAGATATTAAATGTAATCCTTTCTCAGCTTTCTCATAGACAGCATCCCTAGCAGTTTCATTAAGAACAACAACTATATGGGTATTTAGAAAAATCTTAAGTCAATAACTGTGTCTCTCGCTGTGATTATTTACTCTCTAGATAGAGTGTGGCCCTGTGTGGGCCCTGGAATCACTACGACAGAAACAGGTCAGTTTGTGTATGCTTGTGTGCGTGACTGCTTTGTCTGACACTCGCAAAACGTCATTCTATTTATCTCTGTGGGCATACATAGGGATGCTAGCTAAAGACATATTTCCCATTTGACTGGGAAAACTGATGATGATGAGAAACTGATTAGTTGTTGTGAAGTGTTTGAAAAACTAAAAAGATATCAATTCAAATTGGAATAGTTGACTTTCAGAGCAAAATATAAGGCAGACATTTTGAAAAAGTTATTTTTTTGGCCGAGTGGTTTTTTTAAAGTTATTTAATTGTCATAAAAAAAACAGATAGAACGTCATTAATTAAGTGTGTTAAAAAATAAATATTGTTGTATTGGTGACACAAAACTAATGTGTTTAAAATTTTGACTTTTCATTAATGAATGTTCCGCTAAATATGCTGTGACTAAAGTGGGATACAAGGTAATAGAGAAATACAATTTTACAGACAACTTAAATTTAATTCGTATTAATTATCGTCTCTTTGAATTTGTTTCTTGAACAATTTTCTTTTTGATGCTGCATTAATATTGACCCATAAAATATAATAAATTTTCATATCAACTGTACCATTCTTGACTCGAACTAAATTATGTTTTTAAATTCCTTTATTCTCTACTCACACTTGGCTGTTTTAATTGTTTTTTTTTCAATGACCTATATGTTTAATGACCTGACCCCACTATTTCCAATAATCAATTTCCACTATTCTCGACTTATACTTTGTTTTCTATTATTAATTTGATGTAAACATAATATATCCTAACGTAACTTCCATACTTCGAAACTCACACCCCTTGGGAATGTCGTATTTCAAAACTGGCAACACCAACAATAATGCCCAGATGGCATGTATGCTGCTCTGGTGAGAAGTATCCTCGAGACAAATGCAGTGGTTTGCAGTCCACACGAGAAAAAATACATCCTCATGATGGAACAAGTCCAGAAGAAATTCTTGCGCAATCTTTATAAAAAAATATGCCACTATTACCCCTTTATGTACCCAACGCGTTTCCTGCAGGGGCATTTGGGTTATGACTCGCTGGAGCTGCGCAGGAACGTTGGCATTATCAGGTTCGTAATACACATACTTAGAGCTAAGATAGATAGCGTTGGACTTTTGGAGAAGTTTCTCAAATTATCTGTTCTCGACGAGTACCGCTCTCGGCGCCGCGCCCCGCCCGCACTGGCGCCGGCGCGAGCGCGCACGCGCCTGCGAGCGCACTCGCTCGTGCCCCGCGCGACCGCGCTCCTTAACTCTCTGCTCGTGGCCTCGCCCGCGAGCGATTTGTTTGCGACGCGCATATCAACGTTGGTAACGGACTTTAAGCGGATACTTGAGAAAGAACAAGACAAACATTTAATAGTCATAAGATAGTATTAGTTAGATTTAAAATGTTATGTGTTTGCAACGCTTTGGTAGCACTACTGTTATGTTACAAACTTATTTTTCAAATAAATAAATAAATAAATAAATAAATAAATAAATGTAATAGACATATTAAAATGATTGGTTTTTGAAAAAAAATACCATAAATTCTGTATTGCTCAACGGTGGTATGTGACTTTGTTGGTTGTTTTAATACGTCCTTTGTAATTTTGTCAAAATTTAATAACGCAACTCGTCATTTTAGTGCCTTTTTAGCGAAATACATTCTAAAACGTAACACGAGCGTATCCCTTGACAACACAATAGGGTATTTGCCTAATTTTTTATTAGAATTTAAATTGAATCTGTTTTACCTTCCGAATAGCCTAGTATAAATAGTTTTTTAATATCTTTAAAAATAAGAAAGATATAAATGTTTAAAACTTGCTTTTAGACGGAGAGGAAAATACAGTAATACGACGTCATACGACACAACCGCCATATGAATTACACGCAAAACATCGTTTCGTAAGAAAGAGATAGGCAAAAAACTTTAAAAGGCTATTTTATTTTTATTTTATTACCAATTTGATTTTGAATTATTTTATCATACTAAGTATATTGATATATTATCCAAATTAATATATGAAATATAATATCAGGCAAATACCCTATTGACACTAAGGAGCGGAAAGCTACTTATAGGCTAACAGTTAGCTGATATAAATTTCGACGCATTCATGTCAAGTTCTATCTAGAGAGTAAATAATCAAAGGTCTCTAGTAAGTCTTCTTGTCACGCACCTTTTCTACATTTTTATTTTTTACGCATAGATTGCGTCCTACATTTTGTATTGCATAGAGGATGCAAGGCCTTTGCCGTGCAGTGCGACACTAACACTGGCTAAAAAAAACCGTTCAAGTGTGAGTCAGACTCACGCACCGTGGGTTCCGTAGGTATTATTTTATCCCAATTTGAATTCGATTTCGAATCGAATTAGCGCGAGCTCAAATCACACTTGACCATTTTTTTCTTTTTTTTTCTTCAGGGTTTTCTTATATACTCATATCGAAGGGGTTTGGGTAAAAGTGTTGTCATTTGTAATTGTCATACATTTTTAAGGTGAGCGGCCATTCGTAAAAGTGGTAAATTATGATAGATCTATTCAAAATAAACATATTTTGTTATGTAATGTGCATCCGAGCCGAGATATTTAAATATGAGGGCAGAGTGAGAATTCAGGTAAAAATCATATTAGGGGTATTTTTTTCACAAATTCATTAGTGTCAAGTTGTAATGCAGCCTTTTTGGAGGTAAATCGTATATTTGCAGCCAGTTCACACGGATTGTTTTTTTTGACAGCTATGAAAAACAAAACAATCACTTTGGTGTTTGCAAACATGGAGAAAAGTGAGTTTCGTGTTCTGATTAAACATTATTTTTTGCGAAAAAAAACAATTACGGAAACAAAAAATAAATTAGACAAATATTACGGGAACTCTGCTCCATCGATTAAAATGATCCACAAGTGGTTTACGGATTTTCGTTGTGGCCGTACAAGCACTGCTGACGCCGACCGACCCGGACGCCCAGTTGAAGTCACTACACCAGAGATGATCACCAAAATCCATGACATCGTATTGAACAACCGAATAGTAAAGGTCCGTGAGATAGCTGATATTGTAAGCATTTCAGACGAACGGGTTCGTAATATCCATCACACTTGTTTGGATATGAAGAAGCTCTCCGCCCGTTGGGTGCCGCGATTGCTCACAGCGGATCAAAAACGCACTAGGGTGACCCTGTCAGAGGCATGTTTGGCGAAGTTTAGGTGTAATGAAAAGGACTTCTTGCGTCGTTTCATAACTGTTGACGAAACCTGGATTCATCATCATACTCCAGAAACCAAGGAGCAGTCAAAACAATGGATTGCTTCAGGTGAACCTGCACCAAAGAAGGCCAAAGCAGTTTTATCTGCGAATAAAGTTATGGCTACTGTCTTCTGGGATGCTCGTGGTGTAATATATGTTGATTACCTTCAGAAAGGTAAAACGATTAACGGCGAATATTATGCCAACTTGTTACAGCGATTTCATGAAGTTTCAGTGGAAAAACGACCCCATTTGGCGAAAAAGAAAATCATTTTTCACCAAGACAACGCACGGGTCCACATTTGTGCCGTTGCTATGGCTAAAATCCACGAGCTGCGTTACGAATTGCTCCCGCACCCGCCTTATTCTCCTGATTTAGCCCCCTGCGACTATTTTCTTTTCCCAAACTTGAAGAAATGGCTTGGTGGAAAAAGATTTGATTCCAACGAAGAAATCATCGCAGAAACCAATGCGTATTTTGAAGGGTTGGAGAAATCGTACTATACGGAGGGAATCGAAAAGCTAGAAAAGCGATGGACCAAGTGTATTGAGTTAAATGGGGACTACGTTGAAAAATAAATATTTAATTTTACCAGAAAAAAATAGTGTTTAATTTTTTACAGACTTTTCACTCTGCCCGCCCTCGTATTTATACCTGAGCGAACTTTTAGTATCAAAAACTTGACACTTAAATCATTAATATCTCCGCTCCGATATTATTTTAAGACTTCAATTGTATATATTTATGTGTATTTAGAGGTCCTCTAAACCATTATAAGAAAATCATCCGTGGCCGCGGAAAAAAAAAGACCATAAAGTTCATACAAACTTACCCAATGCCCTTTGACGATTGTGTTTTTTACCGTTTTGACCATCCCATCTCACTATTGCCAATACTCTTTAAATTATTCGAGAAATTAATGAAAGATAGGCTAATACAGCACCTATATTTGAACAGGATCATGAGTGACAGGCAATATGGGTATCAAAAAAGTAAGGGGACAAAAGAGGCAGTTAGTACACTAATTAAATATACCTATTATTAACCAATTGAACGATAAGAAAAAGGTAGCCGGTGTCTTTCTGGACCTGAGCTCTGCTTTTGACACAGTTAGTCATAATATACTGTTGGATAAGCTAGAGTATTATGGGGTTAGGGGTAAATCATTGGCACTTTTTCGATCGTGCCTAATGCATAGGAAACAGTTTGTTGAGATAGGGTGGACGAAAGACAGTCAGGAAAACAGTCTAGTGTAGTTCATGTACAAAGAGGAGTACCACAAGGATCTATATTAGGTCCAATATTTTTATAATATATATATAAATGACCTGATAAAGTATGTTCAGAATAAGGTACCTAACACTAAACTGGTTGAATTTGCTGATGACGCCAATGCTGTAATAGCTGCTAATAACATATCTGAGCTCAATGACAGAGTGAATCACGCCCTTGCAACTTTCCTGACTTGGTTTAAGATCAACAACCTAGAGATGTACTGCAAAAAAACGACGTTCTTCTTTTTAAAACTACGTCAAGGTGTGAAGACGCGCTGCAGCTTTCTCTCGTAGGTGTTAAAATACAGCAAGTACATTTGGCGAAGTTTCTTAGTGTGCATATTGATTCCAGTCTAAATTGTAAGCCAGAACTGTCTGCAGTGGTAAACTCAGTGAGTTCCGCGTGCTTTGCTCTTAGGAGTCTTCGAAATGAGCTATAACTGATCCAACTAAAAATGTTTTATCATGCGTTGATAGAATCTAATCTGCGATATATTATAAAATTATGGGGAAATAGCTACAAATACAACGTACAGGCTGCATTTGTTTCGCAGAAACGAGCAATTAGGATCATGGCTAAAATACCCCAGCAAACATCTTGCAGACAATAATTCTCTGCAACTTCGGTATACTGACTGTTCCTTGCCTGTACATTTTGGTGGTGCTTACATATCTCATTACGCACATACACGAAGTAAAGCGACTCGCAACGAGGCGGAGAGACCTGCCACATACCATGAGTACCGGGCTCAAAGTTGTCAAGCACTCCGAGAGTTACCAGGCCATTTTCCTATTTAATAAGCTACCGGTGGAAATGAAGTCAATAACTAATCATTTCATCTTTAAAAATAAATTGAAGGCTTTCTTGCTAAAGAAGTGTTATTATAGAGACCCATTTACATTATACAACTTTCTTGCACATTCCATACAATAAAATTGAGGAAATAAAAAATGGCTCAGTCTAAACCTTACGTTTGATACAATTCTTAAACACTATTTATTGCAACAAAATAATTGCATACAATTATTGCCGATTCTTGTACAAGAAACTTGCATAATTTAAATGCGGCTTACGGTTAAGGATTTCTGTGAACATGGATTTACTTGGTAATCTTAATATTCAAATTATAATCAAATCGTTATTTATTTCATTTGATATTCACAATAATTCCATTTTTTATGATTTAAATGTATGTTATTTTAATGTTGACATAATATTTAAACTAGAACTAGGAACTGGATTGAAATATTTAAAACTTTATTGAAATTAAAATGTTTTTTGTGTATCTATGATTAGATTTATTTGTTGGTTGTATAAATTGATCGTTTTGATTTAGAATAGTAATAAATGTTATATAGTGTAAATGTATGCATTCAAACACAATTTATATTGTTACTGAATAAATACCTATGAAACTATGACAGCCTAAACCGCTGGACCTAGGGACTTGAAAATTTGAGGAAATTTCTCTTTCCCTAGACTAGACCACCATGCCATGCGGTCGTACAGGTGAATAAAATAAAATAAATATCAGGGGACAATGTCACACAAATTGACCTAGTCCCAAACCAAGCTCTCGGCTTGTATGGGTACTAGGCAACGATAAACTTACAAATGTAGATAAATACATAGAAAACACCCAAGGTGACTGCTTATCATATGCTAAGTCACATTGATCTTGAGGTTCCCGGAAGGATACTTACCTAATTTATGGAGGTCGTCTTTGGAACGACCAACTCCATCCTCCAACTCTTGGTGGCCCGCCTTGGTACAGGTGCTTGGTTGAACGAGACACTACTCTTTGGGGGTAAAATATCAACTCATTTGCAATAAAATAAAAAACTAATAGGTACATTGTACGAGAAGCTTCTCGTACTTTATTTTTTTATTAATGAATTTTAAGGAAGATTGCTTGGTTTGGTATATTTCTACATTAATAAAATATTTTTTCTGTTTTTTTTTGTTATCCGCAGGATTTGGGCCACTATTTTACGGGAAAAGAATGGTACAAAGGATTAAAACAGAACTAACATATTAAATATACAATTTAATTAATAAATTAAACCCTTAAAGTAAAACATTACGTAAGGTAAGGTCTGTCTTAAAAGGTCGAAATTTATTAACATAGTCGAAATTTACTAACTCTAACAATAACAGAGTTTCTGCAATTACTACGTCAATAAAAAATAAAATAATGCGTTAATCTCCATGATCTTTGTTTGAAAATGTTTAGAAAGCGTTTTTTTAATTACAGAGATATAACTTTCCATAAAAAATGAGACAAATTACAGGGTGGCGTCAATGTATTTAAAATTAGGACGTGAACTACAAGTTGTACTTCCTACAACACTATACATTATATAAATAATTACAAATATATCCATCCAACCGAAGAAGTACTATTCCTCGTCCTCTGCGAACCGCACATCAACCTTCAAGCAGGCCTTGTCTAGGCCATCCTTCACCAAGAACGCCGTGGCGCCGTAATGTCCGTACATCCCGTCTTCCGGTAGATCCTCGTAGTTGAACACGAAGGAATCCACCTGGTACGCTCCCTGTTTACATTAAAAATACTCGTTAAAGCCACAAACTTTTTTTCTAAGGAGGGCATAATTGAAAAGTCCCTTACAGCGGGTATAGGGAAGTCCGGCGGTTCGATCCCGCTCAAAGTCAGCAGCCGTTCCAGATTCTCCCTGCTGTACTTCTTGATGAACCTCTCCGCGCTTTCGTCCACCATCACCTGGAACGGTTTGCAGCCGCCATCCACAAACTTGCATATATCTAAACGGATCTGAAACCAATGTGTGTTTACATGCTTGTGTTTGGAGCTTCGTCAATAACTATAATTATGTTATAAAAATCTTTCAAATTGGAGTAAAAAACCAACATTCAAGTGTCTTGAGATTCGCTTTTGTATCCCGACCCGAGGAGTTTTGTATGAAACCGAATGTAGCAGAAATTACGCTACTGACAACTCACAAAATTACGCTCGTGTGACTTTACCTTTAGTGTTGCGAGTGTTCATGGGTCTCGATACTCTCGATGATCATGAACACTTACCGTCAGGTGATCAGTTTATTAGTTTAATTCCATGTGACATAATTAGGAATAGGGTCCTGTTTGGCATACAAAACACACAGAAGCAATACTAAAAAACATGTCTAATTTTCATCCTTGAACTTCCACGGGGCCGAGATTCCAAGTATTAAAAACCACATCGTCTGTGACCTATGTATTGTCGACGTTCAGATAGCTCTTATTTACTTGACAGTAATGGCGGCCGAGATAAAAAAAATACCGTACCGTACCATGACCTATGTCAAAGACGGTATGGATTTTACTGCCAGGAATAGAGGTCCAGTATGCTATACTAACTAGAGACTGTAACACAGTGAGGACTAACACAGTCTCCAGGGCTTCAACTGTATCTGAGCTATGTAATTTGGAACAATAAATATTTTTAATATTATTATTATTATCAAGTCGACGGTACTAACCCCAAACGAGCTATCCAAGGTTTCATCCAGTGTCAGCTTCCCGTTGAATCCGTCGTGCGTGCGGTTGATCTTGCGCCGGTTAATGTCGAACTTGACCGGCATGCTGGCGTCGTCCTCGCACTTATTCAGGTTAAGAATGAACCACTTGCCGGGACCCTGTCCGTAAACGGTCTAAGTTAAGGTCACCAGCAATAATATATTATTCAACATTGGGCGCAAAAATATCTGACACGCTCTTATAAATATGTGTCGGATATTTTTCCGCCCAATGTCGGATAATATATTATTGCTGGTCGACGCTGCTCAGGAGACAGGATTGCCTCAAGTTTGGACTTGTTTTTCGCTAGAAACCATTACCGCCGTACTCAGGTAGATTGTACACTGTTGTGACTCAAGTGTAGCGCTAGGGTGGATTAAAGGTGACATTTCAAAACTGAAAACGTTCGTCGCTAATCGAACTAGTGAATTCATAGATCTAACTGACTTCGCCGTCGTCATGGCGGTACGTACCTACAGATTATAATCCCGCTGATTTAATCGTCCTTGACCCTGTGCTGGTCTGGAGTAGTCAGGACCTAGGTATTCATTAAAAAATGAACAAGAATGGCCAGTGCTACAGGACTCCGTTATCTACTTCCGGCTGTTAATTTTTAATCTAAGTTAAGCCCTGCCTATCCTAGGGTAATTTGGTGTTTGCCTGCATGAAATGCCCATTTGAAAATGGAATACCGATGGTACGTCGCCTTACTTTCTTAACGTCATTTAAGTATATTATATTTTACTATAATTGTTCAAAGATCCAGTTTAGGCAAGCAGTTTATAAGTGGTGCAATATTTTTTTCAAATAGGTTCCGTGGTTCCTGAGACTACCTGTCGGATAGATACAAACTCACAAAACTCTTTCCTTATAATATTTGTATAAATTGTAAAAGGCTATTGAAAAAAAAGGCCAATTATAAGGTTCTATGTACCTTTTAAGGATAAATAGTTAAGAGTCACATCATGGGACCTAGAAAAAAAGCTTGTCATTTAAATTATACTTACTTGAAATAAAAACCGTTCTTTTTGCCAATGGTTGCGGAAACCTTAAGCTCTTGTCAGGAACTTACCAACATTTTCAATCCTGATGGCATTTCGATACCGTTTACTATTAATAAGACAGACGCTAACGACACACTAAGTATAATAAATTTCAGCATTATTAACTATAATCTCTTGTAATATTTTAAAGTTTAATAATAATATGAATAGTGAGTTCCTACTCACCTACAACGGTTTTTATACCTAACCCATATGTTACGTGCGAGTCAGCATGTTCGCGGATTTTATCTATGTTTTAGACATGTTACAGTTATTGTTTGTTTGAGTTGTTTAGTTATCAGTTACAGATCAGGGCCTCCACTCTTTGATGTTAAACGATAATAGTGTTTGACGTGTTATAGGGTCAAGTAAATGTGAGCTGTTTCGTTAACAAAACGATATCAGGTCCAAGGCAATATCATCAAACAGTTAGGTACTAACATTCCTGACAACTTATGTCAAATGTATATCGACCACAATCACCATTTTTTTGGCGGCTTCGGTGAATTTCATACTTAAATTCTTAAAGCGTGCATCCTCTAAATAACAAAGTTCAAAACACTGTTTTTTTTTAAGTTTAAAATATTAAACACCTTTATGTCCACTGGGCAGAGGTCTTCCTCAGAGATCTCCGCACGGTCCTACTATGCTCTTACGTTTTACGTATGTTTGCGTTTTTTCATACAATTTCCTATAAATATAAGTTTTCAATTTGAACAACCAATCAAAGATGTTTTAAAGAATTAATATTAGTTACACTTATTGTTAACTAATAAACTAAGATTTTGTAGTTATGTGACCACTTATGTATATAAAAAGAGTATATATGTTATGTAGGTTAAAGGAACAGTCGCTAGCAGTAATTATTATCCAACATTGCGTTCAAAAAATATCTGACATGCTCAAATGCCTCTAATAAAAGAGACGTGTTAGATTAGTTTCTATTGGGTCCTGTTTCTTGTGCTAAAAACACACAGAGGGATGAAACATTTATTTATTTAAATTAAAAAATAAAATGTTTATTAGTCAAGTCAAAGTTCTTTATTATTCAATTTAGGCAATAATATAATGCACGTATAGTATATATAGTGTGTTTATAACAAGGATAGGGTTGGGACCTTCTAGTAAGTAAGGCAATACTTGTGACAGAAGATCCCGCTCTTCCAGCATCAAGATTAAGGGTACAAAAATAACCAATACAATACAGAGTTTTTATATATTTGACTTACTCTAAAGACCCATAACCTAAGAACCTAAGTAAATTTTGTTACTCGTTATGGCTAATTGCGTGTCTGTGTGTGCGTGCGTGCGTGCGTGCTTGCGTGCGTGCGTGCGTGCGTGCGTGCGTGCGTGCGTGCGTGCGTGCGTGCGTGCGTGCGTGTGCATACAGTACCGCCAAATAATATATCATCTTTGTACTTACATCTCATACTAATAAATTACATTACCTACAAATGCGACTCACCAATCAAGAACTAGTTTTGCTATTATTCAATTCGTTAGCTGTTAAAATAAGGTTCAAAATGGGATATAACAAATGTTAGTACATATCGTAGTTTAAAAAAGTTTAGTATTTAAAAAACCATTGCCGACGCGTTCATACAAATCTCGTAAATTTAGTATTTGATTTCGAACCGTATTAGCGCGAGATTAATTCACACTTGACCATTTTTTTACCCGACTGCGTCAGAAGGAGGGTTATGTTTTTCGAGCGTATGTATGTATGTATGTATGTATGTATGTATGTATGTATGTATGTATGTATGTATGTCTATTTCTGGGCACGCTCTGCAGCCTAAACGGCTTGACGGATTTTAACATACGAGGTGTCATTCGATTCGTCTTAATTGCCGAAGTGACATAGGGTATATAATATTTCAAAATGGCATCCGCGGAAAAAAATATGGGCGGGGAATTAAAAAAAATATTTTTTATTATAACAATATGGGTATCAAATGAAAGCTATTAAATAGGCCATTCCAAATATATATACATTATAATACTTTTATGCTACTATTTTGACAGGAAAGTCAAAAAAATACGTAAATGTTAAGTAATAAACTCCTTTCGCTAGAAAGAGAGTTTCGCTTGTAATTTGTCACTTGTAGCTTCGCGACATTAAAAATTTAATCTCATGAGCTTATATATTGCTTTGTAATAATTAAGTAAACGACTATTTTATTAATAAAAACTAAAAAGAGTTAAATAAATTAAATTATTAAAAATAAACAAAAAACCCGACTGCAATAAAAAAAACTGAAAAGCGAAAAACAAGCTCTATAATCTATAGAAAATTGTAAGAGCATGTACTTATTGATATTTATAACAATTTAAATTTAACTTGAATATTGGAAAAGGTATTGCAGGAGGGGACAAGCAATAAATTTCAAAACCTATTTCTTGAAAAAATTTAACATTTGGACTAGCTTGTCCCCGCCTGGAACACCTTTTCCAATATTCAAGTTAAATTTAAATTGTTATAAATATCAATAAGTACATGCTCTTACAATTTTCTATAGATTATAGAGCGTTTCTCGCTTTTCAGTTATTTTTATTGCAGTCGGGTTTTTTGTTTATTTTTAATAATTTATTGTATTTGTTGTTTTTCTTCAGTTTTTTTATATAATCATACCAAAGGGGTTTGGGTAAAAGTGTTGTCATTTGTAAAAGTCATACATTTTTAAGGTGAGGGGCCATTTGTAAAAGTGGTAAATTATGATAGATCTATTCAAAATAAACATATTTTGTTAGGTAACGTAATACTCTTAAGTGCATCCGAGCCGAGATATTTAAATATTTATACCTGGGCGAACTTTTAGTATCAAAAACTTGACACTTAAATCATTAATATCTCCGCTCCGATATTATTTTAAGCATTCAATTGTATATATTTTTGTATATTTAGAGGTCCTCTAAACCATTATAAGAAAATCATCCGTGGCCGCGGAAAAAAATATGTCAATGAAGTTCATACAAACTTACCCAATGCCCTTTGACACTTGTTTGTTTTACCGTTTTGACCATCCCATCTCACTATTGCCAATACTCTTTAAATTATTCGAGAAATTAATGAAAGATAGGGGCTAATACAGCACCTATATTTGAACAGGATCATGAGTGACAGGCAATATGGGTATCAAAAGAGTAAGGGGACAAATGAGGCAGTTAGTATACTAATTAAAGTAATTATTAAGCAATTGAACGATAAGAAAAAGGTAGCCGGTGTCTTTCTGGACCTGAGCTCTGCTTTTGACACAAATAGTCATAATATACTGTTGGATAAGCTAGAGTATTATGGGGTTAGGGGTAAATCATTGGCACTTTTTCGATCGTGCCTAATGCATAGGAAACAGTTTGTTGAGATAGGGTGGACGAAAGACAGTCAGGAAAACAGTCTAGTGTAGTTCATGTACAAAGAGGAGTACCACAAGGATCTATATTAGGTCCAATATTTTTATAATATATATATAAATGACCTGATAAAGTATGTTCAGAATAAGGTACCTAACACTAAACTGGTTGTATTTGCTGATGACACCAATGCTGTAATGAATGAATGAACTTTGCTCACACTTCGTAATGTCTGATTTTCATTTTTTTTAAACATCCATCAATTATAGGTACAGATGTAGTGAAATATCCTTTCACATCGTATTTTCTCGGAAATGTTCGTATTTGAATGCTACTTCAGTCTGACTCAGTACCCATCAAGACAACGTGGGGGAGCGTCGCCTCGCGAGAGTGATAATCGATATAGAGTGGTTAATACCAGAGTATTTTTTGGTTAATTAAGATTAAGTTTGTTTTCAGTTTTTTTTAATAGTCATGCCGAAGGCATTAAGACCTGGGAAACGTTTAGATCGACAAGCCTGTGAAATTATTTTCAACATTTATTTATATTTCTTCTTGTTTACCTACAACTTATTTCTATATATTTGATCGTGGTGGTTTTAACATCTCGGTGTGATATACTTCAAACTCGTGGTTTGACATTTGACACTGATAACTAAAGTACTCTATTTATTTCATACAAACATGTCACTTAATAATTCAATAATTCATAGACGCGTCGGCATCATTCGGAAGTAGACGTGAGTCCGAGTTTTCACGATGTGAAAGGATTATTCACTAGATCTGTACTAACTTTTCTGACAATTTATGTCAAATGTATATCGACCATCATCACCATTATTTTGGCGTTTTCATACTTAAATCGTTAAAGCGTGCAACCTCTAAATACCAACTAATTTAACTAAAGTTTTGAACACTCTTAGGTACTACCCAGTTGTTACATACCATTTTTAAATGTAGATGTTTGTGATGATAATGATTAACCATTTTATCTAACGGGTAATAATTAAACGCTTGTAAAAATTAATCAATACAGCTTCCCTTGACGTTGAGGATTAGATTACGTGCTACAATTTATATTGCATAAAGTAAGCCCAACGAGACGAGATAAAGAATGTAAACAAGCTTTCAAAAATCGTGTCACTTCGAACGCAATCCAAACAGGAATGAACTTCACAAAATTGCGGCCCTAATGTTGACAACTTCTGCACTGACAGCTTTCCTGTACCACGAATCACGCAACGACACCCGTCATCGACCAACTGAAGATATTATTGCGTGCGATATAATAATCGCTCGCTATCGCAATGTAACTCTGTAACGGCCAAAGTGCCCTGCCAAGATGGATTACGCTAACTAGCGTTTCTATTCGATTCGTTTTTAACCAATCACGTCACTGGTAAACCACGTGACTTTTCGTATCACGTCATCTAGCAGTGACGCGATTGGTTTAAAAACGAATCGAATAGAAACGTTAGTTAGCGTAGTGCATCTTGGCAGGGCCCACAGTTTGTTTACAATCTTTATCTCGTCTCATTGGCCGACCTTTAGAAAAGGCAAATAAGCCCACGGGCCGCAAGATGGTAAGTTGGATCTGAGAACCGTAAAGACGTTTGTATTCTCAAAACTACAATCTTAAGATTCCAATCCTAAGGCTTCAAATGTGTTGCCAACTCTAGGAATAAGATGCAATGCCACTATGCTCGAACATAATATTAAAACATTTAAACACGATAATTAGAAATCAGGTAACCATCGGGATTCAATTTACATAAAGTTCGCGTAATATATAAAAAAGTAAGTTAGTGAGAAAAGACTTCTTAAAATAAATTATTTTAGTTTATGTTTATGATTTCTACTTACGTTATCCGAACCGTATGTAATTACTATAGTACTAGGCATATTTATGTGTTGCGTGTGAAGTATAGTAATAACAGCATTGTTTTACTGCTGTTAACATTATTAATTAATAAAAATAATAATAATTAATTATTACAAGCAAATTTGCCAGAAAACATGAAAAATTATACACACCGAATTTAAGTATCAAAAGAAATGACCGATATTTATTTAAACTTAAACTTCCCTTTTCCAAATTAAAATTAGTCTCATCCAGCCCCCATCACATGTTAATTAAAATTTACAACCACTTACCAAACTATATTAAATGCATAGAAGATACCAAGATCTTTAATAAAACCTTAAAACTATTTCTAATAAATAATTGCTTTTATAATTTGAAAGAATTCTTTGATGTCGCATACACATAATTATAATCCAACACGACCGCAATTAGTATAAGTAGTTTTAGAAAATAATTAGTAACTAGATATTATATTGTATTGTATTGTATAGCTGCTCTCTGTCTGATGTTGCTGTGCCCTTGCAGGGCGTCACATGCAAACCTCCTATTACGTTCCACCTATAAATATGTTAATGTGACATGCAATAAAATATTTTGATTTTGATTTTGATTTTAATATTTAGAAACTTCATGGTTGTGAAATATGTCAGGTTTGACTTCTTATCTGCCGAGCACTGTACGGCATTTGTGGCGTTATCTGTGTAAAGGGACCTTATTGTCGATGGCGCTTACGCAGCACTGCGTCACGCTACGTTGTATTTATATCGAAGCATCTTTAATAATGGCGGAAGCACCATCGACAATAAGGTCCCTTTTCACATTTAAGAAAAATGTCATAAACATTGATTATACAGAGCATTTAAATTTAATAACCTTATGTCGAATTTCAACAAACACTTAACAGACGATTAGAGTGTTAACAGCTGTCAAAATATATGAACTAACTGTCGATTAACAATGATTAACATTTAACATCGTTTGGTGAAATTGGTACTACTTAGGCAACTAAACATTTATTTATTACAGCTAATTCGTCGAGAAATTCAGTAAACAAAACATAAAGTCCGCTAGCATGACGCGACATTAGCAGCAACACGGAATTCTAAGCTTCCCGACTCGATCTCTAACGTTAACCAATCTCAAATCCAATTATTCTTCCTCCCCGTCCTCGGTAAACCGCACAGAGAGCTCCAGACAGCCCTTATCCAGCGCGTCCTTTAGCAAGTACGCCTTCACGCCGTAAGTCCCGTATTGTCCGTTCTCCGGCAGATCGTTGTAATCAAACACGAACGATGTCACCTCGTACGAGCCCTGTTGATAATTAAACTATAAAGTAGATAAAAAGCAATTATATAATGACGACCGCCACTTATATAGTGGAAAGCTCTATAAAGGTCCAACTGATTTTTATGAAATTTAGCTAAAAACCATCTTGATTCAAATAGCTTTCATTTGAAAAAGAAAACAGCGTCTGATCGGTTCATCATTTGGGAACTAGTTACCATGTCACAGATTAGATTGAACTTACAAATTTATAATTTACTGCTGCTTTGTAGGCACTTGCACTTGTCTGGGTCAACCAGCGCTTTCTAGAAGATCACTGTTGAGAAGTACTGCAAGAAACTCTACAGTCTTCTATTTCAAATAGAATACTTCTAAGCACTTTTAGCATTCCATGAAACTTTATTTACAAGAAAGAACACATAAATTGGATGTTGCAAATTGAATATTCTCTAAATAATTACTAACTAATTCCCATTGAAACGTTTCCTAAATCAGCATCGGTATTCCTACCCCCACATCAGAAGACAATAATGCGAACACTAATATCAAACGATAGATTAAAGATAAACGGTAATATGGTAGTAGTGGTTCGGACGGACCCCGCAAGGTCCTACCACCACCATAATAGTCAGTCACGACCACGTCATGTGTACTGCAAAAAGTTGCTCTTTTTGACGCGGGGGTAATACCTATGCTGCCCACCTACGGAAAAAAGACACATCTACTACATGAATTGTATTGCACTTCCAACCTTATTATAACCCTTGAGAGTTTATTATGCTTCTATGAATTAATTGCACTTGTGGTTTTTCTCCGTACGAGGGCACTATGCATACCCGCCCCGATGGGGGCCAGAATGGGTAAGGTCTGACTTGCAAGGACTAAAACCTCCGGGGCGTGCGGGGTGCGCCAAAGTTCATATAAAATTGCAACTTCGATTACTGGAACTCCGATAATTTTTCTCATACCTTTTTACATCATAACGATCACTCTTCATACTCTTCATAATATTTTCTAATACTATATGATCGGAATTTATACTCATCTGAACTTATAACGCCAATATTCATAGAACCGTACACTTTTCAGAATTTCTTAAATATCTTACGTGTGGATAAAATTAGGTTAGGTTATATTTATAACAGTCCTCGAAAAGTAACAGTTTCTTAAAAAAATGCATTATGAGTTGCGATGATAATGAGTTAAAAAAGTATGAACAAAAAAGTATTAGCAAAATTTTTCGAAGAAATGATGAGTATAGACACAAATAGTTATTTGTATAAAAAATCTAAATACCAATTTTATATGAGCCAATATTGACCCCTTTAGGACGGACTGTTATAGCGCCAAAACGTAGCCCCCCTACGGGCTCGCCTTCAGGCGGAGGACTTTACTGCCCCCCTCGCCTTCTCCCGAAGGCACCCTGGAACACAGCAGGGGCCTTACATCTCATGGTAAAAGGTGCCTTACAGTAGGAACAGGGAAGGCCGGCGGGTCGATCCCGGCCATAGTGAGCAGCCGTTCGAAGTTGTCCTTGCTGTACTTGTTGATGAACCTTTCGGCGCTGTCCTCCGACATCACCTGGTACGGTTTGCACCCGCCGTCCACGAACTTGCATATTTCTATACGGATCTGGAACAAACCTATACATATAAAACTCTGTCGTGAGTGACTGACCGATAGACACGCACAGTCTAAACCGGTTTTTGCCTTGGGTACCGTACTAAGAAAGGATTTCTCGAAAATCGACCCTCAACGGGAAGAAATAGAGTAGCGGGAAACTAGTTCTTATTTGTTTTACTCAGCATATAACTATATTTTTATAGTAAGCGATTTGTTTTTAAAATAAAAAATAAAAAAAAACGAAAAAAAGTCGTTCTAAACATAACCTCCTGTGGCCCGTTTCACGAAGCTACAGGTTACAAATTACAAACGGAACTCTCTTTCTAGCAAAAGGAGTTAGAAAGAGACTTCCGCTTGTAATTTGTAACTTGTAGCTTCGTGAATCCTCGTGTGGTTTCCGAGTTAGAATAGTGCCACTCCATGTCTTCCCGTGGATGTCGTAAGGCGATGGGCTTGCAACCTGTCACTAATACGCTGGTAAACATCTTAGCCTAATTGTGCAAATTGTGGTTATAGAATTATCAACAAGTTTTTAGAGATGTTTGTAATTCTGTTGCTCTGCCTACCCCACTCTGGGAACGAAGGCGTGAGATTATGTATGTATGTAGCTTCGTGAAACGGGCCTCTGATGTGATATTTTTTATAGTACATTGTTGTTGAAGCCATAAAGTAGCTTACAGATGGACCAGCGATGTAGAGTATACGAGTCCTATCTTTTGCCCCTTCTGCCGAGGCAGATAATGATTTTCACGGCTACTGCGTGGTGTTAAAACACAACCTACTCACATATACTACTCGGAGCTTTTTAATAGCATTTGACTGGCTATCGCTATCACACTTTCACTTGCAACGGACAGTATATTTTTCACTATAGTGTCATACAAAAACGAAGATTGCCTATAACTTTGGCAACTGGTAGTTCTGTACAAAAGATAAATTCACGGAATAGAAAGAACAACAACAACAACAACAACAAAGAACAGTGGAAGTGCCATGAGCATCGCTTAGTATCAGAACTGTTGTCGCCAATATTCACACTATCATAAAAACAACACGCCACCATGGAAAATGTTTTTGGTGCGGCTATCGTTTTTACATTCCAAAATAGCACAATAAGGCATGCTTCTGGATTTATTTCCTATTTTAGAAATATTATTCGCACAACTTTCACTCACAAGGCGGCAAACTGAGCTAGGTTGCGCGGAACTCCGCATAATCATGCTACACGTGACACGCCCACTTCACACTTCTACTGTTTTTTCTGTGGATAAATTAGTAGCAAAATTTGCATCTTAAATCGGTACTTCATTAAACTAACCGCATAAGAGCTGTCGATGACTTCATCCAGCTTGATCTTGGCGTTGAACCCGTCGTGCGTGCGGTTGATCTTGCGTCGGGACACGTCGAACTTCAACAGCATGCTTGCGTCCTCCTCGCACTTCATTAGGTTGATTATGAACCACTTGCCGGGTCCCTGCCAACATACCATACCACAAATATGAGCCTTATTACGAAGCTTTAGTTTAGGTGTAGGTACGATTCAATTCGATAGAGGTGGCTAAGAACTTGTCCTGACGCAGGTACCAGAACTGAGCAAGAGGGATCGTTGTGGGAGGGAAAAAAAGACAATTGTCAACATTAACTATTTCAAAAGGTGTTCTGAAAAAACGTGCTTATAGAGGCTTGTCTCAGAAGCATACTACTTTTTTGTTCATTATTTACTGAGAAAATATATAGAGCTTAATGGCTGTGGCTATGGTCTTTTCTGCGTCTAGTGTTACATAACGCGGTTACAAACAAAATGGCGTCATTCCGATCACTACTCCAGAGCGGGCGTAGCAAACACTGATAATATTTAAAAAAATCAGTAAATGATAAAACTTCTATAAGCATTTTTTTTTGTACAAAAAATCTTTTAATACAGTTCCTGATGTCAATTAGGATAGAGTGTGCACGCAGGGGGGGGTGAGTATTCGGGAGTTTCAACCGCCGTCATTGTTGTCTTCAATATTTTGACGAAAATTATGATAACTAACCAGCTTTTGATGTCAAAACCAACGGACCATTCCATTCCATTTAAAAGAACAAGAAATTTATAAAGTTTATCTTGTATAATATGCGAAGACAATAATGACGGCGGTTAAAAAGCCGAATAATTACCCGGGGTGGTGGCATACTGTATACATTTCTTTGCATTTGTTTCTTACACAAAATCATGGTGATACTGGACATCCAGACGCTTTGCGTTTATTCCTTGAAACTCCAAATAAACTTACCAACATTTTTTCTCCCATTCCTTTTACTATTATAAAACCACACGCCAACGACACACTAAGTAATATAAACTTTAGCATTATGTACAATCAAGTGTAATACCGTTCTATCATATTAGGTATACTCATGCAATGGAAAATAGATTTATTTAGCGGTATTTATACTTAACACATAATAATTCTGTTCGTGTCGAAATGTCCGTAGATCGTATCAATATTTGAGACATGGTTTTAGTTGTTGATGCTCACTTGTTAATGGTCAATGCGCTTGTAATAACTATCTTTTCACGTAATCGTAATCAATTAACTGTATTGAAGGTGCTTCCTTTAACATGTAATGATATTTCAAATCATGTTGCATTAACGTGTAGTTAGCATTTTAAAGGAAGGTCGGAATGTGCTTACATGTGACTGATCTACTATGAGCATGTACATACTAAGCGACAAGTAGACTATACCGAAAAGGACGCATGTACCATTCTGGGGTTTGATAATATTTTCGTGTGTTAGATATTATGCTTTTTTTAAATGGAAATCTCGTCACAGGAAGGCGTGCCGAAACCAATGGTCATCTGGGCGTATAGGTTCGTAACAGGCGACCACGTACCACATGGCACAATGTTGACAGGCCTTCCTTAATCTGATAAGGGTCGAGGAAATCACCTAGATGCGAGATTAGTAAAATCTATTTTTGTGGCTACGGCCCTTCATAAGCTTTTCCTCTGGCTCTGCACTAGTTCTTATGCAAACTTTGCTCCGCTTATCCTACGCTGATAGAGGAAGACGCTTTTTGTCTTCTCGTTAGGGTCTACTTTTAGTACAAAATAACTAATAGTTTTAAATTGTTGCAGGTTAATGAACTGCGCGCTGCAATCCGCGTCTGCGCTGGACGAGCATTCTATAGCGGCGGCCATGTTGCCGCTAGCCACGGCCTACTGCCGCAAGCTGTGCACCGGTGTCATCCAGTACGCGTACATGTGCATACAGGTACATATTCCTTAGGAAAAGTTGGCTGAACACGTTGGGGATGACAGAATGAAACTTTTGTTGGGTGCTAAGACGACATATATCTTCCTGAAAATGCGTTTGGTTGACCACTCTGCGCTGTAAGGTAGCATTCTAATCGCTCTGAGTCGCATCATCTTGGAAATGTGGCATTAACCTCAATTAATGACCAGAAATGGCTTGAACACGAAAAGATTTACAGTAGAGGTCGTGAGTTGGTTTTAAACAAAGATTTTTTTAAAATTTCAATGGGTGTATGCCCCTTGTCAACGTCTTCTGTGCCTGGCTATGCCTTTTTATTAACTACCCCATGTGTATACTGTGAAGGAGCACCAGGTGTGGACCAGCCAGCAGTTTTGGGAGGCGGCGTACTACCAGGACGTGCAGCGAGACATCAAAGCGCTGTACCTGCCAAGCCCCACACACCACCAGCGGGCGCCCAGTCCGAGGTAACGTCTACATATTGATAATGTTTAGGTAAAACTGGGATAGTAAACCATTCTTCTTTTATCCGTAGGTATTTAGTTAATTGTAGCGTTGATTTTACGATTGTATCAAATCGTTCAGTGTTTCTTATTCTATTCTAGGGATGACGAGGAGTATATCTCATTGCTGAGAGCACAGGAGCCGAGTGCTTTGGAAATAGCAGCAGAGCAGATGAGATTGTGGCCGAGTTTACCACCAGGTAAGACTACCTGATCTGATGTAACAAGTAATTTGAGTTGGTCTTGAAGTGTAACTGGTGCTAAGAAAAAATCTCTCTCTATTCTCTGGTTATTTGAACCGGTACTTACGAGTAAGTGGGTTAGCAATTGATTACTTATGCCAACAAGTCTGAGAAAATTGTACTTTTTACTCGACTAACTTCATGATGTACCTACCTACTTCGTCTATGCTCGTCAAACTGTTGATATAAATTTTACATATTTTACCAGCCATTTTTTTCTATTCTGAAAGCTCGGGTGTTTCTCTACAAATTGCCTACAATTATTATTTTCAACAGAAAAGCAACGCGAAATAATAGCGAGCGAAGAATCAACGTTATACAGCCAGGCTATTCACTACGCGAACCGCATGGTCTACCTACTGCTGCCGCTGGAGGGCGCGGGCCGCAGGGCCGACGTGCGGGGGGACGACGTCGACCGAGCCAGCAACAGCATCACGAACAGGTGACGAGTTCTACCGAGGCACGCTCTAGCAGTTAGAATAGTCTGCTGCAATGAATTGTTTAAACGGAAGAATGACGAAAACTACTTCTCTCATTCTAACAGATAGCTCTCGACCCTATCAGTCCGACTGTTGGTCTGTGGGAGTCTTTACAATCACAGGTGACATAAGTTTCGTTCGTCCCATTCGTGGCAGCTCTTGTGCATCGCAAATTATTTAGATATCGTGTATCAAGGGTTTATATTTTTGTTACAGTGTGGCCGAGTCAGACAGTGCGGACGCAGAGTCCGGCTTCGAAGAGGCTGACCCAGGGGAAGCGGGGAACAATGTCATCAAAATGGTCTCCCGATTCGTTGACAAGGTCAGTGTTCACAGCTTCAGAGAGTGCCGGTATTCTTAGACTTATTAATTGTAATGATGGTTCACATTGCATGGTTACGTCTTTCTGCGTTAAACTAAGTAGTGATCGTGTTGTAGCGACACTAACGAAGAAGACAACTCTATCAAATACAGTTTATCCCAAAGGACTGGTCCCGTTATACCCAAGAAGATCATATTCGCAAAATATCATACTAGCAAAACATAATATACGCATAGCATCACATTCGCAAAACATCATATACGCATAACATCATACTAGCAAAACACGATATTCGCAAAACATGATATTTACAAATAGTCCGGTTTTGTTATAAAATCGTAGGTAGGTTTAGGTTATGTTAGATGTACAGCAGGCCCGGAGGGCCAAACCACCCAGAAATAGGAGCTCCGCGGTAGCGGAGCTCCGTCGACAATGTCTAATTCATGTCTTAATAATAGTTATTTTTTGCTAATGTGATGTTTTGCTATTATGATGTTTTGCGAATATCATGTTTTGCGAATATGATGTTTTGCTTTTATGATATTTTTCAGAATATCATGTTTTGCGAATATGATATCCAACGACTGAGGGGACTGGTCCACCTGCCAATAGGGAGAGGTCTGTTGATTCGTTTTCCTACATGTAATTTATTGAGTTTAAGTTAGGACTATCTATAAATTCCCTCTCCAGGTGTGCACCGAAGGCGGCGTGACAGCAGAACACGTTCGCTGCCTGCACCAGATGATCCCTGGCATCGTGCACATGCACTTAGAGGCTCTGGACGCCGTCGCGCGCGAGAGCCGACGCCTACCGCCTGTGCAAAAGGTAAGCATCAACATCGAGATGTGATGCGTCGGGGAAGAAGGCCAACGAGGTTATGAGGGATTTGAGAGGTAGCAGTTTTGAATTAGTTAATACTTGTCATAATCGTTGTAGGAAATTATCTGAGAGCCCATTGCAAGATTTCAGGTTATGAAAAGTAGATATGCTTTGTTACGATTTTTTGATAATTATAAAATGACAGACAAACTTTTAGAAGTGTAATTGTTTCCTGTTTTGATTAGTGAGACATCTTGCAGAGTTTTCAGTCTAAAACATTGGAACAAATATTGTATTGCGATAAACCAACAATATTGTTTGATTGTGCTAGGTATGCTCCTATACCGATTGCAGACGCGTCTGTTATTCTGTATACATAAAGACACTACTAGTTACGAGATTAAAATTTTAAAAATATTGATATTTCTGTCAATGTAGATGTTGGTTCGGACTTTAGTTAAGACAATAAAATTAATGTGTATTTTTTATCGTTATTTTGGCAATTCGAGCTTTAAGTAGTTTTTAAATCGGGTATCGATTATAGTTTTTTATTTTTTCATTTATTTAAATACCATCGTTGCAGATGATGATGCCGACGACTGGGTGGTTTATGTATTAACTAAAGACAAGATATATTCGTTCATGTGCCCCAAGTCCTAGATGCTTAACTATAGGTACCTAGCATTTTTTTCTTGTATTTTTACAACAGTATTTTTGAAATTAGTTTGATATCAAATAAGTAATGATAATAAAAACTTCTAAGCGCGTGATGGGTGAATTCTTGAAACATGATTATATTTAGGTAGGTTTTGAATTATTCTTAAGAAATAATCTTACGTCCATAAATAGGCCTATATATTGTCTGTCATAAGTATTTTTAGGTATAATGTGTTTAGGAACATAGTTATCGCAAGTCATAACTTATTTTGTAAGACACCTAATTTAGATATAAATCAAGCCTTTTTTTTTGACGGAGTGGAAATGCTTTACGCATCATCCCCCGGCCTAGGGTTGGCCATCTTATAGGGGGGGTATGACGGACTCTCTCCTCCCGTCCACTCTCTCACCTAACCTAACCTAACCTAACCTAACCTAACCTAACCTAACCTAACCTAATCTTATCTACACTGAGAGAGAAAAAAAGAGAGAAAATCTGAAATGTTTGCGGTTCCAGCGATATAAAAATTATTACTACCAATGATTTAGCAACAAAGTAATTATGACCAAAACCAATTATGATTATCAACGGACCCGTCCATAAATAGATACTCTGTCTTCGGTTGGGTTTGACAATCGGGACGAATGTATCCGTTGTTAGTGCTGAACCGCTGGAGCGTTAAAATCACGAATGGGGAAAAACCCGACCGGAAAAGTCTCTACGCGGAATTATCGAGTTGGGGAAACGGATCGATACACTCGTGAAATTTTTATGGCGATGCCTCTAAATGTGGTGTCGTGGCGCGTTCCCAGCCGCGCATCGTGGCGCCGGCGCTGGTGCCGGGCGAGGCGGTGTCGGCGCCCGCGCTGCGCTGCTGGCTGGCGCCCGACGGCCGCGCGGCGCCGCTGCTGCCCGCCGAGGGCGCGCTCTTCCTCACCAACTACCGGCTCGTGTTCCGCGGCGCGCCGCACGACCCCTTCGGTCAGTCACACACTTGATACATTCATCACCAAAACATAATTATAAAAGACATACCCCTTATTTTTAAGCGCACAATAAACTATACTTGACAGTGTCTGTCAAATTTTAAATGTCATTGACAGATAAGGACAAATCATATTTTAAGCACACTTTAAAGCTATTGCGCGTTTATAAACAAGAGGGATAGGCTGTTCCAAGAGTTAACCTCATACATTCGGCGGATCTTCACGGAAACTAAGTAGCTTTAAAAAATCTCTGACCAATTCCTTCTAATTTTGAAAATATTTCAACGAATGGTACAAAGTTATTCATTACTACTCTGGCTTTTTTATGTAATTTTAGTGTCGAGTTTCTTTAAAACTATTCACTTTTTAGTTAGTTGGGGATACTTGGCAAAAGCGTCATTGCGTAATCCCAGTACTTTTTGCTCTAAGTATTAGTATTAGGTGTAACCAGTATGTGTTGTGCGCAGCGTGCGAGCAGACGGTAGTACGCTCGTTCCCGCTGTGCGCACTGACGCGTGAAAAGGCCGTGCGCGCCGCGTACCTGCCGCACCTCGAGCATGCGCCGCAGGAGGGGCTGCAGCTACGTTCCGCTACGTTCCAGCTAGTTAAGGTACAGGTTTATTTTATAGCTTGGAGAAGGAAGTAAATTTTTAACACGGTGTCGTGCTTCGTGGATATCGTACCTTTAGTTAGGATATCTTAAACATAAAGCGTTATGGTAGCAGTCGCGCTCGTCCATCTAAACCAGCTGTGTGTTGATGTCTCTTATCAAATTCTAGCAAGTCAGGTAAGTCCGTTCTAAACATTTTAGACCGCGTTGCTAATTAAAGATGTGAGCAAAATAGTTTTTTGCTGTGAGTGTTGAATTTGAATTCCGAATTAGCGAAGGATTCGAGGACACGAGTCGCAAATAACTTTGGTCTCGCGTTGTACGTACAACTTTTCACCTCAGCAGCGATACTTTGTCTCAATAAATTCGTCTCTAAACAGCAAAGCCGGCCTTTTTGAGATGCTGAGGTGAAAAATGATGTTTTATTCCCCAGGTGGTGCTCGACGAAGAAGTGAGCAGCGAGCAGCTCGAAGCGTTCCGCAAACAGCTGGCGCGGCTGCGGCACCCCGCGCACCCGCTCATGCACTTCGCGCTCGCGCCGCGCGCCGCGCCGCCGCCGCCGCCGCACCCGCCCAAGCACGCCACGCTCAAGTGAGTGCAGCCGGTGCTCGCAGGTCACGAGCCTGCCGTCACTCGGCGGGAGAGACCGCTGGACGATACTGTTGATCGAATTAGTTGGACGAGACAGCAGAACGGGACAGCTGGATGAGACATGTAGACGGGACAGACAGCTGGACGGAACAGCTAGATGAGACAGGTGAACGGGACAGAAAGCTATACGGGACAGACAGCTGGACGGGACAGACATATAGACGGGACAGACAGCTGGAAGGTACAGAACGCTGGAAGGGACAGACAGCTGGACCGGACAGACCGCTGGAAGGGACAGACAGCTGGGAGGAACAGACAGTTGGAAGGGATAGACAGCTGGACCGGACAGACAGCTGGAAGGGACAGACAGCTGGACGGAACAGACAGCTGGACGGGACAAACAGTTGGTAGAGTCAGCTGAACCAGCTGAATTTTGAACGACACAACACGTTTGCACTCATTGACTTCTCATTTACTTCTCCTAAAGCTAGCAGCATACGACTGCAATATTTTCTATAAAAACATCGACCGACGAAGTAACCGATTATAATACTCAGTTTGTTTATCAATTTGCAAGCAGTAGGAATTCGTTAAGTTAACCAATCATTAATCGACTGTTTCCACAGGGGCTTCGCCAAGAAGACCCTCCTGAAGACCGCCCGGCGCGCGGGGCTCAAGCCCAAGCCGTCCAAGCGGCAGAAGTACGTGCTGCCGTCCGCGTCCGCGCGCTCGCTCACCTCGCCGCCGCTCGTCTCCTCGCTCTCGGCGGACACGCTCTCGCGTGAGTACGCTGTACAAAACAAACTAATAAACTTAAAGTCTTATTCCGCGACGCTATGACTTTGTACACTGTGTTATTGTCCAGTGTCAATTGTAACTAATTCTTTTTGCAGTGGAGGAACTGGAGCTAGGCGTGCCGGAGGGCGTCGAGGTCCCCGCGGCTCGGTCGCTGGAGCGCGTGCGCGAGCGGGCGTACGCGCGCGATTGGACGCGGCTCGGGCTCTCCGCGCCGCCCTTCCGGCTCGCGCACACCAACAACCTGTACTCGCTGTGCCGCAGGTACACCACTATCATCATGAAACATTATAGTTTGGAAAATTCGTTCGTGACACTCCCATGGTCCGCGGGCGACGGGGGACGAGAGACAGGGAGGGCGGTATGAAGCGTGCGCGCGGCGAGGGCCGCCTGACAGGTGCGTCAGTCGGCCGCCGTCGCTGTTGGCGGTAACTTGTGTAACGCGGCCGCACAAAACAAAACGCACTCGAGATTGCGGTGCAACGATGATTCTGCCGATAGGCAAAGTTATTGGATGTCAAGCCAACCAAATTGTGCAAAAATGTCGTTACGTGAATGTCTTATATGGACAACCCTAGCGCCCATGTATGTATGTATGTATGTATGTAAACTCTTTATTGTACAAAACAAAAACAATACAATGAAGATGAAATAAAAAAAATAAAAATGTACAAAGGCGAACTTATCCCTTTATCCCATGTGGTCGTAGGTGGAAGAAATTACTTAACGACCGGAGATGACCGAATCATAAGGTTAATTTTTCTTTGCTTTAAAATTGTGAATTTCATCGTAAAGCAAAATTGAAATTTATTTTCTAGTTTGTAGTTTGAAGTTCCCACAATTTTCATTTTTTAGTATGGTGAGCCTCAAGAGCTTAGAACCAGTCGAGCGCGCCTAAATAAACTGTCTTTATGTTCTTTAAGTGTTTCTTGTGTTCCCGGTTGGCGTTGGTGTTACATCTCAGTTAGTTATCCTATCACTGCCTGAACAACAGGATCTTTCTAGTTCAGGCATAGGTGTAATAATTCAATACGCACATAGGGCCGTAGCATACAGTTTTCTCAAAAGAGTTTATTATTCTCTAAATTTCAAGTCAATTACTCGTATTGAGGTTTAGTCAGCGATTGCAAATGTTGGGTTTAGACTGCTAAGCCCGCTACATTAGAGATCCTATGTGTTAGTTTGCGTTCTCAACGTCGGGTTGGTTGGTCGCAGCTACCCGGCCGTGTTCCCGGTGCCGGAGTCGATCCCGGACGAGTCCCTGCGGCGCGTGGCGCGCTGCTACCGCCAGGCGCGCCTGCCCTGCATCACGTGGCGCCACCCGCGCACGCGCGCGCTGCTCGCCAGGTAAAAACAACTACACAATAACAGTTCTCGAGGGAATAGCTATAAAAAGCTTCCTTCGTTAACGTATTCATCAAAGACGAACCAATGTCGCTCCAAAGGCAAGAGCTTATAGATCTTCGACTGAATCAAATATAGTCCAAAAGGTGGTAGACGCGCACAATGCAACTGATAAAAGTTTTCATGAGTGAAAATCGTATTTACTGTTTAGAATACCTAGTGTTTTTTGGATATGTGGTATGATGATATCACAAACGTGAAAACTACGGGTGACCATTTATTATGCATTACATACAGGCTTAAGAGACGATCATAGACTTTTCTCAAAGGCCGGCAACCCATAGGCCTGGTGTCGCACGTTTCTATCGGCGGCGGTCATCAGGTGATCAATTTACATCACGTGACTCGCAAGCATAAATAAAAGACGACGACCAAGCTTCATAGTAGCTACCTGATTGTCTCCTGTCATCAGTTGTTGTCATGTTGGTGATATATGATAGGCTAGGCTGATTATTTTGTTTCTTTTTCAGGTCGGCGGCGTCTCACCACAAAGGCGTGATGGGCATGCTCAAAGGGTCCAGCCATCAAACGCAGGCCCCCGCGCAGAGCGGCACGGAGACCACGTCCAGCTTGGAACAGGTGAGCATAGATGGATGGTCAAGAAATGGGTGGTAGAGCAGTAGGAACAAACGGTAATTTAAATACTGTTAAAACTGAGCTTAAACTAAATTTTGAATGTTTTGAGATCTATTTAGGTCTCATGAAAAGATTAAAATCTAATTAGTTAATTGAAAAATAAACGGTATTTTTTAACCCGGTTAAGTTAAATTCATAGTAATTTCAGTTAAGAGACTATTCACTATACTAGACTATTTTAGTTATTGTTTAATTTGCTAATGGAAATTAAATATAGACGAATAAAAATTCAAGATATTCTTGTGCGGCTTTATGTAGCTCATATAATGTATATTGAGAAGAGTAGTGGACCAAGCTCGCTTCCCTGTGGGACACCATATTCAATTGATCACTTTTCTAACTTTTTTTAGTATTTTTTTCGACCTTATTGGCTTATTCTTGATTTCTATTTACGTTAATCTACTAGTTTTAATACTGCAATGCATTAGATGGGGTATATAGCAGATATTTGCGATTTACGTTAGTCGAAAGCTTTAGTCAATGTCGTACTATATTTATTTTTGGAATATTATGACGTTGGCTCAAGCTTGATATTTTGCGTATCTAAAATGTAACGTTTGTTTGTCCCCAGGAGCGCTACCTAGCGGCGCTAGTAGCGTGCACGCCAGCAGCTCGGGGCGAGCTGGAGGACTCGAGCCTCAGCCTCGACTCCTTACTCCTCAGCGACGAGCCGCACACGCACACGCCGCTGCTCACCAAGACAGGCACGCTGCCGTGAGTACTCAACAATACCGATAACTGCAACTGTTATCAGTTCTGCGGCTTATTTGATAAAAAAAAATGTGTTTATTTCGTATACTACTGGCCGCACTGGCACTTTTATACGTCAAAAATCTACCAACGCTAAGAGAAGACCACTGCTGAAAATAAACGCGGCGAGAATCTCACCAGTCATTCGGCTGGATCCCAACATCTAGTATTTTCCATAACTCGCTGAGTGACGTAATTTGTGGGCCAACCCTAGCGTGAGTATCTTGCCATAATAATTTTTAGTCATACGTATTTTATTGAGACCTTTTTTCAGGACTCTTATAAACAAAACCGAATCTAACCTAGGCTTATCTACACGTTAACTATTTAAAAAATTCTGAAAGTTTATGATTCCAGCGATATAAATAGATGACTCCTAAAAAATATGTTAGCAAAGATATTATGACTCAAAAATTATGGGAAACAATGGGCTCCATGCATAACATGTTTTTAGTCATCAGGTTTACCTAGTTGGAAGAAGACACTTTTTCACATTAATATAAATGTGTCATCAAACTCGTGTTTTTCGCAGGGTATCCGGAAGGACCAGCGGCACGGCGGTGCCGGGCGTGACGAGCTCGCGGCACTTCGGCCGCTGGGGCTCGCTCAAGGACCGACGGCAGCCCAGCCAGCTGGAGCTGTACCAGCGGCAGCGGCTCTCTACCGCCGATGTGGACTCAGGTACCTATTATTAAGAATACTGATGTGCCAAAGGAAACTTTCCAAAATTGCGAAACATTTAATGTAGGAAAATTTCGGAAACTTCTCAAAATTTTGTATGGGGATTGAAAGTTTCCGTTTCTCAAATTTAAATTTCCTATATTTCTAGTGAAAATTTCCGGAAATTTCTTAGATCTTTTCCATCTTTTTGGAAACTTTCCGCAACTACAAGTACAAGATCATCATCATCGTCATCGTCATCGTCATGATATGAGCCGAAGGACGTCCATTGCTGAACATAGACTGTCTTCAGGGCTCCCTACGACGGTCGGTTTTGTGCATCTCGTATCCATCGGCTTCTTTTTTTGTTTTTTTTTCATCGGCTTCTATTTGTGGGAGGCAACATCAACATTTCGCTTTCCGGTACGCGGTTGCTGCTTTAGAATTTTTCCGCCCCAACGGGCATCAGTTTTACAAGAAAGTGTTCGGCCCACTGTCACTTGGTTTTTTTGCGGATTTTCTCAATTCTGATTCGATCTTGAAAATAAACTCCAAACGTTGCTTCTTTCTATATTTTTCTTTGGGTGACCTCAGCTACAATAGTAGCTTATGCAAATGTATAAGGGCAATTGAGACACGATTGCGATATTTTGACATGAGGCGAAGCCGAATGTCTATAATAGATACGCCTGAGTGTCTCAATGGCTGATTATGAATAGTTGCATACATTTCTTTTTCTATGAGCTCAAAGGGACAAAACAACTCAACAAGTACAAAACAAGTACAACAACAAACACAAACACGTACAAGTGTGACAAGCAGTACAAAATTTTACACTACTATAGTTAAATTGTTAAAACAAAAATTACAACGTCAAATACTAGGAGTGCATAATCATTAAAAGTTACCTACAGTGCTGTGCATTGCTGTGACGTGTGTGAGTCATCGGCGCTGTGTCGTGTGGGCCCGCCGGTGCGCCGCACCGTGCTACGTCATCGTCTGCGATTTAAATTGCGCTACGCACCTCCTAATTACCGCTGCGCTCCTGGTACTTTATTTAAATATGCCATCTCTTTGCTTGGATGATTGGCTTAGAAAAAAAGCATATATTTAAAGAAAATATATAATGGTTGTTGGTCATTAGATAATATACCGGTGAACTTTTTTCATTTTTTTATATTAATTTTTGCCATTTGCTGTGCGATAAAGAACATTGTGAAACGTTTCATAATAACAATAAAAATTACTAAAAATTACACAAGTGTGTTTTAATTTTTTTTTTTTTTAAATATACCTTTGTTCTAGCCATTCATCCAAGCAAAGAGATGGCATATTTAAATAAAGTACCAGGAGCGCAGAAATAAATAGGGGGTGCGTAGCGCAATTTAGATCGTAGGCGATGACGTAGCGCGGTGGGGTCGCGCGGTGTGGCGGGCGCAAACAAACGGACAGTGGAGACTCAGTAATAGGATCTAATTAGCATTCTTTTCCATCCAAAAGGTAGGGGAATAGAAAATATCTAAAGCAGTATCTGTCTAGTTTCAGGCGACGTCGGGTCTGGACGGCGGCGCGCTGCGCTGTACGTGGTGGGCGAGAAGGGCCAGACCGCGGCGGGCGCGGGCGTGGAGCCCGTCCCGGCCGAGTACCCCGACGTGCGCGCCGCGCGCCACGCGCTCAAGAAGCTGCTGCGCGCCGCCGCGCCCTCCGCGCAGCCCGCGCCCAGCGACCCCGGCTTCTACAGGTATACCGCGCCGGACGTGGTGGGCGAGGGCCAGACCGCGGCGGGCGCGGGCGTGGAGCCCGTCCCGGCCGAGTACCCCGACGTGCGCGCCGCGCGCCACGCGCTCAAGAAGCTGCTGCGCGCCGCCGCGCCCTCCGCGCAGCCCGCGCCCAGCGACCCCGGCTTCTACAGGTATACCGCGCCGGACGTGGTGGGCGAGGGCCAGACCGCGGCGGGCGCGGGCGTGGAGCCCGTCCCGGCCGAGTACCCCGACGTGCGCGCCGCGCGCCACGCGCTCAAGAAGCTGCTGCGCGCCGCCGCGCCCTCCGCGCAGCCCGCGCCCAGCGACCCCGGCTTCTACAGGTATACCGCGCCGGACGTGGTGGGCGAGGGCCAGACCGCGGCGGGCGCGGGCGTGGAGCCCGTCCCGGCCGAGTACCCCGACGTGCGCGCCGCGCGCCACGCGCTCAAGAAGCTGCTGCGCGCCGCCGCGCCCTCCGCGCAGCCCGCGCCCAGCGACCCCGGCTTCTACAGGTATACCGCGCCGCCCGGCGCTGGACGTGGTGATCGGTGGAGATGGCACAGCGCGTTCCTGAACCAATAAGGCCTCTTTATTGCGTTACCTTACGTTTCTTTTGTACGGATATCTATGAATTAAACACTGAAACTCTGTGAGACTGAATTCCCATTCCAGATTCCATAGAAGCGACGCAGTCATTCTCGAATGACCCGAGAATTAGCACCCTGAAAATGACCTTTTCTTCGCCCTAGCTTCCGCGAGTGTTGCTCACACTCTTATGCGAGTATTAACATTCTTATTTATCTATCTGTAAAAACAGTAAACTCATATTATTATTTTTTGCAGATTGGTGGAAGAATCCGGATGGTTATGGCAACTCCGTCAGCTGTTCCAGCTGTCCGGTTGTGTGGTGGACCTGCTGGACCTGCAGGGTTCCTCAGTGCTGCTGGCTCTCGAGGACGGCTGGGACGTTACCGCACAGGTAACTAATGCAGCGGTTCCAGATGTCCGGCTGCATAGTGGACCTGCTACACCTGCAGGTCTTGTCGGTACTGCTGGCGCTTAAGTACGGCTGGGAGGTCCTCGCGCAGGTAACTACTGCAACAATCAACTGTTCCAGGTGTCTGACCATGCTGGACCTTCAGGGCTTGTTACTGGTGCTGATGCATCATTGATCAATGATAGTTCAAAGATCTAAAAACGTCATAATAATTGATGGACTTTAAGGATTTGGTAAAGAAGATCGAAATTACCGACATTTACTGATCTCATTCCAAACGCATTTAATACCCCTCATGCATATTAAATCCGCCTTCAAGAATTCATTATTATCACTATACATTCGATTTAAAGTAACTTGTGTGAATAACTTATGGTTCATATTCCAGATATCATCCCTCGCCCAACTCTGCCTGGAGCCCTACTACCGGACCCTCGACGGGTTCCGCATCCTCATAGAGAAGGAGTGGCTGGCGATGGGACACAAGTTCCAGCAGCGGCTGAACATTGGACCAGCCCCTCAGCAAGGATACACGCCCACCTTCTTGATGTTTTTGGACGCGGTGCATCAGGTACCTACATAAACTAAGCAAGGTGGTAGCAGGTAAAATCCAGCTTTTATCCCAGTACCTAAACTTTGCCCGCAAGATAAGTCGATCTTCATACTCAAGACATAAGTATACCTTAATCACTATGTACATTCGACGTCAAAGATGTTTCCGTTTTTGCCGAATAACTTAAAAAATGCTAGTTTCGTGAAAGCGCATGACAATGAGTGACATAGAAGTACAAACCCGATGATTGTTTTACCTATATTGCATTTGTTGTTTAGATCAAGTGAACGAACAACAATTTTACGCATTATTTCTTACGTTCCATCGGTGAAAGGTATCGGTTTTATCCTATCTTTTGGATACACTCATTCATCATTTATATAATTACCCTCCTACACAACAAGCTTTTCGAATGTGCAGGTTTCCTCGCAGTTTTTCTTTCAGCCTCATAGTATCTGGTAATATAATTAAGTTAAAAAATCTCATTGGTACATGGTGACCGCGCGGGTTCGAACTCGGTACCTTACGATTCACCGACGCTTTCCAATTTCCGTTCCCACAGTCAAACTGTTACTCCAGTTTTGTGGGGCAATGTTTAATTTGTAATTCTTTATTAATATTGTACTTAATAAATAAATAAATAAATAAATAAATAAAATAACATGTTTCATAGTTCTATATTTACCATTTATTTATTTATTTTCAGCTCCAAAAGCAGTTCCCGCTGGCGTTCGAGTTCAACGAGTACTACGTCCGCTTCGTGGCGTACCACAGCGGCTCGTGTCGGTTCCGCTCGTTCCTGTTCGACTGCGAGTGCGCGCGCGCCGAGCTGGGGCTGGCCGACGAGCGCCGCGCCGACACCAACCGGCTGGTGCGTACCCTCTCTCTCACACACACACAGGCTACACTGTGCCCTAGGACTGGGTAGATAATTTCCTCAAAATCAATTATTTCCTGAAGCGTATTTGACGTTCGCATTTTTCCTCATGTCATCATTTTAGTCACACGCATTAATAACATTGTAGCTTTTTCGCAAGTGATTTGTGAATTCTATTAGACGCGTAGGTAGGTTAAGGTTAATGTTAGTTTTGCGACACGCCCGAAGGGCCAAGGCGCCTGGAAACAGGAGCTCCGCGGTTGCGGAGCTCCGTCGACTTTATAAAAATATATCTTTGATATGGGCGAATATGCCACTCAGAAAAAGCTTTAATGCAATACATGCGTGTGATTAAAACTATGGATGGGGGAAAATGGGAATGGAAAAAGTGTTCTATCTTTAGCGGATATCTGGTGCCAAAATAAAAATGCCGGAGATACAAAAGAAATTGCATATAATTTTCGGTATTACTTACGAGTAACACCGAAAATTATATGCAATTTCTACGCAGCGGCTTGAAGGCAAGTGGGTGACATGCACGTACACACGTCACGTATTCAAAAATAATGCCAAATGTTTTGAGTGCTTTCGATACCTTTGTCGTGTCGTTACTCGGAGGTTTCTAGCAGGCGCTTGAGCCGGAACAAAAAGAAGGAGAAGAATAAATGCGTGTGATAAAATTCATGAATGTTGAGAAATGCTTCGGTAATAATTCATTTAAGGGTTAAATGTTTGATTTTCGTTAGGGCGTGGAGACGGGGCTGGGCTCGGAGGAGGAGCTGTGCGGGTTCGGCGCGCGCGGCAGCTCGGGCGCGTCGCTGTTCGAGCACGTCGACAAGCTGCACCAGCGCTCGCCCGTCTTCTACAACTTCCTCTACGCGCCCGACCTCGACAACCCGGTCAGTTGCCTGGCTAGTCACTCGGTCCCTCCCCCCGCAGTCGTCCAAGACACAGGCTAAACCTGCTGCTGCACTTGGAGAGTGACAGACAATTCATATATTTTTACCATTTCTTTTATTTGGACAGCCATGCTTATACTTCAGTGAATGTTTCACCTTGCGCTTATAATGACGGAGTACAGTCAAATGTAAAAATATGGGAGAACGCAACATCTCAAAAATATGTCCCGATGCACCTTATTCCAGTGTAATAAGAACTTCGTAACAAATTTATGAGAGGATTCTTTCGATACATATTTTTGCACTTGACTGTATCTGGAATACCGAGCATCGCTCGTGTTGAAAACGATTTTTTGTGAAGATGACAACTTGATTGATAAAGTTTTCGCCTCCGTAAACCCGTATATTGCTCATTTGATAGTAAAAGGATGAAGTGAATAGTCTGAATAGTAGATATTAATAAGATAACGGCAAACAGGATAAAAGCGAACGTATCCAACAATAGTAC